>CM072938.1:25368969-26838969 GCA_036971965.1 Nyctalus aviator
CTTGACCCGTTCTCTCCTTCTCTAGGACTCGGCCCTGCCTCCGCCCGCTGCCTGCTCAGCCCTTGCTGCCATGTGGGGAGCCTCCGGGAAGAGCGGCCCAGTCTTGCCTCCTTCACACCCCACTTCCCGCCCTTTCCCCTCTCTGACCGGGCCCGCCTCTCAGGGCCCTTCTTGCCCCCTCTTCTCCCAGGGTCCCCCACGACAGACACCCTGCTCCCTGGGCCCCTGGGCCCCCCAGCCACCTGGCATTTCCCCGGGCTCCCCCTGCTGGCCGGGCTGGGCCCGGCGGCTGGTGAGCGGCCCAGGCTCTTGTTCCTTAGGCCAGAGGGGCTGCAGGTAAAGCCCCACCCCCTGATGGGGGGGAAAGGGTACCCGGATCCCTGGGAGGGCTTCTTGGCAGAGATGCAAAGACCCAAAGCTGGGGAGGAAAGTCTCAGGTCCCCGAATTTGGAGAATTTTGAAGCGGCGTGGTCCTTGGATCCTCCTTAACGGAGGAGGAAGAGGCGAAGTGGGCCCCCCCAAACTCCATCTCTCCTCTTGCCCACCTCCCTGCTGGCTCTGCACCTCCCTGGGTGGAACTAAGTTTAAATGGCGGGAGGATTTGAACAGATGGAATTGGGTCCGAGGAGGTGGGGAGCATTGCAGGGAAGGAGCATGTGTGGAGATGGGGCAAACTGAGGCAGGGTGGCCCCTCCCATCCCACTAAGTTGATAATCAGAATAAGGAAACATTCGTTTTTCTTTTTATTTATTTTAATTTAAAAAATATTTTTTATTGATTTTCCACAGAGAGGAAGGGAGAGGGATAAAGAGCTAGAAATGTCGATAAGAGAGAAACATCAATCAGCTGCCTCCTGCACACCCCCTACTGAGGATGTGCCTGCAACCAAGGTACATGCCCTTAATTGGAATCGAACCTGGGACCTTTCAGTCCGCAGACTGATGCTCTATCCATTGAGCCAAACCGGTTTCTGCTCGTTTTTCTTTTTAATTTCAGAGAGGAAGGGAGAGGGAGAGACAGATAGAAACATCAATGATGAGAGAGAATCATCGATTGATTGCCTCCTACACGCCCCACACTGGGTACTGAGCCCATAACCCAGGCATGTGCCCCTACCGGGAATCAAACCGTGACCTCCTGGCTCATAGGTCAGTGCTCAGTCACTGAGCCACCCCGGCTGGGCCTCAGGAGACATTCTAAATCTCAGCTTCCTTTGAGGGAGATGAGAAGAAGGTTTCCATCATTGGAAGCACCCCCTACCTACCCACACGAGGGGAAATCAAGGGCCTAGCTTGGGAAGGGGATCGGGAATTGATTTGTTCCCTGAATATCAGGGCAAGTCCTTTCTCTTCTGGGGCCCATGCCCCTCACCCAGTCTCCCTGCTGCCCCTCCACACCCTTGTCTTCCATCCCTCCGATTTCTGCGACCTTGGGACGCGCATGCAGGCCCGTCCTTCTAGCTCCATGTCCCCAAGACCCAGGCAAGTGTGTATGGGGGGGGGGGGGACTCTGTAACACTCTACTGCAGACCGTGAATAAAATGCCCTTGGCAAGCTGGCCCCCTGGCTGACATTTCTGCTGCCCTCTGATGTGGTGTGGGCCTAAACAGCCCCCACGGTTCCTGATGGGAAGAGTGAGGGGCTTGGGATGGGGCCTCAGTCGCGGAGCGGAAGTGGAGACGAAGCCAGCCCGTCTCCTCCCTCCCGTTGCCATCACCTCCCGGGGAGGAAGGCTGAAAGCAGCCGCTCTGGCCTCACAGACAACCAGCCTCCGGGAGAGAACAGCCGCGAGCAGGGCTTCTTTGCGGAAGGACCCCAGGTCCCTGGGGGGGGCCTCTCAGCAGAGCTCCAGGGGGCTGGGGTGACGGAGGGTGTTGGCGGGGGTCCCTCCTGCTCTGAGCCCCAGGTCCTAAGAGTGATGGGGTGAGGGAGGGAAGCACTGGATGGCTGGGGAAGGGGAGACACCTTAGGGTTTTCTGCTTAACCAAGGAAACGCCATGGTGACGGAAGCATATTGCTCTCCTGTCTCCAGGCGTGTCGATAACAGGCTCAGGATTTGTCTCCACCTACTGTCTATTGTGAGGAACAGGCCAGGGAGGCACAGAGGACCTTCTTGTCCACCTTTTCCCCCTGTCTCTGGGATCCCCGCACATTCTGCTTTCTGTTCTCTCTCAGTCCTTCCTCGTGGCCGGCGTGTCGCTGTCGGTGTGGAATGGGAAGGAGAAACCCCGCGTAGGACAGGGCTAGGCCTCAGCCCACAGGAAGACTGAGAAAAGCAAGGAACCCAAACCCCAGGTGCCCATGCTTAGAATGCCGCCCCCCTCTCCCCCATTGCTCTCTTCCTGTGATTAATGTTAATAACTAGCTAATTAACATTAGCTACAGCTTCACGCTCCCCGGGAAGCCACTGGTCCATTCCCTGCAGACCACAGGAGGAAGGGACTGAACAAAGGGGGAGATGGGCACATGCACAATGAAATTGGGGTGATGTAGGGAAGGTGCTTGTCTATCAGTCTAGCCTGGGGGAAAAAAAAAAAAAAAGGTCATCCGTGAGGAGGGTAGAGCCACTGCAAATGTACAAAATCATGGAAGGAGCCCTAACCGGTTTGGCTCAGTGGATAGAGCATCAGCCTGCGGACTGAAAGGTCCCAGGTTCTATTCTGGTCAAGGGCATGTACCTTGGTTGTGGGCACATCCCCAGTAAGGGGGTGTGCAGGAGGCAGCTGATTGATGTTTCTCTCTCATCGATGTTTCTAACTCTCTATCCTTCTCCCTTCCTCTCTGTAAAAAAAAATCAATAAAATATATTTAAAACAAAAAAACAAAACCATGGAAGGATAGAATCCCCAGAGTTCCCGCTCCCTTTTCCCTCTTGCTACATGGCCTGCATGCACCCACCACGCGGCCTTACGCAGCTGCACGGCCCACGGCGAGGCGGACGCCCCACACAATGGGCTGCAGTGGGAACACGAGCCAAGCCGGCCAGATGCTGGGCTGGGCGGGGCTTGAGTACGGAGCAGAAGTTCTGGGCAGTGGCCTTCCTCCTAGCCCCGCTGAAGACAAGATTGGACTTCTTTCCTGGCAAGATGGATGGAGACGGGACCTCGGAGGGAAACCCTCTTGATTTTACATCATCCATAAAGCTTTCCGTGAAACCCCATCCTCCCATGGGGGCCTCAGGAAATTATCTTCCTTTCAGCTCCCCACGAACGCCACTTCCACCGGTAACAACCTCGGGGGGCGACCGTAGAGAAAGCGACTTCTCGCCTCCTCCCAACGCCACGGGCCCAGTGCCAAGGCTTTTCCAACAGCCGCCCAGGTTGAGAAATCCTGAGTTAGCATTGTCTGCTCTGGAAAGCGGGGCTTGGGCCCAGTGTAGAGGGGCCAGCCCCAGGGACAGGGTTCTATAATGGAGACAATGTGCCCTCCGCCTCCCCGCCCCTCCTCCTCAGTGGATTGTGGTTAGTGTGACCCCCCACATTTCAGGCCATGCTTCACGGTCACTGTCCTAACATCTCCCTTTGGGGGCGGTGAATTTGGGAGACTGAAAACTCAGTTCCAGAGGACATCCGTTTCCAGGGGATGCACTCTGCATGTTAGACAACAGACTCAGGTGGAGCACAGCTCCTCAGCACAGCACTACTGACACTTTGTTTTTGTTTGTTTGTTTGTTTGTTTTAATTATTTTATTGATTTTTTACAGAGAGGAAGAGAGAGAGATAGAGAGTTAGAAACATCGATGAGAGAGAATCATCGACCAGCTGCCTCTTGCACAGCCTCTACTGGGGATGTGCCCGCAACCAAGATACATGCCCTTAACCAGAATCGAACCTGGGACCCTTCAGCCCACAGGCCGACGCTCTATCCACTGAGCCAAACCGGTTTCGGCACTACTGACATTTTGGGCAGCAAAATCTTTGTTGTAAGGGGCTGTCTGTACATTCTAGAATGTTCAGTATATCCCTGAGCTCTAGATAGCAAATAGCACCACCCCAACCCCCACCTTCCCCAGACATTGTGAAATATCCCCTGGTGGGGCGGAAATCATCTCTGGTTGAGAATTTTTTTTTTTTTAAAGAATAGTTTATTGATTTTTAGAGAGAGATGAAGGGAGAAGAGAGAAACATTGATGTGAGAGTGTAACATCATTGGCTGTCTCCTGCATGCTTCCCACTGTGGATCAAGCCTGCAACCAGCCATGTGCTCTGACCAGGAATCGAACCAGCAACCTTTCCATGCACGAAGGACACCCAACCAATTGAGCCGCACTGGCCAGGACGGTTGACAATCTCTTAAGCAGAGTACAGGCTTCAGCAACTCAGGTTGTTCTGGCCAAGAGCAGACCCAGGCGCCACAGAGAACTGTTCGTTTCCACATTGCAAGAGTACCCTCTGGTGGCCACAGTTAATATCAGCGATAGGAAGAGCTCAGAGCTCGGGACAAGCCTGGGCGGGTAGATCCTATGGGGGGCACTGTTTGAGGTGAAGGGGTGAAGGGCACCTTGGAGTCTTCTGCAAACAGGAAGCAAGTTATAGGATAAAAACATTTCATAATAGTCCTGCTGTTTTAAACTCCTTTTGCAAGTCGTGGACTCGTCACCCAAGGCTCAGCAGATCTAATGTGTCAACAGACTGAGGGTTGTCAGTTCCTCTGGTGCAGTCGGTGCCGCTGTCAACTCCAGACCACACTTTCTGGTCATCTGTGGCCATGAGCCTCCCCTGAGAACACTGATGACCACTCAGCCTTCTAGGCAATGGGAACTGTGGACCTTGAGAAAGAAAATACCTCAGTGACTTAACTGGGCTCAAGTTTAAAAAACAGAGCCTAGCAGCCATTTCTACACCCACAAACCTCTCATGAAAACTGCACTTCAGGGAAAAGCCTGCACTAAACTGCCTGCCTCCTCCCTGAAGTGTCTGCCTACACTGTTCCTGTCAGCTGAACCAGCCTTTATAAAAGGAGTTCCTATTTCAACCAAGAGGACTGGGGCTTTCCCCATCCCATTGGTGCTATGCAGCTGTATCTCCACCAGCGTATTTACAGACCAATCAGGGTGATGCCTTTGGGGCCAATCAAACTGCAGGGATTTGGAGTCCTCATTTGCATGAGGACCCATCAGGGACCAGGAGCAGGACTTCTGTCTATAGAAGTCAGCTCCCCGTTGGCTCTAGGACCACACTTTGCCTTTCCACCACTGACTGTCTCCTTGCTGGAGCTGAAGCAGAATCACCAAAGATGTCTCCGCAGACCAGGGCAGGAGCAGAGTGGAGCTATCCAGCCAGAGAGGGTCCTGGTAGCCATGGTGTTCCACAAACTGTCCTGCGTCATCATTGAGTGGTAGCACCATTGGACTGCTCCACAGCCGTCCGCTCTTCACAGCCTGTGTCACAATTCAGTCGTCTGCACTGAACAGCTTCCTTCTTCACTGCACCCCAAACTAGGGATTCCTGTTGGTGTTGAATTGACACCAACAACCATTAGTTGTCAGAACCAAGACAAGACTCGGCTTCGTCAGCTCACCCACCAACCACCCCTGCTCCTGGGCCCTCAGGTCTATCATACCAAAGACAAAGGCAGAAACACTCAAGCAGAATTTTAGGGAGCCAGACTTCCGAGCTTCATGAATCTTAGACAGTTAGGAGCCAGAGGGATCTTTGAGATCATCAAGTTCAACCCCCTAATTTTACAGGCCCAGAGAGAGGAATGGACTTGCTCAAAATCCACAAAGAGCCAAATTTAGAATGTAAATTTCCTAATTATCGGTTAATGTTCTTTCCATCTCACCATAATCACTTGGGTTGAGAGTTTAAGAGGTCCTTAGAATTCTTTAGAAATAAAAAGCACATTATATATTGAGAGAGAAATTTAAAAAGTCATTCCTTATAAACTGATGAACCAAAAGATAGATATAAAGACAGTAAAGCAACAAGCAGACTGTCAAATTACAGCGGGGAGGGGAGGGAGATCTGGGGGAGATAAGAGATCAACGGAAGGACTTTGTATACATGCACATAAGTACAACCAATGGACACAAAACTCTGGGGAGGGAGGGTATGTATGGGAGGAGGGGCAATGGTAAGATATGTACACAGATAATAATTTAATTTTTAAAAATAAATAAATAAATAGTCATTCCTGTGTGATATTTTTATTGTTGTTAATCCTCATCCGAGGATATTTTTTCCATTGATTTTTAGAGAGAGTGGAAGAGAGAAGGGCATGGGCTCTATTGGGGATGGAGATCGAACCTGCAACCCAGGTATGTGCCCTGGACCAGGAATCGAACCAGTCTGCAGGTCGACGCCCTAACCACTGAGAAAACTGACCAGGGCCTGTGTGATTTTGAATACGACCATAGTAGCAAACATTTCCCTTTTTTGTGTGCATTTTGGCATTTGATTACTTATTATCTGGTGCTGCTCTCTAATAGTTGGTGTGCATTACTATAGTGTCCCTGCAAGGCCATATTGTCAGGTGAGTGCAGCACATTCTTGTGATGGAAGGTGTCATCACCAGAGCACGTGGAGATTTAAAACCAAAACAAAAGTACAGCATTTGCTGCTCTGAGGATACTCTCTACCCTCTCCCCACTTTTTCCCCCAGTAAGGACCTTGGCCAACAGGGGAGAAAAATTCAGGACCCATATATGATTTACACACACACACACACACACACACACACACACACACTTCAACAAATATTTCTTAAATGCCTACTACATGCCAAACATTGTGCTGCCAGGTAATGAGGTGCAGGGATCTGTCACAGGGAGCATGACAGAAGTCAGTGCATCGTATAGGACGTAGTGAGTTTGCCTTCAAGATGGAGGAGGGGTGGGCGGTGCAGGTACTGTACGTGGCCGTCAGGGGACTGAGTACAGAGCGCTTGAGAGGCAAGTTTTCTTATAAGTGTTTAACACCTCATTTGAATATAAATTTTGTTTACTTTTGCTTGAGAGGCAAGTTTTCTTATAAGTGTTTAACACCTCATTTGAATATAAATTTTGTTTACTTTTCGTAGTCAATCAACCCACTTTGAACACCTACAGGTAATTCTTAGGAAGTCATTTCTAGCCCTGGCTGGTGTGGCTCAGTTGGCTGAGCTTCGTCCTAGGTAACAAAAAGTCACCAGTTTGATTCCTGGTCAGGGAACCTGCCCAGGATGCAGGCTCGATCCCCAGTAGGAGGTGTGTAGGAGGCAGCTGATGGATGATTCTCTCTCAAAATCTCTCTTCCTCTCTCTGAAATGAATTTTTTAAAAAATATGCTTTATTGATTTTTGTACAGAGAGGAAGGGAGAGAAATAGAGAGTTAGAAACATCAATGAGAGAGAGTCATCGATCAGCTGCCTCTTGCACACCCCCTACTGGGGATATGCCTGCAACCAAGGTACATGCCCTTGACAGGAATCGAACCCGGGGCCGTTCAGTCCCCCCGGGGCCCTTCAGTCCCCAAGCCGACGCTCTATCCATTGAGCCAAACCAGTCCCAGCTGAAATGAATTTTTTTTAAAAAAAATTAAAAATAAAAACAAAGTAAAATCTCAAACATCTATTGCAGCAATGTTTTTGCTGATATAATTTTGAGGGCAAAGGAAGCTGGGAAAAGATAAACAAATGGGACTACATCAAGCTAAAAAGCTGCTGCACAGCAAAAGAAACCATTCACAAAATGAAAAGAGAACTCGCTGTATGGAAGAACATATTCACCAATGATATATCTGATAAGGGGTTAATTTCCAAAATATATAAAGAACTTCTAGATCTCAGCACCAGGAAGACAAACAATCCAATTAAAAAGCCACATTTGTGCACCCCTTACTTTGAGCCAGCCTTGTCATAAGTGCTTCACACACATCAACTCATCCAAGGCCCACCAGAGTTTTAGGAGATAAAGATGATTTTCTTCCCATTTTACAGACGTGGACATCGAGGCACAGAGAAGTAAAACAACTTGCTCAAGGCCACATTCCCGGCAATACACTCTTTATAAGCAATTGTGTCTATAAACTGGCCTATGATTCCAGCTGCGAAGTCTGAGTTCTCCTGGAACCTCCGCAGCTGCCTTCTCCCGCTTTTATTAATAAGAGCAAACTGCTCTGTCATTACTCCTTTCCGCAGTATGTCTTTAGTAAACGGAGAGGGCAAATGAATGGCTGTGTGCTGCTCATTTGCTTTTTATAATCTTGAAATTATACAAAGGGAGCAAGAACTACTTCACTAATTCAACATTTAAAAGATATTTTAAACTTATATTGTGGCAAGCTAAGGATGGAAGGAGGAAATAGAGATAGGTAAAGAAAGAGGAAGAAAAAAGAGAGAGCTCTTTAGGAAGTTTCAAAAAAGTGGGGTGCCCTAACCGGTTTGGTTCAGTGGATAGAGCATCGGCCTGGTTCGATTCAGGTCTAGGGCATGTACCTTGGTTGCCGGCACATCCCCAGTAGAGGGTATACAGGAGGCAGCTGGTAGATGTTTCTCTCTCATTGATGTTTCTAACTCTCTATCCCTCTCTCTTCTCTGTTAAAAAAAAAACAAAAAAAAAAACACACACACACACACAATAAAATATATATTTTTAAAAAAGAATTTTTTTATGGCGCTTTATTAGGATGGCTGGTGATCTGAGAAGATGATGGGTTATGTACCCTAAAGACGGTCTTACATCTCATCTCAAGCTGACCTTTTTTATAAGGAGAAGAAAAGGGTAGGTAAAGGGGTTGGGATTCCGGAAAAAGCAGGTAAGGGGTTTGAAATTTAGGGAAAAGGTGAATCAGATAAAAGCGATTTTCTTCACATCCCTTCCTCTGCTGACTGCCCTGTGATTCTTTATCTGTGTCTCAGGCAGTGGGTGTTCTCTCCCTGGAGCACAATGGCTCAGATACCATCTTGATTGCTTATGGTTCTCCTGGGGCACAAAGGTCAAACTGCTGGTGGGTCTCCTGGAGTCAGGCTAGGTCTGGTCATACATTACAGTTCCTGGAACAGTAGCTTTCTACACGCATTAATTGCCAAGCCTAATCAATTCCCGATCACAAACACAATGAAAGCAAAAGTTGATTCAGAAGATTAATAAAATGTATACATCTGTAGTCAGACTGGCTAGGGAAAACTTACAAATATCAGTAGAGAGTATACATCACTACATGTTTTGTACATCTTAAAAAGATAATAAAGGGAGATCATAAATAACTTTATGCCCATATAGTCAACAACTTAGGTGAAATGGACAGATTCTTTGCAAGACTGGATCTATCAAAACTCACTCAATAAAAAAAATAGATAATCCAGATAACCTTATACCTATTAAAAAGACTGATTTTTTTAGTTAAAAACTTTCCCACAAACAAAATTCCTCCAAATGCCTTCATTGGGGGTAAACATTTAAAGAAGAAATAATGCCGATTCCACACAAACTCTTCCAAAAAATTGTTTTCAACTCATTCTATAAAGCCCACATAACTCAAAACCAGACAAGGACATTACAAAAAAGAGAAAATGACAAAGTAATGAACATAGGTATAACAATTATATATATATTATTGATTTCAGAGAAGAAGGGAGAGGGAGATGGAGAGAAAGAGATAGAAACATCAATGATGAGAATCATCTACTCACTTCCTCCTGCACTTCCCACACTGGGAATCGAGCCCATAACCAGGGTATGTGCCCTGATCAGTAATTGAACTATGACCTTCTGGTTCATAGGTTGATGCTCAACCACTGAGCCGCACTGGCTGGGCACAGATGTAACAATTCTTAATAAAATTTTAGCAAATCAAATAAAACAATATATAAAAAGGCTAATACATCACAACCAGTGGCATTCATCCCAGAAATACAGGGCTACTTCAACAATGAAAATCTACAATATCAACAGACTAAAGAAGAAAAATCATACAATCATCTCAATCAATCCAGAGAAAGAACTGATAAAATACAAACATTTTATCTAACAACAACAAAGCTTTTCAGAATACTAGAAATACAAGGGAATTTCCACAATCTGATAGAAATGCATCTATGAATAATCTGCATATGACATCATATTTTTAAAATATATATTTTATTGATTTTTTTACAGAGAGAAAGGGAGAGGGATAGAGAGCTATTTTCCTGCATTGAGCGACTGGTCGTTAGATCATTTGGTCAATTTTTATATTAGGGTTTTATTATATAGGATTCACTTTAATGCAATGTTCTGGAAACTCAACTGCAATGTCTCTGAGTTATGCCTGTAGTAATAATACCCAAAACATATATAGTGCTTCCTATGTGAATACTGTTCTAAATAAACCGCAAGTATTAATCATTAGGTCATCTCAGCAACCCTTTGAGGTAGTTATTATTATTGTTATCCCCATTTTCAGCTGGGAAACAGAGGCCCAGACGTCCGGTAACTTGCTTAGGGTCACAGAGCTGGTAAGCCAAGCAGTCTGGCCCCAGAGTCTGTGCTTAGCTGTCAACGGTACTGAAGCTATGTTATAGTTGCTAAGTCAAGTGCTAGGGGGAAAAGACAGAACCAGAGAACAGTGCAGAGGCAGAAACTTCTCAGAAAGATGAAGAGGGCCAGGGCTCATGGAGGAGACACGGGGGCCAGTGGCTCTGGAAGAAGAAGTCAGCCCCTCAGAGAGTTCTTTTTCCCACGGTGCAGTCACCAGCAAATCTCACCGTAGTGCTCTCAATTCTTTGTCTCCCCTCTCCGTGTCCCTTGAAATATTACCCCCAGAAATTTGCCCCCTCGTGGCTTTTGAGGATGTCAAGGCACTTCCTGGAGAAGGGAGGAAGTCATGGAGGGGAGATCTGTGATGTCTGAGAGGTCACCTGCACTTGAGTCTCCCAAGCTTGTTATCTTCCTGTCTGTGGTTACCTTAGAAACCAACTCGTTCCCATCAACACCCTAGGATCTGACATGAGTTGAATAACAGGGAAGGTGCCAAAATAAATAAGGAAAATGTGCGAAAGAAAACCAGTTTTAGATTGAAGGCTAATATTTTAGGAAGTTGGGTGTGTATGTGTGTTATTTCTTTTCCTTACAGATAAGAAAGAGTTCCCAGGATTAAATGTGAGATACCAAAAAGGTGAAATGTCAAAGGGGTGGTCAGTGCGTTCCCGCAGGGAGAGCGCCCCTTTATCAGAAGCCGGGATCACAGCTGGGGAGCACAGTGGTGGTGGTGGGAGACTCTCCCACCTCTACTGCAGGCAGGCGGTAAGAAGTGAGGGGTCTAGACCACAAGAGGGATGTCCACCTGCCGGCTTAGGTCTGATCCACCTGGGGATCAAGCCTAAGCCAACAGGCGGACGTCCCCCGAGGGCTCCCGGGCTGCGAGAGGGCACAGGCCCAGTGCACAAATTTCACGCACCAGGCCTCTAGTGTAACAGTAAAGTGAGTCACATTAATTTTTTGGTTTCCCAGTGCACGTAAAAATTTATGTTTATACTATTCTGTAGTCTAAGTGTGCAATATAGCATTATGTCCCCAAAAAGCAGTGTACACCCCAGGCTGTTTTTGCTCAGTGGTTAGAGTGTTGGCCTGTGAACTGGACCAAAGGTGGCAGGTTTTATTCCAGGTCAGGGGCATGTAACCCAGTTGCAGGATTCCTAACCCCGGTGACACATGCGGGAGGCAGCCAATCAATGTGCCTCCACTCTCTCTAGAAGTGGATGGAGCAAATATCCTTGCATGAGGACTTAAAAATAAATTAAAAAAATTAAAAGGCGCCCTAGCCGGCTTGGCTCAGTGGATAAAGCATCAGCCTGCGGACTGAAGGGTCCCAGATTCAATTCTGGCCAAGGACACGTGCCTGGGTTGTGGGCTCGGTCCCTAGTAGGAGGCGTGAAGGAGGCAGCTGATCAATGATTCTCTCTCATCATTGATGTTTCTCTCTCTCCCCTCCCTTCTTCTCTGAAATTGATAAAGAATTTTTTTAAAAAAAAATTAAAAGGCCATGTACATACCTTAATTTAAAAATATTTTATGGCCAAAGCCGGTTTGGCTCAGTGGATAGAGCGTTGGCCTGCGGACTGAAGGGTCCTGGGTTCGATTCTGGTCAGGGGCATGTATCTTGGTTGCGGGCACATCCCCGGTAAGGGGTGTACAGGAGGCAGCTGATCGATGATTCTCTCATTGATGTTTCTGGCTCTCTGTCCCTCTCTCTTTCTCTCTGTAAAAAAAATCAATAAAACATATTATATATATATATATATATAATATGTTTTATTATATATAATATGTTTTATTATATATAATATGTTTTATTATATATATTATATATATATATAATATATATTATGGCTTAAAAATGGTAACTATCATCTGAGCCTTTAGGACGTCATGATCTTTTTGCTGGTGGAGGATTTTGCCCTAAATTTGTAAAAAATTCAATATTGAGAAGAATGGCAGCATCAGAGATCTCCTCGGCTTCTCTTCCTGAAACTTCAACAAATTAATCAACTATAACTCAACAAGGGGTCTGCTGATCCATATGGAAGCACGCCTGAGAGATCTGCACACGGAAGCATCTGAAAGTGGGCAGCTGGGAATAAATGGGAGGTGAGACGGGAGGAGAGGCAGCCCTGGAAAGGAGAGGAAGCCGTGGTAGCAGGCGCCTCTGTGGGCTGGAGAACAGAGTGTCAGGGGGCTCTCCAGCGTTGGGGATGGTGCAAACAGCTGCTGCACACAGAACAGGGGATCTGCCGGGACTGTCCACTGATGGTCAATTGAGTTTCAGACACTGAGACTCTGTTCCAGCTGCCTTTAGTGTGGGGTTAAGAAGTACGTTATCTGGAAACAAAGAACTATTGCAGTAGAATCGCTGCTTTCCCTCTGTGATCGATGCCCAGGTGGGGCACACTAGGGGCACCCCCTGGAGGTCCCGGGTTGGCCATTATGGTGAGGGCAAAACAAATCCCATCCCAGAGCAGCTGTACTGTCTGACGGGAGCTGAGGAGGGCAGCTCTGGGAGGTCACAGAGGTAAAAAATCTTGTGATTCAGTGCCACCTACTGGAAAATAGTAGGAAGACCTTTTTACAGAAAGCTGCTAGAGGAAGGTCAGTAATAAAATAGGTGCCTAGACAAAGGAGACCAGCAAATACCATGAATAACCGCGATAATGAGGAAACTCGGAAAGAAGATGAAAAATCCCCAGGAAGCAAGCTGAGACACATGGAAATATGTGATATGTATGACAGAGTTCAAGATAACAGTTCTGAAAATACTCAATGAGATGTGAGAAAATAAGACAGGCAATTGGATGCACTCTTGTAGAAAACAAAATAATGAACAAAATGAGTACTTTAACAAAGAGATTGAAACTTTTTAAAAGAACCAATCAGAAACCCTGGAAAGGAAGTATGCAATTAAGGAGATTAGGAGTAAACTACTGAGTATGGGAAACAGAGCCGACCAGATGGAGGAAAGGATTAGTAACATCAAAGATAGGAATCTAGAAAAGACACAGAAGGAAGAAGAGAGAGACCAGAACATTAAATAAATAAATAAATAAATAAGCTCTATGAGAACTATCTGACTCCATCAGAAAAAGCAATATAAGAATTACAGGCATGCCCTAGCTGGTCTGGCTCAGTGGATAGAGCATCAACCTGAGGACCCACGGGTCCCAGGTTCGAGTCCAGTCAAGGGCACGTGCCCAGGTTGTGAGCTTGATTTTTTCTCATCATTGATGTTTCTATCTCTCTCTCCCTCTTTCTTCCTCCCTGAAATTAATAAAAATATCTTTAAAAAAAAAAAAAAACCTATAGGTATACCAGCAGAAGAAGAGAGGAAGAAAGGAATGGAGAACCTATTCAAACAAATAGTGGCTGAGAATTTTTCAAACCTATGAAAATAACTAGATCCTCAATTCCAAGAAGCAAACTGAACACCCAGATACCTCAATCCAAAGAGGCCTCTCCAAACTTCATTGTATTAAAAGTGTTAACAATTAATGACAGCCTTAACCAGTTTGGTTCAGTGGATAGAGCATTGTCCTGCGGGCTGAAAGGTCCCAGGTTCAATTCCAGTCAAGGGCATATACCTTGGTTGGGGGCACATCCCTAGTAGGGGGCATGTAGGAGGCAGCTGATCCATGTTTCTCTCATTAATGATTCTAACTCTCTATCCCTCTTCCTTCTTCTCTGTAAAAAATCAATAAAATATATTTTAAAAATAATTAATGACAAAAATTCTCAAAGCAACCAAGGAAAGGAAGAAAGTGACCTACAAAGGAAAACTCATTAGAATATCATACTACTTCTTGGCAGAAACTTTACACAAGCCAGAAGAGATTGGAAGCAACTATTCAAATGACTGAGAGACATTACCAGTCGAGAATAATATACCCAGTAATGTTATCCTTTGAATATGAAGGAGATAGACTTTCCCATATATACAAAAGCTGAGTGATTCTTATCAATAGAAAACTTCCATGCAGGAAATACTCAAAGAGTATTCTACCTGAAAGAAAGAGCATAAGGTTACAACACTATGAGTAAGATCACCAAAAACAGACAGCATAAACAGGGATGATTTGTGATGACAAAAACATAAAAGGGGAAGGGATAAATGCCTCAACTGGGAAATGAGGATGGAGATCAGATGTACTCAAAAGAAAAAAATATTACTGTATATGTGCAACTTTATTTTTCAAAAACCTAAAACTAACCACACCAAATAAAACCCAAATTAACAAACATAGTTTTAAAAGTGAGGAAAAAAGTATGAAATACCACAAGACAAAAACAACAGGCAAAACCACAAAGGAAAAGGGCCAATGGATGCACAGAGCTACCAGAAAACAACAGATAAAATGGCTATAGGAAATCCTCAAAATCAATAATTACTCTAAATGTGAATTTGACTGAATTCACCAAAAAAGAGGCACGGAATAGCAGATTGGTTCAAAAAAAACAAAATCCAACCATATGCTGCCTTCAGGAGACACATCTAAGCTGCGAAGACAAAGACAGATTCAAAGTGAAAGGGTGAGAAATTAGTCTCCAAGCAAATAGCACCCACAGAAAACCAGGTGTAACCATACTCATATCTGACAAAGCAGATTTCAAGATAAAAAAGGTAACGAGACAAAAATGAACATTTTCTAATGATAAAAATGATACTACATTAAGAAGACATAACACTTCTTTTTTTAAAAATAAATCTTTATTGTTCATATTATTACAAATGTTCCTCTTCCCCCCCCCTCTATTGCTCCCCTCCACCATGTTCCCACCCCACCCTCTGCCCTTTCCCCACCCCCCCATTGTCCTCATCCATAAGTGAACAGTTTATGTTCTTAATATATATGCACCCAACCAGGGAACAGTATGGTATTGCCTGGTCATGCGGCCCAGTGGTTGAAGGTCAACCCAACTATGATTATGTTTTGGCCTATTTCTCCTCTAATTCTGTTAGTAGTTGCTTTATATATTTTGGTGTTTCTATCTCTCTATCTGTCTCCCTTTCCCTCAAAACAATAAAAGCATATTAAAAAACAAAGAAACAAAAAACATCATGGGATTGGCAGAAAAACAGACCTATAGATCATTGGAACAGAACTGAGAGCCCAGATATCAAAACATATGTTCGGGCAGATTATTTTCGACAAAGGAACCAGAAACACACAATGGAGTAAAGAAAGGCTCTTCAATACATGGTGCTGGTAAAATTGGAAAGCCACACGCAGAAGAATGAAACTAGATTATAGTTTGTCCTTTTGTACAAAAAAAAAAATTAATTCAAAATGTCTCAAAGACCTGAATATGTGATCTGAAACAATAAAGGACATAGAAGAAAGCATAGTTACTAAACTAATGGACCTTTGTCATAGAGAACATCTTATGAACTTGAACCCAAAGATAAGGAAAGTAAAGGCAAAAATAAATGCGACTTATATCAAACTGAAAAGCTTCCGCACAGCAAAAGAAACCAACAACAAAACAAAGAGGCAGCCCACGGAGTGGGAGATGTTTGCAAACAATAGCTCAGCAAAGGTTTAATATCCAAAATATACAAAGAACTCATAAACTCAACAGCAAACAAACAATCCAGTTGAAAAACGGGCAGAGGATTGGAACAGTCACCTCTCCCAAAAAGACACGCTAACAGCCGACAGAGATATGAAAGGTTGTTCAACCTCACTAGCAATTAGGGAAATGCAGATAAAAACTATAATGAGAAACCACCTCACACCGGTTAGAATAGCTATGATCAACAAGACAAGTAATAACCGGTGTCGGAGAGGTTGTGGAGAAAAGGGAACCCTCACTCACTGCTGGTGGGAATGGAGATTGGAACAGCCGCTATGAAAAAAAGGTCTGGAGGTTCCTCAAAAAATTAAGAATAGAGTTACCATATGACCCAGCAATCCCTCTTCTAGGTATGTACTGAAAAACTAAAAAAAAAAAAAAAAAAAGTGTATTTGCAAACATATATGCACCCCTATGTTCATTTAAGCATTATTCATAATGGCCAAGACAACAGAGGTGACCTTCAATAGAGGATTGGATTAAGATGTGCTACCTAACCCTAGCTGGTTTGGCTCAGTGGATAGAGCATCGGCCTGTGGACTGGAGGATCCTGGGTTTGATTCTGGTCAAGGGCACAAGCCCAGATTATGGGCTAGATTCCCAATGAGTGGTGTGTAGGAGGCAGCCGATCAATGATTCTCTTTCATCATTTTTTAAAAAATATATATTTTATTGATTTTTTTACAGAGAGGAAGAGAGAGAGATAGTTAGAAACATCAATGAGAGAGAATCATCGATCAGCTGCCTCTTGCACACCCACTTCTGGGGATGTGCCCGCAACCAAGGTACATGCCCTTGACCGGAATCGAACCCCGGACCTTTCAGTCCACAGGCCGATGCTCTATCCACTGAGCCAAATCAGTTTCAGCTCTCTTTCATCATTGATGTTTCTATTGCTCTCTTCCTCTCCCTTCCTCTCTGAAATCAATTAATTCACACATACACATACACACATACACACACACACACACACACACACGTGATACATATACACAATGGAATACCACTCAGTCATAAGAAAAGATGAAACACTGCCATTTGTGACAATACGGATGGACCTTGAGAATGTTAGCTAAGTGAAATAAGTCAGGCAGAAAAAGCTAAGAATCATATGTGGGATATAACACTGAAACTTGTTGACACAACAGCAGTGTGGTGGTTGCCAGAGGGAAGGGGGTAGAGGGTTGGGGAGGATGGGGTCTAATATATGGTGATGGGAAATGATTTGACTCTGGGTGGCAGGCACAGTGCAATACACAAATCTTGTAACACAGAAATCCACACCTGAAACCCATATGATCCTGTTAACCAGTGTCACCCCAATAAATTGTTAAGAAATAATTAAAAAATTAAAAAATGCAGTATCTGTGAAACACAATAAATCGAGGTGCAATAAAACAAAATATGCCTGTACTTCATATTAAAATTTTATTGGGAACCCAACAGGTTGAATGAACAGAATATTCTGAGTGACAATAAAATAATGTCTGTAACACAGGCTTACTATTGGTTATTCTAGCTACCTAGAAGCATTCTGGAGAAATCTAAATCAGCTACAAAATAAACCACAAAGCATTCTCAGCCTTAGGACTATAGGATAATTAAACAAGCTTTTCCACATCACTTTTCCAATTGATAAAAGTTAAAGAAAGAAGGTGAAGGATCTCCAAGAAACAGGGGTACTGTTCCTCCAGTTGTGACTATTTTGCCAGGCCTATCCCCTAACTCAGTGGTCTGCAAACTCATTCGTCAACAGAGCCAAATATCAACAGTACAACCATTGAAATTTCTTTTGAGAGCCGAAAACCGACTTCTGCGCATGGGCCATGAAGTTTCAATTGCACTGTACATGCACGCCCAGACGCGGTATTTTGTGGAAGAGCCACACTCAAGGGGCCAAAGAGCCTCATGTGGATGGTGAGCTGCAATCGCACGCCAGGAGAATGATAAATAACTGCAACCTGAAGTCCATTTTTCTATAAAATACACGTGTTTGGGACTGGGGATATTTACCCATGCGTGAGAAGCTCCTTCTCTAGAATTCACAATGTGAACCATTCCAGTACCCCACTGCTGTCCCTCAGCCACTCAGTTAACTATGCGGCTTCTAGAATCTGTCTCAGCAAATAAAAGTTGGCCATACCTGTTTTTTCTTTTGCTTCTCACACTTAAAAATGAGGAGGTATGCATTCCATCAACTAATGGGATTTCATGAAAATCACCTAAGATTCTTCTTTGCCATTGATTCCTGAACTTAACAACTAATGACCATAAGGACTAATGTCTTACCACAGGATGTTGGGCAGAGAAAAAGATTCATTTGTGAAGAATTCTGTGGCAAAAAAAAAAAGTTAAAAGGACTATGTTAATTCAAAATCACTTCTTAATATTTATCCTGATTTTCCTGCCCAGGACTATAGTTGACAGAGGCCAGGCTTGACCTTAATGAATCCGTAGGTAACAAAGCTAGGAAAGTATACAGCCCAAAACAAATGCACTCAGTTCTTTGGACTCCTTGTCTAGTGCTCTTCCCATTAGCCAATAGCTGCTCTGAAATTCCTACCCATGTAGTCTGTGATAGGGACAATATAATCTTCCTTCTCCCTTACCTTGGGACTTGCAATTTGCTTACATAGCCAGATAACGTCAGGGAACTCTATCCCACTAAAGCCACCCCATCCCCTAGGCTGCAAAGCGGAGTGTACGAAGAAATGCACTCATGTTCTTGAGGAAAGTATTTAAGAATGCATTTACAATTGTATTTAACTATAGTAAAAGCAACTAGCTTTATTAACACTAATCTTTAACATACAGACTGACCAAGCACGCTTTCTGGGTCACCACTTTAGAAGCCATCTGTCACTGAAACCGGTTTGGCTCAGTGGTTAGAGCGTCCGCCCGCGGACTGAAGGGTCCCGGGTTTGATTCCGGTCAAGGGCATGTGCCTTGGTTGTGGGCACATCCCTGGGGGGGGCGGGGGGCGGTGTGTGTGTGCAAGAGGCAGCTGATCGATGATTCTCTCTCATCGATGTTTCTAACTCTCTATCCCTCTCTCTTTCTCTCTGTACAAAATCAATAAAATATATATTTTAAAAAATTTAGAAGCCATCTGTCTTGTGCAATTTTCCCAGGAAAATTGTGAGATTTTCCCAGGAACCAGTGGAAATTCCATGCACAGATATTCATTTTCTTCATAATGCTCGCTCATCCACTGGACAAAATTAAGCCTATTAATTGCTACAAACTTTACGGGTCTTAGTCAAGACAGGGAGAATGACCATGAAAATCTCAGTTCTACAGAAATTCATTGGTTATCTCCTGGGGAAGGGCCTTAAAAGAGATATTGAGCATAAAGGAGAGACACGTTTTTATTTTACAACCAGGGGCCCAGTGCACGAATTCATGCACCTTGAAAAGGACCGTGGGCCTCCAGGCTGCGGAAGGCACAGGGGCAAATATGGCACCCATGCTCACCTGCTCCACCATCCCACCCAAGCCAAGCCCACCATGTTCCCAACATGCTCCCTGGTGGTCAGTGCATGTCATAGCGACCAGTTGTTTGGTTGTTCCGGTTGTTCTGGTCTTTGGTCTATTTGCATATTAGCCTTTTATTATATAGGATAGTTTATTGATTTTTAGAGAGAGAAAGGGAGAAGAGAGAAACATGGCTATGAGAGTGTAAGATAGGTAGGCTGCCTCCCGCAGGCGCCCCCCCTGCCCCTCCCCCCCACACCAAATCAACCAAGTGAAGGTCTCTTTCCCCAAAGCGGCTGGGTGTTAGACGTGGGGAGGGCCCCCAAATGGGAGGAAACAAAGAGCTCCTGACTCCCAGGAAGGAGGTGAGACAAATTTAAAAATATATATATACTTTTACTTATTCCAGAGTGGAAGGGAGAGGGAGAGATAGAAATATCAATGATGAGAGTCATTGATTGGTTGCCTCCTGCATGCCCCCTACTGGGGCTCAAACCCACAACCGGGGCCTGTGCCCTTGATCAAAATCGACCCCGGGACCCTTCCCTCCGCAGGCCGATGCTCTATCCACTGAACCAAACCAGCTTCGGGCCGTGACAGATTTTTGAAAAATAAGATGAAAATAGAGGTGGAGACGGGGTGAGCAGTGGCAGTGGGAGCGCAGGGTGATGCTGAGGGACGCAGAGGCAGGACCAGGACCGTGGGGAGTGGGCCTGGGCCCAGCGGGGGCGGCACACAGGGCAGGAAAGGGGGCACCTCGGCCGCGGGAGAGGGCGGCGCGGCGGTGAAGGCGGCGGGGTCGGGGTCGGGGTCGCCGGCGGGGCGGAGCGGAGCGGACGGGGCGAAGCGTCGGAAGCCGTGACACCGGGACCCGCTAGGCCGCGCCGGCCACCGTGGGCCGCGGAGGGGCGGGCGCGGGCCCGGGCGCGGGGTCGCCGGGCAGGGCGCGCAGGGGCCGGCCCCGCGGCGGGCGGCGGGGCGCGCGGTAGCCGCGGCCGCAGGCCCCGCGGAGGGAACGGCGGGCGGGCCGAGCCGGGTCCGGCCGCGGCGCCGGGGGCCAGGCCGGCGGCCGCGCGGCGCGGAGGAGGCGGGGGAGGAGGGGGAGGAGGGGGAGGCGGGGGAGGAGGGGGAGGAGGGGGAGGAGGGGGAGGAGGAGCCTGCGGCCCCGCCCCCGCCGGAGCGAGGGAAGGAGAAAGGCTGCGGGGCCGGAGGGCGCGGAGGGGGCGGCCGGCTGGGCCTGCGCCGAGCCCGCGGGGAAGGGGCCCGGAAGGAGGCGAGGCTGAGGGAGCGCAGCCGCGACGCCGGGAGCCGGACGCCCACCCGAGCCGGACGCCTCCTGCCGCCGCCGCCGCCGCCTCCCCGGCCGCCGCCGAGCGGGAGCCGCGGCGCCCAGGCCGAGCGCGGCGGGCGGCGCGGGGCGAGCGGGGCCGCGCTGAGGCCGGGCGGAGCCGGCGGCCGGTTCTCCGGGAGGAAAGCCCACCGGACCCGGGTCCGCGGTACTCGCCCCGGCCCGCAGGCTCCGGGCGCCGGTCCCGGCGGGCGCGGGCGGCGGGGGCGGCGGCCGGAGGGAGCCGCGGAGGCCGGTTCATGGAGGCGGAGGCCGCGGACCGGCCCGGAGCCTGGACGCGGACCGGCGGCGCCGCACACCCCGCGCAGGGCATGGCGTCCAGGAGGCCGAACCCGGGCTGGGTCTGAGGAGCAGGCTGGGCAGCTGGAAAAAAAAGGAAAAAAAAAAAACAAAAAAAACCCCTGCAAGTTTCAAGGAAAAAAGGAAAAGGAGAGAAGGTGTTTTTTTTTTTTTCCTTCTGGTTGGTGGTTTATTGCTACCAATGCAAAGGTAAAAGGCATTGCATTTCAGGTGTGATTTTTTTAAAAAAAATTTTCCCCCTGGTGCGATTCGCTTGACTTTAAGAATTTCAGAACCTTTCATTTTTTTTTTTTCTTTCTGGAAAAAAAGGAAATTCATCATTTTGATTCCAGGGTTATACTGGACTTGGAAGGAGTGCTTTTGTTTACATACTATTGTATGGTTTAAAAATTTTTCCCCCCCTTTTTCTCTTTTTCTTTTTTTGCTGTGCAAATCAGCTGGAAGGTATTTTTTTTCCAAGTGCCAATTCGGATTTATTCATTTTCCTTCCCCACCGCCCTCCTCCCCTTTTCTCAAATGAATCTGTTGTCGTTTTAAGCATTGAAGAACGCAGAATTTTCCCCCTCTTGGAGCTGGAAGCTCTTGCCCACAGAAGAACAGCTGGGAAAACTGGATTAAAAGGATGGTTTTTATCTGTGTTTTGTAGTAAGACTGATATTTTTGAGGGCATATTCTTTGTGTTTCTTTTTCTTTTTTTTTTTTTTTTTTAGCCTATAGCGCTAACCTTTTAGAGATTTGTGGTTGAGTTTTTGGTTTCTAAGGTCATAGTTTTTCCTTTTTTCTTTTTCTTTTTTTTTTCTTTTTTTAAGAAGGGGAGGGGAAGAGAGGGGACTGAGAAGGCAGACCATGTTCACTGGTAAAGTAGAATGGAGCTTCAGTTACTAGGGTCCTGAGAGCCGGAGAAGAAGAATTCCGGCTTCAAGTTGGGAGGCCCTCCCTCTCATCTTTCTTAAAAATTGCAAGGATTCAGTCCTGATCAAGACATCAGTCCTGCAAGATTCTGGAACCGTGGAGACACCGAGAAACCATGAGTGTAAGGCTGCCCCAGAGCATAGACAGGTAGGTTTGCCAATATTCCACACTTTAGGGCAAGACTGGGAGGGAGGGTGCTGCATTTTGATAAAAGGTTGCAAAAGAAGGGCCGGGGAGGGCAGACTGTGGGAATGGTGGGGTAGGAGCACGCATTGATCTCTGGGGACTGTCTGGGCATGTGTGTTTATCTTCCCTGTTGTGTGTCCATATTCAAAACATCTCCTGATTCAGTGTGGTGGTGGTTTTTTTTACACAAGCAATAGGCAGTGAGGCCAGGAGTGGGGAGGAGGGGCAGATGCCTCCAGCCAACTTTGGCTTTTGCCAAGCTGGAGGCCCAATTTGCGTCCTTCACTTGCCAGCCCAGAGGGCAGGGGACGGGGAGAGCCTGGTGATGGTACGGGAATTTGGAAGGGTGGATTGGGACTGGCTGTAGGCGTTGGACTGCTGGAGGAAAGGGTCCCCACCGGACTGGTTGTTATGGAATGGTGGGGTTTGGTGATGGGATGGATCCCATGTCTAGAATGGAGAGGATGTTGGTGGTCTGAATGATGGGACAGAAACACCCTTTGCACCCCAACAGGGCTGGATTTCCGCCCCCCCCCCCCCTTTAACGGCTCCCAAATGAATAAGTCACATTAGAATTTTTTCCTCTCCAAGGTTAGGGTTTAACTTGAGACTTGCCAACTGGCTAATGCTCTAGATTTAATCTTCCAAGGCATTTTTAATAAGCTTGACTGCAAAATGGGCCTTCCCTCTGCTGAGAGCCGGAAGGAGTTGTTTTGGGACCAAAGGCCTGATGGGCAAATAGATATGCAATGGCCCTTAGAGGGTGAGCACAGGGTGCCCCTCCCCGACCCCCAGAGTCTGCCCAGCCTCCCCATTCCTGGTCTTAATACAGTTTACAACTTTGTAAGGTGTGTCTGTCTGTTCCCTTTTCCCAGCCCCCCCTTTAGGCTTTCTCCTGAGGATCTTGAGGGTTGTTTTGTGGGTATCGCACATCCATCCTAACAGGATGGAGGACTGAACAAGCAAATGGAAGGCCTGGGCCTGGAAAACATATGAAAGAGATAGGCAAGACTGTTTGCAAGGGAGTAATTGCTTTCTTCATGTCCAATTAACTGATAATTCATGCTAAAAAATAATATACATACATATATATATATATATATTGCTATGGGATGTGTCCTAAAGTGCAGATAGTCTCTTTCTCCCCCAAACAGTAACTCCTATCGCCTCGGAGTCCTGTTTAGCTTAGTTCAGTAGTCCTCAGAGGACTGACTTTGCAGTGAAAAGGAAAAGGCAGATAGTCGCGAAGAACAGAAAGGGTATGTCTGAGCCTCCATCCTTTACCTTTTATTTTATTTATTTTTAATATGTTGTTATTGATGTTAGAGAGAGAGGAAGGGAGAATGAGAGTGAGAGACGGAGGGAAACATTGACCTCACATGTCCCTGACCAGGGATTGAACCCACAACCTGGGTATGTGCCCTGGCCGGGAATGGAACCAGCGACCTTTCGGCGTGCTAGAGCAACGCTCAACCAACTGAGCCACGCTCCATAGTTGGACTCTTATAAAGGGAGAACAGGCATGTCAAGGCAAGGAGCTGAGATGGTTTACATGCTGCCCTTTTCCCTCCTCTTGGAATTTGCATTTTTGCGGTGTGGATGCTGGACGACGCCTCTGAATTCGGGGATATGAGAAGATGGGAACTTAGTGTTGAGGGAGGAGCAGTGAGGGCTCCCGGATGGAGAGAGGCTCCTCGGGGAGTTGGTGTATCCTCCCCGTCCTCTCGGGGTTTGTAGAGCTGAGTGTGTTTTCCTCAGTGCTCTCATAGGACATCTGCCATTAGATCCTCACAGTATTTCCGGGAGGCAGATAAATCAGGTTATTACTCCATCTTACAGGGTAAAACTGAGGCTCATAGAGGATTCCTGGCTTGCCCAGTGCCATCTTGCCTGACTCGCAGCAGAACCTGGACTCAAACGCAGATCTCCTGATTCTGGATCCGTGGCTCTTTCCATGGCCCCACTCTGTCTCAGTAGTTCTGTATGCAGGGGGGCGCCGTTTCATTCTGGTTGGGCAGTGGGTAAGATGCTCTGCATCATTCTGTGGTTAAAGCCCCATTTTCTCTTGCGGCATAATGCAGCTTTGTAGAGTGAGAGTGCTCCTCACTTTTACTCCTGTCCCGAATCCCTTCCCCATTAGAGGATGGTTCTGGGGCCTTTGCCCCCTTCAAATAAGTTATCTCCAGTTGCTTTGGATCTTACCCCCACTCCCCTTTTTAAAAAATATATTTTATTGATTTTTTATAGAGGGGAAGAGAGAAGAATAAAGAGTTAGAAACATCGATGAGAGTCACCAATCAGCTGCCTCTTGCACACCCCCTACTGGGGATGTGCCCGCAACCAAGGTACATGCCCTTTGACCAGAATCGAACCTGGGACTTTTCGGTCTTCAGGCCGCCGCTCTATCCACTGAGTCAAACTGGCCTTGGCTGGATCTTACCCCTTTTGCTGTAGATTCATTATGTTGGACTGTTTGACATCCCAGTTTCCCGACCCTGTGGATTTTAAATAATTCGCCATCAGTTGGAAAGCATGTACCTGCCGGTTCTTTCCTTGGTCCCTCCCCTGCATTCCTGAACTGAAGGAGACTGAGCCCCCCTTGGACTTTCATGACCCCCGTCACTGGGGACTGTTCATATGATGGTTGATTTTGCTGCGTTAGATACTTCTTTTTGTTATCATTTTGTGACATATGCTGATCCTTTCCCGTCCCCTCCTTTCCCTGGGAAAACAAAATGAATAAATAAAGACTTATTCGTGCTAGACAAATGAATAAGTAAATAATTCACAATCTTATATCATCCTGGAGGGATGGAGTTGGAAGTAAATGCCCTGTTTACGGAGTTAAGGATACTCTTAGTTTATCAATTTGCTGTGTAGAGAGAGTTTAGTGTAAGATGCCATAAGAGTGATTTAGAAAATTAAAGTATGCAGTTCTTGCTCACAAAGAGCATGCAATCTAATTGGGGAGCTAGGAAAGGTCTCTAAGACTATTGAAAACCACTTAAAAGCAACATTAGACTACAAGCTCCATAAAGGCTGTGTTTGTTTTGCTCAGGTATATCCTGCGTGCCTAGCTTAGCACCTTGTAAGTGTCCAGTAAATATCGACAAGTGAATGTTAGAACGAACGAACATGGCAGCAAGTATAAATTCTTCACTTTCAGACTTTACATTCATGTATTAATTTCAGATGTAGTTAAAGTCGATTAGAGAATGCTCTCCAGGTGATGAATATTTTCTAGGAGGCCAGCAGCACGATGGAAGAGAGATGCCGTGGCTCAAAGGAAAGAGGGCTTTGGAATATTTATTTGACAGAGTCTTTCTCCCCTTCTCGGGGAGCGATTCCTGGATTCGAAGAAACATGGAGTATTTGTGACTATTATTTATCGTTAGTGTTAATCGGTTGTTACTGGGAAACGGGTTACTAAAACATACCTGTTCTCATTCCTTTCAGCTTCTGTCCATGAACAGCCCATCGTCCCGTAGTATATACGGTATTCTTCTCTAGAGTTTCTAAAAATGTGTTTGATATTGCAAGCAGAGGTAATGATACTGAATTATTTTTACAGGGATAGTGATGAATTCTACTGTCATCTATATCCACTGGCCTCATTTTCCATGGCACATGTTTTGAGATGGCCCAATGGGTTAAAATTTTAATACATAAAACAGCTTTTTTCTCTGTGCAATTAGCTCATGTGAGGACCAAAACAGAGAAGTACTAGATTTAAGCCAAGAGTTTCTAATTTGAGCCTGGCGTGCCCCTTAACTGTGTGACCTTGGGCAAGTCACATACTGCCTCTGGCTTCCCCACATGTAAAGCAATAGCTCATTCATATGAAATGCTTTCCAGTTCATAAGCATAGTGTGTCATTTGAGGATTATAACATTTATTGCATCTCTCTCACGGGGCTGTTGAAAGGAGTAAATCAAATAAGATAATATATTTCAAATTGTGTTCTAAATCGTAAAACTGTATATAAATTTTAGATGGTAAACACATGGACTTGATTTAGCTTCATGCACTATTTTCTGAAGTAGCCCAAAACAAATTAGGAGTAACTGAAAGAGCTTTCCATTGTTTTGGAGAATTTAACCGGAGTGAACGGGATTTTTTGTTGCAGAAGCAGAGAAGTTAGAAGGAAGGAATGCTTTTGCAACGGTAAGGGTTGGGTGATAATACTAGAACATGAGAGGAGGTTATTGAATCTCCTTCCCGGCAATTTCGATGGAGGCTTCAGCTGTCTGGGCTCCTTTCGATGAGGATAGGAAAGATTTGTTTTGTGACCTCTGGGTGTTCCTTGTTTCAGAAGCATATGACTTTCCCTGATTCAATAAATCCAGACCAGTAATAGGGATCTGAGATTGAATGCAACCTTTCTCCAGTCTGTAGCCTTTTTTTCTAAGAGGCAAAATTTCATAGAAGGTGTGTGGAGGAGGGAGAAGGAGAAGGCAAGGTGTGTGGAGGAGGGAGAAGGAAGAGGCAGAAGAGGGAGGGGAATGGTAGGTAGGCCTTTCCTAGGAAAGAGCCTCAGGCTGAGGGGAAGGTTGGTAGCTCGGGCTGAAGAGCTGGCTTATCTGAGCAGGGGCGGGGCGTGGTTCCTGGAATGCTTCAGGTTCTCCTTGTTGAGCACTGGAACCAAGAAATCTCCGTTCAGCTGAGTTTCTACCTGGTTTAAAAGGTTGACTTCTCAGAACAGTGCCAGCTATCCGGAGCTGCACAGAGTAAGTCCCCTGAAATACTGAGTTCTCTTCAAAATGTGCTCTTGTCCTATCTGGGGATGAGATAAAAGATGACAGGGGATTTGCAGATGAAGCATTTGGCAGTTAATATCCATTATGAGCAGGAGCAAGCTAAGCTTAATTTTAGATACTCAAAAGCATTTCTGAAAGTGCACCCTTTGATTAACAAATTTATTTTTAATGGTCTTAAGTACTATCAATCTCTGCCTTCCCACTTAGACTAGACAAAAAAATATGAAAAGTTAGCCCTAGCTTGTTTGACTCAGTGGATAGTGTCAGCTGGGACTCTTGAGGGGTCCTGGGTTCGTTTCCAGGTGGGGGCACATGCCCAGTTTGGTTGGACAGTAAATATTGATTGAATAGCTCCATGCTCAGCTCAGTTCTTGATGTTCTGGGAAATAATTTGTAAGAATGTGGAGCTTGCAGTCTTGTTGGGAAGTGTTAACAAAACAATAAAAAGATAATTCTTTTTATTGCTGAATCTTGATGTATACAAAAAAGGTATATTTAGAGAAGAGTAGAAAGTTGGTGTTCATGAAAATAGTCAGGGGAGGGGTAGTCAGAAATTGTTTAGGTGGAAGAAGTTGAGTAGGGCATACCAGGCAAAGGGAACAACATAAGCAAAACCAAATACGGAGTGTCTCTAGATGGTCTTTGTTAAGCAGAGAGAAATTATGTTGTCAAGGTATGGGAGTCAATAAAGCTATTCACTGCATGTGGTAGGAAAAGGGGAGCCAGTTAGGTTTATGTAATATATGGTGATAAAAATCATGTTTAGAGAGATAATTTTGGTGTTAATATATATATGAAGAGAGCTTGGGGCCAAGAGGGCCAGCGAGGAGTTTTTGCAGCAATCTTAGCAAAAGATAATGCGGGGGGTGGGGGGGGGGAGAAGAGGGTCAGGATTTGAAAGGGAGTTTGGAAGGAAAATCAACAAGGCTGAATCCAATTTGATTCCCAAGTTGAGACTGACTGATGAGAGAAGGGTAATGCTGTGCTGGAGAGAATAAGACCAGCATTAAAAAGTCACTCTGTCTCCCATGATACCCAGCAACTCACTGAGTGCAGCATATCAAATGGTACTTAACTCGCCAAGCCCCTCAGGTTAGGCCATGTCTACCAGAAAGTTTTAGAGCTCCTCACTGCAGCCTTTTAAAGAGAGGAGAGAAGGAGAGTGAGTCCTGGATATCCCTTAGGGATTTGAATCATGATTTGAGGAGATTAGCATATATTTGATAGATTCTGATTAATCATTCCTCTTTTTCACATAGCAGATCAAACTATTGAAGGAACCATCATAGTAGCATGATTTTTTTATTGATTGATTGATTTTAGAGAGAGAGGAAGGGGGGGGAAGAAACATTGATTTGTTGTTCCACTTGTGTATGAATTCATTTGTTGATTCTTGGATATGACCTGACCAGGGATCTAACCTGATGCTTTAACCAACTGGGCTACCCAGCCAGGGCCCCTCGAGGCATAACTGTGAAGAGTCTAGGATGTTGAGTGAGATCTTTGTGTGATCCCCAGCTCAGCCACTAACTAACTGTGTGATCAGAATGATTTGTGTAAAAACGTTTCGTGAATTCTATAGCGCCAAACATACGGTGAGTGTTGTTAAGGCCTTTAGTTTGACAAGGACTCCAGATTGGCCTGAACGCTCCTCAGCGGTGTTTGCGTGCTCAGGCCTGTGCTGGTTCTGAACCGAGGACTGCAAGGCATGGCTCTGGGGACATAGCAAGCAAACAGAGTAGGTAAAAATCAGGTGCTTAAGTTCTCATCCTAAAGTAATCCTTTGCTGGAAACCCACAGTGTCTTTTCTTCTCAGCCTGGTCGCCCCGGCCTGGATTCGTGATTTCTTCCTTCAGTTCAGCCCACATCTCACTAATTCTAGGTCTGACAGCTGCACCTGCCACTCTCCTTCGGGTAGACTAACCTGCTTATGAGTGTTCTCCCCCCTTCCCCAACTCTTTTCTTGCCATTACCATCAAACTATACATTTTATTAGTCAGCATTTCTTTGGCACATCACATAGCAATTCAACTCTTGTTTTGTTTGTGTAAAATAATTTATGTAAAAGTTCTAATAGAATGTCTAGCATGTGGTGAACTATTATAAATAAATGTTGGTGCTCTTCCATTCTTTGTATTTTTTTTTTTTAAATATATTTTATTGATTTTTTAAGGAGAGGAAGGGGGAGAGAGAGAGAGCTAGAAATGTCGATGAGAGCGAAACATCGACCAGCTGCCTCTTGCACACCCCCTACCGGGGATGTGCCCGCAACCAATGTACATGCCCTTGACCGGAATTGAACCTGGGACCTTTCAGTCCGCAGACCGACGCTCTACCACTGAGCCAAACTGGCTTCGGCCATTCTTTGTATGTTTTATGTTGGTAATTATATATTGTTACTTGGGGTTCAGAAGTGACGTCTCTTTGTTTTTCTGGATTTCCTTCTAGTGCCCTATTTAGTTCTCTTTATACAAGGTATATTTCTACTGGCTGTTTCCTGACTTGAACTCTAGCTCGTTTTTGACATTTCAAATTCCCTCCATGTCTCTAGCCAAGGGATTGCCAGAAAGCAGCTCTAAACGTCGCTGCCAGGAACTGAGATCACGAATCCCCCTTGTTCTTCCCGGGTGCTAGGTCTCTGCGCACTTGGTATTTCTTCTAGGGACAGAGCAGCCTTGTTGGGGTTGCTTCTCTTCAGTGTCTCCGGGCTGGGGGGATTTCCCCATTGGCAGCCCGATTTCCTGACTGCTTTTCCCCTCAGGAGTCTGAGGGCAGAGGGCCCACCCTGCTATTGTCCCGCCTGCCCCAGGCTGGCCCCATTTATTTCCCTCAGAAGTTTCCCTCTAAGAGACTGCTGGGCAGAGAAAGGCCGCTGTTGTTCTGCGGGAGGTGCTAGAGAGAGTGTAGTAAATAGCGTTGTGAATGGGATCTTTTATGAGGCTAGAACCACAGACCCCTTTCTCCTCAGAGCCCTGAGGAGGAAGAGGGGCAAAAAACCACTAGGGTTTCCATGTCTTCCCAGGAGCAGGCTCTGAGGTGTAGGGATATTCACGTTATCCTTCATATAAGAAGATTGGTCCATTTAACAAATCCTCATTGGTGTGTTGCCTTTTAGGGCACTGGATTCCATGGGAATAAGTTGTCTTCCCTGCCCTCAAGGAGAGTGTGGTTTGTGAGGGGAGGGAAAATGAGCAGGAGCACCCCAAATTCTCTTCCATGAAGCCTGTGAGACCAACGTTAAAGAAGGCTTCCTGGAGGAGAGGACCCTGTGGTTGAGGCCTAAAGAGGATAGCCAGGCTGGAGAGGGAGAGTCCAGGCAGAAGGAATAGCACATCCAGAAGAATGAAGACAAGAAAGGACATGGGGTGTGTGTGTGTGTGTATATGTGTGTGGCGGGGGAGGTGACGTGGTCATTTAAAGTAGCTTTGATCAGATGGCAAGATCATAGAGCAATTAATTAAATGAAACTTAAGAACAGGTAGGAGCTGGGGCCATAGGGCATGTAATCCCCCATGTTAGGGTTTGGGCTTTATCCTGAGGGCAGTGGAGGACCATTGCAAGACTTTAAGTAGGAGGTGACAGGATCAGAGGCTAGAGGGGATGTGGAACAGGATTAAAAGGAAAGATGAGTCGAGGGGAGAAGTCAAGTTTTTTTCTTTAGAATAATGATTTTATTGTTTCTATAAAAACAAGACATTCTTGTTATAGAATATAGTGATAGAGAAAAACGTGAGGACAGCCATGTGCTGTCAGCAGTGGCGTCATGCACGTTGCTATGCAGGACTCTAAACATGTCTCCTGTTGACACAGACACTTTCCAAGAATGTGAACCTTGTCACACATGAGTGGCTGCTCTGACTTTCTGACCCTGTTTTTCGGAAGTGCAGACCCATCCTCTCTGTAGTCTGCCAGCAAAGCAAGTGCCAAAGATTTCAGAAAAACATGGATTTACCCTCAGCCCTGAAAAAACGCCACCAGTGCCGAAACCGGTTTGGCTCAGTGGTAGAGCGTCGGCCTGCGGACTGAAAGGTCCCAGGTTTGATTCCGGTCAGGGGCATGTACATTGGTTGCGGGCACATCCCCGGTAGGGAGTGTGCAAGAGGCAACTGGTCGATGTTCCTCTCTCATTGACGTTTCTAGCTCTCTCTTCTCTCCCTTCCTCTCTGTAAAAAAAAATAAAAATAAAATCAAAATATATTAAAAAGAAAAGAAAAATGCCACCAGTGATTGTGTTCTTGTGGATGCTTAGAACAAACCCCACCGTGGTCTGAGAGCAGGAGCCCCAGGAACTCAACTCTCGGGCACAGTCATGTACTGAGCTACTCACCATCCAGCTGTGCAGGGCCTCCCCACGGCTGGAGTTCTTCAGTCTGGAGAGCTGTGGTCAGCAGAGGAACGACCCGGAGAAGTCCATGTCCTGGTCCCTGAACTTGTGAATCTGGTTTTGAGATTTGGTCCTGGATGACCCAGGGGGACAGGGACATCTTAGGAATCCTTATAAGAGGAAGGCAGGTGGGCTCAGGCAGAAGATGAGGTCAGGGGGGCGGAAGGATGCTATGTTACTGTCTCCGATGATGGAGGACAGAGCCACTGGCCAAGGCACGCAGGCGCCTCCAGAAGCTGGAAAGGGTGTGAAACAGGTGTGAGAGGTCAGCTGGTCGTCATGTTGTCTTGGCTGGTTCTGTAATTTAGTTGTAATTTTGATGTGGTCGTGGGAGGGGACGAGCATAACGTTTATTTGTCCCATCATCTTGATCAGAAGTCCCCAGTGGTTTTTCATATTTTCACAGAACTGTGCAATCATCACCACTATCTAATTCCAGAAAATTTTCGTCACACCATAAAGAAATCTTGTACCCACTAGCAGTCATTCCCATTGCGCCTCCCCCAATGCCAGGCCACCACTCACTGCTTTCTGTCTCTGTGGATTTGCCTATTCGGGACATGTTATGTAGGTGGAGTCACGCACTATGTGGCCCCGTGTGACTGGCTTCTTTCACTTAGCCTGTTTTCAAGGTTCATTCATGATGTATCTGTGTACAAGTACATGTTTGCAGTCTCTTGGATATATACCTAGTAGTAGAATTGCTAGGTCATAGCATAGTTCTGTGTTTAGCATTTAGAGGAACGGACAGACTTTTTCAAAGTGGCTGCACCATTTTACAGACCCACTAACAATTTGTGAGGGTTCTTCTATTTCTCTACATCCTCCCCAACTCTTAATTATTTGTCTTTTTAATTATAGCTAATAAAAAAGGTACACTGTAAAGAATCTCATTGTTTTGATTTGCATTTCCTTAGTGACTGATGATATTGAACATCTTTTCATGGGCAATGGATCATTGTATATCTTCTTTAGAGAAATGTCATATGTTAAACCAACTTTGCATTCCTGGGATAAATCCCTTTGTCATGGTATATAATCCTTTTTACATAGTAATGGTTTGGTTTGCTTGTATTTTTATGAGAATTTTTATTCATATAGTTTAATTTTTACAACAACCTTATGAGATTAGGGTACTCATGGAGAAAATGAGGCATGAATTAAGCAGTTTACCTGTGACTACAGAGTGTCAAAACTGGAATAGGAATGCAATACTTTTTTTTTTTTAATTAGGCTAATTTTCTTTCCATACTTCACTTTGCCTCTCTTAGCATAGATAACCGACAGTTGATTTCATTTATTTGGCTCTTTATCTTCCCCGGCCCCCTTGTTTAATTCTCTCCCAAAGATCTTTTTGTTTTATTTATTTTAAAGAGGGGGGCGGAAGGGAGGTGGAGAGAGAGAGAAACACTGATGTGAGAGAGAAACATTGATCTGTTGCCTCTCTGCACTCCAGCCGGGGTTGAAACTGCGACCTTTCGATGTCTGGGATGACACTGTAACCAACTGAGTCAAACTGGCCTGGGCTGGGCTGTTTTTCCTTCTTTAAAACCTTATCATTCTTGCTTAGATTGAAAACTCCAGAAGGTGGTCTCTCTAATGCTCTCATCAGATGGCCACACAATTAGGACTTAATATTGAATACATTTTGGATGATAATGAAATATATGTCCGTGATGGTTATTCATTTGATTTTAAATGTGTCCATGTCAGTCTTTTTTTTTTTTTTTTTTTTTTTACTCAGGAGCATTACAGAACAAAGACATATGTGATTTTTTTTTAAGTACTCAGCGTTTGCTGTGTCCAAGTAAATACTTAATAAAGGCTTTAGAGTTAGAAGAATGCATCTCTATAGTGCCCTCTTTAAAGTGTCTAAGGAGAGTGTATACTGCTGGCTAAGTGTTTGTGTGGCCTGAAATCTCAGTGTCTTTCTCTTGAACAGCTCTCTTCTACCTGAACTGTATACCCATCGCACCTATCTCCCCCTCCTCCCTACATAACAGCTGGATCATCTGAGATTGCAATTGCTGAGGATTTACAGACAGAATCTCGGCATTAAATCTTTTGCTTTTTCCATCTTTTCTAATGTGTGCATAGGCAAGCTATAACACATTTTACATGGAGGTATAAGCATTTAGAGGTCCAAAACACTCTGGGGCAGCTCAAAAGAGTTAGTGGGAAGCACATGGGCAGACGTTTAACTGTACATATGTAACTTTGGTAGACATGTATGAATGCTTTAGAAGTCTCAATGTCTACATGTAACTCAGTTGCTGTATTGATGTCAGTATTGTAATTTACCCTTGCCATCTGTGAACTCCTTGGCTCCTGCTCTAGTATAAAATAGAAGAAAGAATGACTATTCATTTTAATGTTAGTCAAAGACTAAGAATGTCTTCTGCAAAACAAAACCATGTATTAAATTGCAAAAGCAAATGAAAATGCTTTTTGGGTTTTCTGGTTTTGCTGATTATTTATGCTGTCTCTTCATTAATATGGGTATTTGGGATTTGCCGTGCATTCATTGATTAAACTATCATTTGTATGTACAAAAATATAGAATATATAAGAAAGTGTGTAAGCATTGTGGCTTTCCCCTGTTTTAAATCCAAAGGCCATTGCCTTGTTTTATGATCTGGCAGCACTCTGACCTGCATAATGAACAGAATGTCTTGGGACAGACTTGTATTACCAGTAAAAAGAGTCTGTGCCTACATCTCTGTAATTAAGAAGGGCAATGTTTAGTTTCTAGTGTGGGTCTAGAATACTTTCCCCCCCTTAAGGCTGTTTTGTCTTTTTAAGTAGTTTTATGGAGGTATATTTGATGTACAATCAATGTGTACATTTAAAATATATAACTTGATTTACTTTTTCACATGTATTCATCTGTGATGATATCACCAATGAGATAAGCAACATACCGATAATCCCTAAAAGTTTTCTTGTGTGGCTTTGTAATCTCTCTGTCTTCTCTTCTCCCTCATCCCCAGGGAAATCTCCTCGGGATTTCTTTTTTACCACTATAGATTAGTTCACATTTTCTATAATTCTTTATAAATGGAATGTCCTCTTTTCTTGTCTGATTTCTTTCACGCAATTTTGGGTTAATCTCTGTTGTATGTATGAGTAGTGTGTTTCTTTTATTGCTGAGTAGCATATTTTCTGGATAATTTGTGTATCCATTCTTCTGTTGATGGACATTTGGGCTTCTACAAATAAAACTGCTAAGAGCATTCATGTACAAGTCTTTGTGTGGATATGTTTTCATTTTTCTTGTGTAAATCCGATGATAGAAATTGCTGAGTCCTGTGGTAGGTGTATGTTTAACATCATAAATTGCCAAATTATTTTCCAAAGTGGTTATAATTTTACATTCCCACTAGCAATGTATGAGAATTCCTGTTGCTCTACATCTTGTGTCTTTTCAATATTAACTTTTTTAGTATGTGTGCATTGTAATGTCTTATTGTGGTTCTAATTTGCGTATCCCTGATGACTAATGATGCTGAACATTTTTTATGTGCCTATTTGCCATGTATATGTTTTCTTTGATGAGGTGTTTGTTCAGGTCTTTTGTTTATTTCTTAATTGGGCATAATTGCCTAGTATTAACTCAGTTATTAAATTGTAAGGGTTCTTTGTGTATTCTACATACAGTTTTGTTGTCAGATATGTTTTGTAATTATTTATTTCTGGTCTATGACTTGCTTTTTCATTTTCATAACAATGCCTTTTAAAACTTGTTTTAAATTTGTGTACAGTGTCTTTTGAAGAGCAAAGGTTCTAAATTTTGATGAAATCTAATATATTGCTTTTTCCTTTTATAGTTTGTACTCTTTATATTTAGTAAACAAATCCTTGCCAAATTTAAAGTCAGTAATATTTTCTCCTAGAAGTTTTATTGCTCTAGCTTTTCCCTTTAGATCTATGATTTATTTCTAGTTACTTTTTGTATAGGGTGTGAGATAAAGTTTAAGATTACTTATTTATTTAGACATATGGATGTCCAGTTGTCCTAGCACTATTTGTTAAAAAGAATATTTTTTCCTGATTGAATTGCATTGGCACCATTGCAGAAAATTGATCATATATACGTGATATGGACTCTACTCTGTTCCATTGATCTATATTAGTAACCCACTGGTTTAGTTATTATAAGTTTATAGTAAGTCTTGAACTCAGATAATACAAGTTTTTCAACATTGTTCTTTTGTTTTCAAAAATGGTTTTAGTTATTCTAGGGCTTTTCCATTTCCATAAAGGTTTTAAAATCAGTTTGCCCATTTCAACAAAAAATGGCTTCTGGGATTGTGGTTGAGATTGTGTTGACTCCATAGATCAGTTTGGAGGAAATTGTCATTTTAATAATATTTTGTCTTCCAGTTTATGAACATGGTTTAGTGTTCCTTTAATTTCAGTCTTTAATTTCTCTCAGCAGTGTTTTGTATGTTTTAGTATACCGGTCTTTTATATCTCTTGTCAAATTTACCCCTAAAAATTTATATTTTGATAATATTTTAAATATCAATTTTCAATTATTTTTGTTTACATATAAACATAATTGATTTTTGTTATATTGACCTTAATATCGTGTAACCTTGCTAAACTAACTCACTAATTCTTGTAGCTTTTTTGTTAATTCCCTAAGATTTTAGAATTTGCTTGCCTGACAAATAATGACAGTTTTATCTCTTCATTTCTAATCTGTATATATTTTTAATTTTGGAGAAAATCTGTGTTTTAGAACTTTTTTCCTAGACCTATGAAGCAGATTTTGGATTTCCTCATTAGGAATTCTTGAAAAATAAAAAAGATTATTAAATTCTGTATCCATTCCTTTATTCATTCAATGAATATTAGTGTATGCTGTATGTCAGACACTATCTAGTGACTAAAGGAAGAGACAGACATATAAACAAGTAATTACAACTTAACAAGTGAGTATAGTAAGAGCCATAGTTATGCTTTGGGAACTTAGAGGCAGGACTGTTGGGAATGAAGCGGGAAGAGGCTCTCTGCAGGCCCTGCAGCCCTGGAGGGGAGAGACTGACTCATTGTTGATAGGAAAAGGTTTAAACAACTCTGTCCTGATAAATCCTACATCCTACCCATCCAGGCTGTCTGTATTTACCTGATTATATTGAAAGCCTGAAAGAAATGCATACATCTTTATAGATGTTTCCTTCCTTTTCCTTTTCCTTTCCATCTTAGATGGTATGGCCACCCTTTGCATCTATCCTTAAACCTCACTTAAGGCCAGGGGCAATGCAAGCAAGGCTATTTGACCTGGTGTCAGTACTAAAATTTATGCTGCTATGCTTATAAGAGTCCTATGAGTTGGGTACTGTTGCCCTATTTCTACAGTATTTTGTTTTGCTTTTTAAAAAAAACATTTTAGCTTGTATTCTCTTTTTCCCCCTCATAGCAACCTTTGAAGTCTTTACATTTCTCCTGGCATATACATTTAAAAATTTTTCAATTAATTTTAGAAAGAGAGAAAAAAACGTGAATTTGTTGTTCCGATATGTATGCATTTGCTAGAGGCCTGGTGCATGGATTTGTGCACCAGTGGGATCCCTCAGCCTGGACTGTGGGATTGGGCTGAAACTGGCTCTCCAACATCCCCCACGGAGTCTCGGATTGTGAGAGGGCACAGACCAGGCCAAGGGACCCCACCAATGCACTATTGGGGCCAGAGAGGGACATGGGAGGGCTCCAGGGCATGGCCCACCTTGCTCAGTCCTGAATGGCCAGACCCCAGCAGCAAGCTAACCTACCAGTCGGAACATCTGCCTCCTTGTGGTCAGTGCATGTCACAGTGACTGGTCGACCTGTTGACTATCTGCCCCCTGGTGGTCAGTGTTCATCATAGGGAGTGGTTGAGTGGCTTTACCATATCATTAGCATATTAGGCTTTGATTGGTTGAATGGATGTCTGGACACTTAGCATATTAGGCTTTTATTATATAGAATTGGTGGACTCTTGTATATGCCCTGACCAGAGATCAATCACGCAATCTTGGCATATCCAGACACTGCTCTAACCAACTGAGCTATTCGGCCAGGTTCCTGCCATATACATTCTGAGGGGGAAACATGCTTTTGACTTTGTAGCCCCAGGATATTTACCAGAGTCTGGCAAGTGGGAGGTGTGAAATAGACAATGTGTATGTTGGTATAATTGCTCTTTAGCCCTAGTTATCAGGCTTTGGGTTCCTCCAGGTAATACAATTAGATAATAATATTTAATTTTACAGGTAAGGAAATTTCTCCAGGCCACCAGAGAGTAAATAATTTTTTCCTTTGTGAAATCAGTATCCTCCCCCCCTCCCAATTCAGTATTTTATTGGTTTGTAAAATTGTATAATTTTGGAAACACTCATCTAGACCAACACTCTTCATTTTAGAGGAATCTTGCTATCTTAGAGGAAGATATGAGATATTAAATTGGAAGATAGTTTAAAACAGTAATGTTAGGCCCTAACTGGTTTGGCTCAGTGGATAGAGTGTTGGCCTGCTGACTGAAAGGTCCGAGGTTCGATTCCAGTCAAGGGCATGTACTTTGGTTGTGGGCACATCCCCGGTGGGAGGTGTGCAGGAGGCAGCTGAATCGGTGTCTCTCTCATAGATATTTCTAACTCTCTATCCCTCATGCTTCCTTTCTGTAAAAAATCAATAAAATATGTTTTCTTAAAAAAGATTTAAAACAGTAATCTTAGAAGTAACTTTTATTGATTGCTTACTATGTACCAGGCCTGTAATAGGTGCTGTGGATGCATGACTTCATTCAATTTTCATAAGCACCACAGCTGTCTTATTTTTGAGTGGCTGGGTGGGTCATGGTTTCTGATAAACATATTTACTACTTAACCAGCTCTAAGAACCTAATCAGAAGTCTTCCTTCGTTGTTTTTCTTTAGTGATTGAAAACTTAGTTATCCACACTCTATTTATAGTTTCTAAAGCCGTGACTCACTCTTGCCATCACCTTATTTTAAAAAGATTCTCTCCCCTTTCTGAACTGAGAATTCCAGAAGGTAGAGACCAGTATATAGCAGAGCAACATGGTAGGAATTGAGTACTACATGTTCTTGACCTAATAAATGAGTGTATCCAGCTCATCATGGGAAACATGCCTGTCAGGTCAGCACGCTCAGTAGTATTTCTACTGCAGTGTTTCTTTCTCCTTCAGTGGCAAAAACTGACCTGCCCATAACTGTGCTGCATGTGTTCAAGTTCTCACTGATCTCGTGACTATTAGCAGACACGCCCTGTACATTACTGAGTGCCTAGAATGCAAGCTTGGCATTATGCCTTCACTTTGCAGGAATGAATAAGATAATCGCTGCCTCAGGTAGCTCATAGATGAGTAAGTAGATAACTACAGTGCACAAAGAATGCAGTGACGGGTGGGGATTTTCACTGTGAGTTCGTGGCATAAGGTAACGATAGCTCACCCAGCCAGGGGGAGGGAGTGGGCGGCACTGTTTTAAGCACTTTGTACATAGCAACTCTTTTAATCATACAACCCTGAGAGTTGGTACTGTTGGTGTCCCCATTTTACACCGAAGATAATGAGAGGGCGAAGGTCAGACAGCTGGTAAGTTGTGGAACTAGAATTCAAATGCAGGCAGTGTGGCTCTAGTGTCTGTTCTTAACCACTGTACCATGCAGTCCCTTGCAAGTCTTGAAGTAAAGGGGAGAAAATGAGAAATATAAATATTTGTATCAGAGTGGCAGGATTTATTGTTTAACTGGCTATGTGGTCAGAGAGAAGGAAGAGTCAAGATTAGTTGCTAGAGGAAGGGTGTGGGGTTTACAGAGAGAAGGTTTTCAGTGCATTCGATTTGAGTATTACAGGTTGAAGCACCACCTTCCCCAAGTTACAAAGAGGAGTCAGGAACTTGAGAGATACTCAGCACTGAAAACAAGATTCGGGAGGAGTCAGCGTTAAAAGAGTTGGCAAAAGCACCAGAGTAAATATCGTCCCCTGCGAAGGGAGTGTAGGGTAAGAGCAGCAGGCCTGAAAGATCCACATTGTCAGATGTGGGGAGAGGGCCCCTTAAATGAGATCTGGAAAAGAAAATCCTTTTCACTAGCAGATTTCTCAGTCTGCTCTGCCAGCACCATTCCGGGGCCTCCGGAATGGCCTCAAGAAATTGCCTTGACAACTTTCAGTTCTGGCCTCTGAAAAGCTCTATAGGACAGCAGTCGCCAACTGGTGGTCCAGTAGTTCGAAAGATTGATGACCACGGCTATAGGATGTTAAAGTCCACTCCCTATTAGGGTGTCAGCCCTTCCCTGTCCTCTGCACTGTCCAGCATTATAGGGTACTCCGACCCATTGAAGTCCTTCGGCATTATGATCATGGGGGTTGGGAACAGCCCCGGGAGCAATAAGGGACAATATTCTGTTTTGTAATTGTGTGTCCAGGGCAGTCATTGAATCAAACCTCCCCCCCCCCAAGTAATGGATAGTACCTGCAAGAAAGAAGGAAAGTACCGCACAAAGTCCCCCTGTGCTGGAGTATCAAATAAAGGGAACATCAGTTTTATATTTCATGGTAGAAGAGCAGCATATTTAGTAAAGAAGGCAAGGACTGGCATTCCTTCCCGTTAGCCCAGATTCGGAGGAGCTGTGCCAGGTAAATATCCCGCAGGATCCCTCCAGGATCTTGGAGATAAGAGAGAGGATCCTAGATTCCTTTGGATTTCTAGGTGTCACCTCTTTCCTCCCATCTGCAGCCAAGATGGTTCCCTGTCTGGAGAGACTGAGGTTGCTGTTTCTGGTTAGACCAGATCCCTTTCATTTTCACATTTGGGAGTATCACCCAGGAACCCCCTCATGATGTCATCTTTGTGCGAAGTAGAGAATGTAACGGAGGGAGGGGAGTCAAGAAGGCTTCTTTTCCGGTCAGAGTCATTTCCATCTCTTGCTGCCATTCAGTGTGTTCTATCCATGAGATGGCTTCTTTCCTCCCTCACCCCACCCTCCTTTAGTTTCCTGGAAATGGAGTAGGGTCTGGAAGAGAGAAAGGATGGAAATTCCCATTGCATCTCTCTCTGCAGCGGTTGAGATGAGGTTTAAGTAGGGGGGAGGGGAACGGGAGCTGTAGAGAGAGGGAGTCAGCCCTGAAGGGAGAGGCCAAGAGACTGCTGAGCCAATGGTATGGGCCTAATTACTCCTCTGCCTTGAACTTGACTGTAATTGTGGTTTCTGGGAGCCAGCACATCCTGGAAATCTGCTGGGACAGCGGAGATTGGGGATGGAGTTGAATTTTCCGCTTGGACCAGCTTGCCCAGCACCCATTTTTGGTTGGAAGATAGGGTGAGTTCCTAATGCTCAAAAGGGGCAGTTAAGACAGCCAGGACTATCAGGCCTTCCTTTGGAACTGGATGAGAGGTGGTATACTCTGAAATCCTGGACGCTTTGGAGAAGTTCAGAGAGGCAGCAGATAGCAGGGTCTGGGGAAGTTAGATCAGTTCTAACCGTGAGGAAGGGCCTTCATGTTCCTACACCTTAGTTTCACCATCTGTCATTTGACTTGAGCATCTGTCTTTATTTACAGGGATATTCCCAAATAATAGATGGGGAAATGCTAGACTAATAGAAGAGAGCAGCTTAGGTCCCCTTTTTCCCATGGTGTTAATAATAAAATAGCTAATATACATCACATTTGTTGTGTACCTTGTGCTTAATATAACAATCTAGTGAAGTTGTTCCCAATCTCAGTTACAAGGAAATCTGAGATGGAGAGATTACATATCTTGCCTAAGATCACAAAGCCAGTGTCAGCATCAGGATTACCAACCCAGTGACTTGGTTCCTAAACCTGAGCCTTTGGCCCTCAGACATAAATGGTAATCTGCTCTGCGTGTTACACTTGTTCCAGGAAACACCCAGGGCCAGACCGGCTCAGTGAGGTTTGGCTGTTGGACTTGGAGTCACTAACCCTGGGACCTCAGGCAAGTCCTTTGTCTTCTCTGAACTGCAGTTTCCTCATCTATAAAACGTATATGTTCAGAGCTGTTCTGAGGATCAGGTGAGATGCTGCCCAGCACAATACCTACCACCCAGCAGATGCTTAACACATGTTAGCAGAATCTGAACTTACATAAGGAGAAATAGCAGCCAACCCCTGCCACCTTGAATTTGTGATCCGATATTTCAGAACGCTGACATGCAGTAAGAGTTGAACTATATAGCAAAGTAAAATGAATGGTGAGGACTCTAGTCAGAGAGCAAACGCATTAGCAGGGAAAGGGCTCTGCTTGGGTCCAAATACCAGTTTCATCTCACTCACTGGATGCATGAATTAAGCAAGTTCCTCAGCCTTTCTGTAGCGTAGTTTCCTCATCTGTAAAATTATGACATTATTAGTATGATCCCATGGGTTTGTTTTGAGGATTAAGTAAAATAAATAAGAATGGCTAATAACACTGAGTTCTTACTGAGAACCAGATCCTGGTCTAAGCTTTTTATTTTTATGTTCTTAATAATTTGGTCTTAATAATCCCATGAAACGGGTACTGTTATATCCCTGTTTTAAGAGTGAGATGCAGAAAAGTCCAGTAACTTGTATAAGATCACATACCTGATAAATGTCAAAGCCAGCATTTCTGTCTGGGCAAGGAGCTCAGAAACCCATATGCCTAACCATACTATCTTATCTCAGTAAGAGCTTAAAAACATGCTAGCTCTTATCCTCATCATTGGTGTCCATCTATCAGTCAGTCACAGTGCTTCCTGAGAGTACCGGTATGTGCTCAGACCACGCTAGTCATTGTGGTCTCCGTCAACAAAGCATGCGGCCGGCTTTCTGCTCTGACGTTCATTATTTTTTAGAGGGAGACAAGATCAGTGTGGATGACATAATTTGCAAACAAGTGCTAAGGGATACAGTGTGGATTCAAAATGCAGTAGAAATGACTTTAGTTACTAAAAAGATCACTGGAGAAGGTGGACTAGTTCAGAAAACTTCCTAGAGAAGGTAGTGCATACTTGAGTTCAGCCCTAGAAACTGGGCCCACGGGCAAGAGTGCTTTGGAGTGCTCGAGTTGGGTTAGAATTTTAAGGTTGTCATTCATCAGTCAACAAGTTTTTAATGAGTGTGTACTCTGTGCCTGGCCCAGTGGAGAGGAAGATCAGTATTGACTGCTCAGTTGCCATTGTTTTTCTCCCAGTCAGTCCAGGTGTGTTTCCTAAAGACTATGTCTTGCAATCCAGTAATACCTAATTGGAATACTTTTATTGCTCTGCCCTAGGTGGCCCCTTGTTGACATAGTAAAACCCCATATAATATGATAAGGTGGTTTGTGCCTGGATATAACCAGGGTGCATTTTCCAGGTCCCTGGGAAAGAACTGCAGGGACCATTTGGTTCATCCATTCCTGTCCCCATCGCTTTGCCCCACACCTGACCCCATCACTCTGCTCCACACGCTCACGTGCACGTGTACACGCACACACACCATCATCCTCTTTATTTATGAGGAAACTAAGGCCCAGAACTAATCCAGACCTTCAAACCCTGGGACACTTTATTCAAACTACTCTGTGCTGCCAGATAATAATAAGCTCTGAGCCAGTGCAAGTGCTCCGAAGTATAACTGCATAGAACAAATGCTTATCATTTCTCTTCACCCGGAACGGGGGGGTATAAGCCTATCTCCCAGCACCAGTCATTTCTGTCTTAATATTACTTTCACTGTTGTGCAGCCCTCTCGGTGTGAAAGACTTAATTTACCAGGAGAAGTAGAGAGACAGCAGCACTTGCTGGAAGTGGCCAGGGCCACTGCTCTGAAAACTTGTGTCTTCCCACAGAATGTTCTGGCACCTCCCCCAGTGGAGAAGGCTGCAGCCGGTTCACTCTCTTTATTTGTGTAAGCTCGATGGGCAGCCCCAAAAGCCTCCCGATAGCCAGGGCCAGCGGCGCATTCTTTTGGTTTGTGGCCACTCTGCCTCCTGTGGGGGAAATGTTTGTGGGTTTGTTGCTTGGAGTTAGTTGCCTTAGGCGAGTGTATGTGTTAACAGCTTTGGCTGTCCAGCAGTCTTAGTCCCATCCGTCAACAGGAAGGATGGAGGGAGGGTCGCATGGTGATGAAACCGCAGTGACAGCTACAGGGGTCTCTGGCTGTTAGGGAAGCCAACTCAGATTTTCTCTGGCTGGCCTTCTCTCAGTTTCCTAATCCCAACAGTGTCTGTCAAGTATACTTTGTAGAGCTCAGATTATTGGGGGAATTGGGGGGCGGGGATAGGCTAGGGGCTGGTGATGTGGGTGCGGAAGAAACACAAAATAGAAGACGTAAGTCCCTCCTTCAGAACAGGTATTTTATTAGAACACAGAACACTTGATGTGTGTATAGCCCAAGGCAAATGCTTGAGGGGTCGAAGGATGCAAAGAATATGTTGATTACTCCTAAGTCATCATTGGAGGGTTAATTGAGGAAAGCTGCCTGAAGGGTGGGAGTTTCCAGGCAGTTTTTACAAGGATGGAACAAGGAATTTGTAGGGAGCCTTTTGCAAGCTGGGAAAGAACCTCCTCCACCCGCCCATCTTTCCTCTCTGTTTCTGGTGAAGCTTCCTGAAGGTACAGCTAAGAATAGCGAGGGTAGGGACGCTCAGCCTGTGACATTTTAGGCCCCACCCCCATCACAGATGCCGTAACTAGATGTGCATCCTGAGCTGCCTCCCTGAGGCGGGAAAGGGCTCCCAGAGAAGAGCAGCCATTCTGTCTGCCCAGGTTACTGCCGCGAGGTATTGGCTTTATGGTTTAACCTCGGCAGTTTTAAAAAACCAACTCTCCTCCGCCACCAAGTAATTTCCTGTCAGTTTTGGTATGAAGTTGAGGGAGGCAACTAATTTAAAATCTACCTTAAATTAGAAGGGGGAATCCTCTGAGCCAAATGAAGACATCTTAGGTTGGCCATTAACTCTGGGTTAATTATTTTATAGATTATTCTTTATTTGTGCAATAACAATAAAAAATGGACTCAACCAACAGTTCTGTTTATGCAAAGTATAAAGCAAGGTATGCCTTGCTGGGATACAGAGATGAATCTAGCATGCATCAACTCTTCAGGAGCTCACTAGTCCAGCAAGCAAGGGAGAAAAGTCAGCACCCGTGTGGGAAGTGTTGTGGCAGAAATATGTACCAGGTGCTATGGGAAACAGAGAGGTTACTGGAGGAGCCGCTCGGGGCAGGCTTCTAGTTTCCTCTCACTGGTCTGAGGGCTGGAGTCCTTGCCATGGGAAAGAAGGAAACTGGGATAGCTGGGACCAAAGGATGAAGCCAAGCCAGCACTGTCCAATAGAGACAGAATGCAAGCGACATTGAACATTTTCTAGGAGCCACATTAAAAATAAAGAGAAGCAGCCCTGGCCAGGTAGGTCAGTGGTTGGAGCGTCGTCCCATACACCTAGGTTTCGGGTTTGACCCCTGGTAGGGGTGCATACGGGAGGCAACCAATGGTTGTTTCTCAGTGGCAACCCCCACACTGAGATATTTCTCTGAAACTTCAGCTGCTGTCTTTGGGAGCTCGGCCAGCTCTTTTGAGCCTCCTCCCGTCCTCCCGTCTCTATGCGGTCTCCACTTTCCATCCTTGGTTATCAGGGTTCTCTCCAACTAGTCTTCAGTTGATCATCAACACACATTATCTGTTTAGTGGATGTTTCACTGCTGAGTGTACAGAATTGAATACTAGAAATCTGGGAAATTGGAGGCTTTAGGAGCTTATTAACCTGTTCTTACAGCCAGGTTAAGATGTTGCTCCCTGCTGTAAGTCTACAGAACAGGCTTAACCCCTTCCCACTCCAGTTAGTCTTTGCTAAAACTATGAAATTGTGAATTTAATCCTAACTTACATGCATTATGGAGGTCACTCAAAATTTTCTCTTGATGGCCGAAACTGGTTTAGCTCAGTGGTAGAGCGTCAGTCTGCGGACTGAAAGGTCCCAGGTTCCATTCTGGTCAAGGGCATGTACCTTGGTTGCGGGCACATCCCTAGTAGGGGGTGTGCAAGAGGCAGCTGGTCGATGTTTCTCTCTTATCAACATTTCTAGCTCTCTATCCCTCTCTCCTCCTCTCTGTAAAAAATCAATAAAATATATATTTTTAAAAAATTTCTCTTGATAATAAGTGTATGTTTATGATATTTGATGTCTACAAAGTTTATTTGCATAAGCTATCTGATTTTATCTTTCAGCACTTATGTATTGAATATCTACTGTGTACTAGGTTCTGGAGCTGTTGCATGCTCTAGAGAACAAGAGACAATGAAGCTTGTCATTAAACAGGGAAAGCAGACATTAAACAAAAAAAAGCACCGAGTAATTAGTTGCTATTGAATTAGGCACTGCAAAGGGAAATTAAATTAGAGGGGAGATCCAGCCTGGGGGGTGTCAGAGTGTTTAGTACAGGGCCTTCACATTCTTGACGCTCTGTAGTAAAGAATGAGTATGAATGGCCTTGGCCAAGGCAGGGGAGAAGGCCTCTAGGGTTGATATATGGTGAGCAAGAGGGGAGTGGCAAGAGATGAGACTAAAGAGGAAGCATGAAGATGTCACAGAGGACCTGTTAGGCCATGTGAAGGATTTGGAACTTTATACAAGGCCAGTGGGAAACCACCAAAGGGTGATGTATGTTCTGGTTTATTTTTTTTCTTAAAAAGATCGCTCTGACTTTGTGTAGAGAATGAATGGGTTCTGGAAAAGTGGAAGCTGGAGTAGATGTGACACTAGTTGTTGTAGGTAAGAGATAATGGTGTCTTACCCCAGCCTGTGATGGGGAAGGCAGATGTAGGTAAATTCCAGAAATATTAACGAGTATTATCAGCAGGTCTTGGCCGTTGATTAGATCAGAGGAGGGGGATGTCAGAGATAACGATGCTTGAGCATTTCCTGAGAAGGAAATGTTTGCATGGGAGAATAGGTTTGGGATGAGGAAATCGATTTTCAGTTTGAACATTTTCGCTTTGAGGTATTGGTGAAGCTGATTTGGTCCTCCCAACCCCTCTTTGAGAAAAATGGGATAATACACATTTGTCATTGAGAAATTTAGGCTTGGAGAGGTTGGACAGCTTGCCTGAGATGACATATCCAGGAAGAGGCTGAACTGAGCTGGAGCCTGTACAGCAGTTCCTTGATAAAGTTATTTAATTTGTTTGGTTACAATGTTGATAAGAGCTATAAGATCTTAGCTCTTATTTAGATCAGTCTGTGGTAAATTGGTTTAGTTATACATCGTTTCACTGTAGTCCCAAGAAACTATCAAAAAGTAAGTCCTTTATGTGAGGACTTACTGTGTTTTATTCCTAAAGTCCTGCTTGCCAAACCACACCACACAGGCTAAGTATTAAATGTTAACTCAGGCTACCCAGCCCTCTTAGCATACCAATTCCCTCTTCCTTCTGCACACACACCTGGCTGCCGAGTTGTCTGCTCTGACAGGCAGACAGTCCTGAACTCTCTATTTCTCCAAGGGGCCTCCATGGCGTAGGAACAGAGCATTCCCGGCTCTGCCCTCCCTAGATTTAGAACACGCCAGGGATCATCCCCTCTTTCTACTTACTGCTCACTCGTTCTCGTCCCACCCCGGACTCATGTTGAGCATAGGTCACTCCCATGGAGTGAGCATTTGCATGGGACTTTACTCTGCTGACCGATGGTGATTGGTGCCAGTTCCATGTCAACATGAATTCTCACTGTCAGGTACAGTGAAGAAGGAAACTTCATCAGTGCAGATAGTTCAGCTGTGATACAGCACAGCTGTGGGACAGCTCAGTAATGTCACAGATCGGTTATGAAACACTGGAAATGGCCCAGAGGCGAGGTGGCCCTGCCCTGCTCCAGTCTGCCCCACCTCCCGGCTGGTGTGTAGACCCCTGCTCTGCTCTGCTCTGCTCTGGAAGCACCGTCTTTGGTGGGAGGAGAAAGAGTGCTTTCTCAAGCCAGAGGGGAGCTGACACATATAGAGACGTTCCTGCCTCCAGGCCCTGACTGGTCAGTTCTCATGCAGGTGAGCTTTCCGAATCTTCACAGTTCTATTGGTCTAAAAAGCTCTGTCGTAATTGGTCAGAATGGAGTAGTTCTGATTGTTCAGTGAAAATTCTGATGGGGCTCTGATTTGACAGGAAAAGTCTGTGTTTTGGTTGAAATACAATTCCAGGAACTGCTTTATAGGGGTTGACTCAAATAGCAGGAACAGTGCAGGTAGACTGGCAGTTGAGGGCAGGCTTTTCCTTGAAGTGTGGCCTGTGTGAGAGGCCCCTGTTTAGAAATGGCTGCTGGGCTCTGTTTTTGTTGTTGTTTTAAGTTTGAGCCCAGTTAGCCACTAGATGTCCTTGGTAGGTCTCTTCTTTCTCAGGCCCACAATACTTTCAGAGAATTTAACAAACATTGCCTCTTTGGTCCTCACATCAGCTCTGAAAGAAAGGACATGTATGTTCCTTCAGCAAACATTTTTGGAGCAGGCACTTACCACGCACCAGTCACTGTGCTGGAACTTGACTAGTGATACAAGGATGAATAAGATTCTGTCCTCATTCACAAGGAGTTTTAAGTCTCATAGGGAAAACTGATGATAGATTCAGAAGTTAAGGGACTTATTTCTAGAGTTCCTTAAAGTTGTGGCCCTCTGAACAAGGAATCACTTGGCTGCTCGTTAAAATAAGAATAGATTCCACACCACAAACCTGCTGAGGTGGATCCCCAGGATTGGAGCCTCCAGTGATTCATGCACTGCTCTTCAGCTAGCATCGCCCAGTGGAGATATGAGCTTTTTCTGGCCACATTGCCAGAGTCTTTTCCCCTCCGTTTGTCTTCCCTTGTTTTACAGATGAGAGAGCTGATGCAAGTGGAAGTCAAGGGCCCACGGTGAATCATAGACAGAACTGGAATTAGCGCCTGAATTTCCCGGACTCCTAAATCTAACCTGTTTCTATAACTATTGAAGCTGCTTTCTGAGTCCTTTCATTTCTGACTAGAGGCCTGGTGCACGGATTCGTGCACTGATGCGGTTCCTCGGCCTGGCCTGTGCCCTCTTGCGATCCAGGACTCCTTGGGGGGTGTTGGATAGCTGGTGTCAGTGGATCCCTGCAGGCCCAATCCAGAGAGGAGGGAGCCCGATGCTGTGCATTGAGCATCTGTCCCCTGGTCTGTGTGGGTCATAGTGACAGGGTGAATGGTTGTTCGGTTGCTGAGGCTTTTATATATAGAGATTGTACTCAGTAGTATAAGTTCTCAGGGAGCATTTGTGTCATGATCTATCAGGAGGGATTGTCTGCAAACAGGGCTCTTTCTTGTAGGGATATACAGGCCCAGGAGGCTGTTTGCGAGCCTCAGAGCACAGGGAAAGTTCTACCCAGGGCAGAATCCTTGGAGAGTTAGGGTGCCAGGAGGCTGCCTGAAGCTCCACCCTGGTAGATAAGGGAAACCAGAGCAGTAAGGCCGGGTCATGGTTCAGTGAGTGTGGATTTTATCTGGAGCTAAGGTCTTGGCAGGGTGGCTCCTTCCTGGTTAACTGCTGCTCCTGGCTTTGGGGAGGGACTCGGGAATATTACTCTGCTCCTAGGCCAGTCTTTTTATAGTGTGCTTTTTGTCTCTATCATCTGTGTTGTGTATCTCTATATATGCATATGTCACATGTATTCTATATGTCACGTGTATGTCACGTGTGTGTGCACGTGTGAGGTGCACAAATTATGTGTGTGTTATGTGCATGTATGTGTATGTATGTATGTATGTTAAAAATAAAATAAGAGAGAAGTCCTAATAAAGACCAGTTAGATCTACACATGGCCACAGATTATACAATTTTTTGTTAAGGAGCACAGACCTTGAAGTCAGACCAACTTTTTGCACTTTTTTTTTTTTTTTGTAGGAGAACATTTATTGTGTAATCACAGAGGTAGATAAAGTAATTCCCAGAAGAAATGGGCTTAGAAAACAAGTTATAGAAATAAAGGAGGGCCTTGGAGCTCGGTAGTGAGGAAGCTAATTGTAATGTACGAGGGCGGGGGGGTGGGGGGGAAGGGAAAGGAAAGGCATAGGTGTGCTCCTGGGAGGAGAGCGCTCTTCATGTACATCTTAACCCTACTTTCTAACCTGTCTCTTCACCTATCTGAAAACGGATGTACTACCTACCTCACCAGGCTCTTATGATGGTTAAATGAGGTAATGTATGTCGACTATTTAGCACAGGGCCTGGAAGGTAACAAGAACTTAATCATTGTTATCACAGAACAGGACATTCTAGGCCTTTTCCTCACTTACACATTTGTGGTGGGATAACGGTAAGGACAGAGAGACCAGGAACCTCTGTTGGTGTTGAGGGGTTGATAGCACCCAGCTCAGCCAGTTGGCACCATGTGAAACTACAACCCCTGGTGCCAGAGCGTGTGTGACAATGGCAGTTTTATCCTTGTTGTGCAGCACAGTAGTCACTAGCCACCGGTAGCTACTAAGCAGTTGACCTGTGGCTAATACAACTGAGAAACTGACATTTAAATTTAATAGCTACCTGTGGCTAGTGGCTATTGTGTTAGATAGATTCTAGAACTTTTTTCCCATTTTTATTGAGATATAATTTACATACAGCATTGCACAAGTTTAAGATGTACAGCATGTCTTGTGTATATTGTGAAATGATTACCACATTAAGTTTCGTTATCATCCATATATTCTAGAACACTTATTAAATGATGAACTAAGCTGACTGTTTACCTGGAATGAAGAGGAGGGAGGTGTGATCAGGAGTGATGGACAGGGTGATTTGAAAAAGAAAAAGAAAAAAGCCAGAAGCTATAGCTTCGGAAAGTTTGCCTTCTTGTCTGGCTCATAGATACGGTGATGAGGAGTAGAGTAGGAAGGACATCCGGGAGAAGGAAACTGGGCAAAGACAAGAGCTAGAAGCCATGGCGAGTGAAAGGAGAACAGGGGAAGGCAGGACCAGGAATAGGACGGAACCTGACACGGGGGACCCACAACTTCATGGATCCACAACTTCATCTGAACAAGCCTACAAACAAGCAGTTCCATTGGGTATTCGTGCTGCAGGAAGCACAGGGCCTGGGAGCTGTGGCAGACGTGGGAGGCTGACCGGCATCAGGCAGCCTCTTAGATGCCATGGTCTAATGGCGTAGCTTGAAGACAGGATGGCCTTTCTCTGGAGTGTAATAGGGAAGCTCTAAAAGGTTTTAAGCAGCAAAATGATGGGGCAGGTTTGCATTTTAGTAAGCTCACTCTACTCCATTGTGGTCAGTCTCTATACCTGGGTCCATGATAGCTTGATTGTGGTTTTTCTTTGGAACTAACCATTTCTAGTGTCTTGTCTAGTTTATGTCTTGTCTTGTTTTTTTTCTTTCTTTTCCTCCTTTCCTGTGTTGCTCTCTCCGGGGCCCCACGCTCTCCTCTTCCTTGATGTCCTTTTCTCTCTGATCCAAAGATCAGCCAGTAAAAAGCAGTCTCACCTGTCCAGGTAAGAGGGGTGCCGTGGTGAGGGAGGGGAGACACCCTGCCCCCTTCTAAATCTCAGTTATTTATTTGAATTATATTTGTTATTTGGATAGCCAGCACCTTCACGTGGTTCAGGACTTAAAAGTTACCAATGAAAATGTGAGAAATTTCCAACTCCATCCCTGTGCCCCCGGCACTCAGTTTTCCTTCCTCGGAGGCAACCAGTGTACAAAGGGCTGGCTTTGTGCCCTTTCCGAAATATTTTAGGTATTTGATGCCTGTATAAGCAGATACTTTAAAATATAAAAAATAATTTCCTTTTTTTTCTCCTTTAGCCTCTTTTCCCCCTTCTGTTCACATAATTCTGCATCCCGCTTTTTTCACTCACCAGCATGTCTTAGAGACCATTCCTTATGGTATATAATGAGCTCTCATTCTTTTGTAGGCTGGCTACTGTGTCATCACATTGACGTTCTGCAGTTTATTTAACCAGTCACCCATTGTGAACAGTCAGATTCTTCCCAGGGTTTTGCCACTGCAAACAGTGCTTTCACTTTGCCGTAGATTAAATAGGAGCTCCCCTTCAGAGGGGCAGCAGCTGTTGGTTAGGAACCGGCCATTTGGACACTTCTCTAGAAAGGAGAGGCATAGCAATGATTTGAGCTTCTCATGTTCCTGCAGGGATCCTATTAAAGAGATCGAGCAATAAATCTTCTAGTTTGATGATCTGATTGGTACGTTGAGGTTTTAGGATCTTAATCGAATCTAAGCAAGCTGCCTCAGTCTGGTGGTAGGAATGGGGCTGAATGTGGGGTTAGAATACTACCACCAAATAGATAAGATTCCTGTTCTCCGATGCTACCCACAAGATGAATGGAATTTTCAAAGGTTTGAGTCATTTCTGTACCCTCCTTTCTAGAAAAATGTTCAAGTTGCTGGTTACCCAACAGGTGAGAACCAAATACCCAGTTGCCCTCCCAGGGACCCTGGAGAGAGGAAGAAGTGAAACTAGCGTGGGGAAGAGCCTCTCTGTTGCGGCCGCTGCAGTCCTCTGCTGTGCTCGTGCGGCTTCTGTGTGTGTGTGACTCGCCATGTCCTTGCCCTCGTCTCCCCTTCCTTTACCTAAAACTAACTAGCTGTTCATTTTTTCCTGCCTTTTTCTTGCATTCATTTTCTCTGGTGCTCTGTTCTGTTCCATCAGCCCCATTGCAGCCTGGTAAGACCCAACGAGTGTGTGTATTTGTGCACATCTCGTTCTTGCTGTTGTCTCTCTGTCTCCTGACTCCAGGAAGAGCTGTTTCCCTTCTCACCTTGCTGAGTATTAAAGAGTCATGTTAGCCCTGCAGCCTGGGATGCCAAATAGGTGGTATTGCTAGTGGTGTGGACATGGCTAATCTCCCACCAGGTGGAGTGGGTTTCAGGTAGAGGGTTGGTGTCTTAGTGCCCAAAACGTGGGGCTGCTTTTTACAGGGTATTTCCCCCCACTACTGTGGTCCCTCCCTGCCTCCCTCACTGATGTGCTTGTATTACTCCTTCTCCAGGTTAAGCAGCCTGTCTTTGGGAGATTCGGCACCTGAACGCAAGTCCCCTTCCCACCACGGCCAGCCCGACTCCTCTGAGACAACAGGTAACTCCCTCGTGGGGCATTAACACATTGACAGAGTGTGTGCTCATATAGACTAATCCGTTTACCCTGCTACAGTACCCCGTGTAAAGCTACTTAGCCTTCCTATGCGCTCATACTGTGTACTAGGCATCATTACATGGTGTATATAAATTTAGTCCTTATATCAACTGTAGAAAGTAGATTTTACTCTCCCTGTTTTATAGATGAGGAAGCTGAGGTTCAGAGGGGTTAAGAAACTTGCCCAAGCACACAAGCTTGTAAGGGACAGAATCAGGACCTGAAACCATGCTTTATCCATTGCAAGAAGCAGTCACATCTACCTGCACACATGCACGAAGCCTAATACACACCCACAGGATGGAGATAGGTGGGAGTTATAGCCTTTCTTATTTTCTCTGTTTGTGTATGGATGTCCATGTGAAAAAAGGTTTTCTCTTGACATTTATTCTTCCCTGGACTTGGCGAGGGTCCAGCCCTGGGTCACCCTGCATGAGTTGTCCAGCTCTGCAGTCAGCAGGCACTGGTGAGCCACCTGCTGCATTCGCTGGCTGTAATTCAACAGAAAACCTGCAGTCTCACTGGGCTTCAGTCCCGGGATCGCTTCTCTGTAACGTTAGTCTTCAGCCTGGAGTCGGCCCTGCCCTTTTTTCAACCAGTCTCGCCCAAACAGAGAGAGGCAGGCTTGTACAAGAGAGACAGGTATCTCAGAGAAGGCGATTTCTTGTACGGAGTACAGAAATGATCACTAGGGAGGCATGCCGTTGCCATGGCATTTGGACAGGCTAAGTCTGGGAATCTGGTTAGTCTGGAAAGCCTTTCTGGAGAAAGAAACAACCGGGCTCTCCTGGGGTGGTCTAGGCCGGTATGCACTGATCTTCCCTGACAGTGCTACCTAATCCCTTCTTTCTCCTTACCACTCCCAGGTCTTGTTCAGCGCTGTGTCATCATCCAGAAGGACCAGCATGGCTTCGGCTTCACCGTCAGTGGGGACCGCATCGTTCTGGTACAGTCTGTGCGGCCTGGTGAGTATTGCATCCCTCCTGCCGTGGGCAGTTCTCATACAGCCGTCCTGTATGTGACATGCTGCATAACGTGGAGAACTTTCGTGTCATTTCTCTGAGGGCCTGGGACATCCGTGGGGGCGCATTTGAATTACTCTAGAACTGTCTTTTTTTTTTGCAAAGGTCTCCACAATGTTAAGCCACAAGGCAGAGTTTCTGGGGTGACACTCTATGCTCACTTCCCCTCTTGGGAAGTGTAAAAAATAGCATCAGTTAGCTGCCTGGCTGCCCTCCAGGTTGCTCTTCACACTGTGTCAGAATCAAAGACCTGCCTCTTCCTTCCCGCCTTCACATCACCTACTCAGTGCACAGGCCATCACCTTCTGCAGCTGTTAAAATGAGATAGACACACTGGCCCAAATGTATTTGCAAATACAATGAACATTAAATAATAAATTGCCAAAATGTGTATGATGGCTATTGGACACCACAGGAGAGGAAATGGTGTTTGGAAATTTGTGGTTTGAGGTATATTTTTCTTTTAATCAGTTCCAGAAAAAGAAATAGGATTTTGCCCTGGCTGGTGTGGTTCAGTGGTTAGAACGTCGGCCCACACACAGGCACAGAAGGTTTGATCCTTGGTCCCTGTCAGTGGCGTGCGGGAGGCAATCAATCCATGTGTCTGTTGATACACATTGATGTTTCTTTCTTTCTCTGTCTCTCCTCCCTACTCCCTTCTTCCCTCTCTAAAAATCAATGGAAAAAATATCCTTGGGTGAGGATTAACAAAAACAAATAAATGAAATAGGATTTCAGGAGTAGTTTGAAAGATGGAAGTGAAAACCACATTGGCGGGTAGGAATGGGGGAGTGAAGAGTGGGAGGACATGGTAAAGCAAGTCAATCAAGTAACCAGTTAGGTATGAAAGAACTTCAAAAATTTCAAAACCTGTTTATATGTCAGGTGAGAGAATCATTGTTATTAGAGACCCAGGCCGAAGAAAACAGGAAATAAGCACAGGGGAGAGCGTAAAGCAAGTGTCCCAAAGAGGGGCGGACAGCAGTGTAGCAAGTGGTTTTGAGCCCGGGGACATTGATTAAAGAAGATATGAGGAAAGGGGTAGGGAGCAGGCTAGCATGTCACCCTAAGTACAGTGCAAAGTGGGAAGGCAAATACACTCTAAGTAATTTTGGAAAGATTAGGGATTTGTTTATGGGAAAGACAAAAAGAGGACGTCAAACTTATGACCAAAATGAGGTAAATGAATCATGCAATAAGATAAACAATTATTGCGACTTATCACTGGGAAGTTTGTTTTTCATATCCATGGCTAGAGCTCTGAAAAGATACTTTTTTCTTTGCTTCCTTTGTTCTCTCAAGGTTCCTGGACTGGGTGAACAGCTGGTGGGACTGCCAGTAACTTGTACTTTGCCTTTGTGGTCTCTTTGCTACAGAAAGTTTGGAGATCTCCTCCAGCGAAGGAATTCAGCACTCCTTCAGTTTTTCTTCCTCTTAGGCCTGAGTAGAGTCAGACCCAGAGAGGAAAGATCAAAAGGATGGGTTGTAGCAAAATAGGAGTTTTGGAAAACATGTGCATGTATGTAATTTTGGGGATGAGAAAGAAAGAGACTTAATTTGGATTGGCATTGAAATCATAAGAGTAACCCAGCATTATTGTTTTTTCAGATATTAGGTTCCTCTGGTTCACTCTTTCTCAGAGTGTAGTCTTTGTTCTGCCTGTATCAGAATCTAGAAAGGTTGAAGTCTGCAGTCCTGGGCCCAGCCTCAGAAGTACTCAATCACTTTCTGGCAAGGGGGCCAAGGGATAGGCTTTGTAATAAATTCCCCCGGTGATTCCTGTGCTTAACTCTGAGAACTTCTCTAAATAGTGACCCATGCACATTGAAAGGAAGTTAATTAGAAGGTGGCCAGTGGGGCAGGACTGACACGCCCCGGTGTCTACAGAGTGAGTTGGGTCCCTCTGCCAGGTGGGGTCCCTTGGCCTGGCCTGTGGGGATCGTGCCAAAACCAGCTCTCTGACATTCCCTGAGGGGTCCCGGAGTGCGAGAGGGCACTCTACAAAGTTGCTGTCATGCAGGGTGTGGAACGCAAACACAAGTGTGCAGTCAACCAGATTTGGGGCCAATAATGCCCCAGCAACAACATAACCGACAGCTGAAGGTAGAATCGTATGGCCCCACGAGGAATCGGGCTCCTTCCTCTCTGGTTTCGGGGTGTGTCACCCAAGAACCGCCGCTGCCAAGTCCCTGCAGCTCGGCAGTTCCTGCCTTGAGTGTCTGCCCCCTGGTGGTCAGTGAATGTCATAGTGACCGGTTGGAAGGTTGGACACTTAGCATATTAGCCTTTTATACTAGTATATATAGATTTCTTAACTCTGAAGGGTTCTTTTTTAATCATTAAGTTATTAGAAGTGACTTGCATTTCATACGTTCTGGCAAAATGGCTTTCTTCCACCTAGCTCAGATGCCAGGCTTCGGAAGGCCAGGCCACAACAGGTAGAAGGGCCGGGCTCTGGGGAGAGTGTGTGTGCTTTATTTAAATGTTCTTGGATGCATCCCAAGATCAAATAAGAGTTACTTCTTATCCAGTGGGAAAAATGAGTTTACTATAATAATTATAATTTCTAATGTAATAATTCCTAAGAGAAATATAGAGAAAAGGATTAAAACGAGTTTTTAAACAGTGGCTCATAAGTTCTGAGAAGTTCATAAAAATACTTTGGGAGTTCATCAAAGACGATAATGATAACTGTTTTATTTTCTGTTATAAGAACTGTTTTAAACTATTTCCATTGTCTTCCTTTTTTTAAAAAAAATATATAATTTTATTGATTTTTAAAGAGAGGAAAGAAGAGGGAGAGAAAGATAGAAATATCAATGAGAAACATCTATTTGCTGCCTCCCGCACACCCCTTTCCGGGGGTCAAACCCGCAACCCAGGCTTGTGCCTGACCAGGAACTGAGCCAGCGACCTCTTGGTGCATGGGTCCGCATTCAACCAGGGCAATAGTTTCTTCCTTTCAAACGGACCAGATAAAGATTGTGATTGAAAGCCTAGAGCTCACAATGTGTCTAAAATTGTTCAGCTGAAGACTGCAGTGGTTTTGACCACTATGTGGATTTAAATGACCTAGAGTTTATATCCAGGAAGCACAGGAACACTAACACAGGCAAATTAATGAGAAGCATAAAAATCAGATTTTTTTTGTAAGTCAGCCCCCAAATAATCATTAAATCTGTAAGTTGCATTTATCTGACCAAAACAAAACTCTCACAAAGCACATCTAGATGTTTCTAGTCTTAACAAGAGATTTCAGTGTTGACTACATGCTCAGTTGGTTGAGCTTCATCCTGTGCACTAAAGGTTATTGGTTTTATTCCGGTCAGGGCACATACCTGGGTTGTGGGTTTGTTCCTCCTGTTGGAATGATAAGGCAACCAATCAATGTTCCTCTGTCACATCATGTTTCTCTCTCTCCCTTCTTCTTTCTAAGCATGTCCTCCGGTGAGAATTTTTAAAAGAGAGAGAGAGAGATGTGACCTGGTATAGTCCACTCTAGTTTAAAAGTGGTTTTGTCCCTGGAGCAAAGTAGGATGTACACATTTGAGGTATTTAACACAGAAAGGTGAGAAGAAGGTTTGGAGGGCATGATCTAACAGGGACCTTGGTGTACACTCGATGACATCTGCAGGATGTTGGGTTCTGCTGACCAGGCCTTCTTCTTACAGGAGGTGCAGCCATGAAAGCCGGTGTGAAAGAGGGGGACCGCATCATCAAAGTGAGTGACCGTCCCTTTGCGCATTTCCATTTCAATACCAGCTGGTAGGTAGCCACGGAGTCAGGGAGTGGTACCATGAGAGTGAGCACGGTAGTATATGGGGACAGAAGGTGAGGGCTAATATATTCTAGCCCTTCTTGACTTTATAGCAGCCATGCTTCTAGAATAGGTTTTATTATTCCCATCTCACAAATGACAAAAGCAAGATTGAGAGGGAAATGTTGAGACCAGTGAAGGGCCCAGTGCCTTCAGATTCTTGGCTTGCTGTTCACGTCCTTTATACAATGCTCACTTGGGTCCTTGCCGGTTCTAAACTACCGTCATCTTCCCTGTGCATGCAACACTTCCTTCTGGAATAGAGTCCTAGAGCCGTTAAGTCAGTTGACACGTGTACAAGGCTAATGGTTGAAAAAACATGTACTAAAACTTTTAAATGAATGAATGAGCAAACGAATGAAGCTGCAGGCCTTATCCTTGCAAACTTACAGACTAGCTGGGAAGACAAAACACATGGCAGATGTGAACAGGAATAAATTCATAATGTGAATTTTTGAGTAAATAAGTGACCAAAGATGGTTAAAGAACCCTGGAAAACAGCTCCCTAAAGGAGTGGCGTTTTGAACTTGTACAGGGATCACCTAGTGTCCGTCTCCGTTACTCATTATCATTTGTTCCCCCAACAGGTGAACGGCACCATGGTGGCCAACAGCTCACACCTGGAGGTGGTGAAGCTTATCAAATGTGAGTTGGAGAGAACTGACCACTAAGGAATTGAGGGGAGCAGCTGAGCTAGTAGGGAACGGGGGAAGGGCAGGTCCTGTTGACCCTGGAGGCTTCCTTTGTGGATGTGGGCAGCAGCTGAGCCCACATCTTTCATTTTGATGTGGAATGGCCCACTTAGACTGCCACAGTTTTCTATTATCATTTCAGATGGAGACACTGCTAGTCTCTCATCAACATCTTCATCTGCATTTTTACACCCATCTCTGCACTCACATTTAGACCATATTTCACTCAGACCAGGTCTCAGATACCATTGGCTCTCACTCACAGACATTCTTCCTCATTGTTTATTTTGGTGAGGAAAGCAAAAATACATTATTTGCAGCTAGGAAGATACAACAATCGAGTCTTCCCAGGTAATCAAACAGAAGCAACAAATCATAAGGAAACAGTTAAAGGGTGTGGGAAGTTTGAGGAGGGTAGAAGGCTAGCATTTGAGTGCCTTCTATGTACCAAGCGGGCAATATACTAGGGGCTTTATATTGTCCACTTAATTTAGTGAGACAAAGGAAGAAAGGAGGCTGATCAGGCAGACCGTCGGGAGAATTCCCAGGTATATGTGGGTGGAATTTTGGTTGAGGTCTCTGCATAAAGAAAGGGTACTTGTGTTGATGCAGTGTAGATAAGCAGGAATTAGAGGGGGCGGGGGCATGGTAAGTGAGGAGAACTTTTCCTACAGAATTATAAGCGTAAAGAGAGGAGAATGGGAAAGAAGCCCTTCCTTGTAGTTTGAATGTCTGCTGTCCAGAACAGGACCATGTGAGCAAGCCTTCTTGTACCTGTCCCTCCAGCCGGTGCCTATGTTGCACTGACCCTCCTGGGCTCTTCACCCTCAACTGTCAGCGTCTCTGGGCTTCAGCAGGACCCAGACCCACCAGGAGCTCCCCAGGTCCCCCCTGTGATCCCTCCACCACCACCTCCTCCACCTCTGCCACCTCCACAGCGCATCACAGCACCCAAACCTCTGCAGGTATGGTCTTCCTGCTCCTCTCCTCACTCTGTAGTCCTCTAAATACCTCCCGTCGGGGGAAAGCAGGTTAAATTGAATGATATGCTGATAAACAGAGACAAACCAAAGAGATGTTCTTCCATGTAAATGCATGTGTAGTTGTATCAGACAGCAACATACTGTGCATTTCCAAAATGTGTGGAACACTCAGGAGGCCCTTTGAGAGTGCTCCTCCCACCTCTGCAGCACAGACGGGGGCACCTGTTAAATACTGCCAGTCATTGTCGGGAGGGCGTGGAACACGAGCAGAAGGAAGGCTTCCTGAAGAACAGGCTGCTTGGAGGAATGAAATATGGAGCCCAGTCTGTAGGGGGAGAGAGCCAGGAAAGGAAACACACACATAGGAAGAGAACCCGAGGACCAGGGGAAGCTGTGTAAGGTGTTAAAAAGAGATCAAGATGCAGATAGAATGGGGAATGGGATTTCCCGGTTGGAAAAAAGGCTGAGCCAGCAAGGCCTGGAAGACTTTAGAGAGCAATTTGATACCAGAGGTGATTACAGCAAGGTCTCTAGGAAGTTCAGATAAAATCAAAATAAGATGATATGTTTACTGAATTGTAACAAGGTTCCGAGTGTTAGACTTTTATGACACAGGCTCAACTCTCATCGCTTTCCTTGCCCACGAATCAGCTGGTAGAAGAGAATTGAACTGATACCCTGTTCTCACTACTGTCATGTTTTTCATTCTTAGGATCTTGAATTTCAAAAACATGCCACCCAGATCCTTAGGAATATGCTGAGGCAGGAGGAAAAGGAGTTACAGGTAAGGTCTTTGCTGAGGGTAGACTGGCCATTGCCTTAATGAAATAAGAATTTGTTAAAGCAGAATGTGACCAATAGAGTGAATAGGGTAATAGCTCATAGATAATATATAGAATAGTGAATACATAGAAAAACGCAAACAAGTGAGGAGACAAGTGGACTAGATTAAAGTGAGGGAACATTAGAATTGAGGAAAACGGAGTCAGTTGGAATTGATCTTGATGGTTTCCAGGGAAAGGAAGGGTCAGGGAGAAGGAAGGTGGGTGCATAGGGGAATGCCCAGCCAGGCTGACAGGAAAGGGGGCAGTGTTGGTGAATGGGTGCAGAGAGACTTTCAGGCCTGGAAGAGACGTGCAGAGAGAGCAGTGAGATTCCTTTAGCTGGAGTGGAATCACCAGGTTCCTGTAGTAGCTGTGGCTTGCAGCAAGCTCCTCATTTCAATTCAGCAAATTTCGGTAAGTGCCCACTGTATGTAAAGTATTGTTTTAGTCCCTATGGTATACAGAGATGAAAAAGTCTTGCCCTTAACATGGAAGAACCCTGAAAACATTTTACTAAGTGAAAGAAGCAACTGTGGGAGTATGCTCAAAACCACTGAATTGTACATTTTAAAGTGGTGATGTTTATGTTAGTGAAATTTTTAAACGCTGTGGGAGCCCAAAAGAAGGAATAATTACGCAACGATGAGAAAAGTCCTCATGAGGTGATGCTTGAGTTGGAATCATTTTGTTTCCCTCTGGAAAGTACTTTGGGCCTTGATGGGTTTAGAGCTTATTCTGGTGATAGTAAGAATTGATCAAAGAATCTTTGGGTAGGAGAGTGAACATACCTTCAAATCCGTGTTCTTAGTGTGTTAAGTGGATTATGCATAAGGAAATCATCGAGGAGGCTGTTGAAATAGGTAAAAATGATGACAGGTTTAACAAGAACAGAAATAAGAGCAGAAAGTTGGGGCTGGCAGTGGAGACACAGCAGAAGTCATATCAGCAGAACTTCCTGTTGGAAGGAGGGGTGAAGGAGGAGAGAGAATAAAAGCCTGGAATTTGGGAGCCTGGGTCGATGGTGGTGCCTTTGAGAGAGTGGGACCGGGAGACGAGCAGGGTATAGGGGAGAGAAATGAAGGGCAGCCTTGGGTGTCCTGAGTTTGAGGTGCCCCTGGGACCCTCAGATAAAAGGATTATCACAGAGCATGTGGAGGGAACAGGGCTGGACCTGGGTTGAAATAGACTTTGGGTATCTTGGCACTCAGGTGGGAATTGAAGTTGGAAATTAGATGATATCACCCAGGGCACCAATGCCGAGAGAAGAAAGCTGAGGATGGAATTTTGGAACTTATGTGCTCTGTAGCACAGTGCAGCAACCTCTGACATCACACCAGTTGTGTTATATTTCCTTCTTTCTTGTTAATCCTCACCCGAGGATATTCTTTCCCCATTGCTTTTCAGAGAGAATGGAAGGGAAGGAGATACTGGGGAGTTGGGGCGGGGGGGGGAAGAGAGAGAGAAGCATTGATGTGAGAGAGACACATAGATTGGTTGCTCCATGCACATGCCCCAACCAGAGCCAGGGATCAAACCTGCAACCCAGGTATGTACCCAAGATCCTTTGGTGCATGGGCAGGCACTCTAACCACTTAGCAGCACTGGCTAGGGCTTGGACTAAGTTCTTAAAGATACGGACCTTGCCTCTATTTCTACATTTGAATGTACCTCCTGCACAGCTGGCACAGGACCTGGCATATATCGGGCCTTGTAAATGTTTGTGGGACTGAAGGCTCACCTAGATTTCAGAGATGAGGCAGGGATAAAGATATAGCTGGGGAAAGAGTGTGAGGCGACCCAAGATATAGTGTAGAGTTAGGAAATCAAAAGAGGGCAGCATTTTGAGAAGGACCTAGAAGAGACCATTGGATTTGGCAATTAGGTCATTTTGTTCTGTAGCTGTTTAGATACTAGGGGGGAACTAGATTGAGGAGTGACTGGAAGGCAAAGCCATCTGGGGGTAAGTGTAAACTCCTGTTTTGAAATATGTGGCCATGGAAGAAGGGAGAAAACCTGAGGCAGTGGCTTGAAGATTAATCAGAGTTGAGCCCTGGCCGATGTAGCTCAGTTAGTGGAGTGTTGTCCCATGCACCGAAAGGACATCGATTTGATTCCTGGTTAGGGCACATACCCAGGTTGCAGTTCAATCCCCACTCGGAGTGTGTACAGAAAGCAACTGATCAATATTTCTCTCTCACATCAATGCTTCTCTCTCTCTCTCTCACCCTCTCCCCTCCTTTCTCTCTAAAAGTCAATAAAAGTATATTAAAAATAATAATAATTTGAGTTGATGGAAAGGGGTTTTTTGTAGTGGTTTAAGATTGGAAACTTGAGAAGGAGCCATTGGAAAGAGAAAACTTTGCAGATATGTGACTTGTGCCTAAGAAGAGCCTGAGGCAGCTGGAGGCATTAACTGTAAAAGATTAGACATAGTTTCTCTTCTGGGAGAAGGAGGAATGGCTGCAAATGTTTTGAAGTGAAATAGTTGAAAAAGTTCTTACCAGATGATATTGTCTGCTGAGACTAGGGAGAGGGTTGGAGGCTTGCTAGGCCTGGAGAAGATGGAGAAAGCAAGTGTGAGGAACTTGTAAAAAGGAGTGGCAGATAGCAGCAAAGCCCAGATGAGCTTGAGAATATGTGCATGCAGTTTTTATTTAATTATTTAACCAGCCAGCTTTACTGAGTATTTTATTTTATAGTGAAACTAGAGGCCCGGTGCATGAAATTTGTGCATGGAAGGGGTCCTTAGGCCTGGCCAGTGATCAGAGCTGCCTCGTCCAGTCCTGATCAGGCCAGGCCAGCTGGGGCCTGCCACAAGGAAGGACGGGGGAGGGACCGAGGGAGGTTGGCTGTGGGAGCGCACTAACCACCAGAGGGCAGCTCCTGCATTGAACGTCTGCTCCCTGTTGGTCAGTGTGCATCATAGCAACTGGTGGACTAGTTCCTGTCGGTAGGTCTGATAGTTTATTTATTTATTTATTTATTTATTTATTTTATTGATTTTTTACAGAGAGGAAGGGAGAGAGATAGAGAGCTAGAAACATCGATGAGAGAGAAACATCGCCGGTCGGTAGGTCTCTTAGGTCGTAAGGGTCGCTTAGGCTTAGATAGATAGATAGATAGATAGATGATAGATAGATGATAATAGCTGGCCATATTCTGTAATATTATTAAGCACCAGAAAATCTGCTAAGCACTTTACATGCATAATCTTATTCAGACCTTATAACTCAGCTCTCCCAAGAGGCAGGTACTGTCATTTGCATGTACTTTTATCGATGAGGACAGATGAAAGCTTGCCCAGGTCTACACAGCTAGTGAGTGAAGGTACCAGAATTCAAAGCCAGGACCCCCTGACTGACTGCACAGCCCCAGTTGTGCATGTGTGAGCTGCACTCCCTGTGTGCTGTGAGGAGTGTAGATCAGTGTCAGACTGCTTCCCAGATGCGGGGCTGTGAAGAGCGATGGCTCCCTCGTCCAAGCTTCTTCCTCTTATCGCAGGTGCTTTTCACTGTGTGTTTCCTCTTTGGCACCTTTTTGTGTGCTGACCTGGACAGCCGCATCTCCCACGAGTAGTACAGTAGTCAAAGAGCACCTCTCTTAGGGTGTGGGACTTAAGCCAGCCTTTGAAGAATGGGTCAGATTAGGACAGGCCTTTGTGTTGTTTCTTCTTTCTCCAGGTGTCTTGTGTTCTGTCTCTCACCATTTATACTTTTTCTGCTCCTAATTAATTGTGAAATAGTGTGTGTCTACTAGAACACAAAGATAACTGCCTGTTCCTCTCACTGATGAGTTGTCCGTTCTCTACTAACCACCCCATCTGCCTTTTCCCCTCCTCCCTGCCCTTTCCCCTCCCCCCAGAGTATCTATGAGGTGTATAGCCGGAACCCCACCAGCCTGCTGGAAGAGCAGATTGAAGCTGCCCGGCGGCGAGTCACTCAGTTGCAGCTGAAGATCCAGCAGGAGACGGGTGGCTTAGTGGTGAGTGATAGTAGGCAGAGCTCTAGGATGGGCACCCTGCAGGAGGCCTGCGGGGGATTAGTAAGAAAGCGAGAGCAGAAGCTAAGAGCTTGTAGTTGTGATGGAAATAAATATGGAATATTACTATTGGCTTTAGTCTTCTAATTATCCATCTCCTTCTGAGTAATTGCCTCATAGTGACATATATATTTCTACATCACCTTCACTCAGCATTCATCTGGTAACTTTTCCAACACTTATTTCTCAGATCTTCTCAAATAAATACAAGTACTTTTAAAAGTCAGCCTAAGATGCCCGGCCAGGGTGGCTCAGTGGCTGAGCATTGACCTATGAAGTAGGAGGTCACGGTTCAATTTCCAGTCAGGGCACATGCCTGGGTTGCAGGCTCCATCCCCAGTATGGGGTGTGCATGAGGCAGCCAATCGATGATTCTTTATCATTGATATTTCTATCTCTCTCCGTCTCCTTTCATCTCTGAAACCAATAAAAATATATTTTAAAATAATAATAAAAAATAAAAGTCAGCCTAAGAAAGTATTCCCAGTCAGTTGAAAGGTTTTTATAGCAGCAGCTAACGCTACTTTGTGGAAAATCCCAGAGAGGAGACTCAGGTCCTTATCTGTTCTAGTAGGGAGTTTGCTATTGGTAGTGTCTTATCTCTTGCAGGCCTTAATTATTGGGGTACATAGGAAGTAACTTTCCAGAAACTTGAAGATCTCCAAGAGTAGCATTTGCCAAGGCCAATAGAAATTATTTGAGGATTATCCACTTTCTCCTTTAGAACATCAGATCCAACAAGTCTGGGAAACATAGGCTAATCGAATGTAAGCTGTTTTATTTTCTGAAGGACTTCTCAGTGTCACATGGTTGGTTGATAGGAGCTCAGGATCTGGACTCAATACCATCTGGATTCACATCCCAGTGTCCGTGCTCACCAGTTTTGGACAAGTTACTTAATCCCTGGAAGCCTTGGTGGAGATCAGACAGGATCTGCCTGACGGGGTTGTTGTCAGAGTTAGAGCGTGTCCTCAGCACGGGGCCTGTGCATGTTGCTGCCGTCACTGCCTGTGTACTCGTGTGCTCTGTGAGGTGCGAGTCTGAATGCAACCCTGGCTTTATAGCTCACTGTTGGGTAGTTTGGGCAAGTTACCTAAGATCGCTGGGCTTCTGTTTCCTCGTTTATAACATGAGAGGTCAACATCAGAGTTGTTGAAAGACTACTTAAGAGAGAGAAAAGAGGGCTTTATAAACAGTGAAACACTATGAATATAATTCTCTCCACATTGGCAGGCCAGCCAGCCGGAGGCCAGCACCTCAGAGATCTGTAGAGATGGGCCTTTCGCATGTGCGCTCAGCATCTGCTCGAGCATTCCGTACCACCTGACGGAAGTTCTTTCCATGTGTAGCCCAACGAAGGCAGTAGATGCCTTGATGTCATGGTTACAAATCAAGCGAATTTTTAGCATGTTTCTGATTGGTAAAGTCCTCTTTCTGCCATTAGGGGTCACCATCCTCCTGAAACTGTACAAATAAAGCAATAGCTCTTGAAGCTGGGCATTTTTAAGGCAATAAAGCAAAAGAGGCCACTAACTGTAAGCAGATAGTGTCTGCTGAGACTACGGGAAGGGTTGATTGGAGGAAGGAAATAGTAGGGAGAGAGGTTAATAGAATTTGCCCACCCTCTGAATCTTTCTTTTTTAGGACATACTTCCACTCTGTGGTGACAACAGCCAGAGATCATCAGAAGGTAAGCCCCCCACCACCCTTTCTTCTCCGGCATGTCTCTGTTCCCTCTCCAGGAGGCAGATTCAGGGAAAGAAAACATATAGTATCTGCCTCTGGGAAATAGTGTCGTGAGAAAAAGCAGTGCCAGAGCACAGAGAAATTGGATACAACTCACTCAGTAGAAATGAATGCAGAGCTAATAGCACTGAGTAGATAAGTGCCAGGAAGAGACTGGAATGATGGCCCAGATGCCACCTTGCCTACCGGCACCTGGCACTTCGGAGCTTAAGAAATACTGTTGCACCCAGGACGGTGTTACTCGGTGGTTAAAGCATCAGCCCATGAACCAAAGGTTCACAGATTCCCAGTCAAAAGCACATATCTGGGTTTCAAGTTTGATCCTGTGTGTGTGAGGGAACCCATTGATGTGTCTCTCTCACATCAATGTCTCTCTCCTACTCTCCCTTCTTCCCTTCCACTCTCTTTAAAAATCAATGTAGCCGGGACCGGTTTGGCTCAATGGATAGAGCATTGGCCTGCAGTCTGAAAGGCCCCAGGTTCGATTCCGGTCTAAGGGCATGTACCTTGGTTGCGGGCACATCCCCAGTGGGGGGGGAGGGGGGTGTGCAGGAGGCAGCTGATCGATGATTCTCTCTCGTCGATGTTTCTAGCTCTCTCTCCCTCTTCCTTTCTCTCTGTAAAAAAATCAATAAAATATATTTTTTAAAAATAAAATAAAATAAATAAAAATCAATGTAGCCCTAGCCAGTTTGGCTCAGTGGAGAGAACGTCGGGCTGTGGACTGAAGGGTCCAAGGTTCGATTCTGGCCAATGGCACCTGCTGGGGTTGCGGACTCCATCCCCGGTAAGGGGCGTGCAGGAGGCAGCCAATCAATGATCCTCTCTCATCATTGATGTTTCTATCTCTCTCTCCCTCTTTCTTCCTGTCTGAAATCAATACAGAAATATATGTATATATTTTAAAAATCAATGTAAAAAATATCCTCAGGTAAGGACTGACAAAGTCAGAAAACTGAAACGAAAAAGGAAATATTGTTGCAAGAGGAAATGATCAGGACCCAGCGAGAGATGCGGATGAGGTGACTTGTGAGATAGAGCTAGGGAGTGTTATTTCAGGAGGTGACATGGCCTGGGCACAGGTGAAAGCTAGTTGTAAAGCGTCTGACCAGAGGGATCATGAGATAAGAGAGACAAAGGGAAATGGAGAGAAAGGAAGGTGGCAGGTTCACCCGTCTGCCCTGTGCAAGGTTCCCGGTTATGGTTCTCCTTTCCCCAAACCACAGCTCCTGCTTATGTTTGCTTGTCAGGCCGACTTTCTCTGGATTCACAGGACGGGGACAGTGGCTTGGACTCTGGGACAGAACGCTTTCCTTCCCTCAGTGAGGTGAGTGCCAGCGGGGCCCAGCCCGTTTAAAGCTGTAGGTTGAGTGTTCCTTCTGCGGTTGCCAAGGCCTCCGGCCTGTTGTCTGTGGGCCTCTTTGATAGTTCCAGTTCTAAGGACTTCAGTCACTCTGCTCTGGATTCCAAAAAAGGGATTTCAAATGCATCCTACATGAAAGATCACCAAATCTGGCTTCTCTTTCATCATAGCTCTGTGCTATGATGGAGCCCTAGCCAATGTGGCTCAGTGGATAGAGCGTGGGCCCGCAAACAGAAGGGTCCTGGGTTTAACTCCAGTCAAGAGCAGGTACCTCGGTTGCAGGCTTGATCCCTGAGGCAACCAATCAATGCGTCACATCAATGTTTCTCTCTGTCTTTCCCCCTCCACTCTCTCTAAATATCAGTGGAAATCCCTAGCTGGTTTGGCTCAGTGAATAGAGCATCGGCCTATGGACTGAAAGGGTTCCGGCTTTGATTTCGGTCAAGGGCACATGCCAGGGGCGCAGGCTTGATCCGCTGTAAGGGTCATGCAGGAGGCAGCCAATCAATGATTTTTTCATCATGGATGTTTCCATCTCTCTCTCTCCTCTCCTTTCCTCTTTGAAATCAATAAAAATATATTTTAAAAAAATAGCCCAAACCAGTTTGGCTCAGTGGATAGAGCGTCAGCCTGCGGATTGGATGGTCCCGAGTTCGATTCCGGTCAAGGGCATGTGCCTTGGTTGCGGGCATATCCCCAGTGGGGGGTATGCAGGAAGCAGCTGGTCAATGTTTCTCTCTTTGATGTTTCTAGCTCTCTATTCCTCTCCCTTCCTCTCTGTAAAAAATCAATAAAATATATATATTTTAAAATAAATAAATTAAAAAATAAAAATCAGTGGAAAAATATCCTCAGGTGAGGATTAACAAAAAAAAAGTAGGGTGGAGAGAGAGGTGTGTCATTATCTGTAGCAAGCCTTTGAGTGTAAGGGAGCAGAGACAGAAGTCTAAAATCGTGGTAGCTTGGCCCAAAACACATTTCTGCCTGGCTGCAAATACTAGTAACTCATCCTTGATCAATGCGGTGGCCCCTGCCTAGCAGGAGCAGTGTTGCCTCTCTCTGTCTCAGATCTTTCTGTACTTCTTTCCTGGAGTGGTCAGAGGATTTCACTCTTTGGCCCCAAAGATCCCTCTTCCAGGTGTTCTCAGTTTGCATATGTAAACTGCAAATATAGACTTGCATATAAAAGTACAAGTGAGTGAAAGAAGTCATAGTGATGTTCACAAAGTATATACTTATCCAGGTTAATTATGTGAACCAGTCATTTAAAATATGTTTAAAACCTAATTTTAAGTAAGAGTTGGAATTTCCTTTCCTTACTGCTCCTGTCCACTTGGGGGAAGATGATGCATGAATGTGAAAGGATCAGCATTCAGGAAAGAAATGAAGACAGCGCCAGAGGGTCCTAAATCTCTACGTTATCTGGAGGGTTCGACATCGGGAGGCATCCTAGCTTAGTGCAGAGGGCTTGGTTAATGCGGTGAGTCCTTCTGTGGGGTAGACTGTCCAGTTGAAGCCGGGGAATACCACGTTAGTAGCTATTTGACCTTCAGCAAGTCTTCTATCTGCTCCAAGTGTAAGAGTCCTTGTGTGAAAAGTAGGAAGAATAATAGTATCTCCCTCAAAAGACTGTTGTGAGAACTAAGTCAGGTACTATATAATCAAGTTATAATACAGTGTCAGGCACAGGATTAGTACTGAATTCATATTAGTGTTACCACCAAGTGAGCAGAGCTCTGAGAGTCTTTTGGATGAGTTTCCTTCTCACGGAATCCTCTGTTCCTTTAGTCATTGATAAATCGGAACTCGGTGCTGTCAGACCCTGGACTAGACAGTCCTCGAACCTCCCCTGTGATCATGGCCAGGGGGGCCCAGCACCACAGGTGGCAGGGCTCGGATGCACCAGCTCCCCCTGCCAGCGACCAGGTGAGTGAATCAAAGCCACCCTGCAGTCTTCCTTCCCCTCTTTCCAAAACTGGGTCACCAGTGCATAGTCTTAAATAATCAAACTAAACCTCTGTTTTGAGATGCACACTTACCTAAAGAATAAATGGTAAAGAAAGAACTTGTTATCAGTAAGTGCATGAAAGTAAGACCATCGGCTCTGTGTGAAGAGTCAGTGAACACATCTGAAGTGAAGTGATGTCTAAGGAGAGGGAAGGTGATCTTTCAGTGTCTGTATAAAACAGGAAATAGGTTTGTTTAGTGTTTCTCCAGAATAGTAATAGCAAATTACTCTGTCTTTAGCAAACTCCTTTTTGTAAACATGATCTTATTATCTATCACCCTAACATGGAGAACAAATAAAAGCTCGGGTACCTGGAACTTCCCCGATTACCCTCCCCTCACTCTCAGGGGCTCTTCCCTGGGACCTGAGCTTCCGCACAGCCTGACCTACAGCCACTGCTTTGAAGGGGACAGCTGGGTTCCAGGGAGGTTTCAGGAAGACAGGTGTCTGCTCCAGGCAGAGAGCTTTCCAGGAATCCGGGCTGTCTGACGATGGGAGGGCGGGCTGGAGAGCCAGGGAATTGCTTGTTGTTCAGGCAGGAGGCCGGTCCTGCCCGTTAGAGACACTGGAAGGAGAACTCTGAGTTTTGTAAAATGGTGTCTCTTACAATCCACCTGCTACCACCATAATGATTTTTTTCCATAGTCTCAAGCCAATTGTATAATGTTACATAATATTTTTCCTTAAGCTAACTCACTTGTTTATACTTCAGTTTATTTTAAAGCAGTTCTCTCATTCCCTTACATTAAAACCAGTATCACACACTATTTCATGCTTTAGTTATACCCCCAGGATAGAGTTTGGTTACTTTCAGCTCATGGAGGGAGAATGGTGGGAAAATGGGCCTTCCTTGTATTAAAATGCCTCCTGCACCAGCTGCTGTGCTAGATCCTTTAGGAAAAAGTGCCTCATTGAATTTTCCCCATCAGGAAAGGAAGTAGGCATCAGTATCTCCATTTGTAAGTGAGGCCAATAAAGGCAAAGGGACTGTTCAGGGGCTCGGCTTGGTAATGGCAACGTCAGACAAGCACTTAGTCCTCCGGAGCCCCAGCCAGGCCGCTCCTCCCCCGCCGCTCTGAGTGGCCCTCCCCACCCCCTGGGAGGCACTGCAGGACCAAGTGAGGGACCGAGGGAGGTCCAGTTCGCATGCTGATCTTAGGGAGGGTTTCTGGCAGGCGGCTCATAGGAGCAGTGATCCGTCTGGGAGTCCATTTTTTCTTCCTTTGAATCTGTTCATCTTCTGAAAACTATTTAAATTGCTATTTTTGAGTGATAAGAGCAAATATAGTTTCAATTTCTTTTTTTAAAATATATTTTTATTGATTTTTTACAGAGAGGAAGGGAGAGAGATAGAGAGCTAGAAACGTCGATGAGAGAGAAACACCAACCAGCTGCCTCTTGCACATCCCCTACCGGGGATGTGCCCACAACCAAGGTACAATGCCCTTGACCGAAATCGAACCTGGGACCTTTCGGTCCATAGACCGACGCTCTACCACTGAGCCAAACCGGTTTCGGCTATAGTTTCAATTTCTTAACAATAATCTATGTTAGTAAGAGTCTGGAGAAACCTGTACTATCCATGACACTGTCAGCAACAGGGCATGGGATCAAAGGGAACTTTCTGTTACATAATCCTGAAATGTTTGGTTATTTTATAATAAGCATATTCTACTTTGTAATCAGAAAAACTACATATTTGTAAAGACTTAAAGAAAAAAAATCCTCCCTCAAACAAGCAAAAACCTGATGCTTTCAGGTTCTGAGAGCCATCTAGCACCTCTCCTTCCTCCTCTTCTCCCCTGTCCCGCAGCCCCCCCCCCCCACACCCGCCCCCATCCTCTGAGATATACAAATATAGCACAGCAGGCTTCACTCTGCAGCTTTGCACTTGTCGTTAAGTCTCTCTGGGGCCTCACCTCATTTTTAAATGAGTGCTAGACTCTGAGGTGTCTTCCAGGACTCTCACATTTGTGACTCAGTGATTCTGGGCTTAGAGTCTATACAACCCAAGAGAACAAAGATGAGTGAGGAGTAGCATGTAGGAACTGTCAGGAAAAGCCCCCTAGATAGTGGATTAGGAAGTATCTGAGGCCTGGAAAGAGGGAGGACTGAGGAATCTTAGGTGGGCTCCAGAAGCCAAGCCCTTGTTGGGAAGTTGTTAGAAATGAGGTAGGTTAAATTGAGAGGAAAATATAGTGCTAAAAAAGCTTTGAACTTGCAAGGAACCTGTAGGAGAAAGCCTTGTTCATTGCAGCATCTAAAAAGTGGGTGCAATTTGAAATACCTTCATATCTTATGTCGATGGCACACCAGTGAGAGTTAGGTGATTAAAATTGGCATAAGAGGGAGAAAGAAAAGCCAATCTAAGAATTTGGGATTCCAGACAGGTAATGGATGTCTGCCATAGACCTTGAATAGGCAAAGGACGTGCCAAGGAGGTAGACATGGACTGCTAGGCCCTGCGGACAAGTCCGGCTTCAGGTGCTGTCAGTGACTATCAAATAGACACAGTAACTGTCAGGTAGCAGTGTGGCAGCTGCTGGACGTGGAGGGGGGGATGTTCAGTGGGGGGTGGCTGTTTAGAACAACAAAGCCTGCACCCGACAGGAGTGAGGTCTTATTTTGTTGGCGGAATTCCCTCCCCAGTTCTTTCGCAAACAGGAAGAGAGCACTTTCTCTCACTTCCCATCTTCTATGTCCTGTGACCAGGTTCCTTTGAGTTGCTTCCTGCCCCACCCCCCCCCATGCACTTGACTTCCTGCAAGTGTAAATCCTATTTTCTGAGATTTGGGGATGGTAGTGAGATGTCAGTGTTTGCCAGACACATGTGCTCTTACTAAATAGGCTTCATCAAGGGATTGGATCCCCTGTCCTCTAACCTCTCATCTCTACCACTCGGCTCTCTCTCCCAGGGTGTAGATCAAAGCCCAAAGCCTTTAATTATTGGCCCAGAAGAAGATTATGACCCGGGTTATTTCAACAACGAGGTAACGGTTTCCTGGTTTTCTCCTTTCATCATCCTTTGTCCTACCCGCTGCCCTCGACTGGGAGCAGTTTGAGTACACCATTTGGGAGGGGATGAGGAGGAGGGAGCCACCGCTTAGAAACCCTGGGAGCCAGGAACTTGGGCACTAAGCTGGAACAGGCCCTGCGGCTGTGCCCTGCCACTGTGTCCCAGCCAGTCTCCTTCTGCCTTCCAGAGCGACATCATATTCCAGGATCTTGAGAAACTTAAGTCACGGCCAGCTCACCTGGGGGTTTTTCTACGTTACATCTTCTCTCAGGCAGACCCCAGCCCACTGGTAAGTCAGAAGGGTCCGTCTAGACTGAGTGCTTGTGCTTCACCAGCGGAGCTGGGGTCTCAGCAGCATTCCCGAATGAAGATGACCCCTGGCCCTGCTCCGTGGCCCCATTAGCATCTCTGGGACGTGGATAAAGTGTAAAAGGGAGGCTTCACTGCTACGCACATCGACAACATAGGGAGAAGCAGCAAGAGCAAGGCCGGTTCGGCTCGTTCCTAGCCATTGTGGAAGGGGTGGACTGCTAGAGGTCTTTGAACAGAAGAGGATAAAAGGGGGAGCTGAGAGTGACCCTTGGGAATATACGGAGTTACTGGTGTTACTACAAGATAGCAAGGCAGAGGGACAAGACATAAAAGGGCCTTGGATCTGAAGGTGATAAGAAGGACCAGGAAGTGACAGGCCAGAGTGCCCTGGGATAGTGCTCAGAGCCAGCAGCCTTACCAGCTGCTCTCACTCTGCTCAGCTGCTTTGAAAGGAAGTGGAATGAAGGAGAGAGCTTGATATTATGCTCTTCAGAAATAACCTTGCCCAAGGCAAAGACTACTGGTTTTTCTTTCTGGGGATACCACTATTAGCAGCCAGTCAATATCCGTTTGCTCAACAGATGCCATTGAAGTACTTGTGTGTAAGTCCCAAGGGCTGGTGTCTCAACCACATTCCTGAATGAAGGGAGCACATCAGTCACAGAGAGAGAAGGCGGGGCCCTCAGAAAACCGTCTGTCAGCAAGTGCAGGACACAGAGTGTCCGTGCAGGAAGGGTACAGAGTTGAGGCAGTTGTGTTGACTATGGTGCGTGCAAAGGCAGAAGGGGTACCTTAGACTCCTGAAACGCCTGATGTTCTGAGCTGTAGAGTGGTTGGCTGGGGGGGAGGGAGGGGTAGGCGTCACACGTGAGGGGGGCTATTGTGTGCATTCCAGGATGTTTAGCTACATCCCTGGAATCTACCAACTAGACGGCAGTAGCACCTCTCAGGTGTCTCCAGACATTGCTAATGGCCTCCTGGTGGCAGAGTCCCTCCTAGTTGAGGACTAACCTCAACCCATCTTCTCTTCTCCTCCCAGCTTTTTTACTTGTGTGCAGAAGTTTATCAGCAGACAAACTCCAAGGATTCCCGAAGCTTGGGAAAAGACATCTGGAATATTTTCCTAGAGAAAAATGCGGTATGACAGTCATGGGTTGGATTACAATTTATGACACTCTTTGGGCCATTCAGGGACAGGAAAGACTAAGCAAAACATTCAGGCCAAATGCAAACAGGTTCTTAAAGAGAAGTGTGGGCTGAGAGATTGAGCTCCCAATTCTGTTCTGGCTCTGCTCTCAGGGCTGATCTGCTCTGGAGACCTCTTTTGTTCCGCATGCACCACAATGGAACACAAGTCCTCTCTGAGAGGCGCTCTCCTGGAACAGTGTCCCCAGCCCTTCCTGCCTCGCTCGTCCCTGGTATTAGAAATAGGCTCAGAGACGTCGGATGAGCCAGCTGACTTGCTCTGACTGCCCTCAGGCAGAGTCCAGAGGGAGGACAGCCCAGAGAACGGGCCACAGACGGGCACCGCACCTGGGCTTGCTTCCCAAGGGTGCTGCAGGGACCCAGCTGGCGGGAGCTCCCTCTTAGGCCGTCTAATCTGATTAATGAGCCAGTTCCAACATGACTCTTCCTCTGGCTGCTAGGACTGATGAGTGAGAAATGAACTGGTTTTCCTCAGGATGTTCGTTGTTGCCCCTTAGATGGGTCTTGAATAAGGAGATTAGAGCTGCAGGTTGTTCCCTGTGGGTTGTTGTGGAATCGCCCAGCTGTCAGGTACTCGGAGCAAAAGCCAGAGCATGCTCCGAGGAGACTGGGTCACAGAAGACCGCTCCCTGGGAGCGCAAGCAAGGGCAGGAAAGCCAACAGCCTAACAAAGGTTCTGCTGCTGCTGTGCTAGCACCAGTCCTCCTGCTTAGAACATCATCCCGTCCACTCTGATGTCCCTCAGTGTGGTCCCGGCTCACTCTGTATTCTCAGGTTCAATTTCTCCAAACCCTAGCCTGGAATTCAGGTACAGGTGGGGGATGGTGAGAGGAGAGCCGGATAGAGGCAGGGAAAGGGAGAGAAGGCAGTGCTGTCTCCCACGTCCCCTGGGGGTGGAGACTCACCACTTCTGCCCCCCCCCCCTTCTGTTTTTCAGCCACTGAGAGTGAAGGTCCCAGAGGCGTTACAGGCTGAGATCGGTAAGTTGGCTCATTGGTCAGTGAGTGCCCCTCCCGTCCTGGGTGCTCGGGGGCCGCAGAGCAGAGGGGCCTCGTCCCTGTCCCAGGCAGCTGTCCTGTAATAGGGGACATAGAGACAGTGCCTCCGGCACGCCTCAGCGCACGGACAGGCCCCGCCCGGAGCTCTGCCTGCTGGAGCGTCTCACAGGAAGGCACAGCTTGCTAGGAGACCAGTGCTCATTCCTGCCAGCCTTCCATGTGACCTTCCTGGACCTCCGTTGGGTCATCTGTACAAAGAGAAAATCGGGTGCAGTGAGGGGTCGCTAAGCCTGGCCGGTCATCAGAATCGCTGGGGAACTCTCTACAAGCACAGAAACCAAGGCCTCACGCCACTCACCCACAGAGCTGGGGTCTCGGGGTGCTGTATACGTTCCTCAGCTAACGCTGACCGTAGCTGGCCTGGAATGACATAGGTGAGCACTTCGCTCCCCTCCTCTGTCCAGTCCCAGCCAGAGGGTGGATCCCAGCCAGTTTTCCAGAAGATGGGATTTGAAGCTGCCTTTGGAGAGAGGGTGGCCGGGAGGAAAGCTCATGGGCACAGGCGAGAGGGTGAGCGGAGATTGCCTAAAAGCAGAGAGGGAGCCCCCACGGCCAGGCACTTGGCCAGGGCTGCGTGAAGCCGGGTGCCGGCGGGAGAGGCAGTGTGTGGGGTGGGTTTCCTGCGAAGTGCCTGCGAGCTGGCCCTGGGGCCAGGGAGGAGCCTTTCCTACGCACGCCCTGGCGTCTGAGAGCAGCATCTAGACGCAGCCCTGGAGAGGCTTAACAGAGGACATCCAGAAAATGGCCTCGTCCTTGCCTCGGGGCTTGCCCATCGGGATTCTAGTCCTGAACGCGGGAATGCCTGCTAGGTCCAGCCTCCGCTTCCTTTGGCTAGCAGAAGGACGGAAAGCTAGCCTCCCTCCCTTCGACACGCTCTACTAATGTAATCTCCTCCTCCCCAACGCCCTTCCCCGTTTCTGTCTCTGGTCTCACCACAGACTTGCGCTTGCGGAGCGGCGAGGACTTGCGCGGCGTTCTCGGGGAGGCTCAGGAGGCAGCCATGCCGGAGATCCAGGAGCAGATCCAGGACTACAGGTGGCCTGGCCCTCTCTTCCCTCTGCTCCTCGCCCCTTTTTTCCCCCGTGACGTGTGTGTGTGTGTGTGTGTGTGTGTGTGTGTGTGTGTGGCTCACATTTCTGGGTATCTGCTGTCAAGCGTTTGTGTACAGTGTGTGTCTCTGGCTCAGAACGAAGCGCACCCTGGGGCTGGGCAGCCTGTACGGTGAAAACGACCTGCTGGAGCTGGATGGGAGCCCTCTCCGAGAGCGCCAAGTGGCCGAGAAGCAGCTGGCTGCCCTGGGAGATATTCTGTGAGTCTCCAGTTCCTGTTACCCCCAGAACAGGATGCCTTTTTTTAAAATCTACTTTTCAGAGAAAAAGGAAGAGGGAGAGAGAGGTCGAAGTATCAGTGATAATAGGGAATCGTTGATCGGCTGCCTCCTGCATGCCCCCTGCTGGGGATCAAGCCTGAAACCTAGGCATGTGCCCTGACCGAGAATCGAACCAGCGACCTTTTGGTGCCCTGGACACACCCAGCCGATCCACACCAGCCAGGGCCGTGACCTTTCTGCTTCCCCTTTATAGCCCTCTGCCTGACTGGCCTCCCTTCCTGTCCCTTAGATCAGATCTAACTGAGCGTGAGGGGCACACAGTCTCCAGTGAATCCAGTTACTTCAGGAGGTGGATAGGACTGGCCTGACTGAACATACTAAAGAGCCTCTGGCAGAGCTGTGCCGTGGCTCCTTCCCAGTCCCATTTTCTAAAGCGTTAGAGCTCCTGTGCCGGCTTTGTGGGGACACTTCACCCCAATGCTGCTGCTTAACTCAGTAGTTCTGTGACCTGTTCAAGCCATTTCATCTGCCTTAGCCTCACTTACAAAATGGCAAAAGTTGGACTAGACGTTCTCCACAGTCTTAACCCTGATTTTTCAATTCAGCAGCTGTTTCTGGAGCTTCGGTGTGCCTAGCACTGCTCTGTGCTCCTGGGATAGATACATCAGTAAACCAAACAGTGCTTCTTGTTGAGCTGTTGTTATAGTGGGAAGAGAAAACAATGTATAATAAATAAGTAAATTATATAGTAGATTGGAAAATAGTAAGTGCTGGGAGGTGGCAGGAGCTCCGGAGCTTGGGGGTGGGGGGTGGGGGTGCGGTTTTAATTAAGAAAGTGGGGAATTATCCTTGAAGACGTTGGGGAAAGAGAGCCGCAGGCAGAGACGGCAGCCAGGGCACAGTAGGAATGTGCTTGGCATATTTGAAGAATGGCAGACCGCTGTGGCCAGAGCAGATTCAGAAAGACAGTCTGAGAGTAACAGGGAGGTTGGCCACCTAGCACCTGTGACTGGGAAGCCTTTAGAGCTGTGAGAGGCTGTGAGGACTTGGGGGGGGGGGGGGCCCAGGAAGAGGTCCAGACATTGAGGGAAGTCAGTCCCCAGAACCATGCAGAGGGGTGGCCCACGGTGGTGGCCATGGGAGTTGGGGAAAGATGTCAGTTCTCAGTCTACTTTGACAGAGCAGACGGATTTCTTTTAAAAAGTCAAGAAGACGCCATGGTTTTTTAACCTAAGCTACTAACAGGACAAAGGAAGGGGCCCTCACTCGGGATAGGAATGACTGTGTGGAGCAGTTTGTAGTAGGCCGTCGGGGGCTCAGAGGGACAGGAGATGTATTTTTAGACATCAACCTGGAGAGCTGAGCAGCAGCTGCCTGTATGAAGTTGGTATTTGCTAAGAGGTCTGTGCTGGATGGAGGTGAGACTAGATGAGATCAGACGGGGAAGGCATATTCTCTGACAACAGCCCTCTGACCTTCGGCCGAGCCCTGAGTCCTCCTGGCTGTAGTTTCCCTCCCAGTCAGATGGCAGAAATCACCCAACCAGGCCAGGGATGGAGGCAAAACCTGACCGCCCATTCTGAGATTGGAGCGCCACGGAATTATTTGGGATTATTATAGAAGCATAAGTACTTCACTTCTAATGGCTTCCACTTAAAGCAGGGGAACTTCAGTCTCATTACATGGACCGTCTCATGGGTTATTTTTAGAATTAGATGAGTTAATTCTTGTTAGTAGGTTAGGATAGGCCAGGCCCATAGTTAACAATCAAATGGAAGTTTCAGTTACTGTTTACTAACCTCTTTAAATAGGTTTCTTTGGCCGAAACCGGTTTGGCTCAGTGGTAGAGCATCGGTCTGCGGACTGAAGGGTCCCAAGTTCGATTCCGGTCAAGGGCATGTACATTGGTTGCGGGCACATCCCCGGTAGGGGGTGTGCAGGAGGCAGCTGGTCGATGTTTCTCTCTCATCGACATTTTTAGCTCTCTATCCCTCTCTCCTCCTCTCTGTAAAATATCAATAAAATATATTTTTTAAAAAATAAATAAATAAATAGGTTTCTTTGAATCGGGTCCTAAGGTATTCTCTCGCTCTCTCACCTTCTTTCCTCTGACCTCTGTGTCAGCCCAGCCCAACCACTCCTTTAGTTCCAAGTGGACAAAAGGAGCCGCCTCTTCCTCCATAATAACTTCAGAGGCAGAAACAGGTACCAGGCAGGAGCTGGATTTTCACTTCCCCTCCGTTAGCTAAAAGGACATCGTCGTCAAAACTGTGAATGGAGGCCCTCGAGAGAATCAGAGCCCTCCTCTCCTGACCCCACACTGGCTCTAGAGCTGAGACCCAGAGTCACACCTGACCTTTTCACCATCCTCCTGCCTCCTCCCCACACCCCCTTCCCCCAGTCTGCACCGGCGGAGGAGCCGCTGCCCTTGCAGGCTGAGTCATCTGTTCTTTCCTTTGTTCCAGGTTCAAATACGAGGAAGACCGGAGGTGAGTGAGCCTGTGGTGTAGTTTCAAGGTGGGAGGGAATGAGGTTGAGCTGCTGTGCTTTTCCATCTCTGCCAATCACAGAGTCCCCAGCACTGTAGGATCGCCGCCCATCCCTGGTGGCACCATCTGTGTCACCACCGCGCAGCCAGCTCATGAGGTCCAGGCCCTAATACTCAGGATCGCCGCCTGGGGTGGGCGTCTGCTTCTCGGTGTGAGGACGCTGAGCTGCCGTCGCTCACAGTATTCCCATACCTTGCATCCCTTCACCCACATGAGCCTGGTCTCCCTTGCACTGTTCTCTCCTAGCCCGCCTAGAGGAGGAGGGGGTAGGGCGGCCTGCGAGAGCAGTACCTACAGAAGGGAGCTGACCTACAGCATGTGTTCTCTCTGGGCACACATTATTTTTGCAGTCTGGACACAGGTCTTGGTTTCTCAGCAGCAGCATGCGTTCCCTGAGCACCACACTTCCTCAGGGAGGGGGGATAGGGTTGGAAGTCTCTTTAGGAGGAGAGGAACACCAGGGCAGCAGCATTTGCTGCACTGAACCCACCAAGTAGATAATCTACCAAATTGAGAGCCAAATCCATTTTTAAACACAGAGCTCTGGGCAGTTTCATCTGTGGCAACTGAAAGCTACTTGACAGCTCCTTTCCGTCCTTTCTCTCTGTCCTTGGCTGGGGCGGGTGGCGAGGGCAGTCTGCCTTAGAAGAGACCGGTTGGTGCTTCTCCCCCTCCCTGTGCCACTCCACCCCCAAGTAAGTGCCTGAGGGCACGAACTGGGTCCTCCCCTGGCCCCCCAGGCCTTCCCACGGCTGGTCTGCTTCCATTGTAGGACACTGACACGTCCTTCCACTGACCACTATCCCCGTGTTAGGGAGAATTCTGCTCATGAAAAGTCCCGTTTCTGCTTGGAGTCATGGCAGCCACGACTTCTCGCCAGCTACTGCCTGCTGCCCTGTTTGAATATTCCAGGCCTCCCTCTGACTGCCCTGGCCCCTGCCTACTGCTTTGCCACTCTACTGGGTGGTGATGAGGAACCAAAGCAGCATCCTTGCCCTTCCCCATGCTGGCAGAGACATGGCTGAGCTCTCTGAGACAGCACCCACTCCTGCCTTCCAGCGCCCCCATGGACTTCGCCCTCAACACCTACATGAGCCATGCTGGGATCCGGCTTCGAGAGGCACGGTCTTCCATCGCGGCCGAAAAGGCCCCGCTGTCTGCTCCTGACAAGGACAAGTGGCTGCCCTTCTTCCCGAAGACCAAGAAGGTAACAGCGCCACCCCGTCGTGTCTTCTCTTGGCTCAGCACTGAGGCAGCTGGGAAAGCCCCTTGGGAGGTGTCTAGCTCGTCCCACCACCTATAGCCGTGGTGGAAATCCTCACCCTCCAGCAGCTCTCGCCCTTCCTCCAAACCTAGTTAGGACAAGCATGACCCTGCTCTCCAGTTTCTTATTTAGGGCCAGTCTTCGGAGCAGCGGCAGAGTGATTAGTGGCCAAATCTGGGTATTGGGATGGTCCCCAACCCCCATGTCTCTTTTCTCAGCAGAGCAGCAATCCCAAGAAAGAAAAGGATGCCTTGGAAGACAAGAAGCGAAACCCCATCCTCAAATACATCGGGAAGCCAAAAAGCTCGTCCCAGAGTAGTAAGTATTTGGGGAGCAGCAGCCTCAAGGGGGACCTCAGCCCCTTCATAGATCAGCAGGAGGGCAGGAGGTGTCCCGGGGTTTCTGAGAGCCACAGGCCCCAACTCTGAGACGCAGCTTCCTCTTGGTGCCACTGGGTTCTCCCCTGGCCACACCACTGCAGGCTCTGTGAAGAGCAGGGAGCTGTGCCAGAGCCACGCGTAGCCCTGAGCAGCCATGTGGGGGACTTTCCCCCTTAGCAGTATTGCTCTGTTGACACCGAGTGCCGCCTTCACCTTCGTCTGTACGCCTGAGGGCCTGTGTGTTGGAAGCACTTAGGGGCCCTTGATGGGGAATTGAGTTACTATTAAGCAGAACTAGTTGGAAAGAGGGCAGGTTTGGAGCCCAGAGGTTCCCTGAATGCCATCAGTAACCCAGCTCAGCTAATCCCGTCATTGATTTCTTCCCCATTGTGTCATTTGTCTGGAAATTGCTGCTGGCCCTTGCAGTCATTTCCTGAGACCACTAATACTAGTCCTGGAAGTCTGCGAAGGGCCTGGGGTGGGACTCTGCCTTTTCTTAAGTTGCGGGGGGGGGGGGGGGGGGGGGGGGGGAACAACTCCTAGATCAGCCCTGATTTTTGCCACAACATCCATTTTCCAGCTTGATGTAAATTTTATTTTAATTTGACTTTTCATGGTTTACTTTTGTTTTTGTTTGTTTGTTTTTTAGCATTTCATATTCCCTTGTCCCCTGTGGAAGGTAAAAGGACCATTTTCTTTGAATTTTTCTTTGCTTTAGCATTGAGTTTCCATTTCCCAAATCCCATCTTTCCTTCCCATTTCTTTCTTCATCCTCCCTCCTGTCCTGCCCCTCTTCCTTCCCTCCCTTTCCTTACTCCACTTCTTACACGCTCCTCCTCGCTGCTAACACTGCTCTGGGACAGACGACGCTGCCGGGGCTCCCGCCCTCACGCTTGCCTGTGGCAGGGGTGAAAGGCCCGGACACCCCTCCTCACACTGTCCCCCAGTCTGAGGCTCCTGCACTCTGCCACCGTCCCATGGATGAGGCGCCAACCTTCCAGGACTTTATAGAAATGAGGGAAACCCTTGCACATTGAAATGTCCTGCACAAGTTCCTCAGATTTTTATTTTCGATCGAAATAACAAAAATCCTTTTTTTTTTTTTTTTAAAGGTTACAGGGTTTTGTGGGTTTTTAAAAATAAATAATGTCTCCAGCAGGTTTTTTTGGGTAGTTTTAATTTATATCACCTACTTTTAATTTATATCATCCACCTATATAAACTTTTAATTTATATCATCCACCTAAAGGGAATGCATAATCCCTTAGTATAGTACCTCCATCTTTTTAACTCTTAATTTTATCAGCACTAATTATACAGCAGTTTTTAAAAAATGATATCATAGCTGGTTTAAAAAAACCTATCATAGCTGGTTTGACTCAGTGAATAGACCATCGGCCTGTGGACTGAAGGGTCCCAGGTTCGATTCTGGTCAAGGGCAGATGCCTGGTTTGCAGGCTCGATCCCCAGTAGGGGCCTGCAGGAGGCAGCCAATCAGTGATTCTATTTCATCATTGATGTATCTATATCTCTCTCTCCCTCTTTCTCTCTGAAATCAATTAAAAAATATATATTAAAAAGAAAAGAATGACCCTAATGTGTAGAGTACCTATTATCTACCTTCTAAAACGTGTATGAAAACATTCATACATAATACACATTAACCCAAAGAAGCTAGAACTTAAAATTATACAAGTTCATTTCCCATCAGCGAGGGAATATTTAAGTGATTAATATTTCTAGGTTCTATAATAAATGTATGAAGATACCAGTGGAATGCAATCAAGAAATGATTCTGTTGCTAGAATTCATTCTATATAAAAGTGTCAATTAAAAATAATCTACAAACTATAAAAATTTTTAAATTATTGAATGACTAGATTCATTATGCTGTTTAAACAACAAAAATAATGATTGAAAAAGTGATTATAAAACAATATTAAAAAAATAAAAGAATGGCCTTGAAACCCAGGCCCTTAGTTTTAACACATACTTCATCCCGTCTGCCCTGCCCCAGGAAGGCGTGAGGCCAGCATCAGCTTTAAGAGGCTGAGCAGCCTGCCCAAGCCACTGCTTTGTGTCTGGCTGAGGGGACGGGAACGCCCAGGGTGGAGCTGCTGATCCTGGGGCAGGACGGGGATGCTGGGTGTTCACCATCTCTTTGAGTCAGATCTTTCAGTTGTGATATTATGATTTGGTTTGTGTTCTCAAATTCTCAGGACACCAGACATACCCATATTCATATCTAAAGACCATATATCCACCAAAGCTAGGAAATCTCAATATTGAGTTTTGCCATTTAGGATGATCAACTCTTGCTCGTTTATTAGTGAGAATATCGGATTGTTAGTAACACAATATACTTTATTTAGTTTTATTGTCATTCAGATAATGGAGGAAGGAGAACAAAGGCTACTAGTGAAACCTTGCTTTTTTTTATATTTTTATTGATTTCAGAGAGGAAGGGAGAGGGATAGAGAGAGAGAGAGAAACATCAATGATGAGAGAGAAGCATTGATCGGCTGCCTCCTGTACACCCCACACTGGGGGCATGTGCTCTCACCAGGAATAGAACCGTGACCTCCTGGTTCATAGGTTGATGCTCAACAACTGAGCCACGGCCACCTGCACAAAATGTGCTACTTCCCACCAACTTTCCCCTGTACTCTGGGCTTTCCTATTTCTTGTCACAGCTGGGACATACTCTATCCCAGGACAGAAGGCATGTTCTAAGTGGCCTATGGGAGGGGGAACAGTGGACTCAGCCGGGCTCCATCATCACCCAGCCAGGGCCGCTCGGGGCTGTGGCTAAACGGCTGACCCTGGCTTCTGCTGTTCTGTTATTCTACGGTCCAGATGCACATTCAGTCCGGGCAGGCAGGTCTGGCCCTAAGCTCAGAAACGGGAGTGATGGAAATACGCCTACTCCTGTCACATACACAGCCCCTGTCGGACAGTTTTAGTTACCTGCCTAAAGGATATGAAGTTGTGCACTTTGAGGAGATCAACTAAACGTTATTTATCTGTTTCCTGTGGCTTGGAAATTTTCTTATGAAACCGAAATTTCGATATATAGGGAGATTTGTAAGTTTATAGATATCAGAATCTGAAGCTTGGGCGGGACACGAGTCAGTTGGTTAGGATCAGGGCCCGCCCTCTAGAGTATCTGCCTTGTCCTGCCCCCACCCCACCCCAAGTCCCACTTATCCTCCCTTTGGTCTCAGGCAGAGCAGCATTTCTGGCCCAAACCTGTTCAGATATCACTGAACTTGGAGCTGAGCTAGTTGGCTTTGAAGACGAGAGCCACTGAGCCCTGAGCCAGAAATGTCTCCTCCAGGTGTCTGCATGGCATCGCACATGCCTTTTTACCCTGTTGCCCTGTCTTTTTTACCCTGTTGCTTCTTTGAACAGGAATAACTCTTTTGTCTTAGCTTTGAAAAGGGGCTGGAATGTGAATGCCAGAAATGACATCTCTTCTTTGTTCCTCCTAAGACCCCCGTCACTGGTAATGAAGGGTTTGATTCTATAATGATGGAGACCAGGGATAGGGGGCGTGGAAAGCAGAAAGAACAGGAAGGAAAACTCAAAGAAGAACAGAAGCCATGAACTCTAAAAGTAATATAAATTTGGAAAGTGCTGGGTATAATTTGGCACCATGGCCAGATGACACGTAGATACATTTTTTGGTCCCCCTAGGTATTTTTTTAACCTATATGTGAGAAAAACCTAGTCACAGTTTTCAAGCAGAAGAATCATTGTGATAAAGAACGTGGGAGTCAAAAGAAATACCCATAGAATATGTACTTCCGAACCCTGTCATTTTGCAGATCAGAAAGAGCAAACCCAGCAAGATAGAGGGACTGCCCAGGCCACCCTCGTGTCAGCAGAAGAGCCAGGGCTAGACTGTGCCTCCTGTTCTCAGCCCCACACTGTTCTCCTCCATGCTTGCTCCTTGCTTTGTCTTTGGGGTTAGAGGGGAGCGAGAGTCCTGAGTCCTCGTCCTTATACAGAAAGCAGACTGCCCTCCGTTATCTTTCTCTTCTAGTTAAACCAGGCAACGTGAGGAACATCATTCAGCACTTTGAGAACAACCAGCCGTATGATGCCCCGGAACCCGGGATGCAGCGACTCTCGACAGGAAGCTTCCCCGAGGACCTGCTGGAGAGCGACAGGTAGCGGTGGCTGGATGGGCGCTGCCCAAGGAGGGGGCCTGGGTAGGGTTCGGAGCTTAATTCCAGCTACGTTAGCCCTTGCACTGGACTGTGAGACTCTCCCTCCCTCAACCTTCCCACCCTCAACCTTCCCACCGTGTATCTTCAGAGGAAGACGTAATAGGTGTGGCACTCAGGCCAGCAGAAGAGAGAGCAGGGTCCCGACCTCCCAGCCCAGGAACCACAATCCCTTAAAATTTCCTTCGGATTCAACCCTGCCTTCTCAGCAGCCTTCATCCCAAGAATGAGCTGGATTATAATATGAAGCAGCTGATCAGGAAACCCTAAGTGACAAGGCTAGCGGAAACTGTGAAGGGGAAGAAGGGAATTGTTCTTGACGACGGCATGACTACAGTCAACGCCTAAATGAAATTTGCTTGTAGTTGGAAATGTCCTTGCACATTTCTTAAGTCACCCTTGAGGTACAGGAGTGTGGTCTTGTGTATACGAGAATAATGAACAATGCTTGTGAGCACTCGAGTCTGAGCCACTGGGCTGGACTAATTAAAGGCAGGCACGAAGGCAACACAATAAGTAGCAGCCTTCATAACCTCTGAGATACCTAATGATTAAATCATATGTCAGACAGTCCTTCTTGTGTGCAAGGTTACTCCTTTTTGTTAAGTTTAATACGTGTTAAATGATTTTGCTAAATGAGAATTAACAAAGATTTAGGGAAGATAAAAGATTTGCACTGGGATGAGATTGAATTCTCATATTACTGAGTAAATTAAATATAGAAATTATGTAATTGCTGGGGTAGGCGTAGTCATATAGATGACCAAATACACAATTATAATATATATCAATATTTTTTTTTTTTTTTTAATCAATCTTTATTGTTCATAATATTACAAAGGTTCCTCATTTCCTCCTCCCTCCACCAGGTTCCCACCCCACCCTCCACCCCCTCCCCTTCCCCCAATGTCCTCATCCATAGGTGCACAGTTTATGTTTAGTCTCTTCCTCCCTCCCTTTCCTCGATAGTAAATCCCTTTTCAGATAGTAAATCAGTTACTTAGCATTTTCTCATATCAATAATACCTCCACATGCCCAATGATATACTTCAGACAACAGACATTTCCAAATAGTTCAACCAACCTCATCCAGGCCCCACCCAAGGCGCTAACAGATCAACACCCCAGCGCTATACTAACTCAACACATTCAGACCTAAGCCTTCATCACTTGATTCAGCAGACCCTCAAGTTCCCGCCAAAGTCTCCAGCCGTGTCTGAGAGGCAGCCTTGGGGCGGGGGCAGGCGAGGAGCGAGCTGTTTCGGGCCTGGCTGAACCGGGCCTGGCCTCTGTTGCTCTCCTTCGTACCACAACCAGCTGCTCCAGGTCTGGCCACTGCCGCTCCCAACCTAGTTGCTCTGGACTTGGCTGCTGCTGCTCCGGGCCTGGCCGCACCCGACCCTGCTGCTCCGGGCCGGGCCGCTCCCAGCCTGGCAGCCGCTGCTCCGGGCCTGGCCGCACCCGACCCTGATGATCCGGGCCTGGCCGCTCCCAGCCTGGCAGCCGCTGCTCCGGGCCTGGCCGCACCCGACCCTGATGATCAGGGCCTGGCCGCTCCCAGCCTGGCAGCCTCTGCTCCGGGCCTGGCCGCACCCGACCCTGCTGCCCCGGGCCTGGCCGCTCCCAGCCTGGCAGCCGCTGCTCCGGGCCTGGCCGCACCCGACCCTGCTGCCCCGGGCCTGGCCGCTCCCAGCCTGGCAGCCGCTGCTCCGGGCCTGGCCGCACCCGACCCTGCTGCCCCGGGCCTGGCCGCTCCCAGCCTGGCAGCCGCTGCTCCGGGCCTGGCCGCACCCGACCCTGCTGCCCCGGGCCTGGCCGCTCCCAGCCTGGCAGCCGCTGCTCCGGGCCTGGCCGCACCCGACCCTGCTGCCCCGGGCCTGGCCGCTCCCAGCCTGGCAGCCGCTGCTCCGGGCCTGGCCGCACCCGACCCTGCTGCCCCGGGCCTGGCCGCTCCCAGCCTGGCAGCCGCTGCTCCGGGCCTGGCCGCACCCGACCCTGCTGCCTCGGGCCTGGCCGCTCCCAGCCTGGCAGCCGCTGCTCCGGGCCTGGCCGCACCCGACCCTGCTGCCTCGGGCCTGGCCGCTCCCAGCCTGGCAGCCGCTGCTCCGGGCCTGGCCGCACCCGACCCTGCTGCCTCGGGCCTGGCCGCTCCCAGCCTGGCAGCCGCTGCTCCGGGCCTGGCCGCACCCGACCCTGATGATCCGGGCCTGGCCGCTCCCAGCCTGGCAGCCGCTGCTCCGGGCCTGGCCGCACCCGACCCTGCTGCCTCAGGCCTGGCCGCTCCCAGCCTGGCAGCCGCTGCTCCGGGCCTGGCCGCACCCGACCCTGATGATCCGGGCCTGGCCGCTCCCAGCCTGGCAGCCGCTGCTCCGGGCCTGGCCGCACCCGACCCTGATGATCCGGGCCTGGCCGCTCCCAGCCTGGCAGCCGCTGCTCCGGGCCTGGCCGCACCCGACCCTGATGATCCGGGCCTGGCCGCTCCCAGCCTGGCAGCCGCTGCTCCGGGCCTGGCCGCACCCGACCCTGATGATCCGGGCCTGGCCGCTCCCAGCCTGGCAGCCGCTGCTCCGGGCCTGGCCGCACCCGACCCTGCTGCCTCGGGCCTGGCCGCTCCCAGCCTGGCAGCCGCTGCTCCGGGCCTGGCCGCACCCGACCCTGCTGCCTCGGGCCTGGCCGCTCCCAGCCTGGCAGCCGCTGCTCCGGGCCTGGCCGCACCCGACCCTGCTGCCTCGGGCCTGGCCGCTCCCAGCCTGGCAGCCGCTGCTCCGGGCCTGGCCGCACCCGACCCTGCTGCTCCGGGCCGGGCCGCTCCCAGCCTGGCAGGCGCTGCTCCGGGCCTGGCCGCACCCGACCCTGCTGCTCTGGGCCTGGCCGCTCCCAGCCTGGCAGCCGCTGCTCCGGGCCTGGCCGCACCTGACCCTGCTGCTCTGGGCCTGGCCGCTCCTAGCCTGGCAGCCGCTGCTCCGGGCCTGGCCGCACCCGACCCGTCTGCTCTGGGCCTAGTTGCTCCGGGCCAGGCCGCTCTGAGCCTGGCTGCTCCCAGCCTGGATGCTCCTATCTTGGCCACTGCCGTTCTGGGCCTGGCTGCTCCCGACCCGGCTGCTCTGGGCCCAGCCTCTCTGGGCCCAGGCACTCCGGGTCTTGGTGTTCCTGGACTGGCCACCCTGGGCTTGGCCGCCTCCGCCTCAGGCATGGCTGCCACTGCCCCAAGCATGGCTGCCACTGCCCAGGCTGGCTCCAGTGCTGGCTGTTGCTGCTCTGGTTCTGGCTGCTGCTGCTCTCGGGCCTGGCTGTTGCTGCTCCAGGCCTGGCTGCCACCGCCTTGTGCCTGGCCACTCTAGGCCTGGCTGCCGCTGTTCCAACATTCTTTCCTTTTTTTAAAAACAAACAAACAAAAAAAACAACAACGCATTTATGTTGCAATGTTGGCTGGTGAGTTGAGTTCTGACTTAGTCTTTGATTTTTTTCAAGATCTTCTTTGTATTCTTTCTTAAGTAATTTTATTGTCTTTTGCTCTCACTTGATTTCTTCACATTGAGAACTTCTTTGGTTTCTTCCTCCTTGTCCTGGAAGCTCAGCAGGTTGGCCTGTGGCACCCCTTTGTTCTCCGCGGGTTCCTGCGCTGCTTCGGCCTGTTGCTGGGGTCAGCGCCACCAAGGAAGCAGCCCCCAGCCTCGGCTCCATTGCCCGCGCTCAGCGGTCAAAGGCTCAGGGGCACCACCCCCCCTTGGGGGCCCCCTCGCCCAGCTCCTTGCTGGTGCCCGGCTGGCCGGTGTCCGGCAGGGGCTCCTGCTCCTCATCGCATTCCCCCAGTCTAGAGCCTTCTTTCTCCTTCCCGCTAGGGGCGTCCAGCATCAGAGTCAACATTCAGTCCTCTGCGCACACAGTGTGTGCGACTCCTGGGGCCTTGCTTTTCGCCGCTCCCCCAGGACTCCACCTCACAGCCCCATCTTCCTCTGCTTAAACCTGGGTCCCCAGGGATTGGTCTAGAATGGTGAAAGTCCGGACTGGGGCTTAGCGCCTCCGGAGGCTTTGTTTCTTCCTGCTAGGGCAATCCAGCATCAGAGTCAACATTCAGTCCTCTGCGGGCAGTGTGCGCGCGCGACTCCGGGGGCCTTGCTTTTCGCCGCTCCCCCAGGACTCCACCTCACAGCCCCATCTCCCTCTGCTTAAGCCTGGGTCCCCAGGGATTGGCCTAGAATGGCGAAAGTCCGGACTGGGGTTCAGCGCCGCCGGAGGCTTTGTTTGTGTGCGCGCAGGACTCCGGGGGGCCTTGCTTTTCGCCGCTCCCCCAGGACTCCACCTCACAGCCCCGTCTCCCTCTGCTTAAACCTGGGTCCCCAGGGATTGGCCTAGAATGGTGAAAGTCCGGACTGGGGCTTACCGCCGCCGCCGGAGGCTTTGTTTCTTCCTGCTAGGGCAATCCAGCATCAGAGTCAACATTCAGTCCTCTGCGCGCAGGGTGCGCGCGATTCTGGGGGCCCTGCTTTTCGCCGCTCCCCCGGGATTCCACCTCACAGCCCCGTTTCCCCCTGCCCGAGCTTGGGTCCCCAGGGTCTGGCCCATAACTGGGGCTCAGCGCTGCTGGTTTGGGGGTTCATCCCAGGCCGGGGGCTTTATTTCCTTTCTGCTAGGGAACGCCAGGCAGGCCCCCAGCCTTCTCCTCCTCTCTGGCTGCGACCTCTCCGCGCGCGCATGCGGGCGCGCAGCATGTCTCCGTACCTTAGGCTTTTTTTCAGCTCCTCTGATTTTCCTTCTGGTTTTCTCTTTCCTTCTTGTTGTAGCATTTTCAATCAGTCGACTACCTGTAGCTCTGGGCAATGTCCACTCTACATTTTAGTTGTATTCCATTGAAATTGTTGTGTGCTGCTGCGGTTAGGTGTCTACCCGAGCAGCCATCTTGGATCTCTCTCTATATCAATATTTTGATAGAATATTTGAGACCAATTGCAAATTTGTATTCTTGAAGTTGCTGGGTATATTTGCCCTAAGATGTTCACTAGGATCCTAAGTTCACAGAGGCCTTTGGATTTGGTGACGAAGCTCACTGGCAACCTTAGAAATAGTGTCAGCAAGGGGGTCAGAGGTTGTCGTAGATACTTAGAAGGTCTGAGAAGCGCCCAGTTGTAGAAGGCAGTCCCAGAGGTGGGTAATGTGCCTCACTTCCTGGTGGGAGTACGATTCACTTATGGCACTGAAGGAAGTTGCTTAGCTCTGCACCCCAGTAACCTCGCTGGATGAAGTTTGTCGAGCTAAAGTGACCCATTGGGGGCACTGGTGAACGTGTTTTGAGTTAGTCTGGATTGGAATTATTCTCACAATTTTCGGGGGTGAGAGCCTTAGTAGGGGATGAGTGAGCAGTGTGATTTCTAACCCTGCTGAGGATGGAGGCCCCATGTAGATCCTCTGACAGTACGGAGACACTTGATGAATTGAGACCAAGCCATTAGGCTCCTGTGTAGCAGCGTGCTGTGCTCCTGTGGGCCTGGACTCATGGCAGGATGTGGTGTTAGTAATAAGCAGCCCAGCAGGGAGGCGACATCCGGGCAGTAAGGGTCCAGAGATGCTGCGCTCTCAGGGCGGATGTGCTGCAGGACCCGAAAGGGCCACACCCACTTGTCAGCGTCTCGTGGAGCCCCAGAGACGCTCAGTGGCCAAACCGGGAAGCAGGTTCCTGATGGTCAGTAAGCAGCTCCTGTAAGTGAGCTTCCAAGCTGTCTGCTTCCAAGAAAGGAAATGGAAGCTTGGGAAGGATCCGTGCAGTGAAGAATGGAAGAAATCTGCATTGAATGGAGGGGCAGTGCTCTGTCCGCAGACAGAATGTTCTGGCAGGCAGTGTAGAAAATGCTCGAATGAGTGTGTGCAGACATTTCCTCGTAGATGACCTTGTGGAAGGAAGGGTCCGGCTCAAGCGGGGTCTGCAGTGCGAGCTGCCTGTTCCATAGCAGAGGGCAAGATGGTGGCCAGGGTGAGACCCGGCAGTCTAATGGATGCCCACGGCTTTCCTGGCTTTAGGACATGCAAGTCTGATTTTGTTAGTTCCAGATTTCACTTTCCTGTTAGGATTGCTTTCTGATGGGTCCTGAGCAAGGCGAGAGGCCCTGTCCATCCCGGCCCGGTGGGGGAGAGCCTTGTAGGGCAGCAGAAGTATTTATCGCTGGAAAGCGTCTTTCCTCTAGGAGTTTTCGTGTTTGGGTGAATCTTGGTGTTTGGGCCTCTTGTGGGGCTGGGGTGGAGGACCTGCACGGCTGAGGCGTCGTTGGGATGGGCAGCAGAGGGAGCTGCCGGGACATCGGACCCAGGTCTCTGCCTTTTCCCAGCTCGCGCTCCGAGATCCGCCTGGGCCGCTCGGAGAGCCTGAAGGGCCGGGAGGAGCTGAAGCGCTCCCGGAAGACGGAGAACGTGCCCCGCTCCCGCAGCGACGTGGACATGGACGCCGCCGCCGAGGCCGCCCGCCTCCACCAGTCCGCCTCGTCCTCGGCCTCCAGCCTCTCCACCAGGTGCGCAGGATCCGCGCTCCGCCCCCTGGTACGGCAGGGGCACGGGCAGCCGGTCTGAGAGTTAACTTTCCCTCCACAGGTCTCTGGAGAACCCCACTCCTCCCTTCACCCCCAAAATGGGTCGCAGGTGAGTGAGGGGTGCGGCAGCACTTCCCGCAGGTGTCTGAGTTCCAGCCACGTCCCACTGTCGCTCCCACCCGAGTGGCTGCTTAGTGTGCATCTCTTCCGTGGCCTGTGCTCCCCAGTGGGCACGGGGCAAGCAGATTGGGCAGGAGAGGGAGGGACAAACCCCAAGTGTGAGTTTTTCCTCCAAGTAAAGCTAAGCCGCTCATTCTCTCCCAGGAGCATCGAGTCCCCCAGCCTGGGGTTCTGCACAGATGCCCTCCTGCCCCACCTCCTGGAGGACGACCTGGGCCAGCTGTCCGACCTGGAGCTGGAGCCGGACACACAAAACTGGCAGCACACGGTGGGCAAGGACGTGGTGGCGGGGCTCACCCAGAGGGAGATTGACCGGCAGGAGGTCATCAACGGTGAGAGCGTGCTCTCCTTCCCCCGCCCCTGCTCACCCCATTTCCACTCTCACCCGTGGGAGGAGTAAAGAGGGAGGGCCCTGGGACAGGCCCAGGTCCTTGTTGATCCTAAGGAACAGCTCAGTGCTGGCCCTTGGGTGAGAGAAAGTCCAGTCCATGTACGATTTGAAAACAGTACTCAGTTCCCCCAAAATAAAGTGGCTGAGGGGTCACGGTAGTGACTCTAGATACTTGCTCATGTTTTCTCCCGTCTTTCTATCCTCCTGTCACAACCGCTGCTCAGAGTTGTTTGTGACCGAGGCTTCCCATCTGCGCACGCTCCGGGTCCTGGACCTGATCTTCTACCAGCGAATGAAGAAGGAGAACCTGATGCCCCGGGAGGAGCTGGCTCGGCTCTTCCCCAACCTGCCTGAACTCATCGAGATCCACAGTGAGGAGCTGTCCTCCCCGCCCCTCCCTTCACCCGCATGCTGGGACCTCCCCGTGCGGAAAGCCCTGGCAATCCGCTGTGCAACCTGAAGCCAGCATCCCAGTTACCCAGAGCATCCTGGTTCCCAGACCTTCCCCACAGCACTGCTGTCAGGTCCTCTGCCGCCCCACCCAGCCTTGCTGCTTCTCCCCTTGCCCAGATTCCTGGTGTGAAGCCATGAAGAAGCTCCGGGAGGAGGGCCCCATCATCAAGGAAATCAGTGACCTCATGCTGGCTCGGGTATAAGCTGCACTTCTGCTTGGAGGGGGTGGTCCTGGCCAAGGCTGGGGGAGGTGGCGAAGGAGGAGACGGGGAGGGGCCGGTCCCAGGTCGGATGTGATGATGCCCGCCCGTGTCCACTCTGCCTCAGTTTGATGGTCCTGCCCGAGAGGAACTCCAGCAAGTGGCCGCCCAGTTCTGCTCGTACCAGTCCATAGCCCTGGAGCTGATCAAGACCAAGCAGCGGAAGGAGAGCCGATTCCAGCTCTTCATGCAGGTGCGCCCTTTGCTGTCCTGCCGCCTCCTCTCATTCCACTGCACGGTAGCCAAGTCAGTCACATCTCCTGACCCAGCTCCAAGCACCCCTGCCCCTTCTCTCTCTGGGGAGGACAATGCAAACTCCCTGCACCACCTGCACCCTCCCTCATGCCACCTCTCCCGAAACACTGACCTGTATCTGCGCTCAAGACAGAGACTGCTGTTTGCTGGGAAGAACCCTGGATAACAGTCATTGGGTCCAGCTCACTCGTTTACTGTCTGTCGAGGGGAGGAACACCTGCTCTGCGTGGCTCCTCTGACCATATCCCTTCCACAGGCATGTGTCTCCTGGCCCCTCATGCTTTGCCTTAAATATTCAGGAAAGAAGCTGCTGCCATCGTTCTGTTTCCCTCTGGAATTAGGGCCTATTGGCGTTTTCACACCCACCCAGGTCCTGAGCCCATAAGCCAGCTCCTCACCCTGTCTGTGCCTCCTTTCGTCTAGGAGGCTGAGAGCCACCCTCAGTGCCGGCGGCTGCAGCTGCGGGACCTCATCATCTCCGAGATGCAGCGGCTGACCAAGTACCCGCTGCTGCTGGAGAGCATCATTAAGCACACGGAGGGTAGGGCTGGGCGCGGGGCTGGCGTGGGAGGCACAGCCCTCATTTCAGACCCTAGTCCTAGCATGACGTACTTGGTGACCTTAGAGAGTCACGTGACCTCTCTGGTCTTCAGGGCCTTCATCCTGGCCTTGTATGAGCAGTCTCACAGGAGATAGTGATGGTCAGTGCACCTTGGGGAAGTGAGGTGCTCAGCAGTGGCAGGGTGAGGGCTACCTCTAGCCCAGGTGGGGCTTTGTACAGCTAAGAGGACAGCATCTGAGTGGACACAGGTTGGTCCATGGAGGGCACCTTGGCTCCACGGAGGGCCATGGTTCCACCCCGGGGGCCTTGGCTGGATTTCAGTCCCCGTTCTCTCTCACGCACACACACGCACACTGGATGCCTCAGCAAGGCACAAAAGACACGGTGTGTGGTAACAGCGGAGTAGGGGCCATGCTGAATAGGGGGCCTGGGATCCTGAGCGCCTTTCACCACTCTCACATTTGGGTGTTGGAGACAGGGTATGCAGGTGAGGAACCTCCACGTAATTCAGCAGGTTCCTAGAGGCACCGCCACCGCACTTGCCAGTCTCTGTTCCTGCCCCACGTCTGCACAGCTGCTTGTGGGCCAGGCAGAACCCCCAGAGCTGTCCGTGTCTTCAGAGCAATGATCTGAAATCCGGTGACCCCCCCAGTGAAGATAACGTTACCCTGAGGTCCTCAGTCAGGCACGGGGGCGAATCTACCGTCCCTGCTGGTCGGTGGTGGGTGTGAGTCGCCGGTGATGTCGGACTCTAGGCTTCTCTCCTAACTGCCTCCTCTGCTGACTGGTAGGTGGCACCTCTGAGCATGAGAAGCTTTGCCGGGCCCGGGACCAATGCCGGGAAATTCTTAAGTATGTGAATGAAGCGGTGAAGCAGACGGAGAACCGGCACCGGCTAGAGGGCTACCAGAAACGCCTGGACACCACCTCCCTGGAGAGGGCCAGCAACCCCCTGGCAGCAGAATTCAAGGTAGGAGGCAGAGGGGCAGCATGGTCACCCCCCCCCCACACACACACACACACACACGCATGCACACGCACACACACACACACACACGCACATGCTTCTGGCGCCCCCTGGAGAGCAGCGCTCGGGTCAGTGCCTGGAGAGGGGGAGGCAGGAACCTGGCTGTCTGGTAGGAGGCGTGGTGGGGCCTGGAACGCACATGCCTCCTGTTACCTTTGTCAGCCCATCCAGACAGACAGGGGCAGACAGCTCCGCCAATAGACCAGACGTTGGACTCGGCCGGAAGAGCAGGGGTGGGCGCCCAGCTTGAGGTCGGCAGAGATCCTTTGGGGGGAATAAGTTGAAGGGACGGGCAAGTGAAGCAGAGCTCTTCTTAGGAGGGCGGGTGGCACGTGGGGTGGGGTGGATGAGAGACCTAAGCAGAGCTGTCGGCACATCCCCCAGCCCAGCACAAGGCCTGTGGCTTCGTAGTGGCCTGTTCACTGTCTGTGTCCCTCTCAAGAGGGTAAGGGCAGAGACTGCTTCTTGTCACCACTGATCCCGGGCCCCTCAGCCTGGTGTCTGGCACATAATAGGCTCTCAGATACTTGTTGAATGGATGAATGAATGAACAAATGGTTTCTCCTTAACAGAGCCTGGATCTCACCACCAGAAAGATGATCCATGAGGGGCCCCTGACGTGGAGGATCAGCAAGGATAAGACCCTGGGTACGGGGTGGGGGGGGTGTGTGCTGGGGCCACGGGAAGTCTGGGGGCGGCTAGGCTGGAGCATGACTCCTGGAGCCTGGTGCTCTCTGAAGAGGCAGTAAGGGAGCCGGAAGCAGCTTAAACGTAACTGGGAGAGTTCAGACTCCTTATGCACAGCATGGGGGATGCCAACAAGAAAGGGGCCGGGCATCCCGGAGCCCCCGGGCCCCGTGGTGGATGGTGGAGCGGGAGCAGGGAATGCCTCACAAGCACCGCCCCCTCCAGACCTCCACGTGCTGCTGCTGGAGGACCTCCTCGTGCTGCTGCAGAAGCAGGATGAGAAGCTGCTGCTGAAGTGCCACAGCAAGACCGCCGTGGGCTCCGCAGACAGCAAGCAGAGCTTCAGCCCCGCGCTCAAGCTCAACGCCGTCCTCGTGCGGTCCGTGGCCACAGGTGCCGTGAGGAGACCCCGCGGCCTGGCCCCGCGCCGCGGTCACGGTCACGGTCGTGGCGTGCAGCGGGGCCTACGGCAGTTACAGTCCCCCGTGTTCCTTTCCTCCTGGCCTGAGCCTTCTAAGGAGGGTGGGATAGGATGCTGGGGGGTGGGGACAGGGTGAAGAAAAACAGCCAGGAGGGCGTGAGCCCCTGGGGCGGGCCAAGGAGGTGTAGGCAGGGGTGGGGAGAATAGGATTGGGCGGAGAGGAGTAGGACCAGCCTTCCTGCTGCAGAGTGGCGGGAAGAGCCGGAGCCCCACAGGCAGCTGAGTCCAGCTGAGAAGGGGCGTGTGCACAGGGGAGGGCTCTGGCAGCCGCACGCTCGGGCTTGCTTTTCTCGTCCCTGACGTGGGGGATCGGAGGCCTGGTGGCATGAGAAGGTTGATAAACCCGGGCACCACACATGTCAGCCTGCGCTGTTAGTGTAATGGGGCCCATGAAAGGTGCCATTAGGGATTCCAGAATCGCCTCTGTCCCTAGTAAGTAGGGCCCAAGTGGTTCTGATGACCCGGGTCTGTCTGTCACTGCATCCTTCGTCCGCAGTGAGGGTCAGGGCTTTGAGTCCGCACTCCGGCTCCCGGCCCAGGCTGCCGTCGGGCCTCTGCTGCCCCCCATGCAGTGCCTCTCCCTTCGCTTTCTCACAGACAAGCGTGCCTTCTTCATCATCTGCACCTCCGAGCTCGGCCCACCTCAGATCTACGAGCTGGTGGCACTGACTTCCTCAGACAAGAACACGTGAGAATGGATTCCAGGGTCCCTTATGACTGCGGTCCCTTAGGGACCAGGACGGGGTGTGTGAGGACAGTGAGGCGAGAGGCAGGCCCAGAGCGGCCAGGGGCAGGCAGTGGGCAGGGAAGTTGGAGACAGACGGACTTGGAGAAGCTTGTAGGACCCTCCCTGCCTGTGAGCCGTGGAAGGGTGAGGGAGTTCCCACAACCTCCCCGCCACTTTGCTCTTCTTCCCTGTCTCTGGCTCCAGCCCCTTCCCGCTGGGGTTTGCTCCCTTCCCAGTCGGGTGTTCTAAAGTCACATCTTCCATGTTTGCCTCCCATCCCACCCCCTGAGCGGCTGGAGGTGGCGCACAGGAGGAGAGACAGGTTGAGTCAGGCAGTGTCTCAGCTCCAGGCTTTCATGTGTAAACGGGGTATTGGGTTTTCTTGAGAGAGAGCAGGTATAGGATACGCCGCACGGAGTATACCAGAGGCTGGTGTTCCGTCATTGGAGCTGAAGTAATAGAGCTGCACAGCGGCAGCCAGAGGCCTGCGGGTCCCTGGGGAGGGTGTGGAAAGGCCTCCGGGCTCTGGGCAGGGTTTCAGGTGAGATAGTGTGTGCTGGATCTTGTTCCCTCACCGTCCTCTCTGCTCCCGTGGAGCTGCAGGTGGATGGAACTCCTAGAAGAGGCCGTGCGGAACGCCACCCGGCACCCAGGAGCTGCGCCGGCACCCGTCCTGCCACCGCCGCCCGGCCCTCCGGGGTCCGCCCACCAGAGCCCCCGGTCCAGCGGGTACTTAGCCCTCAGCCCCCTGCTCACCCGCTCCACACCCTTGTTTCCTGCTGATCTTAGCCTTCACCTGGGGATGGGCAGCCTCACAGACAGGGACGTTCCCACACTCGGCCTTCCCTCCCTGTCTGCTCCGCAGCCCCCATGGCGGTATGGAGGCTGCGCCTAACGCGGGGCGGGAGGTAGAATGGGGACCAGGAGAGGCTTGGCCGGCACCCACCCTCCTCTCCGGGCTGCCAGTCAGACAGAGGTGCTGAAACCGAGCACCTTCCTTCCTGATCCTGCGCCCTCATTGCCCGTTCTCGCTCTGGAGGCCAGGCTGGAATTTCGTGACCTCAGACTCCTGGGGCCAGGGAGCCAGCATTCCGCAGGTGACCTGCCCGTTTCCTCCCTCAGAGAACTGGACGACTCAGAAGTGTTTCAGAGGGAGCCAGAACCAGAGGCGCTCCCTGGAGGTAAGTGCCCTGGGTGGTCTTTGTGGGAGACAGCCTCAGTCCGTTTTTCATAGGTACGGGCAGGAAGGTGGTCAGGGGCGGGGCGGGGGGTGGGAGGGATCCATTAGGGCCACAGGTGTGAGGTTTGGATAAGAATAGTGGGAGGAGCCGGGACTGGTTTGGCTCAATGGATAGAGCGTCGGCTTGGGGACTGAAAGGTCCCAGGTTCGATTCCGGTCAAGGGCATGTACCTTGGTTGCGGGCATATCACCAGTAGGGGGTGTGCAAGAGGCAACTGATCGATGACTCTCTCTCATCGATGTTTCTAGCTCTCTATCTCTCTCCCTTCCTCTCTGTATAAAATCAATAAAATATATTTAAAAAAAAAAAAAAAAAAAAAAAAAAAGAATAGTGGGAGGAAGAAAGAGCCGGACGAGGAAGGGAAACAGACTTAAGGGAGCGTAGACTCGCTCACCTGAGCAGATTGTGGCCCTGGCTCATGGTGATAGGTGCTTAGCAGTGGGGGAAGAGAGGACCCCCTGCTTCCCCCACCAGGGTTACGAGTGGAGAACGAGATGCAGGCAGAAGTCTACGGCCATACCACCCTGAACGCGCCCGATCTCGTCTGATCTCGGAAGCTAAGCAGGGTCGGGCCTGGTTAGTACTTGGATGGGAGATGCAGGCAGAAGCTGTGTATCAGGGAGTGCATTGTGCAGGGGTCGTCGGGGAGTGGGAGCTCAAAGGACCAAAGACAATCACTGCAATGAAATTGGCAGAGGCAAGAGGGCGCCAAACAATTCTCATTGCTCGTCTGTATATGAATTAGTTTAGGGTCTTGAGTTTAGAGAGGAATCTCCCTGGGTAGGCAACCTGGCTGTGTCCCTCTTCTGTTCTTTCTGCTTAAAATGCTTTTCCTCCTACCTTCCACACCTCCTTCAAGTCTTACCTTTGCAACAGTACGCCTTCTTTGACCCTCTGTTTAGTGCTGTAGCCAGCACTCCTGATCCTCCATACCCGGCTCCTGTTTTTGTTCTTTCCTATAACCTCACCTTCCGATTTATTTCGGTGATTTGCTTATTTTATTATTCCTCTGTGTCCCTGCACTTGAATTTAAGCTCCACGGGGCAGCGATCTTTATTTACTGATGTATGCCAGGAGCCGGGCCAGCGCAGCCGTAGTAGGTGCTCGGTACACACTGTGAAACGAACCACCCAGTGTCCCCAGCCCCTCAAACCCAAAGCTGGGCCTGGCATCAACCCCCAGTGCCTCCCCTTTCCCTGCCTCACGCCGACCTCCCGCCACCACAGGTACGGGGCCCCCTCAGAGGGCCAAAGGGAAGCACTCGGTCCTGCTGGAGGACCTCACGCGTGAGGGCAGCATAGAGGACAAGGAGCTGGGTGCCCTGCCCCCCCCTCCCGCATCCCTGGACGGAGAGAACAGAGGCGGCAGGACCAGAGACCCCATCGTCCTGCCCCTCCCAGGCCCCATGTTTATGGGAGGCCTTGCCGATGCCGCCCTAGAAGATGGTGAGTGCCTGCCTCCTGGACCCGCCATCGGCCCCAGCCCCAGCAGCTTGGCCAGAGTGAATGGCAGCTGTCTGCCCCCTCCCCTGCCTGGAGATGCTCCCTGCCTGGAGATCCCCATTCCCCAGCCCCGCTAGCTGGCCAGAGCCCTCCATGGGGAGCAGGTTCACCCGGTTGTGGGAGGGGAGTCAGCCACCTGCCTCCCCCGCACGCTCCCCCTGCTGGCTGGTCCCGTGCAGGGAAGCCACGGCCCTGTTTCCCTCCAGTGGAGATCCTGCGGCACCTGATCCTGCGGGGCCGGCTGCCCAGTCACCCCAGGGAACCGCAGGCTGCCGGGGAGCCCGAGGACGACCTGACGCCCACGCCTTCCGTCGTCAGCATCACCTCTCACCCCTGGGACCCAGGCTCTCCCGGACGAGCCGCCCCGCGGGGCGAAGGGGAGAGCGCCCCGCTCCCAGGGCCCGAGGGCGGCCAGCCCGAGCAGGCGGCGGCGCTCTGCTCTCTGGAACACCTGCCTCCGAGGACGCGGAGTTCCGGGGTCTGGGAGCCTCCTGAGCTAGGCAGGAGCCCCGAGGAAGAGGCTTCGGGCACAGAGGCAGCAGGAAGTTACAAAGTCGTGAGGAAAGGTAACAAAATGGGGGCCCACGGGGGAGACAAACGCCCGTTTTGCTGGGGTAGAGGCGAGTCTTCAAAGGCCGCTCCCTTCCCCACCTCATTCCGGAGCCACGTGTGAGGGCTCAGCCGGGTCCTAGGGGAACGGGACGTGTTGGTAGCGTGCAGAGGGCAAAGGCTTAGGGGACGGACAGCCAAGGGCCAAGCCCAGCTCCATCACTTCATGCCTGTGTGACGTCAGAGCAACTCTGAACTCCTTCCGTAATGGGAGGATATTGCCTAGTTCCTGGCACTGAGCAGCCATCAGTAAAAGTCTCTGCCGTGTCCCTCACTCGTCTGCCAGTCCTAAGGGAAGGAGTGGCTCTCTCAGGCCTGCGGAGACAAGGACTCCTGCTTGCGGCCAGATGGCAGAGATGACGGACTGGCAGCGTGGGATGGAGATGAAGCTGGACTAGAGGCTGAGCTGAGAGAGGGGCCGGAGAACAAGCCTGGGAAGATGCTCAGAGAGTAAGGGGTGTGGGGAGTGAAGGCGGTGGCAGGAGGGCACCCAGCTGTGATACGGGGGACGGCTTTAGGACAAGCACAGCTGAGCCTGGCCAGGATGGTGCTCAGGACTGGTTGGGCCAGAGCAGTGAGCCCAGGCGGGAGTCAGGCAGGGGAGGAGTCAGCTGGAGAGGGAAGCCGGTGGACGGGGGAGCCGCAGGGCAGGGTGCTCCTGAGGAGTGGGAGGGGATTCCCAATCCTCCCCTCGAGCTCTGCCTCCTCTCCAGGGGCATTTATCACTCATCCGCTTCAGGCCGCCCTCTCTGCTGGGTTTCTGGGAACTGACCTTCCTTCTCTCTCCTTCGGTGAATTGGTGGGAAAGTTCTCTGCAGCTCCCTGGGGGAGTCGCGTGTGAGCTTGTGTTCACTGTGTTCTTCCCTTTTTCTTTCTCCACCCCCTCCTTCCTCCTCTCCTTCCCTTCCCTTCCCTTCCCTCTCGGTTTCTGCTCTCCCTGTGGTGGCGGTGGCGGTGGCGGTGGCGGTGGCGGTGCAGCTGAGGTGGCAGGCAGTAAGGCTGTCCCTGCACTGCCAGCGGGTGGCCAGGCAGAGGCTGAGCCACCTGAAGTGGAAGGCGGAGCAAAGGCTTCGGGTAACGAACCCCTCCTGGGAGCCAGACAGGGCGAGCCGGGCCCGGGCACTAGAGCCTGCCTGTGGCCAGACAGGCAGGCCTGTGCCCCCCCTTTCAGAGCAGAGGGCAAGCGGCCGGTGCTGTCCCTGTGCCGTGTCAGCCTGGGAGCTGACAGTGAGCCACTTGCCCACACCAGCCACCACTCTGTCACGGGGGAAGCAGGCTTCCGTGCCTCCACAGTTCCTTGGCGTTCACTCCGCCTGCTGCCTGGTCAGGGACCCTCTGCGTCCTTCTCCAGCTGTCAGACCCCCTAGGATGCACGAGGTGTCTCCAGGACTGTGAAGTAGGTGGCCGAGGGCAGGGGCAGGGAGGCTATTGCCCGTGGCTTTTCACAAGTTTCGAAAACCAGCGGCCACCACTTACCCTTCCTTCTAGGATGGGAGCCCTTCCCCATTTCCCCAGTGACACACACCCCTGCCACCTCCGCCTTAACTGTCAGCACTGAGTGTCCCCGGCATGGGACGCGCTAAGCAAACGGCCATCTAGAAGGCTCGGGGGCTGCGCTCGGGGCGTGCAGTGGGCAGCAGGAGGCGGGTGCGCTGAGCTCGCCCTGGCGGGTGCCCTGGCCCAGCAGCCGGGGAGCCGAGGGAGAGGAGGGGCTTCCACGGGCTCTGCACTCGTCTCCTAATCTCTCTCTCTCGCCACGGGCACAGGGAACTGTTTTTATGTCAGCATGCCAGCAGGACCCCTGGACTCCAGCACCGACCCCTCGGGGGCACGCACAGACCTCGCTCAGCCCGACGGCCTCCCTGCCTGGCGGACGGAGCCGCAGCCGCAGCCGCAGCCACAGCCACGGGGGGGCAGCGGAGAGCCGAGGCGCCCCAGCTGCTCGCCCCCCAGCCTGGCCCTCAAGGACATGGGCATCATCTTCCAGACCATTGAGCAGCTCACCCTCAAGCTCCACAGGCTCAAGGTGAGGGACTGGGGCTCAGGCCCCGCGGCGGAAGGCGGCAGCCTGTGCTCAGTCGCGTGGGCGGGAGCTTGGACGGGAGGTCAGGTTCCCGCGGGGGCGTGGGGCCTCTGAGCGCACCTCCCGCTCCCCAGGACATGGAGCTGGCCTACAGGGAGCTGCTCCGCTCCCTCGGCGGCGAGTCCTCCGGCGGCACCACGCCCGTGGGCAGTTTGCACGCAGAAGCGGCTCGATGGGCAGACTGCTCCCTGTCGCCTCCCGTGAAGGACCCCCCGGCCTCCGACTCCTGGGACGGCCAGGAGCCGGGGCCCTGCCCGGAGGACAGTGAGTGAAGCGGTTCCTCTCCGCCAGCCCCCGGGAGGGAGCGCCTGCTGGTGAGGAGAAGAGGGGTCCTGAGGGTCTCCTTGCCCCTGAGTACAGCTAATTCCCCCTCCCCACTCTTAGGAGCTTGAGGACTTTCCGGGCAAAACCTGAGGAGGGCTCATCTCGGGCCAGTGCTCAGTCCCCCCTGCACCCCCACAGGCACCAGCAGCCCCCGGGAGGACAGCACGGCAGACGCGGCCTCACCCCCAGGACTGTGACTGCACCGACCTCACACCCACTCCCCGCGGGGCTGGCCCAGGCAGGGCACGGTGGGACACCCAGAGGCAGCTGAGGAGCCGCACCGAGGGAGACCGCATGTTGCTTGGGAGTCCAGTTTCAGTGTCTTGCTCATCCTCACCTGAGGATATTTTCCATTGATTTTTTTTTAAGAGGGAGGGGGAGAGAGGCATCGAGTGGCTGCCTCTCGCAGGCACCCTGACCAGAGGCTGGGGATCAAACCTGCAACCCGGTGACCGGGAATCGGACACTAACCACTGAGCATACTGGCCAGGACCAGTTTCTGGGTCTCTCCCCTCCCTCAGGCCACCGTCCCGGGTCTCCTGTGCATGCTGACTGCGTCTTTAAGGCCCCCTTGTCCCACATACGCGGGCCCGCTGGTACGCGTGGGTCCCTCAGGCATGCGAGTGAACGGGAAGGCTTCTGTGTAAACGCACTTTCTCCTTCCCCTTCCCCAGGGCCCAAGGCTGGGGGGGCCTCCGCCTCTCCTGTCACCTGGTTTCCTATAAATATGTATGTATTGTATGTGCATCTTGGCTGTTGTAAATAACCTGGACCTTCCTGTTCCTGGAGTGCTGGAGGCAGCCGCTGCCGAGGGAAGAGGTTCCGTGCGTCTCCCAGGTCTCGCCTGGCTCCAGGATCGGGGCCTGAAGGCTGAGCCGGTCCCCTGTGGGCCCACCTAGCGCGGGAGCCCGGCCTCTGCGGCTCAGGGCCAAGCTCCACCCTCCCCACTGGACTTCCCACCCTTCCCCACAGAAAACCAGTGTGTCAGGTACGGAGCTGAGCTGGGTGGGCCGCAGAGGAGGGGGTTCAGATGCTGGAGTCCCTCCGTTCACCAGGACCATCCCAGGAGCCACTGCAACGCTGGCCCCCCACCACATCCACAGCACTCCCCCACTGACTCCCAGGATATACACACTGTGCTAGGTGTATATATACATATATAAATATATATATAATATATAAAATACAGATATGGAAATGACTGTTCTGTTGTTAAAATAATGTATACTCTTATTTTCTTCCTTTCATGATTAAGATTTTTTTTTTAAGAAAAGTTAAATATTCTTCAACTGTAGTGGTGTGTGTGTGATTCTTGTTAAACTGCTGTGATTAAAGTCCCTCCTCCTGCGACTGGATAGAGATAGAGGGACAGAAGGAAGTCCCCCGACACCCAGACCCAGCTCCCGCCATGTCTCCCCCAAGCTCCAATGCGTGCTCACTGCGGTGCAGCTGGGCAAGCTAAGCGACACAGCCCCATGGCCAAGACACAGACACACCCCACCCTCTTAATTTAAACACTCACGTCCATACAGGAGCAGTGGTCCTACGTCACGAGCCCTGAGCTGCCCTCAGGGAGCGGTGGGGCGTCAGCCTGCACCCCCTGCAGGCTCCGCACCCCCAGGCCAGCGACGGCCAACAGCCACACCCTCCCTGTCTGCCTTCACTGCTGGACTGGGAGACAAATTCTCTCTCAGCCCTCACCTTCCCCTCCCAAACCTGTCGTGATTCCAGGTGCTGACCTCGGGTTGAGAGCTTATGGTCTGGTTGGGCATAGAATCGGTGCACAGGTCGTTGGTGATGAAGTGCAGGAACGAGCATGGGGGCTGGAGAGGCTTCGCAGAAGCTTTACCCCAGAGCAGCGGTTCTCGACCTGTGGGTCGCCTAAGACATCCTGCGTATCAGATATCTACATTACGATTCATAACAGTAGCAAAATCACAGTTATAAAGGAGCAACGAAAACAATTTCACGGTTGGGGGGTCACCATGAGGAACTGTATTAAAGGGTCGCGGCATTAGAAAGGTTGAGAACCACTGCTTCAGAGGGATTCAGGCATCCTCGCCAAGCACCTGCGATTGCTCGTGTTGGGAATCTAAAGCATGGCCGGGCTCCCTGCAGCTCGGCCAGCGGCCCAGAGGCTGAGCGAGAGGCCTGGAGAGCCACGAGGCCTCACCAGAGTTCTCGGCGGGGAGAGCGCATCTCTGTCGAGGCAGCAGCGCGCAGGGACGGGGCCAGATTAACTGCCGGAGGGCAGGGGGGGGCGGGGGGGACACTCTCCTGGAAGCTCCCGTGACGTGGCTGTCGGCTCCCGGGAGCCAGCCCTGTGCGCGCCCCCCGCTGGTCAGTGGGCCCGCGCAGGGAGGCACCCCCATGGGCCCCAGCTCTCCCGATGCCGCTGGCCCCTCACCCTTTGGGCTTAGGATTTCAGACACTGAGGTGCATGTGCTCCAGGAAACGGGAGAGCAAGGCCCGGCAAACGGCAGCGATCCCGTCAGTTCTGGCCATTACCTGAACAGAGTCCAGATGTCCCAGGTAGTTCCAGAATAAAGCTTTAAACAACTTCAAGAGGGGCGGGCGGGGGGGGGGGGGGGGGGAGTACAGCAGCGGCCTTCGTGCCTGATCTGAGATCTCACTCGGGGAGCTCAGCCCGCACCCGGACAGGAGATGCTCCCGTGGCCAGAGTCGGGCTGGAGGCGCGAGGGGGCGGCTAGGTGGCCGACGCCATGGGCTCCTCCTCCCTGTGCTTGGCCTTGCTGAGGGGGTCCCTCGGCTGCATCAGGTCCTGGATCATGATGTACACGGGGCTCTGCGGGGAGAAGCTGTTTTTCTGGAGGAGAAAGAGGAAGGCCGCCGGCTGGCAAAGGGGATGGAGACGGGTTTTCTGGGAGGAAAGCCTTCCCGGGACAGGACGGGCGAGGGGCTGCGGGCCGCTAACCTTGCAGCGAGCCGACGGAGGGCGTGCGGGCGTGCGTGCGTGGTGAAAAGACCCCGGAAGCCACAGGCCACGCGGGGGACTCACCGCCAGGTTCAGCCGGAGCAGCCCCCCGGGGCCCTTGGAGGCGCACTTGGAGGCCTTGGAGAACTGCAGCTGGGCCTGGTACCGCGCCACTCGGAGGAAGCCCTCCAGCCCCACCTCCGTGATGCGGTTTCCTGGCGGGAGGAGCGACAAGGTGCCTCTGACCCCTCCACCCCTCAGGGGCAGCCCCCGTCCACGCCAGCTCCCAGCTCCTCCCCAACCCGCCTTCACTGCTCCGACGCCCCCTCTGCCTTCCCTCGGCCTTTCTCTCCCTCCCCCAGCCCCCACCTCTCCCTCCTTCCCCTGTGAGGTCAGGGTGGGGCCCCCTTGGGGCGCGTGGCCCCCAGGCAGGCCCGAGACGGGAGGCTGGCCGGGCGCACGCACGGATGAGGTTGAGGTGCAGGAGGACCTTGTTCCCAGGCATGAACACTTTCCCGTCTCGGTGTTCCACAGGCTCCAGCAGAGGGTTCACCATCTCTGTAGCCTCGATGATCAGCTGCTGGGGTCATTGGAGAGGTTAGTCAACAGGCCACTCACTCATTCATTCATTCATTCATTCATTCATCCGACATGCATGTTCTGAGGGCTGGCTACGGTCCAGGCAGCGTTAGGTGCCGGGGACACAAAAGTAAAGATGCCCATATCCTCAAGAGGCACCTGGGCGTGGGGGCAGGAGGGGAGACGGCGATGTGTGTGTGGCTCCGGGTCCTGCAAGAGCACCAGCCCCGGCTCTCAGGGAGGCGGCCTGGGAGCTGAAGTCTGAACGGTGCCCAGCAGGTACCAGGTAAAGGGGAGAGGCAGAGAGAGCAGGACAGGGCGCACAGGTTTTCCCCGTCTCCTAAGGGCTAGCGCTCGGAGGGCAGTGATGGAGGGCAGGGTGGAGAGAGGATGAGGAGAAAGCGCCTCAGTCCTGGAGAGAGACAGCAGCCTGGACAAGACGGACAGCGGAGTGCGAGGCAGCCTCACCCCCTCGACCTGACCGTCCCCTGTTGTGAGGTCTTGTCCCGGATGCCAGAGAGGACCCCTAAAGGGAAGGCCTCCTGGTGGACAGAGCCTCTCGGAGAGGAGAGCTGGGGGCTGGCAGGTGGGAGCTCATGGGCGGGGAGGGGAAGGGAGGCCCCAGGGCAAAGGAGAGAGCAGCCAAAGGTGAAGGGGGTGATGGTTACATCGGTGGCCTTTTGGGGAGCAAACTGACTGGGGACGGGGTCAAATGTGTGAGCTCCTAATAAGCAAGGAGAAAGAAGGGGAGGGGGCCCGAAACCGGTTTGGCTCAGTGGATAGAGCGTCGGCCTGCGGACCGAGGGGTCCCGGGTTAGATTCCCGTCGGGGGCATGTATCTTGGTTGCGGGTGCATACCCTGGTGGGGGGTGTGCAGGAGGCAGCTGATCGATGTTTCTCTCTCATCGACGTTTCTGACTCTATAACTCGCTCTCTCCCTCTCTGTAAAAAATCAATAAAATATGTATTTAAAAAAGGGGGGGAGGGCACTCCTCAAGCCTGAAGGGAGGGGCCTCCTGCTCTCCCCCAGCAAGCCCAGGCTGGGGTGGGGTGTCCCATGGAAGCGGCATTCCAGGGCGTCTCCTGGGACGTGTCCCGTCCACACACACACACACACACTCTCATACACACACACACACACACACACACCCGCCTCCCCCGAGCCCACCTCCGACTCCAGGAGGATGCTGCGCTTCTCCTTGCTCCCCGTCTTGATGCCTTTCCCCTTGGACGGCTTCTGCTGCTCGGGGATGGTCACCTCTGGGGCGGGAAGAGGGTCAGAGTGCACGGTGCAGCCCGCCGTTACCACCCGGACCCCCCCCGCCCCGAGAGGGGCTGGGCCAGGAAGGTTTGGGTGCCACAGAAACAGAGCTCGAGGGGCCCTCTGCTCAGGGCAAGGCCACGGGGTCTGCCCGGGGAACCAGGGCGCAGGGGTCAGGAGACGGGACGAGGCGGGGCCTCCCACGCCATCTCCCGAGGGGCAGTGGACGGGACAGGAGGGCGCCCTGAAGGCCAGGCCACCCTCCCGCGTCCCGCCCGCTGCGGGGGGCCCAGCACGTACTCCCCTTGCTTGTCTTGGGGGCGTCTTCCCTCTTGAGGTTTCCTGGGACGGGGGACTGTCCGGACCCCGACTTCTCCTCCTTCTTCACCACTTCCTGTGAAGGACGTAAGACGACAGACGGAAGTCCCCCCTTCCTCGGGGGCGGGGAGCGGCTGGGAGGAGGCCTGTGCTCGGACCCGGGCTGAGAAGGCTCTTGAAGGCCTCCTTCCCTCCCACTCCACCTGCCACCACCACGAAGCTCCCCTCCTGGCGGCTCCCTCCAGGCAGCCGAGGCCCTCGCCCACCGCACACCTACCACTGCCCTCTCCTTTTTCTTGAACAGGCCCTTCGGGGTCTTCAGTGCCATCATCTTGTCCGCCCTGTCCATCAGCGCCACGCTGCTGACTCCCATCAGCTGGATCTTCTCACGCTCTGTTTTGGGTTCCCCATGCCGAGAAGAGGAAGGCTGTGTTCACAAAGGGGAGGGGATGGAGGCAGACGCCGTGGCCTTCCCCAGCTGAAGGGGGGGGGCTGTGCCCGGGGGTGGTCCGACACCAGCACCCCAACCCCCGCTGCCTGCCTACGCGCTAGCACAGCGCCTCTGGGACTCCTGGGGACCTCGGTGCTGTGCGGGAGAATTAGCCGGGGGTTGGGGGAAGGGGCCCAGACTCTCATTGCTCCCGTGTCTCACATGCATTTTATCCTCTCAGCAGCCCTGGGAGTGACCTGCCAAGGTCACAAGGGATTTGGGGTGCTAGCAGTCTAAATCCACTCCTTTCTCCAACATCCTCGCCCGAGGATGTGTTTTTATTGATTGTTAGAGAGAGGAAGGGAGCAAGAGAAACAGCCATCAGTTCCCTACTGCACCCACCATGACCGGGAATTGAACCCATGACCTTTAGGTGTGCGGGGGAAATGCTCCAACCAAGGGAGCCACCCTGGCCAGGGCTACTCCTTTCCTCTTAACCAATACGTCCTGCCCACGGAGGGATTCCGCAGGGACAGCCCGCATGTGTGCGGGGCCAGCGCAGACGCTGGGCAGGGCACAGTCAGGACGGAAGACGGACGAACGAACGGGGACGGGCCCGGCGAGCTGAGAGACAGCTGGGCCGGGGGTGCAGCTCACCGACCGCAGGCGCTCCTGGGTGCCCTTCTCCAGCAGGAGGCGCCGGCGCTCCACCACCTCGGTGTGTGTCAGCTCGAAGGGCTGCAGGACCTGGGCCCGGGCTCGGCTGTCAGACCCCGGGGAGGCCACCCACTCACCCCGCCCGCAGCCCGCAGCCCGCAGCCCGCAGCCCTCCCGGCTCGCCCACCTCCGCCAGCTTCAGGGCGCCTTTGTCCTGGATGCGGTTGTGGGCCAGGGACAGCCAGAGCAGGGAGCGGTTCAGCCGCAGGCCCTGGGGGGCGGGGAGGGGTGTGGCCATCAGGCCGGAGGGCCCCGGGCTCAGCGGGTCCCCCCCATCCCCATCTCCCTCCCTCCCGGGCACGCACGTCGGCGATGTAGCCGGCGCCCTGGTCCCCGATGTGGTTGAAGGCCAGGTTGAGGGAGACCAGGGTGCGGTTGCAGGTGTGCAGCGTGGACAGCGCCTGGCCCAGCAGCCGCGCGCCCTCGTCGTCGATGTTGTTGTTCCGCAGGGACAGGTGCGTGATCCTGGGCGGAGGAGCGGGGCGCGGGGAGGGGCACGGGTCTGAAGTCCGGGGGGCCGGCATGGAGGGTGCGGGGGGGGGCGCAGGGGGGCAGGGAAGGGCGGGGACCAGGAGGGCTTGGCGCGGGGGCAGGCGGGCGGGAAGGGCGCTCACGTGCTGTCCGGCCCCATGAGCTTGTGGTAGGACTGTTCCGGCAGCGGGTTGGCCTCCAGGGACACCTTCCTGAGGGCGGGGTTGGGTCTGAGCACCAGGGGGCGCCCTTGAGGCCCGGGGGAGGAAGGGACCAAGAGGAAGTGGGGGGGCTCTGAGGAGCAGCTTGGAAACAGAGTTCAAGGACAGATCCCAGTTTCAGAAACTACAGGAGAACTAAATTGTATTTAATCCTCCAGACTGAAAGCCCAGACGTGTGGCCACGGGGAGGGGTAACTCCCCAGAATTATTTTTTTTTTAAATATATTTTATTGATTTTTTACAGAGAGGAAGAGAGAGGGATAGAGAGTTAGAAACATCGATAAGAGAGAGAGACATCGATCAGCTGCCTCTTGCACACCCCCTTACTGGGGATGTGCCCGCAACCAAGGTACATGCCCTTGACCGGAATCGAACCTGGGACCCTTCAGTCCGCAGGCCGACGCTCTATCCACTGAGCCAAATAGGTTTCGGCTCTCCCCAGAATTATTGATCTGTGGTGAGGTGGCCTCTAGAACGACCCGAGGACCCCCTCTTCCCAGTGCCGCTATGCCCCTGTGGGATCAATCCCCTTCCCGGGAGGGCGGCTGGGCCTGGTGGCTCACACCTGACCCCTGGGATGTGGCAGAAGGGAGGGGAGGTCACGTCCAAGGTCAGCTTCCAGGGCTGCCCCCCTGAGCGCTCTCTGGGTCGCGAGCTGCCCGGGTGAGGGCACTCAGCCCGCCCAGGAGGGGCCCGGGGCGGACACACTGAGCCTGTCGGCAGCCACATGAGCCAGCCTGGGAGCGCTCCAGTCCCAGGGGGGCTGCCAGCAGCCCGGCCTCCCTCACACCCGCCTCCATTTACTCCGCGGACACTGCGAGAAGCTTGTTGCTTTGCGCCACTAAATGCACAGGCAATTTGTTCTGAATTTGTAGCCTACCAATAAATAACGAATATGGCCAAAACCGGTTTGGCTCAGTGGATAAAGCATCAGCCTGTGGACTGAAAGGTCCCGGGTTCGATTCCGGTCAAGGGCATGTACCTTGGTTGTGGGCACGTCCCCAGTAAGGGGTGTGCAAGAGGCAGCTGATCAAGGTTTCTAACTCTCTATCCCTCTCTATAAAAAAAAAAAATCAATAAAATAGCCAAGACCGGTTTGGCTCAATGGATAGAGCGTCGGCTTGGGGACTGAAAGGTCCCTGGTTCGATTCCAGTCAAGGGCATGTACCTTGGTTGCGGGCATATCCCCAGTAGGGGGTGTGCAAGAGGCAGCTGATCGATGACTCTCATCGATGTTTCTCTCTGTCTCTCTCCCTTCCTCTCTGTACAAAATCAATAAAATATATTTAAAACATAAATAAATAAATAAATAAATAAATAAATAAATAAGGGAACTCCCCGGTTAACAGGTTAAACTTTATTTTTTAAAAATCAATAAAATATATTTTAAAAAATAAATAATACCCTGTTTCCCCGAAAATAAGACAGTGTCTTATATTAATTTTTTCTCCCAAAGTTGCGCCAGGTCTTATTTTCAGGGGATGTCTTATCTTTCCATGCGCTAGGTCTTATTTTCGGAGGATGTCTTATTTTCGGGGAAACACGGTGCGTATTCTGTCCACAAGGCAGCGGCTTCTCCGACAGTGCTGCGAGGACAGAGGACTTTCCCCAGTCATTACGCAAATGAATGGCCAGAAGTGTCTCTATTTAAAAACTGTCTCCCATGGGGTAGCACTCCCTCTCTACTCCCCCTCCCTCCCCCTCCCCCTCAGGAACCACTCTTTCACTCCCTAGCACAGCGCCGGCCCCAGGCTGGGGCAAACCCTCCGGGGAAGCACGGTGGGAGGACCATGGCGAGGCAGGCGAGGGGCCGAGGCCTCAGAGGGCAGCTCTGCAGGCGCTGGCAGAGGCAGGAGGGCTCTGCTTCTTGTCAGCCGGGAGCTTCAAACCCGGCGGGCATCAGCCGCACTGTCTCCCAGGGGTGCCAGCCCCGCCCCCCACCCCACCCCCGCTGCCCTCCCTCCCCAAACTGCCGCCTCTGACCTGAGTGTGGGTGAGCAGAGAGACAGCAGGGCGATGAACGTGGCCAGGGTCTTATCCGTCAGCCCCACCTTCCAAAAGCTGTGGGTGGAGGGAGGAACGCAGCTGGAGCATCCTGCTCCCCACACCCTCCTCCCTGCCACCCCTCCTCCTCCCCACCTCCCCAGGATCCTCCCTGTCACTTCCCTTCCTTTCCCTGAGCCCCCCTCAGACTACCCCCCCCCAGTACCCTCACTTGATGGACTGCAGCTGGTTGAGGGGGGGCAGGCACTTGGAGAAGATGCCCAGGATCCTCTCCTCCACCTTCCAGCCTAGGAGGGGAGAGAAGGGCGGGGCCTCAGGCCCGGGCGGGGCTGGTGGGGGGCCGGGCGGGAGGAGGGGAGGGGGCAGGGCGGGGCTGGTGGGGGGCCGGGAGGGAGGGGGAGGGGGCCGGGAGGGAGGGGGAGGGGCCGGGCGGGAGGAGGGGAGTAGACCGGGAGGGAGGGGGGAAGGGGGCTGGGAGGGAGGGGGGGGCGCCCACCGCGGATGTAGATTTCCTTCACAGACTTGTCCTCGGGCTCCAGTTCCACCTGGATGGTGGGCCGGAAGAACACGTACTTGCTCTCCAGGCTGTTGAGGCTGCAGGAGCCTGAGGGCCGCTGGTCATCTGGGGGAAGAGGCGAGGAGCCGGAGGGGCGGGCCGCCAGGCGGGGGCATGGGGGGAGGGGGAGGTTTGGGGGATGCTGGCGGGGCCTCCGCTGCTGGGGCCGGGCTGCGGGCTGCCAGGTTTGGAGGGAGATTTCCCCTGCACCTGCCCCCTGAAGCCCCCCGCCACTTACACCCCCTGCCCTGCCCCCACCACCCCCGCCACGCAGGCACCCAGCTCCAGTCACTCACCCACCGGCTTCTCGGACACCGAGGCGGAGGGGGCAAAGGTGGCGTGCGGGCGGGGCCGGGGGACCACTTTGGGGAAGTCCGTGTAGCCCAGGCGGGTGCAGAGCTCGGCGAAGTCGGTCTCCAGGGACCCGGTGCACTGGTACTCCTCTGCGGGCGGGCGACAGGGGGCAGCGCGGGGGGCTCGGCCTCCGGGGCCGGGGCGGCCCCTCTGCGGCGGACGGTCTTACAGACGTTTAACAACGTCAGGCCCACCGAAACCGGTTTGGCTCAGTGGGTAGAGCGTCAGTCTGTGGACTGAGGGGTCCCAGGTTCGATTCCAGTCAAGGGCATGTGCCTTGGTTGTGGGCACATCCTCACTGGCAAGCTGATCGATGTTTCTCTCTCATCGGTGTTTCTTTTCTTTCTTTTTTAAAAAAATATATTTTATTGATTTTTTACAGAGAGGAAGAGAGAGGGATAGAGAGTTAGAAACAGCGATGAGAGAGAATCATCCATCAGCTGCCTCTTGCACACCTCTTACCGGGGATGTGCCCGCAACCAAGGTACATGCCCTTGACCGGAATCGAACCTGGGGACCCCTCAGTCCGCAGGCCGACGCTCTACCACTGAGCCAAACTGGTTTCAGCTCTTCTGTGTTTCTAACTCTCTATCTCTCTACCTTCCTCTCTGTAAAAAAAAATTAAAAAAAATCAATAAAATATTAAAAAAATAAAAATAAAAAAGCAGCCTTCCAATAAGTTCCCCTTTGTGGATCATTAACTTAGGTTGGGGTTCTATCACTTACAACACACAGAGCCACACTCCCCCCTAGACTTTTCGTGTGTTTTTTGTTTTGTTTTTATCGCCGAGAATGTAAATTCCATGCATGCGGGACTGTGCCCATCCTTCTCTCCGTGTTGCTCCTGGCTGAAGAGCAGGCACCTTCTGGTAGTCCACACACACACACACACACACACACGCCGCCTCCCATCCTTCCCTGGTCCGTCTTTCCTCACACACCCCATCACAGCTTATTGTCTTTGTCCGCACCGCAGAGCGCGGGCTCTTTAAGGTCAGTTCCGTTCACACATCTGCCAAGCTGGGATCCAAGAGCTGTGATGTGGGTCAAACTGCGATCCATATTCCAGGACGGCGCGGCGAGCTGGGCACACAGTGGGTGTGCAGTGCATGCGGCTGAGTGAACCAATGAGCCTGCAGTCTACACAGCACGCCTCCACCCCCATAGGCAGGGCATGCATGGCACACCTCCATTCCACAGGGAAGAGCCGTGCCCGAGGCCACACGCTTCACGCCGGTGACCGCTTACCGCACTCCTGCACGGGCCAGGAGCCAGCACCTTCACACACTGAACGTCAGCGCGTGGAGTCCTTTCCCTACAGCTCTTCTCTGCACCAGAAATCCTATGATTGTTTCCCGGATCGCCTGTCTGCCCCGCCCAGCTCTCCGGTTCGGTGCCCGGCACCACAGCGCACCCTCTGGCCTGGCCGGCCGATCGGAGCCGCACAGCCTCGGGGCCCGGGCCCCCAGCCCCGCCGCCAGCCTACCGGGGTTTTTGGGCTCCTCCTCGCCCACCGGCACCAGCACTGTCGTCGTGGGCTTCTCCTTGGCCGCGCGATCCCCCTTCTTGGTCACGGTGCCCGACGACTTCTGGGTCCCGGAACGCGCGGGCCTGGGGGAGGCGCCCTGCGTGCTCGACTCCACAGACATGCCAGACCCTGGGGACCCTCCCGCGGGCGATCGGCCGGCTCAGGGGTCTCTGCTCCGCGCCCACCAGCCCGGCAGCGGCGCGGCTTCCGCGTCCCTCTCCATGGCAACCACCACGACGCCGGCGGGGCGGCCGCCCGCGGGAAGGGGCTCCCGCAGTGCGCGCTGCGCGTGGCCACCAGAGGGCGCTGCCGGGAGGGGCGCAGCCGCAGGCGGCGGGGCGGGGGGCGCAGGAGGCGGGAGAGGGGGGCGCAGGTGGCGGGGGAGGAGGGAAGGGGGAGGAGCGGCAGGACCTGGGTGGCAAGTGAGATCTAGGGGGCAGGTGAGCCCTAGAGGGTCCGGCCCTGCGAACCCTTTGGGAAGGGTTCGAGCCAAGGTTCCCCCACCACCCAGGAAGAGCCGGGGCGGAGGGGACGGGGCTAGATGAGACCAGAACGAGGGGTGGGGGCTAAGGCGGGCGGGCGCGTTCAGCCATCCAAAGTCCCCCAGGAATCTGAGCCCAAGAAAGCGGAGCTGGCTCGGCCTATCAGGAAGGGGGTGTCTGAGGAATCTGGGGAGAGCCCCGGTGGGGCAGATCCTCTCTCTGGGTCTGCCCCCCTGGTCTGTCAGGAGGGCCTCCTTGTGGAAAAGGCCCAGAGAGACCACACAGTGAGCTGGGGTGGAGCTGGGATCCTGTCCTCCACAGACAGCACCTCTTTGGCCTCCTCCAGGCCTGGGAAGGCAGCTGATCTGCTAATGAGTTCATGAGTCTGGCAATGCTTTTTAGAAATCTTGAGTTCTAAGTGCTCAGGTAGCCCAGACCCTGCTGGACCCTCATTTGAGTATATCCTCTCCCGTCTGCCTGCCTGCCTCCAGCCGCCCCCATCCCACCCCACTCAGTGCCACTGCCCCCGTGCCACTCTCAGCCGGGGTGCAGGTCCCCTGTGGAGATGCCAGTCTGGGGTAGGCTCCCCACTGTGCAGACTATCAACTCAGAACACGCCATGTCCCCTCTCTCCGAGCACGTACCACAGGGGGACTGATATTTTAACTCACTCAGCCACTCAGCCTTTTAGGGAACATTCACCGAGTGCCTACTATGTGCCAAGGGGAACCCATGTTGAGCATAAACGCAGGGGACTTACAGACTGGTGGGAGGAGCAGAAATCAATCAAAGAATCGCATAACCAACACCTCACAGAGGACCCGGTGCCCGGCAGGCCTCCTGCAGGCACCTGTTGGGTGCATGCAGCTGCTACCAGTGCTCTTAAAGAGGGCGCCTCCCAGAGTAGGCGCTGTGAGAGCAAACAGAGGTCCACAGGGGACGGGGGAGAAGAGCACTCCAGACGTGCAGTCCCTGCAAGAAGCATGGCTGCCGGGAGGACTGGGAGCCGGTGCCACTGAGGCAGAGTGGCAGCGAACGCAGGCCGGGGGGGGGGGGGCTGAAGACAGAGCCTTCCCCTCAGACCTCTGAGCTGACTCTGGCCAGGAACAGCGGCCCCCTGATCAGCTTGTCTGTGGAGCAGCTGGCGGGCCGGGCTCTAAGTGGATGCAGCGGGCCAGTGAGGAGACTGTTGCTAGTTAACTGGTCTGGGGCTGCCTCTCTACCAAATGGTGAGCGCCACAGGAGCGGACCTATCCCTGATTCCCCTGTGAACCGCGGCCCCCCCCCCCCCCCCCGGTGACACACACACACACACACACACACATGCAAAAGCTCACACATACACACACAGAGCCCAGCCTGAGTGCAGCGAAAAGGTGCTCAGTATACGTTTTTACATCGATATGAAGTCAGCCACCCAGCCATGCTCAGCCCCCCAGTCTCCCCGGCAGCCGGGGTGCAGCGGGCGGGGGAAGGAAGGCAGGCTTCCTGCCAACCAGCGTCCCCCCTCGCCGCTCACGTCCTCCCTTCACTCTGTTCATAACCGCGTTCACGGTCACGGCCTGCCAGGCCCCTCCTGCTCCCGCAGGGCTCGGCCGGCTCATCCCCAGCCCTGGGCAGCCTCCGCCCGCCATCCTGGCCCCTCAGGGGTCCCGGTGCTGAGGCGGGGGGGAAGGCGGGTGCCGGACGGGAGGCAAATCATAGTGTCCGGGGATGTGGCTGTTCTTGGGCGAGTCGTAGTGGCCAGGGGTCGGGCCGAGAGGCTGGGGGTGCTGGGAGCCCACGGAGTCCGGGTCTGGAGACAGAGAAGGGACAGCGTGAGGAGGAGGTGGCTCCTCCCCTTCTGTCCCCTCTCCCTTCTCCCCTCTCCAGCCTCCTCCGCCCGAAGCAGAGCTGGAGCTGGCTGCAGGGCTGTGTGTGCAGCTTCCCAGCCGCCCGTGGGGGGCAGGGGGGGCACCTTGACCTGCCCCCTCACAGGATGTGAGGATCCTGTGCTCGCCCCCTGCCCGGCTCCACACTTTTCTGGGGACCAGCTCCACACGCCATGGCTACACGACCGCCATGTCAGTCCTCAGCCCCGTGAGTGGGTCCCACCGCTCGGGCTCTAAGCAGCCACGTGAGTCCCAGCATCATGCTGGTCTGGGCCCACGCCGGACCCCACGCCTTGCTCCTGCTGCCTCAGCATGCCACCTCCATGTTCTCTTTCTCCGGCCCTTCCTCCCTCCCTGACGCTTCTCCCTCCCACCTCCCGGCCCCTGGGGCAGAGCACTGGGCCCCAGTGGGGGGGGGGGGGACAGAGCACTGGGCCCAGCGGGGGGCGGGGAGGGGGGCAGCGCGCTGGGCGCCAGCGGGGAGGAGGGGGGCAGAGCATGGGGCCCAGTGGGGGGGGGGGGGGGGGGCAGAGCACTGGGCCCAGCAGGGAGGAGGGGGGCAGAGCACTGGGCCCAGCGGGGAGGAGGGGGGCAGAGCACTGGGCCCAGCGGGGAGGAGGGGGGCAGAGCACTGGGCCCAGCGGGGGGCGGGGGGGGGGGCAGAGCACTGGGCCCGGGGGGGAGGGGGGGGGCAGAGCACTGGGCCCAGCGGGGAGGGGGGGGGCAGAGCACTGGGCCCAGCGGGGAGGAGGGGGGCAGAGCACTGGGCCCAGCGGGGAGGAGGGGGGCAGAGCACTGGGCCCAGCGGGGGGGGGGGGCAGAGCACTGGGCCCAGCGGGGAGGAGGGGGGCAGAGCACTGGGCCCAGCGGGGGGGGGGGGGGCAGAGCACTGGGCCCAGCGGGGGGGGGGGGCAGAGCACTGGGCCCAGCGGGGGGGGGGGCAGAGCACTGGGCCCAGCGGTGGGGGGGGCTCACTGTGGGGCAGAGCACTGGGCCCAGCGGGGGGCGGGGAGGAGGGGGGCAGAGCACTGGGCCCAGCGGGGGGCGGGGAGGAGGGGGGCAGAGCACTGGGCCCAGCGGGGGGGGGGGGGCAGAGCACTGGGCCCAGCGGGGAGGAGGGGGGCAGAGCACTGGGCCCAGCGGGGAGGAGGGGAGGGGGCTCACCGTGGGGCAGAGCACTGGGACCCAGTGGGGGGGGAGGGACAGAGCACTGGGCCCAGCGGGGGGCGGGGAGGGGGGCAGAGCACTGGGCCCAGCGGGGAGGAGGGGGGCAGAGCACTGGGCCCAGCGGGGAGGAGGGGGGCAGAGCACTGGGCCCAGCGGGGAGGAGGGGGCAGAGCACTGGGCCCAGCGGGGAGGAGGGGGCAGAGCACTGGGCCCAGCGGGGGGCGGGGAGGAGGGGGGCAGAGCACTGGGCCCAGCGGGGAGGAGGGGGCAGAGCACTGGGCCCAGCGGGGAGGAGGGGGGGGCTCACCGTGGGGCAGAGCACTGGGCTGCTCATAGGTCCCGCTGTCCCTCTGTGGCTGCGGCTGCGGCTGGGGGTGGGGTTGGGGGTTCCGCGGCCTCTGGCTGGCCGGGAGCTGGGGAGGCTGCCGGTGGGGCGATCCTGAGGGGGGGCCTTTCATTTCCACGTAGCTGCTCTCCCGGGGGCCCCCCAGCAGGCTGGGCAGGTCCCGGATGGTGGCGTAGGGGTTCTCACTGCTCAGGGAGGCCATGCTGGCCCCCAGCCCGTCTTCAGAGATGGGCCCGGGGGGGGGGGGGGGAAGCATTCCAGCTCAGGGGAGGCACTGGCTCCTAAACCAACTCCTGTACAGCCCCTCCCCCTCCCCCCGCACCCCCGTGCTCGTACCTTTACCGTGGAACGGGCCTGGGCCCGGGCCATTACTGTTGCCGTAGCTACAGCTGTAGCTTCGGTCCAAGCGGCTGCTACCTGAGGAGGAGGAGGAGGAGGAGGAGGAGGAAGCAGCCCGCAGTCACACTCCTGGGCTCAGCCTCCTCGAACCCTGGTGCCCCGAACCCCTCCCGCAGAGGCGCCCGCTCAGACGGAGCGGGAGGCCGGGCTGCACCCCCCGCCGCCCTCCCCAGGGGCCCGGCGCCTACCCCTGTCCAGGTGCTTCCAGTCGGCGGGCAGCGTGGTGTGGTTATCGGGCCCGTGGGCTGCACCTGGCCACTCGGGGGCCTGCAGGCTGGCAAAGAGCTGACTGCCGGGAGCCTGGCGGGGGGAGGGGCAGGGATGGAGCTTTCCAGAGAAGCAGGTGTTGCCTCTCCCCACAGGGCCCCCTCCGCAGCGGCACTGACCTTGTTGGGGGGCGGAGGGTTGGGTGAGCACTGGGACAGGGTGTGGTAGCTGGGGTTGGAGTAGTAGTGGCTGTAGCTCAGAGGGATATCTGCAGGAACAGACACGGGCGCGGGGTCACACACACACACACACACACACACACACACACTCACACACACACACACCGTCGGAGACAGGCCTGGGCCCAGGAAAGCTATTCTGACCCCAGAGACCAGGAACCAGCCCCTCCGACGTCCCTTCCTCCTGCAGCTCCTCACTTCCCAGCTCCCGGTCCGGGGGGAGAGCCAGGAGCCCGGTGCCTACGAGCCAGCTCCTGGGAGGTGCCCCCCGCCCCCCGCCCCCCGCGTGCTCACCTGGCATGACGTACTCGGAGCCATCCAGCCGCCCGCTGCTGTACGCCACCGCCAGGTGCTGGTGCTGCTTGCCTTTTTGCCAGCGGCGGTAGCCGATGAACAGTGCCACCAGGGCCACCACCAGGGCCCCCAGCACGGCGATGCCAATCACGGCCCCCAGTGAGTTGTAGGGCACTGGAAAGGTAGGCATCATGGTGAAGGGCTCCTGGCTCCCTGGTGGGTAGGGGCGGTCATTCAGAACAGGGTCGCGGCTCTGCTGGTGAGCGTGGGGGGCATGCACGGGAGAGACTCCCAGGCGGGGGGCCAGGATCCCGGCAGGTGCCCGGGCAGGTGCCCATGTGGCCTCATTCCCTGGGGATCGTCAGGGCCCAGGGGAGAACTCACCGATCCTGCAGGGGGCACCGCTGTGCCCCGGAGGACACACACAGGCCCCCGTCTCTGGGTGGCACCTCTCTCCAAAATCACACTGGCACGGTCGGGAGCAGTTGGCACCAAACATCGCCGGAGGACAGCCTGGGGAGAGCCAGGGAGGTGGGCGGGGGTCAGAGGCCGCCAGGACACTGGGCCGGGGCTGCCGTGGGCACAGGGGCATGGAGCTCCGCTTCCGTGGGTACCTTCCAAGCAGAGGCGTCCGGTCCGGCCTGGAGGGCAGAAGCAGCTTCCGTCCTGGGGGTGGCAGGTCCCGCCGTGGTGACACTGGCAGGGCTGGGCGCAGCCGTCTCCCCAGCGTCCCGGAGGGCACGCTGCGGGGGAGAGGTGGGCTGCCTGGGTGCCGGCCCAGCCCCCCTCCCCGCACCAGGAGGATGCTGGGCCCCACGGAAACCCACCCCGCAGCGCGGGCCTCTCTCCCGGGACGCCAAGGCTTTGAACAGCATCCACACTCGGTGACGCACGTGCTGACCGGCAGGCCCATGGGCTCCGCCGCCGCCGCTGCCACGCCTGCCCGTGGCTGCCTAATGGCCACCTGACCAGCGTGGCCGGGCCAGGCAGCCAGAGCCGTCCAAACCACCCGCCCTGTGTAGCTCTAGGCTTGTTTTGTTTTGTTTTGTTTTTAATATATTTTATTGATTTTCCACAGAGAGGAAAGGAGAGGGACAGAAAGCCAGAAACATCGATGAGAGAGAAACATCGACCAGCCGCCTCCTGCACACCCCCTACCAGGGATGTGCCCGCAACCAAGGTACCTGCCCCTGACCGGAATCGAACCCGGGACCTTTCAGTCCGCAGACCGACGAGTAGCTCTAGACTTTTTTAAAAAAATTGTTTAATGTGACAGAAGTAAACGTTCACCCTGTTTAAGGTGCAATTGTTGTGTCTCTGATACTAGCCAGTAATCTAGTAGCAGTTATCACTGAATCCCACAGCAAAGCTCTTCACTAGGATGGCTTTTCTCTCCCTGCCTGACCATCCAGCTCCCATCCAGCCTGCTTCTTAGCAATAGCTTATCCTTTCCCTTTGGAAAACCTATTTCACATGGTTGTGTTGTGTTCATCTTTCCCATCATGTTCTTCATATGTTTACCAGAGGCCCGCTGCACGGAATTCGTGCAAGAGCAGGCCTTCCTTCCCCCGGCTGCCAGCTCCAGCTTCCCTCCGGCACCGGAACCCAGGCTTCCCTCCGGCCCCAGAGGCACCGGGGCCCGGGCTTCCCTCCGGCCCCAGAGGCACCGGGCCCGGGCTTCCCTCCGGCCCCAGAGGCACCGGGGCCCGGGCTTCCCTCCGGCCCCAGAGGCACCGGGGCCCGGGCTTCCCTCCGGCCCCAGAGACACCTAGGCCCGGGCTTCCCTCCGGCCCCAGAGACACCTAGGCCCGGGCTTCCCTCCGGCCCCAGAGGCACCGGGGCCCGGGCTTCCCTCCGGCCCCAGCAGACACCTAGGCCCGGGCTTCCCTCCGGCCCCAGCAGACACCGGGGCCCGGGCTTCCCTCCGGCCCCAGCAGACACCGGGGCCCGGGCTTCCCTCCGGCCCCAGCAGACACCTAGGCCCGGGCTTCCCTCCGGCCCCAGCAGACACCGGGGCCCGGGCTTCCCTCCGGCCCCAGCAGACACCGGGGCCCGGGCTTCCCTCCGGCCCCAGAGGCACCGGGGCCCGGGCTTCCCTCGCAGAGGGGACCCTGCCCTCCCGCCGCTGCCTGCTAGTTGGTCACAGCTGCTGGATTCGGGCCCCGCAGCCCCAGCTTCATCCAGAAGGGGGGGAATGTAGGAGGCAGCTGATCGATGATGTTTCTCTCTTTGATGTTTCTCTCTATCCTTCTCTCTTCCTCTCTCTCTCTAAAAGATCAATAAAAACGTGTGTTTTTTTTTAAACCGAGCTTATGGCTTCCCTCACTCCCTTCCCTAGGTCTCCCACGGAGGTCAGGGAGTTGTTCTGGCCTGTTCACTGCTGCATCCTCAGCACCAGAATGGAGGGGACGCTCCGTCAGCTTTTGTTTACGTTGTTTATGTAACTGACTCAGGGCGGGTCCAGAAGCTTCTATCCCCAGCAGCAGGGGACAGAGGCCGCCGGTTCTCAGCCCGCCCTCCGGCAGGCGCCTGCTCTCAGACCCACGAGCCACCACGCACCTTGGGAGCAGTCTGAGCCGGTCCAGCCGGGCAGACAGTAGCAGGTTCCATTGGAGGGGTGGCAGGAGGAGTGGTTGGCACACTTGCAGGGCACACAGCGTTTGCCATAGCGGCCGGGCTGGCAGGCTGGGAGGAAAGGGCTCCTGGTGACCGGGGGCCAACAGCCCTTGATCCCACTCCCTCCCTCCCTCCTCCCCGCTGGCCCCAGGATTGGAATCGGTGGGAGAAGACAAGATGGCAGAGCGGAAGGCTTCTGACACCACGCGCGCCACCTGCTGGCGGGGGCGGGGGAGGCAGCCTCACCTCTCTGGCAGGAGGGCCCCCGGAAGCCAGGCGCGCACACGCAGCTGCCGTTCTCGGGGACGCAGGTGCCCCCGTTCCTGCAGGTGCAGGTGTTGCTGCAGTTGGCTCCCCAGAGGCCCTCGGGGCAGGGCAGGTGGCAGCGGGCACCTGTGGGAGAGAGGAACAGGGTGAGCCTGGCCGCCCTGCCCCTTCCGTAAGGATTCTTCTGGACACATTTCTTTCTTTCTTTTTTAAAAAACTTATTTTATCATTTTTTTTACAGAGAGAGGGGCAGAGTTAGAAACATTGATGAGAGAGAATCATAGATCAGCTGCCTCTTGCACCACCCCCCCACCGGAGATGTGCCCGCAACCAACATACATGCCCTTGACCGGAATCGAACCTGGGAATTTTCAGTCCACAGGCCGACGCTCTATCCACTGAGCCAAACCGGTTTCGGCTGGAGACATTTCTTGGAGTCTGCTGGTATACCCCCAACTCCACAATGGTCACCCAGAATGCTCACCTGTCCAGCCAGGCTGGCACCGGCACTGCCCGTGGACAGGGTCACAGCCCTCCGAGTGGTCGCAGTCACAGCGATGGGCACAGCCTTCACCAAACTTCCCCTTCTGGGAGAGGGAGGAGGGGAGGGCAGGCTGGTCAACTGAGGGATGCCGTGCCCCCCTCCCTCCAGGCAGGAGGCTGTGGGGCCCTTACCGGACAGGGGAGCTGGCAGTGGACCCCGTGCCACCCAGGGGTGCAGGTACAGGCTCCGGTTTGGGGGCTGCAGGCCGCCTCGTGGGCACACTGGCAGCTGGCATTGCAACCGAACCCCCAGGTTCCAGGCGGGCAGGGCACCGAGCAGTTGCCGCGTTGCCAACCTAGAAGGGAGGCTTGCGGGTAGGCATGGGGGCCCGGCTCCTCTCCCGGGGGAGCACACGCTAAGCACACGCTAAGCACTGACTGCACCAGGCTCTGCGCTAGTTGGGGGTGAAGTGGGGGTGCTCGTGGTCCCTCACAAGAGACGAGCATCTACACTGTTAGATGTGTCACGGATGCCTCTTCTGCAAAATGACGGGGGTCGGCAGCAAACCGAATGCTCACAGAGCCCCGATAGGTACCTAAGTGAATCCTCCCCCTCCTGTGGAAGGGCCGGAACTGGAGATGGAGGTTTGTAAACATACGAGAGAGCTAGCCTGTGTCAGAACGCAGCCTGCAGGCCGCCACCCTGCACCTGGAGATCCGGGGGTCCTGCCTGGCGCTGCCCCTTCGTGGTTATGTATCGTGGGGGGCGAACAGGGTCCCCAAAGAGGGGCCTTCTGGGCTGGGCCTTTAAGGCAAGGTGACCAGACGCCCCGCTTTTGGCAGGTCAGTCCCGATTTTTAACCATTTGTCCCGCGTTGCCGAAACCGGTTTGGCTCAGGGGATAGAGTGTCCGCCTGTGGACTGAAGGGTCCGGGCTCGATTTCAGTCAAGGGCATGTACCTTGGTTGTGGGCACATCCCCAGTAGGGGATGTGCAAGAGGCAGCTGATGGATGATTCTCTCTCATGGATGTTTCTAACTCTCTATCCCTCTCTTTTCCTCTCTGTAAAAAAAACAATTATATATATATATATATATATAAAACCAATTATATATAAAAATAATATATATATATATTATTATTTTTTTTTATTATTATTATTGTCCGGGGTCTTTTAGAAAACGCCACGGGACACGGGACAAATTGTTAAAATCGGGACTGTTCCGCCAAAAGCGGGACGTCTGGTCACCTTCCTTTGAGGATAAGTGGGGTTTCTGCAGCTGAAGAAAAAGCAAAGTGGAGATTCCAGGAAGGAAGGAAGCAGCCTGGCTCCTTTCCCACGTCCCCGCTGCCGCCCGGAAGCTCCCCCCTTACCCGGCCGCCCCCCTCCTCCCCGGGGCCCGCCCCCGCCCGCCCCTCCCCGGCGCCCCGTTACCTTCCTTGCAGACGCAAGCGCCGTCCACAGGGGAGCAGGCGATGGCGTTCTCGCAGGAGCAGCGCGAGGAGCAGTTGAGCCCGTAGGTGTCGGGCGGGCAGAGGCTGGCGCAGTGCGGGCCCTGGGGGCCGCGGGCGGACCGTGAGCGGCGGCTCCGCCCCTCCCTCCGCCCCCTCCTCCCGGGTCCCGTTAGCTGGGGCTCAGCTCACCGTGTAGCCGGGCGCGCACCGGCAGAGGCCGCTGTCGGGCTGGCAGAGGCCGCCGTGCAGGCAGAGGCAGTGCTCCCGGCAGCCCGGCCCGTGCGTGTCCCGCGGGCAGCTCTCGTTGCAGCTCAGGCCGGCCCAGCCCGGCTGGCACGAGCACTCCCCGCTCATCGGGTGGCAGCTGCGGGCGAGGCCGGGGTCCGCTCTGAGCCGGGGACCCCTTTGCTGGGGAGGGGGGACGGCCCACAAAGCCAGGGGAGGGGGCCAAGAGCGCCCTGCTACCCCGTCCCAAGGCCCCTCTTTTCCCTCCTGGGCCCTCCATCCCGCCGCGCATGTGCCCCGGGCGGGACCCAGGTGGCTCCGGCCCGGCCCACCTGAGGCTGTGCTGGGGGTCGCAGGCGCAGGGCAGCTGGCAGCTGAGGCCGTAGAAGCCGTCGCGGCAGAGGCGCTCGGTGCAGCGGTGCCCGGTGAAGCCGTGCTCGCACAGGCAGGCGCCGTTGGGGAAGCAGCGGGCCCCGGGCGCGCAGTCGCAGGTCTCGGCGCAGTCCTGTCCGAAGTGGCCCACCGGGCACTCCTCCCGGCACCTGGGCGCCCGGCGGGGTGAGCCTGGCCGCCGCGGCCACCCTCCCTGCACCCCCCCCCAGGCCCCGCCATCCCGATGCCACTCACCTCTCCCCCGTGTAGCCGGGGGCACAGCTGCACTGCCCCGTCAGCGGGTCGCAGAGGCCCCCGTTGTGGCAGCGGCATTCCTGGGAGCAGTTGGGGCCGTGGAAGCCCTGGGCGCAGGGCAGGGTGCAGATGGCGCCCTGCGGAGCGAGAGGCTGGCAGACTCCCCGGCACTGGGTCTCCCCCTGGTCCCAGGACCCTCACACCGCTCCGGGGCCCACAGGCCACCGCTGCACGTGCACCCTCCCCGAGCCCTCCCAGACCCACCCCGGCCCCACAGCCCCCCCCTCATACCATCCAGCCAGGCGGGCAGCTGCAGGAGCCACCGGAGGCCTCGAAGACGCCCCCGTGGTGGCAGGGAGAGGTGCTGGGGCAGAGGAGGCCAGCGGGGCCCCGCACACAGGACACCTCACAGCTGGCGGGCAGAGCAGGGGAGGTCAGTGTGGGTCAGTGTGAGCAAGCAGGACTTGCCTCCCCTTGGCCCTAAGGCCTGACTGCAGGGCTCAGTGAGCACACACACACACACACACACACATCCCAGCCTCCCTGTAGGGGACTATGGCATCAGAAAGCAAAACTTGCCGAAGCCGGTTTGGCTCAGTGGATAGAGCCTCGGCCTGCAGACTGAAAGGTCCCAGGTTCAATTCCGGTCAAGGGCATGTACCTTGGTTGCGGGCACATCCCCAGTAGGAGGTGTGCAAGAGGCAGCTGGTGGATGATTCTCTCTCATGGATGTTTCTAACTCTCTATCCCTTTCTTTTCCTCTCTGTAAAAAAATCAATAAAATATGTTTTTAAAAAAAAAGGAAGCAAAACTTTCCTCGACTGGAGATGGCAGAGACACAGCACCACCAGGTGCGGCAGAGTGGAGGCCCCAGGCCCCGGTCCCCTCTGCCGTGGCTCATGCTGCTCCTTCTGGGGGGCCTCTCCCCGCGTGGAGGTCTCAGCTCAAGGTCCTCCATGTCCCCGGGCCATGGCTCCCACCCAGTGAGCCTTCTCCCTCCTGGGCTCCCAGCCCTCCCTGGGGGCCCTGCCCGGGGCTCCCTGTCTCCGCCCCACATGATGACATGCTTCCACACGCATGCTCTCTCGTGTTATCTTCACAGGAGCCTTCCCACGTGGTAACGCTGTTGCCGCTGCACGGACAGGAACCAGGCTCACAAAGCCAATGACTGGCTCCAGGTCACTCCGCCGGGGGGGCGCTGGGACTGGGATTTGGGCCTCTGGGTGCCACCCCTCCCTTTGGAGCCCGTCGGAGTTCCCCCGCACACGCCCGTCTGCGCCAGCGTGGTCCTGTGCCCGTCCCCCACCACACACACCTGGGCCCCGTCCTCTCCGGGGGGCAGAAGCAGGCTCCGGTCTGGGGGTCGCAGGGCGCCCCGTGGCAGCTGCAGGGGAGCTGGCAGGCGGGGCCGTAGCGGTGAGGGGGGCAGGGCAGAAGGCAGTGGGGGGGCTGCAGGCCAGGGGGGCAGGAACAGGCCCCACTCTTGGGGTCACAGGAGCTGCTGTTGCCACAGCGGCAGGGCTTGTCGCACTGGGGTCCCCACACGCCCGGGGGACAGTCTGTGAGAGGAGGAGGGTGGGAGAGGTTACGGGGGTCTCACCCCCCCTTCTCCTCCCCCCCTACCCCCCCCCCCAGCCTCCAGCTAATCCCTGTCCCTGTCTCCCATCCCCCACAGACGCCACGTCTGGCTTGGCCCAAACTCTGCCGCATCCCCAGCAAAGGCAGCGGAGAGCAGCGGCCGCCCACTGGCAGAGCAGAGCCCTGGTGTCCTGAGGTCCGAAAGGATGGGTACCTGCTAGGGCCCTGGCACCTGTGCCCGGCTCGGGGGGTGCCCGAGGCCCTGCCATCACTCACCACTGGAGCAGTCGTCGCCGCGCCAGCCTTGCACACACTGGCACTGGTTGGGTGCCACGCAGCGGCCGTGGACACACTCCTGGACGCAGAGCGCTGGGCAGAGACGGGGGAGGGGAAGGGGCTTGCCGGCCTGCCCTCACCCCCCTTCCCACTGAGCCTGTCTCCCTCCCCCACCAGGGCCCGGGCTCTGAGCAGCACCCGCCTCTAACACGCAGAAAGGCTGAGGGTTCCGGGCTCCGGGCCCCTCGGGGGAAATCCTGGAGGCACCCTGAGGGTCCTCTAAGGGAGAGGGTCCTCAGGGAGCACCTAGACACGGAGGCTGTCCGGAGACTGGGGCCCAGGGTAGGTCAGGCGAGGCAGGGGCTGATGGCGGGCCAGAGGTGAGGCGAGGAGAGGGAGGCACAGCAGGCCCCAGTCTGGGGCCTCAGGGTGTTGAGATGGGGGGAGCGGGGACAGGAGAGACCGAACAGCAACAAGTCAGAGACAGAGAGAGAGACAGGGGCAGATGCAGACATCACACACACACACACACACACACACACACACACAGTGAGAGACACAGGCAGACTGGAGCCCGGAGAGCAAGGACGCCGGGAGGCGGACAGACTGCGGAGGGGCGTGAGGAGGGGGGAGGGGAGGGGGGTGTCCCTAGGGACGCCGCCAGGTGAGCGGGAGGAGGGGGCCCCCAAAGGGCAGAGGAGTGTCCCCCGCCCCGGTGGCTGCAGGGAAGGCCCGGAGGGGGCGGGCTCAGCCCCTCCCACGCCCCGCCCCGCCCCGCCCCGCCCGGACTCACGGACGCAGGCCCCGCGGCTCTCGTAGAAGCCCTGGCAGCACTTGAGGCGCTTCCGGTGGTCCAGCTTCACCACCTGGCGGTACACAGTCCTGTAGACAACCCTGGGGAGGCCGAAGGCCGTCAGGCTCCCTGCTGAGGCCCAGCACCCCGCCCCCCCGAACCCCGCCCCCAATGCAGAGCAGCACTGTGGGAGCCTGGGGCCCGTCCGGCGCTCTGGGCTGGGAGAGCGTGGACCACCCCACCCTGGAGGGCCCGCGGCCAGATGCTTCCTCCAAACCCCGAAGGTCCCGAGGAAAGAAGGAGGGTGTGCGGGCGCAGCTGCCCAGGAGGGGGCAGAGCACTCACGTGGGCTGGGGGCAGGTGTGGGGGCTCAGCCAGGGCTGGCTGCAGGCCTCCGAGGGGAGCAGACTGAACGGGCGCGAGTGGGACTCCTTGGTGGTGGTGGTGAAGCTGCAAGACAGGGAGGGGCCGGGGCCCGGGGCAGGGAGGCCTGAGCGGGCACCGGGGCCGCAGCGGGGAATCGCCACCCCAACCTTTGCTCCCCCAAACCTAGAATGAACCCTGAATTCGAACATTCCCGGAACCCCCTTCCCCGCACATCAGAGCCCCTTCTCACCGATAGGACCAGAGCTGGCAGTCTTTCCTCCCTCCTCCTGCCCATGCAGGGAGATGGAGCCGGCGCCCACGCGTGCGTTGCAGCAGTTCTGGCCAAATCCTGCCCTAGGCCTCGTTTCCCTGCCCTGTCCTTTATGCCCCGCTGGGCCGGCCCCTCTGCCCCCACTTTCTGCCCCCCGCCCAGAAAATGGCTCCCCCTCTGTGCCCTGTCTTGCAGCCAGTCTCCCACCGAGGCCGAGGGCCTGGGATAGAGAAAGGGCAGACGGGGCAGAGCTGGGATGGAGACTGAGACAAGGTCGGAGATGGGGAGAGAGAGTCGGAGGCAGCCATGGAGGGGAGGGGAGCGCAGAGCAGAAACAGGCAGGGGGTGAGGGCCTGAGAGAGGGCGGGAGGTCGGAAGAAGGGCCCTCCCTCGTGGGGAGCGAGGGGAGCTGGGGGCTTGGGGCCCTTCTCACCTTTCCCAGAAGCTGCAGGTGTTGGGGTCGTTGGGGTTGAGGGTTCCGGCCAGCCCCAGGCCCAGGGCCAGGAGGAGGGAGCGCAGAGGAGGAGACATGGCGGAGGCCTGGGACATGGTGTGGGCGTGCGGGGCGCGCAGCCTCAGCCTAGGCTCTGAGGACCCGTTCTCCGCGGAGGCCTGAGCAGGTGAGGGGAGAACAGGCTGCTGCCACGCCTCCTGCCCCGGCGCCTGGCCCAGCTCCCACCACCTGCCCAGGTGGGGCACCCAGCGCTCACACCGCCCCCCTGCCCGGGTGGGGCACCCAGCACTCACACCACCCCCCTGCCCGGGTGGGGCACCCAGCGCTCACACCGCCCCCCTGCCTGGCCGTCCTCCCTCGACTCTTCACCTTGAGTTCACACCTTCAAGGTGGAGCCCCGAGAGCCACCCTTACATCTCTGCTCTGCTCCTTGACCCCCTCTTGCAGACTGCCCCCCATTTCTTCTGGAGGCACTACCCCCCCCACCCCCCGCCACACACACACACACACACACACACACCACTGTTCCCGGGCCTATTTCCTGATCATGCCGTTTCTCTCCGAATCTCCAGCCCCAGCCCAGCCCTACCCAGGGCACTCCAATATTTACACCAAGATTTGAAACCAGAGCCAATGGGGGCAGGTTACGAGGGAAGCCCCCCGGGCTCAGCTGGAGGGAGAGCTTTCTCACGGTCAGAGCAGTCGGCAGCCTCAGGGTGAGCTCCCCAGCCCCGGTGTGTGCAGGCCGAGGCCAGACCACCCTGATGTGGTGGCAGGCGTCCTGCTCTCTGGGACGAAGGAGGTAGGCTGGGTCCGGTAGGCTGGGACCCCACAGGGATCCCTCTCCTCCCGGGTGGCCTCCCTCCCACGCCCTCTGGCCCTGCAGAGCTGCAGCCCCCCCCGCCTTCCCGTACACCCAGCCTCTCCTATGGACCCGTGAGGACCAGTGGTGCTCAGCCCGCAGCTCCTGAGTCGTGTAAGTAGCTTGAGATCAGGCACGGGGGGTTATTCACATCGTGGAAATACACACACACACACACACACACACACGCCAGGCCGGCCGCACACAAACACACCAAGTCAGTCAAACACTGGCCAGTCATCACCGCACCCAGCTCCAGGAGCTGTCACCCGAGGGGGCCCCCCACCTGGCCTCAGGTTTAAGGAGAGCACCCACCGCCCTCGGGGCACCCGTCAGCCATCTGGAAGCGGGCTCCTCTCCCTCTCCTCCACCCCAGCCTCGCCCCGTGGGTGGGAAGCGGGTCAGGACCCAGATGAAGCCTGTTCTGGGAGGCTGAGCTTCGGCGTGGCCACCCCCGCTGCTGGTTTCAGATTCCGTGTTTAACGTTCCTAAGACTGTCTCCCGCCATCCCTCCCCCCACCCCTTCCCGCTCTGCACCTCCCGGGGGCGCTCACATCTGCTTACGATTTGGGAGCAGCGAGGTCTGCTGCTGGCCCCCTGCACCCCTGAGTATCTCTGGAATGCTCAACGCCCGGCCCCACACATGCCCCCCACCCACACACTCCCAGGGGCCCCGAGCTGCTCCCAGCTCCAGCCAGAGCCTCGCCTGCCTCACCGGAAGCAGAGACCCCACAGGGATCCCTGTCCTCCCAGGTGGCCTCCCTCCCACGCCCTCTGGCCCCGCAGAGCTGCAGCCCGCCCCCCAGGCTGTCCATCACAGCTCCCTGCGGCCACAGCTCTGCCCACAGCTCTGCCCCTGGCTTTTGTGCTTCCTCCCCCGAGGCCTCAGGCCGCTCGCTCACTACCAGCAGCTCCCAGGCCTCAGCCGCAATGGGAGCTCCGGGGAGCCCAGCAGCGCGCTGTGTGCTGTGTGTGGTCGGCAAGGTGGCCTCCGGGCCAGAGAGGGTCCCGGGGGACCCTGCTGCTCAGGGTATGGAGCCTGGAAACAGGAAGTGGAGATGAGATGGAATGTGTATTTGGGGGTGACTCTATTTCCCCACTGCCCTCAGCTCCGGTGGGATGTGAGGGAGCCCTCTCTCTCCAGTGGCTTGTCGCTCCCGCTGAGGGGGTGAGGGGACTCGGCCTGTCCTCCGGGGCCAGCAGTGTCCTTCAGACCCCATAGCCCGTCCCAGGGCCCACCCCACAGCCTCCCACACATGCTGCCACCCCCTCCCAAACAGCTCCTTCCCAAACCTCCACCAGCTACGCCCTCTGCCTTTCCCCCCCCTCCCCGCCCCCAGCCACTGCCCCAGGCCCAGTGCCTACCTCCAGGGCTGGCCCTGTCTGCTCCCAGCGGACCTCCCACTTCTCCCTCCAGGGCTCAGCGGCCAGGGCCCCGGGCAGCCCCAGCCTCCACACCTCACCCTGCCCACCTTCCTCGTGCTGAGCCCTCCCGGGGCCCTGGCAGGGGGGCCCTGTCCTCAGGCTGGCGCTCCCTCGGTCTGGGTCCTGGACCCCCCCTGGCTAAGCCTCATCTCCAGCCACTCCAGACCCAGGCTCCCCCCGCTGGGACCTGCCTCAGGCAGAGGCCCCCGTGAGGTGGGGAAACCTGCAGCGGGAAGGAGAGCGGCAGGAGGGTCCGAGCAGATAGGGCTCCTGGCCCCACAGAAAGTCCTTCTTCCATTCACATCAGCCCCTCCCACCGTCAGCCCCGCCCACCTCCCCTCCTCCCACCACCAGTCCCCCCATCTTCCTCCTCCCATCTCCCCTCCTCCCACCACCAGTCCCCCCATCTTCCTCCTCCCATCTCCCCTCCTCCCACCACCAGTCCCCCCATCTTCCTCCTCCCATCTCCCCTCCTCCCACCACCAGTCCCCCCATCTTCCTCCTCTCACCCCCCTCTCCCACCAGCCTCCAGAGGAGCTGGTTCTCCAGGGGCTCTGAGGGGCCTGGGGGCGGGCAGGAGCGTGAGGAGGGCGGGCATGGCAGAAGGCTGTTTGCCAAAGGGCCTCCTGGTAGCACGGAGTTCAGGGGAAGAGTCAGCTACTTGGGAGTGGGGCTGGAAGCAGGGTGCGGTCTGGGAGACCAGTGGGTAGTCAGCAGGGAGCGGGGAGATGGGATGGGGATCCTGGAAGGGAGGGGATGGGTTTGGCCAAACCCTCCTTCAGCCCCTGGGGGGGGAGGGTGTGTGCACAGGCCTGACCAGGAGCCCAGTGAAGCGAATCACTTCTCTCTCCTCAGCGTTTCGTTCCTGAGGGGCACGGGCACCTGAGGCCCTGGTCCCTTCTCTCCCAGCCCCTCCAGCCCCCGCAGCACTGGACCCTGTGATTGCAGGAGCCTCTCAACTGCTGGCACCCCACCCACCCACCCCAGGGGCCCTCAGTTCATTCACGGAGATGTGCCCCCAGGACCCCCCCCCCTCCTCCCCCTGGCGTAACCCCTTCCTCCCTGTCTCTGGTGTGAGGCACCCGGACCCCTTCCCTCCCAGGAATGATAATGGAGCCACACGTGGGCGGTGGGCGGTGGGCTTCGGCGTGGGGGAGGGCAGGGTGCTGAGCGATTAACTCGGCTCCTCTAATTGGAAGCTCCCATCAGCCCGTGGGGCGGGTATGGTTACTCCTTTCACAGATAAGGAGCCACGGGCACCAAGAGGCGAGTCGCTTGCCCAAAGCCGCCAGTAGCACCAGGGTGTGTTCCAGTCTCTGCGAGCCCAGGCGGCAATCCCGGGGGCTTTGTCTCTGGATTAGCAGCCTGGGTGACGGGGAGGGGAGCAGCCTGGCGGGCGAAGGGGATGGGGCCGCAGCAAGAACGCGCTCGGAGGCGTGGGAACGGGATGTGTTTACAGAGAAGAATGAGCTGACACTTCTCTCCCCTCCACCTCGAGAGGCAAAGCAGCTGGGCTCCCGGCCAGCCCCCAGGCCCCCAGGCCCGGCCCTGTCTGAGCAGCCCCAGCACCCCTGCCCTCTCCGCCCCCCCGCACCCCCAAACCCCCACTGAGCCCAGCCCAGCTCAACCGCCCCTGCTCTTCCCAAAGCTCAGCCTGGTTTGGGGGGGCCCGCTAGCTCCCCTCCTGTGCCACAGCCCCGGCTAGGAGGAAGGGGTGCGGAGGCCCCTGGGGGAGTTCCCAGCAGACAGAGGCTCCATTTCCACAGAAAGCACACACACAGCCAGAGCGGGACCTTCCACACCGTCCCTCCCTCCCGGCTTCTCTTCTTTCTCAGATGCCCTCTGAGCTCTGCATCCCCTCCCGCCCCAGCTAAGCCTGGGCTCGAACCGTCTGTCACACGGGGAGGGCAGGAGTGCCGACCTGGCGGGGCTGCTGGGCAGGCTGAGGTCTGAGTTAGAACAGATACTGCCGAGAGCGCTGGCTGCCTCAGCCCTGCACCCACCCCGCCCCTTGGCACTGTCCTAGCCTTCCAGGATTAATTCCAGGAAATGCCGTGTGTGTTTCTGAATCTGAAGAACCCCCGGGGTGGTCAGGAATAGGAATTGGGCCTTAGATGCTGACAGGGAGAGAAGAACTGGGGACTGCGGGGGAGTAGGGGGAGGGCCTGCCCTGATCCCCCAGACCTAACCCCCCAGAACAATGGGCTGACCACCAGATCCTTCTTCAAGCCAAAGGCGGCTGACAGCAGGCTGCCTAGATTCTGCTTCCCAGGCCCTCCGCCTGAAAACCACCTCCCCCTCCTGGCTGGGTTCCTCTGGCCCCTCCTCTCTCTCTCTCTCCCCCCCACCACCCCAACTCTGTGTGTGTGTGTGCATGTATGTGTCCTCCCCATCTCGGAGTCCACAGGTTCTGTACTCACAAGCTGTCACACGCGATGTGACCTCAGGCGGCAGCTGATCCCTGTGAGCCTCCATTTCATCGTCTGTGAAGTGGGAGAGTCCACTCACACCTCCCAGGGCTCAGTGAGGGCTTCCTTCCTCCATCGGTTTCTTGGTCTCTCTCCTCCCTCTACACCCAGGCTGCCATGTGCATGGTGCAGCATGCTCCCTGCTCCCGGGTGAGGCACGAGTGGAGCCAGCCAGCCGTGTGTCCACCTTGGTGCCCTGCCTCGCATCTCCTGCCTGTCTCCCTCCCAGGCTCTGCGTCTGCCTCCCTGCCCTCCCCTAACGTACCTTGGCCGTAGAGACAGGATCCCTCGTCCTGCCCACTCCGTGAGATCCCAGTCTGAAGACCCCCACTTCCTCCCGCGTAGGAAGGCGCTCCCACCCAGCTCTACGCACCACACGGTGCACACATACCCGCGCTTGCACACGCAAGCCCAGAGCCCCTCCCGTGTGCAGCCAGGCCAGGCCTCCGGGACACCAGGCATGTCTGCCGGATGGAGGGACAGGAAGCCTGCATGTTCGCGTTCGTGCCAGAGGCGGGCGGGGAGGGGCAGGGGTGAGGGGCCGGCCTTGCGCTCTCGGTGGCTCAGGAAACAGAAGCTAGAGGGTCCTCCGTCCGAGCTGTTTACTCATCAGGAAACGGGGAAACTGCGGGATCTGATTCACTGGGCACCCCCACGCCCGCTGAGGTCGGCGCCGGGCCCGGCCCCACCCTCGCCACCATCCGCGGGTGCGAGTGACCGTTATCCCCGCTTCGCGACGGCCTGCCCAGGGACTGGCTGTCAGCGGCAATGCAGGGCCAACCTCCCCTCGAAGGACCAAAGAGGAGCCCAGGCCAGGAGCCAGCTTCCCAGTGGAAAACTCCCCTCTGGCCCCCCGCCAATGGGTGCTCCTCGCCACCCCCGGGCCCCTCCGAAAGCACAGCTCCGCCCTGGCCACCGCCCCTCTCCATGCCTCTGAGGCCCCCCCCACGCGTCCAGCCTCAGGGCCGCTGCCCTGTGACCCCATCACACTGCACAGCCGCTGCCCACAGGCCGCTCACCTCTCAGCCGTCTCTGCCCAGGCCACCCCTGACAGGCCCGCCTCCCCCAGCAAGCCCTGCAGACCTCACCCACTCCCGCCTGCCCTCCTCCCCACAGCCCCCGCCCCATCCGGTCCCCTGCCCAAAGGAGACCTGGCTGTTCTCCCCCTCTCCCCCAAGTCTTGCCTAAGGCCAGCCCTACATTGGGCACGGGTCCATACTTCCCGAGACCCCAGCCAAAGGCTGGGTACCAGTGTCCTCCGCTGGGGGCAGGGGGCCTGCCCCGGGCCAACCCACAAGCCACAGCCCCTGGGACACCCAGTGCTGACAGGCTGAGCAGGTGGTGAGACCCCACCGGTGAGCCTGGGACCCCTCCGATCTGATTCCTCCCCGAGGCCCCAGGAGTGCGCCATCGCCATCCTGCTGGCCCAGCCGGGCGGAAAGCCCCGGCTCCCGCCTCCCCCAGCAGGACTCGGTCTCCCGCGGTGGGAATGGGAGGAGGGAGAGGTGTTCAGAGGGCGCACTGAGCAGCGGAACCAGGGCCCTCAAGACCCAGCCCCGGCCAGACGGCAGAGCCGGAATTTCGGAAAGAACTTCCTTTGTTACAAAGTGAAAGGGAGCTCCAGACCCGACCCCCTGACCTCCGGCAGGAACTCCTGGGGCTGGCCTCCAAGTGCCTATGGGAGGAGTGCCCCTCAGTCACACCGAGTCACCTGTGTGCCCCGCAGCCCAGGGCAACGCCCCCCCGACCATCCACACGGCCTCCGAAATAGGGGGACAGGGCGAGGCTCAGAGGCCACGGCTTTGGGGCGGGGGGGGGGGGGAGGGAGGCAGGAGAGGGGACCCAGGAGTCCCTAAAGCCCCCCCACATGCTGTTCCTCTCTGGATTCCTCTATCGTGCCCCGTATGGGGGGTGGTAATACCAATCGCTGTCACACGTTACATGTACACTGTGGGCTGGATCCTTGCTTTTCCTCCTCTCAGCAATCCCAGAACGTAGGTGCATCTGCCTCCCGCTCGGTAGGTGAAGAGACTCCAGGGAGCGCAGGCGTCTGTCCCAGGCCAAAAAGCCAGCTGGGGCCCTGGGTTGGGACCAGCAGGGCGGCCCCGTCGAGGGCCTGCTCTCCAGGGGTTTCTTTCTAGTCTCCGGCCGCTGTCTTTTCTCTGTCTCCCCCTCCCTGCTCTTCCTCTCCGTCTCTGCTCTGTTTTTCTAAGTTGGCCTCTCTCTCCAGCCCCCACCCCCATCCCCACCCCCCGCCGCTCCCTGTCCCCCTCTGAACTTTGTTGTTTCCGGGAATCTCTAAGGCTCTTTCTCTATTTCCTTATTTATGTCTCTCTCTACCTCTTTCTCTGCCCTGCCTCCTCTTCCTTCTCCCGCTGGCCTCGTCCCAAAGTTCACGTGCCAAGCATGCGGCCAGCACCCTGCTCGGAGGCAGAACGGGCCCCCGCACCCCTCGGGGCCCCCGGAGTCCTCTCTCCCAGGCTCCCAGGGCTTCTGGGAGGAGAGGCGGCGGCGGGGGGGGGGGGTGCTCCCCAGCAGCACGTGTTGGTGTGGGAGGCAGACAGAAGCCCAGCGACTCTATCTCTGTCCCGGCTTCCGATTGGCGGAGGGGGCTGCCCGGCGTTTCCTCTTCTGGGAACGTCTGATAGGGAATGGTGGGGGTGGGAGCCGCGGGGAAGCCGATGCCAACCACAGCCTCATCCCCCGGGAAAAGGGGAAGGCAGAGAGGTGAGCCTGGCCACCCAGCCGGCTGCCAGGCGGCAGGGAAGGGAGCCCCGACGGCAGACTGGCAGACCCGGGAAGACCTCAAAAGTGGGAGGGGCAGCAGCAGGGGACAGGAGAGCCGGCCCCACACTCTGGCTCCCAGGAGCACACACACACAGCGGTCCTATATCATGGACTAGGGTGGGATGGGGTTCAGAGAACAGCTCCCTGCCCGCCCCCCGCCCCCCAGGCCCAGCTTAGGCCAGGGTGCAGAGCTGACCCCTTGCCCAATCCTGCCTGGAGCTGAGGTCTGGCTGGTCCTGGGAACCAGCACAAGCTGTTCCGTCCCCGGGGACTGGGAGCTCAGAGAAGGCGGGAGAGCAGAGTCCACCCCAGCGGCTCTCCGGAGCCGGACCTGCCGCTCCCCCAGGCTTGCTGTTGTCACTGCTTCAGACCATCCTGAGCCCACGGGGTCCTTAGAGGACCGGGTGCCCGTGACCTTCGGTCAACTTCCCGGTCCTCCCAACAGGCAAAGCCCGGGGCGCCAGGAGCCTGCACCCCGCCTCCTCTGCAGCCTCCTCACAGGCAGTGCACACTGACCGGGGCCAACCACCACCCCAGGAGGCAGGCACTGCGTGTTTAGAAATGAGAAACGGAGGCAGGAGTGTGAGCCTCTGGACAAGGTCCTACCGCTCATCAGGAGCGGAGGAGAGACTCCACCTGAGCTGTCTGACTCCGCTGTGCTGCCCAGAGCTCCCTGCGGCCAAGCAGGGGACCCGGGGCTGGTCCCTCCCGCCCGGGACGGGGAGCAGGTGGAGGCTGCCCACCTCTGCTGCCCGGTACCCGCTGTTCCACCAGGCACAGCACCCGTGCCCCTGGGCCCCCTCCTACAATCACCCACGGCATCTCCTCCCTCCTCTCCCAAACCACCCACGGCATCTCCTCCTCCCTCCTCCCCTCCCCGCCCGGAGCGCTCAGGCCCGGGTCCGGGGGACCTCCCCGGGGCGGCGCGGCCACTCACCTGCCGGGCCGCCTCTCCGCCGGCCGGGGGCGGGGGCCGCCCGGGAGGAGACGGGACGAGGGTCCCGCGTGGAGCCCCGGCCGGACTGCGGCGGCGAGCGAGGCGGCGGCCAGCGGGGCGGGAGCGGCGGAGGCGGGGGCAGGAAGGAGGTGGGACTCGGGCCGCCGCGGCAGGAAGTTTTCACAAGGAAGCGGGAGCCGGGAGCCGGGAGCCGGGAGGGGAGATGCCGGAGGGGAGAAGCCGGAGGGGAAAGCCGTGCTGCGGGGACCGGGAGGCCAGCGGCCCCTCGGCGGGCGGCGGGGACCGGGGTGCGGACCGGGGAGAGCGGCTCCCGCCGGCGGGGCGCGGGGCTCCCGGCTGCACCGCGCGGACCTCAGCTTTCCCGTCTGCAAAGTGGGCTCGCGGGGGGGAGGCGGTGAGACCGCCAGCGCGGCCGGCGACCCCGATCGCAGTCAACACCGGCTGGGAGAGCCGAAGCCGGTTTGGCTCAGCGGATAGAGCGTCGGCCTGCGGACTGAAGGGTCCCGGGTTCGATTCCGGTCAAGAGCATGTACCTTGGTTGCGGGCACAGCCCCGGTGGGGGGCGTGCAGGAGGCAGCTGATCGATGACTCTCTCATCGATGTTTCCAACTCTCTCTCCCCCTTCCTCTCTGTAAAAAATCAATAAAATATATTATAAAAATAAAAAGACCGGCAGGGGAAGGCTCTCCTCTCCCTCTCCCGTCGGCCCTGACACCTCCGGGGGGTGTGATGCTGGGAAGCCGCCTCCTGCGGAGCCTCCCGCGGCCTCTGCTGGGCGGACCGGGCGGCGGCACCCGCACAGCCCGCGGCAGCCGGCCGATGTGCTCGCTCCGGAGGCCGGCCACCTGCCCCGCCCACCCGAGGGCTCCTTCCCCTCTCAGTCGCCATCTGGGGGGACAAAGACAATTTTATAACATGTGCCGCCATCACCAGCCCTTTGAGCGCGTGGCTTCCTTTCATTCTAAAGTCGAGCTTGATGCTTTTACCCGATGAGACCCGTGTCCCCAGTGGTTAGGACACTAGGAGTGGCCGGAGCAGAATTTGAAGCGAGGTCTGTGATCAGTCTGATTCCGGGGAAAATCTACAATTGTAGACAGGCTCGCTCCTCCTTTGCGATGTTTAGAAATCAACTTTATATTGTGGAGGTGTAGTAGATACGAGGAACAAGTCCCCACTTAAGAGTGTACAGTTCGATGACGGTCTTTTAGATTTTCCTTAGTGTGGTAAAATGTGCAGACCATAACGTTTACCATGTTAAACGTTTTAAGTGCGCAGTTCAGCGACATGAAGTTCACTGAGTGGGCCACAGCCTCATCATCACCGTCTCCAGAGCTTTCTCATCATCCCAAATGGAGGCTCTGTCCCTCATCAACAGCAACTCCCATTCCTCCTCCCACAGCCCGAATGTCTCTTCCACTTCCTGTCGCCATGCATTTGACTCCTCCGAGTCCCTAAATGTGGTATTATACACATTTGTCCTTTGGTGTCTGGCTCATTTCACTTAGTTTGATGAGTTTGGGCAAATGTGTTCATCTATGTAACCACCAGTCCAATCAAAATGAAAAAAAAAAAAAATAAACAAATAAATAAAAAACAAGCCCGGCCAGCTTGACTCCGTGGTTGAGCATCAACCTATGAACCAGGAGGTCATGGTTTGATTCCCGGTTGGGCCACATGCCCGGGTTGGGTTGCAGGTTCGATCCCCAGTGTGGGGTGTGCAGGAGGCAGCTGATCAATGATTCTCTCTCATCACTGATGTTTCTATCTCTCTCCCCCTTCCTCTCTGAAATCAATAACAAATGTTTCTTTAAAACCACACTTCCCTCCCCCCAAAAAAACTTCCTTCTGGCCCTTTGCAGAAAACACTGCACCCCCAGCTCCATTCTCACCTCCCAAAAACCAGTCCTATGAAATCTCTGATATGCTTTTCATTACTGTGGATTTGTTCTAGAATTTATATAAATGGCTCACACAATATTTTGCATATCGGTGCCTAACTAGATCCTTCCACTCACTGTACAGCCTTCCAATAGTTTGTTGCTGTTAATGCTGAGTGATATTCCATTGTGTGAATTTACCCCAATTTGTTTTATCTTTACACTGTTTTGTTTCGTTTGTTTGAAGATACTATGAATAAAGTCACCATGAACATTTGTGTAAAAGCTTGTGTGGACATACGTGTTTCTTTATCTTAGTAGCTACTCGAGTGGGATTGCTGGGTTATAATGGTTATAAATTCTTTATGAAGTCTGGTTTCAAGTCCTTTGTCAATAATATATATTGAGAGAGAGATTGAAAATGGCAGCAGAGGAAGCTACAAGGACACTCTCCTAGGACCGAATTGTAAATACAACTCAGATACAGAAAAGCCACCCTGAGAAATCAACTGAGCACTCGCTGGAGAGGTCCCTGCTAACGAGGGACGGGGAGTGGAGACCGCACAGAGGCTGGTGGGAAGTGCGGAGGGGAGAAAGGGCTGGCCAGGCTCCCGCAGACAGCAGCTGAAGGTCCGGAGGAACATCGCAGCAGTAGAGGGTTCCCACTGAGAACTCTGGGGTTTAAACCCCAAGCCAGGCTCCCCAGCCCTGAAAACCAGAACTGATAAAGGAGCTCACAGCACATCTGGCTGCAGAAAGCAGCAGGGTTGCTGCCTGACAGTGAGAGATGGCTGGAAATGCAGGCACCCTCTTAAAGGGTCTGTGCACAAAATTCTGTGTGCAGCCACTCATCGTGGGCTCCAGCAGAGAGGGCAGAGTGGACTGAAGCTGTGTGAGGAGAGTCTAGGTTTGGGGGCCCTGGGGTTGGAGCTCAGAGGGCAGCCATCCCAGGCTCCTGTGCTGAGCCATTCCTTCATGCTTCAGAGAACATCTTTCTTCTCCAGCGACCTTTGCTATCCAGGTGGCTTTTGCCTGGGGACAAGGCAGTTGCCCCACCCTGTTGGGAGACCTCTTGCCCCATCCTGTGGTCTATCTCCTCAAGCAAGGTATGATGGAGAATAACAACCAGACTGCAGGCAGAGGTGGATTTCTGGAGGCTTTGAGTCTTTTTTTTATTTTTTTATTTTTTAAATATATTTTATTGATTTTTTTACAGAGAGGAAGGAAGAGCTAGGACATCAATGAGAGAGAAACATCATTGACCAGCCGCCTCCTACACACGTCCTACTGGGGATGTGCCCGAAACAACCAAGGTACATGCCCTTGTTGGGAATCAAACCTGGGACCCTTCAGTCCGTAGGCTGACACTCTATCCACTGAGCCAAACCGGTTAGGGCAGGTTTTGAGTCTTTGACTGGTCTTCTTCTGGTCCTGGGGCTAGAAAAAGCAGATCCTGGTACACAGCTTGATCTTTTCCAAAGGCACCCAGCCCAGCAGAGGGAGCCACAAGCTGTGGATTGCCGACAGCTCCAGAGGACTCAGGGCCAGTCAGAAACAATGTCTGATGCTGCCTCCACATAGCAGATCTACCTAATACACAAACACAAACACAAACAGGCAGCCAAAATGGGGAGACAAAAAAACAATCCCCAAAAGAAAGAACAAGATAATTCTCCAGAAGAAGAGCTAAATGAAATGGAGATAAGAGATTTATCAGACGAAGAGTTGAGAATAATGATGGCAAAGATGCTCAACAGCTTAGAAAAGACATAGTAACTATGAAGAATTACATAGCACTAATAAAGAATAATTTACAGGGATTCAACAGAAGGTTGAGAGTAGAGCATTCTGGGAATCAATAAACAATTTGAAATATGAGGAAGAAAAAAAACACATACACAATCAGAAGATTAAAAAAGAAAAAAGAATCCAAAAATATGAAGATAGTGTAAGGAGCCTCTGGGACAACTTTTGGAAAGGGGGAGTGCCAGAAGGAAAAGAGAGAGAGCAAGATGTTGAAAATCTACTTGAGCTGAAACCGGTTTGGCTCAGTGGATAGAACGTCGGTCTGCAGACTGAAGGGTCCCAGGTTTGATTCCAGTCAAGGGCATGTACATTGGTTGCGGGCACATCTCTGGGCGGGGGGGGGGGGGGGGGGGGGGGAAGTGCAGGAGGCAGCTGGTCAATGTATCTCTCTCATCAATGTTTCTAGCTCTCTCTCTCCCTTCCTCTCTGTGAAAAATCAACAAAATATATTAAAAAAGAAAAAGAAAATCTACTTGAAGAAATAATGACAGAAAACTTCCCCTACCTGGTGAAAGAAATAGACTTACAAGCCCAGGAAGCCCAAAGAGTCCTAAACAAGAGGAACTCAAAGAGGACCACACCAAAACACATCATAATTAAAATGCCAAGGGTTAAGGACAAAGAGAGAATCTTAAAAGCATCAAGAGAAAAGCAGTTAGTTACCTACAAGGGAGCGCCCATATGACTGTCAGCTGATTTCTCAACAGAAACTATGCAGGCCAGAAGGGAGTGGCAAGAAATATTCAAAGTGATCAAAAGCAAAGACCTACAACCAATATTACTCTACCCAGCAAAGCTCTCATTCAGAATTGAAGGGCAGATAAAGAACTTTGCAGACAAGAAAAAAAACTAAAAGAGTTCATTACCACCAAATCAGTATTACATGAAACGAAGGGTGTTCTTTAAGAAGAGGAAGAAGAAATAAACAAGGAATCTAAAGAACAAAATAAACTAATGAATGAAATGAAACTAGAGGCACGGGAAACATGGAACAGACTGACGAATCTTGAGGGAAGGGTGTTTGTGTGTGTGGCAGGGAGGGGGGGGGGAGGACAGGAAGAGATTAACCAAAAATCTTATATGCATCTATGCATTACCCATGGACAGAGACAAGAGGGTGGTGAAGGCCGGGGTGGGGTGGGAACCTGGTGGAGGGTGTCAATGGGGGTGGGGGAAAGGGAGAAATACTCTCAACAAGAAAGATTTTAAAAAATAATATGTACTGAGAATATTTTCTATGTGAGAGATAAGCAAATGTTTAAATTATTGGAGAGGGGGAAGGCTCTTTTTGGAGGGGGTGTGGCGGATTGGAGGGTGTTGGCCACTTTGGGGAAGAAAGGAAAGGAAAAGGTGAGGTAAGCTGTTGTTGTTTTTATGTGCCACCTACAGTCTCCAGCAGGGGGCAGCAGAAACCAGGGGATAGCTCCAGGGTAAGGAGGCCAAAGACCATAGAGTTGCAGCTTGTCAAAAGCCAGAGGGACCTGGAAGGTCGTGATCCATCACCTTCAACAAGGAGCAAATGGGAAGCCTGAGAATCAGAGAAGAGGAACCTGAGCTCCTCCCTGCTTTCACCTGGCTCAGCTGTTCTCCTCCTTTCACATTCAGCTCCACTGCCCTTCCTCTGGGAGTGTTTCCAGCCCCTGCCTCTCCCCCCCCCCCCCATCCCCCTCACCTATGAAAGTCTCACTTGCCTCTCTCCCTATACTCTGAGTTCTTCAAAGCCTGGGGCCAGCTTGAAATCATCTTTGCAATCCCAGGGCCTGGCACAAAGCGAGTCCTCCATAAACATTATAGAGAACGGCCGCCATCTGTGCAATGCTCCTCGGGCAGTCTGAACCCCAGCATGCTCCTGGGTCCCGTCCTATAGCTGGAAGGACCGAGGGAAGTACATCCTTTTGTTGGATTTACCCGATGTCCAGGACACAGGAAAAGCGAGCTGATGATGGCAACTACTGACTTTATAAAAAAAAAAAAAAAAAAAAGTATTGATTTTTAGAGATAGAGGAAGGGAGAGGGATAGAAAGATAGAAACATCAATGAGAGAGAGACTTCATCAATCGGCTGCCTCCCGCACGCCCGCCCTCTGCTGGGGACCAAGCCTGTAACCTGGGCATGTGCCCTGACAGGAGATCAAACCACTGACCTCTTGATTCATGGGTTGAAGTTCAACCACTGAGCGATACTGGCCGGGCTAAGTTAACTCTTTGCGGTTTTGGGAAAGCGGCCGAGGAAAGCCTTTTGCTAGAAAGGTGACCCCTGCGAAGGCCTAGAGGAGGCGGAGGAGGGAGCCGCACAGGTTTTCGGGGAAAAACAAGTACAAAGGCCCTGCGGCCGGAGCATGGGCCGTGCTCAGAGACCAGCGAGGGGACTGGGGGCCCGGAGTGAGGGGAACACGGTGCGGGATGCTGAGGACAGGGGGGGAACGGGGGTCAGATCCTGCAGGACCTCGTCAGCGGAGGCCGGCTATAGAGTGTGCTGCCTCGGATGGGGGCCCCTAGAGGGTCCTGGACAAAGGGGGTGTGTGATGCTGCTCAGGTGCTACAGGAACGACTGCTGTGTCGCCCACAGGGGACGGGCTGCAGGGAGCCTGGCGGCGGCAGGAAGGCCAGTGAGGAGGCTCCTGCCGGGTCCGGTGAGCAGTGAGGACGGCCTGGACCAGCAGGGGCGCCTGGGAGTGCATGGGCTCAGCACACAGCAGGGTGCCCCCAGAGGGGGGCTAGGGGCAGAGTGTGGGTGTCTCTTTCCTCTGGGAGTGGAGGGGGTGCTGACAAGCCCAGAGGCAGCAGCCTGGAAGGAACTGGAGCGGCCGGAGGGGGCTCCCTGACCCCACGTGGAAAGAGGAGGCTGGTCTCTCCCTGGATACACACTTCGCCTCACACCCACCTGCCTCCGCCGCAGCCCCACTGCGCGCGGCCCCGGAGCATGGGCGGGCGGAGAGGGTGGCTGCCTGGGTAAGAGCCGGGAGGAGCAGCAGGCCCTCTCCGAATGGCCTGAAGGATGGGATCCCTGCTGCCGTCCCTGCCTCTGCAGCCAAGCTCCCCCCAGAGGCCTGGCAACAACGCCCATGGCCAGGACAGCCTGCTCCCTAACTCTCCTGGTCTTAAGTGTGGGGGGGGGGCGCGGGGACGGGAGGGGGCACGCTAAAACACAAGCTAGAACCCCCGGTTGCCCACCTTCCACCCGGCCTCCCCTCCCTATTTCAAGCTCTCAGGTCCCTGTGCTGAGTGGTCCCTGGCCTGGATCTGCCCACAGGCCCCCATCCCCTTCCCCTCCTCCCAGCCCGCCTGCAGCCTGCCCACCAGCCTTCCTGGCACTCAGGCTCCATCGCCACCCCCTCCACTCAGCTGTAATCACCGCTCAGCCCGCACCCCTCCTGTGGATACGGCTGATTTAGGGGCTATCAGGGGAAGGGGCGGCTAATGGAGCTCTGGGGGCGCCCTGGTGAGGAGGGGAAGGTTGAGAGGCAATTAGCAGGGCTGACAGCCTGGGGAGTCACCTAATGCGTCCCCCTCCCCGCCCACAGCAAGGACTGAGGAGGGGGGAGCGGCCCTCCCACAGCCAGGGTGGACTTGGACTTGGGGACGAATGCTGGCCCTGCCTCGGCAGGAGGCTGGGAGGCAGATAGCAGGAGGGACTTCCAGAAACACAAAGCCGAGGGGCGGGGGCGGGGCCCTGTGGGGGGAGGGGGCTGGATAGATCAGGAGCTCCATGGCCCCTGAGAGAGAGAGACACACACACAGACACACAGACACAGACACACAGACACAGACACACACAGACACACAGACACACACACACAGACACACACACACACACACAGACACAGACACACACAGACACACACAAACAGACACACAGACACACACACACACAGACACACACAGAGACACACACACAGACACACACACACAGACACACAGACACACACACACAGACACAGACACAGACACACACACACAGACACACAGACACACACACACACAGACACAGACACACACAGACACACACAAACAGACACACAGACACACACAGACACACACACAGACACACACACACAGACACACACACATACAGACATACACACACAGACACACAGACACACACACAGACACACACAGACACACACACAGAGACACAGACAGACACACACACACACAGACACACACACACAGACATACACACACAGACACACAGACACACACAGACACACACACAGAGACACAGACAGACACACACACAGACACACACAGACACAGACACAGACACACATACACACACAGAGACACACACAGACACACACACACAGACACACACACAGACACACACACAGAGAGACACAGAGACACACACACAGAGACACATACATATACACAGACACACACACAGACACACACAGAGACACACACACAGAGACACACACACAGACACACACAGACACACACACACAGAGACACACACACAGAGACACATACATATACACAGATACACACACAGAGACACACACACAGACACACACACAGACACACACACACACAGACACACACACACACACACACACACACATGCCCCAGCTGAATCCTATCCCTCACCAGGGACCGCTCCTCATTAATATGGACATTAGCCCTGAGCACAGCCCCTCTGGCCTCCCTGTCGTTAATTACTCTCCCCCCCACCCCTGGCTGCAGGGGGAAGTCCGCTCCTCTGGGGCGAGGAACCGGCCTGACCCCCTGACCCACAAGCCACTCCTGCCCCCTCCTCCCAACTTCCGAAGGAAAAGAGAGGAAGAGCGGAATCCAGCGGAAGGGAGGAAGGAAAGGAGAGGGGGAGAGAGGGAAGGAGGGGAGACCATGTCCTCTGTTTCTAGCACCCCCACACCTCCCTCTGAGGTGCTCACTCACCTCGTGGAGACTTTCTGCCACCTAAGCTCCGTCCCCAGCTCCATCCCCAGCTCCGTCCCCAGCTCCGTCCCCAGCTCCATCCCCAGCTCCGTCCCCAGCTCCATCCCCAGCTCCGTCCCCAGCTCCATCCCCAGCTCCATCCCCAGCTCCATCCGGGAAATGGTCACCCGGAGCTGGGTTACCTTTGGTTGGGAAGGGGCCAAACCCCTGAGATCTCCCTTGCTTACATCCCTTCTTCTTTTTTCTCTTTCTTTCTTTTTTTTTTTTATATTTTTATTACGTTCAGAGAAGAAGGAAGAGGGAGAGAGGGATAGAAATATCCATGATGAGAGAGAACCATTGATTGGCTGCCTCCTGCACGCTCCCAACTGGGGATCAAGCCTGCAACCTGGGCGTGTGCCCTTGACCGGAATCCAACCTGGAACCCTCTAGTCTGTAGGTCAGCGCTCTATCCACTGAGCCACACCAGCCAGCTAGGGCCCTGCATCCCTTCTCACTGCAGCTGGGGAATGGGGATTTGCACAGACGTGTGCAGAGAGCCAAGTCCGCACAAACCTTCACACAGGGCCTGCCGCCTGCAAACACAAAACCAGACACTCGGGGCCAACGTCACCTGTGGGAGGGGGACAACATGTTCCACCGTGAGGCGCCACCCACCCCACGTGCTGAGATGGCCGCTCGAGAGGCACTGGCATCCAAGAGTGGGGAGGACACCTCTGTCAGGGGAGGTTGGGGGTCACTTGCATATTCATGAGCCTCAGGAGGAGGGATCCCTGCCTTCTCCCCGCTTGTGCTGCCATTTTGAATCTCTCTAGCATTCTCTGTCTCTCTGTCTCTCTCTGATGCACACAGAGAATGTGCATCTATTAAAGCAAAGTGTAGTGAGAGGAAACCAAGCCACGCCCACCTCAGTGGTCTGGCACACCCCAGTGTGTGCTCCTGGCCAGGATAACAGACCCTGACTCCCCACCCTGCCCCTCGGCCCTCCCAAAGCCCTGCCTCCCACCTGCGCCTCCCTGTGTCCCCCTGAGAAGGCCCAGCAGCAGGCTCCCACCCTTCAGGGGCCCGAGGATCCACGAGGTTCTCTGAGCCCCTCCCACCACCCCCTGGAGCCCCGTTATAAGACCAAGCGAGCCTGGAGACCCCACAATCGATATTCCTCAATGATAACGATGCTAATACTCTACCCCTTCTTGTCCGCTAACGCTCACCTACATTAGCTCTGACCACAGGCCCCGGCAGCTGGGACCCGCAGTGGTGGGGGTGGGGGAGGGGTGGGGGGCTGGAGCTGACTAACCCCTTCAGATCCAGGTAGGAAGCTGGAGGGCAGAGAGCGAGAGCGGGAAGGACTTCCTGGCCCTCAGAAGGAGAGGCCCCGGGGATGAGGGAGAGAAAGCGCCGGAAGCATGTTTCCCACTCCGGGATGGATGCATGGAGACCTAAGAGTCTCGGAGGATTTGTGACCTGGGAAGCACCCAGGGGGGTACCAAGACCCGTGTCTAATCCGTGAGGGCTGCCCGGAGGAGGTGAGCTGGGAGGCAAGTTCCCACTGGGAAAAATCAGGGAGTCAGGGGACTGGAACGGATGGTGGTGACCAGAGGGGGCGCTCTGGCCCCGCCCTCCCAGCAGGACCTGGGCTCTTCCTCCCACAGGGTCTGCTGGGGCTGCCCCTCCTCGCCTGCCTCACACTCCCCGCCAGGCAAGTCCTCTCTGGAGCAGCTGCCGCTGGAGGGGTGGTTGGAATCAGGGGCACGAGCCTATCCCCCCAAATACACCCCCGCCCCCGCTTTGTAGAGGAGGGCACCAAGGCACAGAGAGGTTGAGTAACTGGCTTGCCATCACACAGCTGGTAAGGGCAGAACCAGGCACTCTGACCCCCAGCCCAGAGGCTTCCCCTGCGGGGAGGGAACCTGGGCCGGGAAGACGCGGGAGGGCCCTGTGTAGCGGGAGGTGGGCTCCGAGCACTGCCCCGGGCTCTGCCCCTCTGCACCTGCACTGGTTCCCTTTCGCCTGGCGCCCTCGGTGCACAGCCTGCTCCTCGGCGGCTCTGGCCCTCTGCGGGCTCCTCCTGCAGCTCTGGCCTGTCTGTCTGTCTGTCCCGGCTCCAGGCCTCCCTGCGCCCCGGTGGCCCCAGAGCCTGTGCTGCTCAAACTTCCACCTGAGCGGGGCAGGCTGTCAGCCTGGAGGGGGGTGGGGCAGAGGAGACAGCCTGGGCGGGGACTGGTGCCCCCAGTAATGGAGTCACCTCATCCCCAGGAGGGGGCAGTGGGGGAGCTGGCTGCCTGCTGGCTCCTGGCAGCCGCTGAGAGGCAGGAGTCCTGGCTCCTCAGCGCGCACGCCCTCCCAGCAGCCGGTCAGGGCCGCTGCACTTCAGGAATTTGGCGACAGGGGCTCTCCCGCCGGCAGTTAGAGGGCCCAGGGCCTCTGGGTCTGGACTTCCCTCTCGGGACCCTTTGTATTTTGGGGGCTCTGGGGGGCACAAGACACTCCCTGTCCAGGCTGCCCAGCGTTTGGCCCATGCTGTTTCTGGAAACCAGGGCAGAACCCAGCCCGAGGGAAGCCAGGCTGCTTAGGAGGGACTGTCCTTCTGCTGGGGCAGGAGCGGGGACAGATGGCGTGGACCCCGGCTTCTTCAGAGAACTTATCCCCATGTTGGGGGGCTGGGGAGCCCGCTGGCTTCCGCACCACGAATCCTTCTCCTCCGAGTCCATAGGAGGGAGCTGGCAGGAGCTTCCTTAGAGAGAGGCTCTCTGAGTCCTGTCCCGGGTGCCCTGGCAGCGCCCACCGCCCTTCCCGAGCCTCTGCCTTCCATCCGAGCAGCCACTTCTGAGAGGGAGCGCCGGATGCAGGGGCCCGTGCCCGGTCTGGGGGCCCCGGGGCCTGATTCCCGCAGCCTCAGGGCCCTGTCCCAGATCCTGGGGGTCCTCGGGGTCCCGTTCCATGGACCCATGTCCGCTGGTGTGTGTGTGTGTGTGGGGGGTGTAGCTAGGAGGTAACTAACATGGATAAGGCATGCGCCACGATAGGGTGCGGGGAGGGGGGGGCACCCCGCCAGCTCTGAGTGACGGGGAGGCTGTGTGTGTGTGTGTGCCCCGCTGGGAGGGTGTCCAGTGTGTCTGTGGAAGGCTAAGCATGTCCATCAGTGATGCTGGTGATGTGGGTGCTAGCCCCCCTCTTTAGCACCCAGGACAGGGCTCGGGCAGCTCCCGTTCCCAGACAGAGGACACAGCACAGGTAGAGGGCAGCCATCCGGGTCCTCCCCACGCTCTCCGGGCGGGCCTCGCCTCACCGGCCAGCTCCTCCAGCAACACCTCCAGCTGCGGTTTTAAGTCTCTGGTGCCCTGAGGCTCTGCACCTTGGAAATACCACACCTGGCTGGCAGGTCCCTTCTGCTACCCACCCTCCGCCCCTCTGCTTCAGTTCTGTTAACGCCGACTGAAATGCAGAGCCCCGGAGCTAACGCAAAGACTCCAAGGCTGGGAGTACCGCCCCCCCCCACCCCCCCCACCCCCCCGCAGCCCTGAGGAGAGATAGAAGGTGCACACTGTTCTCCAGGACACTCTAAACCAGCTGCTGTCCATGCATCTGTCTGTCCCTCCTCTGTCCACCCATGAGTGCATGTCTCTCTCGCCGTCTGCTGCCTCTCTCTGCGGTCTCCACGTGCCTCCGTACCTGAGGGTCCTGTCCCCCTGTCTGCTCTGCCGCTCTCTGTGCACCTGACCCAGGCTCACCTGTCAGGTCTACTCCCCCCTGTTTTCCCTCCAGGTTCCCACCCCAGCTCCTCCCTGTGACTCCACCTGCTCCGAGCTCCCTCCCTGGGATGTTAGTGCAGCACCAGCCCGCCCAGCCCAGGGCAGGAGGGGAGAGGAGGGCCTGCGAACTCGCCCTCAGCAGCCAGGCCGCCCATCAATCAGCCTGCAGCCCCGGTCAGACCTCCATTAGCACTAAGCAGCCTGGACAGGAGGCAGACTCTACTGGGCTAGGCCTAGGGGTGATAAGACCCAGATTGAATCACCGTGCGGGAGAGCCGTGCACCCAGGGACGGGAGGCAGCCGTACCATTAGCCCCGAGGAGCTGGGGAACGTGGGTTATTGCAGGAGCCGGGCAGGTGATTGGAAGTGATGGGGCTGGGGGGATGGGGGGCCGGGAGGGCGGGGGGGGGGGATTGCTTCTCCCTGGCTCTGGGTGAGGGAGAGGGGGGCAGGGCCCAGGCCCGAGGGTGAGGACCGTGTGCAGCCGCCATGCTGACCGGAGCCTCAGGCCACTCAGTACGGGCGGGAGTGCTCCAGGGGGAGAGGGGGAAGGAGACCCCCTTGGGCAGAAGGGGACAGGAGATGGCTTTGTCCAGTCCCCAGCCTCCAGATGCTGATTTTTTTTTAGAGAGAGTGGAAGAGACACACAGAGAGAAACATCCATGTGAGAGAGGCACGTTGATTGGATTGAGCCCGCAACCGAGTCACACGTCCTTGACCCAAATGGAACCTGAGACCCTTCTGCCCTGGGGCCAATGCTCTAACCACTGAGCAACCCGGCCCCATACCCCAGAGGCTGATCTGAAAGCACTTATTGCCAAGATGCGTGAAGGAGGGGAAGCAACAAGGGGTTCTGCCTCCCTCGCCATTCCTCCATCCTTCTCCTTGCCTGTCCCTGCCATGTGTGTGTACACACACACACACACATACACACTCTCTTCTCTTTCTCACCCATTGATTATACGGTGTGCTTGCTCTGTTCTGAGCAAGGAAGACTCACCCCACCAATGTTTCCATCCTGCCCGCCATGACAGCGCACTCCCAGCCCTCCCACTGCAGCCCCGCCCCTGAGCGGGGAGCGCGGAGACAGGCAACCAGGGTCTGAGGGCCTGACGGGCTTCACCTGAGGCCTCCCGCCTCCAGGTAAACAAGGCGCCAGGCCTGGGAGGCAGACCGCACCACCAGGTGGGGGAGCAGTGCTCGGAGGGGGGGTCGGTGCTGAGAGGGACCAGCGAGGTGGAGGGTCCCAGAGAGTCACCCCCTCCCCGAGCCCCACACCCCAGTCCCAGGACAACCTCACCCCAAGAACTGGCAGGAGACGGGAGGGGTGTAATAAATATAATTGCTGAGACTGAAGTCCACCTAGAGAACGGGCACATCCCTCCCTCCCAGACCCCCGGCCCCTCCCGCATGCTGAGGGGCGTGAGCCGCTCGGAGACCACCCCGGGGGCTGCCGGGGGCAGGGGCCAGCCTCCCGGCTGCTCGGCCGGGGCCGGGCCAGCCGCTAGCCCAGCACGTCCAGGTAGACGGGTGGCGCCTGGGCCAGGGCTTGCAGCCGGGCGTGCACGTCCTTGATGCTGTGGCGCTGCTGCGGCTCCCGCTGCCAGCAGCCCTGCATGATGGCGTAGACCTCCGGAGGGCAGGCCCGTGGCCGCTCCAGCTCCCGTCCCTGAGTGATGCACTCAATCGCCTGGGCGCGGGGAGGAGAGAGGAGAGGGCACACTGGGCTGGGGCAGGGGAGGGGTCCCATCCCAGCCCAGGGCTACCCAGCGCACTGAGGCTACAGGCAGGCCTACAGATGTCTGGGGCTCTTGGCTACTAATAACGTGAACCCCCAGATTTCTTTTTCCACTCTGACACAGCGGGGGGAGGACTGAGGCTGGGCAGGCTCTGGGAAGGCGGGGCTGGGGTAGGATTGCTCCGCAAAGGGCCATGCTCAGAAGGCCTGCCAGGTGGTCGGCAAACCACGGCTCGCGAGCCACATGCGGCTCTCTGGCCCCGTGAGCGTGGCTCTTCCACAAGATACCACGGCCTGGGCGAGTCTATTTTGAAGAAGTGGCGTTAGAAGAAGTTTTTAAAAAAACGTGGCTCTCAAAAGAAATGCCAGCCGTTGCGCTGTTGATGTCTGGCTCTGTGGACTAATGAGTTTGCCGGCCACTGGGACGGGCCTTGAAAAAATGGCTGCTTGCGTTGGAAGGCAGAAGGCAAGCCCGCTTCCTTCTCTCTTCCGCAGGCATCACCCTGTGGGGGCCTCGCCCCTCTGAGGAGGAACCGCAGCAGGGGAGACCAGAGCTAGACTCCAGGAGGGACTGCCCGAGCTGCTGAGGGTCTCAGAGGAGAAGAGCCGGAGGCGGAGAGCTGGTGGAAGGGGCCCGGAGCCTCTCCCCTCCCTCCTCCCTCCCACCCCATTAGAGGACGTGGGTTATAGGCGGCACTAATCCCATTCCTTCTCTCAGTGCTTGAGAAAATTAAAATCTATAACCCTCTCCCCCGCCCCTCCGGCCTCCAGGGAGCAGACTGCATTAGGAGAAGAAATGGAAACTGACAGCTGTGAGCCAAGGAGGGGGAGGGCGAGGCCTGGAAGACAGACACCTGGGGCTGCCCAGGGGGTCAGCCACGGGGGGGCGGCGGGCAGGACTGTCCCCCCTGTGGTCTGACCGGAGCCTTCCTGCTGCAGGGCGGCCCTGTGGTGCCGTGCTCCTCCCACGCCTCTCCCTCCACCCCGTCCTGCCTACGGGGTCTGTAAGATGCAGCTGGGGCGATGGGGGGAGGGAGGGAGGGAGGGACTGGGGGCGCTGAGAGGCCCCAGGAGCCTGTGAGCGGAGGCAAGAACAGGAGCCGGAAGAAGGGAAGAAAGCACAGGGAGCGGGGAGGGAGCACAGTGCGGGCGGAGGCTGGCCCGGGCTGAGGGTGCAGGAGGGGAGGAGATCCCAAAGAGGGCTGGGGGAGAGGGGGGGGGGGCGGCCGGGCGGCGGGAGGCTGACCTCGCTGTTGGAGAGCTGGTACCAGGGCTGCTTGCCGAAGGTGAAGATCTCCCAGAGCAGCACGCCGAAGCTCCACACGTCGCTCTCCGTGGTGAACTTGCGGTAGAGGATGCTCTCGGGCGGCATCCAGCGGATGGGCAGCATGGTGCGGCCCCCCACCTGGGCAGCGGCGGCGAGTGAGACGGAGTGGGGGGAGGGGGCACCCCTCCGACTAGACCCGCCCCCCCTCCCACACAGGGGAGCCTTTCCGTCCATCCCTCCAGGTTCCCAGCCCGGCTCCTCCAGGGCTCCGCCCGCTTTAAGCCGCCCTCCCTGGGGAGTCAGCACCAGCCCCCACCCCCAGGGCAGGAGGGGGGCCTGCGAACTTGCCCCCCACCCCCTCCACCAAGAGCCCGGAGCTCAGCTCGGGGTGTTAGCCGGAGAGACTCAGACCCGGTGCCCAGGCCCAGGAGGAGGGCGGCCTGAGGGGCAGGCTCCGGGGGGCCGGGCAGCTGGGAGCGGAGGTTTGACTGGACGCTGGGGCGGGCGGGACCCAGGGCCCTTACGCGGTAGTAGTCGGTGCTGTAGATGTCCCTACTCATGCCGAAATCGCCGATCTTCACCACCAGGCCCTGCCCCACCAGGCAGTTGCGCGTGGCCAGGTCCCGGTGCACGAAGTGCAGGCCGGCCAGGTACACCATCCCCGCGGCCACCTGGCTGGCCACGGCCAGCAGCTGCCCCAGGCCCAGGGGGCCCGGGGCCACGTCCTCCCCGCCCGCCAGCAGCTTGGCGTCGGGCCCGTGGGACCTGCAGAAGAGCCAGGGAGGGGTGGGCTAGGAGGAGAGGACCCCCAGGGGCCCGGGGAAGGGGAATCTGGGGAGCTGGGGTGCATGGGAAAGGGGACTCAGGGGGCAGGAAAAGGAGGAAGAACAGGAGAGGCAGCTGTCTGAAGGGACAGGGGTGCAAGGGTGCCCAGCTCAAAGGCTTCCACCAGTGCCCACGCTGCCCACACTGATGCCTTCCTCCTGCCCCTGCAGGCAGCTGCCCACTGGTGCCGACCTCCCCGCCCAGCTCTGTGCCGGGAGCCCTCCAGGATTCCCGTCTCTCTCACCTTTGCCCCCCATATGCAGCCATTCCCGAGGGGTCTCCTTCCCTCCAAAGGTCTCCAGCATGCCCGCCTCCTCCCCACAGGGGCCACTCATTCTGTTCCCCAATATTCCTCCTTCTGCACCTTTGCCTGAGCTGATGGCCTTTCCTACTGGTCAGCTTCCTCCTTATCTGTTAATTTCTTCGTTTATTCCAGATATTTATTGAATATCTCCGGTGTGCTTTGCACTGGAGCTGCGATGGAGTGTGTGTGTGTATGTGTGTGTGTGTGTGTGTGTGTGATCAGCCCTCAGGGTAGGAAAGGAGGAAGTAAGGAAGGCTTCCTGGAGGTAGAGACATCTAAACGGAAACTCCAGCCCTGAGGAACAGAGGCGGGTGAGCCGTGGGGGGATGGAGTGGCTGGAGTGGCTGGGAGGGCAGCCCGGGTGCCAGGTAGAGGGAACTGCAAGCACAAAGGCCCAGAGACCAGGAGGAGCGCATGGCCCCTCCTACAGGAAGTCTTCCAGCCGCGTTAGGAGCTTCCCGTCCTTTCCTTTGGCTCCCCCTGTGCTCCGTCCAACTCTGCTTCTCCCCCAGCCTGGGCCCCGACGGCTGCCTCCCTGGGCCCAGCACTGGGCCCACGTGTCCCCTGAGCAAGGGGTCCTCTCCGGCTCCTCTCCTCTTCCTCCGAGCCAGTCCGCCTCCACCTCCGCCTCAGGTCTGGCCAGGCCCCCTCCTGCCCTCCCCTCAGGGCTCCTCCCCACCCACAGGGGCAGCTCCCCAGCTGGCTGCAGCCCGATTGCCTGGGTGACCCATCCTCCCCGGGGGATTGTTTGGGGACCAAAGCAGGACCGTCCCGAACAACCACACAAGCTTTCCCATCCGGAGCCACCGGCCCGGTCCGAGGAGAAAGCTACTTGACAAAGAAGGCTCAGCTAGTGAGTCCCAGCGGATTCCTGCCCGGCCTCTCCCTGCCTCCCTCCGCCCCGCCCACAGGCTCACCGCCCAGACCAGGCGACCATTTACTGCGTCAGAAACGTGGCACCTGCTAAAAGCAGGGCTCTGCCTGGGGGCATGTCTCCCCCGGGCCAGTTACTACCCGTGGCGAGCCACTGAGCCTCTCTAAGCCTCTGGTGAAATGGGCGCAATTCTTGAAGCTATTCAAACCATCAGCTCAAATTAGTGCCCAGATCCAGAGTAGTTCTGGTCGAAGCCAAAGAAATGAATTTTTTGATAACTTGAAGTATAAATGGCAATGTATGCTTGGCCACCATGGACAATAAATGTATATTATGATGCAGGTGTTGGGAATGGCCGTGAAGCTCAGCACAGATGCTGGACCGCGGGGAGGGCCTGCAGAATGAAGGCTGCCATCTCACAGGTGTGGCCGCAGTGGGCCACACACACATGCACCCCTGCAGGGATCACCCCCCAAGTTTTAGCGCATGACTTCTGCCGGGGCAGCCCCCCGACGCCCCTCCTTCGCATGGACTGTCCTCATAGTCACCCTCTGCCTCCTTAAGGTCAGGGGTCGTGTCTTCCCGCTGCTTCCTGGTGTCCCCCTCAGGTCAACAGCAAGCAAGACTGTGCTTGCAGGGAAGGGACAAGGGCTCAGGGCTGAGGGCCGGGGGCCAGGGGCCGGGGGCCGGGATTGGGGAGGGGGCCGGCGCTGGGCTGGGGTGGGGGCTGGGCTGGGGACCAGGGGCCGGGGCCAGGGCCAGGCCGGTGCGGGGCCAGGGCTGGGGCGGGGGGGGGGACCAGGGGCCGGGGGCCGGGACCAGAGGCCGGGGGCCGGGACCAGAGGCCGGGGGCGGGGGGCGGGGGCCAGGGGCCAGGGCCAGGGGCCGGGGCCAGGGCCAGGCCGGCGGGGCCAGGGCTGGGGTGGGGGTGGGGGCCGGGGACCAGGGGCTGGGGGCCGGGCCGGGGCCAGGGGCAGGGCCAGGTCCAGGCCGGCGCAATGCCAGGGCTGGGGCGGGGGCAGGGGCCGGGGCCGGGGCCAGGCCGGCGGGGCCGGGCCTACCGGAGGAAGCGGTTGAGGTCCCCGTGCCGCATGTACTCGAAGACCATGAGCAGCGGGCGGCCCTCGGTGCAGACGCCGAAGAAGCGCACGATGTGCTGGTGCTGCAGCATGGTGAGCAGCTCGGCCTCGCGCTGGAAGTCCTGCCGCGCGCTCTCGGACACCTCCTTCAGCACCTGGGGGGAGGGGGGGGACAGGGGCAGGGCTCACAGTGGGGGGAGCTGCCCGGCCTGAGCTCCCCGTCCCGGGACAGTGCCCAGGCCTCACCTTCACGGCCACGGGCGTCTTGTCCTGCTCCGGCAGCAGGTTGTGGCAATCCGCAAGGAAGACCTTCCCGAAGGCGCCCTCGCCCAGCTCCCACTTGAGGACAATGTCCCGGCGCTTGATGTGACAGACACCTGGGGGGCGGCTCACAGGGTCAGACGGGAGCACAGTCGTGGGGAGGACGCACTGCACAGGGGCACCCACCCAGGGGGCTGATGGGACTGATACTGAGCCGTCACCCCTTCACCAAGCCCCATGCTGTGGTGAGACAGGGGTGGTGGTGGTGTAGACGGGGTGGTGATGGTGTAGATGGGATGGTGGTGGTGTAGACGGGGTGGTGGAGTAGACGGGGTGGTGGAGTAGACGGGGTGGTGGTGGTGTAGACGGGGTGGTGATGGTGTAGACGGGGTGGTGATGGTGTAGACAGGGTGGTGATGGTGTAGACGGGGTGGTGGTGGTGTAGACGGGGTGGTGATGGTGTAGACGGGGTGGTGGTGGTGTAGACGGGGTGGTGATGGAGTAGACGGGGTGGTGGTGGTGTAGACGGGGTGGTGGTGGTGTAGACGGGGTGGTGATGGAGTAGACGGGGTGGTGATAGAGTAGACGGGGTGGTGGTGGTGTAGACAGGGTGGTGATGGAGTAGACAGGGTGGTGATGGTGTAGACGGGGTGGTGGTGGTGTAGATGGGGTGGTGATGGAGTAGATGGGGTGGTGGTGGTGTAGACGGGGTGGTGGTGGTGTAGACGGGGTGGTGGTGGTGTAGACGGGGTGGTAATGGTGTAGATGGGGTGGTGATGGTGTAGACGGGGTGGTGATGGTGTAGACGGGGTGGTGATGGTGTAGACGGGGTGGTGATAGAGTAGACGGGGTGGTGATGGTGTAGACGGGGTGGTGGTGGTGTAGACGGAGTGGTGGTGGTGTAGACAGGGTGGTGATGGAGTAGACGGGGTGGTGGTGGTGTAGACGGGGTGGTGATGGAGTAGACAGGGTGGTGATAGAGTAGACGGGGTGGTGGTGGTGTAGACGGTGTGGTGGTGGTGTAGACAGGGTGGTGATGGAGTAGACAGGGTGGTGATGGTGTAGACGGGGTGGTGGTGGTGTAGACGGGGTGGTGATGGAGTAGACGGGGTGGTGGTGGTGTAGATGGGGTGGTGATGGTGTAGACGGGGTGGTGGTGGTGTAGATGGGGTGGTGATGGTGTAGACGGGGTGGTGGTGGTGTAGACGGGGTGGTGATGGAGTAGACGGGGTGGTGGTGGTGTAGATGGGGTGGTGATGGTGTAGACGGGGTGGTGGTGGTGTAGATGGGGTGGTGATGGAGGAGATGGGGGTGGTGGTGGAAGGGATGGCTTGTTCAGGTCTAGGGTACGAAAGGTGATGACACAGGGGCTTCTGGTCATGGGCTGCGCGTAAACTTGCCCCGCCCTTGCCCGCCCTGGCCCAGCACGGCCCTCACAGGCGTCGCTGAAGTACTGCGGGTTCTCGATGATGTGGCCCTGCAGCCCGGAGCCTTTGCCCTCAGTGGGGGACAAGGAGCTGCCCCCCAGCGTCATGAAGTGCAGGGACATGGCCAGTCCGTCCTCGGGAGCCAGCACCGCGGGGCCTGGGAGGGAGACACGGCCACAGGTCACAGAGCCAGGCGGCCCCTCCTTGTCACTCGCAGGGGGAGGAACGGAGCCGGAGAGCAGGACAGCCAGCAGGGAGAAGGAGAGCCATGATGGCCTCTCTCTGCCTGGCTCCTGTCCAACCCCAGGCCCCGGGGGCCCCCAAAGAACTCTCCCCCTGCCCCGCCCCCCGAGCTCAGACCTCCCAGACCCACTTAGCGTTTGACTACCATCCAGCCACCAATTAGCATCTGCTGCTTCTGGAACTATGAGCACCAGCCAGGCACACTCACAGGCACCGCCCACCGCCGGGCCCTCATACCCCCCCACAGCCCCTGCACGCCCTGTGCCCACCGCCCCACCCCACAGAGGACCGAGTCAGGGAGCGCTGGCAGGAAACAGAGCCAGTGGGACAGACGGACAGCCCTTCCGCAGCCCCGCCACTCACGGTTGATCCCAAACTTGTTCCTCCGTCCGCATTTGTTGAGCACGAGGAACAGCGCAGAGACGAAGAGGCAGGCGAAGACGGCCAGGCCCACGGCCACGGAGACCTGGGGGTGAGGCGGTGAGATCCAGGGCCTCTCTCCACCTCGAAGAGCCCCCCACAGCCAACTGTCTCCCTCCTGCACAGGAGCCCGGAGCCGGGCCCCAGACCTGCCTCCGCCTCCCCCTCCCGGGGCCCAGGCCCTGGCTGTGAGAGTGCAGGCCGGACTCTGGCGCTCCCGGTTCTCTGATCGGCAGGGACGGCTGCTGAGCCCCCGGCCCCGCCCCCAAACCCCAAGTGGACAAGCTCCCCCGTCCCGTGCTCACCCCAAACGGCACTTCGTCCTTCTTCTCCACCGGGTCCCCCACCGTGCTGTTCGTGTCTGCGGGACAGAGAGGGAAGGTGGGCCCGGGCACAAGCTGTGTCCTCCTTCCCCACCCACCCCCACCCCCGCCCCCACCCCCGGGCACAGGCTGTGTCCTCCTTCCCCACCCACCCACCCCCGCCCACCCCCGGGCACAGGCTGTGTCCTCCTTCCCCACCCACCCCCCCACCCCCGCCCCCACCCCCGGGCACAGGCTGTGTGTCCTCCTTCCCAACCCCCGGGCACAGGCTGTGTGTCCCCCTTCCCCACCCCCCCCCCCCCCCCCCCGCCCCCGCCCTGGCTGACCCCTTGGGGATCAGGTTAACTGTCCCTCTGCCCCAGGCTTGGCTCCAGGGACCACACAGAGCCCGCTTCCAGCCTGGGTCACTCACCCGCTGGCGAGAAGGAGACTGCAGCGGGAGGGAGGAGAGAGAGCAGTCAGGTGGGGGGAGGGAGCAGCCAGTCCCCTTCCCCCTTGGGGCTTGATGGGAGGGACCCCCGGGGAGTGGCTTGTGGGGTCAGACCCCAGGCCTTCGCGGGGGGCTGCGGGTAGGATGGGGATGGCCCTCTCAGCCCGCCCGCGGGAGTGGGGCTCCCGGGGCAGGGAGGAGGCAGGGGCATGGAGGCCCCACAAAGCTGGAGAACGGAACCCCACTCCCCCGTCCGGGATGGGGCTCTCGGACTTCTAGGGTCAGGGTCACAGCAGACACCAGGCTGCGGACCCAGGGGGAGCCCGGGGAGGGGGCAGGGTTCGTGGCGGCCTTCGCACCGGGGATGGGGTCCTCGGGGTTGAACTCGAAAGGGTTGTCCATGAAGGTGGCCATGACGGAGTCCGAGGCCTGGCCCAGGGGGTTGGTGGCCAGCAATGTGTATTTGCCGTTGTTGACGTGGGTGGGCTGGTTGAGGCGCAGGCACCCGTGTCTCACGGTCTCGTTGACGGCCGGCTCCAGGAACTCGGTGAAGATGAAGCTGGTCTCGTTGAGCACGGAGCCGTTGAAGAGCCAGCGGAGAGAGGGGGCCGGCTGCCCGTCCACCGTGAAGGGGATGCACCAGTGATGCATCTCCACCGCCTTTTGCAGCTGCACGCTGGCCGGGACTGCGGGCCAGAGACAGGGCCGGTAAGAGGTCGGGGGCGCAGCTGGAGGGGACCCAGCATGGCCTGGGCTGGTGCTGGTGGGGGTGGGAGGGTAGGGGCTGATGGGGGTGGGAGGGTGTTGACAATGAATCTTAAACAAATTAGGTAGCAAGTGTATGACATTGGGAGGCCAAGTGGGGGGCCTAATGTAAATGAGCAATAGCTCTAGAGAGGATGGGATCCCGGCTTACGGAAATTAAACATGGCGTCTTTTGGATAAGTGTAATCAAGTTTAAGAAGATAGGAGGGCGCCTAAGCATCAAACAAGCAAAAATAAATAAATAAATAAATAAAATAAATAATAATAATAATAATAATAATAATAAAACAAATAGAAGTTTTAAAATGTTTCGAAAGAAGACGGTTTTGGAATAACCCAGCCTGAAAGAGGCAAAAAGCACCTCAATCAGAGGAAAATATCTATACCCATTTATCTATATGCGTACAGAACTCATACTGGAATTCTGGCCAGCACTGGTGCAATGGAATATTATTCTGCAACGAATTGAATGATTTAAAACTATTCCCATGGACGTGGATGAATCTTACAAGTATAAGATGAGCAAAAGGAACCAGACACAAAATAATACTTGAGGTATGATTCCATGTATAGAATGTGCAAGAACAGGCAAGACTATGCCATAGTGATAGGGAAGCATATTTGCATAAAATTCCTTTTACAAGCAAGGAGATGATTATCACAAAAGTTAGGATGGAGCGGAGGGGAAGGGAGTGTCCCTGAGGTGCTGGTAAGAATAATTATTGCTGCCCTGACCGGTTTGTCTCAGTGGATAGAGCCTTGGCCTGAGGAATGAAGGGTCCCAGGTTTGATTCTGGTCCAGGGCATGTACCTTGGTTGCGGGCACATCCCCGGTAGGGGGTGTGCAGGAGGCAACTGATTGATGTTTCTCTCTCTAGCTCTCGATCCCTGTCCCTTCCTCTCTGTAAAAAAATCAATAAAGTATATATTTTTAAAAAAGAATAATTATTGCTTAAAGGGTAGATAGAGGTTTTATGCGGGAATCTGTGTATGTTACATTTCAGATAAAAAGAAAAGTTCCATAAAGTAGAAGATATAGAATAACTTATTGGCAGGCCTAGCGGAATTAGGCAGTGCGCCTAGAGAGGAACTGGGAAGGGCAATCGCTTCTCTAGAAACTAGTTCGTAGAGTCAGAGTCCTGCGGAGGGTCAGGCATGACGAACTACAGTGGAGCGGGGAGAACAGCTGATGTCCGCAGGTAGTGAGGCTCGGGCACGGAGCCAAAAAGAAATCCCTCTCCTTCCCTCTGGCCTTGATGGGCCCCCCGGCTCTCCCCCTCAGGATCAGGTTTTCATGGGAACCTGGAAACAGCTGGGAAGGAGCAGCTGTGGAGACACATCTCACCCCTTTCCCCAGCCCCTCCCGCCCTCTGTCTTCTTTCCGGGGGAGGAGGTGAGGGTGGGTACGGGGCGGCCCCCGGGACTCACAGGAGACGTTGACCTGGACAGAGACTTCGGCCCGGCCCACCTCGTTCTCCGCCCAGCACGTCACGTTCTTCCTGTTGAGGTCACTGGTGACGCCGGCTAGGGTCAGCCCCAGCGATGTCCCATTCCCAGATTGCTGTGTCAGGAAAAAGACGGGGAAATCAAGAAGAGCATCCGCTGGCTTCTGGCTGGAGGGTGGGGGCTAGAGCTGATGTCTTCAGGGACCCCCTCTGGCTCCAGATGGAAAGAGAGAGGGGTCCGGCAGTGGGGGGAGGGGAGAGGGATGGGAGAGAATCGTGCAGAGAATGGGCCTCCTCCTGTAGAGCTTGTGCAGACGCTCTCCTAGAGTATTTATTTTAAAATGATCTGGAAAATGTAGGACATAACCAATAACCTCAAAGTAGACACAAAATACCCCGAACCAACATCACCCTTCTGGACCGCTAAAGAGATGTCACAAATCCCGAGTATCAAACACACGCCTCTCGCTGGAGAACAAACCAGGACCTCGCTGCCGACTCACCCCCATTCCCCAGGCCACCCCTACCCACCTGGTCTCAGCCCGGGGGAGGTCGGGGACAAGGGAGGCACGGGGACAGGGCACCAGTTAGAAGCAACAGCAGCGGCATGCCCTCCTCTGGCAGATGAAGACACAGAGTGAAGTGTCTCTGCATCAGCATCAAAAGGTGGAATCAGTCAAAACCGGTTTGGCTCAGTGGATAGAGCGTGGGTCTGCGGACTGAAGGGTCCCAGGTTCGACTCCGGTCAAGGGCATGTACCTTGGTTGCGGGCACATCCCCAGTAGGGGGTGTGCAAGAGTCAGCTGATGATTCTTTCTCATCGATGTTTCTAACTCTCTATCCCTCTCTCTTCCTCTCTGTAAAAAATCAATAAAATATATATTAAAAAAAAAAAAAAAGGTTGAATCAGCGGCTCATGAGTTGAGCATCGACCTATGAACTAGGAGGTCAGGGTTTGGTTTCTGGCCAGGGCACATGCCCAGGTTGCAGGCTTGATCCCCATGATTCTCTCTCATTGTTGATGTTTCTATCTCTATCCCCCTCTCCCTTCCTCGCTGAAATCGATAAAAATATATTTTAAAAAGTAAATAGATGATAGATAGATAGATGAATGAAAAGGTTGAACCAAGTTCCGCTTCTCTTCCTCAGAAAGCACAAACATGGAAGTGATGTGATCTTGTCTTGCTGAGCCATGGTTTCCTTGCTTTGTAAGACGCTGAGGTAGACAAAATGATCTTTTGACGGTTTAGAGAGTCATCTTCAACGAATGATGATGAAAATAAGTGAGGCCGTGGGCAAATCTCACTTGTCTGGAAATCCCTTAGTGTGAATCCCTTGCGTGAAGCTAGAGGAGGCGAAGCTTCCATTGGCTACGGGAGGTCAAAGACGCTGGAAACACTGCCGGCCTCGTGTGCCCGGGGTCTCCTCTGCCGTCCCGTCTCCTCCAAACCGCCCACTATCTCCCCTCTGCCAGCCTTCTTTCTCTAACGGTGACCGTCCTCCCTCCCCTCCATTTAACCCAGTCAGGGGGGGACTTTTCTACGGGAAGGTTCTAGAAAACATAACTGATAGCAAACATGTGAATCTCCCAACGAGACAAACAAAAACCTGGAATTGTTCAGAGCATGGCTGATCTCCATGGACAGTCCTGGCCCACCTCTCGCCTCTGCCTGTCCCCTTCCCGTCACTCCGGGGGCTTTGCTCTCTGGGCTAGTGGCCCCTCCCCCATGTCTGGAAGCTCAGGGCTCCAGGGCCTCTTCTGCAACACTGTTCCAAGGGCCTCCGGGCACCCTGGAGTGGACCCCCCTCCCAAAGTGAGGGCCTCCACGCTGAACACCACCCCTGGGTCCCACTGGCCCGTCTGTCTGCCCAGGTGGACAGCCCACTGCTGGCCCCTCCTGACCTTGCCCACAAGCCCCCTGAGTCAGCTGTGCCCATCGCCAGCCTGAGGACACGAGGCCAGCCTGGGAAGGTGCCCAAAGACACATCTGAACAACGGAGATAAGAGCCAGAGAGTGGCCAGAGGCGGGCAGGACATCAGAAGGCCATCATGTCCACCTCCTCTATTTACAGATAAGAAAACCAAGCGCAGGCAGATTGAGAGATGTTTCCGAAACTCGCTCTAAGAATTAGTGAGTGAGCGAGCCGGAACCAGACCTGAGCCTCCTTTGCTCTGTGCTCATCACACACCCAAGAGAACCTGCTTCCAGAATCTCCAGGAAGAGGCCGCGAGTCCCCCAATGCTAGCCTGGCCACGGCACCGGACCACAGACACGGCGCCCCCTCGATGGCCCTCGGTTTCCTCATCCGGAAAGGAGGTGGTGATGGAAGGAATGGTCTGCAGGGTCCCCCTCAGCTCCAAAGGCGAGGGCTCTGCGGCCCTCTGTCTTGCAGACAGAACCATGTTCCCGTAGAGGCGGCTCCAGCACAGCCTGGGGTCCCCACGGGGCTGCCCACAGCACGAGCCTGAGCCCCGTGGAGCTAGACCACCTCTGTCCATCGGCTGCCCTCTCGGTGCTTCTTCTCCGTGGCCTCTTCCTGCCTGTGTCCCCTGCGCCCTGCCCAGGACTCCGGGGAGCGGGGAGGGACGGGGAAGGGCCGCTCACCACCACCGTGGCCACCTCCTCCAGCTCCGTGACGATCCAGCCAGTCTCCGTCACGTTCTGTCCTTCCACCTGGCACTGCAGCACCACGTCATCCCCCACGTCCACCGAGGCATTGGGCGCCTGGACCTTCAGCGTGGGCACGCCTGGTCACCCAGGACGCCCCAGGGGTGTTAGAGAAGGCGGTGGCCTCAGAACCGGCCCCAAAGCCCGGCTCCTTTCCCCAACCTCCTCGGGGACCCGCCACCCGCCACGGCAATGCTCCCCAACCTTCCGCTTCCCCAGCTCTCGCCGATGCCCATCTCCCAGGCGTCCTTCCGCGCTGTCCCCCACCCCCCAGCTCCGCTCTGTGCCCTCTTCCCAAGCGCGTGGCTCTGTCCCAGGCCCTGAACCGCCGCCGGCACCTACCGCAGCTGGTGTTGAACATGAGGGCAGAGGGCTCCGGCCCGAGACACTGCAGCTCCTGGACGCCGCCCAGCCCCTCCTCCTCCCAGCGCTGCAGCCAGCGCAGGGCACAGGAGCAGCGCAGAGGGTTCCCAGACAGGGCTCTGGGGGTGCGGGGGATACCGAGAGTCAGGGGAGGGGTGGGGTGGGCCTGAGGGCCACCTGGCTGGAGCCCACAGTAAGAGGCAATGCAGTTAGCAGCGTGGACTGTCTAGAGGGGAAGGCGTGTGGACAGAGCAGTCCCTCTCACCCACCAGAACAAGACATGGAAAGGAACAGGACGCAGAGAGCCAGACAGGTGCCCACGGCCCATGGCGTTCCCTGACCCCGGGGGGAGGTGACAAGGAAGGAAGGACACTGCCTCCTGGGGAGGCCCAGAGGCCTAGGTGCACCCAGCACAGGAGGCTCTCTGCTGTGCCACCCACGCCATCCCACAGGCAGCTGGCAGCCCCTGCCTCCTGGGCACACACAGAAGCCGTTGTCCAGGCCAGAACCTCAGCCCACCCCCCAGCCGCCCCCCAAGGCAGTAAGCCCCTCACGGGGCAGGCCTGCAGCCTATTTTATGGGAGGTTCACAGGCATGCAGAGTCCCCAGTCTCAGCGCACAGACAGACAGGGAGTCCCCAGAGCCCCTCAGACACAGTGACATAGTATCTCTCTCTCACACACACACACACACACACACACGCACACACGCACACACGCACACACGCACACACGCACACACGCACACGCTGCTCTTGCCCCTGGAAGCCCCACACTCACAGTTCCTGTAAGGAAAGGCCCTGGACGGTTTTCCAGGAGAGAGAGTCCAGAGCATTGAAGGAGAGATTCCTGCGGGAGTTGAGACAGAAAGACAGACCCTGGTGAGCGATGACCTCCCTCCGACCCAGCTGAGCGAGGGAGGGGCGGGGCCGGGGAGCCCAGCCCAGCAGGGAGGCCTTGGGGGTGGGGTGGGGGGACAGGTTAGGCTCTTGGAGTACCCTTCGTCTTCCTGGAACAAGAGCTCACCCCACTTAACCCACTCCCCAGACTCCAGGGGGGAGGGGGATCCAGAGAACAGCTGCTCCTGCCTCCCCACCCTTGGCCCCAGCTGGCAGAGTGCTGAGGCTCCAGCTGGGGGAGGGGCTCCATCTGCGCTCTCTCCCCCAGAGCCCAGGACGGAGGGGATGGGGGGGCGGGGGGCCTGGGCTCCCACACTCTCACGCCCCCTACCGGATGACAAGGGTTTCAGAGTGCTTCCTCAGGTCCCCCCCACATTCCTCCTCAGGGACTTACAGAAACACCGAGAGGGCCCCCAGCCTCTTGCTGTAGAGACGGAGAGGGTGAGCTGGGGGCCAGCTCCAGCCACACAGGAAGCTGGGTTAGGAGCTCCCGGCACCAACCAGCACCCCTGAGAATGCTCCTGCCCCTCCTGGGACCTTCTGCCTCGAGGGGCCTGCCCTGAGCTCTCCTTGCCTGGCTGGCCTGCAGCCTGGGGGGCCGGGTTAGAGGGGCACCACCACAGGGGGGTCAGAGAGTCTCCCCACTCTGGCAGCACAGAGCTGAGGGTGCGTCCGTCCTCCTCTTACAGCGGTGTGACCTCGGGCCAGAACGTTAACCCCCTGAGCCTCAGAACCTCCTTTTAAAGTGGGGGTGACACTCTCTCCAGATGCAGAGTCACTGATTTAGTGTTGGAGGCACACACTATTTATTAACTGAGGCCCCGGGACGGAGTCAGCATCGCCTTATGTTTGTCGTTACTGCTGTGAAGTCGCTGGACACAGCAGAGAGCTTAGAGGAGCTGCCACGGCCGTGTGGATGGCAGGTCCCACCACCCGCCCTCTCTCCGTCGGCCCGTGGGGGGGAAGCTGCTGGCCTCGTGCCCTCGGGAGGGGCAGTCAGGGACACCAAGGGTCTCTCCTTCAGCGTCTCTCCGCCCGCCCTTCCCTGCCCTGCTCCGAGCCGGGACCCCCAGGCGCGGGGAGGGTGATGATGGAGTCCCAGCCACACCCCAGGTCCTGCTGCTGCCCCGTACTCCCCAGTTCACGGGGATCTGAACTCTGCGAAGAAAAGCATGGGGCAGGCCCCTCGGAGGCTGCTCCTCTGGCAGGAAGCATGGAGGTGAGACGCCAGAAGGGCCTCTGGCTCAGGGGGGAGTGAGAGCACTGCCATCCCTGAAGCGGAGGAGAAGCCCAGGCTGGAGCCTGCCTCTGCGGGTCCCTGGGGAGGGCCTCCCACCCGCTCTGCCAGCCCGGGCACTCACAGGCGTCTGAGCCGGGGGGTGAAGTGGAAGGCGTCTGGCTCCACGCGGCGGAGACCGCTGTTCACGATGGTGCTGGGAAGGGCAGAGGGTCAGCTCCCGGGTCCTGGCATCTCTGCTCACGCCAGCCCCAGCCCCCAGCCCCGTGCTGAGCCTGGCCCTCCCCTTCCCCTCACAGTGTCCTCAGCGGCCCGGACCCCAGTGCCCTCTGACCTCCTCCAGCCCCTCAGGCCTGCGCCTCTCGGGTCCTCCCAGGCCCCTGGGACCCCGGCGCCCACGCCCTTGGCCCCACAGGCTGTCGCTGAGCCCTGACCGCAGCCCCGCTCCTCACAGGTTCCTCAGCTCCCCCAGGCCCCGCAGGTGGGTGAGCTCCAGGCGCTGCAGGTGCGGCTCATCCTCGATGTAGCTGTGGGGAGAGGGCGGGGAGTCACCGGCGGCCAGACCCACCCTGAGCCCCCACACCCACCCACCGCCTCTCTCACAACCACACACACACCTGTGTGCAAGCACAAATGCTCATACGCGCAGACCCATTTACACACACACAGGCACCGGCACGCACCCACACCTGCATACACATATGCACAGGCACACACCTCCTCACAAAAGTCACACATGAACAGTATGCATGCATGCTCACAGCATCACGTGTGCACACTCTCATCTCATGTACACGTGCACGCGCAGACATGGACATACACACAGAGGCATACATATATGCACCTCCTCGCACACAGTCACACACAGGCAGGCCTGAACCCACAGATGTGCACATGGGTACGTTCATACCCTCACACATGGACACACAGATACATGTCTCTCTCACACACACGTGCACGTGTGTGAGAATGTATGTGCATCCTCACACTCATAAGCACACACAAGTCCATTCTCAGCGTGGCATCCTGCCTCTCCTGCCCATTCCCACCATGGGGCCAGGCGGAAACACGGGCCTCCCTAAGGGGCCCAGGCTCACAGCCGCTGCTGCCCACCGAGCACAGAGGATGCCTCGTGGGCAGAAGATAGGTTTGCCAAACACACCCCCTCACCCACACCCCCTCACACACACACACACACACACCACCCTCCCCCTCGAAGTCCCTAGCCCTTCTCCACACTCAAGCAAAGACCCCTACTCCCTCCCGCCACCTCCCAGCGGAGCGAGCAGAGGCACGGAGACTGTCTGACAGAGACATCTTGAACCCCCTCCCTGCCCCAGGAGGGACCTAGGAAGGAGGAGCGGGGCGGTGAGAGGGTGGGTCAGAGTCAGTGGTGAAGGGGCTTGGACGGGCTGGCTTACACAGTGAGCGGGGGCGGGAGGGGGGGGAGCAGAAAAGCAAACACAGAGAGAGAGTGAAAAAAAGATACTGAGAAAGAGAAACTGATAGGAAGAGATGAGGGGAGAGAGAGAGAGAGAGAGAGAGAGAGAGAGAGAGAGAGGAGACAGAGAGAGAAAGGAGACAGAGAGTCAAACAGATAAAGACAGAGCCAGAGAAAGCTCAATAGGGATATGAGAAAGGAAGGAGGAAGAGCAGGCATGCCAGATGGGGGATAGATAGCTGGTGCCCTGGGCACTGCCCAGCCTCTGCATTGACATGCCAGGGAGTTCCTGGGAACTCGGCTGAGCACGGTGGTGAACCCCCACCCACACCCACACACACACGCCGGGAGCCCCTGACTCACTGCCTGCCTCAGAAGTCTCCCCCTCTACCCTCTGACTTCCCCTAAGTTGTGGGAACCAGGGTAAGCCCGAATGACCCTGTCTACCTCTCCCCTTCCCAGCCCTGGTCCCAGCAGACAGTCCCCGGAGGCCGAGGGAACACACTCCAGCGACTGAGGGAGCATGGTCCCTGCGCAGAGCGCTGGGAGCTGTGTGGGCCCAGGGAGGGGTGAGAATGCAGCGTGCTCAACGCTGCCTCATTCGCTTGGGTTCATAATCAATCTGTCTATTCAAGTCCATTATCTACTCGTTAGCTCTGCCAGTGATGGAGGAGGAGGGGACCCTGCAGGCGGAGGCAGGGGGTCAGGCTGCTGCCCCACCCAGAGATGAGAAATCTCGGCTCACCAGCCTGCAGGCCTCCTACGCCCCAGCCCCAGTCTGTCCAGGCCCCTCGCTCGCAGGCTGGACCCCCTGGGGGCTCGGGAAGGGATGGGGAAATGAGAGCTCCGGTGGGAAACACTCAGGGCCTGGGTCCTGGTTGGAAGGCCCAGGGTGATGAATGGGAGGGCCTGGGGGTGGCAGCCTGGGCCTCATGTCCCCTCCCGTGACGCCGAGACCAGGGCCCAGACCAAGACAAGGCCATCTCTTCTCCTCCCGGTCTCCCTGGGGCCGTGAGAGAGGTGGAGCACCTTCCCGTTAATCACGGGATACCGGAGTAACTCCGTGCCAATGGCCTCAGGCTGCTCAAGTAACTTCCAGTCAGGGAGGGCCCCTGGCTCAGACACCTCCCAGGCCCGTCCGGCTAGGCTCCCGGCCACAGGAGGATTCGCTAGCGGGTCCTCCGCTCTCCTACGCGCCCTGCCGGCCCCGCCAGCCACACAGAAGGCTCGAGTATTTTCCAGCCATCACCGTGTGGTGCTTGAGTACCTCTAAGCCAGTTACTACAGAACACTCCCATAGGTTTCGCCAGCTGCTAAAAAGTACTTGAGTATTAAAAAAAAAATATATATATATATATATATATATTGATTGATTGCGGAGAGGAAGGGAGAGAGAGAGAGAGACAGAAACATCAATGATGAGAGAATCATGGACCGGCTGCCTCCTGCACGCCCCACAATGGAGGTTGAGCCCGCAACCCAGGCAGGTGCCATGACCAGGAGTGGAACCCAGACCTCCTGGTTCTTAGGTGCACGCTCAACCCCTGAGCCTTGCGGCGGCGAGGATACTTGAGTGTTTTGTAACCATTACTGCAGAAGGCTGGAGATCCCTCCCAGGGCTGGTCCCGAGGAAGGGGACTTTCTCAGCAAGGGCCCCGACTTCCTGTCCCAAGTAGGGAGACCAGGGTGGACAGGGAGAGGGGTGTGGGGGGAGAGAAGCCAGGAAAGAGGTGTGTGTGTGTGGGGCTCATTTCCTACATCCAAACCAAGGAACCATGGGGACATGGGGAGAAGAAAGCTCTGGCTCCTCACCACCTCCCAGTTCAACCCCCAGTTCCAGAGGGAAGGGGTTCGGGCTGCGGGTCCTGACGAGGGAAGGGTGGCGGACAGCTCCCTCCTGGGGAGAGGATAAGGCAGTAAGAGTGCCCAAAAGGCTGGGCTCTCTCAGACCTGGTCCGCGGAGATTCCCCCTAATTCCCCCAAAGCCAGCGCCCAGCTGCCCTGAGCACTAAAGTCCAGGCGGTAACTGTGGTTTCCGACAGCGCGGCGGCGGCGGCGGCGCAGGAGAACGGGGCGTGGGAGGAGGACGGCGAGCGGGAGGAGGACCGGGGCGCAGTAAGGGGACCGGGGCACGGGAAGAGGACCGGGACGCGGGAGGATGAGAGCGCAGGAGGAGGACCCGGGCGCAGGAGGATGAGGGCGCAGGAGGATGAGGGCGCAGGAGGATGAGGGCGCAGGAGGAGGACTGGGGCGCGGGAGGAGGACCGGGGTGCGGGAGGAGGACCGGGGTGCGGGAGGTGGATCGGGGCGCGCGAGGAGGACCGGGGTGCGGGAGGAGGACTGCGGCGCGGGAGGAGAATCCGGGTGCAGCCTCCTGCCGCATGCACCTGCCCGCCCGCCGTCCTGATCGCCGCGAGTCCGCACCCTCGGGGCTCAGCTCTGCTCGCTGGTCCCCGCGCCCTCCCGCCCTCCCCGCACTCACAGCTCGGCCAGCCTCTCGGGGTCCCGCAGGCGGCGGAGGCTGTCCAGGGCCCCCGCCCCGCTGCAGCGCAGCACCGAAGGGCCGAGGCGGCAGCAGACTTCGGGGCAGGGGGCAGCGCCCGCGGATGCCAGCAGCAGCCAGACCAGCAGGCGGCCCGGGCCCATGGCTGGGCAATGCCCGCGGAACTGCCCGCGCCGACCGCCTCGCAGCATCCGGCGGCGCCCGCCTCGCCCGCCTCGCCCGCCTCGGGGCCGCCGCCGTCAGTGCCGCCGTCAGTGCGCTCAGTGCGCTCCGCCGCGGCCGCCGGCTCCGGACACGTGCGCGGGGCGGCGTTAAAGCCCAGCCGCCAGGAAAGGGCGGAGCCAGCGGCCCCGCCCGGCCCCGCCCCCTCTGCCCGTACCCCTCCCCCACTTCTGCTGAGCCCCCAACTCGGTCCCCACCCCTTTGAGGGGGGGCGCGCCAGCTTTCACCCCCAAGACACCTCCAGCTCCGGGAGATGCGGAGGGCCATTGCCCCAGAGGGTGGGGAGCTGGGAAGTGGATCCGTTATGTCTCCCAGCCTCCAGCAGCTGCATTTGGGGGAGAGTGAAGGGGGTTGAGCCCGGAGAAGGTGGCCGTCCAGGTCATCCTAGCCGGCCCGGGTCTCCCCTCTCCCTCCCCACGGCGCCCGTGCCTGTGGGAGGGTGCGATGTCACTCGGGGTAAATCAGGTGAAACACACACTATACCCCAGGGAAGAAAAGGGAAGGGATCCCAAAACGACCACACGCAGGACCTCGAGAAGGAAAAAATCAAGAGTCAGAGGAAAAAGAAGGTGTAGCCCCAAAAGCGGGAGAAAGGAGACCAGGGAGCGGAGATGCCCGTTTCCAGCAGATACCACAGGGGGGCGCAAGAGGCCAGCGCGCCAAGGTGTGCGCTCCGCCGGGGCTGGGCGGGGGCGCGGCCTGCGGAGCCCCCCTTCGCCCCCCCGCACTGCGCCTCCGGACCCAGCATCACCCCGACCCCGGCTGGCCAGCGCTGGCCCCCAGGCCGGGCAGGTCCAAGTTGGACGGGCATCGATCGCCACCCCGACAAGAGCATCGATCTTTGCACGGGAAAATTAATAGATCTTCTCTTAGCTCCTTGGGCGCGGGAGCGGCCGGCGGGTGAAGCCGGGACCCGTGGGTCTTAGGAGGCCGCGCACCTGGAAAGCCCCTGGTGCCCCAGCACCCGGGGCGTCACGGGGCACGTCCCGTCCCCCACACGCTGTCCACCTTCGTGGCCTCAAGAGCCGCGGAGAGGAGGAGGATGAGAGGGACGGGGGCGGGGTGGGGGGAGGCGGGGGCGTGCAGACAAGTGCTCCAGGGGAAGAGCAGTGCCGGCTCTCTTCTCCAGAACCCGGCACAGACCGCCCCCTCTGTGCTTCCACACACACACACACACCCATTCCCTGAGGCAGGGACGCGCAGACAAACCAGGGCAACCGAGCAGCCTGGATTCAAGAAGTCAAGGACAGAGGCGGGGCCCCACAGGGGGATTGCTCCCTCCAAGGGGACAGTGGCCAGGACCAGGGATGTGTCTGGGGCTGGGACGGAGGCCTCCAGGGATGCTGGGGGGGGGGGGGGGGGGGCCGCTAGGAGAGGCCAAGGGCTTTCAATTAAAGACACACAATTCACGTTCCCGCCAGGTTTCAACAAGCCCGCTCAGCTCAGCCAGGGCACGGCTGCCAGACGTCCCCCGGCAGGTGCCAATGCTGGATGGCAGAGCCTAGAACCCGGGGCTGGCTGTGCGCCTCGGGTGGTGCAGCCCAGCTCAGGGCGGCGCCAGGGAACTCAGTTCTTCGCCAACGCCCCCCACCCCAGCGCCCTCCCCCGCATTTTGGCCTTATTTCCCCAACAGACCTGTCCCCCATCCCATCCCCTCAGTTGTCAGGCTAAATATTTTGGCTTGGCGGGAGGGGCGGAGAGACCGGAGAGACCCGAGACCGACAAACCAATCCCTTCGGCCCGGGGGCGGGGGCACGGAGCCCCTGCCTGCGCGGCGCGGAGGCGGCCAGCGGCACTCGGGAGCAGAGCGCGCCTAGAAAGGACTCTGGGGGCGCTCCTGGACCCCCGCTGCCGCCCTGCGCTGCACGCTCCTCGGGCTTCTCTCCCCTGGGGGCTGGTCGGCCTCTGAGACCCCTTTTGCTCTGCATCCTGTGTGACCATCTATCTCCCCAGGGGGCCCCTCTGAGTCTCTTCCCCTGCTGTCTGCCTCTCTGTCCTCTCCCCTCTGTCTCCGGCTTCACGCTGAGTCTGTTTCTAGCCGCCTCTCACTGTGTGTGTGTGTGTGTGTGTGTGTGTGTGTGTGTGTGTCTCTGTGGCTGTCTGTCATTCCTCCATTCTGGCTCCTGCCATATCCGTGTGTGTGGCGTTCCTTGTGGCTGGGTCCCTACCCTTCTCCTCGCTTCCAAAGCTTGTGTTTCTGTGTCCCTTAGGGCCTCCACACCCTTCTGCCCAGAGCCACCTGGAGAGCCAGGACTGGGGCAATGGCGGTGCCCGGACTGCGGCCGCGCGTGGCATGTCTGCTTGTGACCCTCCTGTCCTTGGGATCGGGCCTGGACACACTCAAGGGTGAGTCCCCGCGCTGTCCCCGAGAGCCCCATCTCCCTCCCAGCCAGCTGGGAGGCCAAGCCACTGAGCTGCCAGCTGGAATGTGTCTAGTCAGCTGCTGCGGTGTGAGGACCGCGGTTAGCCCTCAGGAGAACTTCCCGTGAGGAAGAGTTCCCCGGGAGGTGAGAAGGGCCTTGAGGCACAGAGGCGAACAGACGCCCACCGTTCACACGTGTGAAATCGTGGTCCCAGCAGGGCCTGAATGAGAACCGAAATGGGGAAGGAGAGTCTCGGAGGCCATTCCCAGGGCCCCCGAATGGGAAGTGGGCAGAATGGAGCGACAGCCGGGCACGAGGCACAATCACAGGAGGGAACCCATTGTGCCGACAGGAGACCGAGGCTCTGGAAAGCAAGAGAGAAAGCCAGGCCGGGGCCCTGTGCTCCTGCCTGCAGGGCTGTGTCCCATTGGAGCTACTTTCTTTCGGTGCCCCGGGGCCAGACAATCCCCGTGTGGAGGGTTCGGGGTGGGTCAGATCATGGAGACTAAAGGGTCCTCATGGCAGGGGGCGGGGAGGTGCTGGGGAATTAATTGGTCAGGAGAAGAAAAAAGCTGAGGAGAGAAGATTCAAAAGGAGAAGGATTAAGAGAGGTCCCTTTGGCAAACCCACACTTCCCTCCCAGCCTCGGGGGGGGTGGGGGGTGGGGGGGGGACGGACATGGGACTCAGGAATCCAGCAAGGCCAGTGCCGGTGCCTGCCTGAGGCCCTAAGGCTGGGGGCTTTCTGGGGCAGGAAGACAAAAATGATGCCAATGGGTTGGGGTAGGGGGTCCCTGAAGAGGCACAGAGGCTCTCTCTTCAAGGCAGAGCCCCTCCCTGGCACCGCTCCCCCTCCCCCACTGCTGTGCCAGGGCTGGGCACAGAAAATGCCAGCCAGAATCACGGTTGTCAGGACAGGAGCACGTCCCTGGGGGCATGGCGGGTTGGTGTTTGGTCAGGGGACCCAGCTGTCCCATTCCCAGTGCAGCTCCGCACGGGGCCATGCCCTGAGGGGGAGCAGGCGAGGGTTAAACTGTGAAGGTTGGAGATTTGTTTTTCCAAATGACTCCCATCAGGGGAGCCCTAGAGAGGCAGAGGGGATGATGGGAAGCGGCATTGGGCACAGAGAGAACCCCCATCTGCCTCCAAGAGCCTGATTGGCCTCTGTGTGCAGGGGACAGAAGTGTTTTCTCATCCTCCCTCTCTTCTGTGTCTGTGCGTGTGCCTACGTGTGCTCACACACACTCACAGAGTTGCTGGGCAGAGCTGAGCACGGGAACCGTTAGTGGCCACCAGAGAAGGTGTGGAGTAAGCTCAGGGGGCCAGCCTTCCCTGTCCACCCCACTGTTAGCCACCGGGGGGGGGGGCTGTGATGAGTGACCCCTGTGATGAGGCTGAGGGCTGGGGAGAAAGGGAGGGAGTAGAGGCTGGAGAGGCGAGCAGGACTTGAATGGCAAGTGGAAGAATTCAGACCTGAATCTTTCCTGGCCGGGAGCATGGAAAGGATGCTTGGGAGCAAGTGAGTGCAGGGACCAGGTGGCCCACTGAGGGGAATGGCCCTCGGTGCCTTCCATGGGGAGAGAAAGGGAAGTGGGACTGGGACCCTGGAGAAGCCAGACGTATCGCATCCTCACCGAGTGGACTTGGGGTCCAGGTGTCCACCAATTCAACCCATGGATCCTGAGTGCCCGGTGCTTCCAGCCCTGAACTGGGTACCATGGGGGATGCAGAGACAACTAACAAGGACCCTGCCCTCAAAAAGTGTCCTCCGCGGAGGGGTGACATAGACACAGAGAGCAATGTTGAGGCAATGCGCCCGGTAGTCTAGTGTGGGGGCTGGACTAAGTGCTGCTGAGCCTGAAGGGAAAGTTATGAACTCGGGGGTCAAAGGGTCAGGGAAGGGATAGGGGACTGGATCTGAGGCTCCCAGGACAAGAGCTGAAGGTACTAGTGGGGTGAGGAACCCTTCTGAGGCTTTAGATACTAGTGGGACCAGTTTCTCAACACCCAAATGTCAGGCTGAGGAACTTAAACTTGAGCTTTTGGCAATGCGGAACCATGGAAGGTCCCTTTGAAAGTAAACAAACGCAGGGGCCAGGCATCCAGTTCCTTTAGGTCTGGGAGAGAAGCAGAGTCTATGAAGCTCAGGCCACTGATCCCCAGTCACAGAATTCATTCATTCATCAAATATTTGTTGAGCGCCAATTTTGTGCCAAGCACTGTACTAGGCACCAAGGACACAGCAAAGATTATACAGAGATCCCTGCTTTCTGGAGCTCACCGTAAACAAAATAAATAAATTGTGTATTAGCCAGGGTTAAGAATCACGGAAAAAATAAAGCAGTGTCACAATTTTAAATAGGATGGTCAGAGGTGACATTGGAGCAAAGACTTAAAGGGGCGGAGGTAGCCATTAAGAGAGAAGAATTTCTAGCCCAAGGGATCAGAAGGTGCAAAGGCCTCAGGACCAGTTTGGCTGGCTGGTGTGAGGTACAGCCAAGTGGTCGTGTGGCTGCAGGGGCGGGTGTGTGTGTGTGTGTGTGTGTGTGTGTGTGTAAAGGGGATGATAGCAGCAAGGCTGCAGAGGACTGTGGGGGGAGGACCTTGGCTTTTCAGTGACATGGGGGCTGCTGGGACATTGTGAGCAGTGAGAGGCTGTGATCCAGCTTCTGTTCTGAGAAGCCCCTTCTGGCTATAACGTGGAGAACTGGCCGAAGAGGGGCCAGGGTGGGGGTGGAGTGACTGTCTGGGAGGCTATTGCTGCCGATCCGGGAGAAGATGGTTGGGAAAGCAGGAAAGCGGGAAAGCTGGCAGCCGGAGGTTGGACTCTGGATGTGTGTTAAGGACAGAGCCCCTGGGGCGTGGGCTGAGGAAAGGGAAGGAGTCGGGGTGGCTTTAGATCTGGGGTCTGCTGCCATGATGAAGCAGCAGGCCACGGGGAAGGGGGTCGGCGGGGCTCCTCTGCTCACCCAGGAGAGCCCCCGCAAGCTGCCCGGGAGGCCTCTGAGGCCCGGAGAGGAGGGCACCCCACACCCACAGCAGAACCCGCTCCCAGCGTGGCGTCCCCCCTCCGGAGCGGCCGGGTGGGAGGAAGTGCCTGGTCTCTGGCCGCACTGACCACGGCTGCCACGTGTGCCCGCAGTGTGCCCCAGCCTGGACATCCGCTCGGAGGTGTCGGAGCTGCGGCGGCTGGAGAACTGCAGCGTGGTGGAGGGCCACCTGCAGATCCTGCTCATGTTCACGGCCACGGGCGAGGACTTCCGCGGCCTCAGCTTCCCGCGCCTCACTCAGGTCACCGAGTACCTGCTGCTCTTCCGCGTCTACGGCCTGGAGAGCCTGCGCGACCTCTTCCCCAACCTGGCCGCCATCCGCGGCGCCCGGCTCTTCCTGGGCTACGCGCTGGTCATCTTCGAGATGCCGCACCTGCGCGACGTGGGGCTGCCGGGCCTGGGCGCCGTGCTGCGCGGGGCCGTGCGCGTGGAGAAGAACCAGGAGCTCTGCCACCTCTCCACCATCGACTGGGGCCTGCTGCAGCCCTCCCCCGGCGCCAACCACATCGTGGGCAACAAGCTGGGCGAGGAGTGCGCCGACGTGTGTCCCGGCGTGCTGGGCGCCACCGGCGAGCCCTGTGCCCGGACCACCTTCGGCGGGCACACCGACTACCGGTGCTGGACCTCCAGCCACTGCCAGAGAGGTGGGCACTCGCGCAGAACACGGCGCGGGGGGAACGGGGAAAGCGGGGCCGTGCGGGTCAGAGCTTGGCAGCCTGGTTCATCCCGGTCCTCAGCCACCCAAGAGGCAGGCACCCTGGTCTTGCAGAGGAGGAAACAGAAGCTTAGGGAAGTGAAATAACTGGTGTGGCATAAGGTAGTCAAGATGTAGGCGCTAGATGGCATCCGGTAGGAACGGAGAAAGTCAAGGGCAGGTACAAGGTGGGCATGGGGGGGGGGAGGGGGAAGGGGAGGCACACATGGATACGGGTCAGCAGCACACGAAGCAGTTTAGGGCAGTGGTTCAGTACAAAGCCAGACGGCCCGGGTTCAAATCTCAGCTCTGCTGCTTCCTGGCTATGTTCTTTTAGCCTCTCTGTGCCCCACTTTCCTTGTCTGTAAAAAGATGGCAGCGTTGTTATGAGGAACGAGCTATTCTATAAACCACCGAGGCTGCGGTAGCAGTTCTGGTCCGGAAAGAAGTGACCGCAGCACAGGCGGCCCAGGGTGAGCTGGGAGGGAGAAGGAAGGAAAGAAGCGGCAGATGAAGGACAGGACAGACGAGGACAAATAGGTGAGGTGGGAAGTTCTTTAGGAAGTAAAGTGCATGCAGAGGAGGTAAAGAGAGAAAGCGGGGAGTTGGATAAGGAGGGGATGGTGGGGGGAGGAGGGATAGAAAGTTCTAGGGGAGGAGAGGCAGACCTTTCAGAGTCTGGGGAGCAGGGCTGGGGTCCCCCAAACTGGGGCTCTTTCCAACAGTTTGTGGAGATCAGCTTCCCTCACCTCAGCATCGGGGCAGAAGAGTAACCAGATCCCCACTGTATCCTCCCAGCCCCACCTCCCCGCAGCCTCCCTGTTGGCTGTAAACACAGCTGCTGCACAGCCTCTCTCATGGCCTCTCGCGTGTACAGTGTCAACATGCCCCGGCTGACCCCCGCCACACGCACGCTCCCGCAGACACGCAGCTGCCCCCGTGCAGTTCCCAGGCCATCGCTTCCCCAGCCCCCAAACCACCGGCTTTTGCTGGGGGCTGCCTCCCACCCCGGGCAGAGCTGGAGAGGGAGGAGGCATGGGCAGGGGCCTGGGTGACATGCCCAGTGGTGGGCATTTCTCCTTCCACACACTCCCAGGCCCACCTTGCCCGGGGCCACGCTACTCAGGAGCAGCTGTCTGTTTCCCCCTGGCCCCATGCCCAGCGACGATCTGGGCACCAGGCCTAGACAGGACAGCAGGCGGGGGAGCAGCAACCCTGATGGACAAGGTCACTGCTCTGTGCCAGTTCTGACACCCCTGACCAGGCACTGGGGGAGGCGGGGAGCCACGGAGGGGGGCCACGGTCCTTGTCCTCAGGAGCCCCTGCCCGGGGAAGCCGGCAGCCGGTGGTATCTGAATGGGAGCGATGTGGGTTCACACTGAGAGGGTTACCCAGGAGGAGGGGGTGGGGCCGGGACCACGGACGGGGGCTGGATGCAGTCTCACACAGCGCTCCGCCCACAGTGTGCCCCTGTCCCCACGGGCTGGCCTGCACCCCCGGGGGTGAGTGCTGCCACGTGGAGTGCCTGGGGGGCTGCAGCCGGCCGGATGACCCCAGTGCCTGCGTTGCCTGCCGCCACTTCTACTTCCAGGGCGCCTGCCACCAGGCCTGCCCTCCGGGCACCTACCAGCACGAGTCGTGGCGCTGTGTCACGGCCGAGCTCTGTGCCAGCCTGCGCTCGGTGCCCAGCCTCCCCTCCACCTTTGGCATCCACCAGGGCAGGTGCCTGGCCCAGTGCCCTCCAGGCTTCACCCGGAATGGCAGTAGGTGAGTGTAGGGCGGGTGGGCATCACCCCTTGGAGTATCGAGAAGGTCCCGGGCTCATGCCACACCCTCTGCTTGCCCCCCGCCAGCATATTCTGCCACAAGTGTGAGGGGCTGTGCCCCAAAGAGTGCAAGGTGGGCACCAAGACTATCGACTCGGTCCAGGTGGCACAGGATCTGGTGGGCTGCACCCACGTGGAGGGGAGTCTCATCCTCAATCTTCGCCAGGGCTGTTAGTACCTTCCCCCGGGCCATACCTCTCACTTGACCACGCCCTTCCCCTGCCACGTCCCTTACAGCGTCCCACTTCCCATTACCCTGGGTCCCGGGCTGACCACCCCCCTTCCCTGCATCCCACTTAGCCCCCTCCCCTGGGGGACCCACCACGTTCCCTGCCCTGGCCCCGGCCCCAGCCCTGTCCTCCCTCTCCCCAGACAACCTGGAACAGGAGCTGCAGCACAGCCTGGGGCTGGTGGAGACCATCACCGGCTTCCTCAAAATCAAGCACTCCTTTGCCCTCGTGTCCCTGGGCTTTTTCAAGAACCTCAAACTAATCCGGGGAGATGCCATGGTGGACGGGTAAGGGGTCAGGAGCAAGCCTCTGACCAGCTCCCTCTGACCACACCTCCCCTACGCGCCCAAGAGGAGCCCATAGGCACCTCCTCCCCACCCTGCCCCCACCTCCCGTTTGGAACAAGGTCCCCTCCGGCCCCCAGGAACTACACTCTGTACGTGCTCGACAACCAGAACCTCCAGCAACTGGGGTCCTGGGTGGCCGCGGGGCTCACCATCCCCGTGGGCAAGATCTACTTCGCTTTCAACCCACGCCTCTGCCTGGAGCACATTTACCACTTGGAGCAGGTGACGGGCACGCGGGGCCGGCAGAACAAGGCGGAGATCAATCCCCGGACCAACGGAGACCGCGCTGCCTGTGAGGCCCCAGCCCCGCCCCCGCCCCCGCGGGGGAGCACGTGGCCCCAAGAAACCCCCATCCCCGTGCAGCCTGCAGCGGGGTGGGAGGGGGCGCTTGGCGTGGGCAGGGTGATAACTTGTCTTCAGGGGCGGCGTTGGGGGTGGCATGCCGCGGGGTCCCGGTCAGGGCTTGGACGGAGGCGGTGGAGAGCAGGTGTTCGCCACTCGCCGCCCCCAGGCCAGACTCGCACCCTGCGCTTCGTGTCCAACGTGACCGAGACCAACCGCATCCTGCTGCGCTGGGAGCGCTACGAGCCACTGGAGGCCCGCGACCTACTCAGTTTCATCGTGTACTACAAGGAGTCGTGAGTCCCTTCGGGGCCAGGCAGGGGCGGGGCCAGCAGGGGGCGAGACCAGAGCATGGACCGTGGGGGCGGGGCCAACGGGGCGGGGCGGGACCATGGGGCGGGGCCAACGGATGGGTTAACGGAGTAGGTGGGGCGGGGCCAATGGGTGGAACCAATGGTGCTGGGCGGGACCAGGAGAGGGACATTAGGGGCGGGGCCAGTCAGGGCGGGGCCGGTAGGCAGGGGCGGGGCCAGAGCAGGGACCATAGGGGCGGGGCGGAATGGGAATCATCCAGATTGAAGTCAAGAGAAGGTGGGCCACGGGCAGTGCTGTGCGGAGTCAGGAAGCCAGGACCATAAGTCTCACTCCCTGTAGGGTCCACCGCCTCTGGCCTCTCCCCTCTCCTTCACCCCTCCCCGTGTGACTTTCACCTCACCCAGGGAAATGGAGAGGGGAGTCAGGACTTCTGAGAGCCAGGGAGAGGCGCCCACTGGGAAGGCTTGGATAATTAAACTTCTATTTACTATGCTAATATTCTGTACTGACCACATGCTCCTGCCCGAGCAGCGGTTTGGGGAGCAACCACTAATTTAGCCAGTTTTATTTATTTATTTATTTACCTAGTTAAGCCTAAGCCTAAGCCCAGTTAAGCCTAAGCCTAGTTAAGCCATAGCCTAAGTCTAGTTAAGCCTAAGCCTAAGCCTAAGCCTAGTTAAGCCTAAGCCTAAGCCTAGTTAAGCCTAAGCCTAGCCTAAGCCTAGTTAAGCCTAAGCCTAGCCTAAGCCTAGTTAAGCATAAGCATAAGCCTAGTTAAGCCTAAGCCTAAACCTAGTTAAGCCTAAGCTTAAGCCTAAGCCTAGTTAAGCCTAAGCCTAAGCCTAGTTAAGCCTAAGCCTAAGCCTAATTAAGCCGAAGCCTAAGCCTAGTTAAGCCTAAGCCTAGTTAAGCCTAGCCTAGTTAAGCCTAGCCTAGTTAAGCAATAGCCTAAGCCTAGTTAAGCCTAAGCCTAAACCTAGTTAAGCCCAAGCCTAAGCCTAAGCCTAGTTAAGCCATAGCCTAAGTCTAGTTAAGCCTAAGCCTAAGCCTAAGCCTAGTTAAGCCTAAGCCTAAGCCTAGGTAAGCCTAAGCCTAGCCTAAGCCTAGTTAAGCCTAAGCCTAGCCTAAGCCTAGTTAAGCATAAGCATAAGCCTAGTTAAGCCTAAGCCTAAACCTAGTTAAGCCTAAACCTAAGCCTAAGCCTAGTTAAGCCTAAGCCTAAGCCTAGTTAAGCCTAGGCCTAAGCCTAATTAAGCCGAAGCCTAAGCCTAAGCCTAGTTAAGCCTAAGCCTAGTTAAGCCTAGCCTAGTTAAGCCTAGCCTAGTTAAGCCTAAACCTAAGCCTAGTTAAGCCTAGCCTAGTTAAGCCAAGCCTAGTTAAGCCAAGCCTAGTTAAGCCTAGTCAAGCCTAGCCTAGCTAAGCCAAGCCTAGTTAAGCCAAGCCTAGTTAAGCCTAGCCTAGTTAAGCCTAAGCCTAGTTAAGCCTAGCCTAATTAAGCCTAGCCTAGTTAAGCCTAGCCTATCTAAGCCTAAGCCTAAGCCTAGTTAAGCCTAAGCCTAAGCCTAAGCCTAGTTAAGCATAAGCCTAAGCCTAGTTAAGCCTAAGCCTAGTTAAACCTAAGCCTAAACCTAAGACTAAGCCTAAGCCTAGTTAAGCCTTAGCCTAAGCCTAGTTAAACCTAAGCCTAAGCCTAAGTCTAAGCCTAGTTAAGCCTAAGCCAAAGCCTAGTTAAGCCTAAGCCTAGTTAATCCTAATCCTAAACCTAGTTAAGCCTAAACCTAAGCCTAATTAAGCCTAAGACTAACCCTAAGCCTAGCTAAGCCTTAGCCTAAGCCTAGTTAAACTTAAGCCTAAGCATAAGTCTAAGCCTAGTTAAGCCTAAGCTAAGCCTAGTTAAGACTAAGCCTAGTTAATCCTAAACCTAAGCCTAGTTAAGCCTAAGCCTAAGCCTAGTTAAGCCTAAGCCTAAGCCTAATTTTTTTTAACTTTTTAAAAATTATTATCTGTGTACATTTACCATTCCCCCTCCTCCCATGCATGGCCTCTCTCCCCAGAGTTTTGTGTCCATTAGTTGTACTTAGGTGCATGTATACAAGTCCTTCGGTTGATATCTTATCTACCCCAGATCTCCCTACCCTCCCTGCTGTAATTTGACAGTCTGCTTGTTGCTTTACTGTCTCTATATCTATCTTTTGGTTCATCAGTTTATAATGTTATTTATTATCCATAAATGAGTGAGGTCATGTGGTATTTCTCTTTCATTGACTGGCTTATTTCACTCAGGATGATGTTCTCCAATTCCATCCAGGTTGCTGCAAATGATGAGAATTTCTTCTTTTTTATGGCAGCATAATATTCCATTGTGTAGATATACCATCGTTTTTGGATCCAATCATCTGCTGATGGGCACCTAGGCTGTTTTCCAAATCCTAGCTATTGTAAATTGTGCTGCTATGAATATAGGGGTGCATATATCCTTTCTGATTGGTGTTTCTAGTTTCTTGGGATATATTCCTAGGAGTGGGATTACTGGGTCAAATGGGAGTTCCATTTTCAGTTTTGTTTTGTTTTTTTAATATATTTTATTGATTTTGTACAGAGAGGAAGGGAGAGAGATAGAGAGTTAGAAATATCGATGAGAGAGTGTCATCGATCAGCTGCCTCTTGCACACCCCCTACTGGGGATGTGCCCGCAACCAAGGTACATGCCCTTGACCGGAATCGAACCCGGGACCTTTTAGTTCCCAAGCCGACGCTCTATCCATTGAGCCAAACCGGTTTCGGCCCATTTTCAGTTTTTTGAGGAAGCTCCATACTGTTCTCCACAGTGGTTGTACCAGTCTACATTCCCACCAGCAGTGCACAATGGTTCCTTTTTCTCCACAACCTTGCCAACACTTGTCGTTTGTTGATTTGTTGATGTTGGCCATTCTGACAGGTGTGAGATGGTACCACATTGTTGTTTTGATTTGCATCTCTTGGATAATTAGTGACTTTGAGCATGTTTTCATGTGCCTCTTGGCCTTCCTTCTGTCTTCTTTTGAGAAGATTCTATTTAGATCCATTGCCCATTTTTCAATTGGGTCATTTTATTAAGTTGTATAAGCTGTCTGTAGATGTTGGAGATTAAACCTTTATCAGTGATAACATTTGCAAATATGTTCTCCCATACAGTGGGCTTTCTTGTTGCTTTGTTGATGGTTTCTTTTGCTGTAAAAAAAAAAAAAAAAGCCTTTTATTTTGATGTAGTCCCATTTGTTTATTTTCTCTTTAATTTCCATTGCCCTAGGGTCAGTATCAGTGAAGAAATTCTTTTGGCATATGTCTGAGATTTTGCTGTTTGTGGATGCCTCTAGTATTTTTATGGTTTCCTGTCTTATGTTTAAGTCCTGTATCCATTTCGAGTTTATTTTTGTGTATGGTGTAAGTTGGTTATCTAGTTTCATTCTTTTGCATGTATCTGTCCAATTTTCCCAACACCATTTATTGAAGAGACTGTCTTGACTCCATTGTATGTTCGTGCCTCCTTTGTCAAATATTAATTGAGCATAGTGATTTGGGTTGATATCTGGATTCTCTATTCTATTCCATTGATCTATATGTCTGTTCTTGTGCCAGTACCAGGCTGTTTTAAGAACAATGGCTTTGTAATACAGCTTAAAATCTGGTATTGAGATCCCTCCTACTCTTCTTTCTCAGGATTGCTTTTATTGTTCCAAATGAACTTTTGGAGAGTTCTTTCTAGGTCAGTGAAATATGCCATTGATATTTTAATGGGGAGTGCATTGAACCTATAAATTGCTTTGGGAAGTATGGACATTTTAATGATGTTGATTCTACCAATCCATGAACATGGTATGTTCTTCCATCTGTTTACATCTTCCTCTATCTCTTTTTTCAGTGTCCTGTAGTTTTCCGCGTATAGGTCTTTTACCTCCTTAAGTTTATTCCTAGATATCTTAATTTTTTTTTTTTTGGTGCGATGGTAAATGGGATTGCCTTTTTAGTCTCTGTTTCTGCAAGTTCACTATTGGTGTATAGAAATGCCATAGATTTCTTGGCATTAATTTTGTATCCTGCCACATTGCCAAATTCATTTATTAAGTTTTTGATGGAGTCTTTGGGTTTTTTTTATGTACAATGTCATGTCATCTGCAAATAAGGATAACTTTACTTCTTTTCCAATTTAGATTCCTTTTATTTCCTCTTCTTGTCTAATTGCAATGGCTAGAACTTCCAGTACTATGTCAAACAGGAGTGTTGAGAGTGGGCATCCCTGTCTTGTTCCTGTTTTTAGAGGGAATGGTTTTAGTTTTTGCCCATTGAGTATGATGTTGGCTGTGGGTTTATCATATATAGCTTTTATTATGTTGAGGTATGATCCTTGTACTCCCACCTTGTTGAGAGTTTTTATCAGGAAAGGGTGTTGGATTTTAACAAATGCTTTTTGTGCATCAATTGATATATGATTTTTATCTCTCAATTTGTTTATGTGATGTATCACGTTTATTGATTTGTGGATATTGTACCATCCTTGTATTCCCAGAATAAATCCTACTTGGTCGTGGTGTATGATCTTTCTGATTTTCTGCTGGAGCCGATTTGCTAGAATTTTGTTGAGGATTTTGGCATCTAAATTCATGAGGGATATTGGCCTATAATTCTCTTTCATTGAGTTGTCTTTATTTGGTTTTGGTATTAGGATGATTCTGGCTTCATAGAAGGAGTTTGGAAGTGTTCCTTCCTCTTGAATTTTTTGGAATAGTCTGAGGAGGATAGGTTTTAGTTCTTCCTTGAATGTTTGGTAAAACTCTCCTGTGAAGCCATCTGGCCCTGGGCTTTTGTTTTCTGGAAGCTTTTTGATGACTGTTTCAATTTCTTCCCAAGTCACTGATCTATTGAGATTTTTAGATTCTTCCTGATTGAGTTTTGGAAGGTTGTATTTTTCTAGGAATATGTCCATTTCCTCCAGGTTATCCAGTTTGTTGGAATAGAGTTGTTCATAGTATTTTGTTACAATCCTTTGTATTTCAGTGGGATCTATTGTTATTTCACCTCTTTAATTTCTGATTTTGTTTATTTAAGTCCTCTCTCTTTGTTTCTTGGTTAGCCTGGCTAGAGGTTCATCAATCTTGTTTATCCTTTCAAAGAAACAGCTCTTGGTTTTGTTGATCTTATGTATTATTTCTTTGGTCTCTATGTTATTTATCTCCACTCTGATTTTTATTATTTCCTTCCTTCTGCTTACACTGGGTTTTTCTTGTTGCTCTTTTTCTAACTCTTTGAGTTGTAGAGTTAGATAATTTGTTACCATTTTTTTCTTGTTTTTTTGCAATAGGCTTGTAGAGATATGAACTTCCCTCTCAAAACTGCTTTTGTGCCAGAACCGGTTTGGCTCAGTGGTAAAGCATCGGTCTGGCGACTGAAAGGTCCCAGGTTTGATTCCGGTCAGGGGCATGTACATTGGTTTCGAGCACATCCCCAGTAGGGGGTGTGCAAGAGGCAGCTGGTCGATGTTTCTCTCTCATCGACGTTTCTAGCTCTCTATCCCTCTCTCCTCCTCTCTGAAAAAATCAATAAAATATATTTTTAAAAAAAACAAACTGCTTTTGCAGTGTCCCATAGATTTTGGATTGTTGTGTTTTCATTGTCATTTGTTGCCAGGATGTTTTTAATTTCTTCCTTGATTTCTCTGGTAACCCAGTCCTTGTTTAATAGCATGCTGTTTAATCTCTATGTGTTTGATTTCTTTGGATTATTTTTATTGTAGTTAATTTCCAGTTTTATGCCACTATGATCTGAGAAGATGCTTGATATGATTTCTATCTTCTTGAATTTGAAGAGACTTTGCCTATTTCCCAACATGTGGTCTATCTTTGAGAATGTCCCATGTGCACTTGAGAAGAATGTATATTCTGTGGCTTTGGGGTGGAGTGTTCTGAAGATGTCGATTAATTCCATCTGGTCTATTGCGTCATTTAGGATATTTCTTTGCTTATTTTTTGTTTAGATGATTTGTCCAAAGGTGACAGTAGGGTATTAAAATCTCCTACTATGATTGTATTGCTATTAATCTCTCCCTTAATGTCCTCCAGCATTTTATGTATTTGTGTGCTCCTGTATTGGGTGCATATATGTTTACCAGGGTTATTTCTTCTTGTTGGATTGCTCCCTTTAGTATTATGAAGGGCCCTTCATTATCTCTTGTTATGCCCTTCACTTTGAGGTCTAATTTGTCAGATATAAGTATTCCTATCCAAGCTTTTTTTTCATTTCCATTCATCTGGAAAACCTTTTTCCATCCCTTCACCCTCAGTCAGTGTGCGTCTTTTTTTCTGAAGTGGGTTTCTTGTAGACAACAGATATATGGGTCTTGTTTTCTTATCCAATCTGTTACCCTATGTCTTTTGATTAGAGCATTTAATCCATTTACATTTACAGTTATTATTGATAGGTACTTATTTGAAGCCATTTTTATTCTATACCCCTGTGTTCCTTCTTTGCTTCCTATTTCTTTATTTTTACAGTAGACCCTTTAGCATTTCTTGCATTGCTGGTTTGGTGGAGATAAATTCCTTTAGTCTTTTTTTGTCTGTGAAGCTCCTGATTTCACCTTCAATTTTGATTGATAGCCTTGCTGGGTACAGTATTCTTGGATTCGGATCCTTCCTTTGCATGACTTCGTATATTTCATCCCATTCCCTTCTGGCCTGATGAGTTTCTGTTGAGAAATCAGTTGCTAGTCTAATGAGGGTTCCTTTATATGTAACTTTCTGTCTCACCCTGGCTGCTTTTAAGATTCTTACTTTGTCATTGATGTTTGCCAATTTAATGTGCCTTGGTGTCTGCCTTTTGGGATTCATTTTGCGTGGGACTCTGCGAGCATCTTGGATTTGTGTGGGTTTTTTCTTCTCTATCTCAGGAAAGTTTTCTGTCATTATTTCTTGAAATACATTTTCCATGTCTTCCTCAGTTTCCTTTCCTTCTGGAACCCCTATTATTCTAATATTGTTTTGTTTTGTATTGTCCCAAAGTTCCCGTAGGCTCTCCTCCTGCTTTTTAATTTTTTTCTAGAAGCTGCTCTAATTGGGTATTTTTTTTCCATCTTGTCTTCTAGCTCATTGATGCGGTCCTCTGCTTCTTCTAGTCTGCTCTTGATGCTTTCTATTGAGTTCTTCATAGTAGCGATGTCATTTTTCATTTCTTCTTGATTCATCTTCATTTCCTCTTGGTTCTTTTTCATTTCCTCTTGGGTCTTACTCATATTGTCAAATTTGTCTTCCATTATTTTTAGCCATCTTATGATCATTACTCTGAATTCTTGCTCTGGTAGGTTGCTTGCCTCTAACTTGTTTACTTCCTTTTCTGGTGATGCCTGCTTTTCTTTCATTTGTGGGCTGTTTCTTTGTCTCCCCATGGTCTCTCTTTTCAGGATGTCTGGTTATGTATATCTCTCTCTCCTGCATTGATTTAAAGGCACAAGATACAACACAACCAGGTACAACACAGAAGGCACTGAACCGAAATGTATTTGCAATATTAATACCCTCCAATAAAGGTGACCACTAGGTAAAGGCAAATTAGGGGATAGGAGAGAAAGAAGAAGAGTAAAAAGAGAAGAGGAATGGAGCAAAGGAAAAAGATAGGGGGTGTATATATATATATATATATATATATATATGAATGTCAAAATGAAATTGGGAAACAGGGAGAAGAAAAAGAGGGAGAGAGATCGCTTCTCGGCCTTTTGACTAAGATCAAGTGTAGAAAAAGATGGAGAGAGAAAGAGAGAGAGGAAAGAGACTAGGGATAAAAGGGGAATAAACTATATATATGGGGAATTTCAATAGAACACACTAACCCCAGCAAATGCTGGCAGCAGTACCTGGAGAATAATACAATCTACAGCACCCAATAATATCCAGCAAAGGAAGGAAACACAGAAGTAAAAAATTAAATTAATTAATAAAATAAAATAATAAAATACCAAGCAACAGCAATAACAAAAGAATAAGAAAAATACTCTCACTAAAAAGCATAAAAATACAATATAATCAACATTCCCCCAAACAGCATCAAAAGGACAGAGAGGAAAATAATTTATTTTTTTTTTGCTAGTTAATACAGCTCAGAGAGGGGTGTATATGCACTTGGCACAGGGGATTGGACATTAGATATATAAGTAGGGTAGAAATTTTAGCAGGGGGAAGACAGAAAGAGTAGGGAAAATCTAAAGCAGGAAAGGGTTAAGCTAAACAGGATAGCAAAAGGGGAAAGGTTAGGAAGAGAATGATGGTGTAAAGGTCATGTTGAGATAGGGTTAAACAATGTTAAAGGAAAAATGAAGCCGAAACCGGTTTGGCTCAGTCTTTAGAGCATCGGCCTGCTGACTGAAGGGTCCCAGGTTCAATTCTGGTCAAGGGCATGTACCTTGGCTGCAGGCACATCCCCAGTGGGGGGTGTGCAAGAGGCAGCTGATTAATGGTTCTCTCTCATCGATGTTTCTAACTCTCTATCCCTCTCTCTTCTTCTCTGTAAAAATTTAATTAAAAAATATTTTAAAAATAAAAAAGGAGTAATGAAAATAAAATGAAGAACACTAATTCCAATGTAAAATAAAGAGAAAAAAAAAATTTTTTTTTTAAGAAAACCCCAGTGGGATTTTTTTTTTTTAATATATTTTATTGATTTTGTACAGAGAGGAAGGGAGAGAGATAGAGAGTTAGAAACATCGATGAGAGAGAGTCATCGATCAGCTGCCTCTTGCACACCCCCTACTGGGGATGTGCCCACAACCAAGGTACATGCCCTTGACCGGAATCGAACCCGGGACCCTTCAGTCCCCAAGCCGACGCTCTTTCCATTGAGCCAAACCAGTCCCGGCATAAAGAGAAAATAAGTTTTTTAAAAATTTTTTAAAAATTAAAAAAATTAAAATAGCAGTAGTAATAATGCTGATTGAACCTAAAAATGTAATAATTAAAAAGTTAAAAGCAAGTGAGGAAAAAAGGAAAAAATTGTTTTCTTAAGTAAAAGATGCAAAAAATGAAAATAAAATTAAAAATTAAAAATTAGCAGAAAAAGTGTGCAGTTGTGAAGGCCATTCACTTCTTCTGTTATTCTGCTTGGCTCGCCTGTTTCTCAGTCCAGACAGTATTGCAGTTCCCTGCATTCTGCTGCACTTCAGTGTTGTAAACTAGTCCTTGATTTCAAGGTGGCAATTCCTTAATTTCTTGGTTTTTGTTCAAATAAAACTAGTAATAAACACAGTCAGTTTGTACTCCAGCCCCTAGGCGGCAGTTTTTCTGGATTGATGTCCCTGTCTTTTTGGCTGCTCTAGCCTTCTTTTTCTATGGCACTCAATTCCGGTTTTTTGCCTCGGAGCTGAATCCCGGGTGATTTCTCCCCGCTCTGCTTCTCAGCTTCCAGAAAAGCAGTTTCCCCCCTGCTGTTTCTTAGGGCCAGCCAATCTGCGTGGTCTCCTTTGTAATCAGAAGCAAAGGGTTGCAGGGGAACCAGCCTAGGTGCGCGATGGGCCAGTCTGCGTGCACTTACAAACAGACTGCTTTCCAAATCCTATGTTCTCCCACCGTGTCAGATCAGAACGAGTTGCTCCCTAGAGAACCCCACTATTAGCAACCTTGAGGATCCCTGTCCACTCTCTCGAATCACGCCAGACCCAACAGCTGGGGGCTTTTGTGGACACAGATTTCCACGGTCCCAGTGCTCGCATTTTTGCCTCTGCCGCCACAGTGGCCGCAGCTTCTGCAGCTGCTGCTTTTGCTGTTGGGACACAGACACCCACGTTATCCCTGGCAAAACCCAACCTTTCTGTGGAATCCGCGTGTCCGCACCGCTTGGGGCCCCCACAGTTGTGGTTTTTTCATGTCTCAGATAAGATCCCCAGGTGCAGCACTGACGTGGTTGTGAGAGGCAGCACGTGCAAGTGATTACCTTGCCACCTTCTTCCAGGAAGTCCCTAAGCCTAAGCCTAGTTAAGCCTAAGCCTAAGCCTACTTAAGCCTAAATCTAAGCCAACTTAACCTAAGCCTAAGCCTAAGCCTAAACCTAAGCCTAAGCCTTAAATCTAAGCTTAGCCAGGCTAAGCCAAGCCTAGCCTAGCCTAGATAAGCCTAAGCCTAAGCCAAGTTAAGCCTAAGCCTAAACCTAGTTAAGCCTAAGCCTAAACCTAGTTAAGCCTAAGCCTAGCCTAGTTAAGCCTAAGCCTAGTTAAGCCTAGCCTAGTTAAGCCTAGCCTAGCTAAGCCTAGCCTAGCTAAGCCAAGCCTAGCTAAGCCTAGCCTAGCTAAGCCTGGCCTAGCTGAGCCTGGCCTAGCTAAGCCTGGCCTAGCTAAGCCTGGCCTAGCTAAGCCTGGCCTAGCTAAGTCAAGCCTAGCTAAGCCTAGCCTAGCTAAGCCTAGCCTAGCTAAGCCAGGCCTAGCTAAGCCTAGCCTAGCTAAGCCTAGCCTAGCTAAGCCAAGCCTAGTTAAGCCTAGGCTAGCTAAGCCAAGCCTAGCTAAGCCTAGCCTAGCTAAGCCTAGCCTAGCTAAGCCTGGCCTAGCTAAGCCAAGCCTAGCTAAGCCTGGCCTAGCTAAGCCTAGCCTAGCTAAGCCTGGCCTAGCTAAGCCAAGCCTAGCTAAGCCTAGCCTAGCCTAGCTAAGCCAAGCCTAGCTAAGCCTGGCCTAGCTAAGCCTGGCCTAGCTAAGCCAAGCCTAGCTAAGCCTGGCCTAGCTAAGCCTAGCCTAGCTAAGCCAGGCCTAGCTAAGCCTAGCCTAGCTAAGCCTGGCCTAGCTAAGCCTAGCCTAGCTAAGCCTGGCCTAGCAAAGCCTGGCCTAGCAAAGCCTGGCCTAGCTAAGCCTGGCCTAGCTAAGCCTAGCCTAGCTAAGCCTGGCCTAGCTAAGCCTGGCCTAGCTAAGCCTAGCCTAGCTAAGCCAGACCTAGCTAAGCCTGGCCTAGCTAAGCCAAGCCTAGCTAGGCCTAGCCTACCTAAGCCTGGCCTAGCTAAGCCAAGCCTAGCTAAGCCAGGCCTAGCAAGGCCAGGCCTAGTTAAGCCTGGCCTAGCTAAGCCTAGCCTAGCTAAGCCTAGCCTAGATAAGCCAGGCCTAGCTAAGCCTGGCCTAGCTAAGCCTAGCCTAGCTAAGCCTAGCCTAGCTAAGCCAGGCCTAGCTAAGCCTGGCCTAGCTAAGCCTGGCCTAGCTAAGCCAGACCTAGCTAAGCCTGGCCTAGCTAAGCCTGGCCTAGCTAAGCCAGGCCTAGCTAAGCCTGGCCTAGCTAAGCCTGGCCTAGCTAAGCCTGGCCTAGCTAAGCCAGGCCTAGCTAAGCCTAGACTAGCTAAGCCTGGCCTAGCTAAGCCTAGACTAGCTAAGCCTGGCCTAGCTAAGCCTGGCCTAGCTAAGCCAGGCCTAGCTAAGCCAGGCCTAGCTAAGCCAGGCCTAGCTAAGCCTAGCCTAGCTAAGCCAAGCCTAGTTAAGCCTAGCCTAGCTAAGCCTAGCCTAGCTAAGCCAGGCCTAGCTAAGCCTAGCCTAGCTAAGCCTAGCCTAGCTAAGCCTGGCCTAGCTAAGCCAGGCCTAGCTAAGCCTGGCCTAGCTAAGCCTGGCCTAGCTAAGCCAGGCCTAGCTAAGCCTGGCCTAGCTAAGCCTGGCCTAGCTAAGCCTGGCCTAGCTAAGCCAGGCCTAGCTAAGCCTAGTCTAGCTAAGCCAGGCCAGCTAAGCCTGGCCTAGCTAAGCCTGGCCTAGCTAAGCCAGGCCTAGCTAAGCCTGGCCTAGCTAAGCCAGGCCTAGCTAAGCCTAGCCTAGCTAAGCCAAGCCTAGCTAAGCCAAGCCTAGCTAAGCCTAGCCTAGCTAAGCCTAGCCTAGCTAAGCCAGGCCTAGCTAAGCCAGGCCTAGCTAAGCCAGGCCTAGCTAAGCCTGGCCTAGCTAAGCCAGGCCTAGCTAAGCCTGGCCTAGCTAAGCCTGGCCTAGCTAAGCCAAGCCTAGCTAGGCCTAGCCTACGTAAGCCTGGCCTAGCTAAGCCAAGCCTAGCTAAGCCAGGCCTAGCTAAGCCTAGCCTAGATAAGCCAGGCCTAGCTAAGCCTAGCCTAGCTAAGCCTAGCCTAGATAAGCCAGGCCTAGCTAAGCCTGGCCTAGCTAAGCCTAGCCCAGCTAAGCCTAGCCTAGCTAAGCCAGGCCTAGCTAAGCCTGGCCTAGCTAAGCCAGACCTAGCTAAGCCTGGCCTAGCTAAGCCTGGCCTAGCTAAGCCAGGCCTAGCTAAGCCTGGCCTAGCTAAGCCTGGCCTAGCTAAGCCTGGCCTAGCTAAGCCTAGACTAGCTAAGCCTGGCCTAGCTAAGCCTAGACTAGCTAAGCCTGGCCTAGCTAAGCCTGGCCTAGCTAAGCCAGGCCTAGCTAAGCCTAGCCTAGCTAAGCCTAGCCTAGCTAAGCCTAGCCTAGCTAAGCCAAGCCTAGCTAAGCCAAGCCTAGCTAAGCCTAGCCTAGCTAAGCCAGGCCTAGCTAAGCCTGGCCTAGCTAAGCCTAGCCTAGCTAAGCCTGGCCTAGCTAAGCCAGGCCTAGCTAAGCCTGGCCTAGCTAAGCCTGGCCTAGCTAAGCCTGGCCTAGCTAAGCCAGGCCTAGCTAAGCCTGGCCTAGCTAAGCCTGGCCTAGCTAAGCCTGGCCTAGCTAAGCCTGGCCTAGCTAAGCCAGGCCTAGCTAAGCCTGGCCTAGCTAAGCCTGGCCTAGCTAAGTCAAGCCTAGCTAAGCCTGGCCTAGCTAAGCCAGGCCTAGCTAAGCCTGGCCTAGCTAAGCCAGGCCTAGCTAAGCCTGGCCTAGCTAAGCCTGGCCTAGCTAAGCCAGGCCTAGCTAAGCCTGGCCTAGCTAAGCCTGGCCTAGCTAAGCCAGGCCTAGCTAAGCCTGGCCTAGCTAAGCCTGGCCTAGCTAAGCCTGGCCTAGCTAAGCCAAGCCTAGTTAAGCCTAGCCTAGCTAAGCCTAGCCTAGCTAAGCCAAGCCTAGCTAAGCCAAGCCTAGCTAAGCCTAGCCTAGCTAAGCCTGGCCTAGCTAAGCCAGGCCTAGCTAAGCCTGGCCTAGCTAAGCCTGGCCTAGCTAAGCCAGGCCTAGCTAAGCCTGGCCTAGCTAAGCCTGGCCTAGCTAAGCCTGGCCTAGCTAAGTCAAGCCTAGCTAAGCCCTAGCTAAGCCTGGCCTAGCTAAGCCTGGCCTAGCTAAGCCTGGCCTAGCTAAGCCTGGCCTAGCTAAGCCTGGCCTAGCTAAGCCAGGCCTAGCTAAGCCTAGCCTAGCTAAGCCAAGCCTAGCTAAGCCAAGCCTAGCTAAGCCTAGCCTAGCTAAGCCTAGCCTAGCTAAGCCAGGCCTAGCTAAGCCAGGCCTAGCTAAGCCAGGCCTAGCTAAGCCTGGCCTAGCTAAGCCAGGCCTAGCTAAGCCTGGCCTAGCTAAGCCTGGCCTAGCTAAGCCAAGCCTAGCTAGGCCTAGCCTACGTAAGCCTGGCCTAGCTAAGCCAAGCCTAGCTAAGCCAGGCCTAGCTAGGCCAGGCCTAGTTAAGCCTGGCCTAGCTAAGCCTAGCCTAGCTAAGCCTAGCCTAGATAAGCCAGGCCTAGCTAAGCCTGGCCTAGCTAAGCCTAGCCCAGCTAAGCCTAGCCTAGCTAAGCCAGGCCTAGCTAAGCCTGGCCTAGCTAAGCCTGGCCTAGCTAAGCCAGACCTAGCTAAGCCTGGCCTAGCTAAGCCTGGCCTAGCTAAGCCAGGCCTAGCTAAGCCTGGCCTAGCTAAGCCTGGCCTAGCTAAGCCTGGCCTAGCTAAGCCTAGACTAGCTAAGCCTGGCCTAGCTAAGCCTAGACTAGCTAAGCCTGGCCTAGCTAAGCCTGGCCTAGCTAAGCCAGGCCTAGCTAAGCCTGGCCTAGCTAAGCCTAGCCTAGCTAAGCCTAGCCTAGCTAAGCCAAGCCTAGCTAAGCCTAGCCTAGCTAAGCCTAGCCTAGCTAAGCCAAGCCTAGCTAAGCCAGGCCTAGCTAAGCCTAGCCTAGCTAAGCCTGGCCTAGCTAAGCCAGGCCTAGCTAAGCCTGGCCTAGCTAAGCCTGGCCTAGCTAAGCCAGGCCTAGCTAAGCCTGGCCTAGCTAAGCCTGGCCTAGCTAAGCCTGGCCTAGCTAAGCCTGGCCTAGCTAAGCCAGGCCTAGCTAAGCCTAGCCTAGCTAAGCCAGGCCTAGCTAAGCCTGGCCTAGCTAAGCCTGGCCTAGCTAAGTCAAGCCTAGCTAAGCCTGGCCTAGCTAAGCCAGGCCTAGCTAAGCCTGGCCTAGCTAAGCCTAGCCTAGCTAAGCCAAGCCTAGCTAAGCCAAGCCTAGCTAAGCCTAGCCTAGCTAAGCCTAGCCTAGCTAAGCCAGGCCTAGCTAAGCCAGGCCTAGCTAAGCCTGGCCTAGCTAAGCCTGGCCTAGCTAAGCCTGGCCTAGCTAAGTCAAGCCTAGCTAAGCCTAGCCTAGCTAAGCCTAGCCTAGCTAAGCCTAGCCTAGCTAAGCCAAGCCTAGCTAAGCCAAGCCTAGCTAAGCCTAGCCTAGCTAAGCCTAGCCTAGCTAAGCCTGGCCTAGCTAAGCCTGGCCTAGCTAAGCCTGGCCTAGCTAAGCCAGGCCTAGCTAAGCCTGGCCTAGCTAAGCCTGGCCTAGCTAAGCCAGGCCTAGCTAAGCCTAGCCTAGCTAAGCCAGGCCTAGCTAAGCCTGACCTAGCTAAGCCTGGCCTAGCTAAGCCAGGCCTAGCTAAGCCTGGCCTAGCTAAGCCTGGCCTAGCTAAGCCAAGCCTAGCTAAGCCTAGCCTAGCTAAGCCAAGCCTAGCTAAGCCAGGCCTAGTTAAGCCTAGCCTAGCTAAGCCTGGCCTAGCTAAGCCAAGCCTAGCTAAGCCAGGCCTAGCTAAGCCTGGCCTAGCTAAGCCTGGCCTAGCTAAGCCTGGCCTAGCTAAGCCTTGCCTAGCTAAGCCTGGCCTAGCTAAGCCAAGCCTAGTTAAGCCTAGCCTAGCTAAGCCTAGCCTAGCTAAGCCAAGCCTAGCTAAGCCTAGCCTAGCTAAGCCAGGCCTAGTTAAGCCTGGCCTAGCTAAGCCTGGCCTAGCTAAGCCAGGCCTAGCTAAGCCTGGCCTAGCTAAGCCAGGCCTAGCTAAGCCAAGCCTAGCTAAGCCTAGACTAGCTAAGCCAGGCCTAGCTAAGCCTAGACTAGCTAAGTCAAGCCTGGTTAAGCCTAGCCTAGTTAAGCCTAGCCTAGCTAAGTCAAGCCTAGTTAAGCCTAGCCTAGTTAAGCCTAGCCTAGCTAAGCCTAAGCCTAAACTTAGCTAAGCCTAGCCCAGCTAAGCCTAGCCTAGCTAAGCCAAGCCTGGTTAAGCCTAGCCTAGTTAAGCCTAGCCTAGCTAAGCCTAGCCTAGCTAAGTCAAGCCTGGTTAAGCCTAGCCTAGTTAAGCCTCGCCTAGCTAAGCCTAGCCTAGCTAAGTCAAGCCTAGTTAAACCTAGCCTAGTTAAGCCTAAGCCTAAGCCTAGTTAAGCCTAAGCCTAGTTAAGCCTAAGCCTAGGCCTAGTTAAGTCTAAGCCTAGTTAAGTCTAAGCCTAGCCTAGTTAAGCCTAAGCCTAAGCCTAGTTAAGCCTAATCCTAAGCCTAGTTAAGCCTAAATCTAAGCCTAGTTAAGCCTAAGCCTAAGCCTAGTTTAAGCCTAAGCCTAAGCTTAAGCCTAGTTAAGCCTAGCCTACTTAAGCCTACGCCTAAGCCTAGTTAAGCCTAAGCCTAAGCCTAGTTAAACCTAAGCCTAAGCCTAGTTAAGCCTAAGCCTAAGGCTAAGCCTAGTTAAACCTAAGCCTAAGCCTAGTTAGGCCTTGCCTAGTTAAGCCTAAACCTAAGCCTAGTTAAGCCTAAGTCTAAACCTAGTTAAGCCTAAGTCTAGTTAAACCTAAGCCTAAACCTAAGCCTCTAATTTGGCCAGCTTTATAGGGAGCTTGGCCAGGCTTCCTTAAAAGCCTGCCGAAGGAGGGAAGGAAGGAGCCGGGACAGGCGAGGACAGGCTGCTCTTGCTGCGGAGAGAGAGCGCTGGCCAAAGCAGGCGGCGAGGGCTTAGGCCACAGGAAGGACTTCTCCAGAAGCACGGCTAGGACTCAGAAACAGAAATCCTTACAGCAGAGCGATGGATTTGGGATGGCAGGCTGGGAGGGCAGGGGTGAGGCGTAATCCCTTCCATGGTGGAGAGGAGGTGGGAGCGCCTGGCTTAGGAGCAGCTCCTGGGAATTAAAACGGAGAGGTCTTCCTTGCTCACTAAGCGGAGGGCCTGGCCTGGGAGGAAAGGAGGGAAGTCGATGGTGGGAGGCCTGCTCTGACGGCCAAGGCTCCCCTAGGCCTCCGTGCTAGGGGAAGGTCTCCAGCATGGGGAGCTGCTGAGTTTGTTAAATACAGGTTCCTGGGTCCCACCCCCACCGATTCGGACTCAGTTAGTCCTGGATAGAGCCCATGAATCTGCATTTCCAGCTAGTTCCCAGGTAATACTACATCTTCTGGTCCCTGCACCGAACTGTGAGGAGCACAAAGGTAGATTGCAATGTAAATGTCACCCTCAGCCTGTGCACACCTATACTTAAAGGCAGAGCATCGCAGAGGCCCTTCAGGAAGCTCCCGCTTCCTGTGTGGCCGTGCCCCCCACACACTGTACTGCGGCTCCTCTTCAGTCAGCTCTGAGCAGACACACTCAGCGCCACAGGCACCTGCCCCAAAGGGTGGGTGCACGTCTGCTTCTGGGTGTCCTCGTGCGTACTTGAAGACTGACAACAGCAATCTTGGGGTGATTCAAAGAGGAGGGGGCTGCTACAAGTTGGGGGTGGGGTGTTCAGCCCATTCCAGAATGCTACGGAGCACACAGGCCCAGATGCCTGTGGGACCCAGAGCTGGAACCTGCTAGATGTGGAGCTGCCCCTGAGCCGCAACCAGGAGCCAGGGGTGACCTTGGCCCCCCTCAAGCCCTGGACACAGTACGCAGTGTTCGTGCGGGCCATCACGCTGACCACGGCTGAGGACAGCCCCCACCAAGGAGCCCAGAGCCCCATCATCTACCTCCGAACCCTGCCAGCAGGTAGGCCTTTGGAGGGAGTGGGAGCCAGATGCCTGAGTCTGAGTGAGGAGGGGGACCCCAGGAACCAGAAATAGGGATGCTGAGCCACTGAACAGCTGGCCCACAAAGGCTGGAAGATGGGGCAGGCTCTGGCCAGGCTCGGATACAGCCATACTGTGAGTCCAATCCCCAGCCAGGGTACCTACAAGCAATAAATGCATAAATAAGCGGAACAACAAACCTCTCTCCCCTCTCTCCTCCCTCCTGCCCTCCTTCCCTTCCACTCTTTCTAGAAATCAATGGGGGAAAATATCCTCGGGTGAGGATGAATAATAATAATAATAATGGGCATTCTCCCAGGTCCTAGGGAGGCTGTGGGTGGGAGAGTGCAGGGGGATAACTGAGCCAAACCAAGGGCCTTTTGGGACGAGGGAGGAACAGAATGCTCAGCTGTAGGAAGAGGAGGGTGAGAGTCACCTATTCCTTGGGACCAGTGAGGGCTGGACTCAGAGACAGGGGCCAGACAGAGTTTGAAAAGGGGCCTGAAGCCGCTCAGCGGTACCCGACTCACACCCCCAGCGCCCACCGTGCCCCAGGACGTCATCTCCACGTCCAACTCCTCCTCCCACCTGCTGGTGCGCTGGAAGCCGCCGACCCAGCGGAACGGGAACATCACCTACTACCTGGTGCTGTGGCAGCGCCTGGCGGAGGACAGCGACCTCTACCTCAACGACTACTGCCACCGCGGTGCGCTGGGCGGGGTGTGAGCCAGGGCGGCTGGGGCACCGCCGCGGGCACTGCCCTCTAATGCCTCCCCTCCCGCCGCCGCGCCAGGCCTGCGGCTGCCCACCAGCAACAGCGACCCACGCTTCGACCGGGAAGACGGGGAGCTCGAGGCGGAGATGGAGCCCGGCTGCTGCCCTTGCCAGCACCCACCTCCGGGGCAGGCCTTGCCACCGCTGGAGGCGCAGGAGGCCTCGTTCCAAAAGAAGTTTGAAAACTTCCTGCACAATGCCATCACCATCCCCCAGTGCGCTGGGCCGGGGGCGGGGCTAATAGGAGGGGCGGGGCTGACGGGTGGGCGGGGCCTCGAGGGGCGGGTCTTGCTGGGGTGGGGTGTGCTGGCGGGCCTGGCTGGGGGTGGGTTTAGAGGTGGTGCACCCCTGTAAAGGGGCTGTGACAGGGCCCTTCCCGTCTCCCCAGGTCCCCTTGGAAGGTGACGTCCATCAATAAGAGCCCTCAGAGGTGAGCAGGGGCGGGGCCGAGGCCGAGGGGGTGGCCGGGGTGCGGGGACCTGGCTCTGACTCTCGCCCTCTCTAGGGACTCCGGGAGGCACCGCCGCGCCGTCTCCGGGGCCCTCCGACTCGGGGGAAACAGCTCCGATTTCGAGATTCGGGAGGACAAAGTGCCCCGAGAGCGAGCAGTGCTGAGCGGCCTGCGCCACTTCACCGAGTACCGTATCGACATCCACGCCTGCAACCACGCGGCGCACGCCGTGGGCTGCAGCGCGGCCACCTTCGTCTTTGCTCGCACCATGCCCCACAGTGAGTGATCCACCCGGCCTTCTACACCCACCCCGAGCACTCACCAGTGCTCCAATAGCGAGTTTGAGCTCCAGCTAACCCCAGGGCCTTGCTTTCATCCTCCTCCCAGTCCCCACAATCCTAGAGTTTCCTCAAACCTCCCAGCTTAGCCCCCTTGAGGTTGTATTTGAAGGTGAGAAGAAGTCATTCACTGCTTAACAACGGGCGCATGTTCTGAGAAATGAGTGGTTAGGCCTTGTGTGAACATCACAGAGGGCACTCACACAGCCTATATGGGACAGCCTACTGCACACCTAGGCTGCACGGGACAGCCTCCACACACTTAAGCTGTACGGCACAGCCTATCACACACCTAGGCTGTATGGTATAGCTGATTGCTCCTAGGTTACGCATGTTACTGTGCAAAACAACACGAATTAGATCAAGCACAAGAGAAAACAATGCAATCAAGAACCATAGTAAACACGCAAGACGCAGCAGCGGTAACACTGCATATTATTTTACAGCAAACATTGTTCATGAGTAGAAAGAGTACCCTCTAAAATAACGACAGCCCTGGCTGAGTGGCTCAGTTGATGGCGCATCATACACCAGAAAGCTTGCAGGTTTGATTCCAGATCAGAGCACATAGGGTTCAATGAGGGTTCAATCTCCTTTGGGGTGATAACAGGAGGCAATCTAGCCATGTTTCTCACATTGATGTTTCTCTCTCAGATCAATAAAAACATATCCTCATGTGAGCATTAAAAATAATAATAATGTAATGACAGAAAGTATATTCTAATAAATCCAAAACCAGTAACATAATGTTTATTATCATCACCTATTAGGTACTATGCATAGTTGTATGTGCTATACTTTTATATCCTGGCAGCAAAGGAGGTTGGTTTACACCAGCATCTCCACAAAAATGTGAGAATGCTAGGACCTTAGGACTTGGCAATATGACTTTCCCAGCTCCATTGTGATCTTATGGGACCACCATCATTTACGGGGTCCATTATGGACAGAAACATCCTTATGGGGCACTGACTGTCCTTGTGGCTGGGCCACCTGATGCCTCTCCCGCAGGAGAGGCTGATGGCATCCCAGGGAAGGTGGCCTGGGAGGCGGCCAGCAAGAGCAGTGTCCTCCTGCGCTGGCTTGAGCCATTGGACCCCAATGGACTTATCCTCAAGTACGAAATCAAGTACCGCCGCTTGGGAGAGGTAGGTGCCCCAGAAGACCCCTTAACTCAGCTCCAATCTGTGCCCCATCCTTCTCCCAGCCAGCTGTTCTGTGTCGCCCTCAGGAGGCCACAGTGTTGTGTGTGTCCCGCCTGCGATATGCCAAGTTTGGGGGCGTCCAGCTGGCCCTGCTACCCCCTGGGAACTACTCTGCCAGAGTGCGGGCAACCTCCCTGGCTGGCAACGGCTCTTGGACAGAAAGTGTCGCTTTCTACATCCCTGGCTCAGGTATACACAGCCTCTGCCCCAGACCTGTACTCCCAAACAGCAACCCCCAGGTCCCTAGCCACATCTATGGAAACCACAGCCCCCCATGGAAACCACAGCCCCCCCATCCCATCCTCGCCCCATCCTCATCTTCCATTATGGAAAGAGAAGTGTCCTCTCCACTCTGACTTCTCCACCTTTGACCCCACCCTCTGCTGTCCACCAGAGGAGGAAGACTCCGGGGGGCTGCACCTTCTCACTGTCACCCCAGTGGTACTCATGCTGCTCATCATTCTTGCTGCCCTTGGTTTCTTTTACAGCAAGAAGAGGTAAGCACAGGTCCTACCGGCCTCCAGCCCCTTTTCCCCCATGAGCCCTCACGTAGAGTCAGTGCAATCAAGAGGGAGTAGAAGCTTGGTGTCAGGCGCCTCCTGGGACTGAATAAAAGAGGGAAATGGGGGCAGAGCTTTGATTAGCTGGGGTCTAAGGATTGGCTGAGGAGGCAGGAGCCCTCTCACTGCCCTCCCTACTCCCTGGGTCTAAGGACGAAGACCCAGCCCAGCTTAGGTCATCCTGATCAGGGCCGAGGGTGTTCAAGAACTTCCCTCCTCCTTGCACTGCCCCTCCTCCTGGCCCTCTGATGTTGCTCCTTCCTTCCTGAGGACCTTCCAGCCTGAGCCCCTCCCCTTGTGTTGCAGGAACAGGACCCTCTATGCCTCTGTGAATCCAGAGTACTTCAGTGCTTCTGATGGTAGGTCCGGGTGTGGGAAAGAGTCAGGAGGAGTGGAGCGGGAGACCTTTGGGGAGCAGCAGTCAGCAGTACCCTTGCCTTGTGACCCCACCTCCTCTCAGTGTACATCCCCGACGAGTGGGAGGTGCCGCGGGAGCAGATCTCCATCATTCGGGAACTGGGCCAGGGCTTCTTCGGGATGGTGTATGAGGGGCTGGCGCAAGGCCTGGAGGCTGGAGAGGAGACCACGCCTGTGGCTCTGAAGACGGTGAATGAACTGGCCAGCCCACGGGAACGCATTGAGTTCCTCAAGGAAGCCTCTGTCATGAAGACATTCAAGTGTCACCATGTGGTAAGGGAGGCTCAGGGGCACTGTCAGGGCCATGTAGGAGGGATAGTGCCAGGGATAAGGTCATTGTAGTTAGGAACCTAACCGAGGTAAAGGTCATAGTTGAGTCAAACCAGGGTCATGGTAGGGTCATGGCTAGGGCTGAGATAAGTCATGGCTGGGGTCAATATTGAATGTCCAGATCATTATTGGGATCATGATTGGGACCAAGGTCAGAATTGGGCCAATCATAAACACTAGGATGATAGTCAGACATCATCAAGGTCATGGTTTAGAGTCAGGGTCATTGTTAGGCCAGGATTAGAGTGATGCTTATGGTTGGGGTTAGGACCAGGTTAGGTGTCTGGGTCAGAATGTGGTCATAGCAGACCAAGATTCTGGCCAGAGGGGTCCCAGAGAGCTGAGGGGACCTGCAACAAGGCTCTTTATTCATCTCAGGTACGTCTTCTGGGCGTGGTGTCTCAGGGCCAGCCAACTCTAGTCATCATGGAGTTAATGACTCGTGGGGACCTCAAGAGCCATCTTCGATCTTTGCGGCCGGAGGCAGAGGTGAGGACTGGGAAAAGACTGAGCCAACGTGCTGGAGAGTTAGAGGAAACGCGGGCATCATTGTGGCGGGTGATCCTTGGTGGGCTCCTTTGTCACCCGTCCCCTCTCCTGGCTCTAGAATAACCCTGGGCTCCCGCGGCCAGCGCTGGGAGATATGATCCAGATGGCGGGAGAGATCGCAGATGGTATGGCCTATCTTGCCGCCAAGAAGTTTGTGCACCGAGACCTGGCAGCCAGGAACTGCATGGTGTCCCAGGACTTCACTGTCAAGATTGGGGGTATGGAGGGTGCCAGGCAGGTGGGGGCAATCTGTGGAATTGAGAGACTCCTCCTAAGCTAGGCACCCAAGGACCCAGGCCTGGTCCACAGCTTTGATAGTTACCCCCATCCTCCCCTGAGGCTCAGTCTCCCTGTCCAAGTACAGAAGGGTTGAATGGGAGCATCTCTGGTACATTAGAGCCCTCGCTTTCCAGGATTCTTGGAGACTGGCAGCGGAGAAGACTAGGAGAGATATCCTGCGGCAGGAGCTGGTTGAGGCTCTGCTGCTCCACACTCTCTCCCCCTTGCTTTGCAGATTTCGGGATGACGCGAGACGTGTACGAGACAGACTACTACCGCAAGGGCGGGAAGGCGCTGCTGCCGGTGCGCTGGATGGCGCCCGAGTCCCTCAAAGACGGAATCTTCACCACCCACTCGGATGTCTGGTGGGGCCTGGCTGGAGCAGAGGGCCGGGGGATGTGGAGGCGGGTCTGGGGAGAGGCCTGGGGGCAATCCCTCAGGAAGGGTGCTGGGTTCGAGCCCTGCTCTGTGTTCTCCAGGTCCTTCGGCGTGGTGCTCTGGGAGATCGTGACCCTGGCCGAACAACCCTACCAGGGCCTGTCCAATGAGCAGGTGCTCAAGTTTGTCATGGATGGCGGGGTCCTGGAGGAGCTGGAGAGCTGCCCCCTTCAGCTGTGAGTCACCCAGCCTGCCCCTCCCACATCCCTGCTCAGCTACCCTGTCCCCTGCCCTGGGACCCGATCTACCTCCTCCAATGCGTTTACTTCCACTGACCCCCAGCTCTGAGCCCAATTCTAAACCCCCACTATGATGCCCATTTACTCCCCTGTAACCCCCCAACTCACCCTGACTGACCCTCTCATACGAGAGGCAGGGGATGTAGACCCTCTGACGCCGCCCTCCCATCCCACCAGGCAGGAGCTGATGAGCCGCTGTTGGCAACAGAACCCACGCTTGCGCCCAACCTTCACCCACATCCTGGACAGCATCCAGGAGGAGCTACAGCCTTCTTTCCGCCTCCTCTCCTTCTACTACAGCCCAGAGTGCCAGGGCCCCCGGGCTTCCCTCCTGCCCACGGATGCGGAGCCCGACTCCCCACCACCTCCAAAAGGGGCTCCCTCAGACTGCAGCCCTCAAAACGGGAGGCCCGGGCACCGAGGGGCACTCCCCTCCCTGTCTGATTGGCCTCCCACAGGCAGAGAGGAAGGGATCTGACCTTTGTGGTTGGGAGATGGGCAGACTTTCATACCCCGGACCGGACTGTGGAGTGGCCAAGGGTGGGGCCGACGGCAGGGGCAGGAAAGGCTGGGGGCTGATCAGAGCAGACTCACTGAGCTCTCCCTGAGCAACTCAGCAAGGTCCCAGCAGGAGTGGAGGCTAGGCCCTTAGAGAGCCCCTTCTCAGACCAGGAAGAGGGATTGTCGGGAAAACCCCACCCTCAGCCCGCAGGTCCTGGTGGATGTCTGGGGCCATCAGCACACCTGAACCCAGATAAGTAACCGGAATGGGCCTGGACCCCGTCTGCCCATGTGTGGGCCGCTGGGAAAGACGGTCCACATAACTGCCTTCTCACTACCGCGTGCCACCTCCTGCCCTCTGCCTCAGGCGCCAGGGTGAGGTTCTCAGCCCGCCTTCAGGCCTGCCCTCATTTCCTCCTCTCCTTCGCCATCACAGGGATTTCCAAGCCTGGTGCTCCTCCTTCCTCTTCCCCAGGAAAATCCCTTGGAGTGAATCACCCCACCCTTGGCAGTCCCATCCCCTCAATCTCCCTCATACCCTTCGATTATTGAGGTTTAAGAGGTTTGCTTCCTCCCTGCCCTCACTCCTGCCCCTCCTCCCCTCTCCAGGGAAGCCACAATAAATGCCAATGTCTGTTTGTACCCTGGTCCCCAGCAGCCCATTGTCTCTTCATTTCTGTGGGGTTCACGCTAGATGAGCTTCCCCCCTCCCTCCTCTCCTCCTTGGAGACTTGAGGTGGTGACCCCGAAGCAGGGATACGGATGAATACACTGCTGTCAGACACCCCCTCCTGAGGACCAGAGCAGCCCGGGTTGCCATGGCAGTGCAGCAGGACCATCCTGCTATTGTCTGAGCTCAGTCGGCTGGAGGGGCTGAGCCCGCAGGGAACCCTGCATCTGGCCTCCCAGCCTCACCAACCCGTCCTGACCTCATCGTGGAGTTATCCCTTGCTGTCTCCATGGGCAGACATGGTTTGAAGTGGGCAGAACAGGGGGGTGGGGGAGGGCCTTGAGGCCATCACCAGTCCCTGCTCAATGCCACTCAGCGAGGCAGGAGACACAAATCAGAGCAGAGTCTGTGTGTCTGGCGCCCCTCCCCCAGCAGAGATGCCCTGGAGGCAGGTTGAAGGAGCACAGGGGAGTTCATTTCCCAGCTCTTATGCCAGGGCCATCAGGGCATGTGAAGGGAAAGAACCACAGATGAATGACTTAAGACCTTAGTGAAGGGGTGTGGGGGGGTGGAGGGTGTGGGCAGGCAGCAGAAGGAGATGGTGATGGCTCAGGACTTTTTAGCATCCTGAACCAGCGATTCCTGCATCCAGATCCTCAGGGCTGTAGCTCCTGCTACCACACCTGCCAGAGGCTGCCCCTCCCTGCCGCACACCTGGAGTCTGTCCCACAAACCACTGCTCATCAAGGCAGGACCCGAGAGGACTGGGCATGAGTCTATGACAACAATTGTAACTCATATCCATACGCTGACAGGGTCAGGGTGGGCACGAAGGCCCGCCTGTCCCCCACCCCTGCCCTGACCCACTTGTCATCCGTAGCTGAAGCAACAGTGGCCCCTAATGGTTGCTGGCAGAACCACAACGTAGGGGGGGAAAGATGGTTCCCTCCTCCTTTGTGTTTTGGGTCCCAGAGAGGCCTCCAACAGGTAGGAGGGAGGAGATACTCCACACAGAAACTCGGGATCTGAGACACTCAGAGCACACAGGCGCCCCTGAACTTGCTTAGCCCCGAAGGCTCCAGCCCTCTCCTCACCACCATGCCCCCTAACCTCCACGGTGCTGGCCCCTGCATGCCCAGGAAGCGCAGGTCATTTGAGTGTAGAGGGGTTAAAGGAAGGGCTTGGATGCAGAAGGAAAGAGAGCTTCAGGAAAGTTCTGTCTGCGCTCCATCTCCAAAGATGAGCAGGTGGTGGCTGGCCATGAACTTTTTGGAGAAGGATGGAGGGATGCTAGAATACAAAATCTATTGCCAGCCATGTCCGAGGAAAGAAGGAGATTAACCAAGATAGCAAGTGAGATGAGGGTTAGACCTGAGAAGGGACTTCCCAACTATACGGGGACGTTGTGTGGAGGAGAGGAGGGGACAGCTGGAGACAGACAATGGGTTGATCTGGGGAGGGAGGGATGGACACTTACCATAGAGGCTTAAAGGGAAAGGCAGAGACTAAAAGAGAGATTCCAGAAACACCCTCCATGATTTCATGCTCTTAGAGTCTGCTCCATAACACTGTGCCTCCTCCAGATCCAAGGGGCTTGGATAGCAGGGCACCAGGTCTTAGATGCCCAGCCAGGGGCATCTCATCGTTCTAATTAACTTCTGCAGAAATCATTTAGGTGCTATCATGCACAAATCTCCCTTCTCACCGCCATGGTCTTTGGAAGAAAAACTTGAGAGAATTTTTTCTGAGGCATAACCGATTACATACCTTAAAGATGGCGGATGAACAAGGATTTGTGTCCCCTGTGGGCATCTGTACTAGTGTAAACACATTCACTGATGTCAGTGATGGTTCTATGCGCTTTAGTCCATAAGGACAAAGTCACTTCATCCCCTGGCCTTGCAGACAGTGAACTGAAGAAAGTCAGGGCAAAGCGATGTCTGTAGCTTCCTTTAATACGTCCCAACAGCTATTTTTTTTACTAAAGATAAATGGTACCTACAAGTAATCTTATTTTTTGCCTTTATTTTTCAACAAGAAGATTCATAATCCTTCCCGAGACCTTTCCAGTCAACCAAATTCATAATGGCTCCCTTTGGGGGAATTTAAAAAATATTTTTATTGATTTTTAGAGAGGAAAGGAGAGTGAGAGAGAGAGAAAGAAACATCAATTATGAGAATCTTTGATTAGCTGGCTCCTGCATGCCCCCCCTTGGGGCTCGAGCCTGCAACCCAGGCATGTCTCCTGACTGGGAGTCAAACCATGACCTCCTGGTTCATAGGACAACACTCAAACCAGTGAACCATGCAACTGGGCCCTTTGGGGGAAATCTGACATCTGTGTAACTGATATTAATAAGAACGAGGAAAAGGATGGAAGAAAAAAACACTTACTTGTTTTTCATATGCTTTCAAGCCTGCTTACCTTTTCTACTGAAGGACTTCTGGTTTCTTAGGTGCCAAAATGTATATCTCCTTATGAGCTTGAGTCTGTCCAGCTGGTATAGGGTGCTGGATGGGATGACAGGGAGCAGTGGACTGAGGACCTTCTCCTGCCTCATGCAAAGGGTGCTGTGGGAGCTCCTCCCGGCCTAGAAGTCGTTCGCCTTTGTCTCTAACCTTCTGCTGGGGGTTAGAACAAGGGAGATGTCAGTACAGGGCCGTGGCCCCACAGCCAAGGTCTCCTTCCTTCCTGCTGGCGGCTCCCAGCCACCACCCTGGGGCCAACACCGCCTGCCCAGGAGGGAGAAGATGGGCTTTGGTTTCCTCTCATCTCCGTGGGGCTGGGAGGCAGTGTCTGGCATCTCCTCACCGTCCTTGTCTTTGCCCAGGTGTCGGAAGGTGTGGGCACCTGGGCCTTCTCCCGGTTACCTGCCCTGAGTCAGAGCCCCGCTTGGTCACTCACTTGTCTAAAGGAGTCACTAGTGAGTGGACACTAGTGGCATTATCCATCCCTGGAGAGGATGAGGGAGGATGGACATGTACCAAACTAGGAATCCAGACTGGTAAGGCTGGGGCAGAGTTGCCAGGAAATCTCTGAGAAGTGTCTGCTCTTCTCTTCCTCCTGCCTGTTGTTTATTTCCCAGACACAAACCAGGCTGCCAGCCCTAAGTCCACAACAACCGACTCTGGCTCAGCCCGGAACAGGGAGGAAACATGCTCTTGGACAAAGCCCGTGGGTCAGACTCCATGGTACCCAACCAGGTGGAGAGAGGGCATAGCCAAGCTGTGGGCTCCGACCTCACCGCCCCCCCGCACCTCCACCTCCCGCACAGGGAGGCTCCCCTTTTAAAGCAAACTGCTTGTTTTTCACTCTATCAATACTGTGTGCGCTCTTAAAGTCATAAAGAGAAGACACAGAGGAGCAAAAATAAGGTACACATCATCCACAAGCCCATCTCCTAGATGTGCCTTTACGTTTCCAGATGTTTTTCTGAGTCGTCCGTGTAAATGCAAACGGTGGCACGCATAATATTTGTCACTTGCCCCTCCAGGCGACAGGTCCCTGTGGCCATCCTCTCCCCTCCCGGGCCTGGATCTAGCTGAAGGCTATCACATTAGATAACAACCACCATCATGGCCACAGGGCTCTGCAGCTTACAAAGCACTTGGTGTCCCTTATCAGGTTTCACCCGTGGCCTTCCCTTCCCCAATGAATGGTCTCTCCCTGCTGTGATTCTGCTTCCAAATGTGGCCAGCCCGCCTCCCCACCCCCTTCCCCACCCTCAGAGTCCCCGAGCTCCCGAGCCCCCAACAGCGAACTCCCCCTGCCTGCCATTCAGAGGGATGGACACCGGTGGCCCCTCGCTGCCATCGCACTGCACCCTGCCTGACTCAGCTGTCAACCCCTGCCCTGTGGCCCACACTTCCTCCTCCCTCTGCCTCCCAGAGAACAAGAGTCCCCGGCTCGTTTTCTTGAGAATCTTTCTCCACCTTCTCAGAATGTCTTCCCTGCTGCCACCCTGGTCTCCTGTGCATGGCCCCTCCTTCCTCTCCCGGGCACCTTTGCCCATGTCCCCTCTCCTGTAAAATCATGCGTAAGGACCAGCCTGGCACACCATGTCTCCGTGCTGTCTCCAGGCCCTTACTCACCAGTGGGGGTGGGGGTGGGGGCACACCCAAGAGAGCAACGGGACAGGTGGGTAAGAAGTCCTGAGGTGGCCTCTGAGCTTCCACTGCAGCTGCACAGAGGGGGTCCAAGCTCCTGTCTCCCTCCTCTCTCTCCCACACCCCGTCGGTCTGCTCCTCTCTCCTCATGGCCTCTCCAGCCTCCCATGCTTCCTCTGACATTTAGAACAACCTTGGTGTCTGAGAGCTGCAGCCACTGGGGGTGGTGGAGGTGGGGACAGGGGCGGGGAGGAATGTCCTGTGCCCCGAATTAGCGCTCCTCTCTTGTCCTAGGGTTTCAGTCCACATCTTCATCCTGGGAGCACCTCCCTTCTGCCCATGGGCACCATGGGCTCACCAGGGCCCCCACCTCTTCTCTCTCCTCCCCTGCGGTGGGAGTGATGGCGGCGGGAAGAGAAGCTCCCCGCCTGCTCAGTCTGAGAGGCCACTCTCCTCAGAGTCCTGCCTTCCCAGGAGCCGGACAAAGGGCACAGCTAAGCTGGGCCTGGAATATGTACTCAGCCAGCCGAGGCCCGGGCAGGCGGCTCCATCCCCCGGCTTTGCAGAAGGGCAGCTACCCCTGAGTCGGGGTAATCCAGAACTCTCCAGAATATCTTGTCCTGACCCCCAAGTTTCCTGGGGCCTTTGATGCCCTTGGCTTCACAGATTCCCCAGAACATCTGAGCTTCCTTGGGGATCCTCTACCCTTCTCCACCGGCCTCCCTTCCTGATCCCCTCCAAGCACTCACGGAACCTGACCTGAGCCACCAAGAATTAGCCACCAAGAACTAACTCTCTCTTCTCTCTTCTCTCTTCTCTCTTCTCTTCTCTTCTTTCTCTCTCTCTCTCTCTCTCTCTCTCTCTTCTCTCTTCTCTCTTCTCTCTTCTCTCTTCTCTCTTCTCTCTTCTCTCTTCTCTCTTCTCTCTTCTCTCTTCTCTCTTCTCTCTTCTCTCTTCTCTCTTCTCTCTCTCTCTCTCTCTCTCTCTCCAGTCTCTGCAGGCTCCCAGTCTACCTTGTCTTCTTCTCCCCCCTGACCTCTGGGCACTGCCAGCTCTAACCCCGGCACAGCTGGGCACAGGCCAGCTGGCTGCCTGGCGCCGGCCCTCCTGTCACAGCCTCTCCAGCCAGCTCCTTCCTTTGCCAAGTGCTGGTGCGAGGCACTCTGACAGCACATTCAGCCTGAGAACTCCTGGCAGTGTGCACGCTCCCCGGGTGCCCAGAGCAGGGGAGAGGAGGAGAGGAGTGGAGACTGCAAACCGGTCCAGCCCTGTGTGTTCTTCACACGCCCCAAGGCTTGGCCCCGACTGCCCCGCTCCTAGGGCACCCTGCTCACCCCTGACCTCTTATCAAGGTTCGGCCCAGATGCCCCCAAACGCTTGTCTGAGCCTCCTTCCACAGAGGGGAGGCGCTTCCACGCGCAGAGATCAAGCGACTCCCCCCAGGACCTTGGCCTAAGGCGGAAGGGGCTGACGTACCAATAGGGGTGAGCAGCAGCCGCAGCCTCCGAGGCTTCGGCTCTCCCAAGTACACGGGTCCGACGAAACATGGAGACGCACGTGCGGTGCTGGCGGCCCAAAAGCCTGGCTGCGCCTGGACAGGGCGGCTGGGCGATGGCCAGCTGCATCTGGAGCTGAGAAAACCCTCCCGTGCCAGCGCCGCTGGCCTTGGCCCAGGCCTCCAGACAGAGAGAGAGAGAGATTCCATTTTAAAAGTGAAAAATGCTTCCATTGCAATTATCACAAAGTGTCAGGCGGTTTCCAGAAGTGGGCTGTGCGAAGCGTAATTCCGGCCACGCAGCGCGGAGCCCTGGCATTTTAGGGGCCCGCACTGAGACGGCCCCCACTTCCTGCCGATCAATCAAATGGCGGGTGCTGGGAAAGATGGCAATCTGTGATGTGAAGTCGGACCACCTCGTTCTCCTGACCTCTTCCCTACTGTGTGACCTTGACCTTATCCTCCCTACCAGGAAGTCTCAGACCCACTGTCTGTAAAGCGGGCGCGGTAATGAGCGTCGTCATCATCATCATCGGCCTGGTAGAAGGGTGGATGAGCGCATCCTTGCAAAGCACTCGGCACCGTGCGGGCCCACGGCACACACTCCCTCCTCGCGCACAGAGCCTACAAGTCCTGAGTGGAAGCTCCCCGTTGAGTCTAATGTTCTCACCGTGCGACTGAAGCTAAGTCTCTTGGCCTTGACCTCAGTTCTCCTACTTGAGAAGTGGCACCAGGTAAATCCTCGAAAAACACAAGGCCCTAGCCGTCATTTATAACATAGTGATTCATTACACAAGGTAATAGTAGGCTGCTGGTAAAGTCTAGACACAAAGGACGAGTTGGTGAAAACAGAACCTCATCCGTTTTGCTCCCTGACAGCAGATGGGAGGAGCAAAAGAGCGAAGAAAGGCATATCCAGCCGAAACCGGTTTGGCTCAGTGGATAGAGCATCGGCTTGCGGACTGAAAGGTCCCAGGATTGATTCCGGTCAAGGGCATGTACATCCCCAGGAGGGGGTAGGCAAGAGGCTGCTGGTCAATGATTCTCTCTCATCGATGTTTCTAACTCTCTATCCCTCTCTCTTCCTCTCTGTAAAAAAATAAATAAATAAATTTAAAAAATCAATAAAATATATATATATATTTTTTTTTAAAGAGAGAGAAAAGAAAGGCATATCCATAGCGTGCATCGTCCAAGCTACCCTGGACACAGATCTCAGATGCCCTGGATCACCACCTCCTTCCCAAAAGCCCCGGTCTGCAGCTTGCTGGCAAGGACAAGATGCTGCACCCTGCAGTTCCCAGCACTAAGAAAGGGGCGCAGCATTCGCTTGGCCTCTGAATTTTGGAGGCAAGGTAGGCGGAGCTTGAGAATACCACTTCGGACTAATTATTGGGGGACACCGAAGGCTGACAGTTTCAAGTGCAGCCCAGACTCAGGTGTCCCTGCAGCTGCTCCGGACTGTGAACCAGCTGCTCTGGTTCTTGGGCCCGGTGACCCAGTGTGTCCGGTGGGACTAGAAATGCCGGCGGCGGCGGCAGAGAAGGATGCTGTGTGGAGTCTCTGGCAAGTTCTGATGGAGCATTGCAGCACATCCCCGGAGGTTCTGGAACAAGGTCATGCCCTCTCTGACTGAGTTACATCTGAAAAATAGCTGCTGGTATTCAACCCGAGCTGACCCCCATAAAGCTGAATGTTATCTGATCCAGGAGTCATAACGGTAGGACAAGCAAAGCAGGAACTCACCATGTGATAGATACCCCGGGGCCAGGCTGAGCTGCTCCAGAATGTATAAGTAAGTTGCACGAGGCCTGGCCACGTAGCCCAATTGGTTAGAGCATTCGTCCCAATATGCCATGGTTGCAGGTTCCATCCCTGGTTAGGGCACATATAAGAATCAACTAATGAACACATAAATAAGCAGAACAACCAATCAAATTCTCTCCCTTTCTCTCCCGCTTCCTCTCTCCAATACAGGACTCTTCAATCTGCAGGCCGACACTGTCCACTGAGCCAAACCGGTTTCGGCTGAAGAGGCTTTCTTTGCTCCACTGTGTGGTTTTCGCTCCTTTGTTGAAAATTATGCGTCCATATAATGTAGTTTTATTTCTGGGCTCTCAATCCTGTTCCATTGTGTGTCTGTTCTTTTGCCAATACCTTGCTGTTTTGATTATCATAACTCTGTAGTATAATTTGAAGTCAGATAGTGTGATACCTCCGGCTTCATTCTTTTTTTCCCAGGATTGCTTTGGCTATTCAGGATCTTTTGTGATTCCACACAAATCTGACAATTTTTTGTTCTATTTCTTTAAAAAAATTTTTTTTAAAAAATTACATTGGTCCCTAAACAGTTTGTTTCAGTGGGTAGAGCATCAGCCTGCAGACCAAAGGGTCCCAGGTTTGATTCTAGGCAAGGACCCATACCTTGGTTGCAGGTTCCTCCTTCACCCAGGCCCTGTTCAGGGCACGTGCAGAAGGCAACCAATTGATGAGTTTCTCTCACATCGATGTTTCTCTCTGTCTTTCCCTCTCTCTTCCACTCTCCCTAAAAATCAATGGGAAAATATCTTTGAGTGAGGATTAACAACAACAGTAAAAATGACATTGGAATTTTTGATGATTTATTAAATCTGTCTATTTCTTTGGGTAATATGGCCATATTATTTTTTAAATATGTTTTTATTGCTTTCAGAGAGAGGGAGAGAAGAAAAAAAATCAATGATGAGAGAAAAATAATCATCGGCTGCTTCCTGCACATCCCCTACTGGGAATGGAACTTGCAACCTGGGCCTGTGCTCTGACCAAGAATCAAACCCTGACCTCCAGATTCATGGGTCAACTCTCAACCAGTGGCTCACTGGTGGGTGATTCTAACTATGTTGATTCTTCCAATCTATGGACATGGAATAGCTTTCATTATGTCTTTTCAATCCCTTTTAGTAATGCTTTGTCATTTTCAGTATATAGGTCCTTCACATCCTTTGTTACTCTTTTGGTTTCAATTGCAAAAGCAAGTATTTTTTCATTCATTTTTGAAGTCTTAGGAACTTGTTCGTATATAAGAAAGCAGTGGATTTTTGTACATTAATTTTGTATCCTGCAAATTTACTGTATTTGTTTATTGTTTCTAATAGTCTTTTGATGGAGTCTTTAGGGTTTTCTATCTACAGAGTCATGCCACCTGACATCTTGAAACAAGATCCTTTTTCTCTCTGGGTTCTTTGCACCAAGGACCGCTGGCCTAAGTCACAGTGAGATTAGGAAGAGATCTAGATTCTGTTCCAATTCTGTCACCAGCTTCAGAGACACTGGAAAACCCTGGCTAAGGCACTTCCCTGCGCTCCAGTTTTCCCTTCTGGAAAACGGAGATAATGTTCCCTGTCTCCTTCTCAGTTGTGAGGGATCAAGTGAGAGAGAAATGGGATTGGTCCTCTAGTAGAGCAGAAGACACAAGCCCACGGTGAGACACCAGCATTGAAGTTCGTTACTAACAACTGCTAGTGGTGTTACTATTAACGACAGTCTGCCTAGCTGGAGGGAATCCTCCCTCCTTCCTCCAGGATTGCCTGGTTTGCCCCAACCCGCTTCTGTATCTGTTGGAGGAGGAGGCCAGGCCCCTCCTCCCTACCCTTTGTCTCACAGATTTCGTAAGACCTCAAAATGTCCTTCCATAAGTCTGACCTACATCCTTCCTGTTGCAGCCCTGCCTGCTCCCCTCCTCGAGTGTCCTAAGAACATAATTCTGAGTCTAAATCTCCACGGAGTACGAAGCCTGAGCACCTTCTAGGGCTTATCTTTCTAAGGTTGATATCCCCACTGCCACTGCTCAGAGCAGAAGCTGAGACAGAGACAGAGAGAGAGAGAGAGAAAGGGAAGTCCCAGTCTGGAGTGAGGGAGTAAAGAAAGAATCAGGGGGGTGGAGGTCAGGTAGCAGTGTGGACTGCCTAACACCCTAGACACAGCGTGAATGACACCAACACCCACCGTCCCACCACCACCACCTTCAGCTGCCTGACTTCCGGGGGCGGGACAACTGTCTATGGCTTTCCATGACGTGGGTCCTCTGCTAGGGCTAGGGTTGTGGGTAGAGCGACATTTCCTGCCGGGGGCAGGGGGGAGAGAAGAGTTGCTGAGGGTGCACACCTTTTGAGAGCAGACACACACCCGGCTCCTGGGCTCCTTCTAGGCCGCCCCCATGGAGCTCCCCCTGGCCCAGATAAGCCCCCAAGGTAAGTGTGGTGCTTAAGGATGTGGGTAGGAGGGGACAACGAGACCCCTACACCGTGCTCTCTCCCGGGCCAGAACCCCACCCCAAGCCAGAGCTGGCAGGGGGCCCACATCCCTTCTCCTTCTCTGGGACTGACTGCAGGTGCCCTCAGCCCGAGAACAAAGGCAGCAGGGTCTGCTGTGTGCTTCTTAGGGAGGAGGGAGGAGAGAAGGGAGAAGCCAGGAGACCCTAGGCCAGGAGAGGGGCTGCACTAAAGAGATCTGCCTAGCCCGGCCAGCGTGGCTCAGTAGTTGAGCATCGACCTATGAACCAGGAGGTCCCAGTTGAATTTCCAGTCAGGGCACAGGCCCAGGTTGCTGGCTCCATCACTGGATGGGGCTTTCAGGAGACAGCCAATGGATGATTCTCTCTCATCATTGATGTTTCTACTCTCTCTCCCTCTCCCTTCCTCTCTGAAATCAATAAAAATATATATATATATTTTAAAAAATAAAGTGATCTGCCTCAGCTCCCTAACTGTGGGGCTGATGTCCAGGCCACCAGACCAGCTGACATCCACCTTTGTTCCTGGTGCTGTTTCCCCAGCCAGCCCCTCTGCTGCTCAGACCCTCCTCGCCTCACTGGCTTCACACTCCTCTTCCCTGATAAACTCCCCTTCTCCCCCCGCCCCCACTGTCCTGCCTGCATTTCTCCCGCTGTCATGACTGTCCCTGGCCTCCAGGTCCCCCGGTCAGAGGGACCTCTAAGCCTGGGGGAGGGATGGGCAGCAGAGAGAGGCACTCCCTCACTGAGAGCCCCGCTGTCCTTTTTGTGCCAACAGGAAGTTACAAACCCCCCACCCCGACCTTCACCACCTTCCAGCCCTCGGACTTGACTCGAAAAAGCTGCCAGGGCTTGCTTAAGGAGGCCAGCCCCAGAGCCCCAGATGTCCACGCCGCGGTGAGTGGGGACCTGGGGTACCACTCCTTCACCGGCTCTCAAGCCTCCCGCGGGTGAGGACACACAGACGGACAAAGGCCAACGGGAGAAGGCAGGAGCGGGCTGGGGCTGCCTACAGGGCACGGGCGCACAGAGAGGAAGAGGAGATGGGAATCCCTCCTCCGTGTGCTGACCTGCTCCTCTGTCCCCCGGAGGCTCAGCAGAGACCCCAGGTGACCAGGGCACAGGGAGTGTACCAAGCCCTGGACGCAGGCAGTGGCGTCTGGGTCCGCGGCTTCTGTTGGCCTGGCACCCCCCCACCTCAGTCCTTCCAGCCGACCCAGTGGGTGCGAGATCCTCCCGGCCCACCTGCTCAGTCCCCCCTGCTGTAGGGCCAGCTCTCCCTTATCCTGGCCTCTGGGGTGACCTCCGGCATCAGCTGTCTTCATCCTCCAGGCCAGGGCATGGCTTCCTGTCCACCTGGAAGGCGTCACCCCCTTTAGGCAGAATTTAACAGCTTGTTGCTACTGGCTCAAAGGCCCAGAGGGAAGTAGGAAGAAATTTCCCAGAAACCAGAACAACGGGAGCTGGAGACGGGGTTAAGTTACCCCTTGGGTGGGAAGGACTTTCTGGGCAACTGGGCTGGGGGCTGGGGACGTCCTCCCGCGCCCCGGAGGGCCTGGGGATGAGGATGAGAAGGTGGCCGCTGGCCTGGAGTCCGGAGAGGGCCCACTAATCATGGCGACTTTCCCTCCCTGAACGCGTCCCCTAAGCAGGCATCTCCCCAGGCCCCGGGGGCCGCCTCCAGTCCCGAGGATGCGGGAAAGGCCGAGGAGGTGCCTAAGGAAGGAGGCCAGGCCCTGCAGGCCGAGACCCGGGCGTGGTTCCAGAAGACCCAGGCCCAGGGGCTCCTGCAGCACGGGGCCGCCCCGCCTTGGTTCCACGGCTTCATCACTCGGAGGTGAGTCACCGAGAGGAAACGGGCCCAGGGGCCAGGCCTGGGGCCGCAGCCAGTCAGTCAGGCGCGCGTACATTGGGGCTACCCATCCAGGCCATGACTCCTGGAGGCTCTCAGGCCACCCCCCAACGCACCTCTCCTGGAGATGGTTGGAGAGGCTCCCGTCCAATCCCCTCCGTGCCTCGGTTTCCCCTCTCTAGACTCAATTATCCTCCTGTATCTAAGGCCTCTAACCTGCATGGTTTCTACCTGTCTCCCAGGCGCTCGCCCAGCCCTCTCCTCTTTCCGGCCTCCCTCGCAGTTCCCACCTCCTCCTCCATCTCTCAGCTTCACTTCTGTCAGCTCACCTTTTGTCACCTCACTCCCCGCTCCACCACCCCACCCACCGCCACTCCTCCCACCCTGCCAGCCCACAGCCAGCGGCCGTCAGGCGGGGCGTCGTCCCGGGTGGGCCCTCTGGGTCCCGTCCACGCCCGGGCCCTGCCCTGCGGGGCGGAAGAGCAGCGCCCACATCCTCTCCCTCCCACCCCGCCTTCTCCGGCCACCTCAGTTCACCTGCTCTGGGGTGGGGTCCCCCTGAGAGCCCGGGAACCAGGGTGGCGGCTGGGAGAGTCAGCGCCCCGTCCTGTCTCCTCTCCGTCCCCTCAGAGAGGCCGAGAGGCTGCTGGAGGCCGAGCCGCAGGGGCGCTACCTGGTGCGCTTCAGCGAGAGCGCCGTGACCTTCGTGCTGACCTACAGGTGGGCGGGCCGGACCGGAAGTGGGCTTCGCGAGCGGGCCAATCAGAGGGCGGGGCCGGGGCGGAGGTGTGAGGGCTCTTCGCTGGGCCCCTCCATCAGCCCCGCCCATCCCGCCCCTGAGAGTGGGACACCCGGCCGGGAGGGTTTTGGGGTGCTGGGGGCCCGGCCGGAGGGTTGGGGTGCTGGGAGCAGGTCTGATCCCCCCCACCCCCCGGACCCTCCAGGAGCCGGACCTGCTGCCGCCACTTCCTGCTGGCCCAGCTCCGGGACGGCCGCCACGTGGTGCTGGGCGAGGACAGCGCCCACGCGCGGCTGCAGGACCTGCTGCGCCACTACTCGGGGTCCCCACTCAGCCCCTACGGGGAGATGCTCAGCCAGCCCCTGGCCCGCCAGGTACAGCCCCTGCTTCCGCCTGGACCCTCACCCCCACCCCGACAGCGCCCCTTCTCACCCGGCACGTTCTCATCCTGCCCATCTCTCTCCGAGGGAAGCCCTTGGAGAGAGGCACGCTGGGGAGGGAATCCTTGAGAGACCAGCCCAGCCACAGAGAGACATGACCTCCTGGGAGTATCCAGTCAGGCGCATGGGTCATTTGTGGGTTTTATTTTGTTTTAATTTATTAACTTGAGAGGAAAGAGAGAGAGAGATCGATTTGTTGTGCCACCCATACGTGCATTCACTGGTTGATTCCTATACGTGCCCTGACCTGGGATCGAACCCAAAATCCTGGTTCATCAGATGATGCTCCAACCAACCGCACCAACTGGTCAGGCAGGTCATTTGTTTTGCCTTTTTTTTTTTTTTTTTTTTTTTAAATTAAAAGATATTTATTGTCCGGCCAGTATAGCTCAGTGGTTGAGCATCAACCCAGGAACCAAAATGTCAAGGGCACATGCCCAGGTTGCAGGCTTGATCCCTAGTAGGGGGCATGCAGGAGGCAGCCAGTGGATAATGTTTCTCTCTCAAAAATTTTTCTATCTCTCTATTCCTTTCCCTTCTTCTCTTTCTAAAAATCAATGAAAACATATTTGGAAAAAAAAAAAAAAAATATATATATATATATATATATATATATATATATATATATTTACTGAGTACCCAGCATGTACCAGATGCCTGCAGGCTCTGGAAATAGCACCATGGACAGACAGATGGGTTGCAAACCCACAAAGCTTACTAACCAGCAGCAAAGAGACAAATAATGGGAAACCAGTGTGAAGATTGTGATGAGAGAGGAGAGCTGCGTCAGGGATTACCTCCCCGAGGAAGTTCGGGCAATTCTGAGGGACCACTCTGTGCCAGGCATTGGTCTGGGAAAATAACAGTAAACCTTACGGACCAAAATGTCTCTGCCTTCATGGAGCTCGCATTCTAGTGAGGAGACAATGAGTACAAGGTGTAGGCATGCTCTAACAAGAATTCGCTGGGAGACCTTTGTGGGGTTTTTTTTGTTGTTGTTGTTGTTGATCCTCCTCTGAGGACATTTTTCCCCCAATGGTTTTTAGAGAGTGGAAGGGAGGAGAGACAGAAAAAAACATCGATGTGAGAGAGACACATCAATTGCCTCCCACATGCTGCAGGGGATCAAGCCTACAACCAAGATATGTGCTCTTGACTGGGATCGAACCCAGGACCCTTCAGTCTGCAGGCCCACGCTCTGTCCACTGAGCCAAACCAGCTGAGCACTGTGAGCCCTTTGTCTTGAGGCTTCTTATCTTTCGTTTGAATCCTAGGGAAGGTCTCAGGAGAGGGTCTCAATAGAATATTCATTAGATTTTCAGGTATGTCCTTCAATATATTGATTCATCAGAAGGTGCAGATAGAGGGGTTAGGGGTTAGTTTTACTTTTAATGAACATTACTGAAGAGGGACCAGATCGAGGCTGGTGTAACCCATTTACTCCTAAGTGTCCTTGGTCAGGGAAGATAAAACCTTATGATCCACTAGCTTGTTGTAAACTGCTCAAATTGTTTGGCCTTGTTTAATTTGTCTCAGTTTCCCTTATTCCACTTGTCAAGGAATTTCCCTAGCTCCTTCCTATCCTGCCACAAGAGGAGGAAGCTATAGGAGGGGCATGTCCGGGGGCAGTTAGATCAGGTCAGTATTGACATGTACAGTTTGAAATGTCCATTCGATATCCACGTGGAGATGTCAAGTAGGCAGTTGGAATACACGGGTCAGGAGTTTGGGGTAGAGGTCTGGACCGGAGATAACTATTTCAGAGTCATCAGCATGTAGCTGGATTGATCCTGACGCCTTCGGGAGGGGTGAAATCTCACTCAGGAGTGTGTGCAGATGGAAAAGAAAGGACTACCAAGTCTTCACACTTTAGAGTTTGCAGAAATGAGGGAGAACCTACAAAGAAAACTGAGGAGGAGCAGACAGAGAGGAGAAAGCCAGAAGAGTGTGATGGTCTGGAAGCCAAGCAAAAAAAAAGCAAGTCAGGGAAGAGCAGTGCCTAGGGGTCCAGACCATAGAATTTAGCCAAGAGGTCATTGGGGACCTGGGCACGAATGGTTCCTTGGAGCCTGACTGGAATCAGTTAAAAAAAAAGTGGGGTCACTCTGGCCGGTGTGGCTCAGTTGATTGGGTGTCATTTCATGTTCTCCAAGATTGCTGGTTCGATTCCTGGTCAGGGCACATGACTGGGTTTTGGGCTCGATCCCCTTAGGGGGTGTGCAGGTGGCAGCCAAACAATGTTTTGCTCTCACATCTCTCTCTCTCTCTCTCTTTCTCTCTCTCTTAGAAATATTTTGTTAAAAGTGGGAACTATGCCTATAGGCAACTCTTGTGGGATTTTGTGAGGAATAGGGGAGACCTAAGATTCTGGAGCAGTGAGAACAGGGTGTAGGGAATTCTGGAGGTGAGGAAACCAGCTGGAACTGACAGAGCGGAAGGCAGAACTGTCGGAGACCAACCTCTATGATGGGGTCTCAAAAGGTCTTGTCACTCAAGCTCTTTGGAGTTTGGACTTGATCATGGAGCACGGGGCAGCCCCCGAAGGATTGCCATGAGAGTTCACACGCAGGCTCGCACACACAGAGGGGAGGATGGGTTGAAGGGCAGGATCACACAGGGGAGGATGGAGAGGCCTGGGCTGTGTGTGGTGACTGTGGGCAGGGAGAGAAGATGTGAAAATACTTAGGCTGTGGAAGGAGCAGGGCTGTGTTCCATCAGATGTGGGAGGGAGGGGTCAGGGTTGACTCCTCAGGTGCTGCTATGGCAGCAGGGGGAGGTGCTACCTTTTATTCAGAAAGGGAATGCCGAGAGAGGAGGAGGAGGAGGCAGGGAATAGGAATTCTGGTTTGGATCCATGAAGCCTGCAGCGCCTCCCGAACGCCTCCAGATGGAGACGGGCACCTGGTGGGTTGCAGGAGCACAAGGCAAGCCCCTGGCCTGAGCCACCTGGGAGCATCCGGGACCCCAGGGCTAACACTGACCTGAAAGCACGCCTCTTGAGGGAGGGGAATGCCCCGCTGCAAGGCTCGTCTCCCTGCCCTAGAATATCTAGCTGATATTGCCAAGAAATATTCCTCTGGCACCTGCAGAAAGAAACCTAAGCACAACCATCTTGGAGATCTATCTTGCCAAAAAAAATGTTAGGCCAAAGACTTCGCCAGCCTTGTTGCATGTTTACAACCACAGGCAGGAATGGGGACCAGCCTGTCCCCGTGTTCCAGGTGCAATTGCGTTTAAAGCTAGAGATTTGCCTGTGACAAGAGCCACCTTCCTTCCCCCTGGTCTCCTTGCCATCTCTGTGCCCTCTGCTTCACCCAGGGAACCCAGGCAGGCCAAATTTCTGTGTCCCTCGCCCCATCCTCCACCGGACTGGTTCATTTTGTCCTCCCGGGTCACCTGCTCACCCCCACCCGCTGTCCCTGCTCCACCCAGTCCCTCAAGCCTCCTTCCCCTGCAGACCCTGGAGCCAGCAGGACTGAACCTCCGGACTGAAGAATCGGACGCTGGGAGCAGAAGCCAGGACCCACACCTCCAGTACAGCCCCGTCTTCAAAAAGGAGAAGCCCAGAGCCCTCCCCCAGGAAGAGGGGGGCGGCGAGCCGAAGGAGGTACTGGGCGGGAGGACCTGGGAGGAGGCGGGGCAGAAGGGGGGTGAGGACCCAGGAGACTAAAAGGAGGCATGGCCAGTGAGGAGTGGGGCCGCTGGGAGGAGGGGGGTCTGCAGAGGGCTCGAGCTCTGGCTGGGCTCCGCCTCCTGCGAGGACCCTACCTGGTTGCTCTGACCCACCCTTCTCCCTGGCATCCCTTTCTCTCCTAGCCCTCCCAGCTGCCACCGAGGCCCAAGCCTCCCGTCCCCGCCAAGCCTCTGCTGTGCCCCGAAACCTACACAAGCCCAGCGCCGCGACCCAGCCGGGCCCTGCCCTCCACGCCCCCCAACCCCATCTACCAGGAGCCCGATGAGCCCATAGCCTTCTACGCCATGGGCCGGGGCAGCCCCGGGGAAGCCCCCAGCAACATCTACGCCGAGGTGGAGGGGGAGGAAGGGGTGCCGTCGCGGGGTGAGGGCCCACCGTGCATCCTCCAGCACTCGGTCCTCCGGAAGTGCCGGTCCAGGCCTGTCCCAGGAAGCCAGGTAAATGGGGGTGCAGGGAAAGGCGAGATCACAGGAAGGACCTCCCGAAAGCTAGTTTGGGAAGGTGCCTTCTTCAACTTTATCGCCCACCCTCCCAGCGCTGGTCATGTTTCTCCGGGTATACCAAGTGGTTTGGAGCCTCCTGGGGTTTGCACACGCCAGTTCCTCTGCTCATACCAACTTCCTGCAAGTACACCCTCCTCCTGCCAGTTGGGAGCTTTCTAATCAGCCTGCAAGACTATCTCGCCCTTCTCCTCCTCTGGAAAGACTCCCCTGGCTGACCATAGAGGTGTCCACTGTTTTATACTCACCCGCCATGCCACTGAGCACGCGGGACACTGGCCACCCCTGCCCAGCAGAGTGAGTCCCCTGAGGGCAGGGGTTGGGACTCACTCCTCTCGGTTTGCAGAGCAGGGTGCCCAGCAGAGCAGGTGCTCAGGACATGTTTGCTGAATGAACAAGAGGGATTTAGCCCTCCTCTGTGCAGGCCAGTGTCTGTTCAGACCAGATGTCTCGGGCTGTCAGGCTGCAGGTAGGCCTAAAAGGCGGAGGGCAGAGGGTGTGGCCTAAGACTGTCCTTCTCTCTGCAGCACCCCGGTGGCCAGCAGCTGCATTCTGAGAACTCTGCGGCTGGACAAGGCCCTCCCATGCCCCGCCACCCCCCGCCTCCGTGGGGACACAGCCTCCCTCACAACCTACACAGGAGATCCAGGACAGAGGAAAGGCGTGGCTCTCCCTAGGGCCCCCTCCGTAGCCAGTGGGAGGCTAACCTGGAGCATCAGGCCCAGAGAACTTCACACACACGCCCTTCTGAGGAGATGTGGATGGCACAAGGTGATTGATCAATGCTGGAAAGGACCTCAGCTGTTATCTATTGCAAAGATGGCAAAACTGTGTCACCTCATATCCCAGCTCCCATCCATTGGTCCTTGCTGCCTAAGGCTCTACGGCACTGCCTAGGAAAGGATGTTAAGGTCATTTCTGAGCTCAGCAGAAAAGAGCACGGTGATTGATTAGTGATGTCTGCTGTGGGTGAGGGAAGGAAGAGGAGCAGCATCTCTTTTTGCCCTTATTGATCAAGTCCAGTCCCTTGCTGTGCAGATAAGGAAACAAAGCCAGTGGGAGAGCGACTTGGCTGAGGTCAAGGACTAGGACCCAGGCCTCCTAAGTCCCTGGGTTAGTGCTATGTTCCTCACCCCACATCCACCGTCTTCACGGGAAATGTCAGAAATTTCCTTAGCTAGGAAGCCTGGTGGCTTTCCTGGGTTCCACCGCATTGGGTCCTGGGTCCTGGGTGCTGGTTCCCAGCGTAGCCCTGTTGTCCCGACAGGCCTGGGCCTCCCACAGAGAAGCCCGGAAGTCAGAGGAGCAGACGTGGAACCCACTTCCTCTTAGGGACACACTCACCGGCTCCCTCCCAGAGTCCTCAGTGTCTGGTGCTCCTCTTGAGGCTGTGGGCTAGGAGGGCCTGCTGCCTCCCGCTGCCCTGGCCTCTCCTTGCGGAGTCTGATTTCCTTAGTCCTCTGAGCCTTTGGGTCTGGGCCCTGGTCCAATGCTGCTGCTTTCTGAGGGCTGGTTTGGCCAGAACAGATGTTAGAACTTGTTTGTTGATTCTTGTCTGGCTAATAAATCATCACCCACCACCTCCCCCACAGCGATCCAGGTACTCCAGGCTCCTCAGTCACTGGCTCTCTCCTGTAGTGGAAGCGCAGGTGATGGACCTGCCACTGAAGGGGGAGGAGCGGGGTCTGGGTGTTGAGAGACACCTGCACGAGGGACACGGACTTTCTCTGCAAAGTAGACCTTCCCTCACTGGGCGGGGCTGGGCAGGCAACCGGGGCCAGAGGGCGGCTCTGTCTCCTGTGATGCCAGGAGAGAAAGGGGCAGGGAGGGAAGGGGTAGAGGGTAGCCCCTACCCCTCTTTCCCCCACCTCCTGCCAAGCACAAGACTGGGAAGGAGGAGCGTGCACTGTCAGCCTGTGTGTGAGCTCCAAGACTCTTGTGTGTCTTCCAAGCAAGGCCAAGGCCAAGGCCACCGGCTTCTGCCTCCGCTGGAGCCCAGTTCCCTTCCCTGTCCCTTTTGTGAAGCATCCTCTGCCCAGACCTACGTCAGGGCAGCCTCCTGCCCCAGGGCATACCCCGTATTCTGGGCTTCAACCACCTGGAACCAACGGCCCTGGGTCCTATTTTTGTCTCAGACTGGGGCTCAGAACAGAGACTGCCCCCCACTCGCCCCAAAGCCACGCAGGCCCAGGTACTCCAGGGGTCCCGTCTGTGCAGCCTGCTCAAGGCAGCCAGTGCCATCAGGGCCCCTTTCACTGCCAGAGGCACAGGAATCCCCCAGGCCCGTCCCTGCAGCCTGTCTCCCAGGCCCAGGGGCTGCAACCATCACGCTCCCCCAGCTGGTGCAGGTGCCAGCTCCGGTGACAAGCGAATTCCCCTCCTTTCCACTCCAGTGCTAATCAGCTTAAGGAGAAACATGGTTGCTGAGTCAACAGAGCTGGGGTTCCACTTCCTGCTGCCTGCAGGTCTAAACCCCCTCCTGAGCAGAAGGGAGGGAGGGAGGGCCGGGCGCAGATGGTTTACATACATCAGAGGCCCAAAGTGCAAGAAAGGTCTCCGATTAGACTCAGGGTGTCACCTAGTGGCTGATTCCTTGTGGCAGGGGGAGGAGGCAGAAAAAGGAGTTCACTGCATAGCAAGAGCTGTGCATCAGAAAGTCAGAAAACAGGTGACAGGATGGGCAGGCGCTGGGAGCAGGCAGGACTGCCTAGTGACCCCGTTGGTGTTTCTGAAGGAGCAAAGCCTGCGAGAGGCTGGCAGAGTGGGACCAGGGACCCTCCGTCTCCCCCTCCTTCAGGCAGCGGGGGTTGGACTCACGGGGGGGGGGGGTGATCCAGATGTTGGCGTCCAAAGCCCTGGATTCATATGGCTCTGTGCTAACTGGCTGCATAACCTTTGCAGGAAACCTCTTCTCTGCGTCCGTCCATTCCCCACATTCCTTTCCAATGGGAGTAATGCCTCCTATTTGCACACTGGGCTGCTGCACAGCGCAGACACCATCAGAAGGAAGGGCTTGGCAGAGCAGGGCTAACAGGGACCTCAGACCCGTCGTGACTGACTTCGGTTCAACTAAATAGGAAACAGGTCTAGTGAGGGGAAGTGGCAGGGAGTTGGACGCAGTCAAGCCCAGATCATGCCATCCCAACCCAGGGCTCTCCCTCAGGCACAGGGCCCCTCCACCAGGCAAAGGGACAAGGTCCCCATCCTCCCGAGAGCTCCAGCTGCGGGCCCAGCCTTGAAGCCTCCCCCTCACCAAAACCATGGGCCCCAGCACCGTCCTGCTCGCTCGCTGCCAAGCTAAGGCCTGAGGCTGTGGTGGGACCTCAGGAGGAAGGTAACTCTTATAGGAAAATGAGCTGGAGTCCTTATGCTGAGGGTGGGGTGGGGGGCATTTCCCTGCTAATCTCCCATGGCCAGTCCATCCCTCCAGGCAGGGCTTTCTCTGGCACAGCCCTCTCTCAGGTCTGAGGGGAATCTCCACCTCCAGCCCCAGGCCCCCTCAGAGCCTGAAGAAAGGCCACACCTTCCAGCTCCAGCCCCTTCGGCACCACGGCTGACCCTGACAACCCTCCACATTGTCCTGCTCCTGCCTCCCCTAAGCTGCCCCTTTCATCCTATCTGCTCCCTCAGTGACAGCAGAAGACAGTCTCAGTAAGATGTCCTACAATGTGTGAGAAGAAATCCATAACCTCAGCTATCCCAACTCCACAGCACATGGCTTCCCATGAGGCCCTCCTTCAACCACCTCTACTGGCCTGCGAACACCGGACCCACTTGAAGCTGAGGGAGAGGGTCAAAAAGGTTAGAAGCAGGTAGCACAGCGCTTCCCAAGGCCCCCAGGACTGCAACGATCTCCTCCAAGAAACTGACTTCTTAGACAGCAAGCTCAGAACTCAATGGGGGTGAGACCTGGCCACGCCCCTCCCCAGGGCCAAAAGCGATGGGGGCAGAAGCTGAAAACTTCTGACGGCTTTGCAGTCTCTAAGTTAGATCCTTGTATAGCTCAGCTTCCCAGGCTCTAGGGTCCGGTCAATACACTGGAATGGTGCCCCAGCCCCTCCAAAACCTGCCATGCGACTTGGATACATCTCCGACCAAGTTCTTCACCCCCTCCTCCCTCTGCCCCCTGGTGGCTGCCTGCCGATTTTAACCAAATGCCATCCCTTACTCCTCTCTCCCTCATCCCTGTTGTCTCTTTCCTGTCTGTTTACCAGACTTGAGGCTGCTACCACCCAGATGAAGCTGTCAACTTTCTAACCTGTCAAATTTCTTTTGGTGACCAAGAAATTCCATCCACTGAATAAAATGTTATCATGGATAGAACCAAAAAGTGGCTTAAAAAAAAATAGTGGCTTAAAATGACCTGCAGAGAATCAAAGGAGGCGAAAGGCGAAGGGAACTTTAGATATCTGGCCTGTCATTCCCAGAAGGCACTGGGCTCTCCCTACCATGTCCTGCCTCCCCGCACAGGGCCCTTCCCGCTACATCACGATGCAGCCCCAAGAATGAGCAGCTGACTGCAGTCCCAGGAGGATGGCACCTCAGGAGCAGGGCTGCACCTGTAGCGTAATGGGTCCAGGAAAGAGCACTCACTCCTCAGAACGGACTGCTTGGCCCTGTTAAACCTGCCTCACCACCTAAGACACCCAGAGGGGCGATCTCAGTCCCCAGTGCCTCTGTGGATGGTGGGAGTGGTGGGAGCTAATGCACCGATTTTGACAACTGCAGCCTGAAGGTCCCTGAGGGATCCAGAGCCCTGTCTGGCTCCAGCCCCAAAGTAGGTCAGATTTCAGATAAGTGGGTGGTTTTCCTGTAAGTGATGAAACCCTCCTCTGCACTTAATGGCAAACAGACTCAACTTACCCAACACACAGGACCAGGATGGTGAGAGGCCACACTGCTGCCTCTTCCCTCTCAGCCCCAAGTCCCCACCACACACTAAGCTGCCCCTCTGGCCTTGAACCTCCCTGTCACCAGGACTGTCAAAAACCAATCCCTCTGTACATTCCCTGCTCCCAACTGGAGTCAAACGTCTCTATCCGATCAGGGCTCCTGATTGGCACCCAAGGCCTTTCTTCTCACAGGAGTTCCTTCAACCCTCTCTTCCTGTAGGACGCCACTGCGGTTAAGCCCCACTGGAGTCCCAGTGCCCTCAGCAACACATTTCAGGACAATCTGCAGTTTTGTGACCAGTACACGTGCCTTCCCTCCCTCTGTGCACCCTTCCTGGCAGAGAAGAACCATGCCTTCCTTCTATCTTGTCACTCTGGCATCACTGAGCCTGACAGCTAACTGAATCCATACACCCCACCAGCTCCCTTCTCCAACCACCCACCCAAGCCACCCCTTCCTCGCTGGCAAAAAGCTAGGGATCCAAAAGCCTCCCAGACTTGGTTAGCCCCCAGCTCTATGCAAAGCTTCCAAATCAGTCTAGGCCAACTTCTGGTATAAACTGAAAGCATCTTCAGGGAAGGCATTTCACCGCTTTACCTCTTGCTGGAATGAATTTTATGTCTAACAACTCTTTCATGTCACAGAAAGAAACTCCTGGCTTCCCCTAATCTTCAGAGACACCCAAGAACAGCAAATTTCCCATGTTTGGGATTAGAAACTCCTGCCCCAAACACAATTTACATGTAACTCCTGGGTCTTCCATGGCCACACCTAGTTTCTCTGTACCTAGGTTAGGTACAGAGAGAAAAAGGCAAGGTAACCATCAAGGCAACTCACGATGGTTGGGGAATGCTTTACACAAGGTGAAAACGGACACAAGGACAGGATAGCAAGAGAGACAGGTCCAAAATGAAAAAGGAGGCCATACTGAAAAGTAGGAAAGGACATAGGGCAGGCAGCAGCTGTCAGACTGAATGTTTTATTTCAACAGACATCCCTGGTTTAAAAAAAAAAAAAAAAAAAAAAAAGGCGGAGGGAGGGGTTCAACATTTCATCAACCCAATAGGGAGCGAATTCCCACCCAAGAACTCTGAGCCCCTTCGGAGGCGTCACTCGAGTCTTTGCTAGCTCCAAGACAGAAAGGAGCTGAGTTTTCTAACTTTTGTAAGAAAAATCTATCAAATATGTTCATTCTCGCAGAGGCGAGGGCTAGATCCTCCAGGAAAGAGGTCCTGGGCTTGGAGCAGCTGGTGTCCCAAAGGGCAGGGCCAGTGGGGCTGCTGGCGATCCTGGGATCTGCAGGCAGGTCCGGAGCCTAGAACCCGTACTTGGCTTGGGTTTGCCGGCGGCTGAGCTTGTTCTCTGACCAAGTGTTCTTCAGCTCCAGCTCTCGCTCCTTAGCCTGTGGCAAGGAAGAAGGGGCAAGGGAGAGTAAAACTGAGGTGTTTGGTTTTTTGTAAAGAATATTTTAAAATATATTTTTTTACTTATTTTAGAGGGAAGGTAGAAGCAACATTGATGATGAGAGAGAATCACTGATTGGCTACCTCTTGCACAACCCCCACAATCTGAGCATGTTCCCTGTCAGGAATCAAACCGTGGCCTCCCAAACTAGACAAAACATTAAAAAAAGAAAAAGAAAATTATAGGCTAATATCAATTTCCAGCTTTGGCATATGCTGAGTTGCAGGCTCGATCCCCAGTAGGGGGCAGCCATCAATGTTTCTATCATCATTGATGTCTCTCCTTTTCCTTTCCTCTCTGAAATCAATATATATTTTTTTAAAGTATAATAAGCCAAAACCAATTTGGCTCAGTGGATAGAGCGTCAGCCTGCAGACTGAAGGGTCCGGGGTTCGATTCCGGTCAAGGGCATGTACGTTGGTTGCGGGCACCTCTCCAGGGAGAGTATGCAGGACGCAACTAATCGACGTTTCTCTATCATTGATGTTTCTAACTCTATATCCCTCTCTCTCTTCCTCTCTGTAAAAAAATCAATAAAATATATTTTTAAAATATATATTTATATAATAGAATACAGCACAGGGAATATAGTCAATCTAAATATATAAAAGCCTAAGCAACCAAATGACTGGTTGACCAGTCACTGTGAAGCGCACTGACAATGGGGGCAGATGCTCAATATAGGAGCTGCCCCCTGGTGGTCAGTGTGCTCCACAGCCAACCTCCGGAGGTCCCTGCTCCCCATCCCCCCCTCCCCACCCCAATAGGCCCCATTGGATCTGGGTGAGATGGCCCCCCATCAGCCCTGATCAAGGGACATGCACAAAATTGTGCACCAGACTTCTAGTATTATAATAACTATGGATGGTGCCAGATGGGTACTAGATTTATTGGAGGAACCACCTCATAAATTACATAAATGTCTAACCATTATGATGGACACCTGAAACTCATATAAATTAAACTAAAATATCAATAAAGATATATTTTAAAAAAATAATAATAAAAAACAGCCCTGGCCGGTCTCACTCAATGGACAGAGCATTAGCCTGCAGACTGAGAGGTCCCAGGTTTGAATCTGGTCAAGAGAGATGCCCGGGTTGCCAGCTCGATCCCCAGGGGGGCTTGCAGGGGGCAGCCATAAACTATTTCACTCCCCCTACATTTATGTTTTGGACAGAGTTTACTTTAGCACCTGTACCCGAGTTTTATATGAAAGGAGAATGACACAGAGCAGCAATTCTGAAGGACACACACACTCCTAGTGGCCACACGGAAAATGGCAGAGGACGCTTTCCCAGAGTTGGTGCCTGCCACCTGGCTTTCAGCTCAGCCTTTAAATTCTTGGGTTTATAGGGATCCTGCCAGGCAGGCAGGGCTCTCAGCGCTCTCACCTGATGAATCAGATACGTGATCTGGTGTTTCCGCCGCTGCTGGCCTGTTGGCTGCTCACCTTTCTTCTGCAAGGGGAGAAAACACAGCCATTAGCCCACGGGAAGAAAAGCAGTTTTTCAGGGGCCCAGATGTTGTGCAATGATGGGGAATGGGAAACCAAAGACACTGCCCAAGTCCTGGGGGAGAAAAGTGCGTCTGGAGCTGTTTTTACGCCTATATACTTACAAAGCAATTATTTTTATTAAAGCTCTTATGCAAAAAAAAACCCAAGCTCGGAATACTTGCCTGAAATAGCCTGCTAATATCCCCATTAGACTGGAAATACTTTGTCAAAACTCTGTCTTCTATTTCTTAATAACCCCATCCCACCCCAGCACCAAGCTCTGCCCACAGTGAACACTTGACACCAATTGAATTGCCTATAGTCCATCTACAGCAGCTTAAGTGCCAGAGCATGGGCCTCCCTCCCCTCTTACAACCCCTCAAGCCCTGTTCATCTCTGTCCCCCAATCTCTAGTCAGTCCAGATATCAAGCCTGTCTCTTACCTACCCTGTTTCCCTGAAAATAAGACAGTGTCTTATATTAATTTTTTCTCCCAAAGTTGCGCTAGGTCTTATTTTCAGGGGATGTCTTATCTTTCCATGCGCTAGGTCTTATTTTCGGAGGATGTCTTATTTTCGGGGAAACACGGGTACTGTTTACCAAACTCTCTACAATCAATCACCTTTGGCTAAATCCCCACCTCCCCCATCCTAGTGAGTACCAATAGCTTCACTGGAACTGGAATTTTCACCATCTCTCCACCTCTCTCCAATCATCCAACTACACTGAACCCCTAACCAAATTATGATGCGAAAGATTTACTGTCAAAACCTGTATTGGTCTGGGCTTTCACTCTGTGCTTTTTCTGTCCTCTGCCAGTGTTGTCTCAGACTAGAAGCTTCCTAATTAGCCCCACCCAACTCCCAAACTCTCTGGAGTCTCCTCAGCACTTATGTAATCAATTTGCACTATAATCATTTATACTCAAGTGTCCTTAAATCTGTTTTCCCCAACTGCACTGTGAACTCCGCAGGGACAAGATCCGCATCTTTATCTTCCTTTTTATTTTTACTTTATTTTTTAAAATATTTTTTTAATTCATTTCAAGAGAGGAAGGGAGAAGGAGAGAGAGAAACATCAGTGAGGGAGAATCATGGATTGGCTGCCCCTGCACGCCTCCTACTGGGGATCAAGCGGGAAACCTGGGCATGTGCCCTGGTGCCCTGGCCAAGAATAGAACCGTGGCCTCCTGGTTCATGGGTTAGTGTCAACTACTGAACAACACAGGCCGGGCTTATTTTTATTTTTTCTAATCCTCACTAGAGAATACATTTGTTGATTTTAGAAAGAGGAAGGAAGAGAGACAGAGAGAGAGAGAAAGAGAGAGAGAAACGTCAATTGGTTGCCTCCCATACATGTCCCAACTGGGAACCAAACCCACTCCCAACAGGAGACTGAACCCACAACCTGAGTGTGTGCCCTAACCGGAAACAGAACCTGCGGTGTACAGGATGGTAACAACCAACTGAGCCACAATGGCCAGGGCCTGTCTTTTTAAAAAATCTAGCTCAATGCATTAAGATGGTGGAAAGGAAACTTAGTCCAGGGAAAATAGCAAGCTCCAATTCCTTGCTGCTACTTAATGTCATTTAATGTGACAGTTAAAGATGAGGAACATGAAACATCCAGCGCCATCCTTGGCCCACAGTGAGCATTAACAACAGTCGCTGTTACTGAGTGATGGTAACTCTCTCCACCCACAGTTAGTAGAGCATGCTCTAAGTGGGTTTTCCAGTAAACAGTGATGGATCTATACTGATCTAACCACTATCCTTTGCTCTGTCCTATATGACCGCCAGCATTCAGTTAAAACAAATGGCTAGGGCTCAGATGGCCATCTGTGGCTGCAAATAAAACAAACGAGAGAAGGTAATAAGATGCCCGACCTTGGCCTTGCTGGTGCTGGGCTGGAATCCAAGGTTTCCCCCCCTTCTCCCCCTATGGCAGGCTCATAATTGTCCATATTTGCTGTACTCAGCTACTAGGTAGATGGTCATCATTCTGAATGAAGACAACTAGCCCAGAGAAGGTGGGAGTGTGGTGTGGGAATGCGAGGAATATAGCATATGAAAAGACCCCGCAAGTGGTCCTGGCCAGTGTGGCTTTGTTGGTTGATTGTCATCCTGTGCTCCAAAAGGTTGCTGGTTTGATTGCTCGACAGGGCAAATACCCAGGTTGTGGGTTCAATCCCTAGTCAGGGTATATGTGCAGGAGGCAGCTGACATCAATGTTTCTCTCTCTCCTTTCTTCTCTAAAATCAATAAAAACAAATTTTTAAAAAAGACCACAGATGGCTACAATAATGGAAAGGAGAAAGGAGGGGTTGTACACTGAGAACCTAGGATCCCGGGGCTTCTGAGCGCTGTGGTACCCATACCTCAAAGATATGCTGAGCCGGGTCCCAGCTTCTGGGATGGAGAGCGGGCATGGCAGGAGGGAGAGGGTAGGGACGCTATGGGTTCTATCCAGCCACGGAAGAGGCCACAACACATGGTAGCATCTTCCCAGCTGGGAAACTGCTCCACCATCCATCTCAGCAACCAGACCCCACCGTCCAGATGGACAGCAACGTCCTGCAAAGTTCTGGAGGCAGAAGCAGTGTCTGCGAGGCTAGTGCATGCTCTAATACCACTGACAACAGGCACTTGCGCTGCTGACAGTAACAGGAAGGAGCAGGACCCCTCAATAGACCTTTCCCACTTACTTTGCTGAATGACTTCATGGATTTCTCTTCTGTCAATGACTTGGTCATCCACTGCTGGGTCCCACTGAGCTGGTCATCACCTTTGATCTCCACAAAGTTGATCTCCTCCCTCCCTCGGTTCCTCTTGCCCTGCAGCCGCTTAAACTGGAAAAGGAGAAAAAATGCAGGAGTGGGGGATCAGGATTAGGAGATGCGGCTAAGGACCCATATGTTATCAATGGTTTCGTGACTCCCCAATTCCATTGCATCCTCACTTCCCCTCTGTAATATATTATTTCACCCTGCTCCCTGCCAAGCTGCCCTGATGCCAGATGCATCGCTTCTTCTCAGTTCTCCTGGACTCAGGGAAAAGAAGGTCAAGAGACATTTCCAAATGTAAGTGAGTACTGAGAATAATTTGTATGAATTTGCACTCATACTACTATAAATTGTATCTTCCTAAAGGATAGCATAGTTTTCTTTTTTTAAAAAAAATATATATTTTATTGATTTTTTACAAAGAGGACGGGTGAGAAATAGAGTTAGAAACATCGATGAGAAAGAAACGTCAACCAGCTGCCTCCTGCACACTTCCTACTGGGGATATGCCTGCAACCAAGGTACATGCCCTTGACCGGAATTGAACCTGGGACCTCTCAATCTGCAGGCTGACGCTCTCTCCACTGAGCCAAACCAGTCAGGGCCAAGATAGCATAGTTTTCAAATTAACAATTTGGGATACAAAAAACCTAGGAATTCTCTGGAAATCAGTTCTTTTTACATGTCTATTCCTCCTTCTCATTGGTTTGGTATCACCAATTCAGCAGATCCCAGACCAGAGCAGACATCAGAGAGAAAACATGGAGGTGCATAGAGAGGGAGTTTTATAGGAAAAGGCCTGGCAAATTCTCTAGGAAACCAGGCACTACTCATTCCTCTTCCCCGTCACGAAGCAAATAGATCACTTCACAGTCACCCAAAGATGTTCCTGGAAGGGAGTGTGGGTGCTGAGGAATCAAAACATTCGGATTTCAGTGAGAACCAGGTCCTTGTCTGAGCATTAATGAGGCCTCTAGGTCACTTTACCTACAATAAACTGACTTTTGCCACTGGACGAGCAGCTCCCTGAGGCCTCTTAGGCTTAGAACAAAAAGAACCTAACTATGGAACTTGTCAAGAAGGATATACAGCCAGGACCGGTTTGGCTCAATGGATAGAGCGTCGGCTTGGGGACTGAAAGGTCCCGGGTTCGATTCCGGTCAAGGGCATGTACCTTGGTTGGGGGCATATCCCCAGTAGGGGGTGTGCAAGAGGCAGCTGATCAATGACTCTCTCTCATCGATGTTTCTGACTCTCTATCTCTCTCCCTTCCTTTCTGTACAAAATCAATAAAATATATTTAAAAAAAAAAAAAAAAAAAAAGGACATACAGCCTGGCCGGTGTTGCTCAATGGTTGAGCATCGACCTATGAACCAGGAAGTCATGGTTCAATTCCCAGTCAGGGCACATGCCTGGATTTCTGGCTTGATCCTCAGTGGGGAGCGTGCAGAAGGCAACCGATCAGTGATTTTCTCTCTTCATTGATATCTCTACTCTCTTCCCCTCCCTTCCTCTCTGAAATCAATAAAAATATTTTTTAAAGCACTATTTAAAAAAAAGGGGGGGGCGCGGGGGATACACACACACAATATTAACCACAGGCAAAGAAGTATGCAAAGGTTCACACCTTTCTGTGAACAGGTAAGTAGAAATTGGTTTTTATTGTTGTTGTCGCACATGCCAACGGGGCTAGAAATATACATATATTTTTTTTTAAGAATCTGCATGCAAGGAGGAAGCAGCCTCTATTTCCAGTCCCTCCTCTCAATAGGCTATGACAACCCTATAGATAAAACAATACTTTATGACCTGAACATGGCCTGATGAACATAGGACATAAGGTTTTATATTCCCTTGTGCGGAGGCTGAGAAGCTCAGCAGCAGGAGATCCAGTCACATGAACACCAGGAGTTACTTAGTGTGGCTGCTGTTCCTCCCCAAATCCATTCTTTCCTTCTCCTGTCCAGTGAATGAACCAAGATTTTGCCTAGATATATTATCACCCAACTAAAGGACTACGTTTCCTAGGCCCCCCTACAACCTGGTAAGGCCATGTGACCAGATTCCAGTCAGTGAAATAGCAGTGGAAGTGAACTTAGAGAAAAGGGGAGGGAAAATGTCTCTCCTCTTTCTTTCTCACCCAACAGCAGAGGGCTAGATGCAATGCAATGTAGCAGCTGTAGCCTCAGCTGCTGTCACTGACCACAAAAATAAAGGCCACAATCCAGAGGTGGCAAAATAATCATCAGGAGGGACTGGACCCCTGACAACTTTGTGGAACTGTCCCACCAGTCCTGCCTGGCTTGCCCACCTCTTCTTTTATGAGGAAAATAATGACCTCCTCTTATAGAAGCCCTATTATTTGGAGATTCTCAGCTATGTGCTACCACACCTAGTCCTAACTGAATAGTTTTAAAGAGAATTTCCTTTAGCTTCAGATTTGCCTGTGGGTCAAAGATGGTCACTTGTGCTTTGTTAACTTACTGCTTCATCATCAATAAAGGAGGCATCTGAAGCAATTTCCTGGGGGGGTACCAGGGTCGGGTCCTGTACAGGATAGTAGCCACCACTGTAATAATCCTGCAGCCAAGGAAAGAAAAAGGCACATCAACTGAGGGCACAGTGGAGAGGGGACAAGGTCTGCCCAGGAACCAAGAACACCCTCATCCAAGAGGTAATGGTGACACCCACACTACAGAGCCCTCAGATGGACCCGTTAAAGGCACTCTCCCACAATTCAAGACAATTTTTGCAGCTTTCCTCATATACGTCATCCAGACAGATGGGTATTTTTAGGAAAGGGTGACAAGAAATAGATTCTCTCCTGCTTCAGTTTACACCCTGCTCCCTCAGCTGCTTCCCAAGAGAGATTCCCACCTTTGTATCTACTGTGCCCCTGGCTCTGCTTCTGCTCATAAGTCCTTAATAAGCTCTGATGTGAGAGGGGGCAGAAGATGTGAGGCCGTCATTTCTGTTCCTCATCCTATTTAGGGCTTAGTCACAGGGAGACTACCCATAATGAATGGGCAGGAAGGCTTCTGGGTCCCTGATGCCAAAAACAACCACCTTATGGTGGTATGGAATTCCCAAAGCGGGGGACAGAGCAAGTTTGTGTTACAGAATTTTTGGTTCAGGAATCTGATGCTTCTCCTTGGGGGTGAGCTGTGAGATGTCGCTGTGGACCCTAGAAGGCAAGGCCCCTGCTGAAGCCGAGCCAGGCAGCCATGGGGCTGAGAAACTGTGTCTACCCTGCCCACATTTTTCCTAATCCTTCCACCTTTGCCCAAAATTCCAAATGCCCTGTAAGAACATTCATTTTATAGAGCGCTAAATCGGAAATAAGGTTTAATAGTGACTAAATCAAAATACTATATGAAAATCCAGAACAATTATGATTTTCCATAGTACAGCTGGCCCTTGAATAACAGGAATTTGAACTGCATGGCTCCACTTACATGTGGATTTTGTCCAACACTGTAAAGATATTTCCTCTTCTCTAGCTTACTTTATTGTAAGAATATAATAGTATGTAATACACATAATATACAAAATATGTGCTAATCAGCTATTTATGTTACCAGTAAAGCTTCCAGTCAACAGTAGGCTAATAGTAGCTAAGTTTTTGGGGAATGGAAAGTTGTAAGAAGGCTTTGGACTGTGCAGGGATGGGGGATGTCAGCCCCCTAACCCTCACCTTGTTCAAGGATCAACTGTATTCACAGTAAGATATTTACATTACAGGGTCCCCTAGTGTATTTAAAGTGCCTTGATTTGCATAGATTGCCTCAATGATGTTTATAACTAGACACAGAACTCCATTTTGTTATTCATTTGCTGGATGTAAACAAGAGGTTTCTGATTTAAATAGCATCTCATTCCCCTCTCCCCCCCAAAGAGGTCAAAACACTCTCATCTTCTTTCCTTCTAACAATGGATAGGGAAGACAGATTGTCCCTGATTAGCGATGGGATAAAACAAGGTTTAACAGCCAACACCTAGGAAACACAATTGTTTGAGTTCCTGATCTGAAAAGGGTCCCTACCCATGCCCAAACTGAAAATAAGAATAACATTGACCAGTCAGAGAATCACAGTGGTCAAAAGGACTTAAGCCTTCCGACCATCCCAGGCTAGCAGGAAATGACTGTCATAATGAGGCCTGAGAGGTATAGGAAAACCACTGGAAGATTTTTAGTTCAGCCAAAGCGATGCCCAGAGGCTGTATCCCTGGCCCAAAGCTCTCCGACTGCCAGGCTCCGCCGCTCCCTCCTACCCACCTGATAATAAGCACCAGCGGCATTGGCATCGCCATATGCGGAGAACTGACAGTAGCTGTAGTCGTCCCCAGGCTTGGGCATCCAAGGGGCCCCACTGGAGCCTGCCGCCATCTTGAATTCGAGGGGCGCATTGGCTGCGTCGTCCTGGAAGGTGGGCTCTGGCTCCGTGCCTGGAGGCAGCTCTTCAGGGACAGAGGGAAGGGGGTAAGGGTATGGCTCAACTCCAGGCGGCTCAGCCTTGTCAGGGAGGGAGAAAAAGTTCTCGGGGGCTACTTCCTCGTCACTGTCGTCCTCCTCCTGTGTGATCTGCTTCGTCACCTGCAGGGCGGCACTCTTGGCAGCAGCCTTGATGGCGGAGGGCGACGGTGTGGTGGTTGTGGTGCCCACAACAGGGGCAAGAGAGGAGGGCTTGGTCTTAGAAGCCTGTCTGGAGGGCTTAGTGTCAGAGGAGCCATCCGAGGGTTTCCGAGAGAAGGCATGGGGCAGGAGCAACCTGTTAGTCTCTTTCACAGTCAGGTTTTTAGGTTGGGGAAGCAAGGCAGACAAACCGGTCCCCTGGCCAGATCCCTGGTGAGCCCGGTTCAGGGAAGCAGGAAAGAAAGATGACAAGTGAACTGTTACGATATGTACTGCTAATGTCAAGAACAAGAATTACAGATCTGTGCTCGAGCCTCAAGTCTTATCAGCCCTGTTGCTTTCTCACCTTCACCTCCTCCAGTGATCCAACCTGGGCCTAACTCCTATCTCAGGCCCTTCTTTTCCGCGGGCTGCTCCTCCCAGGTAAGATGTCATCCCTGTTCTCCTTGGCTCCCCCCCACCCAGCCCCCCTGCTCTGCCACAGAGCCTCCCCTGAGGGTGTTCTTGTCAAATATGATGCTCTTAACCTCATCATCCTTCTTCCCCAAAAGCCCAGGGCTCTCTCAGCTGTCCACCTGACCTCTCTCCATGTCCTGAAGGGTCCTCTTAAAGGGAACTTGCTGCCGCCTTTGGATTGCCCTAAAGTCAAGAACAGGCTCTGTCTAAAGAGACCTTCATACATGTTGCCAAATGGCCCCTCCTTTGCCAGGGAAAGCCCTAAAGATGTGTTATATTCAGCTCGTTTATGTCAGTCAAGCATTTAACCTACAGAATCTCAGATTCTGCTTTCTGTGTGCTATAGGGCCAGCCTGGCCTAACTACAAAGGGAATGGAATAAGGTCACTGGTCCTCCAAGAAATGGAGGTTCTCTAACCTCATCTCTTCCTGCCACCCCGAAAGCTGCTCTTTACACTGAAGTGCCCTCTGACCTGAGCCAGTGGCCTCCAATCACTCTCTATGCCCGCCCCCTCCCCCAGGAAGCCATGCTGATAGCACAGTCCTAAATGTGAAGTATTAACAGGAAGAAAGCTTGGGAGCCAGAATAAGGAAATTGGATGGGGGAAACAAAGAAAACAGCAGAGTGACCGCCTCCTGGCACTGTCTGGTTGAGGACTTGGGTCTTGGCTACGGAGCAGCAGCCAAATATAACAGCTAGGAGCTTGGTCCATAGGCAGACCACCTGAGTCTAAATCTCAGCTCTCCAGCCCTGCCTCGTCACCACTCCCCCTCCACACACACACAGAACTGTCTGATCTTCAGCAAGTTCTTTAATCTCTGTTTCCTCAGATGTAATACAAGATGATGATAACACCATGACAGGCAATATTATAAGGATTAAATCAATTAGATGCTACTAAAGCACTTAGAACAGTGCCTGGTACACAGTAAGTGCTACTGAAGTGTTTATTTTCCAGTTAAAAAAATGAGACAGGGAGAAGATGAATAATTTTAAGATACAGATGTTCTCAAAACAAACTCATTAATACAGAGAACAAATGGATCGCTGCCAGATGAGAGGGGGGTTGAGGGGCTGGATGAAAAAGGTGAAGGGATTAAGAAATACAAATAAGCAGTTATAAAACAGTCATGGGGATACAAAGGGAATATAGTCAATAATATTGTAAAAACTATATATGATGTCAGGTGGGTATGAGAAAGGTGTGATCATTTTCTAAGTCATATAAATGTCTAATCACTATGTTGTACACTTGAAGCATAATACTGCATGTCAACTTTAATGGAAAAATTAAAATTTTGAAAGTAAATTACAGATGTTCCCTAACATCATTTTGAATCCATTGATTCTATCTTTCCTAGATAATCCTTTTACCTGAGACATAATGAATCAAATTGAGTTGCACTTCATCTCCCTACCGCTACCTGTCCTGTAAGAGGTAACACTACCACACTAACGTTGAGGACAAGGCAGAGAGGCACAAGCCTGATGTTACCGAAGGAAACAAAATCGTGCTGATACAGTTGGTCCTCAAACGCTTGCGTGTGTTCTGAGCCTGACCTGGGAACTGCTGAGCATCGAAATCCTGTCCTTTAGGAACTAACGTGGGAAGAGAAAAATGGCTGCTATTGTGCAGGAGCTTACCTGAAGGACAGTTTTCTTCTTTGTGGGTTCATCTTCCTCGGAATCTGACTAAGAGAAAAAGAGATGGAATAAGGCCCCCTGGTGAAGGACGGGGGGACAGTGGGGGGACACTGCATAGAGCGTGTGTGAAGGACTGTGTCGCGCCTCAGCGAAGCACACACCCACCCTCGGCCCAGGCCCCCGGCAGAGCCCCGCCTGCTCTCACAGTCACCAGAGACCCTCCCCTGGTCTGTCATTCTCTTACCCCAGTGCATCCATTTCCAGTTCTTTCTATTATAAAAAGCTGTACCCATTCTTCCTATACGTCTGTCCACTAGAAGATGGATGGGATTTGGCCCACGATCTCACCTAATCTCGGCTTCATTTCTAAAACCACTTATATAGACTACATAACCACAGGGCCGGGCAACTCCTGTGGGGTTAAGTGGTGTGTTAACTACTCCTCTATGAGGCATTAAAGGTCAAAGCCGTTGGAGAAATCCATTCCCTCTCCGAGTATGATCTATTATCTGCTCAACAGTTGTTCGTGTCCTGAAAGAAGGCAAGCAGTGATGACTGTGAGAATCTGGGCAAGACAGAAGGTCATCTGAATTATGCCTCTGACTCATCAGAACTGTTTCAAATACAAGCTCTCACACTGAAAAATATCTTAAACTTTCAACTCAATACTAATTCTTAGTATCTTCAACTACCAGAAAGATGCAAGGCATATGAACAACAAGCTTTAACATTTCATTTTTAAAAGTAATCCCAAACCAAGAACCTTAAAAGCTTTCCATTTGATCTCAGGACTTGGGCATCTATAAATAAAGATGATTAAGCAGTAATCACCTCCAAGATTCTACACAAATTCCAATCCTCTGCTTATCTTTTTCAACTGACGGGAAAGCTCAGCAAGGAATTATCCAAATATTCACGAAAGATAATAAATTTTGGTTTAGAGTTCCAAAAGGCAGAGAGATGAGCAATCCAAGTGATAAAAGATGTGTCATATATTCTCCTGTCACCCTGGGAAGGATGGAGGGAGGAGGAAATACAGCTGCCTTGGAGCATTTTAAAAGCAAATCAATTCAGCTTCTATCAAGAACTGGCTAGAAGCAATGGGCTTACCTTAGGCCCACAGTACTTAATTTAGACTCAAGGAGAACTTCCTTGATGATGAGAGATACAGAAGCATATTGGGCTTTTTTATCATAGCAAAACACATATAAAATAACATTTACCATTTAAGTATACAATTCAGTGGCATTAAGTACATTCACAATATTGTATAACAAACACCACTATTTCTAGAAATATCTATATATATATACATACTATATATATATATATTGTTGTTGATTTCAGAGAGGAAGGGAGGAGAGAACATCAATTATGAGAATCATTGATAGGCTGCTTCCTGCACACACACACAGCGCCCCCACCCCACACACATCCCCCTCTCCCCCCCTAACCTCCCTCCACCCCCGGCCCAACCTACTGGTTCATAGGTTGACACTTAACCATCCAGCTAGGCCGGCCAGGTTTCAGAACTTTTCCATCATCCCAAACAGAAACTCTGGACCTACTAAATGATAACACCATTTCCCACTCCCCACCCTCCAGCACCTGGTAACAACTCCTCTACTTTCTGCCTCTATGAATCTGCCTATCCAGGTTCCTAACGGAAGTGGCATCATACAGATGTGTCCTTTTGTGTATAGTTTATTTAGTTAGCATAAGGCCTTCAAACCCATCCATGTTACAGCAGGCATCCACATTTCAATCCTTTTTAAGGCTGAATAATATTCCTGAGTGTGCATATACCAGACTGTGTTGATCACTCATCTGCGGATGAGCACTTGGGCTGTTGCCATCTTTGGCACCTGTGAATAATGCTGCTGTGAACAGTGGTGCACAAGAACCCGTCTGAATCCTTGCTTTCAACTGTTTTCACCGAGGAGTGAAAGTGCTAGATCACATGGTCATTCTAATGAGCTTTTTGAGGAACTGACACTGTTTTCCACAGGAACCTATTAAATGGAAGCTATGGAGCCCACTCCTACAGAGTACTAACGACCAGCGGATGGCCATCTAAGTGGGTCTGTGCGGTGGACCCAGAGAAACGGGTGATACTACAATACCAGAGCACCAGGGCTGGGAGAAGTGTGCAGGCCAGAACAGGCACGCCCCATTTTTGGAGGCACAAACTGATATATTCTCCCTTCCCCCCCCCCCCCTCTCTCTCTGGCTAATTCTCACCTGAGGATATTTTCCCATTGATTTTTAGAGAGAGTGGAAGAGAGGGGGAAGACAGAGAGTGAAACATTGATGTGAGACAGACACATCGGATTGGTTGGCCCCCACCCCCCAAGATCAAGCCTGCAATGGAAGTACATGCTCTTGACCGGAACCGAACCCAGGACCCTTCAGTCCAGGGCTGATGCTCTATCCATTGAGCCAACAGCTAGGGCTCCTAAGAAGAAAGGACTGTATTTCTTCTTGGCCTCACAAGAGCCTGAACCTCAATGGCCACCACTGTCCTCTCTGCTCCAGCTGCCAAGAGTGACAAGACACACACACCCGAGACTGCTGAGCAAGAACGGAAACAGACACTTTCCATTAGGCTAAGCCCAGTGGGATCTGCTAATCTATCGGAGCCTCATTCCCCACGGCAGCCTCTCTCTTATCTCCTCAGGCTCTGCTTCTCCCAGACTGCCTCTCCGAAAAGCAATCACTAGTGGCCGGGGCCAGGAGCCAAGGAGGAAATAGGGCCCAAGCTCAGACAGTCAGAGAGACAGACAGTCTCCCTCTCCCTCTCCTGCCACCCCCACGCACACCTCCACTCCGGGCTCCAAACTCAGATCACTTCTACACTGCTCCCTGCTGTTATCCCAATCAGCTTAATTCACCAACGTTTTTTACTCTTTGGTCTGAAATGCCTTCCGCTTACATCTGCATTTCAGTTAGGTTATCATTTTCTCTCCCGTTTTGCACTCCTCATTGTATTGCTTTCCTATTTCTGTCTGCCCGAGGCCGTTCTATCTTTTCAATAGCCGGAACAAAACCTATCCGGTGCATATACGATTTCTGCTACCACCAAACTGTGTGTTTTAGGCAAATCACCTCTGTTCTCTAAACTTCTATTTCATCTGTAAACTAGGAATAACACCTTTCAGAGTCACGAAGTGCCTAGCCAATGTCAGATGTTAAGCAAGTGCCCCACGACTGTGAGTGGGCACTCCTTCCCTTTCTGTTCAGGCCTAAATCTTAGCTTAAACCACTGCAGTCAAGTCTTAGTTATCTGGTTAACAATCCATCTCATAGCTCCAACCTTTCCACTATTGGAGTAAAGAATCTGAAAGTATGGGTCATACTAATCCAAATAAGCATAAAATTCCTGTTTGCTTTGGAATGCACATTCCGTTAGAAAACTCTGTCAGTAGACTTGCTCTTCTAATTTGGGTTTTCTATATTCTATTTTAGAAGTCTGCATCCTCTAAGCCCACGAAATCAACAATCGACCAGCGTCTGGAGGTAGCTTGGGTGGGAGGAAGAATAAGAGGGGGAAAGAAGACCAAGTATCCACTTCAGGTCCATTCCTAACTCCTCAGATACATCAAAAGCTGAAATCTGACTCTGCAACAGCTGGAGACAGAATATGGTGCTAACCTATCCCCTGACTGCAGCTAATTGACTGAAATCAAATGAATCTCTCCCGAAAAACCGGAATTGGGACTAAGATTGTAGTTCAATCTGGCTGACCACTAAAAGGAAGGAAATGAAAAAACAAGGAGGTGTGGGTGACCATCTCTCTGCAACAAAGACTGATAAGAAGCAGAGGGAATGGTCTGCAGATGAATGAATCAAATGTGCAAGAAGCCCTGTGGGTCCCCATTCCTGATCCGGGCCCTTCCTGAGGTACCTGTGTACTTGCCGCATTACTATTTAAGTAGCTTGAGTTGGTTTTTGATACTTGCAACCAATTAAATCTAACTAATTCCCAATCTGCTCTGCCTCTTTCATTCCCCAAATAAATGGCATCACTCCTCTCCCAATGGCTGAGCCAGAAGGCAGGGGGTCAACCCTGAATCCTCACCTTGACCCATGATATCCAATCAATGCTCTCGTCTTATCACTTCACCTCCTGCCAGACCTGGAGCCTCATTCTTTCTCCTCCCTTTTCCAGACGGCCATCACCTCACACTGCGTCTCTGACAGTCCTGCTCCCTCCAGGCCTCTCACCGTCTTTGATCAGAGAATTCCTGCTCAGCCTTTAAGGGCTCTTCAGCACCCCAGAATAGAAAGGCCTTCCTTCGCATGGCATCTAAGGCCTCTTATCATCTGGCCTCAACCTTTTTTTCATATATATGTGTGTGTGTGTACATATATATGTATTATTTCAGAGAGAAAAAGGAGACAGAAACATGGATGAAGAGAATCATTGATTGGCTGCCTCCTGCCTACTCCTCCACTGGGGATCGAGCCTGCAACCCAGGCATATCCCCTTGACGGGAATCGAACCCAGGACCTTAGTCCCCAGGCTGACGCTCCATCCACTAAGCCAAACCAGCTAGGGCCTTCTCTCATCACTTCCCCTGCCCTCTCATGGGCTCCAGCTGCTGCGCCGTACTCACTTCTCTCACCTCCAGGCTTCTGCACATGTTATTCCCTCTGCCCGATGTGCTCCTCCCCAGTCCACGCTCTTTCTCTGGCTACCTCCTGCTCTTCTGCCTTCTCTCTCCTCAGCTATCCCCTCTTCCTAGAAGCCTCCCCAACCTCTGGACTGTGTGCTCCCATGGCCCCAGCTCTCTCCTCTGACTTCACCTAAAACCTGTTTCCTTGGTGAGCTCCCCCAATAGCCCACAAGCTCCTTTGGAGCAGGGTCTGTCACGTTCACTGCTATCCTCTTAGCGCCTGGCAGAGAAGCATCTCAATATTGAATTAACTTAATTAATAAAAGTTCGGCATTAATTACTTCTACTTTAGCACCAAACTCTAAAGGGAAACTATTTAAGGAAACCTAATTCACTCACTTAAACGTGTACTGAGAGCCTACTAAGTGTCCGACACAAAGCTTAGAGGTAGGGGGGCTGAGAGCTGGAGGGGGCACGATTTTAAAGAGGAAGGTCACCCTCACCTGATCATCTTGACCTCTCTTAGGCTGTCTTTCTTTCCCCGGGAATTATGTGTTCAGAGAACGATGATAACTTGAACAGAACAAAATGGGACACGGAGCCAGCTAAAGGCCAGTGTGACTTCATTTTAAGGATCCACGTCACACACTCCCCTCAGAAACGCAGTGAGTTAGACTGACAAAGAAGGGGTGGGGTTGGGAGTCCTCCGCGTCCTGTCACTTCAGCCAGGCGAAAGGGAAGACTCCAGTCCCACCCGCGACTTTTCCTCCGCAACTTTTCCTCCGGCCTCCTCTACAGGCCTGCCGAGCAGCCTTCCCTCGGCCACCACGGAGGAGCAGGCTGGCTCAAGTGCCACCTTCCCCAGGACACCACCGTCTGGGGAGGGAACTGTGAAGAGGGAGAAAAGAGAATGCCAAGGAAATGAGCCCATTTCCTCTGTCATATTCAGAGACTTGCCTTTGTTTCAGATTAAATCAAGGGCAAAGGAAATTTCAGGGTGGCGACAAGAGGCTTTTTTGGACTAGACTTAAAAGTGACAGGCTCAGGTGAGAAAGGAGGAGGAAATAATCCGGAAGAAAGTTTGGAACACGTAGGGAGGGAGGCTCTGCAGCCCCCTTTCCATGGATAATCCAGATTTATTCGAGTTCATTCACTCAGGAAACACTCAGTAGTACTCACTATGTGCCAAGCATTGTTTTAAACTAGAGACACAGCGTGAATAAAATAAACCACAGGCCCTGCGTTTGTGGAGCCTGTGCACCAGCAGGAGGCGAGAGGCAGCATGGCTCAGCGGTCGAGTGTCAACCTATGAGCCAGCAGGTCACGGTTTGATGTCCAGTCAGGGCACATGCCCAGAAGCAGGCTCAATACACAGAGTGGGGCGTGCAGGAGGCAGCCAGTCAATGATTCTCTCTCATCATTGTTTCTATCTCTCTCTCCCTCTCCCTTCCTCTCTAAAAAACAAACAAACAAACAAACAAACAAACTAGGTAGTATATGTTGGGCGGTGGTAAGTGCTATAGAGAAAAATAGAACAAAGAAAGGGGTGAGGAAGAGGGGTGATAGGAAGTTGCAATTTAAATAGGTAGGCTAGGGCCAAAACCGGTTTGGCTCAGTGGTAGAGCGTCGTTCTGCGGACTGAAGGGTCCCAGGTTCGATTCCGGTCAGAGGCATGTGCCTTGGTTGCGGGCACATCCCCGGTAGGGGGTGTGCAAGAGGCAGCTGGTCGATGTTTCTCTCTCATCGACGTTTCTAGCTCTCTCTCTCTCTCTTCCTCTCTGTAAAAACTCAATAAAATATATATTTTTAAATAAATAAATAAATAAATAAATAGGTAGGCTAGGAAGTCCTCACTGAAAACATGTCTTTTTTAAATATATGTGTATATATATATACACACACACACACACACACACACACACATATATATATATATATATATATACACACACACACACATATATATATTTCTATTGATTTCATATGCCCTTGGTCAGAATCGAACCCGGGACCCTTCAGTCTGCAGGCCGATGCTCCAGCCACTGAGCCAAACTGGCTAGGGCAAAAAACATGTCTTTTAAGCTAAGAACTGAAAGAGGTGAGGGAGAGAACGTTAGGATACCTGGGAAGAAACCCAGGGACCAGTAAGAACTAAGAATGGAAACAGCCCCTAGGCAGGGTAGGAGGTCTGGAGAAAAGCGCTAAGAGCAAGAAGCTTCTCTTGGGGGGGGGGGGGGGGGCGCAATTGCCGAAGGTAAGCCAGGGCCTGACCAGATAACTTTTCAGAAGAGAAAAGAAGGAACTCAGGATAACTCTAAAACACTACCTGCCCAGCTCAGCTGGTGTGGCTCAGTGGTCAAGCACCAACCCCTGCACCAGCTCAGTGACTGGTCAGGGCATATACCCGGGTTCCTGGCTTGGTCTCGGGTAGGGGATGTGAAGCAGGCAGCCGATGGATACTTCTCTCTCATCGATGTTTTTATCTGTCTCTCCCTTCCCCTCCCCCTCTCTGAGCTCAATGGACACACACACATAAAACACTACCTGCCCCTCTCCCCAAAGGATTCCAGAAAAGGCCTTCTAGTTTTCTGCTCTAATACAGAAAATATAAGCCTGGCTGCCGCTTCCAGAAATAGTCCCCACGCATCCGAATTCACCTAAGCTTGACAACACCTCAATGGTGAAACTGAGTCCCAGGCCTGGGGTTCCAGCAGACCCAGCTCCTAACCCCTCTGTCCTGTACCAGGTTAAGATCTTAGATGCTGAACAACTGTTTCGCAACTGTAAAAATTCGACTTCTGTCATACTTGAAGGGTCAAAGCCTGCCGAATGATCTGAACTCTACAAATACTCCATTTCCTCCCTAACTCCCCTCCAAAAATAGGATCCAGGACGCCTACCCCTTTTCCTTCAGACCCTGATGCTCTTAAGTTCAGGGGCAAAGGGAGAGAGGCTAGTCTCCAAGAATCCTCTCTGCTGTCACTTCTCAGGTACCAGATTCCATGCTGCTCTCAGCAGAAGAGGGAAAACAAAACGGAGCCAAAAACCCGGCCCGAGGCAGAAGATGCTACAAGAGGGAGCAGAACGAAGTGTCCCCTGGCCAGAGCCTGGGGCTCGGGGCCCGGGGATGGATGGTAGTGACCCTTCTGCAGGCGGGTCCAGCTTCGGGAAGCCGCGTGCACCCACACCTGAACTCCCCGAAGTTGGCAAACTTCAGCTCCATGAACTGCACGGCAGCAGGAAGCCAGCGGTCTGGGGTCGATAGCAGCATTCATAGGAGGGAGCCCTTCCTTACCGCGGTGCCCATGCCCAAACCCGATGGGGTGCAGGAGTGCCCTCCTCGGATACTCACATCCCCCTTATGCAGCTCCGGCGCCGCAATCTTCACGGGCTCCGTCCTCGTCCTCTTCTTTGGCTTGGGAAGCCCCAGGGGCGGCCCGGCACCGCCGATAGGGGGGGGCAGGCTGAGGCCAGGGCCCAGGGCCGAGGGCAGCCCCAGCCCCAGCCCCTCCCCAACCCCCGCAGCTTCGGCCGGGCTCACGCCTGGAGGTGGCGGGAAGCCTCCCAGGCCGAAGGGCAGGGGGGGAGGAGGCTGGAGCCGGGGGTCCCCGCTGGGTGGGGGCAGCAGCAGCGGAGGAGGGAAGGCTGGGGCCAGCATCTGAGGGGGCGGAGGCAGCAGGGCCGGACCCTTGGGTGCGGGGAGAGAAGCGAACAAGCCCCCTAGAGTAGGCCCAGACGTCGGGGCCGCCGCCTCCTCCTCCTCCGGCTCAGCTTCATCCGGCTCACTTTCATCGCTGCTGGCGTAAGCAACCAGCGACATGGCGCCTCCGCTTTGGGGGCGCCCTTGCCGGCAGACCAGGCCTACTTGAGACCAGGGATGCCCGGAGGCCTAGCGGGCCCCGCCACTTGGCGGGGCGGGGAACCGTAAAGTCCACCTTCTCCGTACTCTAGGGCTAGCCCCGGCAGTAGCCCATCGCCTCAGCTGACTTCCACCGAAATAAGACTTCCCTCTTCACTTAAGCTCCCAGTCCCGGGCAACTACACACAGCTAATGGCCGCCGCGTCACTCCGCCCCCTCCTTTCCCTCTCTAAAATGCGAACTACAACTTCCAGAAGACCTTGATATAGCCCCATCCACTGCCGCAGGGAACTCGGCGCAAGGCACGGCGGGAGTTGGAGTCCGAGAGAGGATTAAGGGGCGCGCCGAAAGACAGATAATCCACCCGCCTCTGGCGCGATGTCTTCTGGGATGAGTAGGGTTTGTTTTCTTGTGTGTGTGTTTTTTTTGTTTTTTTTTTGAGGGGAGATGTCTCCCGACAACTCCTAGTTGACTACCAGCCCCGTCGGTCACCGCGGTAATCACGGAGGCAGAGAGGAGAGCATTTCGGTTCTTGAAGTTCCCTAGGGGGAGAAGCCTCTTGAGCGCTAAGACTTATGGGAGATGTAGTGCTCCTCGAAACTGCAAGGGATGCCGGGAATGAGAGGGAGTCTGGGAAGGTGGCGGGATGCGGGCAGGAGGGGAATCGCTTAAAGAGAAAGTGACACGGAAATAAACTGAAGTTCCCCAGTTGGCTGAAACCGGAGTTGGGATCAAACACCCCAAAAAAAGAGACAGGGCCCGAGAGACCTGTAGGAAATTGGGCTGCGAGCTAGAAAGAGGCGAGATTTCAAGCTTAACAATAAACATCTGATACCTGAAATAAATGTGACCTAAGAGGGAGGGAGGTGACCCCCCCTCCTGTTGACCCAGGTGCACATCTGGGAGCAAACCTAGCCCTCCTAGTCTGGGGATTGGCTTCCCTCTGCAGCAGCCAGTGGGCAGAAAGATGTCAGAGCCGGTGTCAGGCTGCTCCCTTCCCCGCAGCCCAAAGGAGCCAGCTGCAGCTCAGCACAGACCTGGGCCATCACCTGCGGCCACCTCTGTCTGCCATGACTCCCCCTGCCCCTCTGCACATGTCCTTCTTAACGGCTCTGTCTGTGCCTGGTGGTTACCCGGCCTTTGTGTGTGCCCTTTAGGTGCCCATGGTTCTGTACCTGTCCTTCCCTGTCCATCAGGGTGTGACCTTGTGTCCTATTCTTGTTTATCCATCTTTGTCCCTTCCTGTCTGCCTGTGACGGAGTGCCCTGTACTTGTCCACACTCTGCCTCTGTGTGTCCTTCCCATGCTAATCCACCTCTGCGTGGGCGCCACCTTCCTGCTCCCAGAGAGCAGAATATTCTCCTGTTGAAGTTTGGGAAGGAGGCTAAAGAGGAAGATGGAACCTGGCGGGTGGCGGGTGGTAAGCGTGGACCTATGAACCAGGAGGTCACGGTTCGATTCCCGGTCAGGGCACATGTGATACCTGGTGGGGAACGTGCAGGAGGCAGCAGATCAATGATTCTCTCTTTCATCATTGATGTTTTTCTCTCTCTCCCTCTCCCATCCTCTCTGAAATCAAATATATATATATATATATATATATATACACATATATATATATATATTATATATATACCCACTGAGCCAAACCGGCCAGGGCTGGGAAAGCTTCTTAGATAGAAAATTTTCTAAGGTGCTTAAGAGATTCTTATTCAGTAGGGGTGGGGTGGGGTGGGGTAGAGTGGGGTGGGGCCCATAGTCAATTTTTAAGAAATTAATTGCAAAGCAGAACGACTCTGGGAAACCAGACCTTCCGATCCTGGCGAGCTTTGCCCAAGGCTGACTCCTAATGCCTGCTTTCCGGATCTAGGTCCCCCAGCCTATGCTCTGGTGACTTTGGGCGGTCACCTCTCTTCTCTGAGTCTCACTTTCCTCCTTTGAAAAATGGATAGAGTGTTAAGGAGCCCTGTCCTACTTCTGTGAGAAACACCTGCTACTCACACACAGTGAAACGACTTAGAACCCTGAGAGAATAAGAAACTTCCAGAGGGATGTGGCCATCCTTGTTCCTTGTGAACACATCTGCTGCCCCGCAGAGACAAGAAGCCCCACAAGGTCAGGACCTATCTGACAAATATCCTCAGAGCTGGGTCTCTTACCTAAAGATTGGTGATTCCTCTTATTAGGTGTACACCCGCCCTCCCATGGCTATTTTTATACAAGAAACTGATAATAGAAACTTCAGGGTGCCCTCCCCGATTCAGCTCAGTGGATCGGACGGCAGCCTGTGGACCAAAGGGTTTCAGATTCGATTCTGGTCAAGGGCACGTACCTCGGTTGCAGGCTCCACCCGGACCCAGGGCCTGGTCGGGCCTCATGCAGGAGGCAGCCAGTTGATGTGTTTCTCTCACATCGATGTTTCTCTCTGTCTTTCCCTCTCTCTCCCACTCTCTCTGAAAATCAATGGGAAAAATATCCTTGGGTGAGGATAGGAATCTGAGAAGGAGCCGAAACCGGTTTGGCTCAATGGATAGAGCGTCGGCTTGGGGACTGAAGGACCCGGGTTCGATTCCGGTCAAGGGCATGTACCTTGGTTGCGGGCATATCCTCAGTGGGGGGTGTGCAAGAGGCAGCTGATCGATGACTTTCTCTCATGGATGTTTCTGACTCTCTATCTCTCTCACTTCCTCTCTGTACAAAATCAATAAAATATATTAAAAAAAAAAAAGAATCTGAGAAGGAAGGGAGAGAGGGATGGAGGGCGGGAGGAATGAAAGAAGAAAGGAAGGAAGAGGGAGGGAGGGAAGGAGAGAGGGAGAGAGGGAGCTTCAGGGCATGGGTGGGTGGGAAGGGGGTTTATTTCCAGATGTGCACTCTTTCATACTTTTAGAAATTTGTAACCTGTACATGTATTATCTATTCCAAAAGTAGTAATAGTCATTAAGTCTTCCAGTAAAAGATAGTGACTTGAACATATCTAATTGGATTCCCTCCTGAAATCCTGTTAAAACTTCAATAAAGAAACATTTTGTGAGAAGGCATGAAAGGCCATTTTGTAAATGGGAAAAGACATAAACCCACAAAGGGGTGATGAAACGAGGGAAGCACAGTTACAACATTCTGGGAGGAGGGAAGCAAATGGCCCAGTGGTAACGGACTTGGCGCATCCAAGAGAGCGGAGGCCCGAGCTGGCCGTGGGGAGTGAGGATCAATATGGGCTCCTGCAGAGCCTCCAAGGAGCAGGAAGGCCTCCAGAAGCGAATGAGACAGGAGGCGGGAAGGGAACAAAAATGAGGACTGGCTGGGACCGGTTTGGCTCAGTGGATAGAGCGTCGGCCTGCGGACTGAAAGGTCCTGGGTTCGATTCCGGGCAAGGGCATGTACCTTGGTTGTGGGCACATCCCCAGTAGGAGGTGTGCAAAAGGCAGCTGATTGATGATTCTCTCTCATCGATGTTTCTAACTCTCTATCCCTCTCTCTTCATCTCTGTGAAAAATCAATAAAATATATTTTTAAAAAATAAAATAATTTTTAAAAAAATGAGGACTGGTTAAAAGCTGTTTTAGACACAGCTATAGCCTCTCCCCACTTCATGATAGGCTCTCCCCAACCCCAGACAAGAATAAAAGAAGGCTAGCCCTGACTGGTGTGGCTCAGTGATTAGAGCCTGCACACCCTCTACTGGGATCAAGCCCACAACCTGGATAAGTGCCCTGACCAGGAATCGAACCGTGACTTCCTGGTTCATAGGTCACCATTGGACCACTGGGCCACACCAGCCAGGTGCGTCTATGAGGTTTTGATACTGATGATCTCCTTTACCACCCCATAACACAGCTATTAGGTTTTTTGTTTTGTTTTGTTTGTTTGGTTTAAAAATATATATATATATTATTGATTTTTTACAGAGAGGAAGGGAGAGAGACAGAGAGCTAGAAATGTCGATGAGAGAGAAACACCGACCAGCTGCCTCTTGCACACCCCCTACCGGGGATGTGCCCGCAACCAACGTACATGCCCCTGACAGGAATCAAACCCGGGACCTTTCAGTCCTCAGACCGACGCTCTACCACTGAGCCAAACTGGTTTTGGCAAAAAAATATATTTTATTGATTCTTTACAGAGAGGAAGGGATAGGGAAAGATAGAGAAACATTGATGAGAGATGACATCGATGAGAGATGATCAGCTGCCTCCTTCACACCTCCTACCGGGGGGATGTGCCCGCAACCAAAGTACATGCCCTTTACCGGAATCAAACCTGGGACCCTTCAGTCCTCAGGCCGACGTTCCATCCACTGAGCCAAACCGATTTCAGCAACACAGCTATTTGTATTTACATTTTTTACAGTGGAAGAAAAGTTTGTTTAGAAGTTCAGACCAAAGTCCCCTGAATTACAAACCCAGGCTGGTGCCACTCGTGCACACTTCCCCTTCCCTAGTACCCTCAACCCATCCCTCCTGCCGCTGAGTCAGTCTTCCTTCCGGATATGGACAGAGTCAGTCCACCCCCCTCTTCCCTGGCCTTGCTCCTTCAGAACCCCCCAGCCAGATCTGCTCTCACAAGTCTGCTCTGCGCTGGGGCCTCAAGTCCCCTGGCTTCTGCCCTGACCTCCCTCCCACACAAATGCAGAGGCGAGCACCAGCATCAACAGCATCATTTCACCGAGACATTTGGGAACTGGCTCCAAGCTGCACTGGCAGTCGGGGGCCTGCGCTCTAAATCTTATACTCAAAGGGTCGGTTAAAGCAGCCGAGGCACCCTGAAACTTGTTAGAAATGCAGATGCCCCAAACTTCCTGAACGAGAGAGCTGCTTTTGAAGGATTCCCAGGTGATTCGGTTGCACGTTAAAGACTACACAAGCACTAGGTCAGACCTAAATCCCAAGGGAGGCAGGCTCCGGCCCACCTGCCCCTGTAACTGACCCTCTCCTGCTCTCGGCTGGGCTGTGAAGGGCAGCTGGGAGTGGGCCGATGTTATTGTAAAGAGAACTTGGATATTAAATTGCACCCAAGGCCGGGGAGATTACAGCAACAAAGGGAAGCCTGGTTGGTTTATGGCAGCCAGCATCTGCATGGTGGACGGAGACGGGCCCGAGAGATTTGGTGCAAAAAAAAGGATGCAGGATCCTTATTGCCACCTCCAAACCGGATTTGATGACACAACGCGGTGGAGAAATGGATAGGACTCTTACCTAAATTGGTGTGTGCTATACTGGAAAATCGTTTGTAAATGTTTGTTGCATTGAAACTGTGCGTATTTATAATACTGGCCCGGGCACTTAAAAAACAACAACCTAGCCCTGATTGGTTTAGCTCGGTGGATGGAGCGTTGGCCTGCGGACTGAAGGGTCCTGGGTTCAGTTCCGGGCAGGGGCACATGCCTGAGTTGTGGGCTTGATCCCCGGTTTGGGGGCGTGCAGGAGGCAGCCAATCAATGTTTCTCTCTCAATATTGATGTTTCTATCTTTCTCTTCCTCTCCCTTCCTCTCTAAAGTCAATAAAATGTATTTTAAAAAAAAACACAAAGAACCTATTGTGACACTGGGTTTACTGAAATATCTTTTAAAAAAATATATTTTATTGATTTTTTACAGAGAGAAAGAGGGATAGAGAGTTAGAAACATCAATGAGAGAGAATCATTGATCAGCTGCCTCTTGCACACCCCACACTGGGGATGTGCCCGCAACCAAGGCACATGCCCCTGACCAGAATTGAACCCGGGACCTTTCAGTATGCAGGCCGACGCTCTACCCACTGAGCCAAACCGGTCCCGGCTGAAATACCTTTTAAAAAAGTGTGACAAGAGTCTCTCTTCACAGTACAATAACAAAGGGAAACGTTAGCCTGACAGACACTGGCCTAGCACACTGACTGACTGCAATTCTAAGGAGAATGCATCGTAGCATGAGCGCCTACTGGGATCGAGCTGCTCGGGTGCAACAAGTTTGGATTTGCCGTTGAACAAACCTATGAGTCCAGGCCTGAGGACGTGCTCTGGTCTTGCCACAGGACCTCATAGAGTGCCCACTGTGCCAGCAGCCTGGGGCCCGGAGGGACGCCTAGCACAAGGGGGAATGAATGATGCCCAGGGCACACTGTTCTTTTTTTTTTTTTTTAAATATATTTTATTGATTTTTATTACAGAGAGGAAGGGAGAGAGATAGAGAGCTAGAAACGTCGATGAGAGAGAAACATTGACCAGCTGCCTCTTGCACATCCCCCACCGGGGATGTGCCCACAACCAATGTGCATGCCCTTGACCGGAATCGAACCTGGGACCCTGCAGTCCGCAGGCCGACGCTCTATCCACTGAGCCAAACAGGTGTAGGCAGGGCACACTGTTCTATAGGCAAGATTTGGACGTGCATTGCCGTGGGCGGGACAACCAGCTGGCAGGAAGGACTGTCGGAGCTGCAGGCCTTCCCCGCCGATGACAAGCACCTATTCCACGCCGCTGACGCTGGCAGGGCAGCGATGTTACCCCGTCTTACTGCTGAGGACACGGAAACTCCAGGGTTACATTCAGGGGGTTGTCCCAAGTTCTCATGATGGGGGAACAGCAAGCAGAGGAAGGATGTGGACCTGGGCCTTCTGGCTCCCTCCTGCCCTTCCCTGCAAGGAGACCTTATATGCTTTAAAGTAGGATCAGGAAATGTGTGGAAAGAAAAACATGCATATTTTACCTTTTTCCAACCTAGAGCATTTTGTTGCAAAATTTTAAGGATCTGGACAAGCTATATCAGATGATTCAAATGCCTTATTTCTTTTGTTGCTATTAGTCCTCACGCTAGGACATTCTTCCATCGATTTTTATTTTTAATTTTTTAATACATTTTATTGATTTTTTTATAGAGAGGAATGGAGAGGGAGAGTTAGAAACATTGATGAGAGAGAAATATCAATCAGCTATCTCCTGCTCATCCCCCCCTACTGGGGATGTGCCTGCAACCAAGGTATATGCCCTTGACTGAAATCGAACCTGGGACCATTGAGTCCACAGGCCGACGCTCTATCCACTGAGCCAAACCAGGTAGGGTCCTTCCATCGATTTTTTAGAGAGAGTGGAATTAGAGAGAGGAAAATGTCACTATGAGAGAGATACATTGATTGGCTGCCCTCCTGCCCACCATCCACCCGCAGGGATCCATCTAGCAAAGGAGGTAGTGCCCCTGAGTGGAATCAAATTCATGATGGTTCAGTCCAGTCGGTGGGCCTACAGCTCTACCCACTAAGCCAAACTGGCTAGGGCACAAAAATCTTATTAATAAGAGACCACAGGTATCTAGAATGTGGGCAAATCCAAGGCCCATACCGTGACGAGCAAATCAAAGATGTCATTAGAATCAAGTCTTGTTTGGCTCAGCGGGAAGAAGAAGCCTGAGTTCAAGTTTTGTTCTGTCCCTGGGTAAGATATAAAACCTTGGCTCCAATGCAGTCTCTGGAACCCAGCAAAATCACTCCCCTCTTTTAAGGCCCATCTCTGATGGCCACCTGTGCGAAACCTTCCCAGATTCTCTCCCACCCCCACCCCCACCTCCAAGAGAGATAGTGCCTGGTCCCGGTCTTCACGATTTGATTTGGGAGTTGCTTCTACAATAAGGTGACCAGATGTACCAATTTTTAATCATTTGCCCCGCATCCTGCGGCGTTTTCAAAAAGTCGATGCGCGTCGACTTTTTGAAAACGCCGCAGGGCGCGGGGCAAATGGTTGAAAATCGGGACTGTCCCACCAAAAGCGGGACGCCTGGTCACCTTATTCTACAACCTCTTCCCGCAAAACAGAACTCATCTTCGAGGGCTTCGCTAGCGCAGAGCCCAGCTCTCTCTTCTGCCAGGAACCAGCAGCACAGAGAACGGACATCTACCCAACGCACCGGGGACGTGGCCACTGCGTGCCACAACCCCTCTGCCACCTCCTGGCTACCAAACTCTTCCATAAGGTCTGCAATGAGGAGCAAGTCTCCCACGTCCCCGGGGCCACCGGCTGAGCACGTGGAGGTCCGGGGCAGACCTCTGCGCGCGCAGCGGCCCGGAGAGCACCCCCCCCCCCACTTCGGCCCCGGCGCCCCGAGCACGCGCTCCCGGTGGGGATGGAGCAGAGGGCGGAGGGCAGGGAGACACGGCGGGAAGTCGCCCCTCCTTGGCTGAGTAGAGGCCGCGGCAAGAGCGCCCCGCGGGGCCGGGCCGGGGGAGGGGCGCCTAGCTAGCCGCTCCGTCCAGCCGGGCGCCGGCTCCTCCCGCCGGGCGGGCACCCACCGGCCGGGGGCACACAAAGCCCGCTCGGCGACATCGGCGATCGGCTCCCCGCGCCTGAGTCGCCGCGCGCCGCCAGGGCGGCCTCGGATTGGGCGCCGGGCGGCGGCAGGCCGGAGCGTCCGGAAGCTGCGCGCATCGAACCCCGGCGGGAGGGGGCGCGGCGGCGGGGGAGGAGGAGGGGCGGGGAGGAGGGAGGAGGGAGCGGGAGCGGGGACCGGGCGGGGGGGCGGTGGCGGAGGAAGAGGCCTCGCGCCGCCGAGGAGGGAGCAATTTAACTTCAAACACAAACAACCGCACGAGCGCGCACCCACCGCCGCCGCGCCGCGGAGCGTCGCCCGGGATCCGGCGCCCGCCGCCCCGTCCGTGCGGCGCGCGCGGGGAGACGCCGTGGCCGCGCCGGAGTTGGGGCCGGGGGCCGCCATCGAGGCGGGGGCCGCGCGAGGGCCGGAGCGGAGCGGCGCCGCCGCCACCGCCGCCGCCGCCGCCGCCGCCACCGCCACCGCCACGCGCGCCAACTTGGGTTCGCGCTTCCCGGCCCGGCGCGGAGCCCGGGGCGCCCGGGGCCCAGCCATGTCGCGGTCCAACCGGCAGAAGGAGTACAAATGCGGGGACCTGGTGTTCGCCAAGATGAAGGGCTACCCGCACTGGCCGGCCCGGGTGAGCAGCGCGGCCAGCCGTCCGGTCCCTCCCGCTTCGGGCGCGGGTTGCATAACGCCGGGGAGGAGGGTGCGAGCGGCCCGCGGGGAGGGTGGGGGCGGGGGTCCGAGCCCCGGACGTGTCCCCCGGCGCCTCCGAGCCCGCTCGCGGGTTATATAATGGGGAGGCGACCTCGCGGGCGGGTGGGGGCGGCGAACCCCTGGCCGGACGGCGCCCGGGCGCGCGGCGTGGGGCCCCGTGGGCGCGGGGCACTGTCCGGCCGGGCTGTGCGTGCCCGGCTCCGCTCCCGGCCCCGGGAGGACTCCTGGCGGCTTCGGACCCGCCGCCTCGGTTCGGGCCGGTCTTGTAACTCCTCCCACCCCTTTACCCCCCCTCCCCCCGGCCCAGGCGCCCCTTAGGGACCCCCTTAGACAGCCCGCTCCTTCATGGATCTTTGCCCCGAGCTCTAACTCCTTCCTGGGTTAAATGGTTCCAGAAGGACATCAGTTGGCCCAGGAAAGGAATAGATGGAGGCGGAGCTCGCTCCTGGAAAACTTTGGTTCGGGGCGTCCTTTAAGAGGTCTGAAGTTGGGAGGGTCGAGGAATGGTTTTGGGGGGGACACGGTGCAGGAGGGGATCTCCCTGGTTCGGAAGTTATCCGCCTTCTTCACTCCTCATCCCCCCACGGAAACGCCTCCATATGCTGCCGACTTCCCTTGGGGGCCTGAGGGTGCATGGCCCCCCGGCGGGCAGGGGAGTCCACTCCATCCTGCCCCTTCGTGGAGGCTGGAGGCCAGGAGACGAGGGTGGAGAGCCCGGGTGGCTTCTGCACCTCCCCCCCACCTCCTGCCCCCACCCCCACGTGAGGCTCGCGTGCCCCAGAGGCCCAGTCTGCCATGTGGTGGCTCAGCCCGCCAATAAGCGGGCCCCTCCCCCCCTGTCCAGCACCTGGCCAGGTGGGAGGGTGGGGCCCCAAAGTGCTGGGTTTGTGGTCATGTCTCCCCCCCAGGACTGAGGCAGGTGAAGCAGGAGGGAGGACGGTGGCCAGAGGGAGCTGGAGGGGTTTGGGGATGCCACAGGGGGCAGTGCCCCTGGCAACTTATTTCAAAGTCGGTATTGGGCGGCCTTGGCATCGGGCGTGGTGTGGAGTGAGGTCCAAAGGCAGAAAGGGGGGAGGGGGAGGGCATCTTCTGGGTCAGGGGGCCACGTGCAGAATTCCCTTACGGCTGTGGTTGCTCTTTCTGGCGGGAGTCTGTGTGTCTTCATCTGGCCCAGATCCTGCTCTGAGCTTAGGACGGTACCCCAGGCTCCCTGGTGACCCGTTCAGAGTGTCAGGCCAACTTCGGGGCTCCTCTGAGGAAACCCAGAAGACCCTTCCTCTTTCTGGACTCTCTTTTGAGGCGTCTGCCTACTTCCACATGCCTTGAGCTCCTTGTTTCCGGAAACTTGTAGGTGTCTGGCCTCTGGGATGGGAGGGAAGTGCAAAAGGGAAGGACTCTCCCCTTCTAGAGGGGCCTCCTAGAGGACTAGGGGGGGAGGCAGCCCCACAGGGGCCTTGTGTGTGCATGTATGTGTGTGGCCTGTGAACACTCACGTACTTTACCCTGCACCTTTGATCCAATTGGCTTCTTGGCCTGGATGCCAAGGCCCTGGTGGGCCGGGCAAGAACCGGGACCAGGTCTTGATTGCTCTGCCCGCTGGGGTGGGACAAAGTCCAGAGCGGGGGCTGAGGCCTGGGGAGGGGTTACAGCCGGAGCGTGGGTTTAGAGAACCCCTCAGCATTGGGGACGAGGGAAGGCGTCAGGAGAGACACAGCTGGGCCTACATGGAGGCCGGAGGACCTGTAGGGCTTTGGTGGCGGTGGTGGTGAGGGCCGTGGCTGGGGCTGGGGATGCCATTTCTTCTCTTCCACTGGCCTCGGGCGGAGGGTGGGACCCGCAGCAGAGCCTCTTCCTTTGTTGATGCCTGGGCTTCGCAGATAAAGTCAGGGCTGGGGGAGGGAGACCAGACCCGGGTCCCAGAGCTGGGACTCCGCCCTGTGCCTGGGCTCTGGCTCCTGACTATCACAGCAGCCAGGAATGTGACCACCCTCACATGTGGGGGAGGGGCACTGCACCCAGGTTAGTTCTGACATGCATCCCCCTTACACGCACACACGGACGCACACACGCCTCCTCACCATCCCCTGGATGTGGGCTTAGTCCCCAGAGTGGCCGGCCCCTCCTGAGAGGAGGAGCAGGGACCCCCCTCCGCTGAGGTGAGGCCACTCCGTGGCCCTTCCTTCTGGGTAGCGTGGCTGATTCTGGGCGGTGCTGGGAGAGTCCGGCCAGAGGGCCACGTGGTAGGCCCACCTGGAAGGATGGTGTGATTCCATCTTGACCTTCTCCTTTCCCTCCTCCTGCCTGACTTATTGGGGGATCTCCCAGCACTTCACAGTTAAGCTCCAGGACTCAGGGGTTTCTCTCCCCACCCACTCCCCCCAGGTTCCTTCCTCCTCTCTCCCCGGTTCACCGCTGGGACAACGAACCTGAGCAGCCAGAGGGCCTCACTCCCTCACTCCTCTCTCCTCCCTCGGCCCCTCCCCCACACCAGGCACACTACCTTCTCTTTTCTGCCTCTTGGGTTTGCCACACTTTCCCGGCCCCAACTGTCTCCTGCCCCAGATTTTCCGGTTCCTGGGTCAGGTGGGGCCCGGGCCCTGGGTGTGGTGGTTAGAGCCCTGGCTGGCAGGCACCGTGGGCCTGGCCTTCCCTGCTGCCTGCCTCTGAACTGCCCAGGGCCTGGTCTGAGGCCTCTCCCTCACTTCTCACCTGGGGATTTCCCATCCCTCTTCATACTTCATACTTCAGGTGGACAGGGTTTCACATGCGAGGGCCTGGCCTGAGGTCTGGGGTGGCGGAGAAGGAGCAGAGCCCGCGCCCCGGTTGGGCCAGTGGAGGGGGTGCCGTGGGTCTCCAGCACCCATCTGGCTCCACCCACCCTGACCCACTTACCCTGGACTCACTTGTTGAGTCACAGCCTGGATATAAAGATACAGAGGCACCGCCTGGGAGACTGTATTGGGGTACAGGCGTTCTCAGAGACCTCCGAGCATCTTCCAGATGCTTCCAGAGGAGGGCCCACCATGGAGGGGATTTCTCCCGGGGGGGGGGGGCGGGGGGGAGGTAGGAATCCCATTCCGTGGGAAGAATGTGCCTCCTGGCCCCTTCCCCACTGGTGTCCACACACAAGGTGCGGCATGGGGGCGGGGTGAGCCTCTAGGGGCAGATGCCCTCTTGCCCAGGCCCTGGTCTCTTTCTTCTCTAGACCCACCTTCCCTTTGGCTAGAGGCCAGCGGGGCGGGTCTGTCGGGTGTGCCTCATTGTCTATTTTTAATTCCTAGCCTTTTTTTTATGCCTCTCCCACCCCTGAGGTTGGGCAGCTGTGGCCTCCCAGGTCCCATCACACCGGTCAGCCTTCCCGGGAAAGAGCCGGGCGGCCCGGGGAGCTGCTTTGCTGTTGCTGTGCTGGGGAGACCTCGCCTCACCCCCTCTCCTAGCCTCAGTTTCCCTCCTCTCGCCACGCATTTCCTAGGAGCACGCTCATGCCCTGGCCCCGCGGTGGCCCTGAAAACAGGGAGCTAGCTCTCAGCGGGGACCCTCAGATCCCACCCCTGCCCTGTTCCCGGTGGGAAGCAGCTTGGGGAAGGGGCTATTGTTGCTATTATTGTACGGGCCTCCCGGGATCTCTAAGCCCTGGGGCTCTCAGTTTGTGGTGTGTGTTTTTGTTTGTTTGCTTTTTGCTTCTCCTTCCCAGAAGAGGGTGGGGAGCTAGCTGGTAACTGGACCCAGGTGTCCTGCTGGGGACGGGATCCTCTGCCTCTTCCACCCCCAACCCTCGGCCCTAACTTCCTGAGAGGCCCAGGCTGCAGCTTAGAGCTCTCCCCGGGCCCCTGCAGCCAGCCAGGCTCCGGGCCGGTGGGTGGGGTGTGTGTCCGTCCCCTCCTCCCCAATCCGGAGAGAGGGCCTGGGGGAGGGGTGGCCACATTCCTGGCTGCTGAGTGGCCCCGGGGGGCGGGGTCGGGTTGTCATGGCGATGGGGATCGTGTGTTTTTTGGGAGGGGGGCGGGAGGGGCTGTGCCTCTGCACCTCCTGCATTCGCACCTCGGAGTCTCCTGGTCACGGGGAGGGCCCGGCTGGCGCCCGGCCTTCCTGGGGGGAGGGACTGGACCTCTGTCCCCAGAGGCCACAGGGCAAGGGGAGAAGGTGCCCAGGAGCTTGAGAGCTCCATGTCTGCAGCAAGATGCCCCTCAGATTCGTGCCCCGGGCTCCACCCTCTCCCCTGGGTCTACGTTAGCACATTCCCAGCCTCCCAGCTCCCCAGGTCTCCCGGGCCCCCAGGTTCTCCGTTCTGGTCCTGGTGCGTTAATCACAGCCTTGGCCTGCCTGCCTGTCTCTTTCCTATCTGCGCCTGGGCCCCCATCAACATGGCCACCTGGCCTCTGTCCGAGGGAAGCCCGGTAGCGGACCTGCTGCAAGGGCTGCTGGGAGATGTAGTTTCTCCGCAGTTCAGCTTGGCCTGGGCTTCCCGGGCCTGATCCGGGAGGCCGGCTGGGCCGCTGCCTCTGCATTCCCCAGCCCCCAGCCCTCTGCACGCTCACCACACACTGCTCCAGCGCCCAGGACAGGCGGGCTATTTCCAAGCCCTGGCCCTCACTGACATGCCCTGTTACTCGGGCAAATAACTTTTCAAAGTGCTCCCTAGAAGCCTGTTGGGGGTGGGGAATAGTCAGCCCCTTAGCCTCCTCACTCCTCCGTTGTTACCAGAGCTGTGTGCTTTATCTATTTCAGAGGCTCATTCAGCAGCCTTTACTGTGCACCTCCTGTGCACTAGGCACTGCAGGGGATAAAAACAGACCTCCCTGATGCAGCATGCGTAGTCCTCATAGACATTAATTAGGTGGTAACACGAGTAGCTAAAATTGGAATTGTGAAGGAGAGGTGCTAAGAGCGTTTTATCTGGGAAGCTGACCAGGTTGGGAAAGACAGGGGACTTCCTGGAGGAAGTGAGGACAGGGCTGAGGTTGGAAGCTGGTCAGGCCTTAGTGAGGACAGGATCCGTCTGACCGGTTACGGTCCTTTAGTTCTCACAACCCTGAGCCTTGGTAAGATGACTGTCTCCATTTTAAAGATGGGGAAACCGAGGCAGAGAGGTGCCATAAGGTGCCCACCGTCGTACAAGTATTGGTGGCAGCATGGGATTCAGACCTTGACGTTAGGGAGAAGAGTGACAGGCTGATGAAAAGCCATTGGAAGGTTTCCAGCAGAGGCAGGGAATGTTCACTGGGAGCCAGCATTTCAGAAGGCCAGCCCAGTGGGGAGGGTGGGTGGTAGCGGGGCAAGAATGGAGACAGAAAGGACACATGCTGTGGTTTAGTCCAGGCCGGAGGAGACCGGGTTGGCCCAGGCTGATAGCAAAGATGAGGAGTGTGGACAGGATCTGGGCCTCGGGGGGCAGAACGGTGCTGTTTGGTGTGTGAAGGAGAGGGGTGACTTGACTCCAGGGTTTCTGATGGGCTCTCATGTCTGGCTTTGTTTGAAAAGTTCCCCGGCATCATTAACCTTCTCCCTCTGACCCTCCTTCCCAGAATAATTCCCACACCGCCTTGGTGGTCCCCTGGGTCCCTCTCAGTCTTACCCAGAGGCCAGCAGCACCCCAACCCACATCTGCAGCTCGGACCTCCAGCTCAAGGTTCCTTCTCTCTTCTTGCTCGCAGATTGATGAGATGCCCGAGACCGCGGTGAAGTCAGCAGCCAACAAATACCAAGTCTTTTTCTTCGGGACCCACGAGACGTGAGTGAGGGCAGAGGAGGGAGGCCAAGGGCAGATGCCCCGGGGACGGGTGGGGTGGGGCCCTTTCCCTCGGGAGGCGGCGAGGGGCTCGAGAGCACAGCCTCCCCTCTCTCCCCAGGGCATTCCTGGGCCCCAAAGACCTCTTCCCTTACGAGGAGTCCAAGGAGAAGTTTGGCAAGCCCAACAAGAGGAAAGGGTTCAGCGAGGGGCTGTGGGAGATCGAGAACAACCCTACAGTCAAGGCTTCCGGCTACCAGGTGAGCTGCCAGCGGCCCGGAGAGAGGGGCGGCCCAGGCTCTGGGCACCCCGGCCCGAACAGGGTGTTAGGACACCCAGGGCTCTCACAGGAGCAGCTCAGAGGGCAGAGGGGCGGGCGGGCGGGCGGGGCGGGGTACGGGGTGCTGGTGTGCGGTGTAGCTGTGAGGCCAGGGGGCAGGAACAGGATGGAGGCGGTAAGTGGGGAGGCCGCTGCTGGGCCCAGGGCGAGGGTAGAACTTGGCCTTCACTGAGGCTTCCCGGAGGAGGTGCACGTGAGCCGGGCAGGACGAGGCGGGAGGGCGGGGGCGGGGGTTGGCGGGGAAAGGGTCCTAGCTCCCCCTGGGAGAAGTTGACCCGAGGTTTTGCCTCCTGCTCCAGCCCTCCCCCCTCCTGCACAGAGCCCTGCCTGCCCGGCCAGTGGGTTTACCCCGGGGCTAATCCGACAGAGGTGGGTCTCAAATCACTCGTGAGACTGGGCACCTGGGTGGGGGCGGGGGTGAGGCGGGAAGAGGAAGGAGTGAGCGGCTGCGGGAGGGGCCCGGGGAGGGGCCTGGCGCGGCCGCCAGTGCCACTCAGCCCCCGCCGTCCCCGCCAGTCATCCCAGAAGAAGAGCCGCGTGGAAGAGCCGGAGCCCGAGCCGGAGCCCGAGGCTGCGGAGGGCGACGGTGACAAGAAGGGGAACACCGAGGGCAGCAGCGACGAGGAGGGGAAGCTGGTCATCGACGAGCCGGCCAAGGAGAAGAACGAGAAGGGGGCGCTGAAGAGGAGAGCGGGGGACCCGCTGGAGGTAACGGCTCCCTGCGCCCGGACTGCAGCCCAGCCTGAGAGGCCGGCCCTGGTGTCGGGGAGGCCCTTGCTGAGAAGCAGGGGCCGGGCAGGGACTGGGGTGAAAGGAAGGAGCCTCTGGAGAAAGGAGGGGGGCCCAGGCTGCCATCCTTCCTCTGGAGCCTCAGCCCACCTCATCCATCTCCGCCAATCCCGCCTAGGACTCCCCGAAACGTCCCAAAGAGGCAGAGGACCCTGAAGGGGAGGAGAAGGCGGTGGCCAGCGTGGAGGCCGAGCGGCCCTCCCCGGTGGAGGTGGAGAAGAACAGCACCCCCTCGGAGCCCGGCTCTGGCCGGGGGCCGCCGGAGGACGAGGAGGAAGAGGCTGCCAAGGAAGATGCTGAGGCCCCGGGCATCAGAGATCACGAGAGGTGAGGAGCCTTGACCGGCAGCCGGCGAGGAGGGGTGGAGGGTATGCGGCTGTGAGCCTCGCGGGAGCCCGGGGGACTTTGCCAGGAGGTGGCACGGGCTGGGCGAGGGCAGGCTGAGGCCTCACCATTAACCCTTCTCCCTCTGACCCTCCTTCGCAGCCTGTAGCCACCAATGTTTCAAGAGGAGCCCCCACCCCGTTCCTGCTGCTGTCTGGGTGCTACTGGGGAAACTGGCCGTGGCCTGCAAACTGGGAACCCCTCCCCCCCCAACCTGCTCTCTTCCACTCACTCTCCCTCCCCGAGCCCAGTCCCTGGAGACTGACCTGGAGGTGGCATGCCGTCCGGCCCCTGCCTCCGTGTCGCCTCCATGCCTCCACACTGCTGGGATCTGAGTCAGGGCTATGTCTTTGCTCCAGGGGATGGGATGAGGCCGTTATGCCCCTCCCTGCCTGGAGCTGTGTCCCAGGGTTTCTGTACCCGCTGTTCTCATCTCCTTACACCCTTTTGCCCCTCCCCCAGGCACTCTGGGCCTCTGGGTTGGTTTGGATCAGAGTCGGGAGTTAAAGGGACGGAGGATAAATAACAAGGGTGGGCTTCTGGGGCCTGAGAGGGACAGTCCTCAGGTCGGGGTGGAGAGTGAGCAGGAGGAGGGCATCGTCTTGAGCTCCTGTCCCTCCCTCCGACACCTGTTCTCTCAGCCGCCTAGATTCAGGGAAAGTGGGACAGCTCGCGTGGGAGGGACTCCCTCGGTGATGGATAACACCCACTTTCCCCTTTGCTAATAACCCGGGAGTTCTATGAGTTGTAGTTACTCATCAGAAGGGTTTGGGCTTCCGGTTGTTTGGTCCATGGACTGGGCTCTGGAGGCTGACGTCAACCCCTTCCATGGGAGTGTCGGGGGGCCAGAGAGGTGGTGCCCCGGGAGGTCCCTAGCCGCCCTTTCCCTCCCCCGACAGTGCTCAAGGCCAGCCTGCAGTCACAGGTCACCCAGACAGAAAGGAGAAGACACATTTTTTAGGAAATGTTTTTAATAAAAGAAAATTTTAAAAAAATTTAAAGATCCCTATCCCTTTGTGTGGCCCCCACGCTGCTCCTCTTTTCCTCGCGGTGGCCCCCGTTTCTGAGGGGCCCTGGGAGGCCCCCTCCGCCAGGGCTCGATGGCGTTCCGATGGTGTCCCTTCTGGTGTCATCCCCCATCCACACGCTCCCACCCGGCCCCTCGGCGGCTCACCAGGTCGGGTTGTGCCCCTCCGAGGGGACAGGGAAGGGAGCGTGCGCTCCAGCCTCTGTCTCGTGGTCTCTGCCTCTTCCATCTCCTCTCCCTCTCCCTCTCCCTCTCCCTCTCCCTAGGGCTCTGATGAAAAATTGCTGACTGTAGTTTAGCTCTGAGAACCGTAGACAATTTCAGTTCTAGGAAAATAAACCTGTTGATTACTACATTGGATTCTGACTGATTTTTTTTGGGGGGGAGGGGAGGGGGGTGTATTGAAGAGAGGGAAAAGGGAAGGGGAATACAAATAATTTCCAAATCAATTTTCAGATTGAGGTAAGGGGTATCAGCCTCTCCTTCATTCCCAGGCTGTTTAAAATATCCAAAATTCTGCATGAAGGCAAAGTCACAGAACACACTATTTCATTTTACTTCTCTTGTCCAGTCACTGTTCAACACAGGTTTCTCCAGAAGCACCTGGAAATGTTTTTTAAAAAAAAGAAAGAAAAAAGTGCCCAAGATGGAGGGTGTAGGAGTGTCAGTATCAGTCCAAGCCCAGGATGGCATTTGGTTGGTTGTAGAAGTAACCAATACCCAAGAGCTAGGTAAATAGGCACCTTTCACGGGCGATAGAGGCGAGGAGGTTGATAGGGTGGGATTGTCGCAGGTGGATTAGATCACGTGCGGTTCCTTCCAGATTTGACTCTGACTACATCTTTGGCTGGCATGGAAGGCCCACGTCACTCCCTCCCTTTATAGAAGACCTACGGCAGTTTTTTCATGGTTTCGCCCGCCTCCAGCAGAGAAGGGCGTGTGGGAAGAAGATTACCTGTAGCCTTGCCTGCAAAGGGTGGCCCTCTGCTTTAAATTGGAAGCCACAATCTAGAAAATGGAGCCAGATCTCGACTACAATTCCCAGCAGCCCACACGGCATGACCGGGAGCATGCCAGGTGCGGCAGCCGATCCCGCTCTGCCTCTAACGTCCGTGGTGCTTCACGGTGAGCTTACGCTTCCTAGATTTTCCACCCGACCCAACTTCCTGTTTCAGCGGACTACAACTCCCAGCATGCAGAGAGGCTAGATTGCTTGAACTTTCGCTCTATGGTAAGACTACATTTCCCAGAAAGCCGAGGAACGGGCGGGCGGGACTTGGGGCCCACATGCAAGCGGAAGGGCCACGGTGCCACGGGGAGTGGAGGTGAGGCCGGCGCAGCTTGGGGGAGGTTGTCAGCCTTGGGCTCGTGGGGGAAGTGGGTGCGGTAAAGGCCTTCCTTTTCCCGGGCTGCTGCTCAGTGGTGTCGTCTGGATTTGCTCTGCACCGGAAGCTTGGAGCGGGTGGGTGCTGCGGCTGCTGGGACATCGCCCGCACTGGGATGGGCTGGCGGGAAAGCCTTTGGAGCTAGGGCCTGAAGGACAGACGGTCCACCAGGCACTGCCTTGCACGGCGCTTTGCTGTGAAAGGGGCTCCAGCCACGCCAGGGTATGGAGGGGGGAAATGGAAAGGATCCGTGAGGGGGATGGGGGCTCGCTTTTGGGATCTCCTCCCAGAGCTTCAGATTTAGAATGGCTGAGGCTAAAGGACTAATGCAGGAGTCGTGGGTAAAACTACACATGATTAAGAAATGCAAACGTTATGGCAAGGAACAGGTGGAAAGTAACAACCCTCCCAAACTGTTCCTTTCCCCAAAAACTTGAGTTATTTCCTAATTCCTTCCAATAAATATTTATCCCTGTATGGGAATATAAGTATATATTTTTTTAAGTTACCCAAAAGGGATAATACTATTTACATTATAAGTACTAAAATAATTTGACACCAACAACCCTGTGACGTTTTATGGGTGATGAAACTGAGGTTCAGAAGTTAAGTTGCCTTGGGTCACAGAATAAGATGATGGTGAAGTAGGAACTAGAACCTAGATCAAGAGATGTGGATGCCATGACAGTGCACTTTATTTGTACCTGGAGGCTAGGCTTCATTCTTAGCTCTAAAACAAGATTAATGCTGGGGGGGGGGGGGGGGGGCAATGTTAAAATATGTACACAGATAATAATTTATTTTAAAAAAAGATTAATGCTACCTCCTTTCTTAAATGATACGATACAGGAAAGCACTTAGCATGGCACCTGGCAGGTAGCGAATGCTCAATAAACAGAAGCACTTAGCCCTGACCGGTTTGGCTCAGTGGATGGAGCGTCGGCTTGAGGACTCAAGGGTCCCAGGTTCGATTCCACTCAAGGGCATGTACCTTGGTTGCGGGCACATCCCCAGTAGGGGGTATGCAAGAGTTTCTCTCTCATCGATGTTTCTCTCTCTATCCCTCTCCCTTCCTCTCTGTAAAAAATCAATAAAATATATTTAAAAAACAGAAGCACTTATTTTTGCCTTCAGTTCACCACCATGTTGATTTAGTTCATCATCTAAAGTTGGGAAGCTTACAGTACATAGTTGGGAAATTTAGGACACAATAATCCTAGACTCTGGCTCTGGGTCCTTTTCTTTTAGAAAAGAAGCTGTCTTAGGAGTAGTCTTTCTCTGACCCAAGATAGGAATTGGAAGTAATGTAGGAACATTTTAATAACAGTTTTTACCTCTGTTCCCTGTTTGTTAGTTGTACTTGAATAGCTGCCTGTTTTTGTGGCTTTATGCTAGTGTTTTGTTCCATTACCTGTTTTCTTTCAATCCTGCTGTTTGTGTACTTAGTAACTTAAAAATATATATATATATATATATATATATATAATTGTTTTTTTGTGTTTTTTTTACAGAGAGAGATAGAGAGAAACATTGATCAGCTGCCTCCTGCACACTCCCCCCCACCCGGGGACGTGCCCGCAACCAAGGCACATGCCCCTGACCAGAATTGAACCTGGGACCCTTCAGTCCATAGGCCGACACTCTATCCACTGAGCCAAACCGGTCAGGGCTAAAATATATTTTTATTGATTTCGGAGAGGAAGAGAGAGAAAGAAACATCAATGATGAGAGAGAGTCATGTATCAATTGCCTCCTGCACTCCCCACTCTAGGGATCCAGTCCACAACCCGGGCCAGTGCCCTTGGCTAGAATCGAACCTGGGACCCTTCAGTCCGCAGGCTGACACTATCTTCTGAGCCAAACCAGCTAGGGATTAATAACTTTTTATTGAGTACCTACTATGTGCCAAGCTCTACTGAGATCTGTTGAATTCAGGGGTGAGCTAGATATGATTCCTGGCCTCAATGAACTTTTTGGGCTTTGAAGTCAGATGTATGTGGGTTTGAATGCTGATTCTCCTGCATAGTAGCTTTACAACCATGGGCAGGTCAGTTAACCTCCCTGGATCTATTTCCTCATCTGTAGAATGAAGGTAATGACTCTGGGGAATTCAGCGAGATGAGGTCCATTGAGCAATGGAGTAAATACTTACAAAAAATCCCTTCCTTTGCTTCTTTGTCCCCTTGTTTCCGTCCACCTGTCTACTCCTAGAGCTGACTAGGAAGGTTCTGGGTCTTTCCCTGGCCAGGGGACTTCTCACAGCCTCCAGCCATGCGTCTCTCAGCCCTGTTGGCCTTGGCATCCAAGGTCACTTTGCCTCCCCACTACCGCCATGGGATGAGCCGCCCAGGCACCATGGCAGCCAAGAGGAGGAACCCCCCCGGGAGCAGGCGGCCCCCCGTGGTGGTGGAACCCATTTCTGACGAAGACTGGCATCTGTTCTGTGGGGACAGGGTGAGGACCTCGGGAGGGGTGGAGTGGGGCGGGGGGGGGGGGGGGCCTGGGGAAGGATCCTCCTCCCTGAGCCTCATGTCTTGCCGCAGGTGGAGATTCTAGAAGGCAAGGATGCTGGGAAGCAAGGCAAAGTGGTTCAAGTCATCCGGGAGCGCAACTGGGTGGTCCTGGAGGGGCTGAATACGGTAAGTGAGGAGTGGGGTGCGGGTGCTCAGGAAGCCTGGCCCGTCTCCCTGTCAGTGGGAGCAGCACAGGGCCTGGTGCTCCCCGAGGATACGGGGAGGCCACTGAGCCTTGTATTTCTTTTTCTTTTTAAACATATTTTATTGATTTTTTTACAGAGAGGAAGAGGGAGGGATAGAGAGTTAGAAACATCGATGAGAGAGAATCGTTGATCAGCTGCCTCTTGCACAACCCCTACTGGGGATGTGCCCGCAACCAAGGCACATGCCCTTGACCGGAATCGAACCCGGGACCCTTCAGTCCCCAAGCCGACGCTCTATCCACTGAGCCAAACCGGTTTCGGCTGAGCCTTGTTTTTCCACGTGGACTGGATGCGCAGAGCTGCAGTAGGCAGGTTGCTTTCATTCCCTTTGGTTTCTGATGACCCCCTCTCTTGGACAGCATTACCGCTATATCGGCAGGACCGCGGACTTCCGAGGAACCATGATCCCTAGCGAAGCGCCCTTGCTCCACAACCAGGTCAAACTCGTGGATCCCGTGGACAGGCAAGCGCATGGGGTTCTGGTCTGATGGTTTCCCTTCGTGTGGATGGTGGTTTGGATGCTCTTGTGGGACATGACCCTGTAGGCAATCCCCGTACAGAGGCAGCAGTGTTGGCAGCCATTGAATGTTAGGTTTCAGAGTAGTGGGGAGCCCTGGCTCCCAGGCCAGGCTCACCTCTTCCATCCACTAGGAAACCCACTGAGGTGGAGTGGAGGTTCACCGAGGCAGGCGAGCGGGTCCGCGTCTCCACAAGATCAGGAAGAATTATCCCCAAACCGGAATTTCCCAGAGCGGATGGCATCGTCCCTGAGACATGGATTGGTGAGGCTGGTGACGGACCAGAGGATGGAGGGAGGGGGCGATAAAAGTGGGAATAGAAGATGTTAAGACCTCCCACTTCTCTTCCTTCCTCGATAGATGGCCCTAAAGACACGTCAGTGGAAGATGCCCTGGAAAGGACCTACGTGCCCCGGCTGAAGACCCTGGAAGAAGAGGTGATGGAGGCCATGGGGATCCAGGAGACTCGGAGGCACAAGAAAGTCTATTGGTATTGAACCTGGGGAGCTTCTCCCCCTCCGAGTCCTCGCCCTGAAGGCCGGGCCACATCCCCTTCAGACATCAATAAAGAGCCCTGGTTCCTCCTCTCCGCGCAGCTGCCGTCTCTGGCTCCCCTCGCCCCATGTACCTGTTTCGGGGACTGAAGGAAGAGGGCGTCTGGCCCAGTGTTACTGAGGAGTCTGGAGTGGACGTTGGTACCCTAAGGTGGCCTTCCCAAGGGGCAGGGCTTACAGAGGCCAAAGGGAGAGAGGTCCCTCCAATGGAGACCGCCGAGCAATTGGAGATGCCGCCTGCTCTGGAGGGCAGAGGAGTGGGGGTGTGAGATCTGATGATTGCACCTCTGCAGGATCTAAGTAGGGAAGATGCACATGTCCTTTTCTATACTTAGTGGAAGTGGAAGGAAAATAAATATTGTAATTCTTTGTTAGTAATCCTCACCTGAAGATATTTTTCCCTTTGTTTTAGAGGGAGTGGAGGAGGACACATTGATATGAGACACATATCAATTGATTGCTTCTCACAAGCACCGAGGCAGGAGATTGAACCTGCAACCCAGTTACGTGCCCTTGACCCTTTGGTGCACGGACCAACACTAACCACTAGGCAACACTAGCCAGGGCAAGATTTAAATGTTTTAATAAGTTAAAAATATGTTTATACATAATAATACAAATATAACACATGGAGGGAGGGTACGAAGCTGGTCTGTGGGACACCACGATTCCGGGAGGATGCAGGATGCTGCCTCTGGGTAGAGTGCAGACTGCTGCCCACCGTGGCACCTGGGTGGGTTCAGATGGGGTCCAAGATGCGCCTTTCCTCAGCGGGCATCAGCGTCTTCCGTCTCCAGGACAGAGAAGGCCGGGCCCAGCGGCCTCTTGGTAGCCACCAACACCAGGTTTCTGGGAGAAAGTTCCGGGCTGAAGATGGGCAGGAGCTCGGAATGGAAGCCTGGGAGGAAGGCAGGACTACTAGGAAGGGTAGAAGTGAAGCCCATCAGCCCCACTTGGTGCGGAGGCTGCAGGCAGGCACTGCCCTTCCCCCACGGAGGCTCCCGGAGACTAAGGAGACCCGGTGCCTGAGGTGCTGACTTGGGAGAAGGCAGTCCTCAGTGCTGCCTGGGACCTGAAGGAGGAACCCCAAGACCCAGCCCCCCTGGCCCTGGGTCCCCGCTGTAGGCCACCCTCACCCTGCTCCTGGAGGTACAGCAGCCGGTCCAGCAGAATCAGCGTCTCCACCAGGGGGGCCAGCAGCAGGGCCAGGCTGTAGAAAGCGACCACGCGGTTCTCCTGGGCCTGCTGGGCCTCCAGAGCAGCCCGGCTCAGCGGCAGCTGGGGGTCCAGCCCCACCCGCTGCAGCCCCCGCTGGACGTACCTGTGGGTCAGACACACAGCACTCAGCTGGCTTTAGAGCTCCGCCTCCCACTCAAGCTGTCCACTCCTGCTTTATTCCAACTCTGCTTGATTTGCTACCCCAATTTCTATTTTCCTTTTTGTTAACTGATTTTAGAGGAGGAAGGGGAAACAGAGGTACATTGATTGCCTCCCATACTCAGCACGACTGGGTGGGGATCAAACCTGCAAATTGCACGTGTCCTGACCGGGACGAGGCCCAGGGCCTGCTTTCCGCAGCCGTTCGGCATATCCTGGCCCTGCGGTGCATCCCGGTGCACAGGACGACCCTCCAACCTACTGAGCCACACCATCCAGGCAGGGCCTCATTTCCACTTTTAAATGTTTCTCTGGCTACGAGTTGTCTATCCAGTAACAAATGGATCCAAAAATGTATTTTCAGCCAGACCTGTCCAATTACTTAGCCATATTCTTAAGAGTCTTGATAGTCTACCGGTAAAAGAATGACAACTCCCTTTAAAGGGATGCTGAGAAGCTGCCCCAGTGAGAGAACCCATCCCTCCCCGGCAGCATTCGCTTCACTAGGACTTGCTAACAAGCGAGGCCGTGGGAGGGGAACCGGACCTCCAGCGGGCTCCCAACACCCCTCCCCCCAACCTCCTCCAGCCTCACTCTTCAATCTTGAGCTCGTGGGCCCTGGGGATCCCCTGCACGCCTGGCCGGCGGAGCTGGGGCCGGACGTGCCGGATGACGGTCTCCAGGGCTGCGCGGTAGCAGTGGGTGCGGAGGCCAGGGCCTGCTTCCTGCAGCCGTCCGGCGTAGTCCTCCAGGGCATGGCAGGCCCCCTCCCGCAGCCGGTAGGACAGTTCGCAGCCGGGCAGCGCGGCCACCCACCGGCTCAGCGGGTACCCGCCGGGGTCACTCAGCTTCATGTAGCAGCAGCCCACGGAGGCCAGGGCGGCCACCTCAGGGCAGGACGAGAAATGCCTCAGCAAGGCCACACTCAGGTCCCCACATGCATGGAGCCCCGTCAGCAGCAAGCGGGCCTCGCTCCGAGGGGAGGCCTCCAGCGGGAGCAGAACCTCCTCACACAGGGTCCCGGGATCTACCCACTGAGCCACATGGTGCGGGGAGCGGGGAGAGTGCGTTTGCACCACCTGCGGAGGGAGAAAAGGACAAGGCAGCTGGGAAGCCTGTTTGCTGTCCCCAGGCCGCCTCAGGCTGCAGGAGGGGCCTGGCCTCTGTGCTCCCTCCGGAGGAAGGAGATGGAGAAGCAGCTGGGGCACCGGGGAGAGCTAGACCTTGAACCATAAATGATGGATCTGTCATAACGGCCCATTTTTCATGTCTGAGTCCCAATTTCCTCTTGTAATGAGTCTAATACCCGACTGGCCACTGCACGGGTGGTTGTGAGACGGCCGGACCCGTGCGGAAAGCACTTTGGGACAGAAAGAGCCTCTAAGATGCGGAGAGGCTGTGGCGAAGGGAAACCTGGGGCAGGGGGGGCGGAGACAGGAACTACATCATCTCAAGCTGAAACACTTGAAAGAGGGAATCTAGCCAGGCAGACCCCGCCGCTGCAGTAAGGGCAGGTGTGGTTCAGGGTTCCGGTTCAGGGTTCGGGTTCTGGAGAAGGCCGCACACAAATGAAGAGAGACTAGGAAAGTATTAATTTGGCGATATTGGGGGCCTGGCGGGAGCCCACCTCTAGTGGGAGGACTACCGCCTTGCTATCCCTTTTATTAAGGTTATGGGATACACCCATATCCTTTAGGCAGGAAATTCCAACAATCGCCAATCAGCAAGAATTTCCAGAAGAGTAACAGGTGGAGGCTGCTCTAACTACCAAAGTCTCCACTGAGCAATGATTAGCTTCAACCTTTCAGAGCAATGAGGGTGGACCGGCCTCCCGGCACATCTCTGTATTAGTGACAACGACCGGTTTCCAGCAGGCAGGCCTACCTGCCGGTTCCTCTTCTCCTCTTTCTCCAGAGCCTGCAGGACCTCCCGGTCCAGGCGCTGGGCTCTCTGCACCAGCCTCTGGTCCCCTTCGATGCTCTTCACCCTCAGCCCTAGCCCCAGAGACATGAAGCGGGAGAGATGGCCCTGGAGTCATGAGAGGGAGGGTAGAGACAGCCCTGCTCAGTGCTCTGATCTGCTGTCACCTCTTCCAGGGGCCTGGACACCTGGTCCCAGGCGCCCCGGAGGCTTAAATCCTCCCCTGTTTACTTCTGTCACTCCTTGTGCCTGCCCCCCTGGGCCTGGGCTGACCGCCTGCTGCCTTCCCGCTGTTCTATCCCCAGGACTCAAACCTCCAACACCCTCCACACACACACACACCACCACCACCACCACTACCACCACCACAACAACAAAAATAAGAACGTTAGGGTCTGTCTGGCTCACCTGGCCTGAGCCCACATCCACAACCTGGGTGCAGCCTGTAAGGTCACTCAGCTTTCTCACCAACTGAAACAGAAGGGAGCAAAGGTCCCTTGGCCGTTGGTTCTTGATTCCCGGGACCGTCAGCCATAACGAGGGTGGGGAAGGTTAAGCCGGCAGAGGAAGAGGGGCAGCGGGTGCCATGGGAGATGGGAGATAGGAAAACCGGAACAGGGTGCTGACCCTGGGCTCAGGCTGCTCTCCTCACTCCTCTAAGGTCAGTGATTCAGCCTTCCCAAGATCAAAAGGAGCCATGCACAGATTAAAGAGGTGTGAACACAGGGATAAAACAGTGACTCAGACAAGGCTACCAAGCAACCCAGCAAAAGGATGAAAAACAAAACAAAAACCCACAAATCCCCCAAACCAGCATCCGGCTAGGATTTTGGCATGCCTGCCAAGGAAGGGACCGGCAGGACACAGAAGGCGCCCACAGCTCTCTAACCCGCTGGCTTCAGGCCCCAGGCTCCCGGACACTGCCTGCGCCCGGGCACGGTCTCACCTCGCCCAGCCGCCGGATCTCATGCTGCTTCTTGGGCCGGACGTGTTTTCGGAACGGAGCTTTCAGTCGGGAGCTCTGGCTCGGGTTCTCCCGGAACTCGGAGGGGGTCTGGAACTTAGGTGTCCGGGTGAAGGCCAAGGCACGGGCTGTGGACTTCAGGGCCAGCAGGGTGAGTGGCCACACGGACCTGTACCTGAGACAGCCCGGCCCAGAACCCCAGTGAACAGTCCCATTGTGTCCTGGGGGCACCCGTTTACAACCCAGGAGTCCCCTGGGAGACCGGCTACAGGGGTCAGGGCCACGTCCCCCAGCAGAGGGCCCCCCTTGCCCATACCTGACCACGTCCCCTTCCCCAGGCGTCCCCAGCAGCAGGGTGGCTAGCTGTGGTGGGTCCAGTCCATCCAAGGCTTCCTGCCATGAGCGAGGGAGTGTGCCCCACAGATTGTCTGTAAAAAACTCCTGCAGAAGGAGAGAAGCAATCAACAGGCTACTCATTCCTGTTCCCATTCTGTCCCAACCCCACTCTCAACGCAGGCCACTGGCTGCAACCAGCAGGCACCTACCACTCATCCGAGTCACCCCTTCCCTAAAGCCCGCTCCAGCCCCCCACTCCTTCCTCAGAGCCCAGACTGCACTCCAAGCACACCTCTGCTTTTAGCAACGTCCCACTTATTTGTCTGCTTTCTCCACTCAACTGCATGCAGAACCTCAGGGCAGGGATGGTGATTCTCACAATCCCATCTGTAACACCAGTGACTAACAGGCAGCGTTAGCATGTTACCATTCAGTAACCTACCCGTACATATGTCAGACATGTGATATGCCAGAATGTATTTTTATTCACTCACTTGTTGAACACAAATTCTGGAGTTAGGGGTATGCACCACGTAAAAGAAAGGAAGGAAGGAAGGAAGGAAGGAAGGAAGGAAGGAAGGAAGGAAGGAAGAAAGGAAGGAAGGAAGGAAGGAAAGAAAAATATCCTTGGGTGAGGATAAAAAGAAAGAAAGAAAGAAAGAAATCAGGCCGCTGGAGGTACAGTATAGTGAATGTGGGAGAGAATGAAATGCGATAGGATTCAGAGACAGCAGGGGACAGATCCCATAGGGCTTCACATGTATGACAGATATTGGTAGAGAGTTAGGATTTCATCAAATCACCTAGGAAGCAAGGACTGCCATGATCAGACTTTTTTCTTTTAAAATATATTTTATTGATTTTTTACAGAGAGGAAGAGAGAGGAATAGAGAGTTAGAAACATCGATGAGAGAGAATCATCGATCAGCCACCTCTTGCACACCCCCCACCAGGGATGTGCCCGCAACCAAGGCACATGCCCCTGACCGGAATCGAACCCAGAACCCTTCAGTCCACAGGTCAATGCTCTATCCACTGAGCCAAACCGGTTTCAGCAGACTTTTCTTTAAAGAGATTAACATTGTGAAGAGTTGATTATGGAGGGGCTGAAGTAAACAGATTAATTAGTTCCAATCCAGGAGAGGTGATGGTGGGCTGGCCCAGGACAGTAGCAAGGAAAAGGAGACAAATGGGTGAATTCTTACAGGTGGAGCCCACAGGCATTGTTGAAGGATGGGACTATAGATCAGCAAAGGAAAGAGCTGAGTCAAGAATGGAATAGGGGCCGAGCGATTCAGTGGATGCTGGTGACACTAATATATCATCTCATTTATTCTTCACAAAGACCCTACCAACAGGAATCCATTTTACAGCTGAGCAACCGGGGCTAGGAGGAATTCTCATGTCACACCTATGTAAGCTAACACAGTAAGGGGGAGGGGGAGGCCGCCAGGATTCTAGTTGGAACCTGGCTAATTCCAAAGCTTAAATTGTGACATTACGTTACAAAGCCAGGAATTGATTCAAAGCGTGGATGAATGAACTTGTGTGTTCTGGGAATGCCTCACATGTTCCTAGGACAGTTCAACGAAGCTGCAGCATGCGTTTTATTACTATGAACTTGGAAAAATAATCTAGATATTAGAAATATTAATGTTTGTGTCATCTGCAAAAAAAAAAAAAGGGGGGGGGGGAATCTCCCTAGTTTTAGCCCGTTCAGAATCCTCTCCCTGCCGTGGGCACGGAGCCCAGCACACCACCAGGAGCACCCCGTCCCCGAGCCCGTGGCCTCACGATGATGTAGGCGTCCAGGAGGGGCCGGTAGAGAGACAGGACACGGGTGAGATCCACAGCCAGCTGCCTCCGCTCCTCGAGAGAGAGGCCCCGGGCGGAGACGCCTGGCATCGGGGTCCAGTCGGCGACGCCAGGAGCGAGAACGCGGCGAGGAGGGAAGCGGGGTCAGCACCACGCGGACCCAGGACCGGACCCGGGCTGGGCTCAGCTCTGCAGGCGGGAGGAGGAGAAAAGCGCTCTTCTCCTTTCCGTGGGCCGGATACGCTCCTTCCCCGGGTCCCAGGTGGAGGCGTAAGGCCCGAGGTGTCCTCCTGACATCACAGGTTCACAGCCCAGGAGACAAGCGGGGTGGGATGCCCGACTGTGACGCCACAGAGGCGGGCCGCGGCGCCAGGCCCCGCCCACCCCGAGCACTTCCCGCCCATCCCGGAAGTGGGGCTCGGGGCCCTAGCGCGCGGCCGTCGCCGTTGGACTCGGCCTCCTCCCCACACCTCCGAGTTGTACCTCCGCGGGGCTAGAGGGGTCCGCAGCGCTCCCCGCCCTCGCCGCGCTGCCGCTGCTCTCGCACCCGGACTGCCTGACCTCGCTCCCAGGGGCTGGGGTCCCACGACCTCTGGCACGTTCCACCCCGCGCGCCCGCCCGCCGGCCCGCCTGCCTGCCGGACCCGGGCTCTCCGCCAGCGCCCATTTCCGTTTCCGGTGCCTAGCGTTTCCGTTCTTAGTGGGCACGTCTGGGAGGTAGGTCGGTGGTGATGGTGAGGAACGGGCTTCTTGACCGCCAGAGTGTGCTCGCCGGCCTCGGCCTCCGCTCCCCCTCCCCCGCTCCCCGGCTGCTGTGTGTTGTTGGTAAACGGTCCTTTCTTGGGAGAAGAACGTGGGTGAGAAGCACGTGGAGGTGGCCTCCGCCCGGAAACGGGGCAAAGGAGTACCCGGAGGTACACCTGTTCGTGGGACCGGCGCTGGGGATGCCTGGCCGATCTAGATGTCATCTCCGCCGCACTCATCACTGGTTTCGAGTGTGCTTAGACGCCCTCCCTGGGCCGGTGTAGAGCCCACCTATTCTGGCTTTCCGGACTCGGAAAGAGAATCCAACTGGTTGGCCCTCGAGCCCCCTCAGTTTACAAGTGGGACAGATCTAAAGAGGGGGATATGACTGGTGAATTATGGGCTTGTCTCAGACAGAGTCCTTCCGTCACTTCGCATTATAGATTTGTTCCCCCTCTTATCTGATCGCTCTGACTTATTTCCTACATTGAATCCTATGGAGATGGGTCTTATGGTTCTTATCCCCCTCTTATCTGATCGCTCTGACTTATTTCCTACCTTGAATCCTATGGAGATGGGTCTTACTCTCCCAGGCCTTTGGGATCTGTTATCAGGTTCGCTTTCTTCCCCAGGGTATCCTTCCAACCTTCAGATGCTGGCCTGTGGGATTCAGCAGAGGATGAGTCCTCTGTCCTTTCATTGGTGAGCCACTCTTCGCAACTGCTCTCCTAGCTAATCACCATCCTCATGTCTACCTTACTCCTCAACCTGGATTTTGGCGAACCTCCCCCAAAAAAGACTTCAGAAGGGAATGCCAAGCACCAAAAATTTGTCAGGAGGCGGCGGTTCTTAGAAAGGAGAGGCCTTCTCAATAAGAAAAAACAGCCCCCTAACAATGTGCCTAAGGGGCACTCAGAACCCGCAGAGAAAGGGATCGCTCCTCAGGTGGATGGCACCTGGAACATTTCTCCCCTTCCAAAAAAGAAGAAGACTGCCGACTCGAGCCATGGGTCCGAGCCGACCCTGGACAAGAAAGCGTCTGTGCCTTGGCTGACTCCTGCCCCTTCACAGAAGACTGGTTCTGTTGTGACGAAAGCAGATTTGCTGGAGGAGTTCCAGAGCTCCCTTCCAGAGACTAAGAACCCCCCAACTCGCCCTCAGAAGAAGAACCCCCAGAAGAACCCTGTTCAGAAGAATACACCCCATAACTGCACCCTGGCTCCCTCAGAGAACAAATGCTCTGGAGCATCCCCCAAGACACCAAGGAAGATGGTGGCGATTGACTGTGAGATGGTGGGCACGGGACCTAAGGGCCATGTGAGTTCCTTGGCTCGATGCAGCATCGTCAACTACCACGGGGACGTGCTCTATGATGAGTACGTCCTCCCGCCCTGTCACATTGTGGACTACCGCACCAGATGGAGTGGTATCCGCAAGCAGCACATGGTGAATGCTACGCCCTTCAAGATCGCTCGGGGCCAGGTGAGAGTCATGGGGCGCAATGAGAGCAGCCAGGTGGGCGGGGAGGGGTCCAGGGAAGTGTGGACTGTGTTGGTGGTAGGAGAAGGCAGAATGTTTACGGAAGGAGCTGGCGATTATTTGTGTAACCAGAACAGGTAGCCTGCAGTGAAGGGGATAAAAGACACAGGGTTGATGTGTCAGATTTTTAATTTCTCCCATTGAGCACACCTGCTCACTGTAGCTCTGTGCTGGGGGGGACTGGGAGCACAACACATGAACAGGAGAGGAAGGTGAACCAGGGGAGGCCTGCAGAGGGCGCCCTCGGTCCACCGCTTTGTAATTTCAGCTTCACATTCTTGGCTTCTAGGCAGCCTCCTCGGTTCCAATGATTGCTTATATGCCAAAACAGTCCGTTGGAGGAAGCTTATCAGAGGTGAAACAGTGAAGATTTTTTTTTTCAAACTATAAGGGAAAATTTAGTCAGGAATTCATGGAGGTGAAGAAGTGAGTGTTAGAAGAAATGGGCTCAGAAAACAAGTTCTGAGTGTGCCCCCAGGAGGGGAGAGCCCCTAGTCTTCAGAACGACCTTGAAGAACACCCTCCTCCTGAGGGGCGCAGCTGAACAAAGGCTTGGGAGAGGCAGGCGGTGGGGTGGGTCTGAGGCAGCAAACCCCCTCAGCTTTAACAAGGGCTGTGTGTTGAAGTTCATGCGAAGTAAAGGTGTTGGTGGACAATAAGCTGGAGGTGAAATCAAGAGCAACTAAATACTTAGTTGATTACACTACACCTGGTTTTCATCATGAATCACTTCCCAGTGCCCAAGCTGGGTCTGAGACTAAGGTCTGGCCCCTCTCAAGAGGGAGGCCATGCACTGATTTTTCCACGACTATTGCTCTTGCTCACAACCTACTTGGAACTCCGTTTTGGAATGGCCTTCAGAGCCCATGGCATAGTTTTTGGTTGTCCTCACTGGTAGTATGCCATACTTTAGGATCCTGGAGTCATGGGAAGCTATTTGGTTTCAAGTCTGGTGTGGATAAGTTTTCTGAACAGCTGGTAAATAAATACCCTTTGATTATGAGCAAGAGGAGCTATACCACAGTGAAACTGACTTTCAGTTAAAACAGCACAAGCAAAGCCGAAACCCATTTGGCTCAGTGGATAGAGCGTCAGCCTGCGGACTGAAAGGTCCCAGGTTCGATTCTGGTTGAGGGCACATCCCCAGTAGGGGGTGTGCAAGAGGCAGCTGATTGATGATTCTCATCGATGTTTCTAACTCTCTAACCAAGAGGTCCCTAGTTCAATTGTAGATCAGGGCACATGCCCAGATTGCAGCCCGATCCTCAGTCGGGAACTGAGGTAGCCAATTGATGTCTCTCTCATCGATGTTTCTAGCTCTCTATCCCTCTCCCTTCCTCTCTAAAAAAAATAAATAAATAAAAATAAAACATTCAAAACAAAATAGCACAGGCCTGGGTCACCCACATTCCTCTACAACCTTAGTCTATAAGTGATTCTTTTTAAAAAAATATATATATGTTTTTATTCATTTAAGAGAGAGAGAGGAAGGGAGAGAGAAATATCTATTCTCATATGCACCCCCAACTGGGGACCAAACCCACAATCGGGGCAGGTGCTCTGACCTGGAATTGAACCAGTGACCTTTCCGCACACCGAATGACGCTGAACCATCTGAGCCACACTGACTAGGGCGATAAGTGATTCTTAACCTTTTTGGTTTGTACACCTTTTGAGAATATGATGAAAGCCATAGTCTCTCCCTGCAAAAAACTGTGTGTGTGTGTGTGTGTGTGTGTGTGTGCCTGTAATTTGGGGCTTCTGTCACCTCCCTGGAGCCAATCATTGACTCCCTTTATCCCAGCCTTTGCCTAAAGTCAGCATAATGATAATGTTTAAAGAACTTCAAGTAGGAAGCCAGCACTGAACTATGTAGTTACATAAACATCTTGAATGTGAATGTGATTTAAGACTGTAGCAAGTTAATCTATCATTGGAGTGGAAATTGGTGAGAAGGCAAGGAGCTGCTGACGATGTCAGTCCAAAAAGGGTAACACTGAGAAATACCTACTTTCAGGGAAGGGGCTTTCGGGGACTGGGTGAAAGAGGTGAAGGGATTAAGAAACACAAATTGGCAGATATAAACCAGTCATGAGGATATAAAGTACAGCAAAGGGAATGTAGTTAACGATATTGTGATAATTGTGATGCTAGGTAGATACTGGAAATACCAGGCAGAACACCTTGTAAAGTATATGATTGTCTAACCACTATGCTTTCATTTGAAACCAATACAAAATAGTATTGAAAATAAACTGTAATTGAAAAGTAACAATAATACACACACACACATACCTACTTTCACCTTGTGGGGAGAAGGTAGATTTTATGTGAAAGAAAGCTTGTGGGAGAGGGCATTTCAAGGAGGAAGGAGGTGGGCACTTAATGGAAAGAATCTGAAAGGACCTAGGACCACGATGGACTTTTAGGATGCAGGACTGCTCGAGTCCCACTTACCACCTCTTCCACGCCGATTTCAGATCTTGAAGATACTCACAGGGAAGATAGTGGTGGGGCATGCCATCCACAATGACTTCAAAGCCCTTCAGTACTTTCACCCCAAGTCTCTCACCCGAGACACCTCCCACATCCCTCCTCTCAACCGGAAGGCAGACTGCCCGGAGAATGCGACCATGTCTCTGAAGCACCTCACAAAGAAGCTGCTGAACCGGGACATCCAGGTAACATCTCCCCAAAGGCTGCCAGGCCCCGGGGTTGCGCACTGGGGGGCCCTCTCTTACTGCCTCTCCAGGCTCTGAGCCCAGAATCCCTTTGTAGAGAAATCCAGGCAGGCTGCCCTTACAGGAAGAGCTTTGGGCTAAGAGGCCCATTGATCTCTCCATGTGTACCTAAGGATAATAATTCCTGTTCGCTACCAGTGTTCCAAATTGTACTTGAGAAAGGGGGTGGGGGACAAACAAAAAATAAACCAACCGTAAGTTGGTGTAAAACCCTAAGAAACTAGGAAAGCAGGTAGTGGTGATGGTCTAAAGACCTCAGCGTGGATGCAAGGACCTCTGAGCTATTTCACATATTTGACCTTCAAGAAAGGGGTGACCTGCCTGGTGAGAGGGTATAGACGTGTCAGAGAGAGTTAAGGAACTGGGGGAAACGGAAGACTTAGAAGGCCTGGCTATGATCTAGATGCCTTGTCTCTACAGATTGTAGAAGAATATGGCGTTCACATGTTGCCAGAGAAAGGATTGAGGCAGATAATAGCAGACTTCCTAGGAGTTGAACCCTTGAAGTTAAATAAGGAGTAGTGCCCTACTATAGTTCTTCCTTTGCAGCCTACTAGCTCTACAGAAACAACTGCTTATATTAGGGGTTAGGAGGCTGGTAGGAAAGGGGGGAAAAACAACACTTTTTAAAAATCTTTATTATTAAAAGTATTACATATGGTCCCTTTTCCCCCATTGTCCTCTCCAATCCTCCCCCACCGCCCTTAGCCTTCATCACCCCATTGTCTGTCTATGGGTTATGCATATAAAACAACACTTATAGCCCAATGCTTTCCTCTTCCTCCCCCATTCAGGCTGGAAAAAGTGGGCATTCCTCTGTGGAAGACGCTCAGGCCACCATGGAGCTGTACAAGTTGGTTGAAGTTGAGTGGGAACAGTACCTGGCCCAGAATTCCCCAAAAGATTAGCAGCAGTGGGGACACCGGTGATGAAAGGAGAAATGGCAGTGGACCAATGGACGGCGCTACCCACTCCGCACCTTCGGAAACTAAAGTTGTTGGGGGGAGAGAGGCTCTATCCCAGACTTAATATCCATTGAAATCTCACCTCAGGTGTTGTGTTCTGTGTCCGGTTAAGTATCCCATGGAAGGAGGAAGTTTCCATGCCAGCACCCAGCCCTCTACTGTTTACCTCTTAAATGGTGCTAACCACAGGTCCCCAACTGCTTTGTTCTAGTCAGGCTTTTTCACTTTCAAGGGCAGGGCATACTGGGAAATTTAGTCTCCCAAACTGCCTTCTCCAAGGGTGTTGTATGCCTTTTGTTCTCAAGTGGTTAACAGCACCCCTTTTCCTCTCAGAAGTATCCTCGTTGGATGATAAATTATATAATCACATTACATATCAGAGTCAACATCTAGTTTGTGTCAGGATATTGCCTGTTTTTTGTTTTTTGGGTTTTTTTTGTTTGTTTTTTAATATATTTTATTGATTTTTTTACAGAGAGGAAGGGAGAGAGATAGAGAGCCAGAAACATCGATGAGAGTCATCAATCAGCTGCCTCCTGCACGCCCCCCTACTGGGGATGTGCCCGCAACCAATGTACATGCCCTTGACCAGAATCGAACCCGGGACCCCTCAGTCTGTAGGCCAATGCTCTATCCACTGAGCCAAACCGGTTTCGGCTGTTTTTTTGGTTTTGTTTGTTTAATATATTTTATTGATGTTATTACAGAGAGGAAGGGAGAGGGATAGAGAGTAACATTTATGAGAGAGAGAGACATCTATCAGCTGCCTCCTGCATGCCCCCTACTGGGGATGTGCCCACAACCAAGGTATATGCCCTTGAGTAGAATCTAATCTTAGACCCTTCAGACACTCTATCCACTGAGCCAAAACGATCAGGGCAGGATATTGCCTGCTTATCCCACCCTGACTTCCAGATAAGCCATCCTTGGTGAGGTTTAGTTCGTAGGATTCCAAGGCAGTAGAAGTAAGAGTGTGACTTGGAAGCAACTTTTATGATTTAGGAAAGCTATCTCTTCCCTAAAGCATGAGAGGATTTATTTAACTTAGATCCATTTGGTAGGTTAAAAGATTTAAAATGTTTAAATGGTCTTAGTCCTTTTTTAAAAATTTTCTGTCAAGGGTAAAATCTTTTTATTTTTAAATATATTTTTTATTGTTGATAATATTACAGATATCTCCTATTTCTCCCCTTATCCCCGTCCTCCCAGAAGTTTTTAGTCTTTTACTTTTCTAAACCAAGCCTCTAAAAACTCAGATTATTCCCTTGATAAATATTTTTCCTGATAAATTTTATTAATGGAGAAACAATTATGTGGTGTTTTGGTTTTTGTTTTGTTTTTTTAGAGAGGTAGGGAGAGAGAAAAAAACATCAAAGTGAGAAACGTCCATCAGTTGCCTTTTGTATGAACCTTTACCAAAGATTGAACCCACAACCTGGGACTGGGAATCAAACCTGCCATCTTTTGTCGTACAGGACAACGCTAACCCACTGAGCCACCCAGCCAGGGTGTGGTGTTTTCTTATTAACTTTACATTAAACTCTTGTCATGGGTCTTGTAGGGCTATAATTCTGTAAGGGGGTTCAGGGTCTCTGGGTGGCACTAACTAGGCCCGTGTTTGCTGGAAATCATGGGGAAGCACTGGCCAGCCTTTTGTGTAGCCCATGTACCTTGCCCTCACCCTTATCACATGTCAAGGACTACACCTCAAATCACACCCCAAGCCATTAGAGTACCTTTACGTGGAGTCCTGTGACCAGGAAAGTGGCTTGGAAAACGGGCACATGGCAGTGATGGGGCAAGAGAGAGAAGGTGCTTGGTGATGCCAGCCTGGTTGCTCCTGCTAGCTCTTCCTTGGTAGTTCACACCCTCATTTTGGGAAGGTGAGTCACTGTCTTAGGAAAGGCAGGCTCCGTATATACACCAGTACTTGTGCCCTCCTGAGTGGCTGGTTTGGCTCCAGGGACCAGAGTCACGGTCATGGCTGCTTGTAGCAAGGAATTTGCGGCCGCACAGACTCGACATGATCTTGTCACGCCCTTGCTTCAGGATCTGCTTGCACAGGCAGCTGCGTTCTGAGCAAGTTGATTCCTGCTGAGCCCAACACGAAATGTCCATGACACCTTATAAAGAGGTGCCAAGTGTCCTATACATTAGGAAAGCCACACCCCAAACTGGGAATACACATGAAAGCACATTACATTATGCTTACATATGCATTACATTGTGATCAGTAAACTAGGAAATTCTCATTTAAGGTCAGTTTTTAGAGTACCTGTTGGCTGGAACAAACCTGCCCTTGTGTGTATCTTAGTAAAGTAGCAACTGGCTTTTATGCTTCATCCTCTCACCCCATGTTCTGAAGGTCCCTGGTGTCTGTCTAAGGTTGGGAAGAACTCAGTCTTTGTTCACCAGGAAGAACCTGGGGGGACTAAAGGACCTTACAACCATTTCCTCACTTTTCTGTCTGGTCAGAGCCCAGCTTGCCCTGCAGAGTGCCTGGAGCTGTCCTGTCCTTCAGTCCTCTTCCCTCTCCACCTCTCTGTCCCCAGAAACCTGGCTTCAACTGGTAATAGAAGAGCCCCATGGCAGAATGCTGCCTCAATCTCTGTCAACAAGGCCTGTTTGGCAGAGTGGACCACATGCATGATAAAACACAAGCCCTTCTGATATTCTCTTCATAGCATAATGATGTTTTCCAATGCTAAGAGGTCCCCTACTGCAGGTGAGCATGGGAAAGGGCAAAGATTGAGAACTGTATATGCCAAACATAAACTTAATAGCCTAAAGCTATTAGTGATTCTCAAAATAGGAAGGGGGCCCTAGCTGGTTAGCTCAATTAGAGCACTGTCCTAACACACTAAGGTTGCAGGTTCCTAGGTTAGGGCACACAGGAATCAACCAATAAATGAAATGGGTAGGTGGAATGGCAGGTCGAAGTTTCTCCCTCTATCTCTAAAATTAATTTTTTTAAAAAGTTCAGATGATAGCACTGTTTCTCCACCTTAAAGAACCAGGGGTCTAGTGAAGGCTCCAAAGAGGAATCATTTAATTCCTAGTTTAACAGATAATTACAGCTGACAATAGGAAAGATCAGTTGTGTAATTATGAACTTGCCCCAAGGCAGATTAGCCCAAGTGCAAGTTTAGAGAAGAGTATCTGTGTATGCAATATGCCAGGTACATCAATGATACCCTATATCTACAGCCTGTGTCTTATTCTCAAAGCACTTTCATTTACCTATACTGTAAGTCCACCAAACAGCTGTGTCATCATAAAAAACGTACAAACCTGTAGAGACTAGGAGATTATTTGAGCCAAATAGACAAATTCCAGGAAGCAAAATCTCAATCAATTGAGAAAATGCTCCTAAGAATGTCAATTTTACAGCTTATTTTATTTTTTTAATATATTTTATTTTTTACAGAGAGGAAGAGAGAGGGATAGAGTTAGAAACATCAGTCTACGGCCATACTACCCTGAACGCGCCCGATCTCGTCTGATCTCGGAAGCTAAGCAGGGTCGGGCCTGGTTAGTACTTGGATGGGAGTTAGAAACATCAATGAGAGAGAAACATGGATCGGCTGTCTCCTGCACACCCCCGACCGGGATGTGCCTGCAACCAAGGTACATGTCCTTGACCAAAATCGAACCTGGGACCCTTCAGTTCACAAACTGACGCTCTATCCACTGAGCAAAACTGGCCAGGGCTTTACAGCTCATTTTATATATTAGAATCAAAGGAGGAGACATAAGAGCTGGGGGTTTACATGAAATTCATTATAGATAGAGAGAAAGGAGAAAGCAAAGGGGAGGGGATCTCAGATTATATAAAAAATAAAACTTTTACATTGGTGGGTAGAAGATGGTTGACATTTACAGCACATGGAGATTGTACACAGGGGAACAAGATAATGGTGAGGGATTCTGTAGGATGCTCTGGTGAGGCAGGTATCCCTGAGATCTGGAAAAGGAGATTGACACTTCAAGGGTATGTTATCTTAGATGCAAAAAGACAACAGATGGGCTCATTTAAGACTGACCTTGTCGCCTTGGCTGGTGTGGCTCAGTCGGTTGGGTGTTGACCCATGCACTGTAGTTCGATTACAGGTCAGGGCACATGTCGAGCTTTTGCTGGCTCCATCCCCAGTCAAGGCATGCAAGAGGCAGCCAATTGATGTTTAACTCTCACATCGATGTTTTTCTAAAAATCGATTTAAAAAAAAATAAAAGATTGACCTTTGTCAACAAAGCTACAGTCCTAGGATGTGACTACCGCCAGGACTAGCTTTTGGTTAGGAATTTTTATGTTCAGACTACCCTGTGTGGTTACTTTTGTTCTCTTAAGTGATAAGCCCCTTCTCTCCCCGCCAATTGCAGGCCTCCCTGAGCTTGTCAGGTTTAGTGTATGGCCCCTTTTCATCCACAGCTGTATAGAGTAACAGCAAGTTACCTTGTTTGACATTGGGTTTTAAGTTTGATTTTACCCTTTGCTAACTTTGTGACATTGTCACTTTGCTTCTTGGAGCCTAATGGTTCTAGCTTCAAAATCCTGGGTTTCTTTTTTCTTTTTTCTTTTTTTTAAATTGATTTCAGAGAGGAAAGGAAGAGGAGAGGGAGAGAGAAACATCAATGATGAGAGAATGAGAGAAAATCATTGATCATCTGCCTCCTGCATGCCCCCCACTGAGGATCGAGCCAGATACCCTGGCATGTGCCCTTGACTGGAATTAAACCCAGGACCCTTCAGTCCATAGGCCGATGCTCTATCCACTGAGCCAAACCAGCTAGGGCCTGGATTCTTTTCTAACTCTTCATGTTTATTTTATTTTTTATTTTTTTAAAGATTTATTTATTTATTATTGTTTTTTTTAATATTTTTTTATTTTATTGATTTTTCAGGGAGGAAGAGAGAAGGATAGAGAGTTAGAAACATTGATGAGAGAGAATCATTGATCAGCCGCCTCCTGCACACCCCCTACTGGGGACGTGCCCACAACCAAGGTACATGCCCTTGACCGGAATCGAACCCGGGACCTTTCAGTCTGCAGGCCAACGCTCTATCCACTGAGCCAAACCGGTCCCGGCTAACCCTTCATGTTTAACTGACGATTGGCAACTCTTTATTGAGTGCTTCTCTGTGCCATTGCACAGTGCTAACCCCTTTAGGTTCGTTTTCCCATTCTCTGTAAGAGAGGGGGTGGTATTCTAATTTAACAGCTGAGTAAACCAAGGATGACAAAAGGTAAGAAATCTTCCCCAGGCCAAATAGCTGGAGGTTGGTGATGCTGGCACTCAGACCTGTCAAGTTTGCCAGTCTGAAACCTCTGCTATTAACCACGCCCTACTCTGCTATTAACACATCCAGGTGGCATCTGGTGAGACTTGGAATCCTTCCACTCAGATTTTTATGAAGTACCTGCTATGTGCCAGGCATTTTGCTAGGCACTAAGGGGCATAGCATTATCTTTATCCCCAAGTTGCTTACAGCAACATGAGAAGAAACCAGGTCCTGCCCATGTTCACTGGAGAGATTTGAAGCAGGGAAGTGATAGGATCAAATGTGTGTATTAGGAAGATGACGCTGGCAGCAGTCAAATGGAAACTGGATTGAAGAAGGGCCAGGAAATGAGTTCTTGTTTGACTAATTTGGATGAGCAATGACGGAAGCCTGATCCAATGAAGTGGGAAGATGCATGTGAGCATCACTGAGAAGGTAGAGTCAACAGGCCTCGGAGATTAGGGCAGGAGGACGAAAGGTAGACTCCATATTTTTGAATTAACGGTGAACAGACAACCATGGTGCCATTCACCACAATAGAGAATGTGGCAGGCTGAAGAGCAGGTTTTCGAAGAAGAAGAATTGGGGATTGATTGGGGTGACTTTAAGCTGCAGAGAGTCAAAGAGAGATATCCAGCCAGCAGCTGGATACCAGCCTGGAATGTAGCAGAGGCAGTAGGTGGTCTAATCGGGGGCAAGTTAATTTTACACACGAAGATGACCTTTGATGTGGTTGGTCCTGAGCCAATGTTTAAACCAAAGTTGAAATCTTTGGTCTTTCAACTCCCAACCAAGTTCTTGAACACACTGGCTTCGCAAAGAGTGCTCAGGGAGTGCCCACGTGCCCCAGCAGTGGGGACCCACGTGTGCCTGGGGATGGAGACTTGCTGGGTTGCATGCTCTTTGGTTATCAAGGCAGTAACTGGATAGGTAAGTGACAGGTAGTGGCACTGCAGAGGGGAGGGGTCGAGGGAAGCCAGGTCTCACTCCCCAGCTCCCCCCCTCCTCGGTGCACCAGTCCTTGGCATTTGTGAATTCCTACGTAGACCTTTGTTCTGGTGTCTCCTCTGCCCTCCCATCGCTTAACTGCACTGACTTACTGCTCTTGTTTCTTTTTTTCTTTTCTTTTTTAAAAAATATATTTTATTGATTTTTTTTTACAGAGAGGAAGAAAGAGGGACAGAGAGTTAGAAATATCAATGAGAGAGAAACATCAATCAGCTGCCTCCTGCACACCCCCAACTGAGGATATGCCCACAACCAAGGTCCATGCCCTTGACCAGAATTGAAGCTGGGACTCTTCAGTCCGCAGGCCAATGCTCTATCCACTGAGCCAAACCGGTTTTGGCTTATTTCTTTTTTTAATATGTATGGTTTCTGGCCTTCTTTAGGAACACCATCAACTCTGCTTTCTTTGAAAGAATATATATAACACATAGGATTTTGAGAGGCAGGGCGTGGGGAGAGAGAAGGTGTTTTTAAGAATTTGGTGTGGAAAAGCAAGCATACCTTAATTCTCTTCCGAGCTCAACCGAATTCCATTCTGAAATGTTTAAGAGCGAAGCTTTAGCCAAGACCGGTTTGGCTCAATGGATAGAGCGTCGGCTTGGGACTGAAGGGTCCCAGGTTCGATTCTGGTCAAGGGCATGTACCTTGGTTGCAGGCATATCCCCAGTAGGGGGTGTGCAAGAGGCAGCTGATCGATGACTCTCTCTCATCGATATTTCTAACTCTCTATCTCTCTCCCTTCCTCTCTGTACAAAATCAATAAAATATATTAAAAAAAAAAAAGAGCAAAGCTTTAGAATCAGACAGACCCACGCAGCACGAGGGAAGCTCTTGCACAGTGTGGGCTCAGCCACGCCTCTCCTCTCCCAGGCCTGGGCATTGCGGGCTGGGCTCTGCGCCTGTGACCTGACCCCTCAGCAGCACCTGTGACCTGACCATCAGTAGCGCCTGTGACCTGACCATCAGCAGTGCCTGTGACCTGACCATCAGCAGCGCCTGTGACCTGACCATCAGCAGCGCCTGTGACCTGACCCCTCAGCAGCGCCTGTGACCTGACCATCAGTAGCGCCTGTGACCTGACCATCAGCAGTGCCAGGAACCCGACTTGTCTGGCATCCCTCAGCCAGAGGCAACTTCCCCAAAGGCCAGGCCCTTCATTTCCTACCACCCGTGGAATCCTGTTTGGTGGCCTCTTTGGAAAGACTCCATGAGCGGGATCCAAACCAGAGCCCAAGGAGGAAGAAGGCAGATGCCCTTGCTCTGGAAGCTGGGGCCCACACCCAGGACCCACAGGGAGGCAGAGGCAGATAATCCAGCCTGACAGCTTGAGACCTGAGACTGGGCTGACAGAGGGGTGAGATCTGGGAAGCTTTCCTGAAGGAGAGGAGGTGGAGCTGGGTAGGAGCAAAGGGGCCCCGAGTTGGGAGAAGGGTAGAGTATTCTGGAGGCTTCCTCAGAGGTTAGAACCGTGCCCCCACACACAACCCACTCGCCACTCCAAGGCAGGGACTGACTCCTCTCAGCTGTGGAATCAACTCCCTGTGTCTCCTGGAAGCTGGCCCCAAGGGTCAGGGAGCATATGCATCATATACAGCAGACTGGGCCCATAGAGACCATGATGCCCACCGGCAGTGAGGAGGGCCCATCCCAGAGAGGATGCTTCCCTGTAGGTTGTGAGCTCAGTGGGAAGAGGAACTAACTAAAAACCCAGATCAGCCGAAACCGGTTTGGCTCAATGGATAGAGCGTCGGCTTGGGAACTGAAAGGTCCCGGGTTCGATTCCGGTCAAGGGCATGTACCTTGGTTGCGGGCATATCCCCAGTAGGGGGTGTGCAAGAGGCAGCTGATCGATGACTCTCATCGATGCTTCTAACTCTCTATCTCTCTCCCTTCCTCTCTGTACAAAATCAATAAAATATATTTTAAAAACCCAGATCATCTGGAAACCTGTGGCTGACAGCCCCAGAGCTTTAGGGTTTAGGGGGTGTGAAACCATGGCCAGGAGGTTGGCAACTGTGAGGTCCAGGAGCTGCTGTCTCCTTAGATCCCCCAGGGACATGTCCCTACGGGTTCCCTGGTGCCAACTTGGGTATGTTTCCCAGGCTGGCAGAGGAGACACAGGCCAGGGAGGCTGGGAGCGTCTCGGGGCAGTGCGCCAGCTCAGCCCGGCTAACCGAAGTTCACAGGTGCCGGCCCAGCGCCCTTGGGGATCCAGGAATCCAGGCGGGCTGAGAGGCCCTGGTGGCTGGGCTCGGGTAGGGGGTCCTGGGCGGTGGGAGGCGGGGACTGCTCAGTCTCTCTCTCTTTGACAGCTAACATTTTCCAGAGCTGGCGCCCGCCCGCAGGGGAAAGGAAATCAGAGCTTCCCACCTCACACATCTTTTTCCCATTTTGTTCGGGCTGCCCAGGGAAAGCCATTAGGGCTAGGTCAGGCTGGGGCCTCCCGCCACCCATCTCTCCCATCTATTATAAGGAGGGGCTGGGCTGGGGGGAGGGGTCACTGGAAGGACAAGCCCGAGCCCGCCTAAGGGGCCAGACTCTGAACCCATGGCCCTTCTTAATTCCCTGCCCGCTCATGATGGAAGGGTGGGGGCTGGGGCTCTTAAATCCCCCTGCACCCCTGATTCTGTCTCTAAGGAGTCTGGCCCTCTGACCCCAAGGGCCAGGGCCTGGTCAACAGCAAGAAGGACCCTGGAGTTGGGGAAGCTGGTCCTAATTACTTCACTCCTGGAGCTCCAGCCTCCTCCCTCCGGGAGCTGCTAGCACAGCTGGATTCCATCGGCCCCCAGGAGCCGCCGGGGAGCAACCATTGTGTCTGGAAACAATGGCTGCATGTGGGGCTGGAGAGGAGGAAAATAAAAGCCCTCCAGTTCTCCCCCAGCTGCCTGCCCTTCCCAAGGCTGACCTGCCCTATCAGCCCCTCGCGCCTGGAACCCTCTCCGCACCAACAGCGAGTCAGTCATGGCCCTCTTTTTATCCCTATCCAGGACCTCCAAGCTCAGAGCTGGGACCCTCAGTGTCTTCTCTGGGACATTGCCTTTCCCCCTTCCCTCCTGCCTCTTGCCTCTTCAACCCCAGAGTCTGGTTATCTGGCCCAGGGCCCACCTTCTGCAGTTCAGGCCAGAGGAGGCACACCGCACACACCCAGTCTGCAGCCCTGCTGATTCATCTCAACGAGGAGAGGGGTTCCTGGGCCCTCTGTAGGCTGAGAGTGGGAGAGGTGGCATCTGGGCGAATGCTTGGGCTCCCTAGGCCCAGGGCGTTGGGCAACCGTGGCAGGCATCAAGGCCAGACCGCAGGCTGTCCACCACTGCCCCCGGGTGCCCGGCCCGCCAGACTTGTCACTGCTTCAGCCTTCTCCCTGAGCCCTGGACTGCCAGGGGTTAACGGGCGGTGCAGGGCAGGAGGTGGATGGGCAGAGGAGTCAGGCCCGGTCACTGGATCATAAAAGACAGAGGAGTTTAACCGCAGGTCATGTTGCTGATTGACTGCTCCATCCAGCAGTGCTGCCCTCGAGGGGAGAAGGAGCCACAGGGGGCCAGGGTCAGGCCCAGGTCTGTCCAGCTTTAGATGTGGACTGCCCCCAGCAATCTCAGGTCCCCCTCACTCCCTGGAGGTTCTCTGAGAAGCAGGGAGGCCAGGAGAAAGGGGGATCAAACTGGTGCCTTTCTCTGTAGTAGGAAAGGAAACAGCAGAGGCCTGAGTGGGGGGGGGGGGGGGGGCGGGGACATGGCACCCCCTTTCCTCCCACCCCAATGCCTGATGGGCAAGAAGCACCAATCTGGGCGAGGAAAAGAGAAGCAGACCCCAGGGTCAGAGAGTAAGGTCAGTGCGGCAGCTGCCAGCACCTGTTTGGGGTCTCCAGGCTCTTCAGTGACTACCTGTGTACTGCCCCCCACTCCCCACCCCCCACCACCTCCCCACTCCCCGACAAGAGGCCTCTCTCTTTTTTTTTAATCTTTCCTTTTTCTTTTTTAAAATATATTTTATTGATTTTTTACAGAGAAGAAGAGAGAGGGATAGAGAGTTAGAAACTTCGATGAGAGAGAATCATCGATCAGCTGCCTCTTGCACACCCCCTTACTGGGGATGTGCCCGCAACCAAGGTACATGCCCTTGACCGGAATCGAACCTGGGACTTTTCAGTCTGCAGGCCGACGCTCTATCCACTGAGCCAAACCGGTCTTGGCCAAGGGCCTCTTTTAAGGGACAGAGATTCAGTCCAGACACATCCTCGGTCCGTTCATCCCCACCTCCTTTTGTCTCCCTTGCTCTTCCGTTGGTTCAGCCTGACCTGCTCAGCGTGCTGGCCCAGCCCTGAGGAGAGCGTTGGCAGCTGGAGCTGGGAACCGGGTAGCAGAGCCAAAACCAACAGAGGAGCCGCCTGGCTGCCTCGCCTAGATGCTGCGCAGCCCGTCCCTGGTCTAACTGTAACACCTCCTGCTGCGGCTCTTCCTCCCTGTGGTTCTGACCCTGCCGGGCCGCACCTGCCTCCTTGGCCAAGGCCTGGAGCTGGGCCTCGAGGTCAGCCTGGTGTTCTCTGAGTCCGGCTGCCCATACCTTCCCTAGTCCTCATGGTCTCTCCCCAGCACCCAAAGGCTTCTGAGAAATGAGTTGCCTATTCTCTGGATCTCTGGCCCCACCTGCCAGCTTGCACGTCGGCTTGCAGGAAGTTCTTTTTGATCCCATCCATCCTGCTCCATGGCAATTTTATTTGGGAGAAGCAGAGCCTTATCAGATTTGAAAAGGGCTGGGTCCTTGAATCCAGGGAGACGGGATGGAGCCTTCCCATGGTATGGAGGGAGAATCAGACCAGGAGGCAGGATGCTCAAGTCCACACTGTGCTACGTGAAATACGAGGGTTTAGGAAGACCTGGAGACACAACAGTTCCAGCCCAGCCATTCCCAGCTGTTGGGTCTGATGGACTAATCGAATCAATGCCCCTCCCCTGGGAACTGACCTTTAGGCCACTCCACCATGGGCATTCCCTTTCGCTTCCATCACTTTCCATTTGCTAAGACCACATTCCACTTGCTAAGACCATTATCCTTCCCCTCTGGACCCTCCCAGGACCCAGACCGCCCAGGGAACGCTCCGCCCAGTAAAAGCCCGCCTAGAGTCCTTTAAAACCTCCGACTCCCTGTCCTGGGTGCCGGCGCCATTTTGGGGTTCAGCCCATCTGGTCTCCAGATGACCTCATAAATTCGTCATCCCTTACCACTTCGGCTGCATGCGCTCTTCCTTCGGCCACCCCGACACCAGCTCCTTTTTTCCACTCTCAGACCTTCCGCCCTCCGTTCAAGCCCTGCCTCCTTTGCTCTCCCTACGAGGAGTCCCAGAGCCTCCGGGCCCACCCCCACCTGGGTTTCATTTCTGCATGACTCCCAGCCAGCTAGCTCCCTGACCCAGCAGATGCAATAACACGCTGGCTCAGGGCGAGGCCAGTCCACAAGTGCTGCATTTGGCCAGCGCTTCTCTTTGGCCCCAGCGGGGGCGCTGGGGGGGGGTTAGGGTACGCGACTCTCCCACTCTTCCCACTCCTCCCCCCACCCAGCCTCCAGGGAGTGATGGAGAGGGGCGGGGGCCTCTCCTTTTCCCAAGGCCCAGACCCCTTCACCGAGCACACGGTATATCCACTCTCCCTCACACTGCTCCCGCCACGCAAATGCCTGCTATCTCCATTCCTTCTATTGCAAAACCAGCCGATTTCCCCTCAGCCATACTGCAGTGGGGCAGTCCTAGCACGTTCCTTTCCTAATTCTCTCTCTAGCCTGAGTCTTCAGATTCCTGGGAGAGCCCCAAGAGGGATATGGCGAAGGCTCCATGAAAGGGGGAGCGGGTCGCCCCCACCAGGTCTGGTCGTAATTAAAAGACCAGCGACATGGGGAAATTCCTTATTGATCCCGGCCGGAAATTAGAGCCAGTTGTTTGGGACTGAGCGGCCGATGCTGACTAAGCTCCTCCCCATGGCCAGGTCCCCTGGCTCCTCTCTCCTAGGCTCCCCAACTCTCCTGTTCCCCTTCCATTAGCCCCATTTCCCCTTCCCACCCCCACCCCGGCCGTCTCATCCCATTCCCTCTCCTTGGCCCCCTTCCCCAGCATCTTCCCTAAGCTCCGCACCCACCCACCCGGCCTCACCCCTGCGCTTTACAACGGGTTAACGGGGCAGCTAGAGGCTGAGACCTCCAGCCTCGCTTGCTCAGCACCCTCCTCCAGACCCCTGGACCACCTCCCTCAGCCAAGGTTGGGGTGCAGGGGCTGGAGCCCAGGCCCAGAGCTGCCAAACCACAAACACATCTGGAAAAAATTCCCTTCCCAGCCTGACTTCCCTTTGTCTTCTGTCTTTTTGGAAATCCTGGCCGGCTTGGGGGGGTGGGGGGAGAATGAGGAAGTCAAGGGAGGGGAGTGGGCCCAGGCCTCTCTGCCCCCACCCAGAGCTCCTGTCCAGTCTTCTCAGTGTCCTCAGCCAGACCACGTCCCTCCTTCGCTACGGTAGGTCCAGGCTCCCTCGTCCAGGGGATCATCTCCTGGGTGAGGTTTTCACATCCCCAGTCCCCAGGCTTGTGGGGGCGTGGGCCGCCCGGCCCTTCCCTTTGCAGAAGGCTGCCTATTGAGCAGGAGACTGGCCTGCTCTTGGGCGGGGGGGGGGGGGGGGGGGGGGCCCGGGAGGCTGGCGGGGAGTGGAGATGGACACAGTGATTTGGGCGGAGGAGGTAGGGGGCGGCGAGGGGGAGGGAGGCGGTGGGAGTCTGGTTTCAGCCATGTTCCCTCCCTCTGGCTGGGAGCCCGACTTCACTGTCAGAACCTAATCCCTCTCCCTTTACCTACAGCACTGCTGGAGCCCGGGTGGGGGAGGAGCGCGGGCAGAGCGCGCAATCCCGGGGCCACACAGCCCCCAGGGATCCCCCCTCCTTGCTGCCACCTCTGCTTTTGTCTGTCCTTCCTCGGCGGTCTCTCGTTGCTGCCCGCCGCCTTCCAGGAGCCCAGCCCTCCCCACCCCAACTCAGGCACCTCCGCCAGAACCAGACCCCTGAACCGGGCTGAAGCCTCCAGCTCCCTCCTTTCAATCTGACAAGTGTATTAGGTACCGCTGCGCCCAAAGTCCCTTCCACAGTCCACCCTCCTCTCTAGGTCATGTCCCCTGCACACCCATCCTTCAGAGGCCCCTCCTTAGGGCGCCCCGCAGTGCATCCCCCAGCCTTATCCTTTGTCTCTTGGGGGGCCTCTGGACTCCCCCCAGCGAAGGCCCCCCAACCCTCTGCACCGGTCCAGGGCTCAGTCCCAGAGCTTGTCCTCCGCCCCACCCACGGCCACGCTGGCAGGGAGAGACCAGGGCTGGGACCAGATGTGGGGTTTCTGGTCCCCGCCTCGGAAGGATCTGGGAGGCCGTCCGGGAAGGGGAACGGGGGTGGGAACGCGCGGGCTGCGGGGCCCGGTGCCACCTGAGCTGCAGCGTCGTCCCCCTCGCCCCCCGCCCCGCGCGGGACAGACCCGCCCGCCCCGGCCGGCATCCCGCCGTCCGTCCCTGGGCTGGGGCAGCCTCCGGGCTCCAGCCGGGCCTCCCTCTCCGCTCCCCGGTCCCCCCATTCCCCTCCCCGGCCCGCTCCGTTGGGGTCCCCGCGGGGAGCCCTGCCCTGCCCCCTCCTTTGATCTCACACTTCAAAGCCTCTCCCCAAGGGGCGGCCGCTCCTTCCGCCCGCTTTACGGCTGAGAACGGTGACACCTGAGCCCCCGCCCCGCCTCCTGCCGGGGGCGCCGGCCGCCTCCCCCGCCCCTCCGGGCCCCCGCCTCCCCCCGCGCCTCCCGCGGGCGCTCCCGGGTCCGCGGGGCCGGGCGGCGGGGAAGGCGCCTCCATAAAGCGGTCGCGCCAAGCGATCGGCTGTGACCTCTGCCCTCCCGGCCTCCCCCCTCCTCCGGGGGCGCCTCCTTAACCCTTCGGTGCCCGCCCTGCCCTGCGAGAGGGACCGGCTCCCCGCGCCAGCGTCCCCCCGTCCCCTGAGGGCACCGGAGCCCCAACCCCGAGGGGCGGGGGGCAGCCGCAGGGGGTGCTGCCCGCTCCGGGCCCCTGCGAATCCTCCCAGCAGGGGGCGTCGTTGCCTCAGGGAAGAGCCTACCCAGACCCCCCCGGGGGGCCCCCCTAGCTGGTCTCTGAGCTCGGAGGGGTCCCTGGGGGTCCCATTAGGGCTTCCTTGGAGCCGAGCGGGGTCGCGCCTTCCCTCCTCCGGCTCCCGCTCGCCCGCCGGGATCGCCCGCCGTGATGCCTCCAGGTTCCGACCCCGAGGAGCTGGGGAGACCTGGGGGACCCGCCAGACAGGACCCTGGGGTTCGGACTGCAGGACCTGAGACCGGAGCATCTGCGCCCCACGCCGCCGCCGCCCCCGCCCCCCCCCCCCCGGCGGAGAGGCCAATCCCAGTCCCCGCTCCCAGTCCGCTCCCGCGGGGCAGGCGACCTCGGTCCCGGCAAACCCTGGTCCCGCCCCCGGGGCCCGCGGGGCGGCGGGGGGCTGGGGGCGGGGGGCTGAGCTGCGGGGCCCGGGCTCGGGGCGCCCCAGGTGGGGCGGGGGGCGGGGCGGGGGAGGGGCCACCCCGGTTTTTTTTCCGGGCGCAGGGGCGGGCCCGCTCCGGCTATAAAGACGGCCGCGCGCCCCGGCCAGCTCCGGTTGTCCTGGGACGCATCCTGCCCCCGCGCCTCCGGTCCGGCCCAGGCGGCGGCGGCCACCTCAACTTAGACGCAGGGACTCGCCGTCCAGTGCTCCGGCCGAGGAGCCAGCGCCGCCACCATGCCCAACTTCTCCGGCAACTGGAAGATCGTCCGATCCGAAAACTTCGAGGATTTGCTCAAAGAGCTGGGTAAGATTTTTCAAGGGCCCGGGAGAGGAGAGGGGGCGAGGGAGTATTCGGAGGTGAGAGTAAGAAAGGAAGGGGGGTAGAATCAGGACTTAGGAGGCTAAGGCCCTCTGCATCCTCCCAAAAAAGGGGCTGGGTCCCGGGGTGCTGGGTCCCGGGGTGCTGGGTCCCCGGGTGCTGGGCCGGGACACCTAAACCCTGCTTCCCCTGGCGGGGCGCCCACCGGTGCCGGCTCCCGCAGTGACTCAGCCCGTGAATCAAGCAGAAACCAGAAGCGCGAGGTGGGTGTCCCTTTGGGTGGGGAAGAGGGGCTCTCCAGTCCAGAGGCTGCGAACCCTGCGTCCAGGCAGGGAGCCCGGGCCCCTACCTTCCACCCCATCCCCACCCCCCCGGCCCCTCGGAGACATTCTGGCCTCCTCCCCTCATCCCCACTGGTAACCCAGCCGGCAAGTTCCTTCCCCGCGTGCTGCTCTCCACCCACCAGGTGATCGCCAGCCCAGCGCCCCCTCGTCCTCCTCAATCCCCCATCCTTCCCCCTCAGCACTTTCCCCACTCTGCTCCCTCCTCACCCCATCTGTGAGACAAGTATTTTCCTACAGCGAGTTCCAGAAACCTAAAATTGCTCTAGATAATTATCACTTTCTTCGATTTCAAGAAATGGCTTTGTGTGGAACGCACCCCCCTCCCCCCATTCCCCAATCTGTGCGCTCCTCTCCCTTCTCCCTGGATACCCCTCCAGCCCAGCCGGCAGTGCTGGCCAAAGGCAGGGAAAGCTGTGCCCGCAGAGGGCCCTGCCCAGCTCTGTGTGCCCTCTGTCTGGGGAAAGGGTGAACCCTAGGAAATGGCTGGAGGGGGCGGGGCTCTGGGAAGAGATGGAGATTCCTTACCCAACGGGGGAGCCACGGCGGGGGGAGGGGGGGGAAGAGCCCTGGAGCCACCCATTTCAGGACGGAACAGAGAAAACCCAGTTGGGCTGGGTGGGGAGGGGCACCTGGTGTGGGGCCAGGAGCTGCAGGGGTGAATCTGAACCTAGGATTCAGAAGGGTCCAGAATGTTATCGGAAAAGCAGGGGTTTCCAGCATTCCTTGCTGTCGGTTCTTCTTGCAGTCTAACCACAGGACTTCCAGTCACGTCAGTCTTTCTTGATTTGCCCTCGCCGCCACGAAAGACCAAAAGGATAGGACACTTCCCCTCCCCAGCTCTGGATTTGGCTGCTCTCCCCAGTGGATGAGGCACCCCCAGGACCCAGCTGGTGGAGAATGAGACCCAAAGCCCAACCCGGTCGTCTGTCTATCTTCGTCTGTTTGTCCTCCCTGCAGGGTGTTTCAGAGCCACGTGCCCTCCTCGGGTCCTGCTGGGAGACAGATTGAAAACAGACCCATTAACAGGGTCCTGAGTCGGCTGAGGTTGGCCGAGGCCGGCCCCCGCTCCACGGGCAGCAGAGGCAGGCTGGAGGGGCGGCTCCCCTGAACCCAGCAGCCCTGCCTCCACAGGAACCTCAGTCTCTTCTCGCCCTCCTTCGCCCTCATCAGGGGTCCCTCTCCGGGGAGGGATGCTCAGGGGCCTGGAGGATAACTGTCCCGTGCAGTGCGATGGCCATGGCACGTAGGAGGCCTGCTCCTGTGACAGGAAAGGGGTGTTCGAGACCAGGCTGGACTTCCCAGGCCACAGAAGAGTGCAGTGGCCTCAGTGCCGGAAGATGGAGTGGGACGTGCCTCCTCTTCCCAGGCAGCTGGACCAGGGACTTCCGCCATTTCTCCCCGGGCCTGAGGCCAGCCGTCAGGAGCTGGGCTCCTGGGCTCCTGAGGGCCAGGGCTCTCTCTCCCTCCCACTCCCTCTTTCTGGCCCAGAGAGGGTGTGCCGTGGTGCCAGGGGGAAGAGGACTGTTTGCCTCGGAATCCAGGTCTAGAGGAGGGAAGGGAGTTTGGGCCGGATCAGGGGCAGGGGAATCCCGCTCACCTGGCCCAGCCCAGCTTGGCTCCCCCCACCCCCCCCCCCATTGCTTCTCTGAGGGCTTCCGCTCAGGGCAGGAGGCTGGGCCAGGCAGAGTGGTGTGAGGTTTAGACGTGGGCCCTGGCCAGAGGTGCCTCCCGGCCTGCTTCTCTTCTGTCAGGGGGTGCTCTCTCCTGGCTCCCCCACCCCTCTTTATAATTGGGGAGCAGAGAGCAGGGGTCCAGTCTGGGAAAGGATATGCGGACAGGCACGGGGACTCTGAGTGAGAAGCACTTACCACTGAGGTGGGAAGGGAGGTCCTGGAGTCGGGGGACACGTCAGGGGGGGGGGAGGGCAGTGCCCCTTTCTGTCCTGTGAAGGGTGAAGGGCAGAGTCTGGTGCAGAGAATGCCTGCGCCCCAGCTGCTTCCTTGCCTTCCTTTTATCAGTACAAGTACCAGCAGCAGCAAGACCAGCTACTGTTCCTTAAAAACGCAAAGGTGTGCCAGGCGCTGGGTGCTGGGTCCCAAACACACCCACCTCATCCCACCTGCCAGGCCTTGGAAGAAGCTATTGTCTCTGCTGTACGGTTGAGCAATCTGAGGCTCAGATGAGTTAAGCCATTGGCTTAGGGTCACCCAGTCCACAGGGCGGCTGCACCAGGTGGAAATCAGGCCTAATGGATCTCACTCCAGAGCCTTGAGCTCCCCAGCTGTGGCCACCGCTTCTCCTGCTGGGATTCCCTGCCCCCCTCTCATGCTGGGGAGGGACAGAGAGTGGGCAAATGAAGGCACCAGACAAGGGAGGGGGTGGTACAGGGAGGGAAGTAGGTCCCCATCTCCAGTACAAAGTGGGGAGGGCCGAAACCGGTTTGGCTCAGTGGGTAGAGCGTCAGCCTGCGGGCTGAAAGGTCCCGGGTTCGATTCTGGTCAAGGGCATGTACCTTCGTTGCAGGCACATCCCCAGTAGGGGGTGTGCAAGAGGCAGCTGATCGATGATTCTCGTCGATGTTTCTAACTCCCTCTCCCTCTCCCTTCCTCTCTGTAAAAAAAATCAATAAAATATATTTATAAAAACAACAACAAACAAAATAAAACAAAAAACAAAGTGGGGAGGCCTGGCCTGGCAGGGCGTGTCCTGCACATGGGCAGCAGGGAGGGCACAGAGGGTCTCCAGTAGGGTAGACAAAGGGCCAGCAAGTGAGGTGGACAGAGCCATAGCAGGATGCCTGCTGGGTGAGGGGAAGGGGAACCGTGCCCCTGAGCTGAGTCCGGGGGAGGGAGGGGCGAGTGGGGGGCTAACCTAGGCCTGCTGACCCTCCCGGGCGGGTGGCTGCTAGGACCAGGATCCTTAAGGGCAGGCAGCGCCACTTCTGCCCTCCTCCCTAAACCCCACCATTCACGGGGGCTGCACCACCCGCCCTGTCCTTCACGAACTTTCTTGGAAACTAGCCAGGCTGCTCCCGGCTGTCTCACAGGGAGGGTGTAACACAGGGCTGCCCGGAGCACCCCAAAAGGCGGGCCTGTCTCCCCTCTGCAGGGGTGAACGTGATGCTGAGGAAGATCGCCGTGGCGGCCGCGTCCAAGCCCGCGGTGGAGATCAAGCAGGAGGGAGACACTTTCTACATCAAGACCTCCACCACCGTGCGCACCACGGAGATCAACTTCAAGGTCGGAGAGGAGTTCGAGGAGCAGACCGTGGACGGGAGGCCCTGCAAGGTGAGACCCTCAGGACCATGGCTTCCATTGCCCTGCCCCTCCTGGACCCCCTTCTCTTTCTAAGGGAGGAAGTCCCTCGGGAGCGGTGGTGGGTAGAAAGGGGGCACTTCCCCCATCTCTCTTGCCACCTTGTCCCCGATGGGGGCGCGGCTCACTTGGGCACGCCTCCCCTGCAGAGCCTGGTGAAATGGGAGAGCGAGAACAAGATGGTCTGTGAGCAGAGGCTTTTGAAGGGAGAGGGTCCCAAGACCTCCTGGACCAGGGAGCTGACCAACGACGGGGAGCTGATCCTGGTGAGTCCGGCCTCCTCCCAGCGAAGCCTAAGCCCTCTGCCACCTCGGGGGATGTTCTGGGCCACTCCGGGCTGCAGGGGTCCGAGGAGAGTCACGGTTGGTTTCCCACGTCCTGCTGGGGCTGCTGGGGGGTGAGCAAGCTGTTCCTGTCCACACAGTGCCCCCTCTGAGTGGACATTTCTCCAGGGGCGCTCCCTGGCTTCGGGATGAGGCTATAGGGCAGACCCCTCGGGCTCTGGTGCCATCTCCCCTCCGGTGATACCCAGCGTCTGTCTGTTGGTCCTGAACCAAGACGCAGGTTTGGGCCTAGAGACAGAGTCCCTTTGTTCAACCTCCTCCTCTTCCCAAGCCACAGGGCCAGGCCTCCCGGGCTAACAATGACTTCTGCCCTCCTTCTGTCCTCCTTCCAGACCATGACGGCCGACGACGTTGTGTGCACCAGGGTCTACGTCCGAGAGTGAGTGGCTGTGGGTCCGGCAGATGCCCCAGCCCCTCCCCGGCCCACGCTCCTGCTTCTCTGCCCTGGGGGCCTCCCTCCCCCCTCCCAGGCTAGCTCTCCCCTCACCCATGCCACTCCCTGGGTGCTGGGATGCCTCCTGCAGGGGCTCTGCTTTTCTTTTTCTTTTTCTTTCTTTTTTTTTTTTTTTTGCCCCTCCTCTGCTCCCCTATACCAACAAAGAGGGATGGATTGCAGGGGCCCAGATCACCCACTTTGGGATCACTCCCCTCACCCCCCAAATAGGCAGTCCCAGCCCCAGACCAGCCCAGAACCGTCTCTTTCCGTGAGAGGACCCGAGGGCCTGAGAGGGAAAGACAGCCCTCTGGCTTCTCCTTTGTCCCTGTAGCCTATACAGTATAGAATATTTATTGGTTAATTTTATTAAAATGTTAAAAAAAAAAAAAAATACAACCTGTCTCTGGCTCATTGGGAAGGAGATGTGTGGGAGCTGAGGTTTCAGTAGCAGGGATATGAGTTTTGATCCTTCCCTTCATTATTCTCACCACCACCCCTTCGTTTGCAGCTGAATCTATGAGCATCACCCCCACTTCCCTTCCTCCAACCTCCTCGCCCCCTCCCCTTCAAGGTCACCAGGGCCTCACCCCCCTCCTCCCCCCATCTCTCCGAGGGCGCTTGACCCTGAGAAGCTGATGCCTGTCTTCTCCCACCTTCTCCACAAAGGTGTGACCCAGCTTCCTCCTCCGCCTCCTCCAATTGTTCCTTCTCTCTCCTCCACCCTCAGTCTGTGGGCGACCCCAGGCCTGGCCTTGGCCTTGGCCTTGGCCTCCCACACATTCCTGATGAGCTCATCGGTGCCCCCAGGCTGGCCTTGCTCCTGCCCCGTCTCTGTCTGAGACAAGCAGGTCTCTGCCGTGAGATCTCTCACATCCCCCTTCTGCCCTGGGTCCTAGCTCTCCCAGGCCCCTCAGATCCTCCTCCCACCCATCTTCCTGAATCTTCAACTTCAATAAGGTATTTTAGCCATCTTCCTGAACCTTCACACTCACGTACATAACGCATCTTCCCAAATTCCAACCCGATCTCAAATGCCTGCCCTCCTCCCCAGGCCACTGCCCTGGGCCAGACCTTGTCCCCATTCACAGGCTCTATACGGCAGTAGCTTCTAACTGGCTTTCCTGTCTTCTTTCCTTTATCGTGGCACGAGAAAGGGAAATGAGCACAAGTGTTGCAATAAAAGAGTTTTGGATCCTGGTTCTGCCACTTGCTATTTGTGTGACCTCAGACGGGTTAGTTGCTCTGAGCCATAGCTCTTTGCTCAGCCTGAAGTGGCCTCTCCCTGCCTCCGTGCTGCTGCCAGGGGGCAAGCTTCACAGCCTCTGTGTCAGCAGGTGAGCTTCCTCTCCCTGCAAGACTAGCTGTCCTGGGGCCACATACTGCAGCTGAGGGCAGAGGGTCGGGGCCAGGAAGGTGGGGAGACAGAGTCCAGAGACTCCTCAAAATGTGGGGTGGGGGAGATGAGGGGTCCTTCCATTTATTCCTCCAATGATCACTTCCTGTGTGCCTCCTAGGAGCTAGTACCTGCCAGGTGCTGGGAACACAGATATGAAAAAAGGGACAAGATCTCTGCTCTCATGTGGCCTGTAAGAGGGAAACACCTTCAATGGAGAAATATAGACAATTAAAAAATAAATGCACCAATGAACAATTGTATATTGTGCAGGTTCTATGAAGGAGAAAGGGGGAGCGAGCATGCTAGCCTGGGCTGGGTGGAGATGGAGAAAGGAGAGCAGGTGTTTTGGAGGACAAGCATCTAAGGGAGGGGACCCTCAGCACCTGGGGGGACAGCCGAGGAAAAGGTGCTCTAGGCACAGGCACAGCAGATAACGACCCTGAGGACAGGCTGGGCTGTCCCAGGTCCTCAGGCTGGGCTGTCTGAGGTCCTGTGAGGGTGCAGGTTGCTTGGGGCTGTCAGGGGCTGGACTGGCCTGGGGGCCACAGAATCTCTTATTTTCTTCTAAGTGCAATGAGAAGCCACTGCAAGGCTTTTAAAGGGGAGGGGGCACCCCATTTGTGGGTTTTTTTGTTTGTTTATTTTTGTTTTGCCTTGCCAAAGCACAGCCTCCAAAAATTAGATTGTCTCCCCCCAAAAAAACAGTGGGAGAGAGCTGAAACCGGTTTGGCTCAGTGGATAGAGCATCAGCCTGTGGACTAAAGGGTCCCGGGTTCGATTTCTAAAGGGTCCCGGGTTCGATTCCGGTCAAGGGCATGTACCTTGGTTGCGGACGCATCCCCAGAGGGGGGGTGTGCAAGAGGCAGCTGATCGGTGTTTCTCTCTCATCGATGTTTCTAACTTTCTATTCCTCTCCCTTCCTCTGTAAAACAATCAATAAGATATATTTAAAAAAAAACACAAAACAGTGGGAGAGAGAGTCTACGTTTGTGTTTTTAAGAGGCCCTGCCTACAGGGAACTCTGGCTGCCAGTGGAGTCAGAGAAAAGGGGAGCGAAGGGAAAGTCAGCAGAAGGCTGGTGAGAGGCTCAGCAGGGGTTGGGGGCGCAGAGGTGGAGGGTGCAGCCTCAGTGATAATGGCAGACAGGAGGGGAGGGGAGTGAGGGAGGATGGAGGAGGGAGGTGTCAAGGTGGCCCTGGGCTTCTGTCAAGGGGAGTGGTAGTATTTTCGGAAATGGGAAAAATAAATCAGGCCGGGCTTTCTGGGTGGGAGTTTTCTGTTTGCTGTGATCCAGAAGAACCTTAATTCCTGGGCCTGGGCCCCTGCTTCCTCTCTTCCTCACCTCCCCTCTTCCCCCCCCACCCTGTCTCCAGCTCTGTCTGACCTCCATCCAGAGTGCTGGCTCCCAGCCTGTCCTTCCCACCTTCACTGACTCCCTCCCCATCCTGAGAGACCTTTCTTCGGGCCCCTGCCCAGATCCTGGCTGGAACTGTCTCCAGGCTGCTCCGAGCACCTGCTCATTTCTCTGCCTAGTTTGTCTCTTTCTGGAACCAAGACGTTGAGAAAGGCAGAGAGAAGAGGCAGGCTTGTTTCTCAGGAGATCCCAGAGGCAGGGCTGGGTCTCCCCCATCAGAGGGGGGTGGGGGGTTCCCTGTAGGCAGGGCCTTTCCCCTTGGCTCCGCTTCTCTGGTTCCTCCTTGCCTGGAAGCCTGAGATGACAAGGAAATCACTGTCCTGAACCCACAGATTGGATCAGGGAGGGGCGCCTCACCCATCGGATCCAGCCTGGCCCGGCCCTTGAGAAAGTCCCTCCAGCCCCGGGGCCGGGTGGCTCGGTAGATTTGAATGTCATCCCAAAGTACACCAGAAAGGTCGAGGGTTCCATCCCCAGACAGGGCGCATACGGGGAGGCAACTGATGGATGTTTCTCACATTGATGTTTCTCTAAAAAAAAAGTTAATAAACATATCCTCAGGTGAGGATTCAAAAAAGGAAGAAAAGGTCCCTCCAGCCTCCCTCCCCACCCACAAGCCCCTCTTGGGCTCTTCTGCTTCCCGGGTCTTCCTTACTCAGCAGCTCCTTTGGAAGGAAATGCACCAGCAGCCCTAGCCCCTGCCGACATCCTGCACATCCTGTGCGAGTTCCACGGGCAATCTTCTCCAAAGTTCTCGCTTCTCAGAACCCAGCCCCTGGAGGGGGACAGGGCTCAGGCAGCAGAGACGCCCAGGCAGCAGAGACGCCCACGCCAGGAAGGCAAAGACGAGGGAGGGGGCGTGTGTGATTCTGCCCGGGGTTGGGGCTGACAAACACGGCAGGGGCACCAGCAGGCACTGGGAGCGTCTGCGCCACAATCTGAGGGAAGCAGGTGCCTCCGAAGCACACGCGACCAGGGAGCGTGGAGCTCAGGCAGAGGAAGGCCTGGTGACATCAAAACCAAGAGGCCACGTGATCACGCACGAGGAGCCATGCGAGGATGGAGGAGGGGCAGGGTGAAGATTGAAGGGGTGTGTGCAGGAGCCCCCAGAAGCTGAGGAGGCAGGAAGGACCCTTCCCTGGACTTCTTCCAGGGAGCACAGCCCCCAGACGCCCTGATTTCAGACTCTGGCCCCCAGACGGGGAGAGCACGTATTCCTGTTGGTGGAGGCCGGTCTGCAGTCATCGGAGCAGCAGCCTCAGGAAATAGAAGCCTCCTTGCCCCTCTTTGGAGGCTCTGGCCAGGTTTTGGGGACAGCCGAGCCCTGTGACCCAGCAGGGGAGACCCCTAGACCTCTCCCTGCAGGCTCCCAGGGGGATCCATCCCTGTCTGCGCCTGGGCTCTGGCTCCACCCTGGGCTCCTCCGCAGTGACAGTGCAGCGGGCACACCAGGCAGGCGCTTGGTGGGAAGCACAGCCCATGTGGCTCAGGAACTCCCCACCGCTTTGCCCAGCCCCCAGCTGCAGGATGAGGCAGGGCGCTCCCCAGCCCCACCCTCACCTCCCGGGCCTTCCCCCAAGGAGTCCAGCTGGGGCCTGGGCTTCCTGGAGCACCTGGGTTGACAGGAACCCACAACTGGGTTGCTGTGCCCATATTCTAGATTTGAAGACTGAGGCTCAGAGAGGGGGAACAGAGGGCCCCCCCCCCCGCAACTCAGCCCAGCTCGCAGGTAGCTTCCCCAGTTGCCTCCCAGTTGTCATGGTATTGGTGGAGGTGGAGGTGGAGGGGCGGATTTCTGAGAAGCAATCCCGAAACACACAGCAGCTGGCCCCTCCTTCCTCACTCCCTCTCTCCATTGTCAAAGCATCTGTTTGTGCGGCTGGGCCAGGGCTTCTTCTAACCGGGAGCAAAGGAGGTCAAGAAGGCAGAGGGTCCAGAGAGTGGGTTCTGGGACCCCAGCCTCACCCAGCAGATTCCCTGGACCCACAGTTCCCAGGCCAGGCGGGCTCTTTCCTGCCTCCCGCCTTCACGCATGCGGTTCCCTCCGCCTGGGATGGCTCCTCAGCCTTCAGGTCCCAGCGGCTTTCACTCCACTGGAGGCTCTTCCCCAAGTCCTGGGGGCTGCCCTGCATCCTGCACCCACCGCGGTCACAGTGTTTTCTTGATGATGTTCTCACGGGGCGGTGAGGTCTCGGGATGCTGGCTTTGCCTTTGTGCCCCAGTGCCTGGCACAGACAGGTGCCCAGTAAATCAGGAAGAAAGGAGGGAAGGAGGGAAGGAAAGGAGCCCAGAAACACCTCTCATGGGATTGGAGAGGATCCGGGCCGTGAGCACCTGGCACAGGCTTGGACACGGAGCAAAGCCCACTCCCTTCCTGCCGCCTCCACTTGAGCCTAGGCTCCAGCACCTCTGCCTCATCCCACTGGGAGCCGGCTCAGGAGTCCTCTCTGTACCCGCGGGCCTGTGTCTGCTGTCCCTTTGGAGGTGAGGCCATCACACCAGGATGCGGACGTGCACTTGGCTTCATCAGGAGCTCCGTGTATTTGAGAGAACTGGGAGAAAGGCCTCCATTCTCCCAAACCCAGGACCATGCATTTCAAGGCCGAGGGCTGACCTTGAGCAGGGACTTCAGAGGGTTTGCCCACTGAGTACGCTCTGCAAACAAAGCCTCCCCTGATGGCCATGACACACAACAGGGAAACTAAGGCGCTGGGAGAGGGCACCAGAGTCCCCTTTCCCTGTAGCTCAGGGTCCGGGGGGAGGGGGGTTGGGGTTGGTCCTGGCGGTGGGATGGGGGGGCCAGGGGAGAGGGGGCCCCTGGGGAGAGTCCAGGGGCTGACATTCTAACTGGTACAGAAGGGCTTCCGCATCTTCAGAACTGCGTGTCCATGCCCGTGTGGCTGGACCAACGAGCTCATCCTTCACCGCGAGCCGTCAGTCCACACAAACAGAAATGAAAACATGTCCTTGGGAAAAATCACAATGACTTCACAATCTTTAATGTTCTCGGGTTTTGTTTTGTTTTGTTTGTTTGTTTGTTTGTTTTTAATCTGGAAGGGATATTGTAGGGGAAGTATCTCTTGTCTAGAGGAAATAGTGACGTGAATTCAGCCATTCCATGGACTTCTCTGTTTCTTTTGTGAAATTCAAGTAACATTAAATTTAAAGGTGTATTGGGGGGGGGGGGGAAGAAACAAACAAAACCCCAGAAATTCAGGGCGTAGCTGAGACCCGAGGAGAGAAAGCCTGGGGGAGCCCAGGGCCCGGAGGGCCGTGAAGCTCCCAGAACTCACGGGCAATCCATGCCTCTGTGTGGCCCGAGAGCCAAGTCACAGGGACCCACATGGGAGGGCCGGGCAGAAATCTGGGCAGAGACAGGGCGAGAGAGAGGGAGAGATGGGGAAGGAGACAGGGGGAGAGAGAGGGAGGGAAGGAAGGAGGGAGGGAGGGAGGGAGGGGGAGGAGACCCAGACCAGAGAGGAGTGGAGGAGGGGGAAGAAAGGAGCCCAGGGGTGTGGGGTCAGAGGAGAGGGGGTCTGCCGGTCAGGCCCTCTGACCCCAGGTCCCTACAAAAGGCTGCCCGAGGACCTCCACAGGCACAAGATGGATGGGACCGCCAGGCCCTTTGTGGTGGGAGGGGGAGGGACTGGAGGCGGTGAAAGGGAGCGGGCTCTGAGACGGGTCCTCCAGGGTCCCCCACCTCTCATTGGCTTCCATTTCCCTCCCCGCGGTGACCTCCGCAGCCTCCCAGAGTTAGTGGGGGATGGGGAGAGCCTCAGGGGGGAATGGGGAGGAGGGGAGGGGAGGAGGAGCGGAGTCCAACCAGGTATTTCTCCTGGCTGGGCCGGCCATACCTGAGAAAGATGGGGGACAGAGTGGAGGGACAGAAGGGACCTGGGGGGTGGGGCGGGGGGGGGCAGTCACTTAGTCCATATAGAGAGTGAATCAGAGCATCCTCCCAACGAGCCAGAGTTGTGGGTTTGATTCCCAGTCAGGACACATGTAAGAATCAGCCAATGAATGCATTAGTGGATGGAACAACACATCTCTCTCTCTCGTCCTCTCTCTAAAATCAATCAATCAGGAAAGCGAATCAGTCGTGTGCAACTAAGACCCCAACACAGCGCCTCCGGGGGCCCCAGCAGTGGCCACAGAGACCGTGGTCTGAGTGCTGGTCAGGGTTCCCTGGCGGTCCTCCCCCGTCTCCTCCAGGCCTGCCACTGCCCTCCTGACCTCTTGGCTCCTTCCTGCCCCCGGCCCCTTGGCACTGCCAGCTGCCAGCCAGCTGAGAAACCAGTTCTGTTTCTGCCCCGGATAAGGATCTCTGGGCTGGGCTCTTCCCAGGCGGTGGCAGAAACCTGGCAGGCCAACAGCACCCCGCCCCTACCCGGGCTGCCAGGGCCCCTCCTCGAGGCCCACCGAGGCCTTCTCCTTCCTCCCGTCTCTCCCCTGTCCCCCTGTCAGCACCATCTTCCTCAGCCCTGGCACACCCCTGCCCTGGCCTCGGTCCCCCCTGCCTCCCTCCCCTGCCTCCGAGGGCGTTGTATCTTCCAGAGGGCCCCCGAGGAGCTGCAGTCCCCGGAAGTCTCAAGCCCCTTCTTCTCTTCCAGGGACACTGGGGCCTCCCGAGTCCCTGGCCCGGCCCATCCCCACCGGAGGATCCGTTCTCAGAGGTGATGTCTGTCCCTTGGCTTTCCATTTGTTTCCCATCGGTCTGCACGGCCTGCCCCCTCTGCCCTCCCAGCCTGCCCCTGGCTCCCCGCAGTGCCCTGATAGCAGCTCCCACTGAAGAGGGAGGGGAGCACAGGGTTGACCCCACTTAACCCCAGCCTATGGACTCCTCTGGAGCCATCATTCATCTCCCAGGGCATTCTGGTCCCTTTCCCATCCCCCGGAGCTGCAGGCACCGGCCCTTCTGATGCGAAGGGACTTTAAAAGGCCAGCTCCTCCATTCTCCTGCTTCCCTGCGGCTGCCTGACCTCTGCCCCTGCCTGGTGGCCCAGAAACTCAGGCCGCTCCTCGTTCCTGTCCCCGCCTGCCTGCCTGCCGTGGGGCTGGCCAGGCTCCCCCAGCCACTCGCAGGGCCGGCCAGGGCTCCAGCCACGTTCAGGGAGCAGCGAAGGTCCAAAGGCAGAATGGAGGGCAACCCTGGCAGCCATCAGGGGAGACCTGGGGGTGCCCAGAGGAGAAGGAGGACTCAGACCTCAGCGCTACCTCCACCCCTGGGGGTGAGCAGGGGTGACGAGCCGGGCTGGGGTCCAAGCAGGTGACTGTGGCTGCAGCGGCCGTGCATTCTCAGTCCTCAGCAAGGAGCCTCCCTCGGGTCTCCCTCCCAGGTGGGACCTTAGAGTCTGGGAATACTGAGGCCAGAGAACAGGGTCCCCAGAGAAAGGGCCCTCAGGCCCTAGCCTGCTTGGCTCAGTGGATAGAACATCAGCCTGTGGACTGAAGGGTTCCAGGTTCGATTTCGGCCATGCCTGGGTTGCGGGCTCAGTCCCTAGTAGGGGGTGTGCAGGAGGCAGCCGATCAATGATTCTTATCATTGATGTTTCTCTCTCTCTCTCCTCCCTTCCTCTCTGAAATCAAGAAAGAAAGAAAGAAAGAAAGAAAGAAAGAAAGAAAGAAAGAAAGAAAGAAAGAAGGAAGGAAGGAAGGAAGGAAGGAAGGAAGGAAGGAAGGAAGGAAGGAAGGAAGGAAGAGCGGGCCCTCAGGGATCATCCCTCTCCTTTGTTCCAGAGGAAACTGAGGCCCGCCAAAGGGTGTGGCTTGCCTGGGGGCGGGGTGTCACTGAGGTGGCAGGGACAGAGATCTCACTGGTGACATGACAGGGCTGCCTGAGTTCCCCACAAACTGGCACGGTCACATGACTGTCAGCTGGATCCCTCCAGCCCTCTGCTCCCCAGCAAGGGCAGCGGGTTCTCCATCCATCGCTGTGGAGAGAAATGTTAGTTCCCCCACCGGCCAGCTCCATCCCTCAGCCCGGAGTGGGCCGAGCCTGGGCCCCACTGGCCCTCTCGTTCTGAGGCAGGAACAGGTGCGGGCGCTCCAGGTTCAGGTGGGGATGAGGGGCTAAGGTTTCAGCAGGGGCCTAAGGCCCAGCGGGGAGGAACAGGGAAGGAGATTCTTTGCAGGGGTGGGGAACCTTATTTCTGCCCGGGGCCACCTGGATATTTATAACATCATGCTTGGGCCGTACAGAATTATCCGCTTAAAAATTAGCCAGCTATATTTGGTCAAACATTTAATGAACTCACCCCTAGTGCCTCGGCAGGGCCAGACCACGTGATTCCGCAGACCTTACGTGGGGACCTGTGGGCCAGACACTCCCCACCCCTGCCAGAGCCTTCACCTAGCCCCTCACCCACGTCAGCCTATATGAGTCCGCGTAGAAGGAGAACCAAGGCCGGGTCACTGCCTACCTGGCCACCCCGGGCACAGGCGTCCTCACGGCTTTCGGGGGGCCTATAAAGGCAGGACCTGGCCCTGGGCAGAGGGCAGCTTTTTTTTTTTTTAATATATTTTATTGACTTTTTACAGAGAGGAGGGGAGAGCGATAGTCAGAAACATCGATGAGAGAGGAACATCGATCTGCTGCCTCCTGCACACCCGCTACCGGGGATGTGCCCACAACCAAGGTGCATGCCCTTGACTGGAATCAAACCTGGGACCTTTCAGTCCGCAGGCCGATGCTCTACCACTGAGCCACACCAGCTTCGGCAGGGGGGCAGCTTTTATTCCCCTGACTAACAGTGACGGAGCACTGGTTATGTGCTGTGGTGAGCCGGGCGGGGCCAGCGCAGTCCCTGACACAGAGCTCCCATCCGTCCTCCCGTCCAGCGAGGAAAGAGTCACCAGTCACAGAGCTCCTGTCCTGTGCCAGGCATGTCGCCCCCCGCACCTGCCCTCCGTCCAGAGCCGGGACAGGGCCTGCTAGGCCAGCCCTGTGGGACCCGGCGTCCACGGGGGCCCTCTCTCACCACCGCCAGCCTCTGCCGTCGGGCTGCTCAGCCTCAGCGCCAGGCCCTTTCCTCATCGCTGTGCACAGAGGCTAAATCTTTCAGCGAAACTTTCCTGTAATTGTCCCGTCATCAGGGCTGGACCCAGAAGCCAGCCAGGGAGCGAGCCGCAGGAACACAGACAGGAGGGTGAGGTCATCCCGTCTGGCAGCCTGTCTCAGGGCAAGAGCATGTACTGCAACCCCGAGAGTCCGAGGACTCAGCAGGGAAGGGGGGAACCCCCCTCCCACGACCTTCCCATGGTCCCGGTCCTCCCCTTTCTCCGGGAAGTCCTCGCTGAGGGCTGGCTCGTTGCCTCCTGCTGCAGCGTTAGGTCCTCAGGAGACTGAACCCACAAGAGAGGCCCCTTTCCTCGGGAGGCTTCGGGGACCGGGAACGGGAGGAGAGTGTGGACCAGGTGGGGCGCTTTCCCCAGCTCTGTCACCTTTCTTTTCTTGTTCTTCTCTCCGCCCCTCATTCTCTCCCTTCCCTCCTCTCTCCCCAGTCGCCTGGCTGGAGGCCAGCATTGTTCCTGCCTGGCTCCCGCTCACTCCTCCTCCCCTCCTGGCCCCCTCTCTCCAGCCAGCCCACCCGCAGGCCCAGGCCCTGATGGTGCACTAGCCCCAGGCAGGAGGGAGGAGGGGAGAGAAGGGGGGAGGGGGACCACTGTAGTCCCACCCTCTGCTTCCCCATCACTCGGCTCTCCTAGTCCCCACGGATGGCCTCCACCCCAACATAGAAAGCCGGGAGCTTGGGTTACTCAGGGCTCTGGTTATTTTTAATGCCACCAGCTCAGAAGATAAATTTACCACCCCTTCCCCCCAGCTATCCTGGGCACCCCTTCCCTCCTCCCCCACACAGATCCCCTTCTTCCAGTCTCCTCAGACTTTCCTTGCCTCGAATCCTCCTCACATTCCCTCCTAGTGCCGGCCCCCGCCCCCCCCACTCCAGGCAGGAAAACAGCTTGACCCCCCCAATCCCATAGGTGAGGCGGAGGTGTCCTGGTGTCCTGGCTCCACCTAGTGCCTTCTGGAGACATCGCAGCCAATAAAAGGCCCTTCGATTGGCCCCAGCCTCGGTCCTGGGTCCCACTGTTACCAGGGCACGGAGGGGCTGGTGAGAGAGAGCACACTGCCTCTGCTTCCCCCTCATCCCACTCCACTTCTCTTTGATCCCACAATGCAAGCAAGTTCTTTCTGGAATTAGTTCCCAGGCCTCTTGTTTTGGCCCAAAGAAGCCTCTGGCAGTAATTCAGGGCAGGAGCTGCAGCCCTGGGGAGGACAGAAGAGGGACAGACCCCGGGGGTCAAGATGTGCTGTTCACTCCTAAACTGTTGGAGTCCCCAGGACTGAAGAAGCCCCTCGGACGGCTCCAAAAAGGAGTCAGTGGCCTGGGATCCAGTGACAGCACATGCCCTCCACCCGGGGGCAACCTGCTCCGTCCCGAGACAAGTCTTACAACTGTCTCCTCTGGGCTGGCCTCTGGGCCCCATCTTCTCCACCCCTCACCCTGGTTCCGTTTCCTGGGTCCACGTAAGGAAAGTCTGGGCCCTTCCACCCTAGAACTCTTCAGACCCTTAAGATGCCCCAGCGTATGAATTTATTTTCTGATACTTCATGTCCTTTATCAATAAAGAATTATATTACACACAGAGGAGTGCCACTCCAGCCCCCTTGCCTCTCCTCCCCAGACAGAATCACGGTGCTCTGTGATTGTTGTCATCATTTTGTTTTTCAACAATATTTTGTACGCATCTCCAAAAAACCACGTTGTTGTGCAGGGTTTGGGATGCTTGAGAAACGCATCTGCCGTGCATATTTCCTGCAGCTGCTCTCCTTCTCAACACTCTGGCCTCGAGCCTCATCTGACGAGCTTCCAGTTTTGCTGAACGAGAACACACTGCAGATTGTGAAAAGTTTAAAAACTGGGTAAGTTCTCCGTCAGGGCACATGCCTGCGTGGCAGGCTCAATCCCCAGTAGGGGGCATGCCGGAGGCAGCAGATCAATGAGTCTCTCTTCATGGATGTTTCTGTCTCTCTCCCCATCCCTTCCTCTCTGAAATCAATGAACATATTTTTAAATTAAAAAAAAATACACACACACACACACACACACACACACACCCCAAAAACACATTATAACAGTCGTGACTAAGGACAGAACCCAGTGAGATAGATAGCTCAGAGCCCTCCTCGGCTTGCTCATGGATATCTCTGGGGACATCTACTGAACTTTGTATCCACCGCTGTTGTGTCACATGACCCACATGTCCTGGGCCCAGAGACACCGGAGTGCAGCCAAAGACTCACAAAACCCCAGTGACCCAATGCAAGCGCTGGGGGAGGAGAGGAGGATGCCTGGCCTAGGAGTGCCTGTTGAGTGCCTGCTGGCCTCCAGGCAGGGCCTCATTTTTAAATATATATATATATATATATATATATATAATTGATTTTTCACAGAGAGGAAGAGAGAGGGATAGAGAGTTAGAAACATCGATGAGAGAGAATCATCGATCAGCTGCCTCTTGCACACACACACACACACACCCACTGGGGATGTGCCCGCAACCAAGGTACATGCCCTTGACCAGAATCGAACCTGGGACCCTTCAGTCCGCAGGCCTACGTTCTATCCACTGAGCCAAACCGGTTAGGGCTCATGTTTTTTTAAAATTATTTATTATTATTAAAATATGTTTTTATTGATTTCAGAGAGGAAGGGAGGCGGAGAGAGAAACTGGATCATAGCTCGACGCTCAGCTACTAAACCAAGCCGGCAGGGTTTAATATATTTTTTTGCTGTTGATAGTATTACAGGTGAGCACCCATCACTGTTGCTGTCACATCACCCAGCGCCCCCAGGGCTGGGATTGGATGCTGACACGTAGTAGGTGCTGATTAACACTGCAGCACTCAGATGGGTTTATGGGAGCAGAATTCCTTCCCTGAGATCCCCCAGTTTCTTTATCCCTGACTCTCCTCCTTGGCCCTGCTTCCCTTTACTCTGCATGTCCCAAGTCCCACAGTCTCTCACTCCCCAGGAGGAGACCCCTTCCTCCTCAGAGGCCTTCCCAACGACTCCCACCCCCGCTGAGCTCTCTGCTTCCTGAAATGTGGAACCATCAACAGGAAGTGTGAAGGATTAAGTCAGAGCGTGCTTTGGGACGTCACCACAAGCGCTCAATCTGGGCGGTTGTGATAAAGGAAAGAACTGCTGCTTCTTTCTGCTTCCTCTTCTCAGCCAGGCCTGTAGGCCACCAGGGGGCGTCCTCTGCCCATCCCTGAAACGGGGAGGCCTGGGACGATTTTGTGGAAGAGCAGTAGGAAGCTGGAGGTGAGTCGTGGGGAAAGTACCCTTTCACCTGCCTTTCTATTTTCTGACGACACAGAGGCAATGGGGTGTGTGTACATTTGCAGTCTCCCACTACAACGTGTCTGTCCTTTTTCCCCAGGCAGTGTCTGATTCTCTTTGCAATTTTGCCTTCTAGTATTTTGGGGTGAGATGGGGGCCCATTTGCAATTACAAAACACACACACACACACACACACACACAACCATGGGATTTCCATCATTGCTCCCATTTTATGGATGAAGAAACGGAGTCTTAGAGGAATTCAGTAAGTGATACCTTTCTTGGGTGAGCTGAGTAACTGAGACTGGAATCCCCTCCCAGGCCCCAATGCCCTGGCACCTCCTGGACCGCTAGTTCTGTGCATAATCTATCTTATTTTTTAAAAATATATTTTATTGATTTTTTACAGAGAGAGAGAGGGAGAGTTGGAAATATTGATGAGAAAGAAACATCAATCGCTGTCTCCTGCACACCCTCCACTGGTGATGTGCCCCCAACCAAGGTACACGCCCTTGAGCAGAATCGAACCTGGGACCTTTTTCAGTCCACAGGCTGACCCACTATCCACTGAGCCAAACCAGTCAGGGCCATAATCTACTTTTATCAGGGCTGACGACCCTTCCTCAAGGCCTCCTCCCTCAGATAGCCACCGCCCTGGGACCAGATTCTCCAGGCATGGCTTTTCCTTTAAAAGTCCCATTAAAAAAAAAGAAAAGAAAAGAAAAAAGAAAGACAAAAAGAAAAAAAGAAAAAAAGTTCCTTTCCATCTGGCACGCCCGGCCGCGGGACAGACAGAGGATGCCCTGAAGGGGTTAAGGCCTGGGCCCCGCCCCCGCCCCCGCCCCGGCCGGACCGGCGGGAGTATGAATAGCCGCGCTCCCACTCCCCACTCCCAGCCGCTGCAGCCGCTCCTCGCCCCGTCCTGTCCTGGTCCCCATCCGTGTCTCCTTTCCCCTTTCCTCCTAAAGGACTCAGAGCCGCCGGCTTCTCCCGGTGCCCCGCGTCTCTCCCTCTCCGGCGGGTCCGACGTGCAGGATGGAGGGCTGCCTGGGGGCGGAATCCTTCCAGATGTGGGAGCTCAACCGCCGCCTGGAGGCCTACCTGGCCCGGGTGAAGGCGCTGGAGGAGCAGCACGAGCAGCTCAGCGCCGAGCTCGTGGGCCTCCGCGCGCGGGCCGGGGACGCCTCGTGGCGGGCCCGCGCCGACGGCGAGCTGGCGGCGCTGCGGGCCCTCGTGGACCAGCGCTGGCGGGAGAGGCACGCGGCCGAGGTGGCGCGCGACGGGCTGGCGCGGGAGGCGGAGGGCGCGGCGGGCCGGTGCCGGCAGCAGCGCCGGGCCCGCGAGCGGGCGGCCGAGGAGCTGGCCCGCAGCCGGCGCGCGGCGGAGGCGGAGGAGGGCGCGCGGGCCTGGCTGAGCGGCCGGGCGGCCGCGCTGGAGCGCGAGCTGGAGGCCCTGCGCGCCGAGCACGAGGAGGAGCGCGCGGGCCTGGCCGTGCCCACGGCCGCCGCCGCGGGGCCCCCACACCCGCCCCGCGCGCCCCCGGCGGCGCCCGGCCCCGAGGTGGAGGAGCTGGCGCGGCTGCTGGGCGAGGCGTGGCGCGGGGCCGTGCGCGGCTACCAGGAGCGCGTGGAGCGCATGGAGGCGGCGCTGGGCGAGGCCCGCCAGAGGCTGGGGCACGCGGTGCAGGGCGCCCGCCGGGGGCAGCTGGAGCTGCAGCAGCTGCAGGCCGAGCGCGGCGGCCTCCAGGAGCGCAGGGCAGCCCTGGAGCAGAGGCTGGAGGGCCGCTGGCAGGAGCAACTGAAGGCCGCTGAGAAGTTCCAGGTGAGGAGGGGGGCGCCTGGGCGAAAAGAGGCTTCGAAAAATCCCCTGGTGGCTCAGAGACCTTCTGGGGAAGGGAATGGGTGGGGGTGGCTGCCCATTCAGGGACCACTTCTTAGAAGGCTCATAGCTGGCGCCAGAGGCCTGAGACTTTCAATTCCCACTAGAATAGGGAGGAAATGGTAGGGGTCCGAGCCTCTCAAACCAGACCGCCTGGAAGGGCAGACAGAGCCCAAGACGGGTGTAGCATCTCCCCACTCTGATGGCCTCTGGGCCCCTCCCTGGGCTCCCCTGCACTGGCAAGATGCCCAGGACTTTCCTTCTCAGTGCTGCTGAGCCTGTGTCCTGCTGCTCAGAATCTTCAAAGTTCCTAACCGCCCCCCCTCCCCCTGACTGACAGGTGAAGGTGAGGGGCCCTGAATGAGGGACCAGCCAGCAGCCCTTGTCCCATGTCCTGGCTTCTTAACTCCCCGCGCACATTCCAGAAGCCTGGGACAGCTGCTCCCCCTCACGAGGCACCAGCCACGGAGAAAACAGCTCCCCTCCTGGGCCAGACAGAGGTCTCACCACGGCCACCTCCCCAGCCCTCCTCAGAGGAGACAGATTCCAGAACGTGTGGGAAGCGGATCCGGTGGGGCGAGGAGCAAAAGACAGTGATTGGGACTGGGGCAGTTCTGCCTTCCCAGGGCTTCGGACTCCAGGCTTCTTGGTTAATCGATTTTCCTTCTGCTTCTCCTTCCCCTCCCCTCTCCTCCTCTCCATAGCCATCTCCTCCCCTCCCTCATGCCCCCCTTCCTGTGGCAGTTGAGTTCTGAGCAGCATGTGCAATCATTTAATCAGCACCCTCAGAGAAGGAGCCCCATGGGAAACGCCCTGTGCTCCTCTGGAGTCTCCAGAAGGGGCTCTCTGGGCAGGGATGGGGTGGGGTAGGGAGGCAGGAATCTGCTCCACAGAGAAGTCAGGGGCAGAAGGTGCTGCTCAGCAGCCAGGGGGATGCAGGCTAGTCAGCAGGCAGGACCCCGCCCTTCACTGACCGCCTCCGGCTTGCTCTGCAGCTGGCCGTGGAGGCCCTGGAGCAGGAGAAAAAGGACCTACAGAGTCAGATTGCCCAGGTCCTGGAAGGTCGGCAGCAGCTGGCACGCCTCAAGATGTCCCTCAGCCTGGAGGTGGCCACGTACAGGTACAGGCTGACCCCGGCCCACCCAGAGGAGGCAGAAGGGCCTCAGCTGAAGGGGTCCAGAGCCATGGGTGGTAGCTGCTCTGCCACCACCAGGTTCTGTGACGCTAGGCTGATCCCTTTCACACCAGCATATTTCCCACCTGAGCCCACTAAATCCCCTATGGGTTCGGGTCTGGAGAAGTGTCCCGTGCCCAAGAAATCCCCCAAGGAGAGGTGATATTGCTGAAAAGGAGAGAGGGCTGGGCACATGTGGGGCATCTGCATCCAGACTCTTACCCCAGGGGGCTGAAAAAGCCCCGTCTCTGTGTGTATTCTCACACCAAGGAGGTACGTTCCTCGGGCAACCCCAGAAAGGAGGACCTTCAGGGGTGGGTAGGTGGCACCGGCTTGCACTGGCAAGTCTCCTTGCCTGGCAGATGGAAGATGGGCTGGGTCACCGCCAAGGCCCCTTCCATCCTGAATGTCGTGGGGCCGGACTACTCTCAAATCCTAGTCCCTGGGCCCTGCCCAGCCTTTCTGCTAGCCCCATTTCCTGGCCTGGGAAAGGCTGAGACTCGGGGGGTGCTGCTTCTCTGGCTGTGCGGCCTTGGGTAAACTTACAGCCTCTTCCTGGAAACTGACCTGGCCGGCTGAGGGTTCAGTGACAGAGCCTGCGGAAGGGGCTCTGCTACCGTGAAGGGCTTCGTGTACCAAGCCCCCTGGGAGGGCCAGGGTTAGGCAAGCCATGAAGACAGTGCCCCCAGAGTCCACAGCCAAACAAAGGCAGGGGTCCTAGGACAGGCTCTGGAGGGGAGGAGAAGCAGGGCCCCGAAAGGAAGGTCAGTGAGGAGCCAGGGATGAGGAAGGGAGCCGTAGCGTGAGCTCAGAGGGCAGGATGCTGCGAGGGGAAGGATGGTGGTGAGACTGCAGACAATACTAACCGGACTCAGAGATCGCGAGGAAGAGCTGAGAGCTGATGTCTGGCATGACCTGTTGAACTGATTGTTTCCCCCTCCTACTGGTCTCTCCTCCTCCGTCCCCCTGGGGTATTGATTGAGGCAAGGGCTTGAGCACAGAGACCTCCATTGCCTTGAGAGGCTTGGGAGCCAGAGCACTTAGAGATCCCAGGATGAGGGCCTTAACCCTGATCACATCACTGGGGGAAAGGGTCTGGGGAAGGCTTAACCTCCGGGGTGTTGAGGCCTGAGAAGGATTTAGATGAATTCTTTTATTTCTTTCTGTGACCAGCTCCTGGGGCCCTGGGGGAGGAGGAGGAGGGAGCCTATCCCATGGGAACAGCCTGAGAATTCCCACTTCCCCCGGGAAGCCCCTCCTTAGACCCTCCAGATGGTGGCGTGGACAATGGCACCATTAGCATGAGAATGGACACCACACACAGAGGATGAGGTCATTAGCCCGGGGTGGGGAGGGGTGGGGAGGGGGAGCTATACGTGGAGGGGGGGTGTACATTGTGCCTGCTGTGTGGGAATCTGCTTGGTGTCTGTGAGCTCATCATCTGTGTGTCCCAAGGGTGTGTGGGATGCTCTGTGACCCAGTGTGTGATATCTGGATTTGTGATTATGTGATTTCATGTACACAGCCAAGTCTCACCCTACCTGTGGCTTTCATGTGATAGTGAGAAAAATGAAAAGGAAGCCTGTAATGTTAAGGTTTCGTTTTCTTTTCTTTTTTTCTTTTTAAATATATTTTGTTGATTTTTTTACAGAGAGGAAGAGAGAGGGATAGAGAGTTAGAAATATCGATGAGAGAGCATCATCCATCAGCTGCCTCCTGCACACCCCCCCATTGGGAATGTGCCCGCAACCAAGGTACATGCCCCTGGCCGGAATCGAACCTGGGACCCTTCAGTCCGCAGGGGTTTTGTTTTCTTTTTTTTTTTTTTTTTTTAATGTTTCCACTATTTATTTATGACAAATTAAACATCTGTGATGCTCTTCAGTCAGAAGTTCTTTGAGACGATGCCATCGGCCTTGGCCAGTCGGAGAATGGAGTCATCTGACTCACCCATCCTCCGGATAGCCCCGCAGATAGCATAGGTTTTAAACTGGCCGTTGAACCTGCCTGTCACCTTGTCAACCTCGGCCACGTTCATCTGAATGGACGCGTGGTCCTTGGCGCCGATGATGCGGTTGCTGGCGGAGCATTTCCGCGGCACGTACAGGTCCACGAACTTGCCGGCGTCGTTCTGCATGTTGAGAGTTCGCCTGCTGCCACCACCACGAGCGCGTCGGCAGAAAGAGCGGGTTTTGTTTTCTTATATTATTTTTTCTGGCTGGTTTGCCTACTGGCCTGTGGACAGAGGGCTGATGCAGCTTTCCCTCCCTCACCCACCAGGACCCTCCTAGAGGCTGAGAACTCCCGACTGCAGATACCAGCCGGCGGGTCCAAGGCTTCCTTCAGCTTCCAGGGTAAGAGCTGGGGCCAGGCTCCCCCTCCTCCAAACTGTACCCTTTTTTGCTTTCCAAACCCCAGAGCAATTCCTTTCTTGAGAGGCGCCAATCTAAGTCTCCACTCCTTGGCTCCCAACAACCCATATAGTAGGAGGCAAGGATAGGGTCCGTGGACACTCCTGTCGGAAATGGAAACTGCTCTGTGGCCCCACCCCCCCTGCCAGTACATACTGACACCGTTTCTTTTCCTCCATCTTTCCAGACCCCAAGCTGGAGCTTCATTTTCCTGGTACTCCAGAGGGCCAGCGTCTGGGACCTCTGCTCTCTGTCCTCAGCCCTACTCCCCTCTCCTTGCCCTTACCTGACACTCTTCAGACACCTGTTCCAGCCTTTCTGAAGAGCCAGGAATTCCTCCAGGCTCGTACCCCCACCTTGGCCAGCACCCCTCTCGCACCCCCAGCTCAGGCTCCCTGCCCTGCGACAGATGGAGAGATCAGGGCCCAGGATGCCCCTCTCTCTGTGCTCCAGCCAGGGGTTGGGCGGCAACCGTATCCACAGGCCATGAGGGCTGAAGCCAATGTAGCCATCCCTGCCAGCATCCTGCCAGGACCAGAGCAGCCTGGGGGCCAGCAGCTAAAGGCCAGTACAGGCCAGTCCCCTGAGGACCATGCCTCCTTGGCCCCACTCCTCAGCCCTGACCACCCCAGTTTAGAGGGCAAAGATGGAGAACCCAGTGAGACTAGAGCGTCCGGCCAATTTCAGAAGGAAGATGAAGGGGTACTGGCAGAGAAAGAAATAGCCATAGAGGTCAAAGTGGTAACCAGCCCGCGGCAGCAAACACAGGAAGAAGGGGGGGACCTGGACAGGAAGGAGATGCAGGGCTCCCAGGGTCCTTTGGAAAAAGAAACTCTGAAGTCTCTGGAAGAGGAGGGTCAAGAGCCACTGACGTTTCTGGAAAAACAGAGCCAAGAGACACTGAGACCTCTAGGGAAAGAGAATCAAGAGCTATTGACGTCTTTAGCAGAAAAGGACATGGAGGTAGTGGGAACTCTAGAAAAAGAGACTCTGGAACTATTTAAGCCTGTAGAAAAAGAGGAGCTGCCGACATCGCAATCTCTCGAAGAAGAGAATCAAGAACTAGTGAGGTCTCTTGGGGATAATCTAGAGACATTTTTATATCCAGGGAAGGGAAATCAAGAATTAGTGCAGACTCTAGAAGAGGAGGACTTTGAGTTCTTGAGCGCTCTAGAAAAACAGAATCAAGAACCACCAATGTCTGTAGAAGAACAGGACCAGAAAACACTGAGGACTCTAGAAAACGAAAATCCTGAGTCTCTGGGGTCTCTAGAAGAGAATCAAGAGTCCTTGCGTTCTCTAGAGAAGGAGAACCAGGAACCACGGAGGCCTCTAGAAGGAGAGGACCAGGAGACACCGATACCTCTAGAAAAGGAGACTCAACAGCCACTGGAGTCTCCAGGGGAAGAAGACCAAATGACATCGAGACCTCTGGAAGAGGTGAAACCAGAGCCACTGAAGTCTCTTGGAAAAGACCAGGGGATAGTTGGACCTCTTGAAAAAGAGAATCAAGAGTTATTAAGGTCCCTAAACGAAGAGTGTATAGAGGCAGTAAGATGTTTAGAAACAGAGAATCTAGAACCGCTAACGTCCGCAGGAGAAGATCTGGAAATAGTAAAGTCTGCAGAAATTGAAGGGCCATTATGGTCTCCGGAAGAAATGAACCATGAGACCATGAAACCTCCAGAAAAGGAAATTCAAGAATCGCTGGGGTCTGTGGAGGAGAACCAGGAGTCAGTGGAGTCCCTAGAAAAGGAGAACCAAGAACCATTGAGATCTCTGGGAGAATGGGACCTAGGAAAGGTGAGATCTCTGGAAGAGGTAGACAAGGAAAGTCAAAAGTATCTGGAAGAGGAAGAGAACTTGGAGAAGGGAGGGAATCAAGAGTCGCTGAGGTCTCTGGAAGAGGAGGGACAGGAGCTGCTGCTGTCTGCAGATCAGCAAAGGTGGGAAGACACGGAGATGGGGGGCCAAGAACTGGATCAGGAAACGCCCCCTGGGAGGGCAGAGGTGGACGATGAGGATGAGGCAGAGCTGGAGCTGAGGGAATGTGATGGGAAGGAGGGATCTGCAGAGGAGGGAGAACCGCGGTTGCCTGTCGAAGGAGGAGCCTGGAGCACAGGTGAGGGCCACCCAGGGAGCCCTGAGCCCAAGGAGCAGAGGGCTCCAGCTGAGGGCACCAGTGGGGAGGGGGTTGCTGAGGGCCTTCAGAAACCTGAAGGGCAGCCAGAGTCCGCGGGGGCCCAAGGCCTCCACGCTCCCTGGGGAGTGTCAGAGGCGATAGAGCCAGGATTGGAAAATGAGAATCAGGCCCCAGGGGGTGGCCGAGCCTCCCCAGAGGTCACCTTGGGGTTGGAGGCAGCCATGGGTGAGTCTGCTTCAGGAGCTGAGCAGGGACTGGAGCAGAAGATGGTAGGGTTCGAGGACCCAAGCCACCTGGCCAGAGAGGAGGTGATGGAGCCAGTCCCCAGGGGAGAAAGTTTGGAGGCGAAGAGCGTGCAGGGCTTGGAAGGGCCTGAGAAGGATCTAGAGGAGGCAGCTGCTCCGGAGCCAGAGCTTTCCGTGCTGCCCAGAAAGAGCAGCGACTCCCTGGAGTCTCGCGGGGCTGGGGAGGAGTTGGAGCCTGAGGTCCCCTCGGGGGAAGATGAGGTGCTCCCCGCTGAGACCTTGTCCCACGATGCAAATGATACCCCTCAACCCAGGCTCCTGGGGTCAGAGGGAGCTGAGGAGGATGCAGAACCAGTAATAGGGTCGTCCAGCCCAAGGCCCACTGAGCCCTCGTCACTCACCCCAATCCCTGAAGCTGCTCCTGGGCCCCAGCCCCTAGAAGAGGGGGACCAGGAGGCGGGCTGGGGGCTCGAGGGCAGGGCTGAGTCCCTGGAAAAGGTGGAGGGTGAGAAGGAGGAGTTGGGTCCTGGGGGACTCCCCGAGGGCCTCCAAGATGAGGAGGAAGAGAGCAGAGATGAGAGCGAGGCTGACGAGCTGGGGGAGACCCTTCCTGACTCCACGCCCCTGGCCCTGTACCTCAGCTCCCCGGCCTCGTCCCAGCGGGAGCTAGCTGCAGGGCAGAGGCCCTCGCCCCAAGGGGAGGCCAGAAAGGAGGGATGTGACTTTGCTGTCCTGACCCCTGAGGGCCATGGGGCCCACTCAGAGGAGGAGGAGGAGGAGGAGGAGGAAGCAGAGAAGGAGGAGGAAGAGAAGGAGGAGGAGGAGGAAAGGGGAGATGAGGAGGAGGGAGGGGGAGATGAGGAGGAGGAATGTGGCCAGGACTCTGACCTGTCAGAGGAATTTGAGGACAATGTGGGGACTGAGGCTTCTGTCCTTCATGGGGACCCCGGGGAATTGATGGAACCTCTGGGCCAGGTGTCCCAGGTGCCCCTGGAGCCTGCAGCCTGGGGTCAGGATGGGGAGTCGGATGGGTTTGCAGATGAGGAAGAGAGTGGGGAGGATGGAGAGGAGGAGGGGGAAGAGGAGCAGAAGGAGCCAGCGGGCGGGCAGTGGGGGCCAGGGCCCTCAGTGGACAGCCTTCCTGCCATGAGCAGCCCTCAGAGGGAGAACCTCCTGGGGTCTGAGGCTGTGGATGCCAGCATCCCCTGGGACGATGGCTTGAGGGGTGCAGCCGCTGACCCCCCTATGACTGCCCAGGAGACTGAGTCCCCAGACAGCACGGAGCCCTCTGGCTCCGAGGAGGAGTCTGAGGATGCTCCCTCGGAGGGGGAGGACCAAGGTCCAGGCCCTCTGGGGACCCTCAGCGGGACGGAGGGGGACACCCCTGGAGTCAATGGCCAGGGCCCCAGCTTGAAGGATGAGTTGGAGCATGTGAATGGGGGGCTGGTGAATGGGGTGGGGCAGTCTGAAGGAGCAGGGCAGGGAAAGCGGGGGGCCCTTGAGGGGGACCAAGGGAAGCCTTTGGAGGAGGAGGAGGAGGAGGAGGACGAGGGGAGTGCCCTGAAGGCCCCGTGGGCAGGGGCTTCGCTTCATCTGGACCCAGGCCAGTTCCTGAAGTTCACCCAGAGGGAAGGCGATGGGGACTCCTGGTCCTCGGGGGAAGACTAGGACTTGAGGGGGGACATGTCCCCACGCCCCCTCCCTGCTCAGGACCCGCGCCTTAACTTATGGCCTCCCAACCCGTGGTTTCCGCCCAAGGGGCCCGGCTGGCCAACGCGAAATGAGGTGTGGGAAGGGGACCTGCCTGCTCCGGAAATGGAGGCCCCAGGAATGAAAACCAGCCGCTCAGACCCTGCAGAGGGGCCATCATGCCTGCCCTGTCCCCTGAGGTTTAAGCCAACCGAGTCCCTGTAGGACTAGGCCCCTCTTCCTTGCACCCCCTTTCCTCCCATCCTTTTGGCTGGTGGGGGGGTGTTTCACCAGCCCTGTCCCTCCTCGCTGTACCCTCATGGGATGGCCTGTCAGTGAGGGGGTGCTCCCATAGCCTGACGCCCCGTATCCCTGCCCTGTGTGACTGCCCTGCCCTCTCTGCTTGAATAAAGTAATGCTTCCTCCTACCACGCCTGAGCTCTTTCTTCCCCAATTCAGGGAGTCCTGGGCCAGCACAGGAGCTGGGGAGACCAGGAAGCACCCGGAGAAGCTGGTGTCGGGGAGGGGCTGGTTCCTGAGGCCAGGAGGCCCTTGAGGCCTCACGGCCCCGCAGTGCAGGCAGACTAAGGCTGCGGGCAGCAGCGCTAGGGGCCTGGGGAGGGCTGGGGTCCCGATCCAGGTGACCTCAGTGCCTGAGCATGCAGGCTGTCATCATCCCCGCCCGGGGCTGATTACAGGGAATGGGACTTGTGCCACCCCCGCTCCTGCCTGTCCTCCTCCCTCCGGCCCCTCGGCGCCGCCAGCGTAATAAGCCCCTTTGCCCCCAAACCCAAACAGCTGTCTGGCCTGTGATGCCTGCGTGGACGGGCTGGGCCAGAGGGGGTGAGAGGAGAGGGAGGCCTGCTCTGCTTTAGCTGGGCTCGTGGCCTCGGCTCAGTGTTTATTCTCAGACCGGCCACACAGAGGGGCGCTGGGCTGGGTGGCGTGGGGGGCCGCCCAGTGCAGGAGAAGCAGGAGGAGGGCCAGGGGAAGCCGGAGGGCTGTAGATCCTTTTTCACGTGCTGAAGCAGGAAACATGCAGGCCAGACGTGAGGAGGGGAGACCCTGAAGGGGCAGGGCTGAGCAGAAGGGCGAGGGGCTGTGTGATGGCTGGGGTGGACAGAGGGCGAGGGACACAGCCACAGCTTCCCTCCACCCACCCCTTTCCCCAGTCCGAGGTTCCTGGATTGGGTGGGGCCTGAGGTCTTGAAGTCAGGATACCCAAATAGAAGCCCTCCCCGGCTCGGAGCAGCGGGGAAGGGAGATCTGGCGGCACCTCTAAACAAATACACTTGGTGGGGGAGGGAGAGGGGCTGCCAAACAAATGTTCCGCATTTGGAGACAATCTCGAGTCCGGGAACAGGCCGGGCGCCTGGGAAAGATGACAGGATGAAGGCTCTGCCGGTCTGGCCCCCACGCATGTCCTCTGGCCAAGGAGGGGCGGGCAGGAGGAGCCCTGACAGAACCCCACTGTTGGTCTCTCTGCCCAGCCTTTTCTCCTCCTCCAGCTAGGAGTCTCTGTCTCTGGCACTCAGGCCCCCGTTTCACAGTCCACCCTGCCCTCGGGGCCCAAGGTCCCCTCTGCCCTTCCGGCAGCCCCAGCCCACACGGTCCCTCCCGTACTCCCCACGGACAGGCCCTGTGTGGCCCTGCCAGCCTGCCAGGCGGGAGGCCAGCACCTTGGCATCCCGGCAAGCGAGACCCACTCCCTGACCCTCTGACGTGACACAGGAGCCCTGTTCGTGGTCTCCCCGGGCCCTGGGGCACCCCCGCCTGGGCAAGGGACCAAGGACAGAGGCCACGCCAAGAGCAGCCCTTCCCTGTGCCTGGGTGGACATCCTGTCCCACACACAGGTCCCTGGTCCCCCACAGAGTTACCCAAACCGGCTGATTTTTTTTAAAAAATATATTTTTATTGATTTCAGAGAGGAAGGGAGAGGGAGAGAGAGAGAGAAAACATAGATGTGAAAGTGAAACATTGATTCCCCTACCGGGGATGGAGCCCGCCACCTGGCCATGTGCCCTGGCCGATGCCCCGTGAATTGAGGCACACTGGCTAGAGCCAGGTTTGCGTTTTAAATAAAATCTTCTGACTGCTGTGAGCACGGCCTGGGACGGGCTGCGTGCTTCAGGGAGGCTACTGCAATAGTCCAGGCGGGGGAGACGGTGGCCTGGAGGGGAAGAGGCTCAGAGGGGAGCAGAGTCTCAGGCCTGGGGATCCGCTGTGGGAGAACTGGGGCTATGGCAGTGGAGGCTGCCAGGGTGCTAGCCTGGGTGGCTGGGAGACAGTGGTCCCGTCTCTGAGCCGGAGAATCCGGCAGGAAATGGTGAGCGCCAAGAGAGGCTGCTCTGGGGGAGGGTGTGTGAGGCTCAGGACAGAGGCCCAGGCTGGAGACAAGAATTGGGGGGTTGCTGAAACCGGTTTGGCTCAATGGATAGAGCATCAGCCTGTGGTCTGAAGGGTCCCAGGTTTGATTCCAGTCAAGGGCATGTGTCTTGGTTGCAGGCACATCCCCAGTGGGGGGTGTGCAGGAGGCAGCTGGTTGATGTTTCTCTCTTGTCGATGTTTCTAGCTCTCTATCCCTCTCCCTTCCTCTCTGGAAAAAAAAAATAGAATCGGAGGGTTGTTGGCTTAGAGATCCCCCATACAGAGCCCCCAGGGAACTCCCGCCAGCAGGAGCAGGGGGAGAGAGAACAGGAGGACCAGGGGACGATGGCACCCGGGGAGACCCTGTCACTGTAGAAGCCAAGGCCTTTGTCCAGCCCAGTGCCTGGGGCCCCGGGGTGCTCGGTGACTGTGGATGGGATAAATGAGCTGATGGAAGAATGAGTGGCTGATGGACTCTGACAACAGGAAGCCCTTGGGAGGGTGGGGTCCCTCCAAAGGAGGGGATGGAGAGGCTGCACCCTCCCGCCTGCAGCAGGACAAGTGGGAGGTTATTCTGGGCCTCCTCTGGGTAAACAGCCTCTGAGCGGGGTGGGGGCAGGTTGGGCCCCCCCAGGTGGCTTCCTCATTTGTTTGGGGCACTTCCTTATAAGGCTGTGCAGGCTGAGGACCATGGAGGGTGAGGTCAGGGCTGAGCGCTCCATTCAGCCAGCCCAATGCTGTCCCTGTTGTCCCTGCGGCTGCCAGAGTCTCAGAGGAAATCAAAGGCTGAGACTTTGGGCCGCAGCCAAGGAGCTCGGAGTGGGGCCTCTTAAAGGGCCCCGGAGCTTTCCTGTCTGCTGTGGGAGCCCAGCCCAGGGCCGGGGAGAGGGTGTCCATTCAGGGTCCCCTCGGAAGGTCTTTCCGAGGGGACCCTGGCTTTCCCATCGGTACGACTGGCTCACCCTCTGAAGCTCCGGGCAGCTCGGACACCCTGGGGTCCCACCTCCGTCCCTCCTGCCGCAGGGTCTGCCCCGCGTGCTCTGATCTCTGGAGAGCAGGCTCACTCGTTGCTTCCGAAGGCCCTGGTTCCTCAGCTCCCCTCAGCCCCCCCTTCTCAGCCCCTCTTTGGGGAACCAGCTGCTGCCACTTGACCCTGCGGTGTCACAGCTGCTGTCAGCAATGCCATCCTTGCTAGGCAGGGAAGGAGGAATGTGATTTAATTTCAGCTGGAATGCGCCCTCGGAGGCTGCCCAGGGAGAGGGGAGGGGGTGTAGACCGAGCCACCCAGACTCGGGAGACACACGCGGGCTCTGGGCTGGGGACAGGCTCCTGTGTCCTGTGTCCCGTGGGGGAGGCTAAGTTCCGGGGGGCGGGGGCTGCAGCAGGATGGGTCTTCAAAGCAGTGGGCAAAGAAAGGGCTTCTGGCGAATGTCTGAGTCCACAGGCCCCCTTAGGAAGGTAGGAGAGCCCCCTCACCCAATCGGGGAAGGGACGCCTGGCTCGGCGGCAGGAAGAGAGACAGAATGGCCTCAGTGAGGGCCCACAGGCTGCAGTGGAGAGGAGGGGAACGTTCTGAGATCTCACAGGCTTTCGTTCACCTTGCGACCCCATTCCCTCTCCCCTCTTTCTTTTTTTAAAAATATTTTATTAATTTTTTTACAGAGAGGAAGGGAAAAGGATAGAGTTTGGAACATCAATCGGCTGCTTCCTGCATACTCTCTACTGGGGATGTGCCCGCAACTAAGGTACATGCCCTTGACTGGCATCAAACCTGGGACCCTTCAGTCTGCAGGCCGATGCTTTATCCACTGAGTCAAACTGGTTAGGACCCCTCTTTCTTTAATTTTTTCTTTTTCTTTCCAAAACCAGTAGGGGGTGTGCAGGAGGCAGCTGGTCGATGTTTCTCATCGACGTTTCTAGCTCTCTATCCCTCTCCCTTCCTCTCTGTGGAAAATCAATAAACTCTATTTAAAATTGATTTTAGAGAGGAAGGGAGAGGGAGATAGAAACATCAATGATGAGAGAGAATCACTGCAAACCCCACACTAGGGACTAAGCCCGCAACCCGGGCATGTGCCCTGACCAGGAATCGAACTGTGACCTCCTGGTTCATAGGTCATCCTCCACCATTGAGCCACACACACTGGCCCCTCTCTCCTCTTTGTGACCCAGCACCCCAACACCAGGCCGAGCTTGCCTCTTTGCCAGCAGGAGGACTCTGCCTCCTGCTCCCCACTTGTTCCCCAGGCCCCTTACTCCAGGCTCTCCTGATGTCTCTCCTACCACCTAACACTGTTCTGGATGCCATAGCACCAATCCCTCTCGCCCCCAAAGAGTCCCAGTCCTACAGCCCTCTTCCCCTAAGTCTCCTCCTCTCCCAGCTTCCAAGTCCCCTCCCTCCAGCCCCACTCACCCTCCCACCCCCATGACTCAGCTGTGACTCCAGAAATAAACGCAGGCAGGAGCCAGGGGGCCACTGTCGAGGAACCATGTCGCAGCAGCTGTGGGCTCAGCTGCTGCTAAGCCGGAGCCACAGGGTCCCAGGAAGGCTGGCGGGAGACGTCAGCTGTGGGTCGGTGGGGTGGTGCCCAGCTCGTTGGCCCTCTCCTGGGACCCCACCCTCCCCGCTAAGGAGAGCGCTCCTCCCTGGCAGCCTCACTCTCTCTCCATTCATTCCCCTTCCCCGTCACCTCTCCTCTGTCTTCCACCTACTTTCCTCCCTCCTCCCTGGTCTCTTGGTATTGCCTGGATCTCTTCCTTCTCCACTCATCTCCTTGGTCAGAAAGTACATACACTGTCAGAGCTTCCACTCACCATGATGGGGGCAGCCTGTGTGAGGGATACTAAGAGTCCCCAGCCGAAAACAGTTTGGCTCAGTGGATAGAGTGTCAGCCTGCGGACTCAAGGGTCCTGGGTTCGATTCCGGGCAAGGGCATGTGCCTTAGTTGCGGGCACATCCCCAGTAGGGAGTGTGCAGGAGGCAGCTGATCGATGTTTCTCTCTCATTGATGTTTCTAACTCTATCCCTCTCTCTTCCTCTCTGTAAAAAATCAATAAAATGTATTTAAAAAAAAAAAAAAAAAAAGAGTCCCTAGATGCCAGCTGAAGTCCCTAGAACCCGGGCCAAGTGGCTGTGGGTTGCTCCCCATGGGTGCTCCAGTCCAAAGTGGCCTTCCTCCTTAACAAGCTCCCTAGAGGCTAAGGAAGGACCCCCAGGAAGTAAACACAGGGGCCCCAGAGCCGCCGTCTCACGGGGAATTCTCTCACATCCTCTTCCTTCTCCCTCTTTTTCCCTCTTCTCCCCCCCACGCCCTTCCCTGTGCTCTGCCCTGAATCCTTTCGTTCTTCCTTCCCGGGAGGAAGGAGATTGCTGGGAGCCGGCGAGGTGGCAGTGAGATCACAGGGAGGAATAGGAGAAGGATCTGACTGCAGCCCCCATGACCCCCCCCACACACACACACACACGGGGCTGACAGGCGGGGCATTTTTGGAAGTCTTTGGGAGCTGCTGTGTCACAGCGGGCAGCCAGGACAATGGGCCCTTTTCCTCCCTGCACGGGGCAGGCCCACCCAGCCTCAGGGCTGGGACAAAGGCCCCAGTGAAGTCAGGGCAGTGTGTGGGGTGGGGAGGTGGGAAGGGATAAGGTGATGGGTGTGGGTCAGAGCAGCCTGGGGCGGGGGGAGCTGGGGACCCTGGCAGTTGAGGATCTTGGCAGGCCCAGGTCACCGGGCTCTCGGGCTCCTCTGCAAGGCCCAAGCCCTGACCTCCACCCAGGCTGGGCCTCCCGCTCCGTTTGTTCCAACGCACCCTCTGACCTCCCTCTTGTCCTTCGCCCCCAGGGGACCCTGTGGGGGACCTCACGTTAGACGCGGTGAAAGGCTGAGGGGTGAGCCACATAGCCAGGGGCTTGAGGTCTGGGCTGTGTCCTGGAGGCAGAGGCAGATTCAGGGGTAGGTACCCCCACTCCAGCTTCCCAAAGAGAGACGGACACTCCATGAGGAGCCAGTTCCCTCTCCCCAGGCCAACACAGGCCCCTTCTCATCTCCCCCTCCCCAGGCCGGGGCTGGGCTCTTTGCAGGGTGCTGAGTCACCTTCCCTTCCCCCGGAAGCCCGACAAAGCCAGAAGCTTCCGTTCCAGGCGGCCAGCCCCTAGCAGCCCGGCAGGTGTCCGGAGGGGAGAAGGAGGACTCCAGTCCCAGGCCTGTGTCAGCCTCCGGACCGCTCCTCCTCCACCGTCAGAGAGGTGGCCGACCCCTGCTGTGGGAGACTCCGTGAGAATGTGTTAAGAGGCTGGGACCCGCCAAAACCGGTTTGGTTCAGTGGATAGAGCATTAGCCTGCGGACTGAAGGGTCCCGGGTTCGATTCCGGTCAGGGGCATGTACCTTGGTTGCGGGCACATCCCCAGTGTTGGGTGTGCAGGAGGCAGCTGATTGATGTTTCTCTCTCATGGATGTTTCTAGCTCTCTATCTCTCTTCCTTCCTCTCTGTGACAAATCAATAAAATATATTTTTTTAAAAAGAGGCTGGGACCCCACAGCCCCTTCCAGCTCACCAACTAGGGTCTCTCTGGGAAGCACAGCTGCTTTCTAACCTCCATCTCTGTGAGGACACAGTTCCAGAGAACCTCCTAAGAACCCAGGGACAGACACTGCCCTCTCAGCCTCCTCTCCCCGTGGTGCTGTGTCCAAGGCCCCCACCTTGGTCTGGATCCATCATGATTCCAGCTAAATCCCATGGCTCGCCTAACACGGCAACTGGAGGGTACTACAGGATAAGGGGGAGGGGCTCCCCACTGAGGTCCCTAAGTCATCCTCTTCCCCCTAACTCCTTAAGAAACAGCCTTACTGCCTCGCTGTGCCTGGCCGGGTTGTCTGGGGAGGGCAGAAGGTGGGACAGGTGAGCACTGGGGTGAGGAGAGGAGTGTGGGATCTCAGAGACCAGCCTGTTGGGGTTTGTATGCAGGGTGGAGGCGTCCAGGGATGGCCGAGGAGAGCCTGTTTTCCTGTCTCGCCTCACTGTCTCTGGGTCTCTCCCTGTCACTCTCAGCCTCCTGCTCCTCTGATTCTGTCTCTGCCTCTGTGTCTTACAGGTTTTAGTAACTTGCACGTGTGTGGTTAAATGTGAGGATCTGCAGCAGGAAGATACACCCCCGTCATGGAAACATCATGGATGGCATCCCGACACACACTCTACCATAAGGTACAATTGTGTGTCACACACACACACACACACACACACACAGAGTCATTCCCTCCCCAGTTCTCAGAGTGACCTCACCATCTCAGCCTCCGCTGACTCACAGTCCCCAGGCCAGCTCAGGCAGGCGGAAGTCTTCCCCCCCTCGCTCCCCCCTACCCCTCACTCCAGCCAGCTGCCAGACTTCCTCACCAGGGACAACTGGGGTGTGTGTGTGTGTGTGTGTGTGTGTGTGTGTGTGTGTGTGTGTGATACCGCAGCGCCCCCTGGCGGTATCCTACGACTCCTCCCGCCTGGCTTCACTCACGCATGTGCACACAGCGCCCTCTGCTGGCTACAGCCTGTGAGACCTGCAGGTCATTCCTCAGAGCCCAGCCCACAGCTGGGCCGGGGATCCCTCCTCTGCCCTGATCACGTGCCCCTATTCCTGCATCTGGGCCTTTTTTGCTAGAAGTACGCCATCCTGCAATCTAAACCCCAGACCTGCATTCCCTTCGCCCTCAACCCCTGCCCAGTGAACCCCCCAGGAACCTCAGAACTGGGGCACCTCTCTGCTTTCCTCTCTGGGTCCTCAGCTCTCGCCCAGCCTGAACTCATCCAGGTCTGTTTGGGCACTCTGGGCACGCCAGCTCCTTTCTTTCTTTTTTCTGTTTATTGACTTCAGAGAGGATGGAGAGGGAGAGAGAGGAGAGAGAGAGAGAGAAACACCAGTCATGAGAGAGAATCACTGACCTACTGGGGATGGAGCCTGCAACCCAGGCATGTGCCCTGATGGGGAATCCAGCCGTCACCTCCTGGTGCATAGGTCGGTGCCTAACCACTGAGCCACACCTGCCGGGCTCCAGCTCCTTTCAAACACCCTTACACTCTCCCCCCAACCCCTGAGGGCTCCTTCATTCCATAAATACTTACTGGGCAGCTATTCTGTGCTAGTCACTATTCTATCCCCTGACCTCTCTGACCTTCAGACACCCATAAATCCAGAAGGCATATTTATCCTGTAAGGCTCGTCCCAATCCCATCTCTCTCTCTCTCTCTCTCAGAAGCATCAAACTTGCTTGGACTCAAATGCAGCTTTATTTCCTGCTGGTTTTACAGGTATGCCATCCTGAGAACTCATTCTCTTAGAGAATGAGGAGACACAGAGCCCCCCCCCGCAACCCCCCCAGGGAATGGAGGGGACAGGATGGCTGGCAAGGAGGGGGCAGTTGAGGCACTTAGGGACAACTCAAGGCCTCGAGGGAAAACCTGATGCTCAGTGTGTTGTGAAAGGGCCTAGGCTGGTCTGCAGCCACTCAGGTATTTCCCAGAAGCCCCTTCAGGCACGGTCACCTGGCCTCCAGCTCTGCCCCCCTCACTCCCCATGGTAGGGCCTGGGGGCAGGGCCGGGGGCAGCAGTATCCACGGCCTTGCTTCTTAGGGAGCCGGAACAGGGCTGGAAGGAGGGGTCCAGCGCCCCAGGCGCCTCCGCTGATGTCCTTCTAGGGCCTTCGTGGGGCGCAGAGCTCGAGACTGGGGAAGACACACACACACACTCACCTTCACCCTGGGCCCTCCCCCCTTCTCTTCTCAGAGCGCCCTCGGAGTTCTTGCTCCTTGATGCCTGATCGCATCCAACACTTGCCCTGGCTCAGCCTGAAGGGCCCAGAGCGTGGCCCAGGGAACCCAGAGCATCCAGCCCTCCTGCCCCTGGCCCCAGAGAGCGGCAGTGATTGCTCCAAGGTCAGAACTAGGATCGGAGCCCATGCTGCTGTTGGTCAGTGCCCCCCGCCCGCCTCCTCCTGGCACTCACAGGCCTGCGGGGCACACAGGAGATCTGGGGGGGCTCCCAGCGCCCATTCTCTTGGCAGCGGATCAGGGGCTGGTTGCGCTGGGCCAGCCCCTCCAGGCACCGGTAACGCAGCACCGTGTCCACCTCATAGCGCAGCCTCGGGCGGCCAAACAGCCGAGCCAGGGGCAGCTCCGGTGGGGGCCCGCAGGACACTGCAGGCAGACACGACAGAAACGCAGAGCCTGGCTCGATGCGTGACAGTTCCCAGAACGGGGATGAGGAGGAGAGGAGTGGGCCACAAGCGGATACAAAAAAGGAGCAGGGGTTCTGAGTGGACCCATTAGTTTGTTATCCCTCCCGTGCTCATGGCCCTTTCACCCCACACCGAGCATTTCTGATTGAGCAGTTTTGCTCCTGCTTCTATTTGCACAGCAGCCCAGCATCCCGAGCCCCCACCCCCCCTCGCCCTGTCCACCCTCACCCAGCCCCATCTTGCAGGTGTAGGACAGGTGGTAGTTGCAGGGCACGTCGCTCCATTGTCCCTGATTGTGCCACACCATGACCACGCAGTTCTCTCCAGACAGGAAGTAGCTGTCCGGCTGCCCAGGGTTCCAGTTCTCATAGAGCTAGGGAGTGGGGGTGGGGGAGGAGGAGGTGAGGAGCTCCAGTGCTGGAGACTGAGAGGAGTGCCTTTAGAGGGCCTGGGGGGAGGGGGGGCACAGGAAAGGCCGGGTTAGGGGGATGGGGAGTAGGGGACCCCAGGGGAAAGGAGAGGTCAGAGGCTTTGGGAGGAAGGATAATGGCAACCAGAAGAGAAGCCAGGGAGGCACAGAGATGGGAAGAGGACCCGGGGAGACCGTGGGCATGGGGAAGGGAAGGAGCCAGAAAAGGGAAAGGGAGGGTCGAGGTCGCTGTGGGGTGGTGGCGGAAATGCTTCGAAGAAGCAACCTAGATAGCTCGAGAGGCGGCGGGAGCCTCTCACCAGGGGCACGCCGTCTGACCACAGGAAATCGCCTTCGATGGTCCTGTCATTGAGCCCAATCCACTGGTACTCCCGGTATCGATCTGGGGAAGAACCGCAGGGGAGAGGGGTGCAGTGAGCGCCGCTGCCAGCAGGTGGCGACCGTTCCCCAGGATCCAGCGGGCGGTCAGTGGGTGACCGCGGACAAGTCCTTCCCGCCGCCCAGGCTCCGCGCGTCCCTCTCTCCAACCGGGGTACGTGTGCCTGGGGTAGAAAAGGGGAAAGTCTAGAAAAAGAGTAAAAGTGTTCACTGAGGTCAGAGGTCAGAGTCGGGGAGAGCGGGTGGAGGTAGGAGAGCAGGGAGGCGGCCCCTGATGCAGGCGTGTTCCCTGCTCTAACCTCAGCGGCCCCTGCCTGAGCTCCACCTCCCACGTGCGGAGTGGGTGGAGGGAAAGGAAGGGAACGTGAACGAATAGAATGAGGTGAACCAAGTAACAAGTACCCGGATTAAGGAATGAGGGGTTAATGAATGAGCAAGCCCATTAATGAGTTGGTTACTGAGAAAGAGAGTGAGTGACAGCAGGTGCAGGCCCCCTCCCTCCCGGCCCGGCCCGGCCCACTGTTGACGAAGCGCTGCTCCTCGGGCGTGCTGATGCTGGCCAGGTGCGCGCCGTACATCCGGCAGTGCGTCTCCGCCTCCTCCCAGCTCCTCCGCGTAGAGAAGTGCTTGTAGCAGTTGCCCTGGAAGGCGTCCCAGCCCGGGTTGCAGAAGCGGAGGCCTGGGCGCAGAAGGGCGGGCAACTTATGGGGGCGGGAGGGGGGGGGTGGGGATCCGGGAACCCCAAGGGGCCTGATCACCTGGAAGGGGGTCCCACCACCGCAGCCTGAGAGGGTGGGTCTGGGGCAGGAGGAGGACGAGGCCAAAGAGCTAAGAGGGAAGGAGGCGAAGGAGGGGAGGGAGGAGCCTGGAGGAGTCCTAGTGCTGGGGACCTGGATGCCTCCCTTCCCCGTCAACAGGGTCTCTGCAATCCTCCATACTGGAGAAGAGCTGTACGCTCGCCTCCTCCCAGGAGAATGGCAACGGGCCTGCATTGCCTCCAAATGCCAGAAGCATGCAGAGCAGTCCTCTCACACAGAACCCCGGGAGAGGGATTTTTGGTTCCATTTAACAGATGAGGAAATTGAGGATTGGGACCAGACAGGTTCTGTGATTTGCCTAAAATGGGATCCATCAGTGGCAAAGCCCAAACCAGTGCCCTCCCTCCTTCCTCTGGAACCAGCACCGTGTAGCAGGTCCAGGCTTCAGATCTCCCCCCCCCCCCAGCCCAGTCCCTCAGACGCACTCACCGACATCGCACAGGTCCCCCCCATAGCCAGGCAAACACAGGCACCGGACCCCCTCCTCCTCCTCCAGGCACGTCCCGCCATTGTGGCAGGGGCTGGGGACACAGTTTCCTGAGGGGGGGGGAGAGAAGTGAGGTGTGTGTGTGGGGGAGCAGGGAAGCACAGCTCTGCTGCCCGAGTCCTTCCGGAGAGGGTCCCGAGGGTCCCCAGCCCCAATCCCCTTGTCCTGGGAGCTAAACAGCACTCTCCACGTTCTCCCTGGAACCTGCCTCCGGTTAGAGCCCAGCCTGCATCCTGGATTGTTCTCCAGTCTCTGGGTCCCTTCGAGGTCCCCACTTCAGCATCGGTTCAGCTCTGTGCTGGCCATTGTCATGTCCTCCAGTGTGAGCCAATCTAACAGGGGCTGGGAGGGAGCGGCAGGGAGGCCCGGGGATCCAGCCCCACACGGGGGAACGATGGGCATGAGACTGGACTGTGGTCTGGCTCCCAGCCCGGCTGGGTGGCACTGGGCCGGCCATTTCCCTCTCCGGGAGTTTAGTCCCCACCCCCTGCCTCTGTGTCAGGTCCAGAGCAGTTCTGTGCAGTCGTACTTGAAAGTGGAAGAGGGTCCCCACAGCCACTGGGGTCTGATATTGGGGGGGTTGGGGGAGGGCGTTCAGATGGGAGCTAATTTTCCTCCTCTGTCCACTGGCGCTGTGAATGAAGAATCAACACACTCCCCTCACTGTAAGCCCTCCCCTACTCCTCCCTCCTTCCTCCTTCACCCTCTGGCTCAGGCTTTCTGCAGATTCCTTAGCCTAGAAACCCTTCCCCTCCATCTTGCACCCCTCCTTCTGGCTCTCCTTCTCCAGGCGGCCGGTCTCCTTTGACTCACACGCTTCCCTGAAGGCATGCGATCCCTGTCTGGATCCAGCTCCTCCCCGCCAGGCCAGCTGCCTTCTCCTCTGCACTCCATGTGGGGGTAGGGGGTGACTGGCTGCCTAACATGGGCTGCACCTGGGTGCTGGAGGAGCCGTCAGATCCTACTCTTTCTGGTCCTGCTGACCCAAGGGAAGATAACCCCACAGACTGACAGCTCCGGTCAGGGCTCTCAGCCCCGGGCAGTGAGACCATCCTCCAGGCCGGCGGTCACCACTAACTGGTGGTGGGCAGACCACTGCGGTCCGTGAAGCCTGAAAGGTTGGCAGTGGCCACGGCATCCACCCCTAGCAGCCAAGGCCAAGGCTCACATGCTTTACTCTGGCCCAGGATCCCAATGCCTGGTCAGGATCAGAGCAAAGGTGGGGGGAGGAGACTCTGGAGTTGACTCAAAAATTTTTTGCTGTGGTGATCTAGCTGTTTGGGGTAAAATGAATCAGCTGTTCCAGCGCCATTCTCCCTGTCATTCCCCCTCCGGCCAATAGTTTTACCCAACCCCCAGGGCGAGTGGGGGAAGGGAAGATGTTTTATTTAACCCTTTAAGAACCAGGCCCCACAGAAGGTAGGAGTCCTGAACTGCTCCCCATTCCTCACATTTTCCTGCCCTTCCTGCTGTCCTCTCTTGCCAACCCTCCAACTCTGGGGGATAGAAACTCTCAAACTTGATCCCTGATGCCCCATCCAGACCATAGGTTCCCCCCAACCCCAGCCCTACCCCCATCCCACCACCCCCTCCAGCTAAACCTGAGCCAGGATGGGCAAACTGGGGTGAAAAAACTCCTCTTGAGACTCTCTGGTCTTCCTTCCTCTGCCTCTCTGGGCCCATTACTATAAGGACCAGAACACTGTTCCTTCCATTCTCCCGCAATGGCAGCTCGGGAGACTTCCCTCAACATTCAAGTGGACAACTAGAACCCTCTTCTTCCCACCAAACCCCTCCCCATCCACCAGCGCTGAGCTCCACGTCAGCTGGGAGCGAGCCAACAGTGGAAATGTGTGAGCCTGGATGTGATGCAGGGACCCCTAGTCCACCCTAGGCCATCCAGGGGAGGGAGTCTTGGGACTGAGGGCGTCCAGCCTTCTGTAGGGGTCTCCATTGGGAAGCTCAACCTTCCCTGAGCAGGTAGGGCTTCCCTCAGACCCCAGAAGCTCACTCCCCATTCCCCCGCCCTCTACAATCCCTCCCTCCCTCCCCTTGTCTCCTGATCTGTGTCTCCTCCAGCATTTGGGTGTAGGGAGAGTGAAACCATTCTCCCCAAGGGGTGGAGGACATCATTAGTGTAGGGGTTAGTGGAGGACAGGAAGGCTGTGGGAGTAGGAGGAAAGTTAGATACCATCCCCCTGCTGAGATGCCAGGGGAGGGGCATGGGCTCTGGGTCACCTGGATGCCTGGGAACCACATCTAGGCTAAAAGGGGCTTTTTCGTCACTACTCTGTATATGTGCCTGTGTATGGGAGCCATTGAGATGGACCAGAAATGAATACGAATACACACATACACACACATACACACACTCCCCCTAAGAGTGAGGGAGAAACCTCCCAACACTCGCACAGACTGATGGACAAGGACTTTTCTGGGGAATGTGCACAGTCGGATTTGGGATCTCAGCAGTCAGGAAGGAAAGTGGAGACAGGCCTGAGAAGGACAGGATGAGAGAACAGCAAAGGGCTATTAGATGGCTACGACTGGGTAGGTTTAAGCAAAAAGACAGAGAGAGGGGGAGGGAAGGGCAATTGAAGGGGAGAGAGAGAGAGAGAGATATTGAGAAAGAGAAGCATCAAAGAGCTACCCATGACATGGATCTATAGAATGCAAAGGGCAGACAGCTGGGGGTGGAGACAGAGTTTGGTTATAAAGCAGTTTAATAGAGATTTATTTCCAAGGCTTGTTTTCCATGAAACAAATGAAAAAAATACTTCACAGAAGTAGTCGCTTAAGGCTCTGTGGGATTAAGGGTCTCCTGGACCCCAGAGGGTGAGGCGGGGGTGGGGTCCCAGGCTTCCCTGATATCAGTGGGAGGAGGCTGGAGGGGGTGGCACACAGGAAGAGCAGCGGGAGACCGGCCTGGGCCAGGAAGAGGGCATCCGGTGATAAGGGCATCCTAGAGGCATGAGGGAGCCCTGTAGGGCGGTGAGATGTGAGTCACGGGTAGAGAGCCCAAGAGCAGGAGAGAGTCTGAGGCCGTCAGTGGTGGGGCTGGGGTGATAGAGTGCGAATTTCAGAAACAGGGAGAGGGCCTTAGGGTGGGGGTCAGGATGTTGGGGGTCATAGGGAGTTGGCGAGGAATCAGAGCTGGGATGGAAGTCACAGGACAGGGTACCCGGAATAGGAAACCCACAGGGAGAGGTGGGCAGGAGAGTAAAAGCAAAGGACAGGAGATTTGGGGCGATGGTGGATAAGGGACTACAGGTGAGGTGACTCAGAGTTGCAAGGGGAGAACAAGGAGGAGGAGAAATAGGGAAGCTGAGCTTTGGGCAAAGTTACCTGCTGAGGGGGCCACGGCCACTCCACCATGGCTGGTGCTGTCAGTGGGCAGAACGGGCTGGGCCTGCACTGAGGTCCCTGCTGGGACAATTCTTCCAGAATTCTCTTTGGAGGGGGCCTCCAGCTCCCTGGTACCCCCAGGGGCCTGCGTGGCTGGTAGCAGAGCAGGAGCATCCTCGGAGCTCCCTGTCTCCTCATTCTCTCCTCGAGGGACCTCCGACAGCTCAGGACCCACCGTCTCTTCCCCCACCTCTCTTGCCTCAGTGGGAGTGAAAGGTGAAGCCAGGTTCCCCTCCCTGGGAGTGGGCAGAGTCTCGGTGGGTGGTCCTAGGACCCTGGGTGGCCTGGGAGCCTCTGGCTTTCCATTGGGAGGTGGTGAGGCGCCAGGGTGCAGGACTGCCGATGACTGGGACGCCTGGGAGAGTGAGTCCTCCAGGGCCGGCTCACTGGGGAGAGGGACTTCTGGGTCCGGGCTGCCGAGCTCGCTGGGCCAGGCCCACAGATCCTCATCCTCCACATCCTCCTCCTCTCCTTCCTCCTCCTCCTCTTCCTCTTTTTCATCCTTGTATTTCTCTTCTTCCTCCTTCGCCTTGCCTTCCTCTTCCGATGACTCCGTGGTGGGAGGTACAATGGATTGGGGTTCAAATTCTAGGCAAAGCACAGATGATTCAGCACCAGGGACAGCGCCCGTCAGAAGACCGAAAAGGGGAAGGAAAAGGGGAGGAAGGGGATGGGGAGGACTGGGGGAGAGGAAAGAGCCTGCACTGGGGAGGAGCTGTCTTTGCTCCAGAAGAACTGCAACAGGAGCTGCAATGTTGAAGGCTCTGTGAGCTGTCATTATCCCAAGGAAACATGGTCATTGCATCTCCCTCTCCTGGTCTGTTAAAATTCTCTAGTTTAATTTGGCTAGGTGAGGGAGAGAAGAGACCAAACAAAAGAGTACTATCCTTTCCAGAGGGAAGCACCTTAGTCCAAACAGCTCTAGACTCAGAGAGCTTGGAGTGGAATTTTCTGGAAAGGCAAATATTGGAAGAGGAATAGGTGAGATGCCTTGCACCACTGAGCTGTTGAGAAAGGACAGCTGGGCTGATGCCCCCCATATCTCATGCACAGATCTCTCCAGGATAAGGGATTTGCATTACCTTGAAGGGTCTTAGGGGCCTCTGCTGGGTCTTCTGGAGTGGAGCTCGCACCTCCTCCATCCTCTACGATGGGAATGGAGTAGATGGCTCCTCGAGACTCACTCTCCACAGCTTCCCGGGGCAGCTGCAGCTCCTCCAGGGTCTCTGTCACCGTTACAATGGCCTCCAGTCCATCAGAAACTGGGTCAGAGGATGGGTTGGAGTCCTCAGGGATGGTAGAGGGCTGGGCAGAGTCTGTTGAGGGAGTTAGTGCCATTGGGGGTGTTAAACAGGTGGCTCTGTCCTCTCAGGCCACAGCCTGCATGTGAGGGTGTGGGGTTAGACTCAGAGGCCATGGAATTCTCTCAGTCCTCTCTCATTTTCCCTGTGGGGCACCCATGGGGCCACAGGAGCACCCTAGGACTTATCACTTGTCCTTCAACCATTAATCAAGTGCCCAGTGTGTGTCATGCCAAGCATTCTCCAGGGCATCAAGAATACAGCGAAGAGCAAAACAGCAAGCTTCCTGCCCACAAGGGAATTGTATTTCAGATAACAAACAAATAAACATGTATTACAATGTTATTACAGGAGGGAGTGGGGTGGGAAGTACTACTTTATGTGGAATGGCAAAGAAAGGCTCCGGGAGAGAGCTGCCCTTGAGTAAAGGAAGGAGGTAGGGTGGACAGAATGGCCTCCACACCTTGGGTTTGGGGCAAGGTGTGAGGGAGCTCAGCCCTCCCAAGACCTTTGGAATGGAAAGGGACAGGCCGCCATAATGACAGGAGAGCTGAAGGGCACAGGACAGGAAGGACACTCAACAGGCAACACCTGAGGATCTCAGCATTGAGACAAGAGCGCATAGGCGGGAGCAACCCTACCCTTCGGGGTCTATTCCCTTCAAATAACAGTTCTAGAATAGATTACCTTGTCTCTAGGGAAGTGAACCAAGAGAAGAAAGCCAATGAGCTGATGGTGGAATTGGGCTAAGAAAAGCCCGCAGGGCCATCTGTGCTCAGCCGGATGAAACAGGACAGCCTGTCCTGCTCTCGTCCCCTGCTCCAGTGAGCCTTGCTAATATAAGACCAGCAAACCGCCCTGACAGGTTTGGCTCAGTGGATAGAGGGTAGGCCTGCGGACTCAAGGGTCCTGGGCTCGATTCCGGTCAAGGGCATGCACCTTGGTTGCGGGCAGGTTCCCAGTAGGGGGTGTGCAGGAGGCAGCTGATCGATGTTTCTCTCTCATCAATGTGTCTAGCTCTCTATCCCTCTCCCTTCTTCTCTGTAAAAAAATTCAATAAAATACTGGGGCGGGGAGGGGGGGGAGAAAAAAAAGAAAGAAAAAAAGACCAGCAAACCTGTGCCCTGCGTGCCTCTGTCCTCCACCTGCTCACAACCATAGTCATCTGCTCTTCTCTCCCTCCTCCTGATTCAGTTCCTCTCTCCATTTCCACCCAGAATGTGTTTGACACATAATCATAATCAGTGCATAGAAGTGCTAGCTATCATCATCACCACCACCGCCCCTGTTCCAGGAAATCTTTTCAGATGGACCTGTCTTCCTATCCATCCCCACATCCATGCCAGGTCAAACACGTCTGGGGACCAGTCTCAGTGACAGTAATCCTTGTCTCTCAGTCTCCATCTTGTTGAGAGCAAGCTGCCTCATCTTCCTTCAGGCTGTGGGCTTCCACGGCAAGAGCTGTGCCTTCTTCTCACATGTCTGCTCCCAGCCCTCATACCAGTACTGCAGGCTCACCATGGGAGCAAGGACTCAGACACCTGACAGCACCTCCTCCCTGGTGTTCAGTCACCCTTAGCCTGGGCCCTGGGCCTCTAGGAGTCCTAGGCACTGCCGCCCCCCTCCAATCTCCCAATATATGATGTGGGCAGGAAGCCATCTCTACATCCAACTATCCTTCAGGACCTGCTCTCTGTGGGTGAACCTGTGTCTGTCCATCAATATTTGGTGGTTAAAGATATGACACCTTCAAGCTGAAGGTTCTGGAAACCCCTTTGACGGCTCTTAAAGGGCATTTGGTTAACTGAGAGCGAATCATTCATTGGATTCAGAGGTTGTCAGTCATCTCTGCTCTGCTAATGAGCTGACCAGAAATGGAAACATAATTGGTGGCCCAGTATGGGAGAGGCAGTTTTGAAACTAGGAGAGCAGGCTTGGGTTACTGATGTGGAGGGAGGTGGGAAGATACAGAGAAGCGAGCGCTCCTGGAGGCCCCATGGCCAAGCCAGAGGCTGTGGCCAGAATTTGAACCCTAGCGACAAGCTGAGCATCACCAAAGCCTCCTGCAGGTGGGAAGACCAGAGCTGGGGCGGGATTTCCGGGCTGCTCTGTCTCCGTGAGGTTGGTCTCCGTCCCTGCAGGAAGGGAGCTCACCTCTGAAGCAATAGACGTTGAAGCGGCTGTGCTTGTTGGGGAAGCCAGTCTGGTTGGGGAAGAGGAAGAGAGTCTTGACACCGGGCAGACCCCCACCGCAGCGCTGGCTGGGTGTGACGATGGGGTAGCGCACACTGCCGTCGGCCAGCCAGCCTGGGCTGCAGCGGTCCAGGCCGCCGTCCCAGGCTGCGTAGAGCTGGCCCGTGGTGGCGATCTCTGCTCCTCGCTCCTGGCAGTATGCCCGTGCCTCCTCCAACGTCAGCTTGTCTGGGGGGGCACCCAGGAACAGCTCTCCTGGGAGGGCAGAGGAGGCTGGGTTACCAGGAAGTTAGTAGCCCCTTCAACCCTGGATTCCGACAGGGACCCTGGGTAAGCCTCTCTAGGCCTCAGTCTCCTTATCTGTGCATGGAGTCAATGATCCTGCTTCCTAGGATCAAAGACTGCATAGAAGCTCAGGGTGGATGTTAGGGCTCAAAGGGACCTAGCCCAACATCCTCAGGCTGCAAAAACGGAAACAAGGCCTAGAGATGCTAAGAGGCAGAGGTGCACAGCAGGTAACAGCAGAGCCAAAGCACAGACTCAGTCTCCTGCCACATGCCTTAGGCTTTGACCATGAACTTGCCTCTGTGACAATATTTGGAGGGAGGGACATGGATTGTTTCCTTCCCCCTATTCCCCCCCCACACACTTAAACATATGAGAGGCAATAAGGTCCAGCAGAGGCCCCAGGGGCACCCAGGGGCAGCACTAGAAAAGGGGCTTGTCCCTTGGGAGCCCCTCAGCCCCAATCACCATTCAGGTCCTCAGCATAGCAGTAGACGTCATAGAGGTCACTCGGGTCCACCAGGCCATAGTTCCGGACACCGGGGAAGCCATCCATGTCGCCATAGCAGGCCTCTCTCGGAGTCTGGATGGGATACCTGGGGGTGGAGGACAGACGCCTTCACGAGGGAGCCATCCCACAGTGACCCCAAATCGCATTGCCTTCCACGCAGCCCGTAGTCCTCCCAGCTCGGGGGGGGGGGGGGGAGGACAAACACCCCTGGGGGGGCCTCACCCGTTCTCTGAAGACCAGCTTCAGTCCCAGGAGGCAGGGAGCCCTGCGTGGCCACCTTGAGGCAGCAGGCAGCCCCTGGCGGAACCGGAGGCCCCAGGTACCTCAGGGATGACCAGAAGCCCCTGGCCCACAGCCCAGGCTTACCTCACCGTCTGGTCAGACAGCCAGCCGGCGTCGCACTGCTCGTAGCCCCCGAGATAGGCCGCGTAGAGCTGCTCCGGGGTGGCGATGCGGGCCCCGATGCGGGCACAGGCCTCCTGGGCCGCCGTGAAGGAGAAGGCGTAGCGGGCAGAGCCCTCCCGGTAGAGAAAGACGACCCCTGAGGGGCAGAGAGCACTCCTGGAGGCACGGCCGCCCTGCACACCGACCTCCCCTCCCCCTTCTTGTCACACTCATCTGTCCGCACAGGGGAAAGTCCGAATGGCACTCACTGCGGAATGAGGGGCTTACATTAGACTATGGGCAGCATTTCCTCCAGGTGAGAGAAAGGCGGTAGCAAAAGCCTTTCCCAACTCAGTCTGTCTTTTTTTTTTTTTCAAATATATATTTTATTGATTTTGTACAGAGAAGAAGGGAGAGAGATAGAGAGTTAGAAACATCGATGAGAGAGAGTCATCGACCAGCTGCCTCTCGCACACCCCCTACCGGGGATATGCCCGCAACCAAGGTACATGCCCTTGACCGGAATCGAACTCGGGACCTTTCAGTCCCCAAGCCGAAGCTCTATCCATTGAGCCAAACCGGTTTCGGCTCAGTCTGTCTTTTTTTAAAAATATATATTTTTATTGATTTTTTACAGAGAAGAAGAGAGAGGGATAGAGAGTTAGAAACATCAATGATAGAGGAACATCGACCAGCTGCCTCTTGCACATCCCTTACTGGGGATGACCAGCTGCCTCTTGCATACCCCCCACCGGGGATGTGCCCGCACCAAGGTACATGCCCTTGATTGGAATCAAACCTGAGACCCTTCAGTCCGCAGGCCAACCCTCTATCCACTGAGCCAAACAGGTTTCGGCCCAACCCAGTCTGCCTTCCAGGGGTTTGCTTCCCCCTAGGACTGTGGGGTCCCTGAGGGCTGGAGTCCTTCCCTCCCCTTGGGTTCCTTGGGAACTGCTCCTGGTCCCTGCCCCTCACCTTTGACCTTGACCTCCACAGCGTCGCTGCTGTCGTCGATGCCGTGCTGGACCTCGCAGCGGTAGATCCCGGAGTCGTTGGGCCTCAGCTCGCTCAGCACCAGGGACACGTCAGTGAGTGAGGCCGGGTAGGCGGGCAGCGCCACGCGGAACCGGTAGGCCTCGCTCACCTTGACCCGCAGCCCCCGCGCCACCAGCACCTCGGCCTCGCGGCCCCCGGACAGGAAGGTCCACTTGACCCGCGGGGAGCCCAGCGCCGCCCGGTGGCCCGGCCGCGAGGAGTGCACGTGGCAGGGGATGGTGAGGGCGCCGCCCAGCACGCCCTGCAGCGGCGGGGCGCCCGCGATGCGCACGCGGAAGGCCCGGTCCTCTGTGGGGGGACCGGCAGGAGCTGCACCCCGGTTCCCAAGCCCTGCCCCCGATCCTTCCCGCCCCTCCCCAGGGCTCCCCGGCCTCGCTTTTGGGTTTTCCTAAACCGTCCCCAACATGCTGGGCCCGGCCCCCAGGGTCCTGCAAACCCACTTCTCCATCCCCAGATGGGTCCCCAAAGTCTCCCAGAGTACCGCCCCAGGATTTGTGGGCTCCACCCACAGTCTTCTAGCCCCGTCCCTGGGTCCTACAGTCCAGTGCTCCAAACTTCTGTCTGTTCAGAATCTCTCCCAACTCCACTTCTGTTCTGCCTCCCAGCCCTCCCTCACCTGACTCCCCCAGCCCCACCTCAAGTTTCCACACTCTTCAGGGACCCACACCTCATCTCCTTTCTGCAAAGGGTCCCAGCCCAGACCTTTCCCCAGAGTCCTCCAAATTCCATCTCCTCCTCCCTGAGGCGCTCCCTCCCTCCCCAAGCTGGAAGAGGTTGGTGAGGGCCGAACAAGGGGGAAGAGGCAGGAGACAGAGAAAGTGACCGCAAGCAGGTTGCTTACCTGAGCTGTCCCTTTCCAGAGCACCGGCCAAAGCCTCAGGGACCCCAGCCAGGGTCAGGGCTGCCAGCAGGGACAGGAACAGGGGGGCCATGCTGCAGACTGACGGGGATTTGGGGAAGAAAGATAGGGTTAGCCCTCGCTGGTGTTGCTCAGTGGATAGAGCGGTGGGCCTGCAGACTGAAGGGTCCCAGGTTCCATTCTGGTCAAGGGCACATGCCTGGGTTGCGGACTCGAACCCCAGTAGGGGGCGTGCAGGAGGCAGCCAATCAATGATTCTCTCTCATCACTGATGTTTCTATCTCTCCCTCTCCCTTCCTCTCTGAAATCAATACAAATATATTTTTAAAAAAGAAAGATAGGGTTAGACCTCAGGATGGCCTTACCACGGCTCCCTAACATATCCACAGGGACTCACACCGGGCCCCAGAAGCCCACTGCCTCCGCCTCACCACTAACTCTGTGTCTGATCCCTGTCTCCCCATGAAGGTGTTCTTTGGAGCTGATGCACTGGTGCTAGTGAGCTCCCTGTCCGACTTAAGGCAAGTTCCCGACCCTCTCTGGGCTTCTGTTTTCTTGTAAAAGCACTATTACTACCACCGCACTGTTTGTGATGAGGCTGCGTGCTTTGAAAACATTTATATTCTAAAAAATGAAAAAATTAAAATTAAAAATAAAAATATCCTGTACAGATACCCAGAGCCCAGCACACAGTAGGGGCTCAATAAATGCGTACAGCATATAGCATGAGCGGTGGGTACCATATGCCTGTAAATGTTTAGAGTTCCCTCTGCCTCTCCCAGTGCCAGACTCCTTCTTTGAACCCGGAGTCCTCTCCCCCCACTGTACCCCTCCAACTTCCCTTCTTGTCCCTTCCTCCCTGAGTATCATAGCCACCTGGCCTCCCCTGGGAGGGCCTCCTAGACTGAGCCCAGGCAATGTTCAACTTCTCCCCAGTGCACCCCCTCATTGACCTCTCTCCACCCCACCACAACGTATAAGGAAACCCTTCTCTCTACTCCCCAGCACCTTCCGCCCCCCTCCTTGGCCGCCTTCTCTTTTCTCCCTCCCAGTCTTTCCTTTCTGTCTGGCACAGGCTTTCCCACCGGATCTCCTGGCTCAGAAACCAGCTGGGACAAAGCCCCTGTCTCTGCCAGGCTGGCCTCCATCCAGCCTCTCCCTCCCCCACCCTAACCCTGGGCCGGGAGGTGGGCTGAGGGGGGTGGGTGAGACTAAGTGAAAGAGGGGATCTCCCTCCTGGCCTTGGCTATCAGAAGCTCTGGGAGAACCCAGACTGTTCCATTGAAGATCTCAAAGCACTTCTACACTCACAATGGGGGGGTGGGGCTGTAACGTTGAGAAATGGGGCCCAGAGAGGGATAGGGCTGACCTGGAGTCCCCATGTGTCCCCATGTGCCCCTAAGAGGGAAGGCTGCGGAGGAGCTAGTGTCAACGGCATCTTTGAGCATCAGGCTGAGAGGACCAGGAAAACCCACGTCTGCCGTGGAACTGACCAGTGGGGCAGCAGGAGAGGTGAAGGTTAGCCTGCAGGTAGGACTCAGGAGAGCAGGCCTGTCTCCCCTGGCTACTCACTCCCACTTCAGGCCCATTGTTCCACCCGCTTCTCCCTCACCTTCATACCTGCACCCCTTTCCCAGCCTGAGCTGCTGAGGGATCCCTGTCTTCTCCCAGAGTCTCCCGAGGATACCTCCTCATCATGGTGAGCCTCTGCTCCCCCACTCCCATCCCCCACTGCGAGGGCATCATTTCCTCATGGTCAGAGCTGGGGGGGGGAGGGGCAAGGGTCAGATGCCCAGGGCATCTCTCTGACCTTTGCTGCGGCCAGATCAGAGGTGCTGAGATCGGCTCTGGGCACGGGGACATCTTAGAAAGACGGTTTTCTGGAGTTGGAGGGACCTTTTCGGATGCACAGCCAGCGCCTTCGGTGCTGAGACTGTTGACCGTGCACTTGAGCTGTGCCAAGTCCTGGGCCCGGCGTTCCCTGGAGCCCTCCCTCCCCTCGCTCTGGGCTGGAGCTGCTCACAGACCTGGCTCCCGGCTCTCTGATGGGTGCCCCAGAAACCCATATAGTTGGAGCCATTCTGGGACCAATGCCCTGGGCCGCGCCCTCCCACCCCCACCCCACCCTTTGCCTCTGTTTTGAAGGTGGGAGAATGAAGGGAGAATATCTGAGGCTGAGGATCTGGCTGCCCTGGAGCATAGAAGAAGGTTCCCCACCCCCACCTCTAGCAATGGGAGTCCCCGATCAGAGAGGATGGCCCTGGGTGCATGGTCTCACAGTCAGAGAGCTCTGCCACCCCACCCCACCTGCCAATCACACCACACTTGGACTTTAGTCCCTTCTTGGTACAGTCCTGAGAAAACTTAGGCATCCCTCCTCAGGCACCAGCCTCAGACCCAGGGACCCAGGCCTTGCCTTCTCCACCCCATATACTCCGCCACCTCCACTCCAGCTTCTCATCCTTCCATCCCTAACCTCCAGCGCTCGCTAGGCAGTCTTCCTGTCCCTTCCCCCATGCCACACCACCCCTCACTCCCGCTCTCTCTCCTGCTCCAGCTTCTGGATTTCTGCCTTGGTTTTGAGTTTTCCCAAGCTGTTCGGGAAACTTTCCCCTTGTTACATTATCATTCCTCTCTGACCACGGTCCTCCATCTCCCTCCTAGGCTTCATAAACCCAATTCACCAGGCCGCGCGCGCATGTGTGTGTGTGTGTGTGTGTGTGTGTGTGTGTGCCAGCTCCATGCTGAATTCCCACCAGCTGGCGTCCAAGGTCTGCTCCATGGGAACCAAGCTCCAATGCTCAGCAGGATCAGCTGGGCTGCACAGGCCAGAGCTTGGGTCTCCACAGGAGGGAAGCTCTCAGCTACCCCCTTAGCGGCTGTGTGAGCACCAAGAGCCTACACAATACAGCCAGGCCTCAAAGGGCCTGCAGGAGTAATTGCAGGAGTGGTACAAATAGTCCTATTTACTGGAAGCACACGTAATAATACTATTTAGCAACATTACCAGATGAGCTATTGTATAGCTCCTCCTCATATAAAATCCGAAATATAGATGATGCTTTTGTCAACAGCAAAGTTGGTCGTAACAACACAGGCACTGGTAATACTGTGAGTGGGTCTAGCGGTAACTATCCCTTGATTTTACTGGTATTATCTGGAATAGAAGTTATGCAGGTTCGTTTTTTTCAATCTCACCCACTGATTTTAGAGGGAGAGGAAGGGAGAGAGAGAGAAACATTGATGGGTTGCCTCCCGAACACCCCCACGGGGGAAAGAGCCCACAACCTAGGTCTGTGCCCTGACAGGGAATCCAACCGGCAACCTTCTGTGACTCGGGACGATGCTTCAACCAAATGAGCCACTCAGCAGGGCAAAGCGATGCAGAGATGAATGACGATAACAAAATCGATGGCAAAGCTCTGGGTCCTCTTAGAGCCAGGTGGGCAGAGCTATTCTGAACATACCTGGGGGAAGGGGGGATTCCCTGCTCCTGGCAGTTCTAGGAAGGAAAGCAGGAGTGGTACCCACCGAGGTATAACCTTGTTAAATGCCTCCCAGGTATAACCTTCCCTTTGAGAAAAACGCTGTTTAGGTATTGCCCCGATGAGGAGCCCGGCGTTCAGGGAGGTCAACTAGCTTGGCCAAGGTCACAACAAGTAAGCGCCCGGGTGGGATTCCCGCTCCCAGGGGCGCCGGGATGGCCCGCTACAGCGGCTCCTACCGGCCGTCCCGCGGGCTCCGGAGGTGGGACCTCCCGGGAGGGAGCGGGGGCTGACCGCCCGGGACCAGGTCGGGACAGGCGCGCAGCGGGGAGGGCGCGAGCACCCGGAGGGGCGTTCCCGTTAGCCCGGGGACTGGGGGGCTGCGGGCCCCACGGGGAGCAGCCGCGGGGGTGCCGGCGGCGGAGAGCCAGAGGGTGGCGGGGGCTGCGGACCGACCGCGCCGGAGCATCGGGGGCGGCGAGCTGGAAGCGCTGGGACCTCCGAGGCCAGGGCTGCGGGAGGGTCGCTCCCTCCTCTCTCTCCCTCCCGGGTCCCGGGGCCGGGCTGCGGTCGCGCTCACCTCCTGGGGCCGGGGCGCGGCGCCGCGAAGTTTGTCGCCTCCTCCGGGGTCTCCGCCGGGTCCGGGCCCGCGGCTCAGGTCCTGCGGCGGCGGCGGCGGCGGGGACTGCGGCGGAGGCTGCGCCCGCAGGATGCTCGGGAGAGGGCGCCGGCCCGGCGCCGCACAAAACCCCCTTTCTTCCCCCCGGTCCCGCCCTGCCCTCCCCGGGCCGCCCCCGCCCCCTGGCCCGGAACGCGGGGGGCTCGGGAGTCACGGGACCCGCTGCCTTCCCGGCGTCGGTTCCGGGCGGCAAGGACGCGCGAAGTAGGACATCCTTCTGGGGATGGAGGCCGAGGCCGGAGCGGGGAGGGCGGGCAGGAGGGCGGAGGGACCAGGTGATGCTGCCGCCGGAGGGATGGCAGTCAGACGGCCGGAGGGACTGGTCAAGGGGAAGGGAAGGGGACTGGCGCTCGGAGAGAAGGGAAGAGGAAGACGAGAATGAGAGGTTTGGCTCCTAGAGGGACTCCACACACATCTAAGAATGGGGGAGGGAAGCTCTGCTTGGGAAGCCGGGAGAAGTGCAAAAAGACCGTAGCCACCTCCCTGAATGCGTTTAAAAAAAAAAAAAAATATATATATATATATATATATATATATATATATTATTGATTTTTTTCACAGAGAGGAAGGGAAAGGGATAGAGAGTTAGAAACATCGATGAGAGAGTTGATCAGCTGCCTCTTGCACCCTCCCCCCCCACACACTGGGGATGTGTCCGAAACCAATGTTGCGGAATCGAACCCGGGACCCTTCAGTCCGCAGACCAACGCTCTATCCACTGAGCCAAGCCGGTTTCAGCCCTGATTGCCTTTTGTCTCCTGTGGTGCTCGCGCTCCCTACACGGAAGGGGAGCTGACTTTGCAGCTGGAGGGATGAGGTTGGACAGCAGATTCACGGGTTAAGGGCAGCAGACGTGGGGGAGGGGGAGGGGTGGGGTGGGCAGTGGCGCTGAGAAACGGCGTTACTGCTCCTGCAAACCAATGTGCGAAGTGCAGGGCTTGCCGGGAGCCAGAGGGCCCCCTGGCCAGGGCTCTGGCAGATGAATGCCTGGTGCCAGGGGGTGGGCCTCTGAGGCTGCCCAGCCACTGCGGACCTCTCAGCGGCCAGAATACCAATGACAACCTCCTCCCAGCTCCAGGGCCGCTGCCTCCCTCCTCTTTCCCAGGCTCCCTCCCGCCCTCCTTTCTTCCCTGCTGGGACTCCAGGCAAAGCCCCTGGCACCCATCCACCGCGGCCAGGACAGCCAGACGCCGGATTCTCTCCCCGTGTACCAGCACCAGCGGCCACATCAAGGAGAGCTTGTCTGAGGCTTTGATCCCCAGAATCCTCGGCAGCACCCCCCAAAGATCCCAAAGAAAGTGAGGTGCCAATGCACATGCAGCCTAAGAGCAGGTTCCTAACCTCCCATCTGGCCTGCACCCAGGTCCCCCTCTGTGGGAAATCGGGGCTGCCTTCCACCGGACGTCCCAGCTGCCCAATCCTTGAGGAATTCTGGCAACGCCCAGAGACAAGACAAGACGAGACGTATCTCCTGTAGAGACAGGACAGGAAGACCTGGCATGGAGGGCGGTACAGTCCCTCAGTAAGAGAGATGCCCCGGGCAGGGAGGTGACAATGAAGAGACGGAGCAACGTGCTTGGGATGGTTCAGGGAGAAGGACCCTCAGTTTATTGATTTCATTAGATGCTAACTGCGTGTCCACTACGAACCAGGCACTAGTTTAGGCCTCGGAAGGAGTGCTGCCCCAGGTCCTCCAGTGGAGAGAGGGGTCTGAGGCCTTTGGGACAGATCCGCACATGGTGGCCCAAGCACCTCCCTTGGCTGCACTGAGACCGTCTGTCCCGCGGGACAGTGTCAGGGGGTGTGTGCACATCAGCCGGACCCACGCCGCTCTTCTCCACAAGGGACTCCATGGGGCAGGCAGCCAGATGGTTGGAACGCAGTCCCCGTGGTGTAACCACAGTTTTTGCCTCCGGCAAACTTGTCTGTGACCTGGGAAGACAGAGAGAGCGACCTTCCTCACTACCTCGCCTCCTGCGCCCTAGAAGTGCGGGCACAGTTTGGTGCCCTGGGGCAGTCCAACCTTGACTGAGGCCAGCAGCACCTGCGTGGGGACCAGGACTGGTAGAGACAGCCTGTTCCAAGAGGGACACCCCTAGTGGGAAGCAGACAGAGTGAGAGAACAGAGCAGCTGCTCTGTGAAGGTCTTGATGAGAGCCAGGATTTGAGTCATGGCACTGTTTTGCCCTTTGCAGTGGCAAAACCTTGAAAAGGTTTTAGCTCCTCTGAAACGCTTCTGTAGTAGCATCTACTGTATTGGGTGCCATCTACTGCTCTGGGTGCCATCTATCTACTGCTCTGGGCTGGGTAAAGGAAGCCCCTGGCCCACACGTCAGCAAAATCGACTTCCTTTCCTTCCTCTACTTCTCTCTCTCTCTCTCTCTCTCTCTCTCTCTCACACACACACACACACACACATACACACACACCCTGATCTCCACCAGATCTCCTGGCCTGGTAGTCAGTGGGCCACTCCTCTGTGATTGAGATGGGGGCTCAGTATTTGAGAGAGAAACCTTTTCTCGAGGATTTCCTAGGGGAGGAATAAATACCCCCAAGACTCCCCCCACATTGCCAGGTCTAACGATTCACACTGAAGTCTAATCATACTTGGAATGGCAGTTTCTGATCAGGGACTTTCTTTACTGTCTTTACTTACATCTTCACCCATAGCCACGTGACCACCCTCCCGTCTCTATTCACTTGCTGAGCGGAGGCAAAAACCAAGACCTTCCCTTCTGGGGCTCAGAAAAGCAAACAGAATCAACGGAAGCAGGAAGAGCCCAAGTCACAGTTCAAGTAGAACCACTGGCCCCGTAACAGGAGGAGGATGTCTCAGGTAGCCTTAGGTATCTTCCGGATAAAGAAACGGAGACCAGAGAGGTGAGGTGACTCTCTAGGGTCACACAACAGGTAATGGACTGCCCGTGACCAAAATGAAGTCTCCTGCCTCCCAGCTCAGGGTCTTGCCGGGACCTGAGCTGTCTCCCTCAGGGGAGAGAAAGCCTGGGAGCGGGGAGAGAAGACAGAGAGGAGGGAGAGTCGGGGAGCGCTCCTCCCTTTTCCGCGTGCAGCCCAGCTGGCTCGCCTCCCAGCCTCCTGAGCCCTGGGGAGTTTTCCAGTCTCTCCAGATGAAGACAATCAACCCCTGCCTCTCCCCTCCAGCCGAGGTCATGGCCCAAGTTGAGGAAACAGAATCTCTCCCCTCCAGGTCCAAGATCTCCCATCCCAAGAGCATTGCATCTCCAGTGCTAGCCTTGGGCCTTCCTCACTGGATCCCCAGCCACCAAGGCCCCTGGAGGAGCCTGTCCTTCCCAGCCCCTGGAGCACCTGCTCCCACTTTCCCAGGCGTGGGGGTAAGGGCCCAGGCAGCTCAGCTCCTCTCCGAGGCCCTGCGTGTCACACAGGCACCTGGGAGCGTGCGAGTGCAGCCGAAGGGGAGGATGGAGGCCGTGCGGAGCGCTGGCACAGCTGTGTCGGGAGAATGGGGGCTTTGATAGCGTCTGAAAGGGGCCAGGAAGCAGGGGCTGCTGGCCTAGGCGAGGGGGTGGCTCTAAGGGCTCCTGGAGCTGAAAGAGAGTGGGGGTGGGAAGGGAAATGGGGGTGAGAAGGGAAATGGGGGGTAGGGGGCCAGTGGTGAGGCCTACAGACTGAACAACCCCCGCTGTATGATCAGGAGCCGCTGTCCCCTGAGCAGACAGACCCTTGCTTTGAGGGATGCAAACTCCTGTGTGTAGAGGAGACCATCTGTTCCATAAAGGACAGCTGAAGGTCCCGGAAGGCTCGACCCTAAGTACAACCAAACGTGCCTATTGACCAAAAGCCCCTTCCCTCAGCTCCCTGCAGTCCTGTCTCTGGTTCCTGATGGGGAAGACCATTCACTTTCTTTTAAAATATATTTTATTGATTTTTTTACAGAGAGAAAGGGAGAGGGATAGTTAGAAACATCAATGAGAGAGAAACATTGATCAGCTGCCTATTGCACACCCCCTACTGGGGATGTGCCTGCAACCAAGGTACATGGCCTTGACCGGAATCCAACCTGGGACCCTTGAGTCCGCAGGCTGACGCTCTATCCACTGAGCCATACCAGTCACGGCGACTTTTCTATGATGCTGGGCCAGCTATTAACCTCTCTGAGCCTCAGTTTCTTCACCTGTAAAATAGCACTAACACCTTGTTTTATGGTTTTGATTAAATAATTTAAATTAACTTTAAATTAAACTTTAAAAGAATGAAAGTGCTTCAATCCCTTAAAATCTAAAACTTAAATGCATCTAATTATATATGAACTTGGAGGCAAAGCCACTCAGAAGAATTTTCTGATTATAAAACTCAGCATTTTTTTTTTAAACTCAGCATTTTTACTATACATTTCTAAGAGCAAAAGAGCCATGGAGAAATCTTTATGTTGGCATTACTATTTTTGAAAAGTTCTATTTATTATGATAAAGCAAATAATTACAGTAATAGTTTTTAGAACTAAGATTTGCAGCTAAGACTGGTTTGGCTCAGTGGATAGAGCATTGGCCTGTGGACTGAAGGGTCCCAGGTTCGATCCCATACTTGGTTGCAGGCATATCCCCACTGTGGGGGTGGGGGGGGTGTTGGAGGCAGCTGATCAATGTTTCTCTCTCGTCGATGTTTCTAGATCTCTATCCCTCTCCCTTCCTCTCTGTAAAAAAGTCAATAAAATATATTTTAAAAAAATAAAAAAGAACTAAGATTTGCCGTATAAAAGAAAATGAAAGTTAAGCAATAACTGCTAACCTTTCATCTGAATTAGACATAACAGCATGAACTCATGATGTGTGTGTGTGTCTGTGTGTGTGTGTGTATGTGTGTGTGTGTGTGTTCTGGAGAACAGTTATATATAACAGTTTATAAATATTATTTGTGTATACAGTTTATTTAGGAGCAGTAACAACCTGATAACAATCAATATGTCTTGTGCCCAGACTTTAGTCTTGAACTTTCCCCTAAAAGGAACCAGAACACTGGAGAAATTCCAGGCCTGCAGCAGGATAGTTTTTCATACTTGAGAACTCAAGTCAAGTTCATGTCAAAAGGACCCAATAGCCAACTTGAGAATGACTCCCACTGGCCAAACAACTTTAGCATTAAGATGAATAATAACTGTAGGAGATGGAGACATATCAAATAATATAAAAAGTCAATAAGTTCATAATGCTACTAAAACATGAAATCACTGGTCACCTTTGGACATTGCAAACTCACGAATTTGGAAATCCATAGGGTACAGCAGATCCTATTGGTGCCCCTGCCCATATCCTCTTAGCAGTGACCTCCACAAGCCAAAGGCTGCTGACCGCTGAGGACGTTTTTCCCACTGGGGAGGTAGGCTTGGCCTAAGTGCACGGTGAGTCAGAGGTCCCAGGGGACTAATGCCTCTGAGACAGCGTGCGACCAGTGGCAGAGGGTGAGTTGGTAGGCAAATCGCCAGCCCCCTCACCTCTTGGGGAGGACCTGTGAGGCCAGTTCTCCAGTCTCCAGCTGCCCAGAGTCAGAACCTGTTCAATTATTTGGATTACGTATTCAATTATTTATTAGACTCCTTCCCTTCCCAGTCTCACTTTCCAGATTTATTATGATCTGGGAACTTGCAGGCCCACAAAGTCATGAGCATATGTGGGTGAGCACAATATTCCATTTGAGCTGAAACCGGTTTGGCTCAGCAGATAGAGCGTCTGCCTGCGGACTGAAGGTTCCCAGGTTCAATTCTGGTCAAGGGCATGTACCTTGGTTGCGGGTACATCCCCATTGGGGGGTGTGCAGGAGGCAGCTGATCGATGTTTCTCTCTCGTCGATGTTTCTAATTCTCTGTCTCTCCCTTCCTCTCTGTAAAAAAATCAATAATATATATTTAAAAAACAAACAACAATAAAAAACCACAGCACACTTGTGATTGGGAATGAGCATGCTCAGAGGGCGCACGTAAGCTGCGTGAGCGGGAAGCCAGGCTCCCACGTTGCTTGTCTCTATTGCAGCCGTGCGTCTCTCTCGGCTTACCGTATAGTTAGTTTTATGGGATTTCTCTGTGGTCAAACTCCCGAGGAGGAAAAAGCCTAGGCCTGCTTCTTGGATGGGTCACTCTGATTTTTTGATGTGAAATAAACATGGACTGCCGCCACACAACAGACCCACTTAGGGGTGCCCGTGGAAGACAGTGCTGAGGGAGGATCCTCGCAGGGGGGTTCAGGCAATACACTGGCCACCTACTTTGCCGTGAGAGAGGGGATTTGAGGGCAATATGTGCATGAACTCTTGAACAGTGGCAAATGGCTTTGTTGGTTGGCCAGGAGCCAGGAAAGGGTAAGACTGGAAGACTGGAGATAAGAACGTCTGGGGAAGAGCTATAGGGGTGGACGTACAGCAGTGGGCATTGTGTCTTGTGGCAGAACCCTTAAAGAACATTCACTGCAGAGGAGACGCTGAATAGCCAAGGGAACAGGAGGATTCTGGTGGGTAACAGCCAGCCTCTGTCCTCCACCACGCCAGGGCTTGCACAATGGGCCGTGAATGGAGTAGCTGTGCAGCAGACACGGAGACTATGTGAGGGCTCAGCAGCAAGGGCTCCCTCTCACCAAGGCTGAAATAGAGACAGACAGTGACCCTTCCCCATGGTACCATCCCTTAAGGAGCCCCACCAGCCACTGGGCAGCATGATGATTACACCGAACCGCATTCAGTCTGGAGGAGAGAGCAGTATCTCCTTGCTGGGATGGATAGTCTGGGTGTGGATTTGCCTTCCCTGCCCACACACCTTGGGCAGCACCATTATCAAGGACATAAGGGAAACGCTGTAGCCTTATGAGATCCCATATAGTGTCACCTCTGACAAAGGGGATCCACTTTACTAGTGAAGGAAATGTGGCAATGGGCTCAGGACCACAGTCTCCGCTGGCCCCTGATACACCACATCACCTTAAAACTGCCAGCCTGATAATCCACTAACATGGTCTCTCTACAACACATCTAAATACCAGCTTGGGCCCAGATGGTGTTGCTCAGTAGTTGAGCATAAACCTATGAACCAATGACCAGGTCACATACTTGAGTTACAGGCTTGACCCCCGAGTGTGTGTGGGGGGGTGTGCAGGAGGCAGCCAATCAATGATTCTGTCTCATCACTGATATTTCAGAGGGATAGAGAGTTAGAAACATCGATGAGGGAGAAACATCGATCAGCTGCCTCTTGCACACACCCTACTGGAGAAGTGCCTATAACCAAGATATATGGCCCTGACCAGAATCAAACCTGGGACCCTTCAGTCCACAAGCCGACGCTCTATCCACTGAGCCAAATTGGTCAGGGCTCATCACTGATATTTCTATCTCTCTCCCTCTCCCTTCCTCTCTGAAATCTACCAGCTTGAGGAAACATCCTCTGGGATTGGGCTACTGGCTTTCAAAATACAGTATATATTTTGAATAAGTGGCCATTGTACGGGGCTGTATTCCAGACAGCTGGAAATTATGGGCCAGGAACCAGGGTATGGAAGTAGAATACTCCTTCACAATCAGCCCATGGTCCACGTGGGGAATTTGTGTGCTTCCTGTTCCTTTCAATGGAAGCTCTGCAGAATTAGAATCCCTAGTTCCTAGTTGGGAGGGTCACAGTAAGGGTACCACTAAATCTAAGGCAATAGCAGCCGCTGGGTCATTTTGGGTACCTTATGTCAACTGACCGACCAGTAGACACACAAAAAAATTACACTGACAAAGACATTTGGTTTTGTTTATTCCATGTCCAATGGTAATCATGAGCAGGCAATTGCAGCAATGTTGGTCTCTCAAGGGCATGGCAATGAAAGGCTGAGGCCTTCAGGATGAAGGTCTGGGTTTTTCCATTGTGAAAACACCAGAGACCAACAGAATTAATTGTAGAGGAGGGAGATGCTGAATATTGATTACAGCCTTGGAACCAACTGCAGCAACGGTTATTGTAGTTTGTCCCACTAGCCCTCCCGTTGCAAGACACTTTTTTTTTTTTTTTTTTTTAATACTTAGAAACTGCCATCAGCCACCGTGCTGAAGAATCAGTGACAGGACAAAGTGAATTTGACATGGGACCACACATGGACCTGAGCACTGCAAAGGGTGGACTGTAGATATGACCCACGTTCTTCAGCATTCACCTCTACAAAAAGGCTCTTGGTGAACGTCTGTGACTCTGCCTGAAGGCTTTTCCTTTTCTTTTCTTTTCCGGCTGTGGGAACATGTTTGAGCACAGGGCTAACCTGGAATACTAGAGGGTTAATGCCTCCAGAAGCAACCCTGAATCTTCCAACAGGAAGTTCCCCAATGATACCCTAGTTCCATTGCCCCTTGGGTGGGATTCTCTGAGACAGGTTCTGCACTGTCTTTCAGAATTCCCCCAAAGGACTGAGCCTCAGTTCCTCCACCTGCTCTATTACACAGCGTTCAATGGCTTCCTTCCCTTTCCTGTCTCAGTTCTCCACACCTCTACAGTGCGTCTTAGCATGACCTTGAACTCAGTTTTATACTCAAACTACTTGTACTCAATGCCTTTTTAAATATATATTTTATTGATTTTTTACAATGAGGAAGAGAGAGGGACAGAGAGTTAGAAACATCGATGAGAGAGTCATCGATCAGTTGCCTCTTGCACACCCCCTACTGGAGATGTGCCCGCAACCAAGATACATGCCTTTGACCGGAATCGAACCCGGGACCCTTCAGTCCACAGACCAACGCTCTACCACTGAGCCAAACCGGTTTCGGCCTCAATGCCTTTTTAAAAAGTATACATTTTTATTGATTTCAGAGAGGGAGAGGGGGAGAGATAGAAACATCAGTGATGAGAGAGAATCATTAATTGGCTGCCTCCTGCACACCCCACCCTGGGGTCTGAGCCCACAATGTAGGCATGTGCCCTGATTGGGAATTGAACCATGACCTGGTCCATAGGTCAATGCTCAACCACTGAGCTACGCTAGCTGGGCGCAAACAACCTTAATTCAACATCTGCTTTTAGGGAACCCCACTGTCTTAGTCAGTTTGGGCTGCTAGAACAAATGAGCATAGATGAGGTGGTTTATGCAACTAACATTTATTTCTCACAGTTCTGAAGTAAGCAGATCTGGTGTGTGGTGACCACCCACTTCCAGGTTGACATGCAGCAGCTTCGCATTGCATTCTCACCTTGTGGAGAGCAGAGGGAAGAAGCAAGTTCTCCTGATTCTCTTCTCATGAGGGATCCACCCTCTGGACTGACTTACTTCCCAAAGGTCCCACCTCCAAACACAATGGCTTTGGGGGTTAAGATTTTAACATATGAATTCATTTTGGGGGGGAGGAAGGGAAGTACAAAATATAGTCCATAGCAGAAAAATGGAAGAGAATCAAGCATTAAGCTTACATTTTCTGAATGGGTTATATGTCAAGGTAGCAAAGTAATTGATGAGGGAAATTCTCCTTTTTATTTTATTTTATTTTATTTTTTAAAAATATATCTTATTGAGCCGAGACCGGTTTGGCTCAATGGATAGAGCGTCGGCTTGGGGACTGAAGGGTCCCGGGTTCGATTCCGGTCAAGGGCATGTACCTTGGTTGCGGGCATATCCCCAGTGGGGGGTGTGCAAGAGGCAGCTGATCGATGACTCTCTCTCTCATCGATGTTTCTAACTCCTATCTCTCTCCCTTCCTCTCTGTACAAAATCAATAAAATATATTTAAAAAAAATATATATATATATATCTTATTGATTTTTTACAGAGAGGAAGGGAGAGGGATAGAGTGCTAGAAACATCGATGAGAGAGAAACATCGACCAGCTGCCTCCTGCACGGCCCCCACCGGGGATGTGCCTGCAACTAAGGTACATGCCCTTGACCAGAATCGAACCTGGGACCTTCCAGTCCACAGGCCGATGCTCTATCCACTGAGCCAAAGCAGTTCCGGCGAAATTCTCCTTTTTAGATGATTATAGAGTACAGCTAATAAGTGAAGGAGGGATGACAACATTAGAACATCTCCATTTTGTACTCCTAATGATATAATGGCTCTCGACAATGATCATCAGTAGGTATTACATAAAAAGCTAATGGGGATGAGTTGAATGGTGGCCACAAAAAGATATGTCCACATCCAAATCCTTAAAACGTGTAAATGTTAACTTGTTTTTAAAAGGGTCTTTGTGGATGTAATTCATTACATGAATTCATTCCCTAAATTCAGTTAATGGTTTTGAGATAAGATGGGAGAGTGGGGGGGGGGGGGGGGATACCAATGTGTCCCAGAATCCATACTGCCCTCCTTGGTGCTTGTGGTAGACTTGGGTACTGCTGCTGCTACCAAATAGTATTTCCAATTTTGCTTCTGGGCCAAGGTGACTGCTCTTTCCCGCTCCCTTGCGACTGAGTGGGGCCATGTAATCAGTTCTGGAAAACTGACTTGTGAGCAGAAGGGACGGGTGTCCCTCTGGGCCATAGCTATTATTTTTTACTTCTGGCATAGTAACTTAACAGTATTTGAGATGGTGACTACTCTATCAGCCTGGGTCCCTGAATAACTAAAATGAGAAGACCCACTCCCTTGTTGACCATAATGTACATGTAGCCTACCTAAGTGAGAAATTTTTATTTTAAGCCACTGAGATTTGGGGTTTGTTTGTCATCGCACCATAAGTTAGCTTCTTCTGACTAATACAATGCCATACAACAACCAATCTTACAAGCTACCTGCTAGGAACCTGAATAATAATCATTGTTCTATTGTTGCTATTATTGTTATAATAATAATCATTATTATAGTTACCACTTACTGAGTGCCTCCTATGTGTAACAGACATGTACTACCCAGTACAGGCATTGTCTCAATTCTGCTCACAGCAACCTTGGAAGGTATTAGCCAAATGACTAAGACAGGAAAATCAAAGCTTAGAACTAGCACAAATATTTCATTTGCTATCTGAGTGAGGGTTATTGAAAATGCTATTCTTTGATCATCCTCTGTCCCTTATACAAATTATCTTTAACAATCATAGCAAGAACCGTCCTGGAATGCACGTTTTCGTGTATAAAGTGCCATTAAAGAGTTCATGACCTTTGCTCCTGTCATTACTATTCTCTAGACCAGGCTTTTGTGGTGCAGATAGATTGCTTGAACAGTAAAAAATAATATATATGAAAAATGAATTAATGGCATTCGAGTTTGTACGTAGAGTTGCTGGTATGCTTCCTTTAGCCAGATGTTAAGAGTGCTCCGGTCCAGCTGCCCCTTTTCCCTGGCGGCCATGGTGGTGGTGAGCGCTAAAACAAATGCACAACCACCCCCAGTATCAGCCCTGTGGGATGTGCTGGTGTGTTTGCCGCCTCCTCCTTCCATGGGGTTGATATCCCGTTAGTTGTAACAACGGTATAATTTTCCCTTCTTTAATAGTAGTCCTGAGAACCCTTCTGGGAGACTGGTAGGATACAAACACATTTAGAGATATTTTTAGGTCTCTCTTTTTATTTGTTCTGTGGCGGTGTGTAGGACTAGGGGTGGGAGCGCTCCTGGCGGATTTAAAGTAATCTTAGGTGAGTTTGTGGCGCCCCCTAGCGGTGCTTGGCGAAACACCCTGGGTTCTCCGCGTCTGTACCGGGCTGGGTAAGCTCACGGAGTCTCCAGCTCTGTTCGGGGCTCTTCTCGCCATCCCCTCCTGCAGGCTCCTCCTAAGCGGCAGTAGCCCTCCATAGGCGCAGTCTGCACGCTTTATGAGTTCATCCCCCTCACCCTCCACTCCTCGCTGCGCTTACAGCTTCGTCTAACACAAAAACTTCCCGTTATTTTATTGCTGTATGCAGAGGTCAGCTAATGTCCCCTGGGCGCCCCTCCCACCCCCTGGCAGTGGCTGCGTTGTCTGATGGGAGCACGCGAACCGCCCAGGGGCCTTGATCCGCAGGTCCGCAGGTCTGGGGGTCGCAACTACACCCCGCCACCGGGACGCCACCACCTCCCTCCCGGCACCCGACCCGCAGGAGTCCCGGGAGGCGGGTCCGGAGGGGCTGTTCTTCATCTGGTGAGGGGAGAGGCTCGAGGGAAAGGGCAGCAGGAGACCCCGCAGGACTCGCAGGCGTTGTCCCATGAAGGGGCCCCCGGATGCTGAGCAGAGGGTCCCCTACTCGGAGTAGCAGTAGGTCCCGTAGCTGGCCTGCTGGGGCTGCGGGAAGCCGAAGCTGCGCACGCCGGGGTCGGGGAGGCCCCCGCAGCGCGGCCGCGGCACGGCGATGGGGAAGCGCACGCTGCCGTCCGCCAGCCAGCCGCCGTCGCACTGGTCCAGCCCCGAGAACTTCCAGGCCGCGTACAGGTGCCCGACCTTCGCCACCTCGGCCCCGCGCCGCCGGCAGGCCGCCTGGGCCTCAGACAGGGTCAGCCGCCCGGGCACGAAGAACACGCGGCCTGGGGACGGAGCGGGTCACGGACCGGCCGGGAGCAGGGCGTGCGGGGTGCAGCGGGGATGCGGGCTCCCGGCGAGGGCGAGGCTGCGGAAAGCGGAAAGCGGGCCGGGCTGGGTGGGAGGCGTGGGCAGGGGCGCGGGTGGGGTTGCGGGAGGCGGGCTGGAGCCAATGGGCGGAGCGAGGCGGGGCCAGGCCTCGAAGAGACAACCTTGCGGGTGCGGGTCCCCAGCCCCAAGGGTTTCACTTTCCCGCCCCTATCAGCCAGACCCCGCCCCCACCCGCCAGACTCCTCCCCATCCACCAGACCCCGCCCCCACCCTCCAGACTCCTCCCCATCTGCCAGACCCCGCCCCCACCCGCCAGACTCCTCCCCATTCGCCAGAACCCGCCCCATCCGCCAGGCTCCGCCCATCATCCAGACCCCGCCCCCGGCGCCGCGCTCGCCGCCCCTCACCTGCCTGCGTTGAGGTGAAGCAGAAGGCGTCGTAGCGGTCGCGCTTCCGGTCGCGGGGCCCGTAGCTGCGGATCCCAGGCCGACCGTGGCCGCCGCACGGAGCACGCGCGGTAAGCACAGGGTAGTGCACGGACCCCTCGAGCAGCCAGCCCGCGTTGCACCAGTCGAGCCCCTCGGTCCACGCTGGAGGGAGACGAGGGATTAGAGGCGTCCTAAGCAGAAGCCTTACCCAAAGGTCTGGGCCCCGTTAGCCCGGAGGGAACCCAGGCGGTGCCCGGGGCCGCTCACCCTGGTACAGCTGGGCGTAGGTGGCCAGGCGCCCGTTCTGCTCCTCGCATGCCTGCTTCGCCTCGTAGTAATTGAACTGGTACCTGCCCCGGCGGGGCTGGTACGGAAACACCACACCTGTGGGGGGCAGACAGCACTGGGAGGACAGCGGACGAGGGAAGGGAAAGGAAAGGCGGAGGAGATGTCGAGGCAAGAGCCCTAGGATCCCCGAGTCCGCCCCCGGCCCTCTCCCCCGCCGGAGAGGAGGGGCTGGAACCCCGGGCCTCACCCTCCAGGCGCAGGGTCAGCGCCACGCTCTCGTCCTCGATGCCGTTGATGAGCTCACAGCGGTAGCGGCCCTCGTCCTCCAGGCGCACGCCCGCAATGACCAGGGAGGCGTCTAGCCGATGCCCCCTCCGCATCCTGGCTCGGCCCTCCAGAGCCCCGTAGCTCCGGGCGTGCAGTCCGTTGGTGATGAGGATGGAGGTTTGCCGGAGCTCCCCGGGCTCCACTTTGCTCCAGCGCACCTTGTAGCTGGGAGGCAGGGTGCCCAGGATGCAGGGCAGCGTGGTCGTGGCGCCACGATGAGAGTGAATGACCTCGTGGATGGGGGGCAGGAGGTAGTGGGGGCCCCGGTAGGATGCTGAGCAGAGGGGGCCACAGTGGCAGGAACCCCCTGACCCCCACTGTGCCAAGTGCCCATCCAGACCCAGTTCCCCGGCCCGCCCCATTCTCTCCTCCTCTGCCCACTCAGCAGTCACTCTCTGGGCACCTCCAACAGTGCCTTCCCCACTTTCCCCACACCGGGCGCTTCTCTCCCACAGATTCCAGGCGGGAGCTGAGATCTTACCTGGGTCGCCGAGGGCTCTGTGGGAGGTGGCGAAGGCCCCCAGGAGGAGGAAGTGACAGAGAGTGGGGAGACTGAGCCAGCGGTGCATGATGGGGAGTCAGCCTAGCTGGGTCTAGAGGCACAAAGGGTGGGCATTCTTTAGGACTAAGGGAGTGAGGCCAGGGTGGGGAAAGCAGGGGTGGTGTAAACTCCCGCAGGGATTCCTCAGAGGGACTGGGGCAGTAAAAGGGGGCTTATGTTCATGGCAAAAGGAAAGGGGGAGGCGAAGGGGTCCATAGCAACCACACCCCCACCTCTGCCCATCCTTCTTCCTCTCTCCCATCCCTCAGTCAGCAGGTCCTCTGCCTATCCCCTTCTCATCACAAGGGCCACTCCCCAGGTTTTGCCATCTGGATTGTCCGCTCCAGTCTCTATCCTTTCCCAGCACGCATGACCATCGGAAGCTGGAGTAAACGTGTCCTGCTTAAGACAGTCTCTCCCTGTTGCCCTGAGAACAAAGCCCAGTTGCTCTGTGATCCAGCCTCTCCCTGCACTTGGCCACCCGTGCCTTCTGCGCTGCGCTCCACACTTGGACTTCTGGCTCCAAAATAGTCCAAGTTCACGCTCACCTCCTCACAGACATCAGTTTGGGCCTCACCTCCTTTGGGAAGCCTTTTCTCTCCCCACCCCCACCCCCGCCCAGTTCACCACACTGTCCAATTCCCCCGCTGGACTGGATTGGGGATTTCCCCCTCTAAGGAGTACTTTTATCAGCAGCTAAGTCAGCAATGTGAGTTTGAAATACATATGTATATGTAGTAAGGTTTCCAGGAATTATGAAGTATAAAGTTACAAAAAAGATTTCAAACATAGTTGTCTATTTCAGTAGTTCTTTTCTCCTTTATTATATATATCTTCATCACCTTGATATTTATTTTGAAAACTGAGGACCCCTTAACCTAGTTTTATTCATTTTAAAAATCTGATTCCTCCACTTCCTAACTGCATGACTTTGAAAAAATTACTTACCTTCTCTCTGACTCAATGTCCTGATTAGTAAAATAGGGATAATAATGCACACCTCCCTTACTGAGAAGTTGTGAGGATTTGAGGAAAAATAACATACACAAACTGCTTAAAAGAGTGTCTGCTATGTCGTAGTGCTGTGAATGTGTTTGCTCATTTCTGCAGCTCCCAGCACCTACCTGTTACAAGCTGGTCTCTTCGCAGAGATGGAGGGAACCGAGACGGGCAGCTTTTTGTCCTGCTGGAGGAAGAGGTTTCCGGTGAAGGAGTTGCCACTGGGAGGTCCAAGCACCTCAGAGCCCTGGACTTGGGCATCTGGTCAGTGCAGTCGGGCCTTTTGCACTTTTGAGCTCACAGGAGAAGCCGAGGGTCCAAGCACTCCATGACCCATTATTTCTCCGAGCCAGGCTCAGTGGCCAGGTCCAGCCCTGTGACCAGGCACTACATCTGCAGTGCTCACTACCCTGGGCCCAGGGGAAGATGCTGGGTGTGGGATAGGGGGCAGGGACCCATTCGGGGGTGTGGAGAAGAGGAGGCAACCAGAAATGACCGCCTGCAAGAGTACAGAGAGTGAGGTGCCCAGTTCATCATGCTCTTAGACCAGAGCAAGATATTGATGGGTGGGTAGGAGGATGTTGGACCAATAGGCATAGGAATGAGGCTTCGTAGCCGTCAAGCTCCAGATGCCTGCATTTTTCCATATGGGCTCCTGATTCATCTGCAGAAAAAGGTGCTGGGCCAACAATCTTGGCTTCATGGGCACTAACTCCTTAATAGGCCAGAACTTAGAAAACCCAGAGGAGCTGTGGAGGAATGGAGCACCCCTCCCCTCCTCCTTTCCCCAGCGAAGTCCTCACCTCTGCCCTCCGGTGCCTGGGTGCGCATCGCCTACAGGAAGAGGCTCTCAAGGTGGGAACCAGCTGCTTTGAGAAACCTGACCCCTTCTGTCCAGCCCCCCATCTGTCAATCTGTCTGTCCTGTCCTTCTCTGTCCCCACCCCATCAGAAGCACAATTCCCCATTGTCCCCGTCTCTCCCTCATTGTTGAACAACAGGGGCCCCTTTCTTTGTCCTCCGGGTAAAGGCAATAAACTGTCAACAGCTGGGGATGTGGGATGCAGGACCGGCTGGCACACACCACCGGAAGAAGGGTCTGGGCTGGGGGTGGGCTTGGCACAGGAACTGACATCCCCGAGAAGAGCAGAAGGAGGTGGGGGGCAGAGAATGGTCAGTGAGAAGGTTGAAATGGGGGCTCCTTCCATACTGTAAGCTTCGAGGCTTTTGTGAGGCTGGGCTCCGTAGAGGGCAGAGTGTGCGGTTAGAGTTACAATAGGGGAGAGGGAGATTAGGCTGCAAGGAGGATTTTCTGTCCCCAGGAAGGGACATGGTGTGGGAATGTCTGAGGCGGGAAGGATTTGGGAAGCTCTCCAAGACAGCGGTCATGTTTTTTTTTCCCTCCCTACTTCCCTACCTCCTCTTTCAGCAGAGGTGCATAATCTTAAAGTTCTCAAGGGAACTTACCTGGGTAGAAATTCACTTCTCAAAAGTCTTTCTTGTTAGGAAGTGTTTTTTTTTTCCCCCTGAAGTCTAAACTCCTATTGGAGTTCAAGCTCATTTTAAAAACCTTCCTAAGGAGGTGTAATTTACAGGCAACAAAACGCACAGCTCAATCAATGTTGATATGTGCACAGGCCCATGTAATTACCCCGCTCCCCCATCAAGACATAGCACCTTTCCAACACCCAGAATAAGCAAGCACATTTCTGTTTTGTTTGCTATCAATGCAGAGGGAGGACTCCCTCCATTAACAGCCATTTGGAAATGTTCTGAGCTTCCAGTTGCCTCTCAGCCTTCTTTCATCTCTGCTAAGCAACCACACACCAGTACTTCTGTGTTTCCCAACTGGAGGGAACTTCGGGATGCTTAGTCTCCTGGGTTACCAGAGGAAGAGGAGGTGGGAGGGGAAGGGACTTGCCCAAGACTGTGCAGAAGGCAGCTGTTGAGTCAAACCTAGAACTTGCTGCTTCCCCGCCCCCCCCTCCCCCCAGTAATCCCTCTCCACTCCTCTCCTTGGCCCTCCATGTTGGAAGAGCTCCCAGGGTTTTGACTGTAGATCTAACAACAAGAGCTCACCCCCATGGACTTGATTAACTGTCTTTTCCCTCCCTTAGGCTCCATCCCTGTTTCTAAGTCCTTCCCTCCTCCCAGAGTGGACAAACAAAGAGGACAAATAACCCCTGTCTCCTGGGCCAGGACACCCTGAGCCAGTGCATCTGATTGGCTTCCACCCAATTCAAACAAACAGCTTCCCACAGGGAGGGGGCGGGTCTAAAGCAAAGGCTCCCCAGCCTGTCCTACCACCACTCCCGCTCATGCCTCACCCACCACCCTTTCTCCCCAGATCACTTCGGGACTGTGGTTTAGACGGCTCTGGTAGGTAAGTCCATATCAGGCTGAGTTTGGCATGGAGGTAAACCTAGAACTGTTTGATAGATGCCAAAAGAACCGTTTCCAGATAGAATGAGAAAGGAACAGACCAGGAATAAACATAGTAAATAGTCGAGCTATTTACGCTAACATAGTGGTTAGTGTGCTCAAGGTCACTTTCATTCTCAGTTTTTCCCAAGGCACTGCAAAATAGGAATCCAGTAAGACAGCTTGGGCTTGAGTTGGCAGCTTTTCACTGAATTAGCATCTTTTAAAGAGAGAGTTTTGCCACTTCTGCTACTTGCTGACCAGAGGGAGGTGGAATCACCTAGAACAAGCATGAAGTCCTGACATCACAGGCTCAGCTTTACCCGCTCCGGGCACATTTGGCTGACTAGTTTTCTTGACCCCTGATGATGGCATGATCCCAGTTTATTACTGGGAATGTCACATGAAGGACTGGAAGATTTGGCAAAATGGCACTTTAGGGAAAAAAACAGGGTGGGAACAGTGCCTGACGCATGCAACACACTCAATACATTTTGGCTCTTATTATTGGGGGTGGGGAGAGACACCGAAGAGAATAGAATCAATCAAAACAGACACTAGCTGCTTGATTTTAAAGGATCACCTGATTTTTAAAAATACATAAAAATTACACAAAAGTCAATGTCCCACTTATTTTTTTTTTTATAACAAAAGTAATACCTATACATAGTAAAAAAGAATTCAACCACTACTAAACTGGTAAAATAAAAAGCAGAGTGCTCTTTCCTTCTTTCTTGCTTCCACCTATAACCATTAAACCATTGTTAAACTTTTCTCTGTCAGAAGTTTTTAAGACTACAATTCCTGGCTGGTTTGGCTCAATGATAAAAGCATTGGCCTGGGGACCAAAGGGTCCCAGGTTCGATTCTGGTCAAGGACAGATGTCTGGGGTTGCAGGCTCGATCCCCAGTAGGGGGCAGGCAGGAGGCAGCCAATCAATGATTCTCATCATTGATGCTTCTATCTCTCCCTTTCCCTCTCTGAAATCAATAAAAATATATTTTAAAAAGACTCTATGAGAATGCAGATAAGTAGAAACATACCATATGCATTTATTCTTTTTAAAATTTATTTTAGAGAGAGGAAGAAGAGAGAAACATTGATTTGTTGTTCTACTTATCTATGCATTTATTGTCCCCTCAGCCCGGCCTGCCCCCCTCACAGTCCAGGAGCCCTCAGAGGTGGAAAGCAACTCGGCGATCGGGGGAAGGCAACACCCCATCACACCTCTGCCGCTGCCACTGCCAGCAGCGCAAGCCTTGGCCAGCCCTGATTACCTGAGCCTCAGGTGGCGCTGGGCAGCTGCCCATACAAGGCTTGGCTGTGCCTTGGGCCAGCCCTGGGCGGCTAGGGGGGCTGAGGGGACTGGGGGACTCTGGAGGCAGACATGCGGAGCAGCCAGACCCGCCTGGAGGCGGGCCCAACCATGCTGCACACCTGCTGCCCCGTGGAGCTGAGTGGACTGGGTGTTGCCATCTTGTGGCTGTGGGCACCACCATTGTTGAGGGCGTGACAGACGATTGGCATATTTCCTCCTTATTGGCTGTGGGTGCCACCATCTTTTTGAGGGCATGATGGTCAATTTGCATATCCCATCTTTATTAGAAAGGGTTCTTCTATGCATGTGCCCTGACCAGGGATCTATCCTGCAACCAACCGAGTTACCTTTTCAGGGTCCATATATTCTTTTTTTTTTTTTTAATATATTTTTTTTTATTGATTTTACACAGAGAGGAATTGAGAGGGACAGAGAGTTAGAAACGTTGATGAGAGAGAAACACCGACCAGTTGCCTCCTGCACACCCCCCACTGGGGATGTGCCCGCAACCAAGGTACATGCCCTTGACTGGAATCGAACCCGGGACCTTTCAGTCCACAGGCCAATGCTCTATCCACTGAGCCAAACCGGTCCCGGCCATATATGCTTTTTAATTCAATTGAAATCATATCATACAAACTGTTCTCTATCTTACTTTTTTCACCTAATAATATGTTTTGAGAATTTGTCCTATCAGCACTTGACATAAAACTTCATTTTTTTTTCATCTGCAGAGTATTCCAGTGAGTGACTATAGCATAATTTATTTAATGAGATGCCTATTGGTGAACATTTAGGATGCTAGAGGTTGGGACCATTAATCACCAGGGAAAAAATTGAGTCCATAACTCGGAATGGCAGTCAGGCCAGACCGGTGTGCGCCTTCTGAGAGCCATATCCCGCGGCGGCCTGCTGCTTCTGTCGATACATTTATCGGGGAAGGCGGCTTTTGTTATTCTCTCTCCTCACCCCAATTAGGGGTTCGGAAGCCTGGGAATCAGGAAGCACCGGGTCCAAATGGATGCTCAAGCCTCCCACTTAACTCCTTGCAGGTGGAAAAGAAAACACACAAAAACACACACACAGATTTAGGTTCCAGTCTCCTCACTCACATGAAAGGACCAAGCTATGACCCTGCCCATGTGGCTCAGCTGGCTGGAGGGTCACCCTCTGCACAAAAAAGGCTGCAGGTTCAATTCCTGGTCAGGGCACCTGCCTAGGTTTCGGGTTTGATCCCCAGGTGGGATATACGGGGAGCAACCAATGGATGTTTCTCTCCTACATCTGTGTTTCTCTCTTTCTCTCTCATTTCAAAATCCATAAAAACATATCCTTGGGTGAGGATAAAAAAAGAAAAAGAAAAAGAAAAGGCCAATCTAAGACGTCCAACTCTTTCACTTGGGGAGCTTTACAAATCAGGACTCCCCCTTTTCTGCAACCAGAGTCTCACTGACTGGTCTGGGATGGATATTGTCCTCGTCCTCCGGGTTGCTGTCATGGGCAGCCAAAGCCGAACCCACTGAACTAACCAAAGAGAGGTGATCAGGGGGCTCCCCCAGCCCCAGAATGACCACCTGACACCCCCACCATGAGTGAGGTACCCTCCAAGCACTGGCCTCAAGGAGCACAAATCTATGATGGGATTAATGAGGTTGGTGGGATTATCTAAATTTAACAGTTAATTGTAGACAATTTAACAGACATAAAATCATTTTTAAAAATTATCTTTGTCGTTGAAAGTATTAGAGATATTCCCTTTGTTTTCTTTCCCATTGACCCCCTCCACCCGAACCCGCCCCTTCCAGGCCTTACCCACACTATTGTCTGTGTCCATTGGTTATGCATATATGCATGTAAATTCCCCGGTTCAGATCTCCACATAAAATCATTTTAAAAAATAAAAATTCCCTAGCTAGTTTGACTAAGTGGATAGAGTATTGGTCTGTGGACTGAAAGATCCCAGGTTTTATTCCAGTACAGGGCACATGCCTGGTTTGAGGGCTGGATCCCCAGTGTGGAGCATGCAGGAGGCAGCCGATTGATGGTTCTCTCTTATCATTGATGTTTCTATCTCTCTATATCTCTCACTTCCTCTTGGAAATCAAAAAAGATATATTTTAAATAAATAAATAAATAAATAAATAAATGCTATACCTGAGATCCACAGCAGGTGGCGAAAGAAGACTGCATTACCACTCAGACGCTCTAACCACTGCACCACCAACCAGGGCACTATGTGGCATACTGTATTTTCTAACTAAAATTAATTCTATGGCCGAGACTGGTTTGGCTCAGTGGATAGACCGTCAGCCTGAGGACTGAAAGGTCCCAGGTTCGATTCCAGTCAAAGGCATGTACCTTGGTTGTAGGGGGTGTACAAGAGGCAGCTGATTGATGATTCTCTCTCATTGATGTTTCTAACTCTCTGTCCCTCTCTCTTCCTCTCTGTAAAAAATCAATAAAATATATTTTTTTAAAATAAAAATTAAATAGCACTTAAGTTTGTTTTTGTAATTTGTGGACAAAAACTAAATACAAGTACTAAAAATAAAGCCTCTTTTGCAACCCAGGACTCATTGCTCAGTATGAGTTTTGATACATATAAGAAGGAACATAATACCTAAAACCCTGGTTCCAGGACTGTAGGATTAATTTAAAAAGCATAGAATACAAGGGAAATATCAACCATACTGCTTTAGTATTTTAATTTTGCTGTTGATAACACTGTAACGAAGTTGACTTTTTTTAATTAGGGTTTCATCTTGAACACAATATCTGGATTTATCTCTTACTCTTTAGGTATTTTTGTATATCCTGAAGATCTGTACTATTCTAGGGAGTGATAGCTTAGGAGTGAAGATTTGCACTTATTCATGTTTAGCGGACCCTAAAGTAAATTGCTTGAGGAAATTAGCTCCCAACGATCATAGGTGGAGTTTTTGAAGCATGTCCATATTCAAGTGTAGATCAAAGAAGCTCAGCTAAAAAGGATTGTGGACTGGTTGAAATGACATCAGGATTGAGCAAAAAAAGAGGGAGTATGATGATTAAGACGCAAACTCTCAAGAGGAACTAAGGGAGTGGAAGAACTTAGAACATGTGAAATTCCTTAAATAAATAAAAGTTTATTAACTTTAAATAATTGTGAATATGTTACAAATAATAAAAGCCCTCTATACAAAGTCAAAAAAAATAAAATAAAAAAAAAATTAAAAATAATTAATTCTATGGGCGATAATTTATGGATATGAGGGAGTATGACACACTGAGCAATCATGATAAAGCTTTACTATGAAATGGCAGTTTTCCTTTTTTGAAGTTCCTAGGAGGTGTTAATTTAACATAACTACTGATATAGGGAGGCAAGTGATGGATATTTTTTTCAGGTTTTAGTTCTTGGGTGGCTTGGTGAAGCCTAGGAACAGTTGTGGGGGGGAGTGAGGATGCTGACTTCTTTGCAGGATCTTCTTTCCCTTTTCTGCCTGAGGCCAGTCCAAACCCTCATTCTGGCGGGCATTCCGGATCCCACATCTCTCTCCATGCCCCACCCCTAGTCTCCTTCAGTCCCACTTAGGACCCCAACTTTCCCCAAATAGGTGCTCCTGAAGTCAGGGCTCGTGTCTTATGCACATTTTATCACCAGTACCAGAAGGACAGGCCCTGGCACACAGGTGTGAGTCAAAAATGTTTGCTGGACCTGCTGAAACCTCTAATCTCTAGGCTTTTATCAATAACTGTGCCCAGGAAATTCACCCCAACGGTGCTACCTCCTCAGCCTCCACCAATATCTAGGGCGCACTCGATGCTCTCCCCTAGCGTTTTCCTTCCCCATATTCGTGCCAGGGACTGGCTCAGCGTTGGACCCACAGCTGTTTCCGGTATCTCAGCACTTAGGTGCCCTGGTTGCTCAGACACTGCCGGTGGGCAGTGCGTGGCCCCGCCCCCAACCTCCGGAAATGGGCGCGCTCTGGGGCCGAGTTTCTATAGCAACCACACCAGCCAATGGGCCCTCCCCCGGAGAGTTTCTCCTGGGAGGACCGGGACTTGGGTTCCCGCATTCGTCTCTATGGTTTCGACAGCCTAGAAGGACCAAAGCGGCACTTCCGGGAAGGCGGCGGCTCACCAGTCAGAGCCGGCACATGCTTCCGCCGGGAGGACCCGCGGTGACGGTAAGGGGCTGCTGTCCCCTGAGGGGCGCCAGTGTCATCCAAGTAAAGCCTCGGCGGAGGCGGCGGGGGCTGGGATTTAGGCCTCAGAGGAAGGAGGCCCAGGGGAAAGGTAGCCGGCTCTTCAGATCCGCTGGAGAGAGAGGCCCAGGACCACTAACCCAGAAAACCGGGTTGGCTGGAGAGGAGGCAGTGCCTGAAGGTGTGCTCGCAGCCTTCCCAAGGACCGGCGCACAGCCTGGGGCCTAGTCGCTTCCGTCCACGGGTGTCCATGGTCAGCCACAGCAATCCCCACCTGTGCCATTCATGCAGTCCAACAATTGGCTGAACGCGTTCTCAGGTCCTGGCGCGGCACGAAGGGCACCGAGGCTGGGGGATAAGGCCCGGCTCTGCCCGCGGGGCGTATTGTTTCGAATGACCGCGACAAGGGACCGGCTGTGGTAATGCTGCAGAAACCACAGAGAGCTGTCAGAGGCTGAGGAATGTGGCCATTAACGCCGGTCCTGGAATGCCTGAGACCCTGCACCCAGTACATGCCGGTTACTTGATTTGGGCAAGTAATTAAACCGCAGTGCTATTTCTTCGTTTGCGGATTACAGAAATACCATGTCCTAAACGGGTTGTTGGGAGGATGAGATAATTAATCTATGTTAAGCAATTAGCAACAGGCTGTCATAGAGTAAATGCCTAAGTATTATTATTACTGAAATTTAGGAGGTGATAGGTCATAGATAACTTCTGAGGAGAAGCAGAGTTTTGAAGTGGCTTTAAAGACTTCAGAGTTTGGCCGAAACCGGTTTGGCTCAATGGATAGAGCGTCGGCTTGGGGACTGAAAGGTCCCGGGTTCGATTCCGGTCAAGGGCATGTACCTTGGTTGCGGGCATATCCCCAGTAGGGGGTGTGCAAGAGGCAGCTGATCGATGACTCTCTCACATCGATGTTTCTAGCTCTCTATCTCTCTCCCTTCCTCTCTGTACAAAATCAATAAAATATATTTAGAAAAAAAAAAAAGACTTCAGAGTTTGAATTTTACTTTGACAGTATTAAGAAGCATGATAGGGCCTTTTCTTCACTCAATGCTTTTCTTTTTTTAAAATATATTTTTATTGATTTCAGAGAGGGAGAGAATCATTAATTGGTTGCCTCCTACAAGCCCCCTACTGGGGATTGAGCCTGCAATCCCGGCATGTGCCGTGACCAGAATCAAACATGAGACCCTTCTATCTGCAGGCCAACACAACACTCTATCCACTGAGCCAAACTGGCTAGGGCTTCACGCAGTGCTTTTCTGTCGGGACTGTCAAAGTATCTGCTAGGTTTACAGGAAACCGTTCTTCACAGTGGAAATGTGAACAGAAATGTGAGTTACTCTTAATCTGCTATTTTCAAACCTAACCAGACTGGTCATCATTTTTTTTTTAATGTTTTTTATTGATTTTATAGAGAGAAGAAGGGGGTTGGGGGATAGAATTGGCTGTGTCCTGCATGCCCTCTACTGGGGATGGAGCCCACAACCCTGGGCATATGCCCTGACCTGGAATTGAACTGTTGACTTCTTGGTTCATGGACGACACTCAAACCAACTGAGCCACAGTGGCTGGGCTTGTCATCATTCTTAAGTCTAATATATAATGTATAGGAGGGGTGACTTAATGATGTACCTCAGCCTGGCTGGTGTGGCTTCCTACATGCACCCAATCAGGGCCAGGAATCAAGCCTTGACCAGAATAGAACCCGGGATCCTTCAGTCCATAGGTGGATGCTCTATCCACTGAGCCAAACTGGCTAGGGCAATAACAATTTTTTAAAAAGAATATTATAATTAAAAAGTTAAATTAGTCGGGGATGTGATAGAAAGAAGGCCACTTTAGAGTCAGGCAACCTAGGCTCATTCCAGCTCCATTTCTTACTAGCTGTGTAATCCCAGGCAAGAAACACAGGTTTTATTTTCCTCATTTGTAAAGTCATGATAATACCTAACAGGACTGTCAGGATTCAATGAAACTAGACTATGGGTAATCCACCTGTTGTGCATTAAGTGCTCAGTAAGAGTGTCCTTCCTGAGCTGGACAATTTCAAGAGGAGTGCTTGAACAAGACGGAAAACAGGGCAGTGGGGAAGAGGTGTGTAGCGCCCCCACTGAAAGGCAGTGTAAATGCTAGGGCATAGGTAGAGGATATGGGCTCTAATAAGTACTGTTACAACTCAGGTTAACAAGCATCTCATCGCTTGGTTCTTACATGGGAGAAGTTTTCATGTACTGGCAGAGGGGGGACTGCACACAAGCTGCCTGGGTTTGAGTTTTACACACAATTAGCTGTGTGACCTTGAGCAAGTCATCTAACCTCTTTAGACCTCAGTTTCCTCATTTTTAAAATAGAGATAATCATACTTTTCTGGAGGTAAAGTTCGGAAAACCTTCCTGGGGTGGGAAGATTAAGTGACATGATTCATGTAAGGCCTTAGCACAGCCTGGCATGCGGTGAGCTCTCCCTAAGTGTATGTTTACTGTGTGTGTGTGTGTGTGTGTGTGTGTGTGTATTACTTTTTGACATGTTGGCATTGACCTCTCTGTGGTTAGACAGGGAGCTCCCCGACGACCAGGGCTCTTTCCTCTGTCTCTGCCTCAGTTTCAGGAAAGAATTCTAAGAGCAATCAGGATGGATGTGATGTATGGTGGCTCTCTCCTTTCTTCTTAAAGGGATGATAAGTGACCTCTTCTCTGGTGAGGACCTGAGGACAGGGACTCTTTTCTCAACATGAAGGCCACCCCGGAGGTTAGGAGTCATGGGATGAAGTTTGCTGAGCAGCAGCTGCTAAAGCATGGATGGACTCCAGGTGATCCCCATGGGGTACCTTCCACATGGCCCCAATTCCCTGCCTACCCTCTGCCCAAGAGAGAGGCATCATCCTGGATTAACCCTATGCAGTCCACTCAATTGGAGGAGGAAGACTAGCTTATGGGGAAATTTGCAGAAAATTTCTAACTTTTCCCAAAAAGGGGAGAAGAAGAAATTTGACAGTGGGCATGAAGAAGTGGTTGGGAGCCTGGGGCAGAGGGGAAGAAACACGACATCTGTCCTGAAAGAATTATAGAGGAAAAGCTCGGGCTCAGGTAACGGCAGGGGGCCTGAGTGGAGAGGTGTCAGAAAGAATGGAACTCGGAGGGCTTCCGGGAGGGATAGAGCTTGCCCAGTGCTACCAGTGGCATGTGTTGGGGTGCCTTGTGAGAGCCTGGGGCAGGCAGAGTAAGCTCAGTCACTCACTGTCTTCTGCAGGCAAAGGCCTGGGCCGGAAGGAGAATGGCATCACCCAGGCCCTCAGGGTGACGCTAAAGCAGGACACTCACGGGGTAAGCCTGGGCAGGCTGAGGGGGGTATGGATGGGGGAGAGCGGAACCCTTAGGACAGGGAGGCAGGTTCAGAGTTCATGCTTCTTCCTCTGGCAGGTGGGACACGACCCTGCCAAGGAGTTCACAGACCACTGGTGGAATGAGCTCTTCAACCAAACGGCAGCCAACTTGGTAGTGGAAACTAAGCAGGTATGAAGTCTACCAGGCGGCATGGGAAACATGAGGGCCTGGGACATGTGGAGGTGCGGGAGCAGGGGTCCGTCACCCACTCACTGAAACTCCCCCGCAGGATGGAGTACAGATAAGGCGCCTTTCTAAGGAGACCACCCGCCATAATCACCCCAAGCCCAACATGCTGTATCAGAAGTTTGTGAAGGTATTGGAGGCTGGGGGTGAGAGGGTTCATTCTTTTCTTTTCCTTTCTTGGGGCCTGGACAGTTGCCTTGTATGCCCTACATATTCTCAGGATTGTCCTAACAGTGGGATCCTGTGACCAAACTTGCTGTTGCTTTCTAGTAATTAGACTGCCCAGATCCTAAGCAAGAATTGGGGCGGGGGGAGGGGGGGGGGGCACAACAACGGAGTGGGTGGAAGGGCATAGTCAGGAGCTGCCAGAGTGGGGCAGGGAGGGGATGTCCAATTCAAAGAACTTGGAAGTCAGACCTGAGAGATTATCTGGTCCGTTCTTATTTTGCACATGGCCAAAGGTGGGGCAAGAGGGGCTTGCTAAAGAGCCTACAGTTGACTAGTAATGACAGATAGGACTGGAACCCAGGTCTTCAGACTCCCACCTACTAAGCATGTCAATAGAAGGGAGCTAATATTTAATGGTCACCATCTCGTTATTCCACTCTATCCTTGGCCCACAGTTGGTTCTCAATCTGGTCAAATAAAGTACTGTACATAGGTGTTGGGGATGGGGGAAAGGTGCAATCTTTATTGCCAAGATACTTGGACTATGTATGGGATGCCCACCTGGGGGCACTTGTCCCACTGTCATGGCCCTTTCTCCCTGCTTGGGCCCACTAGCCAGGGAGGCCAGGGCTGCTCTTCCCACCTCCCACAGCCCTTCTCCTGCCCATGCTGAGGTATGCAGTTCGGGGCACCTCTCTGTGGTCTGCAAGGAGCGCTATTGGCGGCTGGCAAATTGGTGCCTCCGGGTGTGAGTTCCTGGGAGGCTCCGGGAGGGGAAGGGATAGAGTGGTGTGTTGTGGGCCTCGTCCACCTCATGACTCCTCCTAGACTGCCACACTGACCTCAGATGGGGAGAAGCCAGACAAGGACGTGGAAAGCTGCAGTGACGACGACCAGGAGCCCCAGCCTCCAAAAATGTGAGGCTTCCTTTCAGCGCCGGGGCAGTGGGAGGAGATGCTGCAGATCTCAAGAGGAAGGCCCAGGTCTAATAATGCTTGAAGGGGGCTTCTTTGGGGCGAACGGTGCTGTACTAATCCTCGTATCTCCTGCACCTGGCAAAGCGCCAGGTCCTGAACAGTGTAGAAGGAATGTTTCAGAGGGGAGGAGAGGTCAAGTGTTTTCACTAGATCTGTTTGTAATTTCTCATCTCCCCGCCCCAACCTCCACAGTCTGACTGATGAGATGCTGCTCCAAGCCTGTGAGGGTCGAACAGCGCACAAGTAAGTAGTTACTCGTTAGCTCCTGGGTCTCCCTTTTCTCCGTCACAAGCCCGTCCATGAGGATGGCCGATACCACTTCTTGACTTTTTCACCCCAGGAACGTGATTCATACTATCTGCCCCTATCTGAAGCTGCTTTAAGATAGCTCCTCCCCTACCAGTTTCCCATACAGTCTCAAGAATTAGGCTTTTTCCTGATGCCCACCCTCTGGCTTTGACCCTATTTCAGGGCTGCCCGTCACGGAATTACGATGAAGGCTAAGCTTGCTCGTTTGGAGGCCCAGGAACAGGCCTTCCTGGCTCGGCTCAAAGGCCAGGACCCTGGAACCTCTCAACTGAAGACTGAGAGCAAGGCCCTCAAAATAAAGAAAAAGAAGCAGAAAGAGGAAGAAGGGGCTATAGCAACTGAAAGGAATGCAGACAAGGAGTATCCAGAATACACTGACCAGAGCATCAGGAAAAGCAAGAAGAAAAGACGACCTCAAGATAAGAAAGAGGGGACACCTGTAGAGGAGGAAGAGGTTGCAGAAACAAAAGGGCTTTGGGAACTAAAGAGCAGAGAACAAACTGACTCATCCCCCAGGAAAAGGAAGAAAAAGAAGAGGCAGCGCCATGAAGAGGAGACGCGGGGGGTCTTAGGTAAGGAGGATGTAGGTGGCATCAGAACGGGGAAGGCACACACTGACTCACGTAGCAGAAGCAAGAGGCAGCAGTGCGAGGAGGAGGAAGACTTGGACATAGAGGATGAAGAAGTTAGGGAAGCTGCTGTAGATGGTGGGACCAGGGAAGCAGAGAGCAGAGCATGCGGTGGTAAGAAAAGCAGAAGCAAGAAAAGACATCGGCATCAGGAGGAGGGTGTCTTGGACATAAGCGATGGACATGAGGATGGCGGGACTAGGGAAGTAGAGGGCAGAGCACACCCTGGCTCAAGCAGCAGAGGCCAGAAGAGGAGGCAGCAGCAAGCAGCGGAGGAAAGAGCCACAGGCAGCACTGACCAGAGAGCAAAAAAGAAGAAGCGGAAGAAGAGAGACTGAAGGTCAGGTGCCGGTGTCCTCGATCAGTTTCTTTCCAGGAGTTGAGGCCTCCTGCACCCTCCAAGTGAGGAGTCCTTCCCGAGGAGGCCCAGCTCTGGATACCAGCGTGCTGAGAGGAGAGCAGTACACCTGCCTTAGCTGAGGGAAAGGGCTTCTTCCCCTTTGCAGCTCCTAACCCAGAGATCATGAGCTCAGATGCCCATCGGAGCCAGGCAGCCCAGGGACAAGGAGTGCTGGGGGCTGTGGGAATAGGAACGCAGGTCCCTTTGAGGGGGCATCCTTGCTGAAAGAAACTAAACATGTTGACTTATGTGATATGTCCTGATTCTTAAATATTGTGACGCTAAGGAAAACATACAAATCCCATTCTGTGAGCTGCTTTCTAACACTCTCCCAAATGAGTCAATAAACGTCAGCTTGGGCTCCTAGCCTGTCCATCAGTCCTGACCGGCATCTCCATTCCCAGCCTAGGAAGGTCCTAAATACAAATTAAGTTTCCTTGGCTCCTTTGAAGAAACTCCTTCTGTTAACCTTCTGGGGTCTTGCTACGTTGTTGAATGGAAGGGGAAAGCTAAGAGAACCTCATCCAGTGTCCTGTGTCCCTAAGGGGTAAGAATTATATATGTATAAAGGACAAGCATTGCGAGACTTTTCCAGCATCAGAAAGTATTTAGTGCCCCAAATGCCACAGCAGCTTCTCTTGCTTGTTCCTCCCCAAAGAGGACACCATATCTCCAGTGTTGCAGGCCACCCATTAACCTTTACTGCCAGGAGAGCTTTTAGGTTCCCACCGTTCTGAGAGAGAGGCACTGAGTCTTTATTGGGAAGAACAAACGTCTGCCTTCCCTCACTGCAGACGGTATACACACTCAGTGTCGGGGTATGCTGGCAGATTCAGCTGGTACTTCTTTTCCAGAGCATGTGGTACGAAACGCCCCCCCAGGTAGTGGTAGCGACCAGTGAAGTGGATGGCAGACTTTTTAGGTGCAGTCAGGGAGATGAGCAAGTCTGGCTGGATCCCTCCAGGGTTTCCCTTCTCCACATCCCATCCTGAAAAGAGGGCGGTATTCAGGAAGAGCAGAAGCCAGATGTCTGTCTAGTCTTCCAAACCTCGCTCTACCCTAGTCCTAAAGAAATGGAGAACCCCATGTAGAACTGCATCCCCACCTGAGGAATTGGCATCCCTGGAGCTCCACGTATCCCTAGGCTTTGGTCTCTTGGAGCCAACATGCAAAGGGTACTCCTGAACTCTGCTCCCAGCTGTATTCTGCACCTCTACACTCATTTTAGACTTGGTTCGAGCCTTGGGTCAAGAATCAGGATTCCTAGGTACCTACCTCAAAACAGGGCAGGGCCCCTATCCCAACCTCCTTGAACCCAGCACCTGAGGGAATGTCGATGCTGGCAATGGGCACAGTGAGTCCACTCAGGACACTCAGGATGCTGCGGAAAGGCTCCCGAACATCTCCCTTGAAGCTGAAGCCAAAGATGGCATCCACCACCAGCTCATATAGCTCATCGATCACACTGGCCTGTGGTGGAGCAGGAAAAGCAAAGGATGTCAGAGCCAGCAGCTGTACAGAGTTCTTAACAGGAGAGGGCTGTCCTCTGTACCCACAGAGGCACAAATACAATTTTGTCTCATTCACATGATATTCTGAGAATTAAGTGCAAATCGGTCCCTGATTCAGGTCAAGTTGAGTCCAGACCTGCCTGCCAATGGGGAGGCTACAGTACCGGAGAGCCTGAGACAAGTCAGGAGGGTCAGGTTCTGGTCTCAGCTTTGCCATGATCTGGTCTGTGACTTTGGACAAACCACTTTCATCCATAAAATGTGTTCAAATGTTTAAAAGCCCATCGAGCTCTCAAGTTTCCCACCCCCTAAATCCATCCATCTGCAGAAAGGGTTTCGGCATTGACTTGGCTCCTAAGATAAAGTGTTGACTGCATCCTAGGGGAAGAGGAATGACTACAGAGCGAAAGGAGTGACCAGGGGAGGTGAAGGGGAAAGGAAGCTTTATTTCTTTTTAAAATACGTTTTTATTGATTTTAGAGAGAGAGTGAGGGAGAGAGAAACATCAAGGGGATCAAGGCAGCAGTGCAGGCTTGTGCCCTGACCAGGAACCCAGTGACTTTGGTGCATGGGAGAGAGCTCCAACATCTGAGCCACACCGGCCAGGGCAAGGGGAAAGGAAGCTTTAGAAGTGGTGATAGGAACTCCTAGAGCACACCTTATGGAGGAGAAGACTCTTACACTGCTTCTATTCAAATAACATACTTTAGGCACCTTCTGTGCCAGGCACTATTCCTACCCTCCAAGAATTCAACATCTAGAGGAAGATAACTGCAGATGAGCTCAGCCTAGAAACCTGAGGGCAGCAGAATACAATGGTTATTATGGAGGAGAGCACTGAACTGGAGCCACCTACCTCCCGAGGCATTTCTTCAAGGAAAGGGATGTGCATTTTCTGACACTGGGTCACCAGGGCAGTGAAGAGTGGCTTGTTAGGTCTTTTGGGGTAATAGATGGTTGGCTGGTAGCCCTAGGACGAAAGGAAAGGGGTAATTCATGCTCAGACCCTAGAAACCTTACGGCCTCCCCACAGCCCTCCACATACTCACAAAGAGTTTGAGGTGTCGAGCACAGACCAGGCCATCTCCTCCGTTATTCCCAGGGCCACAGATGATCAGGACAGTAGGGGGGCTCCTGGACATTGACGTGGGGGGATATGTCTGAAAGGCAGAACCAGAGGGGATTCAGAGTAGGTTTGCGCCAAACAGCCCAAGCTCACCCCAACTGTCCCACTCCATTGGGTTCAGGCCAGGGAGCCAGGGGGAAGAGTTGCACCACCGACCTTGGCAATGGCTGTAGCACAGCTCAGCCCAGCCAGCTCCATGAGTTGGTCCACGCTGAACTGGTACTCCTTAAACAGCTCCTCGTCCACGGCCTGAGCCTCCTCCTGGCTGAGCAAACCCCTCTGCTCAAGGGCCCGGTCTCGCGGGCGGCACAGCGTCCCAAGCCCCGCACCGTGGGGAGAGCCCTCCGCCCGCACGCCCGGCCGGAGCCCGGCCCGCCTACCTCAAGTACTTCACCGGCGCGCTCGCCATGACCTCTGGGTCCCCGCGGCCACGCGAGATCAGCCGCTGCGGCCCCCACAAGGGGAGCCCCGCGCGACAGGCGTTGGCCTGGGATCTGACGCGCGGCAGGCGCGACCCCGCCACCAGCAGCCCAACCCCGAACAGAGACCACAGCCGGGACATCCAGCTCGCCGGGCGCGCCCTCGGCCCTGCCCGCCGCCCCGGCGCATGCGCGGCGCTAAGCCCCGCCCCCGAGCGGCGGGGGCGGGACCACTCGCCGGAAGCTCCTTGAGGCTCCCGCCCGCTTAGCTGCGCGCCCAGTTCTTCAAGTTTAGCGTGGCCGTGAGCCCGGGTTCCCGCCCTGCCACTGAGTGAATTTGGACACTCCGAGTTTCAGTTTCCTGTCTGTAAGACGGAGTAAGGTACACACATTTCCTAGGGTGGCTATGCATGCAAAGCGCCGACGGGAGCGGGGACTTAGGACTCAATAAATGAAGTTAGTGCCGAAACCGGTTTGGCTCAGTGGACAGAGCGTCGGCCTGCGGACTGAAAGGTCCCCGGTTCGATTCCGATCAAGGGCATCGACCTGCGGACTGAAGGGTCCCAGGTTCGATTCCGGTCAAGGGCATGTGCATTGGTTGCGGGCATGTGCATTGGTTGCGGGCAGATCCCCGGTAGGGGGTGTGCAGGAGGCAGCTGGTCGATGTTTCTCTCTCATTGATGTTTCTAGCTCTCTATCCCTCTCCTTTCCTCTGTGTAAAAACATTTTAAATATATATATATATATATATATATATATATATATATATATATTAAGCTAGTGTTCTTTTTTTAAAATATATTTTATTGATTTTTTACAGAGAGGAAGGGAGAGAGATAGAGAACTAGAAACGTGGATGAGAAACATCGACCAGCTGCCTCTTGCACACTCCCTACTGGGGATGTGCCCGCAACCAAGGTACATGCCCTTGACCGGAATCGAACCTGGGACCTTTCAGTCCGCAGACCAATGCTCTCTACCCTGAGCCAAACCGGTTTCAGCAAGTTAGTGTTCTGATGTATGCTGCTACTAAGCGTTTTATACAACTTTGGGCCCTCTCCTCACATTCACTCCTCCTAACTCTGTTTACCAGGACAGCACAAGGTACTTCCTAATCATACAGAATACTTAACTCTTTGTCAAAATAATAGTAATAGGAAGTAGGATGAGTATGCCATTGTCAGAAATGCTGAAACCATGGACTCCAGGGTCACGATAATATTTCAAGAAAAACCTGGAGAGGAAAACTAAGTCTCTTACCCAAGAACTTTTAGCACACCCTTGCTAAAAGTTAAGGGAGAAGGTTAAGGGAGAAGTTGGTGGAATAACAAGTTACCATTAAGGCACTAAGATAATGACTCAGGTGGAATGAAGGTCATTTTTAAGCTAGATTTATTCTTTTCTGTGTCATGAAATGCTTCCTGACTAGTTCATTGTGAATAGCAAGGACCCCCTCCACCTTTTAACTTCTCTTCTGATAATCTCCTTTTTTACTTATGAGGTTTATCATCTCGTATGGGATGTACCCTTGGTCTCCAGCTATGCTTGTTTTTACATGTTTGTGGTGGGAAATTGAATTTACCAGACTGTGACTGGTGGAAAACGTTTTGTTAAGCTGTGTTTATGGTTGGAAATTGGGTTTTCAGTGTACATTACAATTGGATAATCTTGCCCAAGACCTCATTAACTTTGTAACTTTACCAGTATATAAATAACTACTTTCATGCCTGTTTGAGAAATTAATTTGGTGATTCTGAAAATTCATTTCTAAAGCACGAGGTGGAGCCTTTTTCTTTGACATACATAGATAACATTTTGAATACTTACTAGTATATGTGCCAAGTGATAACATGAATCCTCTTATTTCATCTTCACAACAACCCTGTTATTATTCCCATTTTACAGAAGAGAAAACTAAGACTCCAAGATGTTGAATGACATGCCCAGTAAGTACAGTGATAGCTGTCAGTGGAGCTAGGATTCAAGCAGCTTGACCTAGAGTTTGCAGTATTAAGCATCATTCTACACTCACTGAACTGATTCCCAAATGCATGTGTATGTAATTAAAGGCTTGTCACTGCTGATTTCCTTTTGATGAGATGTAAATAAAAAATGACACAAAGCATCCCATCCCACCACACACACAGAATTTACCGAACAACCAAATGACAGCTGTCCCCAGGAAGGCAGTGCCCAAGACCTAGCCCACTTTGTTACTGTTCCTCACTTTTGGAGTTTTCTTTGGGAAATACCTTCAAAGTCAATTTAGAAAGGGCACATGGATTGACCACCTACTGAGTACCAGATGCTTTTACAAAGATTATCTAATTTGATCCTGTCATTCCTATATTTTTTTTCTCTTCATGTGATAGATAAGGAAATTGAATGGCAGAGAGAAGTCAAGTAATTTTTCTAGAGAATACAGCTATTAAATGGAACAGCCACCCAAAACCGGTTTGGCTCAGTGGATACAGCATCGGCCTGAGGACTGACGGGTCCTGGGTTCGGTTTCGGTCAAGGGCACGTACCTTGGTTGCAGCACATCCCCAGTAGGGGGTGTGCAGGAGGCGGCTGATCGATGACTCTCATCAATGTTTCTAGCTCTCTATCTCTCTCCCTTCCTCTCTTTAAAAAATCAATAAAATATATTTTTTTAAAAATGGAACAGCCAGTGATGGTTAATACTGAATTGGCAATACTCCTGGATGGCAGACATTGCTACTTATCCCTCGAAATCCGTTCTTTTTTTCCTTTGATAACAGAATTCCTGAAATCTAGCTGGCTACATGGATGCCCATCTAACACTGCATTTTCCAGTCTTCCTGGCAGCAGCTAATCATACACGTGTGACTAAACTCTGACCAATGAGATGTGAGCAGAAATGATATATGTAACTGATTGTTTTCTCCCACTTCCTCTTCTTACTGGCTAGAAGGGAGGTGTTATACTGAAGATGGAGCAACCTTTAGAGCATGAGATGTAAATCCCAGGTTGAGGGTGGCAGAGTATCCTGCCTACCTTCCCAAGCTCCACAGAGCACTATATTAGCCCTGGGCTACTGATATGAGACAGGAATAGAGTTCTCGATGGATAAAGGCTCTGTTACGGTGGCTTTTGTTATACAGTTGGTGAAACTGCATTCTAATCAAGACAAAATAATATACTCCATTTACGTAAAGAAGATTAACAGATGTCTCCCCAGCACCTACTTCTGTGCCTAGCACATACTGGTAGTAGGTCCTCTACAAATATTTATTTATTTATTTTAAATACGTTTTTATTGATTTAGAGAGAGAGAAAGAAAGGGAGAAGGATAGTGAAACATCTCTGAGAAACATCATTAGCTGTTTCCTGCATGGCCCCTACTGGGCCCGTCGTCCCACGCACCGAGAGGATGCAGATTTGATTCCTACTCACACTCTTGGCTCAGCAATTTATATAATATTTAATTAAATTACAAATTACAGTAACACATACAACCAGCATAAACACATTTGTTGTCAAGTAAACAATGGCTTAGCTGGGGGAGTGGAACTGCCCAGCATTGCAGGAGAAGGGACTCACCACCTAGGTTAGAATCACGGCTTCTCCGCTTACTGGTCTGACCTGGGAAGACAAACAACTTAGATTTCTTTGCTCTCTATTCCTCACTGTGAAAGGGGATTCGCCTGTTGTGATTAAAGGAGAAAATAGTTGTGAAGCACTTAGAACCATGTGTGGCATGTGCTAAGTGATTAAAATATTTAATATAATTGTGGCTACTGGCAGCCGTTGTCCCACAGGCTACAGACCTCAGGGGCCTGTATCCAGCCTCTGCTATGTTTCATGGAGGAAGTGGAGTGCATTGGTTGGTTAAGCTGCACCTTCTATCCTATATAATAAAAGCCTAATATGCTAAGTATCCAGTCATCTGGTACTCTGTTCAACCAATCAAAGGGTAATATGCTAATGATATGCTAAAGCTGCTCAACCGCTTGCTATGACATGCATTGAACACCAGCGGGAAGACACTCCGATTGGTAGGTTAGATTGCTGCTGGGGTCTGGCAATTGGGACTTAGCAAGATGGGCCGGACATGCCCTGGAGCCCTCCTATGGTCCCTCCCCAACTGGCCAACCTCCTCTCATCCCTCCCTAGCCCCAATCGTGCACATTGGGGAGGGGGGCATCCCTTGGCCTGGCCTGCACCCTCTTGCAATCTGGTACCCATTGAGGAATGTTGGAGAGCCAGTTTCAGCCTGATCCTGCAGGCCAGGCCAAGGGACCCCACTGGTGCATGAATTTGTGCACCGGGCCTCTAGTAGTATTATAACCCCACTTCCCATATGAGAAAATGGAGGTCTGGAGAGTCATTGACTTCAAAGTCTCTTGGTCAAGAAGTTATAGTTTTTAGAACTGGAAAGGGCCTAAGTGATCATGAGGTTTGGATCCAGAAGGAACACTCCATTTCCCTTTTCTCTTTTGCCTGTTGAATCCAAAACTCCCAGCAAGGCGCGAGCAGCCTCAGTGCTGACACTGCAAAGCCCTTGTCCAGCCTGCTCGGGAGCCCACTTGCTGTCTGTGTTGTAACCCGAGTTCATACAGCACTGAACACCTGGGAAGAGTCTTGGTCCCAGAACCCCCTCAAGTGTGTATGTTGGGGAGGTACCGCTGAGGCCAGTAGGGTGGGGTCACATGATCTTGCAGAAGCCAGATGTGGTGGGTCTCCTTGGTGGGTCCCTGCTGGAGGTTTCCCTGGGCTGTTGAGATGACCTGAAGGAGCCAGGGCAGGGCTTGCCAGTGGGAGTGGCTATGGACAGAGAGGGGCAGCCCGCTCTGACTCTAGCTTCTGCTGCCCCCTCTAGCCCTTACCTCTGCCGGTGGGCTGCAGAGCAGTAGGGAGCAGATGGAAGCTGCATGCCCCCACCTTCAGCGGGACTCTTCCTTCCTCTGAGGTCTACAGTCAGGCCGTGCAGGAGGCAGGGGACACGCCAGGCCTCCTGGGCTGTATAAAAGTCGTTCAGATTACTAAAGAGCAAAGACAGAGAGGCTCAGGGCACTGCATATTCCCAAGCACCGGTCCATACCTTCCCCCAACGTTAACAGCAGTCATGTTCCATTAAAGTGTCCAAAGTCACATCCTCTCCTACTCCCTTTATCACTCTCCAGGTCTCCTCCCCTCCCCCAGGGACCTACTCATTGGCTTGGGGGCCACTGGGTACCAGGATGCCAGAGCACTCCATTGGGAGGGAGGGGGGAGACTTGGTCTCCTAATGGGAGATGGGCCCTCGGTCCAGGACGATGAAGGACAGATACATTCATTGTAGGCCTCTCTGATCCAAGACCACCCTGGTGGAAAAGAGAACTCTGGGAGAACAAGGAGGGAGGTGTGAGGGAATGTGTTGGTCACACTCAGGACTATGGTTGGGGCAGGTAAGATTGAGGAGCCGGGGCCCTCTAGTGGATAGACATGGGAATGACTTGCAGTGCCTGGAAGGAAATACACGGAAAAGGTGTTAATGAATCCAAGTCAGCAAATAGCAATTAACTCTGCCCCCAGATTTGGAAGCCTTTGAGGGAAGAGACTAGTAAAAAGCAAGGTAGGGTAAAAGGAGCGCCAGGTACCTGGCACCTAGAAGGCTTCCAGCAAACCCTGGCGCTCTAAGATGCAGCTCTGGAAGGTAGGAAAGCTGTGGAAGCAAGGAGAAAGAGGTGATCCAGAAAGAGCTCGGGGAAATGGGCCAGGGTCTTGAGAGGGAGCAGAAATGGGGGTGGGGCTGGTTTGGGGTGTAGGCCTGGGGTGGGGAAGAGAGGCAGTAAAAGGAAAGAAGGGAGTGGGGAGAGTGCTCCCCTTCCGCCGGGACAGCCTGCCCCTGCTCCCACGCCAGCCCCTGCACAAGCCAACCCAGTCCCAGGGAACTCTCACGAAGCCTTCTTCCTCCTTCTCCTGGTGGCCCTCCTCCAACGCTCTGTCTTTCCACCCACCCACAGGTCCCTGGGGTCAGGTAATGGAGGGACACTCATTCAGGTGCCCTCCTCCCTGGGGTGTTATGAGCCCCCCTCAACCCCCAGGGCACTGCTGCAACACCTCCCAACACCCCCAGAAGCTCTGCCCCACCCCACGCACCTGTGCTTTGCTTCTGCGGGGCTTCCTCCCAGTCTGGCCAGGGTCCCTGCTGGGCAGGCCCCCGCTGGAGGCTGAGGCTTCCCTGGGACTGAGATCTGGGCATGAAGGGGAGTAAAGGGAATCCGTTTCAGAAAAAGGCTGAGGATGTGCACGTGAGTGTCTGTTCCCTCCAGAGACTTGGCCCCAGAGAGACAGAGAAGGGCCAGAGCTAACTGGCCCAAGCCACAGATCTGAGAACCTCGTAATTTCAGGGGGAGGCCTGGTCTTCTGGCTGGAGTCCCCACTAGCAACTATCATGTTAGAACTCAGGCTCATGGACTGTCACATGTGGCCAGGGCCTGGCCCCCACCCCATCCTGCTTGCTTGAGACCTCCAAAAGCGAAGACATAGAAAGTCGGTGGCCACCTTTGGATGGAATGTCCTCTTTCCGTACCAGGCTGATTTAATGCGTATTTATTTCTCACCCAAGGGCATACTTAGAGAAAGGAAGAGAGAGGGAGAGAACCAAAACCGGTTTGGCTCAGTGGATGGAGCGTTGGCCTGCGGACTGGAGGGTCCTGGGTTCCATTCCAGTCAAGGACACGTACTCTGGTTGTGGATACATCCCTAGTGTGTGTGTGGGGGGTGTGCAGGAGGCAGCTGGTTGGTGTTTTCCTCTCATCGATGTTTCTGGCTCTCTATCTCTCTCCCTTCCTCTCTGTAAAAAATCAATAAAATAAAAAAAATCAATACAATATATATATTAAAAAAGAGAGAGCCAAGACCGGTTTGGCACGTCCCCGATGGGTGGTGTGCAAGAGGCAGCTGATCGATGATTCTCTCTCATCGGTGTTTCTAACTCTCTATCCCTCTCTTCCTCTGTGAAAAATCAATGAAATATATTAGAGAGAGAGAGAGAGAGAGAGAAACATCAATGCGTGATGTTTGATTGATTACCTTCTGTACCCCAGTCCACAACCCAGGTTTGTGCCCTGACCAGAAATGCAGCTGGCAACCTTTCGGTGCACCGGACCATGCTCCAGCAACGGAGCTGCTCAGGCTAATTCAGTTTTACTTGCAAGTTGTAAACAGGGTGTCCTAGTCTTTAAAACAAGAGGAGACACGCCCTGGCCGGTGTGCTCAGTCTTTGGAGCATTGGCCCACGTAAGGAAGGATGGCGGGTTCGAGTTCTGGTCAAGGCATGTGCCTGGGTTGCAGGTTCAACTTCTGCCTGGTCAGTCTGGGTGTGGTGGGGGGCAACCAATTAATGTGTCTCTCTTCTATCGATCTTTCTCTTTCTCTCCCTTCCAACCCCCTCCTTCTCTTCTGCTCTCTAAAAAAATCAATGGAAAAGCTATCCTTGGGTGAGGATTAACAAAAGAAAAAAGAAAGAGGGAGAAGGCATAAAACCTATGAAATAAATGTAATAAATACTGAAGTGTAATTTTTAGTTCCTGGGATGGGGGTTTCCTGAGGGTATCTCCGAGGGTGAGGGAGCAGGCAGTTGAAGAGGCTGAGGGGTGGAGAGCCAGAGGAGGAGCTTGGGGGAGATCCAGGAGAAATGGCCCCAGAGAACCGGCGACGGGGGAGAGAGGGACTTCCTTGGACCACTGCCCCCATCCTGTGGCCCTTCTGAGAACTGCAGCCGAAAACTTAAGACACCACCTCCTCCTTGGTGTGGCTCAGAGTCCCTAACTGCACTGAGCTAGTTACCCTGGCACAGCCCTAGTGTTGGACACATGCCACAATCCCCCGCCCACCTCCCACCCCCTGCGGCCTCACGGGAAAGTGATACCTGTACCTGATGCTGCCGCGGGGGGCACGCGAGCACAGAAGAGCAGTCAGGCGCAGCATCCCTGAGAACATCAGCTCTGCTTACCTTACCTCCTCCTTCTCCAGGTAACCTCCCCCCACCCCCAGCTCCTGGTCTCGGTGTCATCTCACCGGGGAGGGAGTTGGGTCCAGCCCACCCTGAGCCAAGTGGGTCTTCATGGCGTCCGCCAGCTTGGCCACCAGCCGTTCACGCACAGAATCTGGCTCCTTCTGGGGAGAGGGAGGAGAATGGAGTGATGGGGAGGGCCGGGGCTTTGTGGTTCTCTGGGAATTGGGGAAGAAAGACACAGGAAAGCGAACAAGGAGGGGGGTTTTGTCTTCCTTCTCTTTTGCCCCATTCCCATGCCTTTGCCGGAGTCCTGCCCAGAACTGGGGACAGAGACAAGTTCTTCCTCACCGGAGTGTCCTGGGACTTAGCACACATGTGCCCAGTGCATGTTTGATGGGTGAATGAATGGTGCAGAGAAGACCAGACATGAGGCAGGCCTGTCAGCCGGACAAGGCTTCCTGGAGGGCTAACAGGAAGAGTGAGATTCCGGGAGGGGAGGTCTCACCTGACACTGGGCCAGCGCTTCCTTGTAGTACTTCAAGGCCTGGTCATGCTGCCCCAGCCTGGCTGCAGCAGCCCCCAGCCCCTCGCAGGCCTGCCACTGCCCCTTCACGTCCCCTGGGGGAGAGAGCCCGAGAGGTCCTTTCTTGGCTCCTACTTTCAACCCTCCCCTCCAGAGGCACTCCCCACCCCTAATTCCCTGCTCTGCTTCCTCACCCGCCCCAAGGACTCTCAGCCTTTGCTACGCCACCCACAAACCCCCTCGCACTCACCAGTGTCCTGGGCAGCCTGCAGGGCATGTAGGTAGTTGTCTCTGGCCGCCTTGTGGTCCCCCAGCTGGCTCAGTGCAAACGCCAGGCTGCCAAAGCTCCGGCCTTGCTCCCACCGCTGCCCCACAGAACCTGATGACAGAGCCCCCTCCCAACCCACCCCCAATTCTAAGAGGGGCCTTGGCCGCTGGGGTATCAGGACCCCACCCCCCAACAACCAGAACAGTCCTCAGCCCAAACACACCTTCAGATGCACCTCAAGGCCCAAACTTTCAGTACCCAAATTCAGCTGCTCCTCAGTCCCGAGTTTTGGCCTGAATGCCTCCCCCTGGGTTCTCTGAGGCACGCAATGGTCTTGTGAGGCAGGCGAGGCAGGGATTACTAGCTCTTGCTTCTGCCCATTGCTGCCTTCCCTTTTCTAGGCCTCAGCCTTTGAGCCCACAACCCTCTGTCCTCTCCAGCTAGCCCGTCTCCTGCATCTCCAGCCCCCTGCTTCTGGGCTCCCTGACCCCATAACCAGTCCTAAAGGCCCATTCACTCTTCAGCCTTTGGGCCCCTGTGGGGACCCCTTCCTTCGTTCTTTCGTCTCAGTCCCATTCCCCAGCCCCTGGCACTCACCGTGCAGGTCAGCAGCTTTCTGGTGAAACTCACGGGCTTCCTGATAGTGGCCAAGGGCATTGTGGGCCATCCCAAGGTTCCTCAGCACCGTGGCCTCCTCTCCTGGCCCCCGGCACAAAGGCAAGGCCTGCAGGAAGGCCTCGACCGCTAGTGGGAACAGCTGGAGCTGGGAGTAGCCCAGGCCTAGGTCGTTATAGAGCTGCCCTAGAAGGCAAGGCCAGGGTCACTGGTAGCCGGGTCAGATGGCGATACGGATGTGGCCCCTGTCCCACCCTCAAAGCGCCCCACCATCCCCTTCCCCGGCCCCCAGAAATGCCCCTGCTCCCACCCCACCAGGTCAGATCCCTCACGTCTCCGACCACAGGCCTCACCGAGCAGCCGCCGCTCAGTGCTCATCTCCGCCAGCCTCCAGCTCTCCTCCAGCACCTGCACCACCTCGCCCACGCCGTGCTGCCCGCTCTTCAGCATACACCCCGCCGCAGCCCCCAAGGCCAGGGCTGCAGCCCGGGGCTGCCCTGCTTGGGCATAGGCCTGGCTTGCTTCCTGCAAGCACTGGGCTGCCAGCTCAGGCTGTCCCAGAGCCTGGTAGCAGGCTCCCATCTTTGCCTGGGCCTGCCCCTGGTCCCCGAGCGGCTGGTAGTGGCCCAAGGCCCTGCGGTACCAGGCCACAGCTTGAGGCAGGTTGCCCAGGGCTTGGTAGGCCAAGGCCACATTGAAACACTGGTCACCATGACACCTGCCCTGCGCCTTCTCTTCAGGTTGGGCTCTGAGGAGCAGCTCGAGGCCTCGGGCTGGGTCCCCCGTCTCCACGTAGGCAGCCCCCAGGTTGAAGGCACAGGCCCGGAGCATAGGGGTGTCCCTTTCTCGAGAGGCCTTGGAGGCGAGGAGAAAGGCCCTCTGGAAGCTGGTCAGGGCCTCGTGGTTCTGGCCAGCGAGGAGGGCCCTGTGGCCAGCCCTGGTGAGGACTTGGATGCGGGCCTCATGCTGCTGGCACTTCCTTTTCTTCTTTTTCTCCGTGGAGCCTGGGGGCTCGGGCTCAGGCTCTTGTGGGGTATCCTCAGGGTTTGGGGAAGACATAGCACTGACAATGGAAAGCACAGGGTTCAGTCTGTCACCCTTCGCTGCCTCCAAAGCAGGATCCCTCCCGGGCAGTGATTTTCAACTGTTTTCATTTCATGGCACATGTAAACTAAACATGTAATCACTGAGATTCTGCAGCACACCAAAAAATGTATTTTTGTCATTCTGACAAAAAAAAAAGTATAATTTTGATTCATTCACACTGGATGGCTATTGTTGACTTGGCTGCTGTCACTGTGTATTTGACAATCTAAGGGAAAAGAGATCAGTGCTCTAAAAATTCTTGTGGCACACCAGTTGAAAATCACTGCTCCAGGGCAATTCAGCTCTGCCCCTGCCTTGATGTGAACCTCAGAGTTTTAAGAATTTCTCTCTGGCCTTAACCGGTTTGACTCCATGGATAGAACGTCGACCTGTGGACTTAAGTGTCCCAGGTTCAATTCCAGTCAAGGGCATGTACCTTGGTTGCGGACGCATCCCCAGTAGGAGGTGTGCAGGAGGCAGCTGATCTGTGTTTCTCTCTCATTGATGTTTCTAGCTCTCTATCCCTCTCCCTTCCTCTGTGTAAAAAAAAAAAATCAATTAAAATATATATATTTAAAAAAAATTTCTCTCTGCCATCTGACTTTGTTTCATCTCTCACATGGGCACCATATCAACTCTCTCTAATGTCCCGACAAATTCTTAGTCTCCTTCCAGACTCAGTACGAGTAATAGCTTCCTTCAGAAAGTCCCCTTCCCCCCACCAACTGGGTCCTTCCACACCCCCATAGCACCTTATGTCTTTGGTGGCATTTATCACATGGGGTTAGAGTTGTTAACTTTCTTGTCTGTCTCTCTTACTAGATTTGGAGCAACTTGAAGGGCCTGGCACGTAATAGATTCTCAGTAAATATTTATCACATGAAATCAAAAGGTTATGGAGATGAATGGTCTGATGGTTGCACAATCTGAGTATACTTAATGCCACTTACAATGGTTTAAAACTATAAATTTAAAAATATTTATTTTTATTGATTTCAGAGGGGGATAGAGAGATAGAAACATCAGTGATGAGAATCATTGATTGCTGCTGCCACCTGCACGCCCCCTACTGGGGGATTGAGCCTGCAACCCCAGCATGTGCCCTTGGCTGGAATTGAACCTGGTACCCTTTAGTCCTCAGGCTGATGCTCTAACCCAAACCAGCTAGGGCTAAAACTATAAATGTTATGTTATACATATTTTACTATAATAAAAATGTTTAGCGAATGAATACCATAAATGAATGGGTGAATGAACCGAATACACACAGGACCTCTCCTCCATCATCTCTTCCATCCTGTGCCTCCGCGTACACCCACCCACTCGCAATTCTAGGTGTTCCCGCTGTCTGATCTCAAGTCAGTTCAGTGAATATCCAGTGACCTCCTGCTATGTGCCAGGAGCCATAAAAGGCACTGGGGTCACAAAGCTGAAGAGGCTATTGAATTGGCAAGGAGCCAACTTCCAGGAGTGAGAATTCTGTCTCTATTCTCTCTTTAAAAATAAATTTCTCCTGCTCCTAAGAACACCTAGGAAATCTGCCTTTCGGGGCCTTCATCCCTGAGGCATTCCTGGCTGTCCTCACCAGGTTTTTGGGTCCCAGCTGCAGGACTCCTTACCTCTTTTGATCTTCTCCGAAGCCGGCTTTCTGGAATGGTCCCTCTGGCTTGGGTTACATCCCCTAGCTCCTTGCTCAGAGCTCCCTCGAGTTACCAGACAACCAGGTACCGCCCTCCATGCCTAGGGAATTCTTTGATTGACAGCTTAGGTAGCCTATCTTAGTGCTGAACCCAGCTGGTGCTTGGGCACAGAAACTTGAATTTGAATTTCATTGCCCTTCCTGCCCACCTGCAGAGACACCCTCAAGTCTCTCACTTGAAGCAATGACTCAAAGCATCATGGGCTTGTTACCAGTTACAACTTCAAAGATCACCTATCTATTCCATCCCCTCATTTCAGAGGAGGGGACCAGGCTCAGAGAGCAGGTGTGACTTGCCGGAGGTCACAAAGCACTCATGCAGCTGGGATTAGACCTCAGGCTTCCTGACTCTGGGCTACTTAGCCAAGGGTCGTTTTCACTATGGTAACTATGACTGCAAGATTTAGTAAGGCTGGAGCTGTCCCAGAAGGGACCCCTTCCCCCCATACATACACGGACTCACACACACACACTTAACACACCACTTCTGAGTGGTCGTTTCAAACCAGAAGTGTTCGGTGGGACCGTGGTGACGGTGAGGTGCCGTGGCGGACAGCGGGAGATTCAAACCTTTCACAGTTGGGAACAGGGTGAGAGGTTGATGGTTAGAAAAGGCCTGGAGGTGAGAGGAGCCTTCCTGTCCCCAGACTCCTTTTCCCAGCTCCAATGATCTGAAACCTCCAAGTTCTGCTTACTGAGAGGACAGCAGGCCCCAGGACCATGGGAACCCACAACCCTAATTCACCAAGGTACCTGCATCAGAAAGCACGTGTCCTCATTTTCTGGGGGAAAGGCCTCTTTTCAGTAGTTAGGGCTTTGCCAGAAACAAAGTTGTAAGGCAATTGTTGGGCTCACCTGTATTTGCCTGTCAGCCTTTGCCAAGTGCCTGCTGTGCCATGCCAGGGGCAGGCTCTCCCAGCTGCCTGCGGCTTCTGCCCCAGGGCTGGGCCTTCAGAAGCATCACAGCCCGGTCAGAACCAAAGTGCAGCTCAGTCTGTGGTTGCCTCCACAGGCTTCCCTTAGGGAGAGAGGATGATCCAGGAAGGGGACAGACAGAGAGTGAAACTGCTCTCTCCAAGGTTCTCTAGACCTCTGAATGATCTAGTGATTATTTTCTGGAATCATTTTCTTGTTTGATTTCCTGCTGTGCCTGACATAACTTTGCACCTCTCTCCTTGCTTGGCTTCTGTGTCCCTGACTCTCTTTCTCCTGCTCTGATAACTTCTCTGTCTCCTTTTCTGGACTCTCTGTCCACCTCTTAACTTCTAGTGTTCCCCAACACTCTGCCCTTTGCTCATTTCCGCCTTTATATGCTCTTCCACAAACATTTTATCCACCCCTCTGGTTTTAACACCACTGACAAGCTAATAATTTCTAATTATATGCCTCTCAATTTAGCTTGTCCAAGCAAAATTCTAGTTCCTCATATCTACCCATTCTATGTTCCTGCTCTCCAAGCTGGAAACATGGTAGAAACCCACGACTCCCCCCTCTCTAGCTCTCAACTATATTGGTTCTACTTCTGAAACCTCTCTCCAGGGTACCCTCTCCTCTGCAGTCTCATAGCCATAGCCTTGAAAATGGTATAGTATATAGTGGTTAAGAACTCAAGCTTGGAGGCTGTGGCTGGGTAGCTCAGTTGATTAAAACATCATCCCAATATGCCAAGGTTGTGAGTTCGATCCCCAGTCAGGGCACATACAAGAATCAACCAATGAATTCATAAATAAGTGGAACAACAAATCACTGTTTCTCTCTCTCTTTAAAAAATCAATAAAAACAAACAAACAAACAACAACAACAAAAAAAACCAATCCATAACAATAAATGAATTTGAAAAAGAAAAAGAACTCAAGCTTAGTGTTGGACTGAGTTTAAATCTTGGCTCTACGCGTCAGCTTGGGGACTGAAGGGTCCCGGGTTCGATTCCGGTCAAGGGCATGTACCTTGGTTGCGGGCATATCCCCAGTAGAGGGTGTGCAGGAGGCAGCTGATCGATGGCTCTCTCCCATCGATGTTTCTAACTCTATCTCTCTCCCTTCCTCTCTGTATAAAATCAATAAAATATATTTTAAAAAAAAAAAGAAAGAAAAGAAATTTTGGCTCTACCAGTTTTTAACTGTGTGACAGTTCTAAGCCTTGGTTTCCTCATCTGTACTGTGAAGATCAAATAAGATGGTCCTTATAAAATGGTTCTAAATATAGTACCAATGTATAATAAGCACTCACTGCATATTAATGTGATGGTCTATAACTCTGGTATTTGAGACCACATCTCTACTTAGTTCCTGTTTCAAGCTCCTAGTCCACTGGGGTGGGGGAAACAATGTGAGTCCGTTTGGTTTGCCTCCTCCTCTCCCGAGGTAGAATCCAAGTTAGCGGAAGTATGGGTGCTAAGACTGAAGAGGGGAGGCCCATCTGGTCTTTGGCCACCTATTTGCTCTCCACTGACATCTCCTTTCTTCTCATCTGCCTAGCCTTTCAGGCTCAGGGACCTCCTCACGACCAGAAGAGGGAGCAAGTTTTCTAGGTACTTCCTTTCTGGCTGGGTTGGGTAATTTCTGCACAACAGGCTAAAGCCATAGCTGCCTGGCTGGTTATGCAACTGTTCCTTCGCAGGGTCCTGTGCTCCTCCAGTCCTTCCCAGGAAGCAGGGAGTGGGATCTTTATCACCAGGAGCCACCATCATCTAGATTCTCCCTATATCCCTCCCCTACCTCCTCCAGTGCTGGTGGTGGAGGGCATTGGGGGAGGCGGGTCAGTGCTTCTGGTCTCAGAGAATACTCTCTTCAAACCCCCATCTCCCAAACGGTTTTGTCTCAGCCCTGAGTCTCCACTGTTTCTCTGAAGGTTTGGATAGTGTTCCCCCCCCGACCCCCCTTCACATTTCTCCCCTGAGACTCTGAACCTAGGCTGCCTAGCTGCTTGAACACAGCATGGGGAGAAGGGCAAAAGAAGAAATACCAGATGGTAATATATATATATAAAAAAACCTAACAAAACATTTTTTCAGTATAGTTGTAGTTATAATTGTTTTTATTTGTTCAGACCCTTATTTTCTCTCACCTGTGCTGTTGCAATAAACTCCCAATTGGTCTTTGTCGCTAGCCTCACTTCCCTTCAAGCCTCTGCTGCAAATCTTGGTAAAATATAAATCTGGCTCTGAACTATGTCTACAGTGTTTTTGGCACATGACTGCTCCCCAGACCATGGTGCCCACGGCCTGCAGGGTCTGGTTCTGTGCTCCTCTCTCCTGGCTTACTTCCTGCATCTCCCTGGCTGAGCTCTGTTCTCCTATAAAACTGAACCGATTTTAATTTCCTGAACTCACCTCCTTGCTTTGCACATGCTGTTTCTATTGACTGAAATTCCTCAGTCTCTTAAATCCTTGTTAACTTTTCAACCCAAATCAGCTGTCACCTCCAGGAAGTCTTCCTCTCCTTCACCGCTCTTCATTACAGCAGCTAACTCTTATCCTTAGGATCTAATTTATTTGACTCTATGTTTGTCACTCATTCCAGAACAGCAAGCTTCGTCAGGGCATTTCCTGCGCTTACTTATCTGTGCACCCACACCACCCAAGCAGGTCATCAAGTTAGCGGGATAAAAAAATACAATAGGAAGCGGAGCGAGGTTCATGGACATACTGGGATGAAATAATAAAGGCGAGGGCAAGGGTAGGGGCTACTTAAGATGGTTTAGCAATTAAGGAGCCCTGGAGGAACAGCAACCCAGGTATAGCTTGGAGGGGAGCACAAGGGCGGCGCGACTCTAAACTACAAATCCCAGTGTTCCCTGCGCGCATACCGGAAGTGCCCGGTGGGACTTGGTGACGGTGAGGTGCTGTGGCGGCGCGGCGGGAGATTCAAACCTGGAGAAGGAAAAACATGGAAGGGAGAGGCGCGGGCCCTGGCCGGGCGGTCTGTGAGTGTCAGCAGTGGCCGGGGAGGGCCCCGCGGCGGTGTGCCCCCTCGGGGACGCCGTGGCCCTGGGAGAGGTTGGGGCGGGGCTGGGCGCGGGGTTTCCCAGTCCAAGGCCGGCGGGGCTGAGTTCAGTGCGGAGGGAGCCCTGAGTCCGGACTCCCGCGGGCAGGAATGAAGCCCTGAGCAGCGAAACTTCCCCGATTTCTGTGCTTACAGAGGGTTTTCTCCCTTATTCCCAAGTTCTAGGGCTCCTACATCTTGAGAAAATGTAGGTAGGTTTGGTCTGGATGACACCTTGCAATTCAGCAGTTACTGATTGCTGCGCTGCTTGTGAGGCGCTGCTAGGGGATTGGACGCTGGAGAGGGTGGGGATGAGGGAAGAGAGGTGAAGGAGGCTAGTTTTGTCACCCTAAAATATGCCTTTTGGGATATTGATTTTAAGCTAGTTATTAAGGAACACAAGACTCAGAAAGAACCTATGACCCTCTCTCCTTACCCACTTCAAGAATTCAGAAAAACTTGGTTAATATATAAACTAATGGTAATAGGGAGAAATCCAGTAAAGCCTATTTGCTGAATTCCCCTCTGTGTACCCTTGTTTCTGGGTGGCCCAGCAAGAATTTGTTCACCACACGTTTGCTCTTTTTCATCTACCTGTGACTTGTCTAATTTCTGTTTGCAATCCCAGACCCCTGCCTCCATCGCCTTTGTTGAGAACGGCATATAAGCCTCAACTGCCCCATGCCTCCTTGGGCCTCGTATTCTTTTTTATTTTATTTTTTAATTTTTAAAATTTTTAAATTTTTTTTATTTTTTATTTTGGGCCTCGTATTCTTATGGCATGTACATCCATAAGAAACTTCTCTTGTTAATCTGTCTCATGTTAATTTGATTCTTAGCCCAGCCAGAAGGACTTAGAAAGTGGGAGGGAAGTTGTTGTTTTGTCCCCTATAGGGGCTCCTTGATTTTTTTATGCCTCTTCAAGACAATGCCTATCAAACTTTAGAGTGTCAGAACTATCTGGGAGCTTGTTTAAAATACAAATTCGTGAGTCCTATCTCGGAGCTTTAGCGCCAGTACGCCTGGACAGTTAGTCCATGAACCACACTTTCAAAAACACTGTTTTAGAAAGAGACTGTGTTGAGAAGGATGGAGCAGCAGAAAGGTTTCCAGCAGACCTTCTGAGTAAAAGGCAGCAGTTCCTTCTTCCTCTCCATTGGGGTTAAAAAAACAAAGCCCATGTCCACCGATCTGTTGAAGGAAAGCTAGCTCCAGACATGAGTAGGGCAGGAAGACTGATACATATTTATTTAGACTCTGTGTGTACAAAGCCCTGCCCATGTCTCATAGTCCTCGATTCATAACTCTGAGATGATATCATTCACTTGCTGGTTTATTTTCCATGCTTAGCAACCAACACTTATTCCTTATACACCCCATTGGAGGAACTGATGGATTTCCTGCAGTTGGCTGGCGCTTTCAAATTTGAACATGTGTGTGTGTTTTAACTTGCTTAACTGCCAATTCAAATAAGCCCTGCCCCTCTCCCAAATAATTGCAGGATATACAATATAGAGAAGAAATATGATAGAGAGTGGGAATGACACTAGGTGCTGAATCAAAGACAGATTGAGTCCAGCAGGCGTGGTTCGGTGGTTGAGCTTTGACTTGTGAAGCAGGAAGTCACTGTTTGGCAGTTTGGTTCCTGGTCAGGGAAAATGCCTGGTGGTTTCTGCCTTGGTCCCAGTTGGGGGAGGGGGAGGGCGGGCAGGAGGCAACTAATCAATGATTCTCATTGTTGATGTATCTGTTTCCCTCTCCCTCTCTGAAATCAGTAAAAAAAAAAAAAAAATAATAAATATATATATATATATATATATATATATATATATATATAAACTAGAGGCCTAGTGCACGAAATTCATGCACTTGGGGAGGGGGGGGCCTCAGCCTAGATTGTGAGAAGGCACAGGCCAGGCTGAGGGACCTCACTGGTGCATGATGGGGGCCAAGGAAGAATGCGGGAGGTTAGCTAGTTGGGGAGGACTCTAGGATGTGTCTGGTCCCTCTTGACCAGACCCCAGCTAACCTACCGATCAGAGTGTCTGCCCTCTGGTGGTCAGTACATGTCATAGCGAGCAGTTGAGCGGCCTTAGCATATCATTAGTATATTATGCTTTGATTGGTTGAGTGGCTGACCAGATTATGGACACTTAGCATATTAGGCTTTTATTATATAGGATATAATGAAAAGACATATCTAATTTTGTATGGTCTTCTCTAAGGAGACCAGAGGGATGGGGAAGAGAAGGAAGGAGAAGGATAAAGGGAGGCTGTGGCTAAGGCAGACTATGAATGCTGTCTCTTTTAAGGGAGCCCCTATTCTTGAGTATGGGGGTCAGAGTATTGTCTGCATTTTATTTATCTTGGAGATTATTTCCTCCTCAAGTGACCAAAAAGGAGAATAAAGATACCTTTGGGATCTTTTAAAATTCTTTGTCCTTCCACTTAATCCCGGGTGAATGGCCTTTTTCACGTGTTTCTCTCCATTGAAATGCCTCTTTGCCCTTTTCACCTGCTCATTAAGATTCTACTCAAAGGTAGAATCCTTTGCTTCTTCTGCTGCCTGTATAAACTATACATGGCTATAATCACACTTAACCTATTAGGCTGAAGTTTTTTTACTTACATGTGTTCTGTTCTAATAATTATATCTGTATTCTTGAGAGTAGTGGTCCCCTAGCCTAGTGACTGACGTCTAGGAGGCATTGACTGAATGAGTGAATGAATGGCCGTTGCATGATGAGCCCAGTGGGTTCTGTTAACCTAGCCTCAGGAAGAGTACTTAAGGAAGGTGACACAAGACAGTTCTTGGAGAACTGAGAATTAATTAGGGAAAAAATAAGAGGCTAATTTGCCAACCAAGGAGGGATCTGGATATCCCAGCTGGGAGGTCCTGAGAGAAAGTCCATGTAGACTCAGGAAGGAGGAGGTTAGAAAGATTGACGAGGAATGGGAACAATACCTCCAATACAGGTCAGATCCCCCTCATACAGTGTTCAAAGGCCAACCTTCCGCAGGGTGCTGACTAGAAGAGCTTTCCTGGATGAGAGCAGAAGATTGGAGTTGGGTTGTGCTGGGAGATGGGAAACATGTTTGGGAGATGCTTCTGGTCTCTGAGCAGAGCTGCCATGGCCCTCTGTGTAATGCTCCCTTCGTTGGCCTTCCCTGCCCTCCGCAGATGAGCGCCTCACCGCTGAGGAGATGGATGAGCAGAGGCGGCAGAACGTTGCCTATCAGTACCTGTGCCGGCTGGAGGAAGCCAAGCGGTGAGCAGAGGGACTGCCTCTTCCTAGTCTTTCTTTCCTACCCTGCCCACCCCAGGCACCTGCCCCCAAAGCAAACGCAAAAAGACGAGAGTCCATTCTGTGGGAAAGGGAGAGTTGAAACAGCATCTTAAAAAAAAATAAAAAGTCTTTAGTATTTTTACTTTATAGTTTTCAGTTCACAGTAAAACTGAGAGGAAAATAGAGATTTCCCTTATTTCTCCTGCCCCCACACATGCCCCACTGTCAACATCCCCCACAAGAGTGGTACATTTGTTACAATTGATGCAGCTAAATGGACACATCGTTATCACCCAGAAGACCCATTAGGACTTACTGTTGGTGTTGTGTGTTCTGTGGGTTTGAACAAATGTTTAATGGCAATGTATCCACCGTTATTACCAGGTGTATACAGAATTCTTTCACTGCCTTAAAGGTCCTCTATATTCCACCTATTTGCCTCTCCCTCCTCTTTAACCCCTAGTAACCACTGATCATTTTATTGTCTCCATAGTTTTGCCTTTTCCAGAATGTCATGTTCTCGTAATCATATAGTATGAAGCCTTTTCAGATTGGCATCTTTTATTTAGTAACTAGAGGTCTGGTGCATGAAATTTGTGCATGGGTATGGTCCCTAGGCCTGACCTGCGATCAGGGCCATCTTCCCCAGCTGCCTGCAGCTGGCCCTGCCCTATGCCACCACCCACTCCCAGTTCCCCATTCGGGCAATTGGGCAATTGGAGCCTGACAGGCAGGGGGAAGGGACCGAGAGGTCGGCCGTCCCCGCCCTCTCGCCAGCTCCACCCCTGCGATGGGTTCCCCTCTGTGTGTGGGGTGACTGGCGGGGCGGGGGCCATGGCCTGGCACTGCCCGCATTCCCCGCCACCCGCCCCTTGTTCCCTGTTCGCCATTGGGCGATCAGAGCCTGCCGGCCAGAGGGACAGCCCGAGAGGTCTCATAGCGACTGGTCGAGCAGTCCTTCTGGTGGTTCCACCGCCAATTTTCATATCACCCTTTCGTTATATAGGATGTGCATTACGATTCCTCCGTGTCTTTTCATGACTTGATAGCTCATTTCTTATTATCAGTGAGTAATACTCCATTGTCTGGAGGTACCAGTTTATTAACCCATTCCCCTATTGAAGGACGACTTGGTTGCTTACAAGTTTGGACACTTATGATTAAAACTGTTATAAATATCCGTGCGCAGGCTTTTACGTGGACATAAGTGTCAGCTACTTTGGGCAAATATCAAGGAGCATGACTGCTGGGCCATACGGAAAGAGTATGAACGGGGTGGGTGGCTGCCAGGGCGGGTGAGAAGGTGCTCCCGCGCTCTTGTGCTCTCAGCTGGATGGAGGCCTGCCTGAAGGAGGAGCTGCCTCCCCCTGTGGAGCTGGAGGAGAACCTCCGGAACGGAGTGCTGCTGGCCAAGCTGGGTCACCGTTTTGCACCCTCCGTGGTTCCCTTGAAGAAGATCTACGATATGGAGCAGCTGCGGTACCGGGTGAGGAACAGAGGTCTCTACCTTTATCTTCTTCCCCTCACGTTGCTCCTCCTCAAAGCTGTGAGAGTAGAGTGACCATATAACTTATTGTCCAAACCTGGATACTTTTGAGTATGAAAAGAGTGCTCCTTATCACCACAATGGGATAACGGGTATCAGTTGACGTTTCCCAGTCAGGCAGTGTATACGGTATCCTTAGCAAGGGACACTTGATAGGTGGGCTTTGAGATACCCCCTAGCATGAGAATTTCCAAGAAGACTTTTCTACCTACAGTTTGTGTACAGTCCGAGGCTGGTGGACTTTGCCACCTGAAGGTACTTCCTGGGCACAGTGCTCCTTCCCATGCCTTGGCCAGCCCAACCTGTCTCCTTCCCATCCCAGTTCTGCACTCGCCTTTTCTAGGAAGCCTTACAAGATTGTTAATCCTACCCGTGTGCCATCCTTCTCAAATATCCCTCTGGGTCACCCATTCCTGGTGATTCCTGTTACTGTGTGTTTCTCTGTGTGGGAAGATGGGGCAGGGACCTCTGGCTCCTCCAGCCACTTGAATCTCCAGGCTGTAGTTTGAGCTCTGCTCACAGAGGACTCTTGACAACGGTGGAAATGGATTCTCTTCTCTTTTGTTCCCTTTCAGGCAACTGGCTTGCATTTCCGTCACACAGACAACATCAATTTTTGGCTCTCTGCAATAGCCCATATCGGTCTGCCTTCGGTAACACTGGGCCTCAAGATTGGGGTTCATCTTTACTATTCACCAGTGCGCGCGCGGCCTCACCCCCCGCCCCCCAACACCATGCATATCCACTTTATCTCCCTGGGGCCCTTTAGCCTTCATCTCCATGTGTTTTCTATTTAAAATATATTTTTATTGATTTCAGAGAGGCAGGGAGGAGAGAGATAGAAACATCAATGATGATAGAATCACTGATGGGCTGCCTCCTTTGCACCCCCTTTTGGGGATCGAGCCCACAACCTGGGCATGCGCCCTGATCAGGAATCTAGCCGTGATCTCCTGGTTCATAGGTTGATGCTCAACCACTGAGTCATGTCGGCCAGTCTCCCTGTGTTTTCTAAGCTAACTTAATCTAAGACTTTAAGTTCTTGGGGCTGTGTCTGTGACCGGGTCTTGGCGTAGCATGTGTCACTGTAGCCTTTTACACTGGGCTGGCTGTTGGTGGTTGGGGGGACTGACCTGGAAGCCCCAGGCAACAAAGGAGCACACGCCCAGGTTGGAGGGGAAGAGCCATTCCTCAGCCCCCTCTCTCCATGTCTGGTGGTGCTCAAAGGTGCCCTGTGTCGGTAACTGCTAGTTTCCCCTCCAGACATTCTTCCCAGAGACCACGGACATCTACGACAAGAAGAACATGCCCCGAGTGGTGTACTGCATCCATGCACTCAGGTGAGAGACCCCAAACTTCTGTCAGCCTGGCTGCTCTAGGTGGATGCAGCCAACAACTGACAGCAGCAAGTGCTGTAGCAGGGAGGATGGAGGGTAGACCATGGGGAGCACATCCCAGGAGAGTAAGGTTTTAGATCTGTGTGTTTGTGTTTAGATTCGTGCGCATGTTTGTGGGACACTTATGCATGACCTGTGTGGGTGAAGGAAAAGAGCGTTCAGGGAAAGGCCTTCAGCTGGTGACACGTGACCCATCAAGAGCAATTTGGTGTGAATGGTGAAGGCTGTTTGGTTCTGTATACAGCTGGCATCAGCATCCAGTTGGCTAGATCATAGAACGTGATTGGTCAGTGCCTGTGTCCCGCCATGTCATCACTTCCTGGCTTAATTTCCAATGTCCTTTCAAGCCTCTGTGTCTTAAATCTCTTCATTATGTTCTTCCCACTCTCCATCTCCATCTGGTGACCCGCTGTTGCTATCTGCCCTTACCTGTAAAGCCTTCCCAATCCCCAGATCTCCACAGCATCTTGTAACTCTTTTATAGCACTTACCTTGGGCTGACTTCCAACAATCTCTTTCTGTGGATTGGGGATGACTTGAGGGCAAGCACTGAGAGGTCTTCATCTCCAGGCCTCCTGCAAGCCCATGTGGGCAGCATGTCAAAATGAATAGGTTCCAATGCTTTCCATTCTTTCCTAGTCTATTCCTCTTCCGGCTGGGATTGGCCCCTCAGATCCATGATCTATACGGGAAAGTGAAATTCACAGGTAAGCCCAGTTTCTTCCCAACCACCACGGTTCTGGGCCGGCTCCTGGGGGTTCTGGGCCTGATGAAGGACACCTGTGATATCATTGCAGCTGAGGAACTCAGCAACATGGCCTCTGAACTTGCCAAATACGGCCTTCAGCTGCCTGCCTTCAGCAAAATCGGGGGCATCCTGGCCAACGAGCTCTCAGTGGATGAGGCTGCAGGTAGGGACTGGGCTCTGCTCGGCTAAGGGTAGGCTCGGTGAGAATGGGAGGACTCTGAGCCTCGTAGCTCTCGGGTGGGTTCAGGATACCTCTCATCCTGGTTTGCCTGGCCTTTGTGGATGGAAAAGGGATGATGTCAGAGTAGCTTGCGGCTGGGCTGAGTGTGTTCTGACCTCGTGACCTTGATTCTGTGCCCCCTACCAGTCCATGCAGCTGTTCTTGCTATCAACGAGGCAGTGGAGCGAGGGGTGGTCGAGGACACCCTGGCTGCCTTGCAGAATCCCTGTGCTCTGCTGGAGAACCTTCGAGAGCCTCTGGCAGTCATCTACCAGGAGCTGCTGGCCCAGGCCAAGATGGAGAAGGCTGCCAGTGCCAGGAACTGCGTAAGGAGGAACCTTGGAATGCAGGGGCCAAGAAGCTGGTGGCTTAGAAACCTGAGTGAAACCAGGACTCCTGTGTGTTCTGTTTCTACGTTCCAAAGATGCTTAGAGAAACAAACTTGTCAGTTATTTTAGAGAAATAGGAGAGGAACTCGGGAGAATAATGAGAATTCAAAAGATAAGATAGGAAAAGAGGTTCTGGGGGAGAGAGGGGAGATGGAGCTTCAGTGAGGGCTGAGAGAGAGAGAGACTCTGGAATGTAGAACAGAATGAGATTGGGCTGGGGATTCCAAAGGTTGGTTTGACTTAACTGTGTCAGTGCCAGAGGGTTGGATCCCACAATTTCCCCAGATTCCTCCCTACCAGGTTGACTTTTGGCCTTGGGGGAGGCCTCCAGAAGAAGAAATAGGTATAGACAGGGAGGAAGGAGGAGGGGAAATTGGAATCGGCTTTCCCAGGTTCCCCTTGCAGTGTTGTATTTGCAGGATGATGGAGAAAGCCGGGACATCTATGACTGCTATCTAACTCAGGCGGAAATCCAGGGCAACATCAACCATGTCAATGGTAAGAGAGATAGGCCGGGAGGCCGAAGGGGAAAGCTCTCAGGGTGAGCTCCTGCATCGGGAGGTGTGGGATGGTTCTCAGGCCAGAAGGCCCTATGGCCAATCTGGGACCAACTCTCATCTCAGGGAAAGATCAGAGTCAAGGCAGTGTGTGCTCTACTTTACCGCTATCAGTATCTGTCAAGGGGGCTCATGTTGGAATGAAGATTCATAGAGAGGACCATGGGATCTTTCCAGGAGGGGATGTGGAACATGGATGGGGAGGAGATCAGGGCAGGAGGGGTGGGCTCAAGGTCTGGGAAAAGCTGTGCAGATCAAGCTGCAGAATTTGGGCTGGATTAGTTGGGCCCAGGAACTCAGGGAGCAGGAGGGCGGGTAACTGGGCCAGGGGAAGAGGGCAGACTTCTAGGGCTGGGCTGGGGGTGGGCAGGGGGCTTCCCCACACCGTCCACTATGGAGTCTTGTCTTTTCAGTCCACGGGGCTCTGGAAGTTGTTGATGATGCCCTGGAACGGCAGAGCCCTGAGGCCTTACTTGAGGCCCTTCAAGACCCTGTCCTGGCCCTGCGAGGGGTGAGGAGAGAGTTTGCAGACTGGTACCTGGACCAGCTGAGCTCAGACAGAGAGCAGAAAGCTCAGGTCAGGCTCCGTCTGTCACCTGCTCCTTCCTCTGACTGTAGGATGGGGAGGGCCTCATACTTGGGTATCCCCTCTGTCAAGTCTTTGTATCCAGTAAGTGCTGACGACATGTTTAAGGCACCCCAAAGCTTAATGGACTAGCCCCGTGGTCGGCAAACTGCAGCTCGTGAGCCACATGCGACTCTTTGGCCCCTTGAGTGTGGCTCTTCCACAAAATACCACAACCTGGGCAAGTCTGTTTTGAAGAAGTGGCGTGAGAAGAAGTTTAAGTTTAAAAAATTTTGCTCTCAAAAGAAATTTCAGCCAAAACCGGTTTGGCTCAATGGATAGAGCGTCGGTCTGTGGACTGAAAGATCCCGGGTTCGATTCCAGTCAAGGGCATGTACCTTGGTTGCAGGCACATCCCCGGTAGGGGTGTGCAGGAGGCAGCTGATCGATGTCTCTTTCTCATCGATGTTTCTAACTCTCTATCCCTCTCTCTTCCTCTCTGCAAACAATCAATAAAATATATAGAAGAAGAAGAAGAAGAAGAGATTATATATATAGTATAATTCTTTTTTTAAAAAAAGAAATTTCTTTTTTTAAAAATATATTTTATTAATTTTTCTTACAGAGAGGAAAGGAGAGGGATAGAGAATGAGAAACGTCAATGAGAGAGAAACATTAACCAGCTGCCTCTTGCACACCCCCTACCGCAACCAATGTACATGCCCTTGACCGGAATCGAACCCGGACCCCTCAGTCCGCAGACCGACGCTCTACCGCTGAGCCAAACCGGTTTCAGCAGAAATTTCAATCATTGTACTGTTGATATTTGGCTCTGTTGACTAATGAGTTTGCCGACCACTGGATTAGCCTGATCAGGTTCTGTTCTCTGATAATCTCCAAGTGACTGGGGGACCTAGCGGCAGTTCAATAGGTAATGTTAGGCTCCCCGACTGCTGAATTGGGACCTCAATTTAGTACTCTCATTGTCAATGCTGTTGACTTTCTCCCTGGCACTATTTATATTTGTGCTGCCTGTGTTGTTATTTCGGATGTTTGCTGGGTAATAGGTTGCCGGGGGTTAGAGATGGGTTAATACGGACAGGCGGTGGCATGGACGGTGGGTGACTGGGTGGGTCTAGGAGCTCACGCTGACAGCTCCTAAAGCGTGCTCCTGGCTCCTGGAGGGCTCTTTCTACTGCTTCTCTTCCTCTTCCAGGAGCTGGGCCTGGTGGAGCTTCTGGAAAAGGACGAGATTCAAGCTGGTGTGGCTGCTGCCTACATGAAGGGCGATCAAGAACAAGCCAGTGAGTCCTCTCCAGGCTGAGGTCTGGCCCGGGTGTATCACAGGCTCTTGGAAGAGAATCTCACCCTCTGCCAGTTTCTGTAGCGCAGGGCAGACTGCTGCCTGGTGTTCCATCCTGGCAAGGCACTTCTCTCTTCTCCCACATAGTGTGCCCTATTCCTGGATGCTGGGAGGGACACTAAGATATGTTCATTTAGACATAGCGGCAGTACCGCACCAGGCTGTCCTCCCAGGGGAGGCAACCTTCCAGGCACGTCCCCTTCATTTTGACGGTTTCAACTTGCTATCGTTCCTTTGCCTCCTGAAATGTAGTGATCTCCCAGATGCAGTGACAGCAATGCACTGTGGGTATTTTCTTATCCTTTCTCCCCAGTGGCTTGTGTGCTCCTTGATGCCAGCACCCATAAGTCCCGGTGTTTCAAAGCTAAAACTACACTGATGCATCATGCCTCCTTTTCTGCTTACTCCTGCCCTTTACTGCCCAGATGGCTCCACCTTGGAGCTGGTTTTTTATTCCTCTGTTTTGTCATCCAGATTTGATCCACCCTGAACCCTTTGACTGACTCATTTTCGTCATGCTCGTAGCCTCCTTAGTGTTATGCTCACCACCTAAAGCACTAACCTCTGCATGGCAACCACTCCGTGTTACCTGCTGAGCCACTCAGCTTCTAGTCCTCACACATTGCTTCTTCCAGAGCCTCTTCTTAAAGTGATCCACCCCATTCCTCCTGAGCCTTTAGAAACACATTTTGAACCTAGCAGAATAGGTCTCAAGAGTAGCTACAAAGCCATTACCGCTCGGAGATCCCCAGCAGACCCTAATTGGCCAGGAGAGTAGACACGGCTCCGAATGGCCAGCCCGTGCAGCTCTCTTGTTCCTCCCTGCAGTGCTCCAGGCTGTGCGGAGGATCAACAAAGCCATCCAGAAGGGGGTGGCAGCTGACACCGTGAAGGAGCTGATGTGCCCTGAAGCCCAGCTGCCTCCCGTGTATGCCTTTGCCTCGGCTATGTACCAGCAGGAGCTGGCTGTGCTCCAGCGGCAGCAGCAAGGGGTAAGCCCCAGAAATGTGGGGATCAGGCCGTCAGCCCAGAGCACCCTCTGAGGATACTCTCGGGCTAGTAGAGATTAGGGGAGGAAGGAGGGTGACCAGGCTTGCCCCCCTGAGTATAGTATAACAGTTACACCGAGCAAAAACTGTTTTACACACTCGTTTATTCCTTCAAAGAAACCTATAAGGTAAGATTATTTCCATTTTAGAGATGAGGAAACTGAGGTGCAGAGATTAAGTAACTTGCCCAACGTAGATGTGACTGGCGACGCAGAACGAATGCTAAGCTGAATGTACTGGCAGCCCGTGCTTTGAACAGTTCTGCTGCCCCACTTCACCCCAGTCCATACAGCTGCTCTGACATTGGGTGATGGGGCCCTTCCTTAGGGTGACGGGCTCTTTGCAGTGTGTTAGCGGGTCTAGGCACAGACACAGGGAGGGAAGAGTAGGTGATGTAAGTGGAATAGGACTTCAGACCAGGGAAATGGAGAGAGCAGAGCTAGTAAGTCTGGGAAGGCTTCCTGGCCGAGAGGAAGAGAATCATACGTGCGCGTGCTAACACCCCCCTCCCCCCCCAGGCTTTTATAGAGCATCGACTCCAGGCTTGGCTCTCAGGAAGGGCACAGCCTCAGCACAGGAGATTATAGTGATGCAAACATAGTGACTAAGGTTGCAGACTTTCAAGCCAGGCTGACTGACTTCCATGTAGCTCTGCTACTTCCAGCCTCGTGACCATATAGTAAATGGGACAGTGATATATTTCATGAGTTAATATGTGCTTAGGAATGAACATGGCATGTAAGCGTTATCTGCTATTATTATTATTATTATTATTATTCACGATATTCTGTCTGTAGAGGACAGGAGGGGTGCTCCAGACAGAGGGAAGAGCATAAGCAGATGTTTAAAAAGGAGGCGGACTGGGCAGGGAAGAGGCCGGGGCCTTTGGGGGGTGTGGTGCAGGGTGGCAGTGCCCACCGTGTCTTTCTGTCTGAGTGCCCGTGTCTCAGTGCAGTTCTCCGTGTGTAGGAGGGACCCGAATGGAGCTGGTAGAGCTCATGGGTTGAGTGTGGGCTCTGGAATCGGGCAGATGGGTTAACTTCCATTGCTTGATTATGGGCTCATCTGTGAAGTGGGGATATTAATGATACCTACCTCATGGCTTGTTATGAAAATTAAATGATAATATGTGTGAAATACTTACACATTGAGCACACAGTCAGCATTCTCAGCTATTAAGTAGGAGTCTTAGTGAATGGGGTGTGGGATGGAGACCGGGAGATGGCAGAGTCTTGGGGGCAGGATGGCAGGTGGGCCCCTGGCACTCACTCCTCCCCTCCCCGCCTCCCCGTTGTAGGAGCTGGGCCAGGAGGAGCTCTTCGTGGCTGTGGAGATGCTCTCCGCCGTGGTCCTGATTAACCAGGCCCTGGGGGCCAGGGACGCCAGCGGCTTCTGGAGCAGCCTGGTGAGCCCCGCCGCGGGCCTGGCCGAGGTGGAAGGCGAGAATGCTCAGCGGTGAGAGAGGGTCGGCCCCGTGTTGAGAGGGAGGGGAGGCAGGGGATGTGGGACTAGCCTCCGGCGTGATGGAGAACAGCCAGGAGTGGTGGGGCACAGTCATCCCCCTCCTCCACTTAGTCACTCTTGCGTCGCAAAGATTTGAGTTCCTGCTCGTGTGCCAGGCACTGTGCTACGTGCCGGGAAGCCATAGTGAACAAAACGAAGTTTGCTCTCCTCAGATTTACATGTTAGTAGGGGAGACAGATAAAAAACAAACCCGTCAGATGATTGGAAGAGAGGAGCTGTGATGAGAATGAAACAGGACACTGGGGGGAAGGGAGGGATGTGGGAGGGTAGTTTGTCTGTTTCACAGTGTGGTTATGGGAGGCCCCTTTGGTAAGGGGGTCATTTTGAGAGGGACCTTCAGGGCATAAGTGAGACTATCAGGGCACAGGCCCTAGAAGTGTACTTGGTGTATCCGGAGCACAGCAGGAAGCCACCTGGCAGAGCAGAGTGAGCACAGGAGAATGGTGGGAGATGGAGCCGCAGAGGCCAGCTCAGCAGAAGTGGCTCAGGGGTTGAGCATCAACTTATGAACCAGGAGGTCACAGTTCAATTCCCAGTCAGGGCTCGATCCCCAGGGCGGTGTGTGCAGGAGGCAGCCAATCGATGATCATCTCTCATCATCGATATTTCTTATTCTCTCCCTCCCTTCCTCTCTGAAATCAATAAAAATATATTAAAAATAAATAAATAAAAATATCAAAAAGTAGCAGAGGCCAGACAACTAGCTGTGGCTTTCACTTCAGTGAGGAAGGAAGGCAGAGGAGGGAGGTGATTTGGATCCTCTGGCTGCTGTGCTGAGCATGGACTGCAGGTTGGAAGGGGAGAAGCCGGGAGACCTGTTAGACCTCTGTTGGAGTGATCCAGGCAGAGGCGATGGAGGCTTGGCCTAGGCCAGTAGCCGGGGAAGTGGTGAAAAGGAATCAGATTTGATATATACATTGACAGTTGAACTGCATATGTAGTGGGTACGGGATGTGAGAGAGAGTGGATCCATATGACTCCCAGATTTTTGGCCTGGGCGGCTGAAGTGGATAATTTCTGAGAGGGAAGGACTGTGGGAAGCACAGGTTGAGCAGGGGGATCAGGAGGTCAGGTGTGAGCTGGGGGATTTGAGGTGCTCATCAGGCATTCACACGGACATGCCAAGGGGCCAGCTGGGGCTTATGCATGGGCTTGGGGCGTGCTTTGGGGAGTGAGGAGAATCTGGTGCTTCGGGCCATGAGATGAGATGAGGTCACCTAGAGAGAAAGGAAGGCTCGAGGCTGAGGATGCTCCAGTGTTTAGAGGTCACGGAGGGACCAGCAGAGGAGGCTGAGAGTAGCTGGTGAAGAGAGAAGAGAACCAGGAGGCTGATATCCTGGAGGCCAGGAGGGAAGTCTGTTGGGAGTCCCCCTGATTCTGGCTGATGGTGCCCTTGTTGCTCGCCTGCTGCCAGTTATTTTGATGCGCTGGTGAAGCTGCGACAGGAGCGTGGGGCGAACGGGACTTTCTTGAGCTGGAATGACTTGCAGGCCGCTGTGAGCCAGGTCAACGCCCAGGTCCAGGAAGAGACTGATCGTAAGTGGAGCCTGGGGCGGGGGGAGGATGGCCATAGGTCTGGGCCCCCGCCCACCTCGTTCTCTTTCCCAGAGGTCCTCGCGGTCAGTCTCATCAATGAGGCTCTGAGCCAGGACAGCCCTGAGAAGACCTTATCTGCCCTGCTGCTTCCCTCAGCCGGTTTGGAAAATGTCAGCCCCCCTGTCGCCCCTCGGTACCATCTCCTTCTCGTGGCAGCCAAAAGGCGGAAGGCCCAGGTGAGGTTTGGGCTGTCTGGGTTGGTCATCAGAGCAGGAAGGACATCCCTTGTGGATAGGACTGTAGCCAGTATGCACCATTGGACAGCCCCTTCTGGGGAGGGGGTAGGAAGGGTGTGACCTGGCCATGGAGGAGATGGCCACCAGAAGCTCTGGTTGCCAGCACAGAGCAGTGAGGCCTTGTGCGGGGACAGGCACAGGCCTGGGAGCCAGAGAACTGGGTTAGACATGTTCTGCTCTGACATTAGTGACCATGTGACCTCTAGCAAATCTCTAATGACTCTGAGCTCCACTTATCCTTCTATATAATAAGAGCTAATATGCTAATTAGACCAAACAGCAGAACGACTTACCGGATGAAGCTGGGGCAACGAGAGCTGGCCGCGGCTGTAAGGGCCACGCCCCTTGCACAAATTTTGTGCTTCAGGCTTCTAGTTCATCTATGAAATACTACATGCCCTGGTCCTACATACCTCCTGGAATGGGGGTAAAAATAAAATGAATTAAAGAATGTGGCACTTTGTGTGGGAGAGAAGGTTGGGAAGGAGAAGGTAAAGCTCAGGATCGGATGGGCCTAAGAAGGCATGAAGCAGGGTAATGGGGAGCAGGGCAGGCAGGTGAGTCTCCAGTGTTGGCTCTCTCTGGACATGGCTCAGGCATTGGGCAGGGAAGTGAGCTGTTGACAGGGTGGTGGGTACTGAGGTAAGTGTGAGAGTTCTGGGGATACTGTCGCCAAGCTGAGATGCTGGAGGGGGGTAGGGGGAGGGAGCAAACCTGAAAACAGGTGGAAAGAAACCTGAGGGCAGCAGTCCCAGGGGGCGCAGGCCATCCCTAAGCAGGGCGGGAGGAGAGCAGGGGAGACTGCTGTCCCCGTGGCTCCCAGTGTCAGCCTGCAGTGGGGTCCCCTGGGCGGCTGGACCTGGGAACCAGGGAGACCACCTGGGAACCAGGGAGACCACCTGGGCTCTTCTGTCTCTCAATTTCCCAGGGGACAAGGGATCCGGGAGCGGTGCTGTGGCTGGAAGAGATCCGCCAGGAAGTGGCCAGAGCCAACCAGGACACACACACAGCTCAGAGGAGTAAATGGCCGGGCAGGGGGCAGCAGGGTGGAGGGGAGGGGAGGAGCTGTGGGCTCGGCAGGAGCCCAGATAACCAGGGCCTCCCCAGCCACCTCCATTTCCCTTTCAGCCTCTTCGGGGAAGTGGGCTGGAATCAGAACAGAAGGGGTGCTGCTTAGACCATAGCTTGGATTTCCCAGCAGTCCCTGGGCAGGACAACCTCAGGGGTGGAGAGTGCGTTGTCCCCCCACTGCCTCCTTCTATGCGGCACTTCCCCCCACAATGTGAGCATGTGAAATCAGGTGGGGGCCAAAGATGTGTACTATTCGCTATTGTACCCATCAGCCCTGGCTATAGAGCACTTAGTCTTGAGTGTAGAGAAGTCCTGGTTTTGAGGAAAAATAGGCAAGATCAGTGCCAGTAGACACAAACATGTTAGCTTTCAGTGTCTGGAGTCCCTTTGTCCATCTGTCTGTGAGTGACTGGAAGGCAGGTGCTGCATCAACCACCTCCACTTCTTGGACTTTATTTTCTTCCTAAGAAACTGTCCTGGGGTTCTATGCCCATATCCTGGCCTTGACATCCTGTACCAGCTGACTTCCTTTTACCCAGCTCACCCCAGGCTGCCTCTCCGGGAAGCCTTCCTTGACTGCGGTCTTTTCTTCAAGCACAGCTGCAAACTGCTGCTTTCCTGTGTCTGCATCCATCCTGGGATAGTCCCTGTCTTCTCCATCACACAGGGTGTTTCTGTGTCCTCCTCCGAGTCCCTTACCGGTGGACAGGACAGGGCCCATGGGGAGGACTTGGGGAAGAATTGACTAGGCCTTTCTGATGCCCTTGCCAGTGGCTCTTGGTGTGGCCGCCATCAACCAGGCCATCAAGGAGGGCAAAGCAGACCAGACAGAGCGGGTGTTGAGGAACCCCCATGTGGCGCTCCGAGGGGTGATTCCTGACTGCGCCGACGGCTACCAGCGAGTCCTGGAAGGCGCCATGGCAAAGAAGAGGCGCCCAGGTAATGGCCCTAGCCTGCCCCCCCATTCTCAGCCTGCCTTAGCCACCTCTTGTCTCCACCGACCCTTCTCTGCTTACTTGGCTCCTGCTTAGGGGACACGGCCTTCTGGGTTCAACATGACATGAAGGATGGCACCGCCTACTACTTCCACCTCCAGACCTTTCAGGGGACCTGGGAGCGCCCCCGGGGCTGCTGCCTCAACACCTCCCACCTGACGCGGGAGGAGATCCAGGTTGGCGGGGCCCCTGCAAGGGAGGAGGCCATGGGTGAGGGATCCCCTGCGAGAGAAGCTTCCACCCACCGGCTCTTTCTTCCGCCTCCACAGTCAGCCGTCACCAAGGTCACTGCTGCCCACGACCGCCAACAGCTCTGGAAGGCCAACGTCGGCTTTGTCATCCAGCTCCAGGCCCGCCTCCGCGGCTTCCTGGTTCGGCAGAAGTTTGCTGAGCGCTCGCACTTTCTGAGGACCCGGCTCCCAGCCGTCATCAAGATCCAGGTGCCGGGTTCTAGCTTTCTCCGTCTTCAGGGCCTGAACTTATCTGAGCTTCGTGGTTTCCTCTGACTTCCCTTTTTTTAAAAAAAAATTATATATATATATTTGCCAAAACCGGTTTGGCTCAATGGATAGAGCGTCGGCTTGGGGACTGAAGGGACCCGGGTTCGATTCCGGTCAAGGGCATGTACCTTGGTTGCGGGCACATCCCCAGTGGGGGGTGTGCAAGAGGCAGCTGATCGATGATTCTCTCTCATCGATGTTTCTAACTCTATCTCTCTCCCTTCCTCTCTGTACAAAATCAATAAAATATATATTTTTTTAAAAAATTATATATATATATATATTTAATTGATTTCAGAGAGGGAAGGAGAGAGAAAAACATCAATGATCAGAGAGAATCATTGATCAGCTGCCTCCTGCACGCCCCCTACTGGGGATTGAGCCCACAACCCAGGCGTGTGCCCTGACCGGGAATCGAACCTCTACCTTCTGGTTCACAGGGCGACACTCAACCACTGAGCCACACCAGCCGGGCCCTTGCTACTTCCTTTTTGCTGAGTGGGTTTGGGATGGTCTTTTGGCCTCTGAACATACTGGTGAAGAGCATGGATTGGGCCCTAGACTATCTGGGTTTGCATTCCAGCTCTATCCCTTGTGACAGGTTACTCCTGCTGTTTCTTCGTCTGAAGAATAGAACCTGAAATGGTAGCACCCACCTTAGAGGGTTTTGTGAGGACTCAGTGAGATGATATCTAAAGTGCTTTAAATTAGTGCCTGAGTTTAAGCTACAGGAGGACTTCCTACTAGAATAGGAGGAATGAAGAAAGGGCAGTAGTTAAACAGAAAGAGGCAGAATAGCTCTTAGGGAAAGAACTTCTGCCCTTTATCTTTAGCCGGTCCTTCCCAGTCTTATTCTTGCAAGAATAAGGGGGTCTGGCCTAAGTCCTGGGAGAGAGGGGGAGGTGGCACAGAGCCTTAGGCCCCCCTACCTTCCAACTCTGGAGAAAAGAGATTCAGAAACGAGCCTGCTTGGGTGTGAGACTGTAACCTCAGGCTGGGCACTTTACAAGCCAGGAATGATGGGAGCTGAGCAAAGAGAGACCTCCCCAGGTAGATGTGACCTGGAGGGCCCCATGGAGGTGTTGGCAGTGTAAAGATACTTTATTTAAGGAACATCTCCGAACGCCTGGCATCTGCAAAGGCTGCCACTGGGCACTGGGCAGGGGTGGGAGATGGGCGTGAGACAGCTCATTGGTCACTGGAATACAGCTGACGTTAGACGTTGTGATAGTGGAGGCAAAAAGACATCCTCAGAGCATCCCAGATGCACAGGCTGAGACTGGCAAATGGCCCTCGATTATGGATTATGATGTAGGGCATGTGGGCGGTAATTGAGAGCTCAGACTTTGGAGTCAGAGGCTGGAGTTTGCCTCCTGGTCCTATTATTTCTGGGTCCTGTGACCTCAAGCACCCTAGCTCAGCCCTCACCAGCATTCAGTTTCCTCGTTCATTATGATGGCACTCATCTAATGTGAGGATTAGGTAGGAAAATTACATGTAGCACACCGTTCAGCAGGCGCTCCATCGGTGGTAGCCATTATGAGCTGCTATATTTCAGGGCATCAGTCCCAGAACTCAATACAGAACCTTAGTCATCAACATTTAGTGAGGTCTGAATCATAGGGATTCCTCCTATGAGCCTGGGCTGGAATTTCACACCAACTCTCCAAGGAGCCAAAAACCCACACGGACAGTGAGAGGAGGACAGTCATTGGCTACCGGTGCTGGTGCTGTCGTAAGCCCTGGGAGACAGAGAGGGGGAGGTGGCACAGAGTGATGGAGAAAAGAGATTCAGAAACGAGCCTGCTTGGGTGTGAGACTGTAATCTCTCCTGAACGCTCTGGCCTTGGTCAGGACCCAGTCCGAGTCCTAAATTCCAACAATCCAGGTTGGAGGCCCCCGGTTTAAGGAGGAGCCGCCCGAGCCTTTTACTCGGCAGCTGTCCAGAGGGTATGCCAGGCAGTACCTGGGGTGGGAGAGGAAGGAGTGATGAGGGAAGACATGAAAATGGGGCCTCCGGACCTCTAGGCTCCAGGAGAGACAGCAGCGGGTGTCACTCCAGCCAAGCTGGCTCTTACATCCTGTCCCAGCAGAGGGGCGGTGCAATCCTTAGGCGAGGGAAGGCCTGGCCAGGAGAGGTGGCCTAGCGAAGGGCTAGGAGGACATTGGCTGAAGGGGATGCCCATAACCCACCAGACGATGACGTTATCAGAGATAGAGTGTACTCCAGGGCTGGAGCACCTGGGAGGAATTTGACATGGGCCCTAAAGGAGGAGGAATTTCAGCGGGTAGAGATAAGGCTGGGGTGGGGGATGGGGGGAGTGGTGGTGGTGAGGGGGAGCATAAGCAAAGATTCAGGGACAGAAAATCATAAAGCATGATTAGAAGAAAGTGAAGTGTCTGGAGCGGCTAGAATCCTTAAGAAGGTAGGGACCAAGGAAACATTCAGATGGGAGTGTGGGGTCAGGTGGATGAGAACTTCTGGGGGCTTCGGGGCTGAGAGAGACATAGTCCAAGTGGTTCTTTAGGGAAATGAACGTCACACAAGCTTGGGGTGGAAGGGAAGAGGCCCCTGGGAAGGAGACCGAAACAGAAGGGAGCCGTGAGATTCGTGTCTTAGAGACCAAAGCGGGTGTGGTTTATGGAGGAGGGAGGTCACTTGAACCCTTTGTAGCAGACGGATCAGGGGAGAGGCCATTAGACTGACAGCTGAATTACTGGGGACCTTGGAGGGAAGATTTACTTAGAGCTGCATGGTATAGTTGTAAAGAGAAGTGTGAGCTGAGAGTTTCAGTGACCTGTACCCATTGGTAGAGGTGGAGGGCACGCAGCTCTGTGCCCGTGCACACTTCACACCCATGCCGCCGTGTGCCTCCAGACTGTGCACGTGAGGGATGACGGGGAGTGTGATATCTGTGGGTGGGCTCAGTGCGTGGGTGAGTGTATCTGGGGAGGATGTGGTGCATGGTTTGCTTAAGTTGGTGAGTAGGTGTGTGCTTTATTAATTTCTTCTAAGCTTTAATCTTAGTTATGTTTCTGCGAGGAGGTGTTGGTGAGCATGGGTACGTGTGCTTGATTGTATAATGCGAGCTGGTACCAGCGAACATGGCAGCGGGCATGGCTGGCTCTGTGCCAGTGGCTGGCCTCCCCCATGAAATTCTAAGTTCTTGGGGAACAGGGCCAGTCTCCCTGTCGCCCTCCACTCTCCCTAGAGAGCCCAGGACAAGCTTGTCTACAAGCCTGTCGGGCCAACAGGGAACAGGCAGGGTTAATTCTTTTCTCTCCTAACGTGCAGGCTCACTGGCGGGGTTACAGACAGAGGAAGGCGTACTTGGAACGGTTGCAGTATTTAAAAGCCAACGTCGATGCCGTCATCAAGGTAGCGGCATGCTTCGGCCAGGTCCCTGTCCCTCTGGAAAGGTCCCCCGAGGGCAGTCTTTCAGTCCTGTCACTGACTTGTGATCTCAGGAGGTGGCTGAAGTGTCCTGGGTCTGAGGGCAGTGTGTCTCCTTCACCAGATCCAGGCTTGGGCCCGGATGTGGGCAGCTCGGAGGCGATACCGGAGGCGACTGGGCTACTTCCAGAAGAATGTGAGTGTCGTCCTCCTCGCCCTGTCCCTATTCCCAGCCGTTATTCTGGAAACCAGGGCGAGGGCGGTCAGTGATCCCTTTTCTGTCTGTGTTCACGGCAGGTTAACGCTGTGGTGAAGATCCAGGCCTTTTTCCGAGCGAGGAAGGCCCGGGACGACTACAGGATGTTGGGTGAGCTGCCCGGCCGCGCTCTGCGCCGTGAGGGAGCTGCCTGGTTTTCCCTCCTCTGTGTCTGGTGTCTCGGCTGCGCGAGTCTGATGGTTTTCAGGGAAAATGTCACCCCACCCCACCACTTGCAAAGTGGGGTCCTGGCGAAGTTATCTGGCCCTCTGAGCCCTTTCCTCTCATTGGCTGCTGCGGTCCCAAACCTCCAGCATGCCTTAGGGCCTGGAGTGGGCAGGGCAGTGAGCAGATGCCCCTGCCTTGGGGGATCCCCCAGTTTGATGGGAGAGACGGGAATCCCCCCAGAATCAGGCAGGTCTAGATATTGCTCCTGGGGCTGCACAGCAGGTAAGGGGGAGGTACAGGTTGTCTGCAGGAGTGTCAAATGGATGTGGTGACAGAAGCCGCCCTGCCCACCCCAGTAACAGAAAGCCTGCTCACAGGACAGCTCCTCTGATCAGGTGCATAGATTCTGGGCTCTCGTTATCTTTCTGTTGCTACCGCCAAAGCCACCCGGAAAGAAAAGGACCTTCCTCCTCTCCCCAGAGGTCCAGAGGCTGATAGGTGAAAATGAACTTGGGATGAAGGATGAGAGCAAGTTAGCTCAGCAGAAGTGGGTAGGAAATCGGAATAGGTGGGCCCAGTGGTATCATCCGAGGGAGCTGGGGCTCTGACTTTGGTGTGGCCATCACTAGGATAGGCCCCTATTGGGGGTGAGTCCACCGGCATGGGAGGGACAGCTCGTCCTCATCCTGCCTGGTTAAGGAGGAGGTCAGGGACAGGACCGATTGGGAGGCTGCCCATTGTCCTCCAGCTATAGGCAGAACCACAGGGGGTCTGGGGCCTGCTGGCTGTAACCAGAAGGGGGACTGAGGGTAGCATGACTAGGGTAGGGAGTGGGTGGTGAGCGCATTCTGATCCTGATCCCTCTTTCCTTCCTGCCAGTCCACACGCCCCACCCCCCGCTCAGTGTGGTGCGCAGATTTGTCCACCTCTTGAATCAAAGCCAGCAGGACTTCTTGGCTGAGGCAGAGCTGCTAAAGCTCCAGGAAGAGGTGGTCAGGACGATCCGGTCCAACCAGCAGCTAGAGCAGGACCTCAACCTCATGGACATCAAGATTGGCCTGCTGGTGAAGAACCGGATCACCCTGCAGGTGAGGGGCCTGCCCCAAATCTGGCTGCTTCTGGAGCCGTGAGAGTGACACTCTGTGGTTGCTAATCCGCTATTGTTAAGTGTCTGGATTTCATCTCCTTGCTCAGGTCCCTGGTCCAGGGGTCCTCTGCCCTCCTAATTTGTTGGACACGTGACATAGTAGAAAGAGCATTGGACATACAATTGGAATGCCTGGCTCTGCCAATGCCAGGCACTGTGGGCTGGTGATTAACCTCTGAGTCTGTTTCCTCGTTAGTAAAGTGGAAATAATGAGAGGGCCCACCTCACCGGGCCAAATGTAGAGATAGATAGCTCCTTAAACTCTAAATTACCATACAATTACGCAGGGGTGGGATAGAAATGATATCTCCACTTAAATTTGTATAACAGTCCAATAAGAACTAACAGGGGAGCATTTTAGGTCTTGCTTCCTGGTAATTATTGTCAGTTTTGGTTCAAATAAATTCAAAAAAGAAGAAGAAGAACTAACAGCAAAACCAGTGGACATGCCAAAGCCAGTGTGGCTCAGTGGCTAGAGCGTCGGCCTGCGGACTCAATGGTCCCAGATTCGATTCCGGTCAAGGGCATGTACCTTGGTTGCAGGCACATCCCCAGTAGAAGGTGTGCAGGAGGCAGCTGATTGATTTTTCTCTCTCATCGATGTTTCTGACTCTCTATCCCTCCCCCTTCCTTTCTGTGAAATATCAATAATATATATATATTTTAAAACAAACTAAAAACACACACCAGTAGACATGATGCCTCAGCCTGGCAACCCAGTCCTCTCTGCGGACTCACCCTGTGAGAGCAGGGGCGTCAGGTGGAGTTTTGGGGCAGAAGGAGGGGCCCCTCCTCACCCTAGAACTGCTTAGCTCCCTTGGCTCACGCCTTGAAGACCTTGAACAGCAGAAAGCCCTGGCTCTTCCAGCCGCTGATTCTAGACCATATGTTCTGTGCTCCGGGCTGGTTGTGTCATCCGCTCTCCTCCACACCTCCTCCCCTTCCTCCCCCCGCAGGAGGTGGTCCTCCACTGCAAGAAGCTGACCAAGAAGAACAAGGAACAGCTGTCGGACATGATGGTTCTGGACAAGCAGAAGGGATTAAAGGCGCTGAGTAAAGAGAAACGGCAGAAGCTAGAAGCGTACCAGCACCTCTTCTACCTGCTCCAGGTGCGCAGAGGACTTTGGAAGGAGATGTCTCCACCATCTCCTGAGGCTCTGGGACCTTGAGGCCTGCCAGTGCTTTTGCCTCCGTGTGAGGTGTCCTTTCCCATAGTCCTAATGCCTCCCCCCCGAGAAAGAGACTGTTCCTCCCATTTGTCTGCAATGCTCCTGCACCCCTGAGAAAACGTGACAGCGCTTTCTCCGGTCCAAGTTCTCATCAGGAAAACCGTCCTTTCTCTGATCCTGGTCCTTAAGGTGCGTGAGTAGTCATGCCCATCTCCCCCATTGCTGCAGACTCAGCCCATCTACCTGGCCAAGCTGATCTTCCAGATGCCGCAGAATAAAACCACCAAGTTCATGGAGTCCGTGATTTTCAGTCTGTACAACTATGCCTCCAACCGCCGCGAGGCCTATCTCCTGCTCCAGCTCTTCAGGACGGCGCTCCAGGAGGAAATCAAGTAGGTTTTCCGGATGCAAAGGAACGGGAAGAGCACAGGTTAGGAGATGCCGCTGTTGGTTCCTTCACAAGGCAGCCATTTGTTGAGGGTTGAGGCTAGAAATGGAATCAGAAGACCTCTTTTCTCTGCCTCCCGTGGAGTGACTGTCTGACATCTCCTAGGACAGCACAGCGGGAGGACAGGGGTTGACATCTTCGCACAAAAGATGAGCTAGAGATAACAGGTCATTTCTAGGAGGAGGGACCTCAAAGAGCCAAAAATCTCGAAAAGGAAAAGCAACTGTTTGTCCTACACAGAGGCCAGAGGCCAGCTTTAATGACCTCTTGAACTTCCTCCCATAGGTCAAAGGTAGAACAGCCCCAGGATATGGTGACAGGCAACCCAACTGTGGTGAGGCTGGTGGTGAGATTCTACCGTAACGGACGCGGACAGAGCGCCCTGAGGGAGATCCTGAGCAAGGTAATCCAGGACGTGCTGGAGGACAAGATGCTGAGCATCCACACGGACCCTGTGCACATCTACAAGAGCTGGGTCAACCAGACCGAGGCCCAGACAGGGCAGCGCAGGTGGGCAGAGGACAGAGGACAGAGGGAGAGCTCTCTTTGATCAGCTCTGTCTTGGGCCCCACGGCGGGGGGGGGGGGGGGGGGGGGGGGGGGGTTGGGGGGGGAAGCGTGGGTGTGCTTTGAAGGTGACATGTAAACGAGCATGCTGATTATTCAAATGCGACACCAGCCCTATAGGTTGAAATAAGGTAGCCTTTCAGACCTCCTCTGGTAATTAACGTGGGGCTGACGCAAATGACACTGGACCTGGTGTGCTTAACATAGAAAGAGCAGCACAGATGAGTATGCAGATTTGTCTAATTGCTGTGTCAGTGCCGGTAAATGATATGTCAGATTTATTAGGAGTTGGGATATGGACTCCTTATTGATAGGGGTATAGATGAATATCCAGATTTATGATGAATAGGCAAATGAGATAGTGGAGAAATAGGTTGGCCTTACAGATTGAAGGCATTACTCAGATGCGTAAGTACTAGGGAAGGGAGCCACTGAGGAGGGCAGGCAGTGCTGGTGGCTTCTCGCGATGGCGCACAGGCCCTGGCCCAGCTTTCCCTGTCGCTGACTGCCAAAGCCTAGGTGCCCGCAGCCCTGTGTCCTCAGTTCCCCTCGGGAGACTTCCCACAGGCTCCAGGTTCTCCGTTCTCTTCTGCACTTTTCCATCTCCCCATGGCTATTCCAGCGCTTCCTTTACTTTCCACTCACATGGACCCAGTCCCTTCTGAGTCCTTTTCCTTATTTTGGCCAGATCCCCTGAAGCATGCTAGGCGGCCCTTAGCATGTGTGTGCATGCAATCCTGTGTTAGATGAAAAGCTTAAGGGAGAAGACCTTAGGAGGAGAGGCCCTGGGAGGGGGACTCTGGCAGATACCTTGTCTCTCTCTGCCCACAGCCACCTCCCCTACAGCGTCACCCCAGAGCAGGCCTTGAGCCACCCTGAGGTCCAGAGACGACTGGACATCTCCCTTCGCAGCCTCCTCGCCGTGACTGACAAATTCCTCGTAGCCATCATCTCGTCTGTGGACCAAATTCCGTATGTGCAACAGCCCTGCCCCGCCCTGCCCAGGCCGTGATGGGAAGAGCAGAGCAGTCCTGAGGGGTGGGGGCAGGACGAAGGGATGTGGCTGGGGGTATCCTAGGGCTTCTAGGAGGTGCAGGGAGAGAGTGCACGGACACCCTGCCAGAGGCTGAGCTGGAATCCAGACGCAGGTCTGCATGTGGCCTGTCAGGACTCACTGGAGCCACAGAGGAAACATCAAGTGATTATGGGGACCTATTATTGTATATATGTTCTTCACAGGCCCGGTGGGAAGCTGAGAGCCTAGTGGGTGAGGGCCCTGGGCTGGGGTTACGGACACAGGGCATGAGGGAGGGACAAGACCCGGAGATGTTTGGAGGAGGGCATCAGGGAGCTGGCTGTGGAGGGTCAGTGCTGGTGCTGGGCTCGGTGCGGCTGAGCCTGCGGCGGAGGGGGGGGGAGGGGCACTCCTGACCCGCTGCTCTGAACTCCGGTGGAAAGGGGCAGGAACACAGCTCACCAATTGTCTTGTCCCCAGCTACGGGATGCGCTATGTGGCCAAGGTCCTGAAGACGACTCTGGCAGAGAAGTTCCCTGACGCCACGGAAAACGAAATCTATAAGGCAAGTGTCTGTCCTCCCCAGCCGCCCGGGCTGTCCTTTGCCCAGTGGTGCCTGTGAACTAGACTGAGACAAGAGGACAAGAAAACCCTGTCCTCTAAAAATGTAGGAAGTGAAACGGACCCTGGCTTACCAGCAGGGCTTCAGGTGGAAGATGGACAGGCAATTGGCACATGAACTGACGACCCTAGACTTGTCGGGAGATCTGGGTTCTAGTCCTACCTCTCCCTCCAGTTTGCTGTGTGACCTTGGTCAAGTTGCTGGCCTGCTCTAGGTCCTGGTGGGCCTTTCTAGCCCAGTGAGCTGGGCAGGCGGGGCTGGGCTGCCAGGGCAGAGCCCGGGGCGCTGTGAGGTGTCTCCTCTGCCCTCAGGTGGTAGGGAACCTGCTGTACTACCGATTCCTGAACCCCGCGGTAGTGGCCCCCGACGCCTTTGACATTGTGGCCATGGCAGCGGGCGGTGCCCTGGCCACCCCCCAGCGCCACACCCTGGGGGCCGTGGCTCAGCTCCTGCAGCACGCCGCAGCGGGCAAGACCTTCTCGGGGGAGAGCCGGCACCTGCAAGTCTTGAACGACTATCTGGAGGAGACGCACTTCAAGTTCAGGTCTAGGGTCCTGGCACCCTGCTCCTCTCCGTGCCCTTTTTCTCCTCCTCTGAACTCATGTCCCACTTCCCGTCTCGGGAATCCACGAGGAAGAGAGGCATGAGATGAAGAGAATAGTTGTGGGCCGGAGGGGAGGTTGTTGGAAGCACACCCCAGGGGAGGGAAAGAGGACTATTGAGGAAGTGGTTTGGGGGGAACTGGGAGAGAGGGAGGCAAGACAGAGGGTGGAGCTGAGACTGGAGGTCAGAGCTGGCTTGGCCGGTCACTGGAGGGGGCCAGAGGCCCAAGGAGGTGTTGACCCGCCCCCCTCACATGACCCCCCCCCCCGCCCCCCCTGCCCTGTGGAGACAGGAGGTTCGTCTGCCGAGCCTGCCAGGTGCCTGAGCCAGAAGAGCGCTTTGCGATGGACGAGTACTCGGACATGGTGGCCGTGTCCAAACCCACCGTGTACATCACCGTGGGGGAGCTGGTCAACACCCACAGAGTGAGGGGCCGCAACCCGGGGGTCTGGGCAGGCGGGCAGGGCTGTGGAAGTCCACGATGGGTGGGGGGCTGACCCTCGGAGGAAGGCCTGGCTCAGACCCTGCCTCCATGCCGCAGCTGTTGCTGGAGCACCAGGACTGGATCGCTCCTGATCACCGTGACCCCCTCCACGAGCTCCTGGAGGACCTTGGGGAGCTGCCCACTGTCCCTGACCTCATCGGTGCGTGCTGGGGCCCGCCGGGGGCCTGCAGGGAGGGATGGACATGCTCACCTGCCCTCTGGAGTTTCTGTACAGCCAACAATGTGTGCCAGGAAGCTGGTTACCCACTCCTCCTCCCTCTCCCTCTCATTGGGAGGTGGACACGTGGACACAGACTGATACAGAGAGAGTGGGGAGACAGTAGAGACACATGCCATCATATAAGTGGCCAATTAAGTCACATGAGCTAGCCCTGTCCGGAGTGGCTCAATTGGTTGGGCATTGTCTCGTGCACTGAGAGGTTGCCAGTTCAATTCCCAGTCAAGGCACCTGCCCAGGTTTCAGGCTCAATCCCTGATGGGGGGCGCGCAAGAGGCAGCCAATCGATGTTTTGCTCAGGATTTCAGGAATTATGGATTGGGGTAGACAGAATGGAGGTGCTGACAGATAAGAGAGAGCTAGAAGCTCTAGGCTCAGGGAGGTACAGCTGGGGAGACATGTCTCCAGTGACACAAGGGTGAGCTCAGTGGGTAACAGCCCTCCCCTTGGTGCTCAGGGTTGAGGTGCCAGGATCAGTGTGGGAAAGCTTCCTGGAAGAGGGGTGCGTGGAGCAGTGTCTATTGTGACCCTGTCTCTGCGTGTCGATGTATATGCTTATCTCTCCCTTTTCTCACCCCACCTCAGGGGAAAACGTAGCCGCCGATGGGAGCGTGGATCTGAGCAAGCTGGAGGTGTCCCTGACGCTTACCAACAAGTTTGAAGGGCTAGAGACGGACGCTGAGGATACCAGTGCCCGGAGCCTTCTCCTGAGGTGAGTGGGCGTGGCCACGGCCCCTGCTCCCTGAGCTTTCCCGCTCAGGCCAGTAAAACGGCCTGCACAGAAGTGGCCAGCCCACCGCCCTCCTAGGCTCTCCTGCCCTCTTCTCCCTGAGCCTAACGCATTCCCCTTACTGCCGCTCAGCGGCCTCCCCCGGCAGCCAGCTTCTGCTGAAGGCAAAGGAGGGGTTTGGACATTGTGGTTGTGCTGTCGATCCGATGCCTTTTCATGTTATCATTTAACCTGAGCAACGGGCTGCTTCCCAGTTGCGGAAAGAAACTCGAGGTTAAGCGACTGGCCCAGAGCCGCACAGCCAGTTGGTTGTGGAGCTCACGGTTCTAATTCCTGTTGTTGCCAAGTGAGGGTCCGACATGGGCCTGGAGCTTGCTTCCCCCAGTTCTGCAAAAGTGAGGGAGGCCCTCCCAGTGTGACTCAGTGGTCAAGCGTTGACCCATGAACCAAGAGGTCACCGGTTCGATTCCTGGTCAGGGCACATGCCAGGTTTCAGGTTTGGTCCCCAGTAGGGAGGGTGCAGGAAGCAGCCAATTGGTATTTCTGTCTCTCTCCCCCCCTCTCTCTGAAATCAATACAAATATATATATATATATTTTTTAAAGTGAGAGAGGGCCAGAACCGGTTGGCTCAGTGGATAGAGCGTCGGCCTGCGGACTGAAAGGTCCCAGGTTCGATTCCGGTCATGTACCTTGGTTGCGGACACATCCCTGGTAGGGGTTGTGCAGAAGGCGGCTGATCGATGACTCTCTCTCATCGATGTTTCTGGCTCTCTATCCCTTTCCCTTCCTCTCTGTAAAAAATCAATAAAATATATTTTTTAAAAAGTGAGAGAGGCACCGAAACCGGTTTGGCTCAGTGGTAGAGCATTCGTCTGCGGACTGAAGGGTCCCAGGTTCGATTCCGGTCAAGGGCATGTACATTGGTTGCGGGCACATCCCCGGTAGGGGGTGTGCAGGAGGCAGCTGGTTGATGTTTCTCTCTCATTGACGTTTCTAGCTCTCTATCTCTCTCCCTTTCTTTCTGTAAAAATTCAATAAAATATATTTTAAAAATAAATAAAAATAAAAAGTGAAGAGAGGCTCACAAAGGGCTGGGCAGGTCTTCGGGCAGAAGAGGAGCCAAGTCACCACCTCGGTCTCCCCGCCAGCAAGGCGGCCCCTCATTCATTCACCGGGAAACCGGGGAGCTGGCTCTGTCTTGCCCTCCACGGCCTTGCAGCGGGGCCAGGCCAGGGGTGGACACCCAGCCAGGGCCACCAAGAGGGAGGCGGTGTCCGGTGCAGTGAGGGCTGAGGAGAAGGACACCCGGGTTGGGAAAGGTCTCACAGAGGAGCAAGTGCGAACTTCAGCCAAAAAACGCAAAGGCAGACACTTTGTGGGAGGGCCCCGCAGGCAGAGGACACAGAGGCGGAAGAGCCCAGAATGTTCCCACGGTGGTAGCACTTCCTGCAGCACAGGGTCTCCCTCCTGGTTGCCTTCTCCTCGCACCCCCCCCCCCCTCACTCTCCTCCCTCCCTAGTGTCCCTGGCAGCCATGGTGCTAGGCGGGGCCCACTTACTGTCAGCTCTCTAGCTACCCCACATCCTGACCCTTCCCCTGCCCCTCACCTTTCCCCTTCCCCCCTCTCCTCCTGCAGCACCAAGCAGTTACTGGCCGACATCATGCAGTTCCACCCTGGGGACTCCGTCAAGGAGATGTTGTCCCTGTCAGTGTCCAGCTCACAGGTACTGTATTGTTCGTCTCCACCTCACGCCACCGGCACTGCCGATTCCTCCCCGGGGACCCCACCCATAACCGACCACAAGCAGACACCGCTGCTCGCCAGTAAGGAGAACTCTGGTGGGCCAAGGCCTTTGCCCCTGACCCCAGAGACCCACAGGCTGAGAAGAGCACCCCTCGCTGTGGGGAGCCTCTGGCTGCAGAGTCCGGGGACTCCACCTTCCTCCCCGCTCCCCGCTGAAGCAAGGGTGAGCTCTGAGGGACACCAGCCCCTGACGCAAGGCGTGTGCTGGGGGTGCCAGAGGCGGTCTGGGCAGGCGACCTGAATGCGCGCCAGAGGCTGGTGCTGGGCCGAGGGGGTGGGCGCTTGGAGGCCGGGAGGCCGGAGAAAGTGGTAAGAGGGTGGGGGGCCAGGGGCCGGAGTGAAGACTCAGCCAGGGCTCTCCAGAGAACAGTTGGGATGGCGGTAGAGGCACGTCCCGGCACCCAGGACAGGAGGGAGATGCCCCAGACACCCTGGCGCGTCACAGCGCCCGTGTTGGGAAGTCGCAGCCAGTGTCTGCCCGGAGTCCTTTCTGCTGTTCGTCCCTGGGGTCTCCCATGAGCCTCTGCTCCTCCCAGTGACCCATGAGGTTTCCATGTCTATGATGTTACACCTCATGTTCTTCACAGGCCACCCAGGAGCTGGGCTCTGGGGGCCGCTCCTGACAGTGTCCCGAAGTGCCCCCCTGCTGCCGGGGCCTCTGGGCCTCCCTGGCTGGGGGACGGGCTGGTGGGGCCAGACAGACCTTAAGGCAGCATCTGTGCCCCCAGGAAGCAGCGCACAAGCGGCTGATGTGCTGGCGCCAGGCCTGTGAGGCCCAGAACGCGGAGCCCCTCCGGCACCGCCGCTCCCTGAAGGCTGACGCTCTCCTGCCGCTGGCGGAGAAGCAGCGGCGCGCCCTGCGGAACCTGCGCCGGCTGGAGGGCCTGGGGCTGGTCCGCGCCAGCGATGGCTACCAGGGGCTGGTGGACGAACTGGCCAAGGTAACGGCCTGGGCCCGGGACAGTGTGTGTGTGCGTGTACACGTGTGCTTGTGTGTGTGCATGCACACATGTGCATAGTATTGGCACCTCAAGGGCAGGCCTCTCCCTGGGAAGTGCCCACCCAAAATCGTCACCACCCAGGGGAAGGCCGCTGGGCCTCCAAAGGCTCCTGTTGGAGAGACTTGGTCAGGGAAGGAGGTTTGCGCGCAGCTCTCTTTTCCTGAGAACCAGGAAGCCTTGAGACAGCCACTCCTCAGCGGGGAAGGCCATCCTCTGAAGGTTTGGGATGGCATCCTTGAGATTGTCCCCCCCTCAGGAAAAGTAGCCTTGGAATCTCCCTCTCCCCGCTCTTCTGGAGGTGCAGGAGTTGTTCTTGGGCCTGGGTCAGGCCTTGAGGCTCTCCCCCTCCCTTACCCCCCCCCCTCCCCCAGGACATCCGTAACCAGCGCCGGCACCGGCAGCGGCGGCAGGCAGAGCTGGTGAAGCTCCGGGCCACGCTCCAGGGCCTGCACGCCAAGACCAGCTTCTACGAGGAGCAGGGCGACTACTACAGCCAGTACATCCGGGCCTGCCTGGACCACCTGGGCCCCGGGTCCAAGTAGGTGCCTCCTCCTTCACGTGTGACCTCTCACCCTGCCCAGGCTGACCTTTGCCCCGCTCTCTACCAGCTGGCAGAGGGGCATTCACTCCGGCACAGCACGGCCCCTCCTCTCTCGGGCCTTTGGTCTCCCCTGCAGAGTCTCGGGCTCAGGTGCAGCCCCTCCTGTGTCTCCCACCAGTGAGAAGTGTCCCTCAGGGTCTAATTTCCTCCCTGCCAGCCACAGAAAGTACACTGTCTTTAGTGCCAAGGAGTTTATTGGATTAATTCTCTGGGGCCTCTGTTTAATCAGGAGTTCTGGGAAAGGGAAGAAGCAGCTGTCTCTTCATTACACTGCGGCCCAGCTCCTGGAGAAGGGTGTCTTGGTGGAAATTGAGGATCTCCCCACCTCTCAGTATGTTTCTTCGGAGGGCAGGAGGTCCTGTCCCGTTATCTGGGGGTGGAGCCCTGGGCTGGGCTCCAGGTAGGAGGGGAGGAGGCGCATGGTCCTTGCCTTGAAGGAGCTGTTGGAAGGGTGGGGAGGTCGCCCATGTCCACACAGAAAGTTGAAGGCAGTGGGCGTGGTTAGGCACAGTTCTAGACACCCCACGGCCGGCCGAGGACCCTGGGAAAGGTTCCCAGAGGAGAGAACATGTGACTGGGGCCGGGCAGATAGAGGCGGGATGGTGACCGGAAGTCAGATTGGGACAAGACAGAGCTGGGCCCTGGGATGGCAGAGGGGAGGGCTGGGCTCTGGGTGGCAGAGGGGAGGGCTGGGCTCCGGGTGGCAGAGGGGAGGGCTGGGCTCCGGGTGGCAGAGCACTGCCCGGGGTGAGGAGCCGTGGCTGGGAGAGTGGGACTGTGACCCTGGAAAGAGGCAACAGTCCCCATCTTGAATCCTGTCCCTGATAGCTTCAGAAACGTGATCTTCGACATCAGTCCTGGAGATGAGGCGGGAAAGTTCGAAGTGAATGCCAGGTTCCTGGGCGTGGACATGGAGCGGTTCCAGCTTCACTATCAGGTGAGGGGGCGCCCTCACGAGCCCCAAGACACCGGCCAGGCTGTAGGTGCGAGCCTCATGACGTGGGCCGGCCCCGGGTGACATCCGCTCTGTTCCCCACCCGATCGGCATCGCGGGCTCCTGAAGAAAAGGGAGAGGGTCTTTGCAGACCCCCCTGCCACGCATCAGGAGGATGACCGGGCTGGCAACGTCAGAAGTAGGATTAATACTTGAAGCCGTATGGCAAGTCAGGGACTTGGCACATTATCTCGTTTAATCCTCTCCACAGCTCTGAGGCATTATGCCTGTTTTACCGGCTCTTAGGACGAAAGGTTAAGAAACCAGCCTAAATCAGAGACCATTCAGGAGAGCAGTGGTTTTAAATCCAAATCTTTTTGCTGCCCTGGCCGGTTTTGGCCAGTGGTTGGAGTGCCAGCCTGCTAACTGAAGGGTCGCAGGCTCGATCCCCGGCATAGTTGGAGTGCATAACGGAGGCGACCAGTGGATGTGTCTCTCTCACATGGCTGTTTCTCTGTCTCTCTCCCTTCCACTCTCTAGAAGTCGATGGAAAAAATATCCTTGGGTGAGGATTAAAAAAAAACAAAACAAAAAATCTTTTTTGCTCTGCTATTTTGACTTTTATTTCATTTTTTTTTTTATTTTATTGATTTCAGAGTAGAAAGGAGAGGGAGTGAGAGATAGAAACATCCATGATGAGCCGAGACCGGTTTGGCTCAATGGATAGAGTGTCGGCTTGGGGACTGAAGGGTCCCGGTTTCAATTCCGGTCAAGGGCATGTACCTTGGTTGCGGGCATATCCCCAGTAGGGGGTGTGCAAGAGGCAGCTGATCGAAGACTCTCTCTCATCGATATTTCTAACTCTCTATCTCCCTTCCTTTCTGTACAAAATCAATAAAATATATATTTAAAAAAAAAAAAAAAGAAACATCCATGATGAGAGAGAACCACTGATCAGCTTCCTCCTGCACATCCATAACTGGGGATCAAGCCTACAACCTGGGCATGTGCCCTGACCAGGAATCGAACCTCGACCTCCTGGTTCATAGGTCGACACCCAACCCCAGAGCCACGCTGGCTGGGCTGTTTTGCCTTTTGAATGAGAAAACTGGCTTCAGACCCTGACTCTGCTGGAACTGACATTCGGTCATGTCCCGGCCCTTGGTTTCCTCATCTGGGAAGTGAGGTGCGATGGCCAGTGCCCCTGGATGACTGCGTGAGGCTCGGAGATGTTTCATAGACTGGCGGGCCGCAGTCAAGAACCTTTAACCTCTCCTCCCTGCCCCTTCCCTTTCTCCCAGGACCTCCTGCAGCTCCAGTACGAGGGTGTGGCCGTCATGAAACTCTTCAGCAAGGCCAAGGTCAACGTCAACCTCCTCATCTTCCTCCTCAACAAGAAATTCATGCGGAAGTGACAGAGGCAGCGGGTGCTACCCAAGCCCTTATTTCGCTGGATGCTTTTTTTTTTTTTTTTTTTTTTTTTAACACTAACTCACTACTCGGCTTCCCTGCAGACACCCAGAGCTCAGGACCAGACAAGGTTCAAGGAGCCTGCACCCCTTCCCTGGCTGGAAGGATTTGTCTATGTGGCCACAAGCAGGGTCTCTAGTTGACTAAAGTCAGCCTTGCCCCAGAGTCTGGCTGTGGGACTTTTAAGTCCCAGAACCCCACAGTTTTCTAGATGGTGGGGCGTGAACCTAGATGGGACAGACCCTGCCCTTTGGCCAGGGAGGACAGCTGCACTGTGCCCGCTGCTGCCCTCCTGTGGTCACCCCAATATCACACGCACTGCACTTGCATCCTTATTTCCTCTCCCTTCTCTGCAGTCCCTAAGGCCAGGGCTGGGCTTCCTATCCCTACTTCTTCATCAGCAGGGGGTGTCCCTGCCCTGCTGGAGCCCAGCCAGTCTGCTGCTATGACACCCCACACCCTCCAGCCTCCCCCTCCCACCCCGGAGGGAGTGGACAGTGCTCGGTAACGCCCACGGGGAGCTGTGGCTGTTATCCTCCAGGGTGGCATCGGCAAGATGACCCTCCATTAACCTCAAACCCCACTCCTTTGTGTATGGGCATACACAAAGCCTAGTAAACACTAGGGTATTTATCTTCTCTCCCAGGCTTACACTTTGGATGGGGGTTTTAATTCTTTCCTCTGTTTGAGCTCAGAAAAAATAGTCCTCATTTCCCTTATTCATGCCAATATTTATGCCAGTCTTTTATGCCTTGGGTTTTAAGTCACCTGAGGTCAAGGGCAATCAGATTCCCACCCATGCTGCAGACCTCAGTATTTCAGCCTCATGCCGTACAAAGAGCAGTCTTTCCCTGAGAGCCGATTCTTCCCCGGCAACTTTAATAGGTCTGCCGTCTTGTCTCTGCCACTCTCTCTTGTCCCCACATCTACCAACTTCCTGTCCCTGTCGCCCTTCTGATATCATTTTAATAAAAGCAGCTATTACCTCACATCCGTTGTTCGCCCTTATTTCGTTTGCTGCAGAGCAGGCCTCCATGGCCTTGGACAGATCTTTCCTGCAGCCTCCCCACGCCCCCCTGCCTGCCTCCCATGTGGGACCACTGTGCCCGTCTGAGCTTGGAAGAGCTTAATGAGATGTGGCATTTATGCCACTCTTCCCTCCCCAGGGGACAGAGAGGAGGAGGAAGAAATTCTTAGGTTTCGATTCTGCCATTCTGTTTTTATCAGCCACTCCGAAGACGAAAGCCAAGAAGAGGAGAAACCAGTCCGGATCCCACCCCGCCCGCTTTGCGCACATTTCCAGCGGGTTCTTTTCCGGGGCCGCGGGTGACAGCACCGAAGGTACTTGAGCGGCAGCTCCGTAGAGATACTGCACAAAACCCCCCTCCCGTGAGGAGCGCCCCCCCTCCCAGCCCCCTGAGAGAGGGCACAGGGCACCCCTGGTGGGCCCCCACGTTTGCCTGCTGAGCCTGCCTCCCTGCACTCATCCCATCATGTCACTCGGGATTTGTCTCGCTGTCACATTCAGTCTGTCACATCCTCTCCCCCTCTTAACATGTCACGGCAAATACTTCAAGTGCCGCCCTGCTCCGGGTGACAGTGACACATCCCAGTGGAGCCAAGTTTCTACACATGATCAGTCATTAGAACTCACACCAAATGACTCCAACACCATCCCACTGGGACGCCCCCCCCCCACCCCCGGCGTCACATGACCCGGGCCCCCTACATACAGCACATACGGGAATGTCACCATCGCCGCCCTCATGTCGGGCCTGTTACAGACGGGCATTTGCCTAGACGGCACCTCTACAAAGGTGCGTGGTCACTATCTTTGCTTAATGGAATGCAAATGAGGCAAGTAGGGTTGGTATCTGTCCAAGGTGACACAGCTGGTAAGGGGCAGGGCAGGGCTTTACATTCAGGCCCAGCCACTCAGAATTTATATTCCCCCGCCTTTTCCTCTGAAAGAAACATTTCCTCTTTCTTCAGCCCACTCTCCTCCAAGCCTCCCCCGACTCCTCCCCTGCGAGCGAGTGTCCCCGGGGAGCGTCCGTTTATCGGTGTCCTTTCCTGACCTCCAGCGCACCGCCTGAGAGGCAGGTGCTGGGCTTGGGGGTGGGAGTATCTACTAGAGCAGCCTCTTTGGAGGACAGTTTGGCGAGATAAAAGCTGTAAGGGCAGGGCGCCGGGACAGTTCAATGGGGAAGACTAGCCTTCCTGCCACGGTGCTGCGACAGCGGGGTGTCCACACATGAGAGAAAGAAGTTGCACCCCTACCTCACCATTGATAGACATCCCGATAGATCAAGATGAGTTCATCAAAATGGATCACAGACCTTACGTAAGAGCTAAAACTGTAAGACTCAGAAGAAAACATAGATACAAATTTTTGTGACTTTGGATTAGGCAATGATTTCCTGGGACACTAAAAAGCAAAGTGGCCAAAATAATAGTATTTTTTAATAAATTGGACGTGTCAGAGTTAAGAATGTGTGCTTCAGCTTGGCTGGTGTGGCTCAGTGATTGAGAATCAACTTATACGACGGATGAGCCAGGAGGTCACAGTTCGATTCCTGGTCAGGGCTCATGTCTAAGTAGCCTCCTGCACGCACCCCAACCAGGGCTGGGGGTTGAGCCAGCAACCAAGGTACGTGCCCTTGACTAGAATCGAACCCAGTACCCTTCATTCCACATGCTGGCGCTCTACCCACTGAGCCAAACCAGCTAGGCTCACTTTTTAAGGAACAAAAGCTAACACCTTTCACTGAATTTTCTTGGGGGCTCATCTTTTTCTCCTGCATTTTCCCTTTCTCTTGCCTCTTCTTCAGCTTTGTGTTCCTGTTCTGGCACTAACTCCGCCCTAGTCCATTCCTCAGGAACCACCTCGAGGCACTCCTCAGCCACGCCAGGTTCAAGCTGTTTGCGTCTCAGTCCCAGCCTTGCTGATTCTTGCAACCTTTGTGCTACAACGTTGCGATGGCTGATATACATTCTTTGGCTCTGTTACAATCTTACGCAACTACCATCATATATGCAGTCCATCCTGGATCAAAAATTCTTATGTGGCGCCTGACTGTATATTACAATGTTTGATATTTGCATATATTGCACCACAATTAGTCTAGTGAACAACATCTAGTGATTATTACAGTGTTACTATTTTTTTCTTGCGATGAGATGTGCTTCTCAGTCTTGAAGGCATGCATTCACATCACCCATGAATCCTGTTCAAATGCACATTGTGATTAGCAGTTCGGAGTCGGTTGAGGTTCTCGGCAGTTGTCTCCTAGGCGATGTCCACACTGAGGGGTCAGTGGCTTGCGACCCCCAGAGATTGCAGATGACCCCTGCCTGCTTCTCTAACTTTCCCAAATGTGGTGGAAGCTCAGGTCTAGAGTCTTGAAAATCTATCTTTCCCTCTCTTAAAGATTGGAGCCTTCTATTTTTACCTCCCATCTTTTGACACCTTCTATTCTCCAAAATTCCGCACAGACCGGGGGCAAGGCCCCAACACCATCTGTGCACACGCTCTCCGCGCTGCCGGCTGGGGATAGGAAGTCCTTGAACAAATGGGCTGTAGATTCAATTCTCCCCCTTCCAGAACTTCAGAATCTCTTCTTCCCACTTTAAATATCCGCCTTAGGAGAGAAATAGCAAGAAAATGCAAGTTGGGAATTGTGTTCCTTTTGTCTTCTGTCACCAGGACTCTCCTTGCCTCAATGGAGGACTCTTTTTGATACTCTTTCTTGTTCCAAATATGACCGGCCTCCCCCTGGCCCCGGCCATGAGAAAGAAAACTCAGATTCCCATAAACCTCTGCTTCCTGTACTATACCAACAGGTTGGCAACCCCTTGCATTTGCTCTTGGTTACGTGCGGTCCTCTTGTTCTGTAAGGGATGGATGGAGAGGGGCTTTGTTGCAAGGCACCATACATACATACATTATGTACATTATCTACTGTAATCTTTGCAGCGCTTTTATTTTTTATGTTTTTATCCTCACCCTAGGGCATGCCTTCACTGATTTCAGAGAGAGAGAGAGAGGGAGAGAGAGAAAAACATCAGCATGAGAGGGAAACATCGATTGGCTGCCTCCCACACGCACCCAGACTGAGTATCAAACCTGCAACCTGGGTACGGTATATGCTCAACCAACTGAGCCACACAGGCTAGGGCTTTGCAGCACTTGATCAGCATTGCCCTCACATTGTCACTCAGGCTCAGAGAGGATCAGTGACATGCCTCAGGCCCCAAAGCTAGAAATGACTGAGCTTTTGTATGTGCCACTTCCACATCGCATCCCACTGGAAGGTCTTCAGAGCCCATGATGGGCCTGGCGCCGTCATCGCCTATGGTAACAGTGCCTTCTTCTGGAACAGCTCCTGGGGACCCGCCTGGGGCCCTTCTTGAGCTCTCACCCTTTTCAGAAATACATCTGGGGGGTTTACTTGATTTGTTGTTATTGTTTCATCATAGACGTGCTTGTGAGTAGATAATGCACCATGAACGTTCCTATTAATGGAAACCTTTCAGTGTTGGGATCCATGCTTTTAAACTTTTTATAAAAAGGTCAGAAGCAATGAATCCATAGCTAAATGGAACAACAGATATCCCTCCCTTCCTCTCTCTCTCTAACATAATAAATGAAAATGATGGAATTCAGTGGAGGAGCACTTCCGCTGGGAGAACACAGACGTTCAGGCGGGTGTGGGTCCCCCTGCCAGGCGGCCTCTCCTCTGCGGAGACTCCGTCTGACTAGGAGGCTGGTGCAGGTTACAACCGCTTTTCCTCTCTTTCTGGCCCCACCAAGATGCCACCCTCAGGCCTTTGCTTCTCCACAGAGGCTCCTGCCTTTTAGCAGATGGGGCAGGCCCTGGACCCCCCCTGTCACTCTGTGACAGATGCTTAACCTGGTCTTTGGTTCCCTGACCTCTGTCCCTGCCAGTCCTCGGAGACAGGTTGAGGAATGCAGGCGCATGCACACACGGCACTCTGAGAACGAGCCGCACACTTCCTCGTTCTGTGCCTACGGAGTGATGGAGACAGCCTCCTCTGGGACTGTCTTGAGGAAGGTGGGAGAGGGAGCCTTGAGCTTGGTCCACCTGCTCCTTTGTACCTCTCTGCCTCTGAGTGTTAGGTGCCAGGCCCCTCCAGTGCCCTCCAGGTACGCAGACTTTGGTTGCTTAGCAATGGTGTGCCTCTTCCAGACCTCAGCACCTTCCCTGGCAGCTCCAGTAGCAGCCAAAGCGGGGAGAGCCAGGCTAGAGCTGCAGGAGCTGCTGCTGCCAGGGAAGGTGTGGGAACAAGCCCCCAAAGAGGCCCAAATGTGGAACCCCAGGTTCCTTTATTTTTAAATATATATATTTCATTGAGTTTTTACAGACAGGAAGGGAGAGAGAAGTCAGAAACAACTATGAGAGAGAAACATTGATCAGCTGCCTCCTGCACACCCCCCACTGGGGATGTGCCCGCAACCAGGTACGTACCCTTGACCAGAATCGAACCTGGGACCCTTCAATCCGAAGGCCTACACTCTATTCACTGAGCCAAACCGGTTAGGGCCCAGGTCCCTTTAGAACTCTCAAGGCCCACACTGACTCTTGGAAAGTCCTGCCATGCTGCCCTATCCCCAGCTCCTGCCAGATTGCTGGCTCCCCCTCCCTCATTGCGCTTCTCAGTCCCAGGTGTCTGCCCTGGGCTCTGGATCTGCCCCTGTGGTCTCTCCTCTTGCCCCTGTCCCTTTGCCCAGATTATAACTCCAGCTTCTCTTTGGCCCCTCCTGCTCAGACTGTAACTTCCAGTCTCCTCTTCACTAACACAACCCCCTTACACACCACCTCAGGGGTCATGATCCTATGTTGCTATAGCAACCATGATACACCCCTTGTTACTATCTTTCCAGGAAAAGCCTGTGGTGGGAGGGGGTCCTGAAGAGGCCCCTAGGGGAACCCTGCTTTCCTTGCTGAGCCTGCCCCGGACTTTAGCTTCAATGGAAACTGACCTTACGTTTCTGGCAAACGAGAGGCCCAGGCCCGGCAAAGGAAGCAGGCCCTTCCTGCTGTCCTCTCTCCTTCCTCTCGGCTGCAAGATCAGAGTCTTCAGGAGAAGCCTCTGATGAGGCTCACATCTGACGCCAGGAACCTGCCAGCCCCCAGAACAGTGCTCCCAGCCCCCAGCTGACAGAGTGCCCTCCGTCTCCCTCTCTGTGGCCCCTGACCTGACCTCTTTACCTGTGCCCCCTGCCACCCCACTGCCTTAGCCCTTGATGCTTGGGTCTGACGATTGTCTCCGGGTTAAGAACCAGGTCATCCCGGCCAGCGGGGCTCAGTGGTTGAGTGTTGACCTATGAACCAGGAGGTCATGATTCAAATCTGGTCAGGGCACATGCCTGGGCTGCAGGCTCCATCCCCAGTGTGGGGCATGGTGAAGCAGCCGATCAGTGATTCTCTCTCATCATTGATGTTTTTAGCTCTCTTTTTCTACCCCTTCCTCTCTAAAATCAATAAAAACAAATTTTAAAAAAATAATAATAACCAGGAGGAGAAAGCAGTCGGCAAAGAGACGGCTGAGAGGAGATACAGAGGAAAGAGAGGCGTGGAGCTCAGCTCCCAGGTAGGATGGGCTCGGAGAGATGCTGAAATGAGGGCAAGAGAGAAGCGGGGGACGGGTGGTCTAGATTCTGCCTCCCAGCAGAGGAAGCAGGCAAACAGCAGATGGAACGGAGGAGGCAGGAGGCCGGACCGGATGACCTCACCCAAACCCTGTTGTCTGCTGCTATTGCAACCTGGCGAGACTCCCGGCTCTCCTGGGTCCCCAAGTAGGAGAGCTTTTTATAGTTCACTCCCCAACTTGGGTTTGAATAATTAAACAAGATGGACAGAAATAGCAACTGGTCGGCAAAAGCTGTTATTTTGGGGTTTTCTGGAACACAGACTGCTCCTGGGTGGCACCCCACCCCTGCAGGGGTGGAGCCGGCATCAAGGCCTACGGAAGGTTTCTGTGGGGGAAACCCACCTGGTCTCTCCCTCAGCCCCATCCCTACCCGGGCCCCCCAGGAGGGTCTCACGCTTCTTTCAGGTCTTCACGGGAGAAGAGGACTCTTACTACCTCTTGCTCCTAGCTCCTCCCCCGGCAGGAAGGCCCTTCTGTTGTCTGTCAGCCCTGGTACTTCAGAGATGGGGACAGATACTGACAATGAGATCAACCAGCAGCTGCAAGACAGGCTGAACCAGGACGAGGTGGCTACTGATCCTCTGGCCGAGAAGCTGGAATCAGGTTTAAGAGGTGCTGTGCCTCCTGCCCCCACTATAACATTGGGAAGCTATGGAGGGACTGAATGAAGGTTGGGGTGGGTGGGGGGAGGCAGAGTTGGAGAAAGGAATTGATGGGGGACAGACGAGGCTCCAGAAAAGAAAAGGCCAGAGATGGATTCCTGTCTGACTGAGAAATTTAAAAGGGCAAGAAGCTCCCCTCTGCCTGCTCCTGCTCAGTGTCTTGTGTCCCTGGCAGAAGCCCAGCATGGATTTCCTGGGACAGGGTTTCAGCAGCTGAGATGGGGGTTGGGGAGAGGTGGGGAGGCCCTTCAAGTCTCCACTGCGGGCCAATCATTTGCAGCTTATCTGCATAATACTTTTTTTCAACCACCGAGATTAGGGCCTCACCCCAACTCCACCTGAGGCTCTGCTACAGAGCTTAAAACCCCGGGCACAGCGGGGACATTTCTAATGTTCTCTCCTTTTGGTTAACAACTTCAGGGGTCAGATTTCAGGGAGCACTGATATCATTCATTCATTCATTCCTGTTTATTCATTCAGCAAACATTTAAAAAAAAATATATATATATATATATTGATTTTTTTACAGAGAAGAAGGGAGAGGGATAGAGAGCTAGAAACATTGATGAGAGAGAAACATCCATCAGCTATCTCCTGCACACCCCCTACTGGGGATGTGCCCGCAACCAAGGTACATGCCCTTGACTGTAATCGAACCTAGGACCCCTCAGTCTGCAGACCGACACTCTATCCACTGAGCCAAACCGGCCAGGGTTCATTTTTATTTTTATTTTTATTTTATTTTATTTTTATTTTTCAGAAATATATTTTATTGATTTTTAACAGAGAGGAAGGGAGAGAGATAGAAACATAAATGAGAGAGAAATTGAGAGAGAAACATCGATCTGCCTCCTGCACACCTCCTGCTGGGGATATGCCTGCAACCAAGGTACATGCTCTTGACTGGAATTGAACCTGGGACCTTTCAGTTCGCAGGCCGATGTCTATCCTGAGCCAAACCAGTTAGGGCTCAGCAAATATTTAAAAAGCACCAGGTGGTATAAACCTCCCACTGTATTGATGCCGAAAATAAATTAGTATAACAAGGTCCTTGACTCAAAAAGCTCACAGTTCAGTGCGGGAGATGGCCATCTTAAAACCTACTCCCCACCAGTATTGAGTGCTTGCTATGCAATAGATATCACACAAGAGCTTCACAGAAATTGTCCCATTTAGTCCTCACAGCAAGTCTATGGTCTAAACAGCATTGGCCCCATTTGACAGTTATTAGAACTAAGAGAAAGAGACTTGTCAAAGTCTTTCAGCTATATAAATGGAATTGGAGCACAGGTGTGCATGATTCCAAGGTCGGTACTTTTAACTTCTGTCCTGTGGTCTCTAATGCATGGAAGATGCAGGTTCGTTAACTGCTATGCGTGAATGTTCAAGAGTAAGATTGTCTTTGGCTGTGGGTGTGTGCAATGCATGCTCAGTGGGGCAATCCGGGAGAGCTTCCTAAAGGAGGTGGCTTTGTACTGGGCTCCATTCGTATCCCCTAAGCGTGCTGTTCTTAGTGCTGGGAATTCCAGATGAGCAAAGTCCTTAGACGTGCAGAGAAGAGGCTAGAATTGTAACGGGGCTAGTCTTCAATGTTGGGTCTTTTTCACCCTCAGAGTTGTCCTGCTCCTTCTGGGTCTCTCCCCTAGGCGCAGCCTTCTGGGGAACACAGATGGACGTCATTCCTAATGTCTACCCTGCATTTCTTCCTGTTCCAAAAGGTTTTCCCACCTTCCTTTGCATTCCCCTTTTTCAAATCCCACAGCAGTAACCGGGCAGACCCAAAGCCTCTGGCCCTTTAAGGCCACCTTCTTCCCCCCACGTGCCGTCTGGTTGGGTTGGCGACGCTGACGCACGCGTGACGTCAATGGCAGCTGGCGCGGTCTGGGCACGAGGAGCGAAGTTGGGATGGGGGTTGGGGGGCGAGAGCCAGAAGGCGGTCATTTGCATTTAAAGGGGCCGTTCCTGGGTTAGTGACCAGGACTTGAAATGTGTACCGGGCAAACTTTACGTCCTGGACCTACGGGTAAGGAAAAGGCGCGACACAGCCGAAGTCGCTGGTGACTGCAGTTTGCGCTGTCAATTATGTCCTTCCGCGTAAAGGGGAAATAGTCCTTCGGTGCCCCGGCTGGAAGCACGTGACCTGGAGGGGGCGGATGGGGAGGGGAGAGGGAAGGAGGGAGGAGTTGGGGAGACGACTGTCAGGCTGCGTTTCAGCTGCCCCCACCCCCACATCCTGCCCACCCCCCTGCAGCTGCCACCACATCCTGCCCAGGCAACTGAGGGGTGAGGGGGGGCGGTGAGCGGGGGACGGGCACTGACCTAGGACGTGGCTGTGGAACCCCTTCCCTGCCCCTTTCAATTCCAGGGTTGCGCCTCTGCCCTTTGCCCTGGCTGGCCTACCCTCTGGCGCTTTGGGGCACAGCTTTCTGCCTGGCCCTTACTCCTCCCCGCGCCCCCTCCCCCCACTCCCTTACTCCCGCCCTCCTCTGGCCTGTGGGACTTGTCCCAAACCCAAAATCAGAGCCCCATTCCTGGGCTAGCGCAGCTATCAATGGACAAATGCAGGTGTTCAATACAGTTTTTATAATTGTAACCTAGATGCAGTTACACAAACACACGCAGATTCATATAGCGGATATTTGCTGAGCACGGTCCATGCCAACCCCTGCAAAGCCCCAAAGACCCAAATTTAAGTTCAACTGCTGCCCTCAAGATGCTCAAGATCTCGTGAAGAAGAATAAACAAATAATCAAAAACAGCGCAATAGAGTGTGTACTGACGGAGGAGATACACAGAGTAGGAAGCACCATGCACAGGTGGACACAAGTCCACATGAAGAATGTGTGCCCAGAAGGACCACCAGTACTCCTGCCGGTAGCCCTTTCCCTCACAAGCAAGATGTAAGATGTGGGGAGAGAGCGGAGCCTTCGCTAGGATCATTGGAGTGATCCACCCGATGGAAGAGTTTATATGATGGAGGTAGTAGGTGGAGATTGTTCACATGCTTGTGGGGAAGGCAAGAGGGGTCACCAAGCAGCCAAACGGGCTTGTACAGCCATAATGGCTCCCCAGAGATACGGAACAATGGGCAGGAAGAGCAGCAGCTCTTGGGGGTGAGGAAAATCTTTCCGAATTAGGCTGAATTGGGGATACTTGGGGAGGCATAGGTAAAGGGAGCTATTGATGCCATGTAGACTTAGGAAGATGATACTGTACGCACACTTTGTAAGACTTTGGTGGATGTCTCTCTGACTGCTGGAGGAGAGGGGGAGTTAGAGCAACTTTGGGCTGTTAGGTGACTTTTCTCTAGGAAAGATGGGTTGGTAGCCAGAGAAGGAAAAAGGAGACCCAAGCTTCTGAGCCTGCTCAGACATTTTCCGCCTGGAGGGTTGTGGGATGGGTAGTCTAGGGGCTAAAAGATGCAGTGAGTCACTTTCAGGAAATCTTTACTATAATCTGATTTCCAGCAACATTACTCCCTAGATCCTTTCTTATCCTCCCCAGAAATCAAGACTCATGTTTGTTACTTTTCCTTTCCCATGAAGTTCTCTCTCTCATATATATATGTTATATATATATATATATATATAACATATATATCCCTCACCCTCTCCTACATTTATAAATTCTAAGGTATATGCCCTTCCTCTCCTACTCTGTTCTTTAGTGAATTATCATTTCAGACCTCAGGGTCCAGGACACTCCATCTCCTTTCCTGAGCTGACACCACCTTTAGTTTCTCCCTCCAGCTCCCGGCCCTTTAATACCCTCCCAGGTGACTCACCTTCCTTCCCCATTCCTTTGTTAAGGACTCAGCATTCCAAGGCAGGGGGACCAATTGGCCAATCACAGCCCCGGCAAGCCTGCCTCTGGCTTAGATTGGCGGGAGCTATGGTCGGTGAGAGGCTCAACAGACAGATCTATAGAATTTGGGGAGGTTTCTGGGAATCAGCCCTGGGCAAGAATTTGTTCAAGAGCTGCTATTTTGTTTTTGAGAGAATCCTTCCAGTAGAGCTGGGCTAGAGAGGTATCTGGCTTGCAGAATCTCAAACCTGGAGGCTGGCAGAGAACCTGGAGGCTCCTAGGTCCTCTGGGAGCTTGGCTGCTCCCTGTCCACTTGTGTTTTTTCCCCCCTGTGATTTGGGACCCAGTGGTCTGAAGGCTGCGTTCCCAGGCCTGTTCCTAAGAAGTCTTTTTCAGCAGCCCTGGATCTCTCCAGTCTCAACATTCTGCTTTCCCGACATCGGAAACAGCCGGAAAATAAACACCCTGATGACTAAACGGTTTCTCCAGCTAGAGCTTGGGGAAGCACTAAAAATAGAGGCCACAAGTGAGGGGAGGTTCCCCACTTGTGGGGGGAGGGGTCACTTTCCCATCCTGCTACAGCCACGGCCCCAGGCCCGGCACTAGGTTCTTTCTGAGTTCTTGGGGACAGGACGGATGGGCTTCCCTTGTCTACCCTTTCCTGGCCGGGGCGACTCTGGGGCCTCACCTCCCAGATATAATGGGGAACTGAGAGACTGCATTTTGGGACAAAGTGGGATACTTTAAATCAAGTTTCCTGAAGGAGGGGCCAGATGGAAGGGTTGAAAACTGAGGCCGAGAAAATAGGAGCCTGCTGGCTCCTTGTCTTAGGACATTTAAGATAAACCTCCAAACTTAAAAAAAAAAAAATTATATATATATATATATATATATATATATATTATACATATTTTTGTTGATTTCAGAGAGAAGGGGAGAGGGAGAGAGAGATAAAAAAATCAATGTTGAGAGAGAATCACTGATTGGCTGCCTCCTGCATGCCCTCCACTGGAGATCAAGCCCACAATCTGGGTATATGCCCTTCCTTGACCGGAATCAAACTTGGGATCCTTAAATCTGCGGGCTGATGCTCAATCCACTGAACCAAACCAGCCAGGGCAAGCCTCCAAACCTTTTTTGCAGAGCAATTGTACTGAGCTTGTCTCCTTTGAGACTTTGTATGCAATAATGGGTCTAAAGGGGTCTTTGCAGTCCAGCCCTTGAGTTGTTATAATGCAGCATGAAGTACCAATCTAATGAACTAATTTAATCGTCACACCAAATTTATGAGTTAGGTACTATTACCACCATCTCCAGTTTTATCCATGAGGATCATGAGGTATAGGGCAGTTAAACAATGTGCCTCTGTTTACAATTAATAAGTGGTGGGATAAGGCTTTGAACCAAGGCAGCTTGACTATTTCAAAGTTGATGCTTCAATCACTGTGACATGCCACCTCTCTCTGTGCATGCTAGTCTTTTTCAGCACTTAACCCAGAATCCACTTTTTGTCCAGTAAATCGAACCCAGCCAGATAGAAATCAGGGTGTATGAAGAACTGAGTGCCCTTCTGTTCTGCAAGGTTCTCTGAGATCTAACTCAGATTCCATCATTTCCTCAAGCTCGGGTAAAAAAGCAGAACTTAAGACGTAACAGAGATGCTGGAGAGGAAATCTGGCTGGTATGGCACCCACACTCCTGTTGTAGGGCATGTAAACATTCACCACACCCTGGAGCAACCAGGAATTTTTAATTTATTTTTTTAAAGAGCTACTGCTGCTGCTTTAATAAGAAAGTTTTGGGCGTTTCCTATCCTGTAGTTGAAATCAGGGTCCCGCCCCTTTAAATTGCCCCCCTTGGCTGTAAGTGCTCCGTGGCCACAGTCACCGGGGATTAGGTCACCCAAGAACTATGAGCTGTCGCTTTAAATTGCTGGGCGTCTGCCGAGCCAGGCCCCGGCAGGGAAGGGGTCTGTCACAGGTAGAGGGAGCAAACGAGCTCCCTGAGGAACCCCCAGGAATGCATGTGTCCCTTTAAGTGAGCTTGGGCACACAGTCAGCGGGGGAGATGAGGGGATCTTTTCTTCACTTCACGTCTACCCTTAATTTATCTATTTAGACTCCCACCTCCCAACTCTCCTGGGGCTCGTGGGGGGAGAGCTGCCCCTCTCTGCGCACAGCGCCTCCCGGAAAAGGACCTCCCTAAGCGCATGGCGGCAGCAGCGCCAGGCAGCGGGCCCGCGAGCTCCGGGGGCCACCTCCGCCGCGGGCCGAACCCTCTAAAGGCCCCAGGGTCTCGCCTCCCCACTTTGCCTCGCTCCGTCCCTCCCTCCCTCCCTCCCGGCCGGCGGAGGGATCTGCCGCTCGTGGTGCTACAGCCTAGCTTGGTCAAGCCGAGGAGCGGGGGCTGACCCGGCCCGGCCCCGCGGGCCAAGGGAAGCGAGGGGCGGGGCCGCGTCCCCGGTCCCGCCCCCCGCCGGGGCCCCGCCCCTCGACACCACCAGTCCCTCCCATTGGCCCCGCGCCTGTCCATCACCGCCGTTTCCCCGCCCCTCAAGCTAGGCTGAGCAGTGCCTACGTCGGCCTTGAGTCCCAGGGGCTGGAGGAGTTACCTTTGGAGCCCGAAAGGAGGAAGGAAGCAAAATATCAACACAGCGGAGGCGAGTCGGGTGTTCGGCCCCGGTCCCCCGCCTAGCCCGCCGCCCGCCCGCCCGCCCCCCCCCCCGCGCCCACGACGGGGGTCCAGGCCCCGCGGCGCCGCCCAGAGCCCGCGTGGACACCAGCCTCATTTGTTATTCCCCCGCCCGGAGCCGCGGCTTCCAGGTGTTAAAGATACCCCGGACCAGAAGCGAGAGCTGCCCCTCCTCAGCCGTGACACCCCCCTCCTCCCCAGCGGGACCGGTGAGTAGAGAAAAATAGTGTGCCTGTCGCTTTAAGAGGCCCCCTCCCCCACTCCGCCTTGGGGTTGAGGTGGAGGGTGGTCCCGGCTGTCCCCCCCTGACGGGGTGGGACGGGGTGGCCCCCTGGGCCGGGAGGAGCTCGCGGAGCGGGCTGTGTTTTCGCGCGGCGTCGGTGGGAGGTTGCAGGGGGGACTGTTTGTGTCGGGGAGCCGGCTGTGGGGGGCAAGGGGGGCGGCCTGGGGGGTCGGGGTGGGGACGGGCGGCTGGGAGGCGCGCCGGTCGGCGGGTGTCCGGGGGCTCCGATGGTGTCCGAGTGGCCTGGGGAGGGAGGCCATCCTCAGAGGGGCCCTCCGGTGACAGCCGGGAGCGACTGACATTTTAACAGCCGCCCCCCCCCCCTCCCCGCGCCGCCTGTTCCCTCCTCCTTGGCCCGAAATGGTGCAGAAGGGGGCCTGGGAGGGCGGCGGGAGGGCGGGGGCGGGGGGAGCCGCAGCTGTTTGGGAAGCGGGGGAGGGAGGAGAGATGTTGTTCAGATGACACCGGGGTGGTGGGTTGGGGTGTGTGTGTGTGTGTGTGTCCGGGCCCGGGTTTTGCCGGTGCCTATGGAGTTGGGACGCAGAGTCACCACGGAGGTGGACACGCAGGATCCTTCCTCGGGACCTCCCAGCCCGCTTCCGAGAGACCTCTGATCTGGTTTGTCATCAGCCCCAGCTGGAGAACCCCTGGCCAGAAGTTTGCAGCTGTGCAACATCTGGGCAAGAGTTCTCCAGTCTCTCTCCGTCTATGGCCAGCTGATCTGGGCTCAGAGTGGGGGGGCTAGGGGCTAGGGTAGAGGCCAGCCCCCGTCCTTTAAGGTTTGGGTCTCACAGAGATGGGGGACAGGGCCTCCCCTTCCCCAGGAATTCAGACTGCCCTCTTGGGAGCCTCCTGAGGTCTCTCAGGAGAGGAGGGCTGCGGGCTGGGAGCAGTCCTGGAGCCACTGAGAAGGGTATCCTGGGCTTGTCCAGAGTGGGAAGCTCTCTGTGAGTCCCCTTAAGTAGTGCATTGTGGGTGGGTTGGGGGAGGGTACAGTGAGTGGATCCTGTGTCCCCTACCCTGTGTCCAGCCTCCCTTTTAAGGTTTCCTTATAGGCCTTGTTTTGGGGGTGGGGTAGTTGGGGGGGGGGTGGCCCTCCTCTCTTCTCCCCTCCCCATCCCCTCAATGGGCCTCCTAGGCATTTCAGGTGCCAGCCTTGACTATGGGAAATTTGCCATCTGGGGCAGTGACCTTGGGCTGCTCTGGCCTGGAGATAGGAGGGGAGCACACGATTGAGTGTTTTGAAGTTAGGGAGCTGTCCACGTCCTCCTCCCCTCCAAACCCCCAGCAGGGACATCTCAGGGGCCAAGGAGAACATCAAAAAGGCCACATGTCATTGTTCACACACATCCACCCGCCTGTGGCCAAGGGTCACACCCGCCCCGGGTCTCAGCCTTTCTGTTCCAGCTCCCAGGGCCTGCCTGGGAATGCATTTCCTTCCTGCGGCTTCCCAGTGCTGGGCAGGACGTGGGGGTGGGATGGAATCAATGTGAGATGGCCGAGGACCCGTCGCTATGAAGTCATTGGGGGGGACACTGGAGCTTATATATAGCTCTTTCCTCAGCTGCCTTAGCACGGGTATTTGGACCCTTGGGTCTCGGTAGTCATGTTCTCATTGTCACTTCCCTGTCCCCAACACACCTGGTGTGTGTGTGTGTGTAACTAAGATCACACAGCAAATCTATGTCAGAACTTTAGTCCAACCGTCACTCTCTCGGGCATGGATGGCTTCACAGTAGGAAGAGACCAAAGGAAGGGAGACACAATTCTTGTTCTCGGAGGCCCTGGTGCAAGGAGGGGAAGAAGCAGGACCCAGTCAGGGAGCATCACAGTCCTTATTGGGGGGTGGGGGGATGGGAGGCGGGGCTAGGGCTGCTTCTGTGTGCTGTCCCCAATGCCTGGAACAGAGTGATGGGAGACGTGGAAGGACGGCGGGGGCTGCCCATTGCTCACCCCACTCTGTACCTGCTGCCCTGCGCTGGAGCGGCCTCAGCTTCCCAGCTCTGCCTCTCTTGGCTCCTGGGTCCTCTCATCAGCTGGGAGATATAATGGTCTTTCTGGCTGCTGTTATATAATCTCTCTCCAGCAGGTTTTTCTTTAAAGAAAAAAAAAAAACAGCCCTCACTGGGTCTTTTTTGGGAGGTGTGATGGGAGAAAGATGGCGGGTAGACTTGCAGGGGGGAGACGGGGAGACCAGTAGCAAGGAGGGGTGGTCAGACAAGGGTTTAGACCCTCTTTGATTGCTATCTGGCCCCTCCCACCCTCCTCCTCTGACTGTGCCCCGGAATGGTCTCTTCTGCTGAGGGTGTTCCAGTCCTCTCAATCTTCTCCTTCTGGGCAGCTGGGCCCTGGCCCTCGCTGGTTGGCACTGGGTCCACAGTCTCGGTGCTTACCTCGGTGCTGGCCTGGTGTGAGTGTCACACACTTTTCCACCCGTTTCTGTATCTCCATGGGGACAACGGGGGTCAGGGACAAATGGCTGGGTTTACCATTGTCCTCGTTGTATTTGGAGCCGGGCCCCCTGCTTCTCTGCCCCCCTCGTCCACAGGGCGGTGGCCTCAGTGGAGAAGATGAGTCAGTGAGGTGGGTAATGGAGGCCTCCACCTCTCGGCCACAAGTCAGAGTTGGGGTCCACTGGGTTCTAGCAGTGAGGATGAGGATGAGGATGAGATGTCCTAGAACCCATCACTGGGGGTTAGATTCTGGTCCTGTGGCTCTGGTGGCAGGTTCTCCCCACCCCTTGGGACCGAGGCTGGAACTCTCCAGGCTTTCTGAGGCCAGTTGGTTTGAGGCAATTATCTCCCTTTTACTGGGAAGGAGGCGATGGTGGTAGGGCCAGCATAACCTCAGCATCACTGTAATCACTGGTGGCTTTTATGGGCCAGTCATGAGGTCGGAGTCCGGCCAACTGTCTGTCCTTCTGTCCCAGTTTGGTGACTTACTCATGGGGGGAGGAGGAGGTGTGAGGAGCTAGTGGCCGTGCTCTGGAGGCTGGACACCCTGCCGTGTTGTGGCTGACGTTGCCCTGTCTGCCCACAGTTGCAGCAGGCAGGATGGAACTCAGACCTGGGGAAGAACTTCCCGGTGGATCTGGTTGTTGGGGAGACAGCTGGCTCTCACTCGGCTTGGGGAAAAGGAGATCCCGAAGCTCTTTCTGCGTTAGTCGCTCTTGGTGGCTCTGCCGAAAGGCCTTGAACTTTGGCCTAGTGGGAATGGTGCAGTTTGGCTCCTGGAATATTTATTTTCATTTCTCTCCCCCTGCAAGTCTTCTGAGGAGAGTTTGTCCTGGAGCTATGGGGCCAGCTGGTGGACCCCTTTCCTCTATCTAGCAGGGGGGGCCGGGTGGAGGGTCCATATGCCCAGATGCACCTGGCAGGTCCACAGCACCTAATGGCGCACAGGCACGAAGGTGTGCGGTGCGTACACGTGGGTGTGTAGCACCCACGGAGCAGCTGCCGCCCTGTGGGGGGTGGGGGGTGGGGGGTAGTGAATGGCAAAGATGATTAAAGGATTGGAGACTGGGGATAGGGTGGTGGGGGGAGAACCGGAGGTAAGGAGATGAAGGGCGTACAAGAGCTCTGAAGAGAGGAGGGTGGCCTGGAGCATGAGGGATGGAGGTCAGACTACACACACGGGCAGACCCAGAGGCTGGCTTGTGGGCTGTGGAGCCCTGGCTGACTTCCATCACTACCCCTTCCATCCCTCCCCTCCCCCACTTCCCTCTCTGTGGCCCTGGCTTAGCCTGTCTGTGACCCTCACACTGCTTGTGTGTCCTTGGATAAGGAGTTTCCCCAGCCTGTGGTGACCAGAGCCCCTGGGTGTTGCGGTGGTTCCTCTCTGGTTTCTGTTGCCCTCCCCATTCATCCTGACGAGCCCTTCCACTCTGATGCAGCGAGGCTGTATCTGAGCCCTCAGGCCTTTGGGGCAGATTCCCGGTTTAAATAATCTCTGAGGCCCTTTCCTGAGGCTATGGCCACCACCTCCCATCCCGGAGCCTCCCGTGCTTCTGGCCTGGCATGGAGACAGGGGGATGCGTTCGTGAACTCTGCACGGGACCCCGAAAGTCTGGAAGTGGGGTAGGGGAGGGTGTGGGGCAAGGGGGTGGCTGTCTGATCTGTCTCTCTTGCTGTATGCTGGGAGGGGAGGGACTTGTCTGGAGCTCTGGCCTGCTGCTGGCCACACCCAGGTGGGACCATATTTACTCATTTAAACTCACCCTCCCAGGAGGCTCTGGGCTCCAGCCTGGTCACCGACCCTGGCTTGGTGCCTCTGGCTGGGTGCTCTGGCCACTCCCTAGGAGTTGGGCAGACCAGGGAAGCGTATAGAGGAGCTTTTTTTGCCTCTGGTCAAGAGAGCTTTACCCCACTCACCCCGCTTTCCAGTACACTTTTGGAGACCAAAGAACTAAAACTGGTTTAGGTCTTTGGGGACTGGAGGAATGAAACTTCCCTTTGTTCTATCCCTGTGTGCCACGCTCTGTGCTGGGCATGGAAACGTATGAAAACTTGTTTATTTCTCTCCACAATTGTTTTCCATAGTTCGGGAGACTGCATCAGAGACTTGCTCGGCCTCTCCCCGTGCGGAGGGCTAAGGGCTTTGGTCTAGTGTTACGGGTGTGTGTGTGTGTGTGTGTGTGTGTGTTCTGCCTTCAGGGAGGGCAGTGGGATGGGCGGCCAAGGGAGGCCTGGAGAAGGAGGAGGATGTGCGGAAGGGAAGAGCAGGCCTAGTGGGATTCCCTGGCAGAGGGCGGAGGATAACGTTTGGTGGCGAGTGGAGAGAAGGTGCTTTGCGTCCTGAGAAGGTGTTGTCTTCTGATTGAGAGAGCCCCCAAAGCTGGAACTTAGAAAGGAGGTGTGTCCTTTTTTCCAGACATCGGGGTTAGCCCGGCCTGGGACTTGCCAGCTAAGGCACCTACCCAGAAAGTGGGGCGGGAGCCAGCAGTGTCCCAGTAGGGACTCGGTGTATGTGTGTAGGGAGCAGGTGAGCAACTGAAGAGGCCCTGAGGGGCCCAGCAGGCCTAGGGCTTAGCCTGACCCTGGGGGAGTGGGGGCGGGGCTTGGGAAGCGGAGTGCTCCCCAGCCAGTTGTCTCCAGATCTCAGAACCCTTCAGAACCCTTCCACACGTCGCCCCCTGAGCTTTCCAATCCCTCTAGATTCATATTCTTTTTTTTTTTTCTTTTTTTTAATATATTTTATTGATTTTGTACAGAGAGGAAGGGAGAGAGATAGAGAGCTAGAAACATCGATGAGAGAGAGCCATCGATCAGCTGCCTCTTGCACACCCCCCACTGGGGATATGCCGGCAACCAAGGCACATGCCCTTGACCGGAATCGAACCTGGGACCTTTCAGTCCCCAAGCCGACGCTCTATCCATTGAGCCAAACTGGTTTCGGCAAGATTCATATTCTTGATTTCCCTGCTCCCACCCTGCCAACAAATACTTGGGGTTGAGGGTTGGGAGACTAAGAAATAAGAGAGAGCTCGACCCCATTCCTCAGGGAAAACCTGCTGTGGAGGGATGTGGGGGAGAAGAGGTGCTGGTCTCTTCATGGCGTCTTCCCGCGGCAGCTGGACCAAGTAACTGGAAGCAGTGGGATGGAGCCGATGACCTCGAACCTCGAGTTTGTTTCCTTTAAAGCATGCCTATGTGATGTGTTTGGTGAGGGATAATGGTTGGGGGTAGAGCAGGAGAAAGGCTGATTTTGAAAAGGTGCTTCAGGCCTTTCCATTTACATCTCTCCTGACCTCTGATCCCCTTTCCTCCAGCCCCCACAGCTGCCTGCCTCCCCGCTGACTCCCCTATGTGTACGCTGCGGCAGGCAGGCCCGCGGGGCCCCTGCTGACTGTGTGGGAACAGGTGTCTGGGACCGGCTGCTCTCGCTCGTCTTGCCCACCTGTCAGCCCAGGGGATAGGGAGCCGATGGGGGGTGGGGGGGAGAGGAGGAACCTCTTGGTCCTCTCACCTGCTCCCTGGGGTGGGGCCCTGGTTATAAAGCACAGCAGAAGGACTGAGAATAGATCACAGACAGGACTTCCCACTTAGAGGAAGGATAGCTCCAGAATGTAGCAATGGCAGAGAAACCGTGGTAGGCAAGGGTCCTTGCTGGCAGACATCAGAGGGGTCTCCGCACATGTCTTCATGAAACAGCGAGAAGCTGGGTATGAATTTGCATAGCTGTGTGCAGGTCCCCTCCCCAGTCCCCCGCCTTCCTGGGCCCCCCTCCATCTGGCTGGGCATCTTAGCCTCACCTGGCACCTTTCCTGAAAGCAGCAAGCTAATCCTGTAAGAGCCGCCTGGCTGGCCTTCTCAGCAGGCCCACGCAGCTGTGCTGCCTGCCCTCCCTTGCCAGGGGCTTAGAGGACTGTCCTTCGCAGTCAGAAGGAGACCCGGGCGCCTCCCTGAGTGGTCCCTTTAAGTCCTCTGTGGCTTCTCTGGGCCATGCTTTCTCTAGGAGGATTTGCTTTCCCTGATTGGATTGGCCTCTTTCGGGCCCCGTCTGTAACTGTAGGTGGACACATCACACTCATCCTCCACCTTTTATCAGAATTGGCGCTGTCCAGTCTGAGGGCCCAGGCCTCAGCGCCCCTCCCCTCTCTGCCTGCTCTCCCTGTCCCAGCAATGGGGCCTGACTCTTCCTTCATCTGCTCCAGTCAGAGGAGTCCAGCAGGCCTGGGAAGCGGAGTGGGTGGGAAGAAAGGGTCTCACAGCTTTAAATAAGGGGCCAGCCACTGCCCTGGAAGAGAGTGCTCCTCTGAGACTACCTGCTTTTCTCCACGTTCCCCTCTTCAGCCTGCTCTTCCTTTGGCCAGGGGCCCACACGCCATAGTCACCCCCGCCCTCATTTCCATGGGAAGTCCCTCCCCTGGTCTAACCAACAGCCCACCCGCTGCAAACGCAGGCAGCCCAGACCCAGCACTGGTATCACTATGCTCACCCCAACGGCTCTCCGGCTGACCCGCCCCCCAAGGTCCCAGCTGCCACTTTCACTTCTGTCTCCTGAGACCCCAGAGGGAAGTGGGGTGGGGCGGTGGAAGGTGACACACTAACCGTCCCAACTGCCCCCACCTCTCCTCCTCTGAGGAGAGGGATGGCCTGCGTCCTGTCCACCGGTCTCATTTAGGTGACTGAAATGCAGGGCAAGGGTTGGCTGTAGTGAAAGAGGGCTAGAGGTTAGGTAGCAGGCAGGACTTCTCAGGATTGGAGACCACTGACGGACTTCATTGTTTAGAGGGTGTGGTTGAAAGTGTAGATAGTATAGCTGGGCAGCAGAGGTCAGTTTGACCTCCTCCTGCTCCCATTGGTTGGAATGTAATGCCTGGACCTTCACGCCTTCCACGTGTTCCCAGCTGTCCATGCTTGGTTGGGTGGCTCCTAACTAAGCAAATTTGAGCCCTAGAGACTACTTAGAGGCCAACTCTGCTCTGGAAAGTCCTCTCTGTGGTCTTGCCTCTCTCTTGGTTGCTGTACTAGCTATTTCCTCTCATTTGGCACTCTTGGGAATGGGTTTTTAAAACAGGGATAGAGGTAGAAGTCTGCCACCCACCTCATCCTCCCGCTGCCCAGCCTCTGCACCAAGGAGAATGGAGCTTTCCCCCTGGGGAGCGGCAGGGCGGTTGTGGAGCCAGCACCCACCATCTCATGAATCTTTTCAAATTCCTCGTAACTACACCTCCCCTGCCCCACCCCCCACCCCCAACTCTACCTTGACGGGCCTGGACAAGACTGGAGACCTAGTTGGTTGAGAGCTGTAGACAGTACAGGGAAGGGGGGTTATTTATCAATTCATGAATGCTTTCGGGAGGAGAAAGATGGGACTGGAGGCCTGAGGTACCGGGAACTCCATTTGGGGGGCCCTGAATGCCTAGTTTTGCTGGGTGGCCCAACACCTGGAATGAAAAGTTGAGCTTGATAGAATAGGTGAGACACTAGCAAATTCCCATGCAGATGTGAGGTAGTGAGTCATTACTGATCAGCCTGCTGGGGTAGAGCATGAAACAAGACTCAGGCTGGGGTTCCAGAACTGGCTCCACTAATGATCATGACAGTGACCTTGGGCCAGTCACTATTCAATACCCAGAAGCAGGGCCCAAACCCTGGGTCTGATAGGTATACCATGTGAGTGAGGGATTGGGATGACTGAAGTTGCCCCCAGGGCGTCATGTGCCTCAGCTGGCACCTCTCCTGGCAGACCGTGGCCATCTATTGTGGGGGTTGCTGTTCAGAAAGCATCTCCCTCTTTAGCCTCTTCATTATTTTCTGGCCTCCATATTGCTTTCCTTTTTTTTTTTTTTTTTTTTAATACTTTTATTGATTTCAGAGAGAAAGGGAGAGGGAGAGAGTCCGAAAAATCAATGATGAGAGAGAATCACTGATCGGCTGCCTCCTGCATGCTCCCTCCTGGGGATCGGGCCCACAACCTGGGCATGTGCCCTTGACTGGAATCAAACCCAGGACTCTTCAGTCCGCAGGCCTACGCTCTATCCACTGAGCCAAACCTGCTAAGGCTGCTCTTCCCGCTTAAGCTGGAGAACAGTGGACCCAGACAGGCTCTCTCTGCTGTTCCCTCCCCATGGACTCACACAGTCCTGACTCTTCTTCCTTTTGGGCCTCTCCGAAGAGCACAGGCCTGAGTGTTCAGGCTGGAAGGGCAAGTGGGTACCTAGTCCACTCCACCCATCCATTGCACTGGCCAGTGGGTGCGGCCTGGAGGGAGCAGTGACTTAATTCAGGATCACACAGTACTCAGTGACTTAGGGCCAAAGCAGGCACTGAAATTCGGTCCAGAGCCCCCACATTTCCCTGGGATGCTGCTGCCCAGCCCTTTCTACAAAATTCAATCTCCTGTTGCTCCCAGATTCCTCCTGAAATCAGGCCAGGTGGCTCCGGGAGCTTGCAGGGGTTCGGGGGAGGTTTGGAGGAGCCAGCCCAGAGGCCGGAGCCGGGGTAGGAGGTGCTGGCGCCAGGGAGGGCAGGCTGGCTGCTGCCTCCACAAGGAGACATACAAGCTCACAGCTGCCGCAGGAAGGATGAGAGCTAGACTACAGGAAGGACAAGCTGGGGTGGGGAAGCCGTGGAGGAGGCTCAGGAGACAGACCCTCACTGGAGAGGCATCTCCTGGGCAGAGAACAGGATGACCCCATCCCAGGAGGTTTGCCAAGGAGAAGAGGGCTGGAAGCCCAGGGTGTGGCCAGGGAGCGTTGTCCAGCGGAAACCCTCCGGAGGAAGGGCTTTCAGCCTTGCTCCCACACTGGATGCTCCTCCTGGCAAGTCAATTCCTGTCCCTTAAGCTGGGGCTGTAATGCCCTGCCTCCATTTGCATTCCTAGGGTGCCTGGGACCTGAGACCACCTCTGCCGCAGGCCCAGCTTCCCGGACCAGTCCTTTTCCCCCTTCCCCCCGGCCACCAGCCCGCCCCCAGGTCCCTTGTGGGTGAGTTAAAATTAGCTCAGTGCCCAGGCTAAAAATAGCCCCTGCCCAACCCGGAGGCTGCCGGGCTGGGGGAGGGGAGTTCCCGAGGGAGGGGAAGATGGTGGGAACCGGGTTTGGGGAGTGAGCCTGCCAAACTGAACTCTGAAGGGAGGAGGATCAGGGGTAGGGGCCTGCTTGTGTCTCTGAGAGCAGATCGCCTGTGCCTTTTAGAGTAGATCATATAGGACTCAGCGGTGAATGCAGAGAGACTGCCACGTGGGAAAGGCTGGGGGAGACCGAATGGAGCCGGGAGTGGTGGGTGGGGATCAGACAGGGGCGGGCTGGGAGGTGGGGGCGGGGTGAGAATTGGGCTTCCAGGAGGGGCCTTTGCTCAGTCTTTGGAGAGGGAATGCCCCATTTCAGGACCCGTACAGTGTCTGTGAAGAAAAGGCTCCCTGTCCGGGGCTCGGCTCCTGGTGCTGGGGGGGCAGGGGGGGTGGGAGGGGGGGCACTGGGTTCACCTTCCTGCCCATCCTCCAAAGCTCTTCGCGCCTCTGCTTCCCGGGGAGCAGGCCCAGGCCCAGGTTCAGAGTGGCCGGAAGGTTGTGAGCCCTGGGCTGGGTGGGAATGGAGGTAGTAACCAGGGATTGAGAGAGCCCCTGGGCCTTGCACTCACCTCTGCTCACTCTCAGGACCTGCCTGCCCTCAAGGGTGGACATAGTCCAAAGCCTCAGGGGCAGAAATGCTCCTTCCAGCAGGGGAGGGGGAAGCAGGCCCAGTGCAGTCCCCCAGGGGCCTCTTCCCGCCCTCGCCCAAGGGGGACCTGCCCTTCTCTTCTCTGACTCTTGGCTGGACTGCAAGTTTTCAGAGCAGGAACGGTATCCTGTTGAATTACACCTACGCGCCAGGCCTGACCTCAGGGTCTTGTCTCGTGTCTACCCACTTATCTCCCCACCTTCCCCTCTGTCTGCTCCTGCCTCCCTCTCTCCTAGAGCCCTCTCCTTGTCTGCCTTTGCTCCTTCTTTCTGGCCTCTCTGCCTCTTCTCTGTCTCCTTTCCTACAACCCTGTGTCTGTCCCCCTCTGTGCCTGCCTCCCCCACGCCTCCTCCCTCATTAGCGAGCAGGCTGCTGGAGGCCCCCTGACGGTGGGGGTGGTGGGGAGATTGGATTGCCACCCCCTCCCCCAGCTCCTGCTGCTTATTTCATGCCCTGCAGCCCAGCCACAGGGAAGGGGCGGGAGGAGGGATGACAGCTGTCTCCAGCGCCTCCTACCTTCCCCTTCAGTCCACAGCCTGCCGCCCTGGGCAGCCTAGGAGGGAGGGATGAAAGGCCCACCTAATGAGAACGGCCTTTCTCACTGTGCTGTGCGGAAGAGCAGGGCCGAAGCCACATTGCTCTGTGACAGGGGCTGCCCACTCGGCCTCTCTGGGCGTATTTGCCTCATTTGACCGGTGCTGGTGTAGCACTTCTGAAAGCAGGTGCCTTGCATTTTCTCAGAGCCTGTGGGGCAGAGGACACATCTGGGTGGAAGGATGTGTGTGTGTGTGTGTGGGGCGGGGGAGGCAGGAACTCCCCTGACACTAGCCATTGGAAGGCACTTACTTCTGTAGTTGCCTGGGAAGGCCAGTCCTGCTGCAACTGTGCTCCAGGAGACAGCCCTGACCGCTCCCCGCCCCCACGGGCCCAGGCCATCCTCACACAGGAACTGAGATAGCATCATTCTGAAACCCCGAGAATAGTTTGAGTATTGCTCAGGTACCAGGAGGTGTTACACTGGAGGAGGCTGAGGCCTGCTACTTCTCCCATACCCCCTCCAAACCAAGACCCCCTTTAGGGTACATTTTGCATATTATCTGCACCTCATTTGCATGTTAATACAACCCACGTGCTCCTCCTGGGTCTGTAGCGCAGCTTGGAAAAATGGCTGTCCATGGGATCCTTCGGCGTCTCCCGAGTCTCAGGTCCCCTCAGCCCCTCCTCCTTGTCCAGAATGTTGTCAGCTGAGCCTCCCTCCCTGCGTCCTCTCTGCTCTCCGCTTACAAAGGCTTCTCTGCAGCCCAGCTGCCATCGTTCCTCCCTCTGCTCCTCCGTCTCTAGGGGAAGGCTCTACCTCTCCCTGCCTCTCCCCATGCTGAGCAGGTCCACTCTGCCCCATCCTGTCCTGCCAGCACTGTCCCCGAGGGTGAGTCAGAAGCAGCTGGAGACCTCCAGAGGGTGCTTTTGGTGACACAGATGCAGTCAGCCAAAGAGATCATACATAGCTGTGGCCTGAGGTCAGGATGGGGCAGGCCCTGGGGCCATCGGAGCCAGAAGGCCATCCTAGCTACTCCCCCACCCCTCCTATCTCCACGCAGCCCTAGACCCTCCCAAGCTTTGGGCTCCAGGAGAAGCAGCCCAAAGCCAGTTCTCCTGGGAGAGCTTCCTAGAGGAGGAGCAGGTGGGGCAGGAGAGGAGGAATGGGGCCGGGGCAGGCCAGGGAGATAAGGCTCACATCTGGAGAACAGATGCTAAGGCCTCTGGCTCCTGGAAGTTGGTTAGGTAATTAGGTAGACTGCTAATTAAGGAGATCCAGGTGTTCATTAAAATGTCGCTAATTGGTTAGGAGGGAAGCTTGGACAGGATAGGCCTCTATGCCTTCGATAGGTCAGTTTAGGGTCCTCTGTGCCCATTCCGGCCCCAGCCACCCCTCTGCCAAAGCCAGGGGTGAGTTCATGATCTTGTCCCAGAGCTTTCTACGACTCTGCAACAATGTAGCATGGAGAGCAGAGAGGAAAGATTGGTAGGACTGAGCCTGCTTTGTAGGAGGGCTCCTGGTTAGATAGGAGGAAGGACTGCCGAGGGAGGGCATGGCTTCCTCTGGCAGTGGAGGGGCAATGGGGAAGGGGCCTTGACAACATGGAATTCTAAGCAGTGCTTTGGGGGACGGTGGGGATAGGTGTTGCCCTCCTGCTTTCCCTGTCAGAGGTTGTTGGATGGGTCTCTGTGGCTTTCCTGTCTTCTCAGCCCTGATCCCTCTCACATCCTAGCTCCCCTAGCATGAGGCGGGGGTGGGGGGGGCGGTATAGGAGATCAGCCAGGGAGCTGGTTGCCAGGCGACAGTTGCCTAAGCAACCCATCCTCTCTATCTCCATGTGCTCAGGGCTGCTCCTTAGAAGACTTTAGAGTCTCACCCTCTATACCAGCCAACCCAAGGGTGGAGAGGGTTGAGGACTCTAATGGCAGAGGTGGTCGGAAGGTAGGTGGTTTCCAGACGGACAAGCTTCAGGTGCAGCTGGGAGAGGAAGGGTAGCTGGTCCTGCAGCAGGACTGATAGAAAGACCACAGAGGACTTCTTACAGGGTCACAAAGATGAAACAATCCTCTCTTCTTTTTCAACAAATATTTCGGGGGCTAGAGTGGTGAAAACGACAAATGTGGTTCCTGCCCTCAGGAAGCTTGAGTCTCACAAATGAGGCAGGCATTAAATAGAAGCACAGAATTATAATAATTCAGAGCAGTGGTCACCAATCAGTGGTCTGCGGACCACTGGTGGTCCGTGAGGTCTGAAAGGTTGGTGACCACTGATTCAGAGTCCTAAGTGCTAGAAAGAAGAGTACAAGATGCGCTGAGAGTGAACAATTGGGGAACCAAAGGAGTGAGGCTGGCTCGCAGTAATGGCCTTTCTGAGCGTCAGGAAAGCTAAGAAGGTTCTCTCCCAACTTGGAGGAAGACATAGTATTGGCCACACATTGACAGAGGTTACATCTCAACAAGAATTTGCTTGTGAACAAAGGGTGGTGAGAAGGAGACATAGTAGAACGGGAGGGGAAGGGCAGTGAGATGCTATAAGCCAGAGGAATGCTGGAGTGACTGCATTTACCAATCTGGATTGGGGTCTCCAAAGCAGGCCAGAGAGTCCTTTTTATTTTATTTTTTTAAAATATATTTTATTGATTTTTTACAGAGAGGAAGGGAGAGAGATAGAGAGCTAGAAACGTCGATGAGAGAGAAACATCGACCAGCTGCCTCTTGCACAGCCCCCACCGGGGATGTGCCCGCAACCAAGGTACAATGCCCTTGATCGGAATCGAACCTGGGACCTTTCAGTCCGCAGACCGACGCTCTACCACTGAGCCAAACCGGTTTCGGCAAGAGTCCTTTTTAAAAAGCTCTCTTCTTGCCCTGACCAGTTTGGCTCTTAGATAGAGCATTGCCCTCGGACTCAAGGGTCCCAGTTTCTATTCTGGTCAAGGGCATGTACCTTGGTTTCGGGCACATCCCTAGTAAGGGGTGTGCAAGAGGCAGCTGATTGATGTTTCTCTCTCATTGATGTTTCTAGCTCTCTATCCCTTTCCCTTCCTTTCTGTAAAAAATCAATTATATATATATATATATTTATTTATTTATTTTTTTAAAGCCTCTTCTTAGCCCCACTCCCCTACCTTCAGTGTGTTCTCCCCACCTCCCCTGACAGGCTCTAGGAAATGTAGCCTGTGGATTGCACTGGGAGGCAGGGGAGCTGAAATCCTTGGGTTGGAGACTGTAGCAGGGGTTTGGCGGAGATTGGGGTTACAGGCAAGGAATAGTGAGGGGACAGAGCAGTTCTGGGCCCAGGTATCTTGGGGCCACTCAGGGTTGACTGGGCTTGTGAGGGCCACAGTGGGAGGCCCAGGTCCCATGGAGCAGGTTGAGAACAAGGGAGAGGGGACGAGAGAGGAGTAGAGGGCCCTTCCAGGAGAGGGAAGGGAATTTCATTGCTTTCTGAAGATATAGACGGAACAGAAGCTCTCTTTCCAGCTGGGCTAGGGAAGGCCTGAGGGACAGGCCTGGGAATGGGAAAGAGTGGAGATGAGTATTCCTGGCTCCTCCCAAGTGCACAGATTCCCTGCCTTCCCTCCCCCACGCCAAGATGCTGAGGCTGAGCCTCAGACCCTGCTGAGGAGCACTGGGGACCACGGCTGAGTGGAGCTAAAGGCTCAGCCATTGGAAACGAGGGCTGGGGCAGGTTCCTAATTATTGGTGTCTATTATCAAACACCGCTCCCCACCTCTCTGTAAAAATCCTCCCTTGACTGCAGGGCGGTCTCTCACAGGGGTGCTGTGGAAGGGGAACTCTGGAGGGAAGTGCTGGGTTTCTATGGTCTGGGCTCCTCGCAGGACCCAGTCGGAGAGGCTTTAGAAAGCATGACTCCCATCCTAGCTGGTTTGGTTCAGTGGATAGAGCGGTGGCCTGTGGACTGAAGGGTCCCAAGTTCAATTTCAGTCAAGGGCACATGCCGGGGTTACAGGCTCAATCCCCAGTAGGGGTGTGTGCAGGAGGCAGCCAATCAATGATTCTCTCTCATCACTGATGTTTCTATCTCTTTCTCTCTCCCTTCCTCTGAAGCCAATAAAAAAAAAAATATATTTTTTTTTTAAAAAGGGAAAGAAAACATGAGTCCTATGCTCACTGGCTCCTCCACCATCTCTCAGAAGGCTCCATCTCTGATGAAAAGACTCCTGAAATCAAAGAGTTGGAGGGACCCTGGGGTTAATTCATGCCTCCAGCTCCCAAGGGCTCACCCAGCCTGTTGGGGCGCTGCCCACACCGGAAAGCATGCACCTTTCAGGCTCAGGCTGAGCTCTCATTCCTGTGTCCCCTCCCATCCCAGAGTATCTCTAGGATTGTATAGTTCAGGGGCTCCGTTTCCCATTCTGGCTCTGGAATTGGAGCTGTTCAACCAATGGGCCATGACGGTTTACCCAATAGACACGCTGAGACAGAGAATCCCGCCTAGTGCCTGCGTCCCCCTGGCTTCCGGCCGTCTCCTGCGGGTACGTCCGCAGGCTCTGTGTTTTCTCTTTGTGCTTCAAGGTGAACAAGGTTGGGAAGCACTGTTCAGACTGAACTTGGCTTCTAAACTTGGCCCATTCCTTTAGAGTAGGAATCAGCAAACTGTGGCCCATGCTTATTCGTATAAATCTAGTTTCATTAGAACACAGCCACACTCATTCATCTGTGTGTTGTCTACAGCTGCTTTCATGCTACAATGGCAGTGTAGGCCTGCAAAGCCTGAAATATTTAATATCTGGCCCTTCACAGAAAAAATTATCAATCCCTGGTCTAAAGGGGTGGTTTGTTTGTCTGTTTGTTTGTTTATAACAACAGAACCTTTCAAAAAAAGTTATAGATTTAGGCCCTCTGAGTAAAATGGACTGGTGTGGAAGTGGTAGAAGAGATAGGGGGTCTACAGCCCCAGCCCCACTCTGGAATACCAGGCCCCAGGGCTTCGTGAGCTGGGTTTGAGGATCTCTGGTATAGTCTTTGTGGTTGTTGTTTTTTAAGATTTTAAAATTATTAAAATTTTAAAAAATATTAGTTTTTATTGATTTCAGAGAGAGGAAGGGAGAGGGAGAAACATTAATGATGAGAGAAAATCATTGATCAGCTGCCTCCTACACGGTCCCTGTCCCTCTCCCTCCCCCAGGATCGAGCCTGCAACCCAGGCATGTACCTTGACTGGGAATGGAGCTGTGACCTCCTGGTTCATGGATCAACACTCAACCACGAAGCCACACCAGCTGGGCTAAATTAATTTTTAGAGAGGAAGGGAGAAGGACAGAGAGAGAAACATAAATGTGAGTGAGAGTGAAACATCAACTGGCTGCCTCCTATATGCCCCCTACTGGGGATTGAGCCCGCAACCCATTCATGTGCCTTGACTGGGAATCGAACAAGCAAGCTTCAGGTGCACAGAATGATGCCCAACCAATTGAGCCACACTGGCAGGGCTCTGGTATGTTCTTGATACAGGGATGCAGAAGCACTCCCATTGTGGCACCAGGTAAACTGCCAGCTGCATGGACTTGGCAGGTGTGTTCACGCACCTTAGTTCTCTGCAGTAAGCTCCAGCACAAGAGCCGCTGTTCTGGCCAGAGGGACAGCTGGTGAGCCCAGGTGTCTCTGTTGTGGGACAGGAAAGTGGCCGGGATGTTCTCTGAGACCCAGACCCTTAGAAGTCAGGGAGCTCCATGTATTCCATCTGACCTGGAACCCGAGGGCAGCGGTGATGGAAAGGCCTGGACCAGAGTCCTGGGCTCTGAGTGTGAGGTCCAGCTTGTGCCTGGCTGTGGCATGCCGTCCCCTCAGGTTGCCACATTTTGAGGACACTGACAGCCTCTCCCAGAGGTGCTGTGGACCTGGCCTGTGTGCCCAAGGAGCAGGGCTGAGGATTGCTAGGACTGACTGTCTTGCCATGACCTTCCCCTCCCAGGAGGCTGTGCAGAAGGTGTCCTGCAGACCATGAACTGAGCACTGGTCCCAGACCGTTCATGAGCACAGTGTGAGGTGTGCCGAGACCTGCCACCCAGCGATCCCCTCCCCTCCCTGGCACTGAGGATCCCCGGAGAAGATGGGGAGGAAAAAGATTCAGATCCAGCGAATCACCGATGAGCGGAACCGACAGGTGAGGAGGTTCTAGGGCCACACAGTGTGGATGAGGGCAGGGAGCTGGCCTCTGCCTCTGTCCTTTGCAGCCACTCCATGAGGGCTTCCTGCAGGAAGGGTCTCTGAAGGCTATTATGAAAGGGGAAGGATTGAGGGGGGACAAAGAGGAGCGCCCCACCCCCCCTTGCAGCTGTTAGAATCCTGTGACCCAGAGCACCTGCTGCTGATGCAACCACACAAACTGATGCCCAGGAGCCCTGCCCAGAAAGAAGGCAAATGCCCTGGGCATGCCCCCTTTCCCAAGATGAATCCTTCCTTCTTCCTACCCCAGGGGAAGAGCCAGGAAGTCCTTCTCTTCTCCTTCCCTGACCTCGGTATAGTCCCCAGAACAGAGATGTGGAGGTTGGTGCATCCGGGTCCTCTGCCTTCAGCGAGTTAGCTGTGGGCTGTGCCGCGGCCATGTGTTGGCAGAAGGATGCTGGCCCGTCTCTTCCTCAGGCCAGGGGCTCCTGAAATAGAGCTGTGTCACTGAGATGGGGGCTCCCAAGAAGGGGCTGTGTCCAGCTGCCTGTAGTGGGGACGCCCGGGCAGGCCTCGACTGAGCCCGATCCGGCTGCCCACCCACCCCCTGCAGGTGACATTCACCAAGCGGAAGTTCGGGCTCATGAAGAAGGCGTACGAGCTAAGTGTGCTATGCGACTGCGAGATCGCGCTCATCATCTTCAACCACTCCAACAAGCTGTTCCAGTACGCCAGCACGGACATGGACAAGGTGCTGCTCAAGTACACAGAGTACAACGAGCCGCACGAGAGCCGCACCAATGCTGACATCATCGAGGTGGGCCCACGCACCGGACCCCGCCCACCCCTGCCTGCCACCCAGCGTCACGTGCCCGTGGCCTGCCTGTGCATGCGCAGGGGTACACCTGCCCTCGTAGCTCCTCACCTGTGTGCACCAACGGATAAGCCCACGTCCTCGCACACACACCCTAGCTGAGGAGGAAGGCAGGGCAGTGAGTACATGCCAGGTGTGGCTGCCGGCCCAGCCCACTCCCACTGCGGCCCTCAGAGTCATTCTTGTCTGTCGGGCGTGACGTGATCTCTCCTCCATCTTTTCTCAGATTCTCTCTCTCGGTGTCTGTCTCTCTCCCTTCTCTAGCTTTTGGTCTGCTACTGCATCCCACTCTTTCTTTCTTTGTCTCCCTCTTTGTTTTCATCTCTCCTGTTGTCTGTTCCTTTTTGGGTCCCAGAGCCCTATGTTCTGTTTCAAAGAGGGCTGCCGTGGTGAACTGTTGAGAGACACGGGCTTTGGGGTCCAGTTCTGGCCTTTACTGGCCACATGACCTTGGCAGATGGGTTGGCCTCCCAGAGCTTTGATGCTCATCCACCGCCACGAAATGGGGCCAGAGCCTGCTTTGAAGGGTGTTGTGGGAATTGGATGAGACGGCCCAGTTCTTGCTCCTCACACAAGGTATTCGTGCCTTGGGCATAGGAACTTGTGCGGATGGAGAAGGATGCCTGGGAAGGCACAGGCCTGCCTTCCTGTAATGAGACTTTAACTCAGAGATTTGGAGGAAATGCCCTTATTTTTATATTAGAGAAAACAGCTTTCTCGGGACTAGAATGTAAAATTTGCATTCATTTTAAAGACAAAACAAGTATCTATGAAGATGTTTTGATCCTTGAGAGGGCAGCTTTGAGGTCTACTCCAGACCCACCAGGTATGTCCTTATTCTATGGCCACACGTGAGAGGCTCTGACCTTGGACAAGGACAGCACACGGGGTGGCACATGGTAGGAGCTCAGTCAATGCTAGTTCCTTTGTTTGCCGTTTGCTCTCTTGTCTGTCTCTCTACCTCTCTGTCTCATTGCTGTTTCTCTCTCCTCCATCTTCTAAGCAAAGCCCAGGGATTGAGCTTGGCAAAGCCAGCCCATTACCTTCCCCTGGGGAACGCTCCGTGCCTTTGTGCAGAGCTGGTTATGGGTGGTAAGGCAGGGGTAGCCAGGGCACCTCCTCCCAACGCCCAGAGCGCTCCCCACCTATCACCTTAGAGGCACATGTCTCTGCACCACGTGCATTCTCTGGGCTGTGCCCTCCTTCCATGTGGACCCTGCATGCTGATGCCTCTCCACCAGCTGCGTCTTCCCACAGGGCCCCAGAGGGGAGGCGGCACTGAGGGCCTGGGCTGGGGGGATGCTGGGACCCCTGAGGAAGGAGGTTGGGGAACAGTTAAGGGCTGAAGGAACCCCAGAGACGTGGGTGTGGGAGGACCCTGCCCTCTGCTGACGGTGGCGGTGCGGTTACAGACCCTGAGGAAGAAGGGCTTCAACGGCTGCGACAGCCCGGAGCCGGATGGGGAGGACTCGCTGGAACAGAGCCCCCTGCTGGAGGACAAGTACCGGCGCGCCAGCGAGGAGCTGGACGGGCTCTTCCGGCGCTATGGGGTGAGCCCCACTCACTCTCTCTCTGTTGGCCCCCCTTCCGGCCCCTTCCCCCAGGCGCTGCACAAGAAGCACAGGGAATGTGAGAGCCCTGAGGTGGACGAGGTGTTTGCCCTGACCCCCCAGACGGAGGAGAAATATAAAAAGATAGACGAGGAGTTTGATAAAATGATGCAGAGTTATAGACTGGCCGTGAGTAGTAGCATGGAGGAGAGCCTCCCCGTGGTGCATGGTGTGGCTTTGCGCCCCGCCCGCCCTGGCCCTCTGCTGCCTCTGATGGATGTTCTGCTCTGAGCCATGCTGGGGCTATTGGTGATCCCTAAGGAACCTCTAACCTTGGTGATGATAAACCTGTGACCCTCGCTGAGCCTCACTTGGATGGAGCATAAGCCAGGAGAGGCCTGGAGTGTCCCCCTCACCAGCAAGAAATGTGTAGATGACAGGAATGTAGGAATTGCTATTGTCCGGCTCTTTTGTGGGGGAAGGCCCCCTTGGGCCTGCTCTGACACCCCAGGCTCAGATGCTCAGTAGCATTGTTCAGGGGAGTCAGAGACTGTCAAAGGGAAAGGCAGCATGGTGGATGAACACCTACAGTAGGCCAGTGTATGAGAAACTGCAAGTGGGGTGATGCCCAGACCCAAGTGCAGGCCTATAACAGCTGCGTGTGTGAGTTTGGGTCTGTACTCAGGGCCTCTAACCTGCTCCCCGTGTGTCCTGCCTGGCTGAGGACTAACCCACCTCTCCTAGGGGGCTCCAGGTGTCCCTGGTCCTGTCTGAAGTGAGCAGAGCCTTGTCCTCGTTCTCTGGGCCAGAGCTGGATCCCAGAGCGGTCCCACCAACGCGCTTCCTTGGTGGGAGTGGCAGGCAGGACCCCAAAAGGGCCCGAGGCAGAGAGATGGAGCTGCTGGCCCTAGACTGAGTGCACAGCCCAACACTAGAAGATTCCTGGCCCGCTTTCTCAGGCAAAGTGGGCCCCAGGTAAGGGGTCACCCTGGCCTGACCCTGCCTCTCCGTTTTCTGTCTAGTCAGCTGTCCCGGCCCCCAACTTTGCCATGCCTGTGACAGTGCCCGTGTCCAATCAGAGCTCACTGCAGTTCAGCAATCCCAGCAGTTCCCTGGTCACCCCTTCCCTGGTGACATCATCCCTCACGGACCCACGGCTCCTGTCCCCCCAGCAGCCAGCACTACAGAGGAACAGTGTGTCTCCTGGTCTGCCCCAGCGCCCGGCCAGTGCAGGTGAGTGGGCCGTAGGTGGGCGGGTGAGCTGGAAATGAGGTGTGATGGCAATTTGGGATTCCATTTTCAATAGAGAGTATTTCTCTTCACCTGCACAGCATTCTCCCATTTATGTGGCTCCTGAGGGAAGGAACTATGGCTCCTGTCCTGATTAGTCACCAAGACTTCTGGAGGGAATGTCTTGTCAGCTCATCGCTGTTCTGTTTGTCTTCCAGGGGCCATGCTGGGGGGCGACCTCAACAGTGCTAATGGAGCCTGCCCCAGCCCTGTTGGTGAGTACCGCTGCCCTTGCTGGGGGCGGGGGAAGTCCTGACCAGGAGTCCAGGACCAAAGGAGGACCTAGATTACAGGAAAAGAAGATCCCAGGGCCTGCATTGGAAGATTTCTAAGCCCTGAGATTTTTTTTGTCTGTAGCAATGATTGGTGTGGACCTATAGGCTCAGAGAGTTCTGGACAAACTGTTGGAGGTGAAGATTCAAGTTTTTCCAGTTGAGCAGGACATCTGGTTGGGATCTGAAGGATGGGACTGTATCTCGTATTGCCAGTGGGCAATAGGCACAGACTCACACGCATACCTTACATACATACTCGTAGGCATTCTCACTGATGGAAATACCAGCCACTAGATGTGCACAGTGCGTACACATCTATAAGTCCCATAAGAAAGGCACACACTCCCCACCCGGCAGCTGACAGTCCGCCTGCCCGTGCTGTTGTCTGGCTGGTTACTATGACTCCGAATGTCACCATTGACGTCACCCTGACATTCCTGCCATTCCCACAGTGATCTGGGAATTGGGATGGAAGCAGCCACACACTCACAGAGCAGCAGTGTGCTCGCAGGCAACAGAGCAAGATGACACTTCTGATTGTGGTTTCCCCCAGCCTCTGGGCTTTAGAACCCCCCGTTTCAGCACCACGCACTGGCTTGTTGGCAGTGATTGTGAATGGGGTTAGGAGATGGGGGAAATGAGTGAATGCGCTCCCTCTCTAAGGAGAGGGCCAGACAAATGCCTGCAGACCTTAAGGAGGCAGCAAGACTTGTGAGCCCTTAGGCCTGGCGTGTGGAAAGTGGTGAGGGCCCTGGCTTGGCTTCTAGGTAGCTTTGTGGCCCCACAGAAGTCATTAATACCTCTGTCAACCAGGCCCTTCTGGAAATAGGACTAATGATACATGTCCTGACCGCCTTGAGGGTTAGTGTGAGGATTAAATGAGATAATATGCATGTGAAAGCCTCAGGTAGGTTGTGGAGTATGTCACTGTGCTTGTTGTTACCAGGCTGGGTTATCAGTCCCCCCTGCCAGGAACAACACCACCACTAGTGAATGGTCCATCTTCCCCAGAGCTGAGGGATCTTGTCATGGGCTCATCCAAATCACCGTACCCCCAGCTCACTGCAGAGGGAGCGGCCTGAGTGGCCGATTTGCCCTGGTGAGCAGAATCCTAACTGAGGCCCAAATTCCAGGCTGCCACCCCTTTTCCAACCTGGGTCCCGTGGGCCTGGTCAGAGGCAGGTAGTGAGATCACAGGGTGCTGGTCTTCCTGCCCCTGGGTACAGGAAGAGAAAAGGGGGGGGAAGCTTGGCTGCAGAAAAACCTCTTGAACATTGTGGTCTCCATTTCTAATTCTTCCTACCAACCTCAGATCTCCTACCACCCAGTCCCATCACACATAGCTCAGAGCCAGGAGGATGAACCAATGATTCGGTAGGAAAGGATCTTAGGGGGGAAATCAGAGAGCTCAGTACCCACTCAGAACCTGGGCGTGGCTTTGAGAAGGGCTGGGTGGCCAGAGTAACGGCGGGAGGGGGTGGGCAGTTAACAGGGCTGAGGGCTGGGTCCATGTTTTCCTTTTGCCCTCATCTCTTCTCCAGGGAACGGCTATGTCAGTGCTCGGGCTTCCCCTGGCCTCCTCCCTGTGGCCAATGGCAACAGCTTAAACAAGGTCATCCCTGCCAAGTCTCCACCCCCACCCACCCATAGCGCCCAGCTTGGAGCCCCCAGCCGCAAGCCCGACCTGAGGGTCATCACTTCCCAGGGAGGAAAGGGGCTAATGCACCACTTGGTGAGTGGCGGTTTGGACGGAGTGATGGGCGGGCCGGGGTGGGCGGGGAGGGGGGGCCTGGGGAAAGGGAGTGTGGAGGGAGGAAAGAGCCGATCTCCAGCGGGAGGTGTGAAGGTTACCCAGCAGTTAGGACTTCCCAAGAGAGATCACGGAGCATGGCTGGGAAGAAGTCCCAGAGGGCTTTACACAAGCTTGGGACACAGAAGTACCAGCCTGCAGGGCAGAAAGGGAACAGGAGAGAGAATGTTCTGTAACAGGAAGAGACCCGCCATCACAGCAGAGGATGGGAATTAGGTGGTGAGGATTTCCTGGCTGATGGACATTGGGGTGTAGCGTCTTGTGGAAATCCGTCAGGGCAGGGAGAAGCTCTGTGCTGCTAGGCGCAGAGCCTTCCTGCTCCATGCGGAGGCGGGATGGTGTGGGGACAGTGTGTGAGGGGAAGGTGGAGGCCAGAGACTGAACCATCCCTTGGTTTTATTTCTGCTCCCAGACTGAGGACCATTTAGATCTGGTAAGTGAGGCCGTGAGATGTTTGCTGTGGCTTTGAATTCTGGGTCATCCCCTTGCTCTGTGGCCCCCAGCATGGAATATGTGTGTGCCCCTGTCCTTTCGCCTGTGTGTGTAGTGTGTGTTGTTTATTTGGTTGTTTGCCGGGAGCTCCAAGCAGGATGCAAAGGTGATTGGGGCAGGAGCAGACATGCATGTGTTTGTACATGTGTGTATGTAGCTGTCTTCCTGTGATGTTGCATTCATGCAGGCACACCTTTCTCTGTGTGTCTGTGCGTGTGCCAGGGGAGTGGGCTAGGCCTTGTCCCGGGAAGCCTGGATTAGGCCCTTAGACGAGAAACTGGGCTGCACTTGCCCTTCGACTCTGCTCAGGCCCACCACGTTCTTGGCACCCAGCGCAGGACCTCATAAAAGGGGTACCAACCAGACAATAAGTCATTTTCCAGGGAAGCCGAGACTTAAGGCGAGGCCAGAGATGTCGTTGGTGGGGGGCTCCCCCTTTTCCCTTCTGTCTCGTGCTCCCTTCTGCACAGCCGTCTCACAGGCACTCAGAGGCATACCCAGCCGCTCTTTCTCTCACACACCTACATACTCACCCTCAGCCAGGATGGGGCGGGGGCTCCTCCCTCCCCAACTCCCTGATGGGAGGCCAGTGAGGCTGGAAAAGGCAGGCAGGCTTTGGCGGCCAACACGGCAGCAGTTTCGGCCCCAGCGTGGAGTTGGAATAAACAAGTGAGTCAGCAGCAGATGGAGCTGACAGCCCCACACACGTGTGTGCATACACGCAGGCACACGCATTCCGTCACAGATGCCAGCATGCCTCTCCCCAGGCATGTGCTGCTGTGTGATAGATGGAGAGCAGACTCCAGAGGCATCAGCCAGGGGAAGAACGGCTCTCCCTTCTCTCCTCTGCCCTCGGAGAGCTTGGTGCTGGGCCGCAGGGCGCGCATTCCTCTGTGTATGTAGGTGTGAATGGATTTATGTGGCATGTTTCCCTCTATGGATCTCTGAATGCAACAGCATGTGCTTGTGTATCTTCGGGGCCTCCGCTGAGGCATCCCATCTGGGCCTTGGGACTCAGAGACCCCAGGTTGGCCTTGGAATGGAGGGTCAGGATCATGCAACCCGCCTCCCCACCTACCACCTCTTGACAGACAATTTTCTCCTGCAGAACAATGCCCAGCGCCTTGGGGCCTCCCAGTCTACCCACTCGCTCACCACCCCAGTGGTTTCCGTGGCAACACCGAGTTTACTCAGCCAGGGCCTCCCCTTCTCTTCCATGCCCACCACCTACAACACAGGTGAGTGTTCAGGTGGCCTTGGGGCGGGAGGGACCAGAGAGGGGACACGAAATATTCTCTGGGGACACCCTCATCGGAGAAAGGCCATTGATTTGGGAGAGCCCTACGTAATTAAGGTTGCCAGATTTAGCCAATAGAAACATAGAATGCCTAGTTACATTTGAATTTCAGGTAAAACAATGAATAATTTTTTAGTATTGTCGCACAGACATTCTTCTATAAAATATGTCCCAAGATATACTTGTGCTAAAAAATTATTCATTATTTTGTCTGAAATTCGACTTAACTGGGTATTCCTTATTTTTTAATTTTTTTTGTTAATCCTCACCCAAGGATATTTTTTCCATTGATTTTTAGAAAGATTGGAAGGGAGGGAGAGAGACAGAAACAGAGATATCAGTGTGAAAGAGACACATCCATTGGTTGCCTCCCTCACACACCCTGACCAGGACCAGGTATTGAACCTGTAACCCTTCAATGCTTGGGCCAATGCTCTAACACTGAGCCACACCGGCCAGGGCAAGGGTATGCCTTTTTATTTTTATTTTTATATAACACCTAATGGAGAGGAGAAGCCCTGTCCTTAGGGAGCCTCCCATTCGGAGAAGCCAGCACAGAGGTGGGCTGAGCAGATGATTCAGGCCACCAGGGCTGAGGTGTAGGGAGGCAGGCGTGGTCAGTTCAGTGAGGCTTAGAGAAGAAGGATGAAGGGATGAGGGAGAGGAGAGAGAAAGAGGCTGAGCAGGCCAGAGGGAAGGATTCATCCAGGTTCCAGGAAAGGCCACTGGAACTGCCTTGGTGGTGGAGTGTTAGGGGGGCAAGGAGAAGGAAGGTTAAGGAGAGAGGAATGAAGACATGAGCGAGGCCTCTAGGTAGAAGAATTCAGACAGGACACTCGGTGCCCAGGCCGCTCCTGGGCACCCGGAGCTGTCCTGGCCGGTGTCACCCACTCACGTTCTCCCAGGAACAGTCAGTGACACTCTTAGCCTTCCTTACAAGCTGCAGTGTCAGGAAGGACTGCCCAAAAGGAAATGTCTTGTCACTTTGTTTCAGAGCGTGTGTGTGGCTGGGAACCTGGCCTGTGTCCCTGCTGTTCCCCAGGTTCTCTGACCTGTGAGTGGCTTGTGCGAGGGCTGTTTTGTGATGAGATGAGACTAGATCAAAAGACCCTTCAACTTCACTCCCCTCTCCAAGCCCCATTCCAGAGTTGAAGCACCCCAGGTCCCAGACATCAATATAAATACCCACGAAATCTCACCTCTTCCCCACGTGTATAAATCCAGAACCCAGCCCTGCATGTCGGAAAGCCCCTTGGGGCGGGTAGGACAGCTGTTGCGGAACCAGACTCTGGCATGGCATCTGTGTCCAGATTTTATCACTGGAGTCTGTGCAGCCCTTTGTTCCCATGTGTTCTCCCATGCGTGCACGCACTCTCCGTTTGCTATGTCCTCGGGCGGTTTCAGAGGGGACAGCTTCAGATGGCCCAATCCCTGGGGCCAATCTCTTCATCTGTGGGAATTGTGAGTGGACAGGAGGTCTCTGAGGCTCGTCCAGCCCTGCCAGCTGGGGCTGGGCCTGGCTAGAAAAACCAGTTCCCTGAGGACAGCCAAGGGTGGTTGGCATAGGGCAGCACAGACCACTTTTCAGGAGCTGTTGTTTCTTTTTGGAATCCCAGGGCGGTGATTTTCTGCCATCCTCTCGGGACTCCTGTCCCTCTGTGAGGAAGGAAGGAGGTTAGTGGGTGTCCGTGAACCTGAGGCAGGTGCTCAGCAGCCCAGACGTTATCATTGTGAGAGAAGATGCTGATGCTGGGCCTGCCTGGAGCCCTGAGAGAGGTGTGTGTGGCCTTCCTCACGTTCTCTCGGCAGCCATGGCTCTGGCTGCAGGAGGAGTTTCAGCAGCAGGGTATCCAGGTGACTCCAGATGCATAAACAAACCCCCCACGAACACATAGCTGTTGAGTTGTTCACTGTACAGTCCTAGTCCCCAGTTCAGGACGCGACTGGGGGTGATCTGGCCATGGTAATGTCTTAGTGAGGGACAGGCCTGGCCCCTTGTTAATCCTGGCTGCAGAGGTCTGGCTTGTGGACATGCCCGGAGCAGGCCCAGTGCGTTGCCAGGTGACCTGCAGGCCATGTTCCTCTTAGCTAAGAAGAGGAAAGCCTCTTGGAAGGCCAAGGCTCCGGGTGATGGGGCTGGAGCGTGCTGGAAACTGAGGGACTAGGAGTTGAGTCTGAACGGTTCACTCGCTGAGGGAGGCTGGGCAAGTGACGTGCTTTTCTGTGCTTGGCTTCCTTGTTTATATAAGGAGTGTTTGAAATAGTCGGTCCTAGGGGCCCCTTTCTGCCCTTGCTCTGCTTTTTAAATGTAAGCATCTCAGAGCTCCTGGCTAACGTTAATGAGGCCAGCGGCAAGCATGGACCATCTCTCTAGGGTGAGATCTAAAAGTCATAAAGAGGCCTGGGATCTCGTCTTTGCTCTGCCGTTGGCTTTCTCTGTGACCCGGGGCGTTCCTCAAACTTGAGGCTGCAGTCGCCTCCTTTGTAAATTAATAATAATAAGTAAATCTTTTGAATATTTACTATGTGCCAGACACTGTTCTACATGCTTCATGTGTGTTTTGTTGTTGTTGTTTTGTTACTTTTCACCTGAGGATATTTTTTCCATTGATTTTTAGAGAGACTGGAAGGGGGGAAAGGGGGGGGGGTCATCAATGTGAGAGAGACACATCGATTGGTTGCCTCCTGAATACACTCCAATCGGGGCTGGGGATTGAACCTGCAACCCAGGTACATGCCTTTGACGGGGAGTTAAAACTGCAGTCCTTCGGTGCTTGGGTCGACGCTCTAACCACGCAGGGCGTGCTTCCTGGTGTATAACTCAGATCTCCCAACAGCTGTGTGATACAGGCAGGGTTATTGCCTCCAGTTTATGGAGAGTAAGTAGCTTGCCCAAGGTCACATGGCCCATAATGGAGGTAGCCAGGAAGTTTGACCTCATCGCTCATGCCTGTGACCTTATTGTTGTGTGGCACAGATAAAGCTGTCCTCTAACGACAGGGCTGGCGGTGGCCCCCGAGAAAGCTTGGGGGCGCCGGGCTGCTGTGATGGGAGGAGGGGCGTGCGTGCCCTCCCGCTCCCACAGTGCAATCCCTTTCTGCTCCTGAGGGAAGACATTTCTAAACCGTTCCAAACAGGATGCAACACGAAGCATTACAGCGCTGTGTACATTGTGAAACATCTTGTGGCTCTGTTTGTCCTGTGACAGAGCAAATATCACCGCTTCTTTATTGAGACAGAAATTTTAGAAAAGAACAGGCAGCATCTCCTGGGGAAACTGGTCAGAACCTTGGCTTGCTGTGCTGCCCCACCGTTTCCCCCCCCCCCCGCCCCGCTGCTCTCGCAGGCGCTTCGCTTCGGGGGGCAGACACGCATCCTCCGTGTTTACGTGGGGGCCCAGCAGCTCCAATCTGGCTGCTACTTACGTGTTGACAGTCTCTAGCAGACTCTGGACTTTGTAGAAGGTGGAATGGCCGTTAGCAGTAACTTGTTTCAGACGCGCTGTTCACCTGGAGTTTGGTCACCCTCCCCTCCGTCTCTAAAAGGCACTTACAGACGTGGCAGTGGAAGAGATGACAGGCCTATATTAGACCTCCCCTGGTTTTTTACCCTTCTTCTCATTAATTGACATTCTGAAGTGATACCTCACACAGTAAACTTTTAAAAAAGTTAAACACTATTTAAGAAGCCACCTCTTGCCCTCCCAGTGTGGCTCTGTAACCAAGAGGTCCCTGGTTCAATTCCCGGTCAGGGTACACCCCGGTTGCCACTCGATCCCCAGTAGGGGGCATGCAGGAGGCAGCTGATCTGTTTCTCTTTCCCCCTTCTCACTCTCCCTTCCTATCTCTCTAAAAATCAATAAAAACATATTATAAAAAGAAAGAAACCACCTCTTTTCATCCTGTTAAAAACAAACAAACAGCACCTTAAAAACACACACACACAAAAAAAAAACTCAGACAAAAAAAACCAGCACCTTATGGCTATTACAATTTGCATTTTTTGAACTAGGAGTGCTGGGCCAGCTTCCTGGGTTCGTGTGGGTTTTGTGATTGTTCCCTTCTATCATTAACAGCTCCTTCCCTCTCCATGTTCCTCCGGAGGTGCCCCAGCCTTAGTCCTCTCCCTCCCACCGTGGCTCATTCTCCCTCTCCCCACTCGGCAGATTACCAGCTGACCAGTGCGGAGCTGTCCTCCTTACCAGCCTTCAGCTCACCTGGGGGGCTGTCACTAGGCAATGTCACCGCCTGGCAGCAGCCACCACAGCCCCAGCAGCCGCCACAGCCGCAGCCTCAGCCCCAGCCCCAGCCGCAGCCACAGCAGCAGCCACAGCAGCAGCCACAGCAGCAGCAGCAGCAGCAGCAGCAGCAGCCACAGCAGCAGCAGTCCCACCTGGTCCCTGTGTCTCTCAGCAACCTGATGTGAGTCCCTGGGGATCCGGCATGTGTTTGCGAAGGGCGGGTTGAGGGTGGGGAAGAGGAGGGATCCCTTTAAGTTGTCCGTCATCAGCGGACAGCATGGGAGGCACCAGATGGCAGTCCTGATATCCCAGGCACAGGCACGAGCCCCTCCCCCAGCCAGCCGGGGTGGGGGTGGGGACCCCGCACTGTAATAGATGACATGAGATAGAAAGAGAACTAATTTAAAAAAAAAAAAAAAAGAAAGAAAGAAAGAGAACTAATTTGACTTCTTTTCCTTCTTTTCTTTCACTTGGCCATCTCTCTCCTGGTCTCTGTCTCCATCCTCTTGTCTCTTCCTCCCCCTCTCATCCCCATCCCCCGTCTTCTCCCATTCTCTGTCCTCTCGCTCTCTGTTTTGTCACTCACCTTCTCTCCTCTGTTTCTCTCCCCTGTCCCCCGTCTCCATCCCCTTTGCCTGTTGCCAGCCCTGGTAGCCCTCTGCCCCACGTGGGTGCTGCCCTCACGGTCACCACCCACCCCCACATCAGCATCAAATCGGAGCCTGTGTCCCCAAGCCGCGAACGCAGCCCTGCGCCTCCCCCGCCAGCCGTGTTCCCGGCTGCCCGCCCGGAGCCTGGCGACGGCCTCAGCAGCCCAGCCGGGGGCTCCTATGAGACGGGGGACCGGGACGACGGACGGGGGGACTTCGGGCCCACCCTGGGCCTGCTGCGCCCAGCCCCAGAGCCCGAGGCCGAGGGCTCCGCTGTGAAAAGGATGCGGCTCGACACCTGGGTACTGTAGCATCACCCCTTTGTCTGCCAGTGTCTGCTACACCCAGGGACTGCCCCGTGTGCCCCCAGCCTGTTCTATCCTACCTGAGAGGCCTTGTGGCCAGCAAGCCCTTCCGTCAGCCCTTCCGGGGCAGCACCATGCCCTTTCACCCCCACCAAAGGCCCATCTCTCACCCTCCCTCCAGCATCAGTCCTGCTCGATAGCATCCTCCCCTCAGAGCTGGCCCTGCCGCTAGTCCCCGGCCCTACAGGGAGAGGGGCGTGGGGGACACATGCCCTGTAGCCCGGGCCCCCCCTCACACCCCCTTCCCCATCTCCTCTCTTCACAGACATTAAAGTGATGCCCCCCACTCCCCTCCTCTCAGCCTCCCTGATGAAGAGTTGACAATCTCACCGCCCACCCCCTGTCCTGGGCTCCTCCCGCTTGACCCCCACTTCCTTTCTTGTGCTCCGTGTCCTGTTGACGGTTACATTTGTGTATAATTATTATTATGTTATTATTAATATTATTTTTTTTTTAAATTTGGGTTCTCACTTTGGAGAGGGGGATGCTCCCATCCCCTTTCTGCACCCCCGCCATTCTCACCGGCCGAGGGAGCTCTCTCTGCGGGAAGGGGAACACTTTGCACGTTGCACACATATGCTGCAGGAGGGGCGGGGGGGCTAGTGGGCTTTCGGGAAAGGACAGGTGCCGAGCCCTGCATGCGGAGCCCTCCCACCCCGTCCCCCAGATAGTGGGAAATAACCAAAAAAACTACCAAGCAACAAAACCCTTACAACAGACTGAAACCCCAAAGCTGGCGTGATGGTGGGTTTGTGTGTCAGGGGAAAGCGAGGAGGAGGCTCTGTAAAGGGTGTCTGCCTCCGGGCTGTCCCTGCGGCCATAGGCACAAGGGGCAGAATGCCCAGGCCCGGCCCCACAAGCTCCTGCACGCACACGGCACTCGCTCACTGGTTCTGTGTGAGCTGCACCTCCTGGGTGTGGGGGTGCTGGCTGAGCTCTGGGGCCGGGAAGGCTGCCTGAGGCTGCGGGGAGGCTTGGAGGGAGCGCCCCTCTGAAGCACATTTGGAGAGAAAGAGCCATGAGGAGAGAGAAGGCTGAGGAGGGACAGGGCTGGGACAAGGGGTGAGTCAGCATCCCTTCCCTCTCCCAGCGCTTTCTCTGAGACACAGTGCAATAGCTCCCCAGCCCTCGGTGGACACCAGCGCAGTAAAGCTGGCCACAGCGTGCAGGGAGAACTGGGGAGAGGAACTTGAGTGAGGTGACTCAGTGGGAGCGGGTCTGGTCACTTTGGGATGCCTGAGGACGGAACCCTTGCATCCAGGGGGCGAGTGTGAGTGAGAGGACTTGAACTTCCTTGCACGTACATTTTCCCAGAGGAGTGGACGTAGGGATGGGTGAGAGGATGGGAAAGGAGACTGGAGGTCTGCAGAGGCCTGCCTCCCTTCTTTCCTCCTTGGCCCTTCTCCCCGGCCCTCTTCCTAGCTCCTGCTCCTGCCCCTGGATCGGCTCCAGACCCCACCTCCCTGTTCTTGGCGCCCTCATTGTCTGGCTACCTCCTGTCCCACCACCCCCAGGCCGAATCCCACCTTCCCTCTTGGCTACTGTAATTGTAAATAGCAACCTTTGGAAAAGTTAGCAGTGTAACAGTCCAGGAAACTGTTGTTTTTTTTTGTTGTTGTTGTTGTATTGATATGAAATGAGATTCTATTTTTGTCAAAGTATATTGTAATAATAATGGCTCAAACGCCCGTACTGTACAGATGAGGTTCTTCTGCTGTTGTTCTTGCTCCCCTCCCCCAGCCCCTAGTCTGCCTCTCTCTGCGCCTCCCCAGGTCCTGAGACCTCAGGCAGGATGACAGGTCAAACTGGAGGGGGCAGGCCCCACGCCCGTGATCCACACCACCCCTCACCCGAACGAGCGTGGGCAGGCAGACTCCGTCACAGAGGCCCAGCTCCTCTGCCCAAGGGTGTGGCACTCCCTGGGGGTTTATCCCGGCGGGAAGGCAGAGCAGACAAGGCCCAGTTCTGTGCCAGGTGACTACCTTTGCCCACCCGTAGGGCCCAGCCACTCGCAGTATCCCAGCACGAGGCAGGGAAGGAGCGAGGAGCAGAGGGGGACATGTGGCTGCATACGTACCCGAGTGTATTCCTAAGGGCATCTAGTGTTTGTATGTCCAAGTATTCCTTTGTATTTATGTGTGTGTGTGTGTGTGGTTGTGGTTGTATGGGTCTCTGAGCCTATCTGGGCATACACATGAATCTTTGTGCGAATTAAGCTCTGAGGGCATCTGTGTGTGCGTGTGTGTGCATGTGTGCGTGTGTGCATGTGTGTGTGTGTGTGAGAGAGAGAGAGAGAGCATGGGCACGTGCCTGGGTATGTGTTTACAGAGGGACAGGTGGCTGTTGCAGCCACATAGCCCTGGCTTCCAGCTCCATGACCCTCCTCCCTGAGCCCCGCTCCCTTCTGGCCTGCTCCTTCACCTGTTCTCACCCTCAGCTCTGATATTTTTGTCCTCCCCTCAGGAAGAATCTAGCAGTTGGCCCTCCCTGCCCCTCCCTGCCGCCCTGCCCCCCCCTGCCGCCCTGCCTGGCCCAGGCTCCTCACACAATTGTCTACCCGGTACTCCCACCTTTACAGCCCCTTCCCTGCACTTCACCCTTTCCTCACCCCCGTCCTGCCTTCAGGGTGTCACTCAAGCTCCTCTTCCTCCCTGAAGCTTTTCCTCACCCCTGAACCCCTCCTGCCAATCTTCCTGCAGGCTCCTAGGGGGAGTTTCAGGAATCGAGGGGACTTACAGGGCCATGAAAGAGGAGGATGTGGTCTTGTGTGGGTGTGCCTGGCTCTCAGCAAATGCTGAGTGAGTGAGTGGTGAGTGAATGATAGGTGCTCATTGAACATTGAACGACTGGCCATCCCTTCCCAGGCTCTTCTTGCCATCAGCCTGTCCACCTTTCTAAGCTGAGGTTGGCCACCATTAAACACGGGGTGGGGGTGAGGCCCCTGCAGCTCACGGTGCAATATTTACCAGTTTTGCCCTCTGCCTTGTAATGGCAAACCTGGCTTTTGATTACCACGTGTGGATGTGTGTGTGTCCTTTCCTCTCTATCCCTGGGGGCAGGGCGTGATTTGTGAATGAATGTGTGACGTTTCTGCAGTTCAGTATCCCAAGATTTCTCTTGGGGGTAGGGGCTCCTGGCCGGCCAGAAGAAGGGTCCCTGGGAACCCAAACCTCAAGTGCAGACTTCATTCTCCCTCCTCTCACAAGCCAAATTTGCCTCCACCCACTCCTTCCTCTGAGTAACTGGGCATTTGCCAAAGTAATCACTGGAGTCATCCAATACTCCTCCCCTCCCCAGGTTTCCCACAGCTTTCAGGGACAGTGGGCAAGAGGGCCCCCCACCCACCCCAGCTGAACACACCATTTCCTCTTTCCCCAGTAGTGCACTCAGTACAGTGAGACTGACCCTGACCCGCACCCAGCCCTCCCCACATTGGACAGGAAGGAAGTAATGCACCTTCTCTTGCTGATTATTTATTTGTTTGGAGAGACAGAAATGATGTAAAAGTGTATCTAGAAATATCTATATCTATATATTTTTAACTGACTCTTTGGAATCCCCTGGGGTGGGGTGGGGGGTGGATTTGGGCTTTCGCGGAGGGGAGGAGACACGGAGCCTGGGAACTCCTCTGCTCTCCCCTCTGCCACCCCTCTCCACCCTCCGGACAGTTGGTAGAAGGAATGGGATTTGTATTGGGGGAGGGGCGCTGGAATGTTATATGGAGAATCTGGATTCTCTCTGTCTTCCCCATTCAAGTCCCAGAAGGGAGGAAGGGGACAGGGCACGGAGGTGCCTCACCCCCAAACCCGACAATCACCCACACTCCTGGGGCTCCTCCTGGGTCCTGGGCAGGGCGAGTCCAAGTGTGTGGCTGTTGATTTGTTTTCAATATTTCTTTTTGTGCTGTATGGTGATGCTTTCTTAGTATTCTACACAATAAGAAAGACAAAGTCCTCGAGATTCTTATGAGTTTTGTTTGAAAACTCTTTCACTATATTTGTTGTAAAGAGGTTTACTATTAAAAGAAAAAGAATACACGTTTCTGATACTTTGGCTTGGGTTCTGGTTTCTCTGGTGCGGCGGGCCGAGGAGGGAAGGAGGGGCTGTGTGGCCCCCCCAGGGTCAGAGGCCAAGCATGGCGGCAGTGGGAAGAAGTGGGGGCACTTTCAGGTGACTCACGTGGGGTTCCAGCTGAGAGTTTATCCCAGGTGCTCTGTCAGAAGCAGAGGCAGCCCCAGAACTAGGGAGGGTTGTCCTGTTAGGAGTCATCGGAGGGGTCGTGGGATCTGAGAGAAAGAAGTTCCACTCAGGCCTGGTCAGGAGCGGGGTGGTGTGCAGTGAGGGAGCCGCCCAGTAGCAAACCTTTGGCCACTGAGAACTGTTTTGTGGCAGCAACTTGCCCAGGCGCCAGGTTAGGCACAGTGAAGTCCACCTTCGCCGGGGTCCCACGGGGCTCCCTCCGGTAAGGGCATCTGCCCTTCCCCGCCCTTTTGAAGCGCCAGCAGTGCCAGGGAGCCTCTCCCTACCTCCCCTCAGATCCCAGAGGGCCTCCCTACCTGCTGCCTTAGGGGCAGGTGACTCTTCCTCCTGCCTCCCCACACACACCCTGCACAGCTATGTTTGGGCTGGTTCAGGGGCTGTGGAGGGAAGTGCGCAAGGCGTGGCCGACACATTGGGCCACTCCTCTGTACCAGGCCCACGCTAGGTGCTGCGGAGGCAAAGATGGAGTGTGAGACAGGCCGGTATACAGTGAGAGAGAGAGGCTTCCCAATGCCTAAAACCCACACTTGCACAGCTAATGCTTTGGTGGCTGCCTATGCAAGCTGGTGCAAGAGTACATGGAGTCAGGCAAATTGCAGAATGTCTCTGTGCCTTGAGTTCCCTCATCTGCAAACTGCGGTGATCTGCCTTCCCTCCCAGGGTCATTGCCAACTTCACCTGGCTTCTCCCTCAGCTGGGGCAGAGCTGACAGACAGCTGAGCAGGAAGTGCTTAGGAAGACACCGTCCTCCAGACCAGGCTCCCCTCTGGCTGCCTGTGGTGGCAGCCTCCAGGGTGACATCCAGTGACCTCAATGTGGTACTCATACCCCTGTGTGGTCCTCCCACACTGAATCATGGTTGGTATGTGTGTCCAATAAAACTTCCAAATAAAGCTGGTACGTGGTTCTCCAAGTGCTTTCCCTGCCCGGGGAAGTATGGAGGCACACCAGAGCAGCCTGGATGTCTGCGCTGCCTCCAGGTGTCCAGCACACAGGGGACTGTGTGAATAGAAAACGTGTTAAGCCACAAAGGTTTGGGTGTTGTGCCTGCAATAGAACCTATCCTATCCTGACTAATGGATTATCCATTCGCACTCGGACAACCTTGAAGCTCCATCTACTGATAACCCTGTGGTGAGGTCCAGATCTCTGGACCTGACATAGTCCAGAACTGGTTCGGCTCCTACTTCTGCCATTTACAGCTGTGTGGCCCCAGGTATCATAATCTCCCCAAGCTGCGGTTTCATCGACTGTAAGCAGAGCTAGCAGCTGCCTGTTTTCTCCAATCCACCCTCCTGGCTTCGGCACAGTTCTGACCATCTAGCACCTCAGGGTTCTCCGCTGCTCACCACACCACGTGAAACCCCAACGGCTCAGCCTGGCTCCCATGGCCTCCAAAGAACCAATACAACCTCTTTTCCAGGCTTAGTCCGCACATCCCTGCTCACAGCCCTTGGACTCTGGACTGGACAGGCAGCCCAGTCCATTCCTGGATAGATCCTTTGTGTCTCCGTTCACATCGTTCTTCTGTCTGAAGTGCAACAAACATGTACTCTGTAAAGTCATGAGTGAGGCTGCTCCTGCCTTTCAGCAACTCACAGTCTAGTGGGGACAAGAGCCAAGAAGCCTTGAGTCAGAAGTCTGTGTTCAGTGTCACAACGGATAGGAGCAAGCCATGGGATCAGAGATGAGACACACCCAAATCCAAGCCAGTGGAGATCAGGGAGCCTCCTTCGAGGAGGTGTTTGGGCTGAATTTTGAAGAAATGGTGTATCCTAGGCAAATGAGGTTAGGGAAGGCATTCCCAGTAACAAGTAAGATATGGAGAAAGGATGGTGCCTTCAGGAAATCCAGGACTATGGTGCAGGTTAAAGGAATAGTAGATAAAGCTGGAGAGGTAGCAGAAACCTCACTGTGCCCTGAATGGCATAATCTGGACTCTATTCTGCAGAAGATGTTGGTCACCAAGGGATTTTAAGTAGAGGATGGACGTGACCATGTTTGCATTTCAGAAAGCTTCCCGTACACGTTCTCTTTCAGTGCTGCAGAGAACCAGCTGGAAGGAATGCAAAATTGAGGCCCTGTCAGGGTCCTTTACAACTGAGAGGATGAATTTAGTAGATATTTGAGAGGTAGAATTACAGGACTTGGAAACTGCCTGGCGAAGGAAAGGGAGGAGGGTCAGTAACTCCCAAATTCATGCTTGGAGTACTGACTGGATGAATGGTGGCGCTCCAGTGATTCCAGGCAGGGCTACCAGGCATCTCCTTAGATTTTAGACAAACTGAGTTGGAAACAAGGGGAAGCACAGGGGTACATTCTTGGAGGCATAAGAGAAGGGGTACTTTACTCCCCGGGGGTAATTTCAGGGTTAGGGGTGGTGGTCAGGGTTGTGGGAGCCTTAGGAAGATTTGGTTCTAAAGGCAAGACTTCCAGTGCAACCCTAAAGGTCATTCGTTTTCTCTTGATAAGGGAAGAGGACACTTCTTTACCAGGTACCCGGAAGATGGACCTCTCCATGCCTCAGTTGCTTCCTGTGTAAGTGTGCTGCTGTGAGATTTAACTAAATGATACATCTAAACGAACCTAAAACCATTTCTGACCCATAGTAAGTGCTCAATCATGTTATTTTTACGTCAGCTACTTATCAAGGACAAGAAAATAAATGAGCTTACTTGGGTTAAGAAGCTATCTGAAACCCTAGAAATAGGTGTACCCCTATTTCTATCTTTGTAAACTTTCCTGTTATCCAAGGTTTACTCCTACAACTTTCCCTCCGTAAAACTTTTATTCCCCGTCCTACCAGCTGGCTGTATTACTTTTCTCTAATGGGGTGTTAGGATTCTGCCCCCTTCATAGCACCTGCCTCGTTTTTCCTGAAAATGTGGGTACTAGTTTCAATTTTCTCTTTAAAATTGGACTGAAAACGCCTTTAAAAAGCGCACTGCCTCATCCCTTTCTGTGTCTGGCTCGGTGCCTGGCACACAGTACGTGTCAGACTAAAATGAGGTAACGCATGTAAGAGTGCACTGTGTAAACCAGGTTTGTGCTACAAACCTGAAGGATTTTTTTTTTTTCCTTCGAGGGCGTGGTGATTTTCTGCAGCTTCTCTTGTATTTTCCAGCTCCAGGAGCACCAATGAGTCTGAAAAAGTGTGGGTTCCAGTTTCCTGGATTTCACTATCAGCAGCCCACTGAAGGGTTAGCTCTTGCTGGGCTCCTACTTCTAAAAGAGGTAGCTCTTGGGAGGCAGGAAGCAAAGGGTGGATTGTGTTTGTTCCAGCCAAGGAGGCCAGGCCAGTTCCCTGCACCTCATGTTCTTCTGACTCACCCCTCCCTCAGTCCCATGGGCTGAGTAACTTTTCCAGCCTTGTGATTGTGGAAACTTGTTTCAGGAACATCTAGCAGATGTCACAGGGGCATAAGGCGACCCCACCCCAGGCTCCAAAGTGGTGCCCCTACTGAAGCCCATACATACTGCGTGTCTGTTGACAGACTTGAAAGGATTCGGTGTTACTGCCCAGCCAAGGCGCAGGGCCGAGTCTAGAACACGACCCCAGCGTCTGTTTCACAGTTGGTAAACCTGAGGCCCCAAAGGAAGCGGGAAAACTCAGGCTCTTCCCACGGCGCCTCACGCTGTTCTGTTCCTGGAAAGATCCAGTTCCAATCAGCCTGGGGGCCCAGGATTAATTGCTTCCAGGATTAAATGATTTGTATTTAACACCCTTCCCCTTTGCTTTGTACTCGTTTCCACGTGTTTACAGCTCTTGGGCCTCATTCGGGCAGCTTGGTCTCGTAAAGTGCGGTCCCGGCCTCCGCAGCGTGGCCGCCAGGAGTCACTCCAATTTACAGCGCATCCGCCGCCACGTGCGGGATGGAAGCTGTGACGGCGCCTGGGGGGGGCGGGGGGGGCGGTGCCCACCAGAGGGTCACGCGCCCGCCGAGACCCGCCCTCACGTGACCGCGGCGCCCGTCCTCCCGGTCACTCCCCTGAGCTGAGTGGCTGCTGGCGCCTAGTCCTCGCCGCCGGCCAGGGATGGGCGGGGCGGCGGAGCCGTTCAGAACTCCATCTAAGGCGAAGGGGGAGCAGGGCGGAGGCGATAAAAGCACTGGCCAAACCTGCCCCTCCTGACCGCAGGGTCCCAGGGAGCAGAGACCACCATTCCCCGCGCCTCCAGTGCCTGGCACGGCAGGGCTCAATAGTTGGTTGGCGCTTCCACCTCTGACACGGCCAGAAGCAGAACCGAACCCGCCGCCCTTCACACGGGCCTTGTCTCTCCCCAGTCACCCTCCGACTGCAACACGACGAAGAAGGCAACGGTTTGGCGGCCGGGAGCCAACGCTGCCGAACCCGCGGCCCGCGCCGGGACAGACGCCTCCACCCGTCGGCCCACAACTGCGTGGGCCCGAACAAGACCCTATCCCACTCCCAGTGTCCCCCGCCGCGGGGCGTGGACCTTGGGGCTCATTTCATTGGCTCTCCTGGTGACGGATGGGCTCGTCAGCCAACCGGAGCCTGGAGAAGACGCATGCGTACACAAAGGATTGCGCCCCTAGAAGGTGGGGGGAGGGAAGCCCGGCGAACCAGTTTGGGCTGGGTCTCACCGAGACCTAGAGGAGGAGGCGCGCATGCGTGGACCTTAACCCCGTCTCTGCCCAGTTTGAGGGGCAGACAGCGCCCCCTGTCTTCCCGGTAAGTTTTCCCAGAAGTCTCGCCTCCGTCCACGCTACGTCAGACCTGGTTCTGCGGGGAGTCTCCCACACGGATCTCTGCCCCTGCCCTGAGGGACTGCACCCTAACCCAGCCAGAGCCATTCGCGGGGGGCTTTGTGCAGAGATCCCTCTGGGCCAACGATAAGAGGAATATTCATTTGAGAAAGACACTTCTCAGTTTACCAAGCATTTTGTTGATGTAAGAAACATCCAAACCTGTGGAGAAGTTTAATGAGTTTTTTTTTGTTTTGTTTTGTTTTAAGCCAAACTGACGACATATGCTGGAGAGAAAAAATCTCATATGCTCCAGAGAATAACAGTTTTTGTAGCTTTTTAACACATTTGAAATGAAGAAAGTGGGAGAAAGGGGGGGGGTGGTTATAAGGTAGTTAACAGGGTTACTCCCTTGGAAAGGCATTACTTCTGGCATCTCAAAGGGCTGTTCACCCAGAATCTAGGTCCTAGATGCACAAGAACGATGCACAGGGCTGGACTAAAATCTTTCCCTAAAGAGGGTATAGGCCTGGAATGTGCCCACCTGCCATAACCTGCCCAGTTAGGAATTTACCTCAGATCACAACTGTGGGATTACTTTCCATAGAACCCCATTCTTCATCCCTATGTTATACCCATTATCTCAGGAGCCCCTCACAGGTAGGTTAAAGAAGGCTCAGGAAGCTGGAAGGAAGGCTGAGACACTAGACTGGAACCCAGGGTACCTCGCTCCCCATGCAGTGCTGACAAGCTGCTGCCTCCCTGCTCTCCAAGGAGTTTGTCTAGTTGAGGTGATGACACTTAAAGATAGAGAAAAAGTGAAGGTACAATGTCAGCCCATTTTTCATATAGACATTGAGTGCTAAGGGGAAAAGATCACTGTGTGCTTTTGTGATCTGAGAAGGCCACGCAAAGAAGATGAAGCTTCAAAGTATATACTTGGATTAGATAAATCTTAGGAACGTTTTATTGAATGTAAAAAGAAATCCCAGAACGTAAACATTTGAAATATTTTTTTGTAAATTTCAAAACAAGCAAAACTAAACAACACAATCTTTAGGTGTGTATGAGAAAACGTTTTAAAAAAGAAGAGGAATAATAAATACAGAATTCATTAGTAGTTACCTTAGAGAGAGGCTGGGGATAGGATGGGGAAGAACAGGTGGATGCTATTGGCAATGTCCTAGTTATTGGATTAAAGGTAAGTTTATGGACACTTTATTATTTTCATATCACATATAACAATGATCCTTTTGTATGTATAAAATGTAATTTAAAAGATGAGGGTGGAGTCACTCCCCACCTCAATTATGTATTACACAGTTGGAGACAAGGGTTTAGCCTTACCTATATTACACTTGGTTTCCAGAACACGTCTACACATATTTATCAGTTGGTCTTCAGAACGACCCTTCAAGATGTTATCTCCATGTTAGAGATGAAGAAACACAACTGGAAGTTTCTTAAGGCCAGTGAACAAAGACAGGAAAAGGTGGGAATGCAGAAGGCCAGTGGGGAGCCCTGAGCAGCTAGATCTCCAGTCTACCCAGCACTGTGCTTTGCAGCAGAGAATATGGTCAGTAACCATTGGTTGAGGGGTAAGCGACTGAACTTACTAATTACTTGGGTGTCTCAGAGGAAAACAGCTGTCCTGAGAGTGGGTGAGGACCCTGCACTGTAGCTGGCAGACCGTTGTCAGGAACAAGAATACTAGTCGCTCTTTGGGTGAAAGTTGGATATAGGTAACCTCTGAGGCTCTAAAGTTTATCAGAGATGGAAGACAAAACCAGTATTAAGATAATAAGACCCTCTACCCAGATAGCAGAAATGGTCACCAAAGAAAGGCCTGGGTAAAAGAGACATTTAGAAGTCAATACGATCTAGGGCCGGAATATGTAGGAGGTATGCTATAGTTGTTGTGTGTACTGCTGTATGTTGTTGTACGTGGCTATTGGTTGTTGATCCATCCCAACTGGAAGAATGGTTGTGTGCCCTGGCCGGCATGGCTTAGTGGTTGGAGCACCAATGAGGGGTCCTGGTTTGATACTTGGTCAAACATATACCTGGGTTTCAGGTTCAATCCCTAGTTCCGGGTTAGGGCACATGTGGGAGATAATCAATATGTCTACATTGATGTTTCTTTCTCTCTCTCTCTCTCTCTCTCTCTCTCTCTCTCTTTCTCTTTTACTCTCTCTAAAAAGCAATGGAAAAGTATCCACAGGTGAGGATTAACAAACAAACAGAAAAAGTTGTGCTACTGATGAGGTAAAACAAGACAGTAGATGACATTTATTCAGAAATGCCTAGCAGGCAGTTGGCAATACAGGATAGTGCTTAGGAGAAAAAGAGCTGACGCAAACTGAGATGTAAGAGAAGAGGCACTGGAGTTTGAGCTAAGACTGACTTCTAGACCAGGCCTTGTCTTTAGACACATCACTTTGGACACATCCTTTTGAACAAATCACTTAATCTGTTGAGACTATTTCCTCACATATTAAAAAACACACACACACAAAAGAATGTACCAAATCTCCTCAAAATCTAGTTAAATCTACTCATATAATTAAATAGTCAGATATCCATAACTGGAACTTTGTTTTCTTCTGTTGTCTCATATCATGCTCTTTCTCCATTATATGACTTACCTCATCTTACTTCGTGTGCTTTGCACAAAGTAGGAGCTCAGTAGATATGTCTTGAATTGCACAGAATAGTGTGGTGAAGTAGAAAGATTATCACTTAATCTCTCTGAGACCTAAATTTCTTTCTTTGTAAATTAAGCAAGTTCATCTTTAAAGTTCTTTTGAGTTACAGAATTCTGTTACCCAGCTGTGTTGATTGAGAGGACTGAACTATCTGATCTCTAAATTCCTTCCCAATTCCAATATTCAATGATTTTATAAAAGGAGACTTTACCTTGCTTAGGTAGTCCCCACAGTCACCAGATCTCAATCCAATTGAGCATTTGTGGGACGAAGTTAAAAGAGCCATCAGACAGCTGGTTCCACAACCATATTGAGTTTCAAGTAATCTCATAGAAGTGACAGTTGAACAAGTTCTCAAAAAGTAAATATGTAGAAGAATATTAAGAACAGAAACAAGCCGAGACCGGTTTGGCTCAGTGGAGAGAGCGTCGGCTTGGGGACTGAAGGGTCCCGGGTTCGATTCCGGTCAAGGGCATGTACCTTGGTTGCGGGCATATCCCCAGTGGGGGGTGTGCAAGAGGCAGCTGATCGATGACTCTCTCTCATGGATGTTTCTAACTCTCTATCTCTCTCCCTTCCTCTCTGTACAAAATCAATAAAAAAATATATATTTAAAAAAAAAAAAAAAAAAAAAGAACAGAAACAAGCAGCTGAAACCGGTTTGGCTCAGTGGATAGTCAGCCTGTGGACTGAAAGGTCCCAGGTTCGATTCCGGTCAAGGACATGTACCTGGGTTGCGGGCACATCCCCAGTAGGGGGTGTACAAGAGGCAGCTGGTCGATGTTTCATCGATGTTTTTAACTCTCTATCCCTCTGTCTTCTCTGAAAAAAAAAAAAAAAATCAATAAAATATATTTTAAAAAAAACAAACACTAAAAGAACAGAAACAAGCCTGGTGATATGGCTCGGTGGTTGTCCACCTATGACCCAGTGTGGGGTGTGCAGGAGGCAGTTGATCAATGATTCTCTCTCATCATTGATGTTTCTATCTCTCTCCCCCTTTCCTCCCTCCCCTTTCCTCTCTAAAATTGATTAAAAAAAAAAAAAAAGTAGGCCATGTTCTGTGGGTAGATTTTAGTCTGACTGATTTGATCCATGCTTGTTAATCCTTCAGCTTCCGCATTCCGGGCTCTGTCAGGTGAGCTGCGATGCGGTGCCGTGCTTATGAAGGAAATTGCCCTGTAGGCAGGAGTCATTCCTGTGAGCTGGAATAGATCAGAGCTAACTCCAAGAAGAGAGATTATGTTTCCATTGGATTCCGACATAAGTAAACTTTGCCTGCTTTTACCCTGTCAGCCTATTCCGAAGGAACAGAAGGAAACCATGTTCCCTGCTTTGGAGACAGACAGATCTGGGTTCAAGGCCTGGCCCCACAGCTTACTACTTTGAATGAGTCAGCACAGTGACTTAATCTCTCCGCAGAGTCTCTGTGAGTTTTGAGGAGTCTGTACAATGCAAGTAAAGCACTTAGAACAGTGCCTAGCAAAGATTAGAACTTAATAAATGTTAGTTTTATAGTAATAGAAGGGATAAAACCAATTCAAAATGGGTTTTATCTATTTATACTTTAATAAGAATGTGCCCACCATTCTGGAAATTCACATCAGTGCAGATTAAATGACACTGCTTGCTTACCTCTTTGCCCAGCCCAGCTCAGCCCCTCCAGCCCCTTTTCTTCCTGTCCTCGCCCCACTCTTGGTGGGGGAGAAGGGGGGAGCCGGGAGACGACGACGTTGCATTAACCTGGCATGACCACTGGGAGGAGCATTTGTGCCACAGAAGGAGTTCCAACTCTGCAGGAGTAAGAGTCCCCTGTGTCCAGACCATCTAACTCCAGTTTGGGGTATACTGCTCTATAGTGTAGTATTTGTGTGTTTGTGTGCGTGGGGCGGGGGTGTGTTATTTGTTTATTTGTTGTTGTTTTTTGAATCCTCACTCAAGGATATTTTTCCATTGATTTTTAGAGAGTAGAAGAGAGAGGGAATATCCCTGTGAAAGAAATACATTGATTGGTTGCCCCCTGCAAGAGCCCCGACTAGGGCCCGGGATGTGGAAGAGCCTACAACGGAGGAATGTGCCCTTAACTGGAATCAAACCTGAGACCCTTCAGCCCGCTCTATCCACTGAGCCAAACCAGCCAGGGCTTTAGTGGACATTCTCCATGCCCATCAACCTTCTCAGGTCGGAAAGCCACTGTTAGGGAGAGATTGCAGAGCCCCTTGTCTCCACTCCTGCTAGCAAAAGGAATGGGTTTGAACCACAGCTAGAGAGAGTGGATTGGAGTTACCTGCAATACTGAGAGGAGAAAGGCTGAGTCTCTTTCAACAGGGAGAAAGGGACAGAGGGCAGCATGGACACAGGGCTGCCTAGAAACCAGTGGAGGGATGGGGAAACTTGCACCATGATGGGCCGGAGGGAAGGCTTAGTCTATTTTTGCCAAAAAATTTAAGCAAATGGGTGAATAAAAAGTGAATGTGCTGTGTGAATGAATCTGAGTGAATGAATGAAATGTGGCTCCTGGCTAGGGTGAGGTGTGCTAAGGTTTGAGGACACCAGGTGGCAGCATGAGACAACAAGCCGAGAGAGGAGTGCCTCTCCCTGGCTGCGAAGGGCACCTCATTGGTATTCGCCTGATCTGCTGTTCTCTGCAAAGGTTCTTTCAAATTATGGCCCTCTCTCTAAGGGGAGAGATACAGACGCAGGCCGGGGAGAGGGAACCTGAAAGGGAGCCAGAAACATACTACGATCAGCTGCACCCTGCACACAACCAAGGTACATGCCCTTGACTGGAATCGAACCTGGGACCCTTCAGGTTCCAGCTCTCAAAAGGGTATAAGAAGAGGCAAGTTCACCCCAGCTGGTTTGGCTCAGCGGATAGAGTGTTCGACTGTGGACCAAAGGATTCCAGGTTTGATTCCAATCTAGGGCACCTACCTTGGCTGCAGGCTTCTTCACGGCCTGGGGAGGAGCCTGTAACCAATCTATGTGTTTCTCTCTTTGTATTTTCCACTCTCCCTAAAAAAGTTAATGGGGAAATATCCGTGGGTGAGGGTTAACGAAGAAGAAGAAGAAGAAGAAGAAGAAGAAGAAGAAGAAGAGAAAATTTTGGAATACTGAGGATAAATCTGGATTAGGTTAAGGAAGCATTTAGATAGAAGCCCCGATTGGAGAAAGAACTGGTGGCAGGGGTCTTTTTTTTCTCTCTCTCCCCATCCCCCCAATCAAATAATGGAAACCTGAGAAAGTTACTGCCTCATCCATTTCTACCTCAGGACTCCTCAGACATCTCTCCTCCAATTTCCCCATGCAGAAATCAGGCCATCTAGTTCACAGGAAACTCAATATTATCCTTCCATCAAGTATTGATTCTTTGGTAGAGGAAGGAAATCTCTGCCAAAATCCAGGGGCAACTGAGTAAAGCCTCACCTCAGCCAGGAAACCCTGGAAAGCGACCGCAGTCCTAAACAGGGAGTTGATCTTTACCACCAGGATGCAAGTCATGAGCAAGTTCCAATGGAAAGATCCCGCCTTCTCTTTATCTTCAGTTTTACAACTTGGTTTTACAACTCCATGACCAAATCTCCCTTTAGCACTTCCATGCCTCCTGCTGCTCTTCACCATCTTATTTTAGCAGCCATCCACAGAGGTGTAGCCCACTCCTGCCCCTCCCAGGTTTTTGTGTGTGTGTGTGTTTTTCTCTTTTTAAAAAAAATTTAATTGATCTTTTACAGAGAGGAAGAGAGAGGGATAGAGAGTTAGAAACATCGATGAGAGAGACACACCGATCAGCTGCCCCCTGCACACTCCTTACTGGGAATGTGCCCTCAACCAAGGTACATGCCCTTGACCAGAATCGAACCTGGGACCCTTCAGTCCACAGGCCGACGCTCTATCCACTGAGCCAAACCGGTTTCGGCCTCTCTCAGTTTTTTTTTTTTTGTGTGTGTGTGTTTTTTTGTTTTTTTTTTTAGCACAATAGAACCAAGGTCTTCTTATTCTATCTTTCTTTGTCCTTGGCCTATGACTCCCTGGTCCTTCCTGTGTCCTTCAGACCTTACTTCTTCCCATGCTTTTCCCATCACACTTACTGTCTTTATAATGTATAGAAAGCACTTGAGCCCTAGCTGGTTTCAGTCAGTGGATAGAGTGTAGGCCTGTGGACTGAAGGGTCCTGGGTTTGATTCTGGTCAAGGGCACATGCCAGGATTGCAGGCTCAACTCAATCCCCAGGGGGAGCGTGCAGGAGGCAACCAATCAATGATTCTCTCATCATTGATGTTTCTATCTCTCCCTCTCCCTTCCTTTCTGAAATCAATGAAAATATGTTTAAACAAACAAAAAGAAATAAAGCACTTGAAACAGAACACAGTATTAGCCATTATCATCACCACTTCTAACCATCTGCAATATTTTACAGTTTACGAGGAATTTTCCATGCATTGTCTCATTCATTCATCAAACAAATATTAATCAAATGCCCACTATATGCCCAGCATTCCTCTGGGCACTTCATAGAGAAATAAACAAATGAGCATGATCCCTGCCTTCATAGAACTTCCAAGGAAGTTGTAGTTTTCTATTTAAGCTGACATAGCCACTGCTTTGTATTAGAATCTTGGCACTGGGGAGACATGTTAGGACTGGCTAGTTCAACCACTTAACCAAACAGGAATTCCTTCATCTACATCTCTGATGAGTGGCCACTCTTAACCTAGCTTTCTCTGCATTTGGTCTTTTCCAGGTATTTGTACATTCTTCTTCATGCCAACCCTAATCTGCTTATTTCCATTCACTGATATTTCTCCTGCATCATTAAGTAAGTCTGCCCCTTTTCTCACAGTGGCCCATTCAATAATATTTATTTATTTATTTATTTATTAATGAGAGAGGAGAGAGAAAGAGGAAGGGGGAAAGGGGGAGAGAGAGAGTGACATTGATGATTCGTTGTTCCATTTACTTATGCATTCATTGGTTGCGTCTTGTATGTACCCTGACCAGAGATGAAAACTATAACCTTGGCATGTCAGGATGACACTCTAACCAACTGAGTTACCTGGCCACGGCCTGGCCCATTAAATAATTACAGATACCATGTCTCAGGCATCCATCCTTGTTTTCACAATGTTTTATTTTTGAGGAGTCATTTTAAGTCTTTCTCATGTGTTAGGCACGCCTTTAACCTCACCATGAACCTTGTGCAGTCAATAGCGTTCTCCTTTCACTGATAAGGAAATCAAAGATGAGACGTGTAAAGTAACCCCCACTGGCCACATGCCTGCCTTGTGGATAGCAGAGCCCCACACTGTTGTTGTTGTTTTTTTGCTAATTATTTTCTCACTCCTCTTCTGTGTCAGTATCTCACTTCAGACGAAACTTTTTCACAGAACAGTAACAGTTTTCACCTTTCTTGATCTTGATGTGATTCCTCTGCTCATAGAGCCAAAGACACATTCACTTTAAGCAGTTATATGATGTTATTGACTCACAAAAGCTGTAGTTACCTAAATGTTGAGGTGTTCTTGAGAAGCATTCTCTCTTGTCAAGTGTGGTCTCTCACATTTTCTGTTTTCCCCTACATTCTGCAGGTCCGGGTCCTGTCCAGTCAAGGACTACCCAGCTCATGCCGTCTCCTTAATGAAAACTTTCCCGGTTCCACACTACCCCAAGCGAACACGATCTTTTTCTCTCTCTGTAGAATTTCTATCTCATTCTCTGAGCACATACCATGTTCTGCTATGTACGCCAGTAACTTGTGTTCTTGTCTTCACCTTTTATTGATTTTTTATTTGATTTTTTATTTTTATTTTTTTTTTACGGAGAGGAAGCAAGATGGATAGAGAGTTAGAAACATCAATTAGAGAGACTCAGCTACCTCTTACAGACCTCCCACTGGGGATGTGCCCGCAACCAAGGTACATGCCCTTGATCGGAATCGAACCTGTGATCCTTCAGTCCGCAGGCCGATGCTCTCTCCACTGAGCCAAACCAGTTAGGGCTTGTCTTCACCTTTTAATCAGGGCATAAACTTCATTCTCCTTTGTGTTTCTTAGTGCCTTATACCTAAATGTATCCAGCAAACACTTGTCAAATGAACACATGTTGTGATTGGGATTCATACTTTGTCCCTAAACATACAAATGCTTCACACATCCCTGACATCCCTGTTCAATTTCTTGAGCGAATCCTTTCTAAGGTTTCCGTGGTGTGGGGCTCAGTCCCTGCTCGGTTTCGCACAGTTCCTTGTATGAAGCACCTTGTATGGAACTGTAGAGATCTTGATTTTTCACAGCAGTCCTGTGAGCTAGGCATGGTCTCTGTCTTACAAGTGAGGAAATAAACAGAGACCCAGGATCCAGACCCCAGATCACATAGTGGGTAGCAGAGCTGGGATTGATTCAGAATGACATCTTCCTGACTCCCGTGACTGTGCGGCTCCTATCGCTCTGTTGCTTTTCTAAAGTAAAACATGTGCCCCCTCGGAAGACCAGGTGTATGGGGGGCAGTCACCCCGCACAGACAGCTGTTTGGCAGAGTTGGGGACAATCTGCAGAGGATCGGACAGGCTGCCGGCACCCCCTTTAAGTTCTTGAGCAGATTAGAAAATAGCTAAGAATAGTGGGTAAGGGACAGGATGGGACAGAAGTGACCAAGACGGAGGAAACTGTGGGAAGGGAGGGCTATTCTTTGTGTGTGAAGTCCTCTTTCTGCTGACACCCTTTTGAATATCTCCTGTACATCTTGGCTCCAATGCCACCTTCTCAAAGGGGCATTGCCCCTTACTCCCTCACCCTGGTTTGTATTCCATTTCTTTCCTATGGCAGTTATCATCTTTTACTGATAACTTGCACGATCTCATTCCTGAGCCTGATCTCCATAAACTTCCCAGGAAGCTCCTCCTCAGCCTCCCCGCTCCCCCACATTTATGAAACCCTCATAACAAATAAGAGGACACATGTGAAAAGCCTCTAGAATAAATGGCTCTTAGATGGAGTCAAATTAGTGTTTATGTGGGGTTTGGGGTCCTTTCCCCCAACAGTTCTGCCGAGGGAGGGAGGAAAGTTAGATGTTAGTAATTTTTCCCCTAACAGTCACAGGTGGGAGGAACTCGGGAGAGACTAGAGAGAAAGAGACCAGAAATGAGCTGGGGCTAAGGTGGCCTCGGAGCGGAGAGGCGGCAGGACTGTGGGGCGAGGAACAGCCTGTCCCACACCTCCGCAGGGGGCTGATCCCCGGAGACCCCCAGAGCCCCCGGCCCGCCCCTCTCCCCAATTCCCATCAGCGCAGGCTCCTCAGAAGAATGCAGGTCAGGAGCATAAGCGACCTTTCACACCTCAGACAAACTAAGTTTGTTTTCTCCTTTTCTGTCCCGCCCGCAGCGGGAGGGAGGGGGAAATGGGACGGGCCTTGTCCAACTTTCTCTGGCAACAATGCCCCAGAGGAGCCGAGGTGGAGGGAGTAAAGGATCTATTTATTTTGGCTCAGGAGGGACAATGTAAGCAGATGGTCTTTGATGGGATTAGCGGCGTAATCTCTCAGACCCTGGTAAATTGGAAAATGATCCATTATATTCCGCAAACCTTTGGCGGCTTCAGCTTCTGGGGAGGGAGGGGCCGGGCTGGGGGGCACCTTGTTAGAAACAATCCCCCTCTGGGAGCAGGCAAATCCCCGCAGCACGGAGAATTTGGGAAGAAGTTCGTTAGCGTGTGATGCAAGCCCCTCTTCTGGGGAGAACACAAAACCCAGAATTCTCCTAGGCCCTCTTTTTCCTCCCTCCCCCTCCCTCATTTGGGGGTGCTGGAACTTCTTCCCTGCCACCCCTCGCCCCAACCCTTTCCATCCCCAGGGCGTTCAGAGAACTCTTCTCTGAGAAAGAGCTGTATTGGGCCTCCTGCCTTGGCAGATCAGAAAATTCTCCTTAGACTCCCAGTTATATTCCTGCACTGGCATCTCCATCCACTTCCCACTCCAGCCCCACAGCTCAGGGGGGCCCTCCACGCTCCACGCACCTAAAAGCAGGCAAAGAAAGAGCCAGGAGGAGGAGGAGGAGGAGGAGGTGAACTGCACCTGGGGCAGGGATTAGGGCAGAGGGAGAACTGTGAAAGGGGCGGTGAGGTGAGGTGATAATGAACCACTTTGCCAACCGCTCCCTCCTCTTCACTCACCTCCATCCCCCAGAGCCCAAGTGCCTCTGGGCCTGGGGGGGGATCCCCTCCATCTGGAGGATCTGGACTGCTGGGTTGGGCGCATATGGGAGACCCATTAGGATGAGGGGTGGTGCAGAAGGAGGCACTGGTGTAGTTGGATCATTATAAGGCAGTGGTCGGCAAACTCATTAGTCAACAGAGTCAAATATCAACAGTACAACGATTGAAATTTCTTTTGAGAGCCAAATTTTTTAAAACGTAAACTTCTTCTAATGCCACTTCTTCAAAATGTGGTATTTTGTAGAAGAGCCACACTCAAGGAGCCAAAGAGCTGCATGTGGCTCGCAAGTCGCAGTTTGCCAACCACAGATATAAGGTATTTCCAGTATGTGTGATATTTTGCAGCCACCCATCACTTTGTGGCTTATAAAGAAACTGGTGTGCAGGGTATCTTCAGATCTTGCAGCAGTTAAGTGAGGGGGGGCATTTGAAAAACTGGAGAGCAGGGGCAGAGAGGATACGTGACTTGCCTAAAGTCACCTAGGTCAGTGACTGAGCTAGGAATGACATTTAATGTCATTATGCTGTGAGATCTGTTCCTGTTGATAAATGTTAGTGTAGCCCTGGCTGATGTGGCTGAGTTCGTTGGGGATTCCAGGAAAGAGCACATGCCTGGGTTGTAGGCTCTGTCCTGGGCAGGGGCCATGCAGGAGGCAAATTATCCATTTTTCACTCATATTGATTTTTCTCTCTCTCCCCCTCCCCATTCTCTCCCCCTCTTTCTCCCTCTTTCTCTCTCTCCCTCTCTTTCCCCCTCTCTCTAAAAATCAGTTTAAAAATCTTTCAAAACTATAGATGTCTAACTTTTTAACTACTGTACATTTTATTTATTTATGTCAGCATTTAAATTGTTTCTAAGACTTTATTCTTACAGCCATTCTTGAACAAGTACTATCTGATTGGAATTGTATCAAATGTATAGAATTAACTTGGGGGATTAAAAAATAAACATAAACCATTTTTAACATGTAGTTATCACCATTCTCTGAAAATAAATATACAAATAAAGAAACTGGGAGGGAGTGAACAGGTAGGAAGGCAGCACAGATTACTCAATTCCAAGTAGAAGTTCTAACACTTTTGAGTGCAGCTAACTTTCACTGTAAGAGATGTAGCAGGTGGCTGGGAGAGAGAGACTCCAGGAGGAATGTGACTTGGGTGGTATTTTATTTCAGACTATTTCAATGAACTGAGGGATATTTTATTTTATTTTAGTATAATTTTAAAAGAGAGTGGCACTTTATTGTTATATATTTGTTTATTGGAGGTGATTTGAGGCTGACACCGATTTGTAGATCAGAAAACAGGAAGGCACAGTGGAAAGGCAGCAAGCTACAGTCAGTCCCCACTTCTCAATGTCCCCCCACTTTTGACCCCCCCCTCCCCCAAATATGAAAAATCAAAAAGTCGACATGACAGTTCTAAATAATAAAAAAAAAGGCTACGTGTTCTTGGCCCCTCTTTCCTTCTCTCTCCGCTGCCTTCTCCTTGGCTGGCCAGGCTCCCCTCTCCCCCAGCGCCTCTGGGTTACTCGTTGCTCAGCCCGGGGCTGGGGTCCGGGGCGGCGGCGGGCGGGCCGGCGGAGCCGCAGTCCGCGCTCCGGGCGGACCGGCTTCCCCAGGCGCTGGCGGCGCCGCGGACACGGAGGCGCGTCTGCCAGGGCCTCGTGGCCGTGACCGCGAACCTGCGGGAACTGACCCGCGGGGCGGCGGGGCGGGCCGCGCGGTTTCACTGCCCAGGAGGGCGCGGCGGCGGCGGCCGTGTCCGCGCTGCGGGCGGAGCGGCCCGGGACGACCCTCCGCGGGGCTTTCGCCGGAGCCGGGTCGGCGGCGCTCGGCCGCGCTCCCGCCCTCGCCTCCCGGGGAGGTCCCTGCGCTCGGCGCCCCGGAGCCTTTTCGTTTGTACTTTGTGTCCTTGCCTTTCCTATAATCAGTTTAACATTTTACATATCGTTGGCATGTTTCCTTTTTATGTCATTTAGCGTCATTTTATCTCATGTGTTCACATTTGTTTCTTTCCAAATGGATTTCTTCCCCCCTCTGTTTCCCATTCTCTCCTTTCCGCCCGCTGGGTCCCTCGGCTCCTCTCTTGCTTCATTTCCCTCCAGGGCGCCCGCGGTGCCCGTGGTGTCCGGCCCGAGTGGCAGCGAGAGGCGCTCACACCGGGCCGCCCCGCGCCTCTCTGGGCGGCGGAGCCCGGGCAGCGGGAAGCGGGAGCGCCGCCCGGAGCTCCCGGACCGGACAGGTGGGCGCCCTCGGGACTGCGGGCCAGTTCAGCCTGGATTGGCCGGGCCCAGGGCCAGACAGGAGGACAGTTCTACACACGCAGATGCCTCAGGGCCCGCAGACCATGGTCCTCGAACCCCGAGCCTCGCAGCCAAGTCAAGGTGTGCACCCACAGCACGCAGGGACGAACACTGAGACCAACAAACGTCACACATGCAGGCCCCAACCTCACACACAGCACAGCGTGGACATACGCACAATGGACATACATGTGACCGTAGTACATACACCCCAGCCCACACACAGGATGGCACGCTGCAAACAGACATGACCCCACTCGCCAGGTTAGGACTGACATCCTCCGGAGGATGTCAAGCACTGAGCACGGGCGGGCGATGGGAAGAGGACCCGCCTGCTTTCACCAGAGCAGCCATACGGACAGCCACCCAGAGCTCAGTCCCTCTGCACAAGGTTGCAGGGGCTTCAAAAGATGGGGGATGCCGGCTGCTTGTTTAGCTAAGGGATCCAGCCCACATCCAAGAGCCCGAGTCCCAGAAATGAGCATCAGACCTAAAGAAGCCATCGCTGCACCAGGAAAACGCGCGGCGCGAAGAGCATAAAGCAGGCGTGGATGTGTGTGCCAGCCTGTATTCCGGGCTGCGGGTATCACACACAGCTCTGGCGCATGGCCAGGTGCGCGCACGGAGACCGTTATTTCTGTGGAAACGAGCAGAGGAGGGGATGTATGTGGTTCCAGGGATAAAAGTAACACGTACATACAACTACCAGCACAGGTAACAGCACACACCCAAGGGGATGGGAAGTAGAAAACCTCTCTCCAGCTCAGGGTATTGTCATCATCAAGCTGGCGCACTGGCTCGGGCTCTGTGACGGGGTCTGATCTCCCTTCCGGGGCAGACATGATTGCTTGGTGTCATGGGAGCTCTGTGGGGAAAGGCTGGTGTGTCAGAGAGCCATACTGATGTATCATCAATCCACCAAAAGAGTGATTTTGTCAACTTTAGGTGGGGGGGTGAGAGTGGGGGGGGGGGACTCTGGGGTGAAAGACTATCTAGACTGCACCCCTGAAGTCCTGGGTCTGGAAGGTGCCATTGGCAGTAGCAGAGCAAGTGGTGGCCAGATACGCCCGCCTGATGGTGGGCACACAGAGACCACGCCGCGGTTCCTGACAACCGCTGGGCAAAAGAGGCAGGAAATGTGCGGCCCCAGATGTCCTATTGGATCGCCAGGGTGATTCATTTTGGAGGCGAGAAGAGATATTTATGTGCGCTCACACGGCTCTGTGGGCTTGGAACTCGGTTGCTGTCCAGGAGAGCCACAGAAGTGAGAGTGTATAGCTCAGAAGAGAAATGCAGGTGGGTCCCCATCATAGAACGCCAGGCTGAGAGGAGGAGAAGGGGCAGCCCTGGGACTGGGAGCGGGTGGGTCCATTGTCCAGACGAATCCAGCTGAATGCAGAGGGATGTGCCTGCTGAAGCTGCCAGAACTCTGGGCTGAGGCTGGGGGAGACACAGGCAGAAGTGAGGGCCACATCCCAGGTCCTTTACGTGGGTTGGAGAATGGCAAGCATGGGGGCTGTCAGTCTGTCTGCCTTGTCCTCCACTGGGGTTCTGGTGCCTGTTGGCCCCTTTCTCTCTCATCCTTGTAAGTCTCAGTTGCTGTGTCTAGGTTTCTCGCTCTGCTCAGGTTGTCTCTTTCACTGCTCTGGGCTCTTTGACTCTTCTGAATTATACAGCCACAAAGAGACCCAGCCAGACCCAGGAGCTGATACAAATGCAAATGCATACCCTAGACGCATGGTCGTTGGTGATAAAGCCCATCCATCTTGCTGGTCTGTATATATATTTATGTGAGCACATGTTCCACTTCTTTGTAAAAATCTAAACACAGCCTTGAAATTTCGTGTTTGGCTGCTGCCTCTTTGGGTGTCAGTGTCCATTTCTCTCAGAGACCCTTCCCGCTCCTCATTATACCACACACCGGAGCAGGCCCTGCCACAGGATTGGCAATCCTCCCTGCCCCCTATGCTGCCTTCTTTGAAGTTTGCCTCAGGCGGTTTGCCAAAGGGGTTTTGGGGGACAGAGAGAGCTGGACAGCCACATTGCAAGCGGTCCCTGGAGAAAGGGATATCTGAAGCAACAGAGATACATCTTGCTCTGAGGGGCTCTGGTGCCAGTCACAGAGATTCCTAATCCACCTGGGCTTGGAAGCCGCCTCTGCGTGGGGTGGAGGGGAGGATATCGATGAGGCTCTGAAATCCCAGGAGCTGGTTCACGGCCACCACCGAGAGCCACCAGGATGCCATGCAGCCAGGCAACTCAGCAGGGCAGGTCCTGGGAACAACAGGAAGGAAAAGCAGTAACAACTCTCATGGCCCTGCTTCCCAGCCCTGCAGGACACGGAGCTGGAGCGCCCAGGACTGGACAGACAGCAGGCAATCCTGAGGGGGAGGAGGGCCCCTGCCAGGCCTGGGGGAGGAAGGAGGGCAGAGTCAGACTTGGTCTGTGCAGTGTGTGCTCCCCTCGTGGTGCTTGGAATGAAGGCAGAGCCAAAAGCCTGCGCCTGAGGTCCTTGGCCTCTTCGTAGGTGGTGGGAAGAGTGCAGAGAGGTGCTAGTGTGGGGTGGGCTGGAGTCACACACCCAATGATCCCGGAGCGCCCACCGCTCCACTCCCAGACAGACAGACAGAGCCTTGTTCTCCCCAGACCTCCATTCTTTGTGCCTCTCTCCATGTGTGGCTGCCGCCCTGTCTCTGGCTTCTCCACTCCCCTGGACTGCGGGGTCTGTCTCTCCCCACCTCTGTGACTGCTTCACAGATTCTCTGGCTTCCCATGCCTCTGTTCTCAGGTCTCTGTCTCTCCATCACCCCCCTCCCCCCTTTGTTAATTCAAAGGATTCTCACTGAGCCCCTCCCCGCTCTTCCCAGAATAACATAGAGTAAAATGAGCCATAATCTGCTGGGAGGTTTTTCCCTGTCCTTCTCCCCGCAGGCCCCGCTTCCAGGCCTACAACCCCCTCTTACAATGTCAGATAATTGCTGGTGTGCAGCTCGGAGGAGCCAGAGCTGATACCAGGGAAGGAGGGGGGAGAGAAATAAATAATAATCTGCTTCCATTCAGTGGATATAGGTTGCCTGATTTGCATATATGCTAATGATGCTATAATTACCCTGCTGTTCTGGCCTAGGATCAAGTTCTATAAATACATAGAATAGCAGAGCTAGGCCTACCAACACCACCACCAAATTGTAAAGTGCGTGTCAGTATACACGTGTACACTTCTGTGTACTCTGAGTGCAGGCCCCTCTCTCTGTTAGAATGCACCCCCTTACAGACCCCAGCTCTCCTGGCTGTCAGAGAGCCCTGTGTGTTGAGGCAACCCCAAGGAAGGAGGAAAGAGATGCCTGAATGAGGAAATGTGCTGGATTATGTTGAATTCTTAGTATTAAATATCCTTATGAATAAGTTATTAGTATTTTTTAGGAAAATCAAAGACTTTCCCAAATTATCAAATGAGTTATTATTACTTGAATGCCAGACACACACACACACACCCCCCACCTGCCCACACTTTGGGGGTGCAGGTTGGGAGATAAGAAGAGGACCCTCCACCTCCTAGGCCTGTTGAGATGTTTAAGAATGCGCTGTCTGAGGGGAGAGGAAGTGGACTCCCTTCCCCAAATCACCCCCATGCCTTAGCCTCCTAGCACTCTCCCCGCTCGGGGACCAGGGGAGATGCTGGTGGAGTTGTGCAAATTTTTGGATGATGGTGCAGAAGTGGGTAGGAAGCTTGGAGGAACATAAAAGACGCAATCCACAGCTGTCTGCTTTTAATTATAATTATCCCCTTTTGCTTCCTTTCTGGCTAATGAAGGGGGATTTAATTTTTCCCCCTCCCTTGCCTCCCCCCTCCCTCGTTGCCCTAGAATTGAGAAGTGGAGTGAGTAGAGGGTCCTCCTCCCCTTCCTTCCCATCCCCTGGTTACTGGGGAAAGGCAGCCTGCAGAGGGTGGGGACAGTGTGAAGAGATTTGCAGGAACAAAAGGACAGGTTTGGGTTGCTGGACACGTCCCAGAGTTGGAGAGACACCCCCCCCCCCATTCCACTGGCACCCCCTCCCGTCAGCCCCACAGCTCCCTAGACAAGGAACTCAATGTCTTCCAGCCGGTGAGAAAGGAGCTGAAGGGAGTCCTGGTCTAGAGGGAAGGGGGAGGGAAGGGGTGGGGAGCTGGGGGGGGGGTGCAAAATTAGTCTCAAAGGATCTTTATTTCTGAGCTAGTGAAGCAGATGTAATCAAGGGGAGAGCAAAATAATCATCATGGGAGGAATGAGGGGCGGGGGAAGCTGGGGCTGGAATTGGGGGACTGGGGCAGGATGGGGGGCAGGGAGCCGTGGGTGAGGGCAGTCTGTTGCCTTCCCTCACCTCCCCAAAGTCATCCTACTTGGAGGTGGGGAAAGAAGGATCAGGTCTACAGACTCTGACCTTGGCCCTCAGAACCCCTCTCTCAGAGCTGTGATGGCCAGGCAGAAGGTGGCTGGGAAGGCACGGGGAGCACAGAGCCCCCGCCCCCGTTGGGGGGGGTGGAGGGGGAGACTGAAAGCAGTGGGGGAGGGTGAGAGAGGGGAGCCCGCAGAGGCTCAAGTGGCCTCCAGGTCTGTGGGACAAAAGTTGGAAGGAGATTTGTGTATGGGAGAGGCGGGGAGGGGGCCTTGGGGAAGGGACGGGTTTTGACAATGAACTTGAGACAAACTTCATTAGCATGCAGGCCTGCTGTCTGTCACCTCCAACCCAGACTGAGTTCTCATGCAGGCCAGGAAGAGTGGGAGGGGGAAAAGGGAGGGCTGAGGGTGGGGGATGAGAGAGAGAGAAAAAAGACCAGACCATTGTAACCATTCTGGGCCCCAGCTTCCACCAGCTATCAGTCTGGCCCTGGAAACCAACCCCAAACTGCTCTCCCTCCTCTAAGAACAAGATAATTTATCTCCTACTTTGAATCTGTGGTCCCTCCCCCCTCCTCTTGTCTAGACTCTCAAGCGGTGGCCTTCATGGCCCCCTACCTTGTCCCCCCACTCCGGCTCCCAGCCTTCCTCTTCCATTGTCACTTTCTCCTTCACAGCGAAGAACTGGCTCTGTGATTAGTTGAGCTGGCAGGGGCAGGGAGTGGGGGGAGGTTTGGGAAGGAGGGACTGGAACACTCTGAACCTCCAAATGGCACGTTTTGCCCTCCATCACTCCGTGGCATTATCCACTCCACTCCCCGGTGAGACACACGCGGCATGTAACATGCTCTCAAGTTCCCGGCGGACGAGAACTGGACGGAGACGGGACCAGGGCGTTCCTGTTGGACCCTTTCTCTCCGTCCTCTGGGGAGGAGGGTGGCCTGGAGGAACAATGGCTTCCCTTAGCCCCTCATCCTGCCGCAGGTTAGAAAGGCAGAGGGAGGAGGTGGACACGGTGGAGATGACAAAGACCCTTCCCACGCAGGAGGGAGCAGGGAGAAGGGAGAAGCAGGGGGCTCATCATCGGAGTGTTATTTTGGTGGCAATGGTGTCTCCAGACAGGGTTTTTTTTTTTTCTGCCTTTCCAGGGAGATCAACAAGAGAAAGAAAGAGGCAAACGGAAATTCCTGAATGGAGAGACAGATGCGACGTCATCAGAGCTGCATCCTCCCCTCCGCTGGAGGCTAGGAGCCCGGGGGAGACGCTGTCCAGCAGCGGGGGTGACCGAGCAGTCCGCCCTCCCAGGAGCCTGGTAAGTGACCGTTGGGGGGGGGGGCGGGTCTTAACCCCCTCAGACACCTGGGCTGGGGGTGGAGTGGGGCGGGATCTCCTAAAATAACTTAGGCCCCCCTACCTTTCCCATTTGCCCTCCGACTAATGGAGGTGGGTACAATCATGACAGGAAGGAAAGGCTGAGACAGGTGTAGGGAGTGAGCAAAAGGGACGAGGCAGGTGTGTGTCGAAGTAGTTGGCAGAATGGGGTTTCCCCTCCTGCTTCCCGGGCATCTGCCAAGGCAGCCAGCGGCCCTGCCCAACCAGCCCAGAGCTCCTCTCGGTCCCCCCCTTCACCTCGCCCTGGCCGACTGGGAGACAGCTCACTACGTTTGTCAATAGGATTCGGGGGCTTTAGGGTCATGGTGCTACTGATCCTATTAACTTGCCCCGCCCTCTGCCCTTCTCTCCACAAAACCCGCCAACATCTTAATGCTCACCCCGAGGAGAGGCAGGCAGGCAGGCAGATGGAGGAGACGGAGGAAAGAGAAAGTGCTTCAGTGTTTGGACTTCTGGCCTTCCCTCGCTCTGGCTCATTCCTCTGCCCCAGCCTCAGGTTTTAGGGCAGGACCAAGCCTGGGGGTCTGGGGGGGGATGGGAAGAGAGGAGCCACATTCCCAAAAAGAGTGGAGACCAGAATTAGAAAGAAAAAAAATCCAAAACCATCGTATAGGAATTAGTTTCGTTTCATCCCCTCCTCTGCTTTCCCCATGAGCTGGCAGGGGGGAGAGGAGCTGAGGGAAGCTCACAGGCCAGGCAGGTGCTCCAGCTCGGAGTGGGAGAACCCTCTCTAGCCCTCATCAGACCCGGCTGACAGTGTTTGGTTTTTAATTTTCTTTTTTTTTTTTTTTTTCAAGAAAAGCCAGAGGATATAGAAAGAAGGCACTCTTCTCGCTCCCAGACCCCACCCACACAGTGCTTTCTGGGAGATGGGCTGGGACCAATGTGGGGCAGTGGGGGGGAGGGGGGGGCACGGACAGACTACCTTTGGTAACCCAGAGCCAGATTTCTGTGCTAGGCTGAGGCTGCCAGACACAAAACATACACACACATGCTCCATGCTCCTGGGCACCACCTTCCCCAGGGCTTTGTGTGTGTGGGGGGGTGGCGCTGAGAAAGGGAGGAGAGGAGCTATTGCTTCAGGAACCTTATGACTCTTCCTTATTTGGGTGGAGGAAGGAGCTAGAGGCAAGTATGCTTGTGCCTATTTTCTAGCAAGTCTGCCAGTTGGGGACGGAGGTTGCTCCTCTCTTTGGTATGAAATGGATGGGCTGGCAGAGCTGAGGCTGGGGGTCAAGAGGGTATTTGTGGGTGTGAGGAATGGGCAGGGGACGTTCAAAGCTTGGATTTGAGGCTTATCCCTGCTCCCCAGCCCTCCTTTTCTCTGATTTCCTCTACCTGTAGTCAGGTTACCTTAACTTTACCAAACAATAGTTGTGGAATTGAGTTTGAGGTAAAAGGATTCTCTCTCTCTCTCTCTCTCTCTTTCTCCTCTTAGAATTTTAGGATCTGGGTCACCCAACATTAAACACACACACACACACACACACACACACACACACAAAACCCTGCTTTGTATTCACCCGTTTTGTGTATGTGAAAAAGAGGAGAAAAGAGAGAAAGAAAATGGATAGACATAGAATATGTCTTTATGGATCCTTAGCGATATGCATGGAGAGATGACAAGTGCATAGGTAATGACAGAGATGGGGGAGAAAAGCTAGAGACACAACACGATTGACAATATCTTAGCTACATGGCATTTTACAATGGACAATACAATTAGATCTAAACAGACAAAAACATACCCCTGGCCCCAGATCCTTCCTTCTGTCCCGAGCATGATTTCCGCTGGCCACGGACAGCAGAAATCTCTGAAGAGGTAGTGCCCACTGGACAGAAGATTTAAGTCAGAAGGGCCACAGCACCCCCACAGGCTCAAAGCCCCTGGACCTAAGGTTTGGACGGAGGTGGACGGAGGGGATGGTGGAATCCTCCAGGCAAGGTGGAGCTGGAGCTGGAGAGGCCCTGGCCAGGCGCCTTGCCCTCCCCGCATGCTGAGGCTTTTCTTGCTTGGCTATCTCCCTGTGCAGCCTCGAACTCTGGCAATTTAAGAGAGGAACTTAGACTGTCTAGGCCCTAAAAATATAAGACTGGCTGGGGAAGGGGAGAGTTGGTGAGAGAAAGACGGGGAAACCGGGGGATGCTAGGGGGGAAGATTGGTGTCACTCAAAGGGCTTGAACCTTTGCATTCTCTCCCCTGACAGGTGCTGGGCGTCCGAGAGGCCTGTTTCTGGTGTCATCGTAGGTTTGGGGTATTTACTTTCTTATTTGTTTGTTGGTGAGGGTGGTGTGGGTGTGGAAGAAAAGGAAAGCTGGCTCTGTGTCATCTGTTTTCTCTTGTTCTCTACGCCCTCTCTATCCCACCCCTGTCTCTTCTAGCTTTCAGCCCCTGGTTTTGTTCTACTCTGATTGTAGCAAGACCTTATAGTCACTGCCAATGGGAATGGAACAAGGCGGCTTAGGAGTGAAAGGCCACCCTGTGACAGGGGCGGGGGGTGGGGAGGGGAGATAGAGAGAGAGAGAGAGAGAGAGAGAGAGAGGGAGAGAGAGAAGCGTTGGGGATCCAGGGCATTCTCTGGCCTTCTCTCATAGGCTCCTGAGGGAGGAGATGAAGGCCAGTTGCCCATGGGGAAGAAGGGAGCAGATACCTGTTCATGGCTGACAGAGGAGAGAGAGGAGAGGAGTGTGGCTTGTGGTGAATAGGTACTAGGGAGCTTAAACCACTGTGAGTGGGGTGTGTGCCAGCGTGTATGCATCGGGAGGTGGTGCTGCTGGAAGATCTGTGCAGATGTATGTACCCCGACCAGGGATTGACCGAACTCAGCCTTGGCACATCAGGTTCACCAACTGAGCTACCTGTCCAGGACTATTAATTCTTTAATTATCAAGCATCTACTCTACTTAGGCATGTGTTAGATACCCTCGATTTGAATAGCTATGAAATCGCCTCTGCCCTTGAAGGGCTGTCTCGTTTGCTACCTGAAGTTTCTTTTTTGAAACTGGAGCAACACGGTTTACTATACAAACCCATCCCAGGAACATGATGGTGGGCAGCTTTCGGTTCTTCCATGTCTTGTCACTCCATCTCCATGGGAACAAAGACAGATGCCCTGCTTACCATCATCCCTGAGCAGGAGTGGTGGGCAACTGGTTTTCCATCCACCCAGACAAAACCAGTGACTTCATCGGGAATCTGGCTAGTGAAGGGGGTACAGTGCAGAGAGCACCAGGACAACTTAGACTCATTTCTGTTTTCTTTTGTGGGGGCCGCCTTAAATCTGACACTCTGTTTAGGCTGAGGGACCTCTGTAGAGTCTAATGCCACAGTAAGGAGCAGGGGGAATCTAGCTCTTTATCGGGGAAATTTCTATATGTACCCATTTTTCTCCTGACCTTGGCTTTGAGGAAGTCCAGATTAGTCTGAATTTCACCAATGGGAGTGGGGGTGGGTCTCCACTGGGCAAGGAAACCTGTCCTCCCCCTCCCCCACAAACATATAGCTGACAGAGAAAGAAGTTCCCGCTATCCCGCTGCCTCTGGCTATGCTGTCTGGATGGCCCAGGCCAGGCTGTGGGGCCGGGGAAATAAGATGGAGTGCCACAAAGGGCAGGAGAATCGGTGCCACAAAGGGCAGGAGAATCGGCTGGAAGCTGGTGACAGAGAAGAAAGGGGACAATGTTAGCTAGCAGGACAGCCAGCTCCTTCCCACAAGCTGGCCCCAGCCTTCAGGCCCTGGGTCACGGGAGGAGGAAGGGAAAGAAAGATTCCCTAAAGGAGCTTTTAAGGGATCTTGTGGGAGGTCACATAGGGAAGTCTTTGTAGGGGAGTTGGTGGTGTGTCTGGAGAAGCGTAGACTCTATTTAGAATTGCCAGAATGTCTAGAGATTAGTGGGTACCCCATAAAGGGGTGTGAGGTGACGTATGGGACATGTGTGAGGTTTGTAGGCACAAAGGGGAATGGCAGAGGGGGCTTATAGTTCCTCTGGGCCTGGGATAGGGGATGCACTTAGAGAATACATTGAGCAGCATCCTAGAGGGATAGATACACTTTCAGGGACCCTGGTGCTCCCTCCCACAGTGCTCCATTCTGAGCTGGAGGGGCACCTGGGAGGGGCAGGAGGAAACAAAGTAGGGAATAGACACTTTGGCTCTTTCCTTCCCCCCCTGCCATGCTCCCAGTGCTGAGGGGGAAAGATCCACCCTGTGGACGCTTCTGAGAAGCCTTTGCCTTGAGTAAGGGCCCTGGGACGCCGTGGAGACTGGCAGAGGGAAGAGCTGTGCCACGCACAGACCTGAGAATGTCCTAGACTGGGAATCAGGCAGATGCGTCAGCTCCACACTGCGTTCTGGGAGGGAAGCACTCAGTCCCTGGGCTTTGTCCTGTTTTCAGTGTCCTCCACCTCCCAGTCCCACGGCAGTTACCCACACATTCTCCAGCCCGTGAGGGAGGCAGCAAATGAAACCCTCTGGCCACTGGCTTGCATCTCGCCAAGGCAAATAGCATTCAGGCTGGGCTTTGTGGCTTTGTCCCAGACTGCTCAGAGATGGGCCCTGGGATGGGCAAAGCAGTCCGGCCAGGCCTGGAGGCCAGACCAGGGGTCCTCTGGGGTGCACCCTGGTTGGTGTAGTGTTCAAATATCTCTGGTGATAGGAGCAGCCATTATTATTATTATTATTATTATTATTATTATTATTAGAGAAGGGGCCAAGTACAGTCAGGGAGTTGTAAGCTATCTCAGGACCAGGGATTCAAACTGTTCCCTGGTGGGCACAGAGGCTCGGCTAGGCTCTCCAGCAGAAAGAATCCAAACACTGCCTCCTGCAGGCTGGCGTCACCGGGCTCTGATTCTCTCAGCCAGATGGGGAGCCGGGTAGGGAACCTGAAACCTTGCTGGAGAGGGATCCAGCTCTCCAGACACCCGGAGGTGGAACAGGGGTGGGGGCCAGGCCAGAGGGATGCAGGCGCACGCGGTAGAGGAAGTAAAGGAAGCCCTCCATGACTAAGTCAAAACCTGCAGGTATTGCCCACGCTAATGCCAGCCGGGATCCTCCAGCCTCTCCCACCTGGGACTTTGGTGCTGTGAACAGGTCCAGGAGCTATTCTCCGTTCTGCCCGACGAAAAAGGAAGCCGAGCTCCTATCAGACTCCACGGCTCCCAATAGGAGTCCCCAGCTTCCAGAGCCCCTCACTGTTTGGGGTTGGAAACCAACAGGAAAAGTTTCTGCCCATCCTAAAAGATTAGGGTGACAGTCTGGGAGGAACCGGAACCCGAGAAGCACAAAGAATGTCCTAATGGGAGGAGGCAGGTAGGGATAGACTCCAATCATTTGGTTGTCTTTTCCACCTTTGAGTCCAGGTCCTGGTGCGGTGTACCTCGGGCCAAAATGGAAAACGTAAGACCTGCAAAAAGAGCGAGCTGCAGATGGCAGTGGATTGGAGACGGCAGGCAGGCGGGTGTTGGAGACGAGGGAGGCGGCAAGAGGTTGGGAATCAGCATGCAGACATAGGCGTCCCGCCCCGCCCCCACCCCGTTCTCTTGGGGTGGGGCGCCCCAATTGCGCGCTCCGGCTCCAACTGGGAAGGGGTGGGGCGGAGCCAGAGGGGCAACCAGGCGGTGACGTCATGCTCGGCGGAGCCAATCATAGGGCAGCCTGGGGAGGGAGCGTGAAAGGATGAATGAAAAGTCCGGAGCCGGAGCGCGCCGGGGCCAGAGCCGAGGCGGAGGCTGAGGTGGTCGCTGGGGAGGTGAGACGCGCTCTTCCCGGCTCCCTCCGCTCCGCCGAGGCTGGGGTTCGGGTGGGGGACTCCGCCCCGGCGCCTGCTGAGCGCAGGGACCCAGGACCCAGGACCCAGGGCCGAGGCGCTCTGTGGGCGGGAAGGGCCCAAGAGGACAGCGCCCGAGAGCACGGATGGGCACCTCGGGCTCGATGTAAGTGGCCTGGCCGGCTCGGGGCCGAGAGGGGCGAGCGCCTCGGGATTCAGAGCGCCCGAGCGCCCGCCGCCAGGGGCCGGCCGAGCCCCACACCTTTCTCGGGGGCCCCCGGGACCTCTGGACGATGCTCGTTCCTGACCGAAACCCCGCCACCCCCCAGAGCACCTCTCACCCTGGACCCCCGGCCATTCTCACCGCCCTGGGTGGGTTTTGCAGCTCGAGATGCCAAGCCGCTTTCTGGGGCTCGGCACCCCTGCCCTGCCCGCCCTCCCCTCTCCTCCCCGCACCCACCGCGGCCCCCTTCCCGGGCGGGGTCTTGTCCTCTCCTCTCTGCCCTCTCCTCTCCGGGAGGGACTGGCTTGGGAACCCCTGGGTCGCCTCCCACCCCACCCCACCCCATCGGCTTCCCGCTCTCCGGGTCGCCGGGATTTCCCTGTTTCCTCCTGGGGCGCCTCCGGGGTTTTACCCTCGGGTTTCCCGGCCGCTGGACCCAGCCCTCTCCCGCCGGCTCAGCCTGCTGGGGGAGTGGGGGGCTCGCGCTCCCACGGCGCCCCCCGCGCAGGGTCGGGCTCCCCGAAGGCCAGGCTCGGGCCCCGGGTGCGCCCCGGGTCTCCCAGAGGAGGGCACTGGCGGCCGTGAGGTCCGGAGGCCTCGCCGGCGCCTCGGTCTTCCCGGTGTCCCGGGTGCTGCGAAAGCCGCGGTCCCCTCCCCGGGCCCGGACTCCTACTCAGGCCCGAATGGGGAGCGGGGGACGCGGCGTCGGAAGCTTGGGGGGCTTGGGGGGGCGATTCCCGGACTTCGGGGCCACGGCCGTCGTGTCCTTTCCACGCCCTTTTCGGTCTCCGTGGCGTCTGTGTCCCCGTGACTCTGGGTCTTTCGGGCTCGGACTCCGTGTCCCTGTCCGCCCCCACCTGCACCGGGTCCCTCCGGGGCGGCCGGAGGCGCGGGGCGCGGCGGCGGCGGCGGCCAGGAGGCGGGGTTGGTTGTTATCTTTGGTTATCTAGCTGTATGAGTGGTGTGGAGTCTTCATAAAGCTAGATAACCGAAAGTAAAAATAACCCCATACACTACGCCGAGGGGCGGGAGCGGGGGAGGCCTGAGCGGGGTCTGCAGCCGCGGGGACCCACGGCCGGAGGAGGCGACCCGAGGACCCTGCGGCCCGCGAGCCTCGAGACCACCGGCCCGGGCCCGGCACCTCCGCGCAGGTGGGAGCCGCAGCCCGTCTCCCTGGGGCCGGGCCTGGGACTCCCCGCGCTGAGATCGGGCGCAGGGAGGGGCGTGGGGCTCTCTCTCTTTGGGGCTGGAGCCTCTCCTGGCAGTTTGTGGACTGTCCGCTGCCGGGGGAGCTGCTCCAGGGGAGGGTCCGCTGGAACCGGGCTGCACCCGGGGCTCCGGCCGGGCTGCCCGCGGGGTGCTGGGACAGTTCCGGCGGCTGCCCACAGCTGGGGCAGCGGGGGAGCTTTTATGGCTCCCTGGTCTGTCCAGCTTGGCTGGGAGCTGAGGGTGGCAGAGTGGAGGTGGGGCTGGAGGTGCCGGGTGGTGGTGGGGCTGCTGGAAAGGAGGACAGAGTGGCCTGGAGCAGCCTGGGTTGCGGGGAGTGAGTGCGCTCAGCCTCCTTGTTTCCATGTCCTTCCTCCTCACACCCAGGACCTGAGTCTGACGTCCTGAAAAGCTTCTCACGCCAGCCCTGTCCTCACTAACCAAAGGGCTGAGGTGGGGTCTTTCAGGACACACTACCTTCCCATTCTCATTCTCTCTCTCTCTCTCTCTCTCTCTCTCTCTCTCTCTCTCTCTCCCTCTCTCTCTCTCTCTCCCTCTCTCTCATCTCTAATAGCAAATGGCCTTAAAGAGCTCAAACACAAAGGAATTTGTAGCTTAGTAGTTATGCTGCCCGAAGAAAGCAAGGAATTAGAGATTAATCAGGGTCATTCCTGAAAGAGACCATTGATCTGGCCTGACCTAAATATTTTAGGCAAAAGGGTGCTCAGGCGCAGTGGAGAGGAGCATGGTCTATAGCCATTTGGTAAAATAAAAGCAAATGTGGCCACAGCCAGAAGGAGCCCCCTCTGCATTCATTCCCTCTCCTGGCGCCACCCCACCCTCCTGGCATTCCAGCACGCGGGGCAAGGCAGTGAGGAGGAAACGGAGGACAGGAGAGCTGGACGAGATGACTTTGTACAACTCCAGCTTCCCGTGTAAATGTACATTTTCCTCCCAGGAACAGACTTTGAAGGTAGAAAATTATTAATTATATATTATGTGGGAGAAATATTGGGAATTCCAAACTAAAACTATGGTGTTTCAGAGAGCCTAGAGTACATGTTTTCTTCCTCCAGAGGATTGGAGGGAGGGGAGATTAATGGCTTCTTGCTTTTTCAGCTGTTTGGAATTGGGGGGAGGGGTGTTTTGTTTTGAGGGATGCAGTGGGAGATAGGATTAGGGAGAAAGGGAGCAGGTTGGAGGAGAAACTGATAATACAGCTCCGCACTTTCAGGTAACAGTGCTCTGCCTATGCCCCTGGCTTTGAGCCTTCAACCCTGTGCGGTGGCTGTTCTTACTCCCATTTTACAGACGAGAAGCTACAGGCTCCATCCAATGAGGGGCTATGTCACTCCTTGGTCTTAAACCCAATGCTTTCTCCGCTGCCCTACACTTGCCTGTGAGAGGGTCTGGAGCAGGTGGGGCAGGGAGGCTGAGATGGGGATGAGCCAACGAGGGAAGAGGGAAGGTCCTTGCAGATGCAAGCCTGGTGGTGACCATGGGCTGAAGGGAGTTGGCATCTGGTAACTTTTTTTTTTTTAACTTCTCATGTAGTCTGGTTTGAAAACATGGACTTGGGATCTAATGAGGCACATCCACATGAGACTTAGAACCTATATTATTAAGCACAGTGGGTTTAAGTGATGTTTGTTAGCACATTTGACCACAGAATCTCTAAAGGAGAATAGGTAGCCCAAGGGAACTGGTGGGCTACAAAACAGGTGTTTCAGTAGAAAGGGGGAGTAGAGGTCAGGGTGAGGGTTTTTGTCCGCCTGAGGTGTGCCTGCAGGGTTGGGGTTATCGGAATGATGGGTGACTGCTTATGAGCTGTGTGTGCGTGTCTGCCTATGAGGGTGAGATACTGACTGGTGTGTGGCCTCGTGTGAGTTTGGGTGTGCATGACCCATGGTGGGCAGGAAGCTCCACTGTGAGATAAGAATGCCTGGCTATGCACAGGTGCAAAACCACTGGAGGAACAGACACTCTAAGATCGGGGAGAGTGGATTTACCAAATGCAGACATCACGGTGACAACTGAGTCCTTCCCCAAACTTTATTCAAAACAGTACCTCCCCCAGGTAAACCCAGGATGAGAACTGATAGAATGGGGTGCACGAGAGCTGGGTTGAAAGGGGCTGGGAAGGGCCTCACCAGTTACCAGTTAGGAAATTTTTTTCCTTTGTATCATAATGCTTCTGTCTGTGTCCAAGAATATTTAGTTATATTCTTCAAATCTTGCAACATCCATCCATTTATTCCTACTGGAAATCAAAATCTAAGCTGGTTTCTTTATTCATTTCTGTCCTCAGCTCTTTATCCCCAAACCATCCTATTGAATTCTGAGTCCAGGAGTTCAAAGGCGGTTTCTTCCTAAGCATCTAACTCAAGTTTTGCATGATCACTCATATCCTCATCCTAGGATAATTCCGTTCCCCACCCCCCACCCCCACCCCCGCCAATTCTAGACGTTGAAAGGGCCTTGTTGAAATATCCTTCCACAATCAGCAAGCCCGAGGAGGGATAGAAATAGAAATAGCAAATGTGACTAATGCAAAGTCTGTCTTCAGGAGCCATAATTTACACAGATCTCTGAGCCTCAGCTGGATGTTTGTATAATGGGGATGAGAATGTATATACTTGGGTTGATGCATGGAGCAAATGGAGAATTCTTTGTGGAAGATCTTATAGTATGTTATGATACCTATGGGTAGAGAGTAATTCTTACATGGCAGAAGGGTTAAAGGCTACAGTTTGAAACGACTCTTTGAAAGCCTATGATTGGTCTCAGAGTGCAAAGAGGACAGCTCTTTGTCATATTCTTGACTGAGGAGCTCAAAGCATTTAAACTGGAGGGAGTTTGTTTGCTTTTATAGCTTTGGGAGTCAAGGAAAGACTCCTAGGACCTGGGTAGGCAATGCCTAAAGCCTGGGCAGGGGATCCACAGCTGTCCTTGGGAAGCCTGTCCAGGGAAGAGGCCGGAGTCCGCACGGCAGAGTGGCCATGGTGTTTTTCTCCTTACTGGGTCTTACCACTTGTCTGTAAGAGTACTTATGATTGGTACACTGACTTATGTAGATAGAGAGATAAAGTATGTGTGAGTGACAATTCCAAGTTTTCCCATTAAGCTTCTAGAATTACTAAAAACACAGTTTATTAAATTGAAGGACCGTTAGGTGGTAGGTATAATTAACAAACCAAGTGGAGACTCCCAGCTTAATTCCCCAAGTTGGTAACCCACCAGAGAAGCACCGGCCCCCCTCTGCATTCTCCATCTGTAAGTCATTCTTAAAGTCTGCATTTTCCAAGGTTTGGGAGTTGGAATACTGATGCTTCTTTTTTAAAAAAAAATATATATATATTATTGATTTTTTACAGAGAGGAAGGGAAAGGGACATAGAGTTAGAAACATCGATGAAAGAGAATCATCAACCAGCTGCCTCCTGCACACCTCCTACTGGGGATATGCCCACAACCAAGGTATATGCCCTTGACCTGAATCAAACCTGGGACCTTTCAGTCCATAGGCTGATGCTCTATCCACTGAGCCAAACCGGTTAGGGCCATGCTTATTTCTTTACCTCCTTCCCAGCCCCATGTTCTGGGGACAGGTGGACCTTTCCACCTTCTTCCCTGTGCTGTTGAGATCTCAGATCTGAAGCTGTGGGACTCTCTCACCCAGAAGCCGGGTATGCCAACTTCCCTAGGAGAGAAGAGATTTTAGGTTAGAGATTTAAAGTCTTTGGAGGGGAAGAGGAGACAAAACTATAAACATATTCTTGGAGCTTTGAGGAGAATGAGGAGTAGGGTTATGGAAGGTAAAGGCGAGTGGGTACATGTTGACATATGAGAGAGGTGAGAGAGAAGAGGAACCCTTCTTTGCCACCCAGGCTCTCCCAGGACTCAGAGTGGTACCCCTCCTTCCCCTGCCCTAATCCCCCATTAAGGCTGCTCTGAATTTGTTATGACAGCAGCTGAAGGCAGCTGAATTGCTGTTTGCTGTGTCTGCTAATTGGGCTGAAGGGTTGGAATCTGGACACTGAAAGAGACCATTGTTGCTGTTTACCTTCCACAACTGCCTCCCTGAGGACCTTCTGGGTGAAGGGGAGCAGCATGCCCTTATGTTCCTTGCACCCATTCTTGTCTCTGCTCAGGACTGGGTGGTGAGATGGTTCATCTCATTGCCTTGGAGTGGACTTTCACAGCACAGAAAAGACAAGCCCGCCACCTGAGTCAGTACCAGGCCAATGGGAGAGCTAGGAGAGGAGTCACGTGCCTGTCTTCTTCCCTGTGCATTCCTTCTTCTTCCATAGCTTTGCCTCTTCCTCTACTGAGAGGCTTAACCCCTGCACTTTTAATTCTGCTTTCTCCCAAGACAGTGATTCTCAACTTGGTTACATACTAAAATCACCTGGGGAGCTTTTTAAAAAATACTGATATTTGGGCTCAGCTCCAGACCAGTGAAATCAAGAGTATCTGAAAATGAGGCTGAGGCCCCAGTATATTGTATAAAAACTCCCTCGGTGTTTCTAATGTGCAACTAGGGTTAAGAACCACTGATATACTAGTAGGCAAACCCTACACACACACACACACACACACACACACACTCTATTTCTGATCTTCTCTACCTTTCCTCTCAAGCTCCTGATACCTATTATACTATTGGGCAGATTGTGTATCTTCCTCATCTTTTTTTTTTTCTTCCTCATCTTTATTACTAAATTTCTTGTAGGAGCCTTAGAATTTAAGATGGAGTTTAGAGGTCTGTACTCTGTCAATTACTTCTTCCTGAGCTCTTCCCCAAGGGCAGGTACTATGGTTACATGTCCTTGTGAATTTCGAGATAGGGTCCAGGTGAGGATGGAGAGAATCCTGGACACTGTAGTCATTGTGGATGGAGGGGTGGGAGGTTCAGAGTTTCCCTGACTTTTGTGCTCCTCCTTCCCCAAAGTAGTATTGGCAAGCTGGAGATCTTCAGATAAGAGAAACTTTTCCCAAGAATACATTTACTCCTTTCCTTACTGTCTCCGGGTGTTTCTGCTTTTTCTTTTTCCCTCCTTTTAACTTCTCGCCTGGAGTGGATGGATGCCCCATCACCCTCCCCACCGTCTGTCATCCACTCGTCCATCGGAGCCGCCTCCAGCACCACGGACAGCTCCCGGGCCGGTGAGTGAGATGGCTGTGGCTGACCCCTGTTGAGAGGGTTAGGAGGGAGTCCTTCTGTCTGCATGAGCAGATATGAGACTCTGGCTTTTTTCATGTGTGGGATGTGTTTTCAGGCAGCTCTGGGGTTTCAGGGAGAGGAAAAGGCTGAGGGTAGTTGGCATTCCATCTCCAGGAAATAGAGTTTGTCTGCGTTGGGGAGTCTGAACGACAGGGACTGCGAGAGCAGTAAGAAGGAAGAGAATTAGATGTCAGGGAGGATTTAACCTAAATTCCTGTAAGACGTAGAGTGAGCTGATCAGGTAGAGTTAAACTGAGCTTTAGATGTCATCAGCCCTGTGTCCCTCGTTTTACAGATCCCCAGAGAAGGGAAGAGGTGTGACCAACTCTACTGGAAATGCCAACTCCTGGCCCACCTATGGTGTCTGGTGCCTCCTTTGGGGGTCTCCCTGCTTGAGTTGGATGGAACTGTCCTAAAGCTGGCAGAGAGCGCTCACAGGTTGCCCCTTACAAAAAAGGACAGGATGCACATCTGGGCATCTGAGATGTCCACACAAGCCAGGAAGGGGTGCCACTGGCTGCCATCTCTGTCTGAGAGGCTTGGAGGGGGAAGCACAGGGGAAGGCATACCTAGCAGTAGCTGGCAAGCCCATGAGAGAAAAGACACAGTGGCAGCCATCTGCCAGGGCACAAAGACCAGAGGATGGCCACAGGATTCTCCAGAGGCCGGCAAGAGTCATGCAAACTGGAACAGGGCCTGGGAAAGGCCCTTCTGTATGCTCCAGCCTGCTCCCCCAACATCGTGAGCCGAGAAACAAAGGGGCCATTCTCTCTAGGATTTGATGGCGCCATCTCCGGCTGGCAGTGCCAGGTGGTGGGGGCACCAGGGGGTGTCAATCTATTATCCCCCCCCCAACTCCTAGGTCCTCTGGGGCTGGATGTTGGGGAGGTGGGTGTTTCATGCTATGTTGCTATGGCAACCTCTCCAACCCTCACCTTCTAAAGCACAAAGAGAGACAGCTTTTACCCCCGCTCCCAGGAAGAACCTGGGTCTGGTCGGGAGTCTTCCCTTGGGAATCCTCTTTCAGATGCACCGCCATGATGTGCAAAAGCGTCACCCTCTTTTTGGCACCCGGAGCTGAAGGGTGGGAAGCTGGTGAATCAGGAGTCTCTGGGCAAAGCCATGCGAGTGAGCAGGAATCCTTTGTACTGAGCCCTCTCTCCCCGCAAGCTCTCCTGGCCCTTACCTACGGCCAAGGCCGTCCCAGGCCTTCCCAGCTGAAGCCATGGGGCCTCGGCCTATTCTCAGCCAGAAGAGAGGGAGGAACAGCCCACCGCCCCAGCAAGCCTCCAGGCTGTGGGAACAAAGAGGAGGGGGTCACTTCTGCCATCTTCCATCTGCACCTATCCGCCATTACTCATTAGGCATTCTGCCCCCTCCTTCCGCTCGTTAAGCCTGATTTGCATAGATTTGCATAATACAACTCATTTGCATTCCAGGAGGCTTGTGGTAGGAGCCAGGAAAAAGGGGGAGGAGGGTGGAGGAGAGAAAAGGGGAGAGATTTTGTTTTCATCAAAGTGTGTGTGGAGTGGGGGGCAGTGGCAGGAAGAAGACAGAAATAAAAACTCACACTACTTTCTTTCTTCCCTTCTGTCCTCCCTCCCAAGCTGGACTCAAACGCCCGGGAGATGCCAAGGGGCCGGCTTTTCTGTCCCTTTTTGTCTTGCTTCCTCCGGTCTTGGCTCCCCAGCCTGGCCCCCCACCTTGTTGGGCTCAGGCTTCAGAAAGAAAGAGGCAGGGGCGGGAGGCGAGGCTGTGGGAACGGAAGCAGAGGGAGGCCGCCATCTTAGGTGTCTGGCGCCTGGGAACCGGCCTCCCTGGCAGGTGCGGGCCGGGAGCCAGGCCTGGAGGGTGGACACGAGGGAGGCGAGATTATACGAAGGACTTCCTGCTTGATCGGGAATGCGAGTCTTCCTGTGAGTGGAATTGGGAAGAGAGGATGGGAGAGAAGGAGGGAGCGAGAGAGGAGGCGTGGCAGCGCGAGAAGAGATGGGAGCCTCACGTGAGAAGGAACAGGGTGGGGGAGAGGCCTCTCCATGGGGTCCAGTTCCAGACACCCCCCGGGAGGACTGTGGGCCATGTACGAAGAACCGGAGGAATCAGAACTAGGCGTCAGCGGCCGGAGGAGCACTTCCCTCCCGTTGGACAGGCAGCGTCACTTGCCTGTTTGAGGGTCTCTCTGGGGCCGTGAAGGCCGCTGAGTCCTTGCAGTGAAGCTCCAAGCCTTCCCTCCGTGGCCCGGCAGCCTGGCTCCATCGTCATGGCTCTGGTGAAACCGCCTTCTCGGGCCCAGCAGCCCGTGCTCAGGCCTGGGGACCCCATGGCACATTTCTTACCGATGTCCAGACGGTCTTCTCCATTGGCTGTGGTTCTTTCCTTATGCCCCTGATCATCTTTTCTGGGCTCCATGCCTCAGTCCTCCTGGCCACCCAGTTCTCCACCCAAAGCTCCCCAGGTTCCGCTGTGAGGTTTTCTCCTCTCTTCTCACTGTCAGTCACTTTTATCACTTCAGCTCTCATTGCTGGAGGGGCCAAAGGATAAGTGGTAAAAGATAAAGGGGATGGAGGGCAAGGGAAGTGCCAGTCTAAGGAGTCTGCGGAAGTGGGGGGTGGAGAATAGAGAGCATCCTTGAAAGCAGAGTGAGGGAAGAGCCTGGTGTGTTAGGGACCAGAGTGTCCAGCAAAGGGAACCTGGGCTGGAGATGGAGATGGAGGCACAGGTTTGGTGATGAGCCTACGTGCTCCACCAGGAGGGCTGGGCTTGCTGGGGGTTCTGGGAAATGAGCTGACACACTCAGTGATGCTGGGTGCAAGGTGTGGCTGGGGAGCGGCATATGACCCCTCCCGGGAGGGTCATGGACACCCCAACTAGCTGCTCACTGAGCCCAAACCCCGACCAGGCCTTGACCGGCTCTCAGCTAGTTCAGGCCAAGTGAAGGGACATATGGAAAGCCTGGGAGCTAGGAAAAGTCTCTGCTTCCGCACTAGAACGTCCCCCCCCAACACACACACACGCGCACACACACACACGCACACACACACGCACACGTGGGAGAGCTCTCTGGAGAGAGGTGGAGAAGCCAAGATTGGCCCCCAGCACAGTGAGTGCCCTAAGATCAGGACAGGGGACGGGCTGCTGGGGACTGGAGAGAAGAACAGAGAAGTAGGCTTCAGTCCTGGAAACGTCTGGAAAAGAGAGTGACAGAGAGGGGACGAGGCATCCAGGGCTGCGCCAGGGCTCTGAGGGGATTCTTCCAGAGAAAGGGGTGAGAGGCGGAGAGACAGCTGAGCTGATGATCTGCCTGTTGCTGGGCACTGAGGTGGAATGTAAGCGGGGAATGCTGGCCACGGCCCCTCCCCCAGGCCCGGCCTCTGCACAAAGACCTCTCTGTGAGTGGCCCTGTCAGGTGAGGGGGCTTAGCTCCCAGGGGCCCTTTGGGGGTGCAGTGGAATGGGTTGGAGAAGGGAAGGCCTGAGGAGTGGCTTCAAGCTTTAATGGAGTCCAGGAAGGAAAGGAAGCTGAGACCTGGCCATGGTCTCACAGGCACAGAGGACTCATTCCCAGACAGGCTCCTGTTCTGCTTCAGTCAGAGCCCACAGGCCCCCCCCCCCCGCTCCCCTTTCCTGCCAGGCCTCCTCAGACTCCCTGGCCCACACATGCTTCTGAGGCTGATCCACTCTGAGTCTCTCATCTTCACAACATAGGGACTGTTTCAGTCCCCCGCCCCCCTCCTGTATAGGGCTCCCTCTCCAGGGAGGGTGGAAAGGCTACAAAGGAGCCAGTGGCTCGGTTGGTTGGAGCATCATCCTATTTACCGAAAGGTTTCAGGTTTGATCAAGAAGCAACCAATCTATGTCTCTCTCTCTCTCTCTCTCAGCATATTCTCAGGTGAGAATTAAACACACACACACACACACACACACACACACACACACACACACACAAGGACTCCCAGACACCTCAGTTTCCACACCCAATCTTATCCTCCCCAAAGAGGCTTTTCCCCTTGCCGGCCTGTATCACTGATTGCTAATCTGAACTATCCTACAGGTGCCCCAACCAGAGATCAAACCTGAAGCTTGGGCAGGTGCCCTGACTGGGAATCGAACCTGCAACCCTTTGATGCACGGGACAGTGCTCTAATCAACTGAGCCACACCAGCCAGGGCAAGTAGGTTTTGCTTTTTGACTCAAATCAGACGGGCTGGTTGGGATACACATTCTGGCTTTCCTCCCTTACGAGCAGGTACCTTAGACAAGCCACCTAATGCCCCTAACTTAGTTCCACCGTGCTGCGGGTCGGAGTGAGTGAGTTTTGTGAGGCTGTGTGCAGGTGGATAGTGATGATTGTAAATACTGAGGGGCCACGGCAGGGAGGTGAGGACCATCAGGGAAGGTTCCAGGGTTTGGAAATGAGGGCATGGCTCGCTGGGTGCAGCTCGTGGCCAAGGGCACTGGACTGGCTGGGGTGCCCAAGTGGGTGAGCATCTTGCAGAGCCTGGTTTGGGAAGTGCATTTGTTTTTTCGTTTGTTTTTTATTTTTAAAAAGCTGAACACTTACACTGGCTTTTTTCTCTTTTTTTTCTCTTTATTTTAAAAAATATATATTTTATTGATTTTTTACAGAGAGGAAGAGAGAGGGATAGAGAGTTAGAAACATCGATGAGAGAGAAATATTGATCAGCCCACACACACACACTTCCTACCGGGGATGTGCCTGCAACCAAGGCACATGCCCCAGACCGGGATAGAACCCGGGACCCTTCAGACCACAGGCCGACACACTATCCACTGAGTAACGACCGGGTGGTAGACTCCTTGAACACAGCTTCTTCCATCCACAGGGAGAACTCCCTTGGCCTCGGGTAAAGGCTGTCCAGCAGGCCCGGGAGGGGACGGGGCAGTGAAGCTCAGATCCCCCACTGCCCTGACCTGCTCCGCTCCCTCCCTGCAGCGCGTATCTCAGCTCGCCATAGGGAGCCGGCCAGACTGGCCTCCACTGAACCTGTGCACCATGGTGTCTCCAAGCCTTGCTGCTCAGGACCTTCTCAAGTCCCTGATCTTGTGGTTCCTCAGCATCGTCAGGAGTGAGCTCAGTTCAGATCCCTCAGCCGTGGCCCAGGGAGACTTCATCCAGGAGGGGCTTTTGTCTCTAAGCAGTCACCCCTTGTTGTACAGGCCAGGAGCTGGGAGGACTGGTTTTGGCATCGTCCCCCACGGATAGCAGTGGGGCCTTTAGCTCTGGAGGGAAGGGGCAGGCGGAGCCTGGCATATGGAGGGAGAGCCCTGGGCACAGGGGACATGAGCTTCACCCGGCTGGGGCTGCCTTCTGCTGGGTTCATCCATCTGGCACCAGCTGGCTTCCCCACGCTGCCCTGCAACCAACCAGACTCCTGCTGTTGCCATGGCAATGGGCTGCCATGGTACACTCAGGGCACTACCTCATCTCTGGAGTTTCCCATAGGTCCCTGAGGAGGGGAGATAGGTCTTCGGGGATGTAGCCCTCCCTCCTGATATTTATCCAATGGGAATCTGTGTTAATATGTGATTTGTATTATTGACTATGGCTAGGAAAGCAACGATGAGGTACAATTGAAGAGGTCCCCACCCAATTTCCTGTTTCTGTGACAGACTTTTCCTCTTTCCAACCAGGAAGTTCTATGATCTTGCTTATTTCTATCTTGGGAAGTCCTTCCCAATGCCTAACCAGGATCTGTACTGTTGACACACCAGTTCTGTGACCCTGGGCTTGACATGACTGATTTGAAAGGTAAGGAAGAAACTGCCACCCAGCTTCAGTCACTTGTTTGGGCCTCTGCCGAGTCAATGTCACCAAATCCTTGGGACTTTCCCTTCCTTGCCTCCATCTTCACCCAAAGAAGCAAGAACCAGAGACTCTGGGAAAGGGATCATCTCCCGGGGTTCGGGGTGGGGATGGGGGGCCTCGGAAGGCACACTCCGTCTCGCCATTGGGAGGTTCCAGCAGGGCCCGGGAGAGATCCTGGGATGGTGAGCGTTTGTCCTCCCCCTGGACTCCAGCAGAAAGGAGAGACTGGTCCCTTGGCCCGAAGGGCGGCTGCACTGGCACTGAGCAGGCCCGCGCTGGGAGGGAGTCCGGGATGAGGAGCAGGTGGGGAGAAAAGGGCCGTTCTCAGTGAGGAAGAGTGGGCTGCAGGGAGGGGCTGGGGTAATTTATGATATCATTGTTCCCCACCCCACTTCCCCGCTCCCACCTCTTCCCAGACCCCTGCTCTGAGCTGTTGCTAGGAGATGCTGGCTCAGTCCGGGGCTGGGCGGTGGAACAGGTGGAAGCTGCTCCATCTGGACTCCTCCTTCTCCTCCTCCACTGAGGTGGGGGGGTGTGGGGGTCCTTCATAGACCTTCATCCACCACCATTCCCCAGGCCCTGACAGGCACCAGTCTCTTTTGCTGTTGCCCCAGTCCAGCCAATCAGTGCCGGGAGGGCTCCCCGGCAGCCTGAGAATCTGGCACAAGGAATGGGGAAGGGAGCTGTGGAGGGAGAGGCAGACAGGGGCAGACACAGGAAGAGCTGGCTCCCGGGGCTCTGGGAGCTAGCCTGCGCCCAGGCCACAGAGAGCCCAGGTTTGAGGAGGACCAAGTCCTTACCTCTGGGGATGGGAGGTCCGCCTCACCCAGTTGCAGACCTCCCATCCCCACCCCTTCAGAGTATGGTCAAGGTCAAGGTTAGGGGCCTGGGGTGGGGCCTGGGGAGGGAAGGAGAGGTGAGGAGGGAGGAGGGAAGTAAGTTTGGAAAGTCAGAATCTGGGGAGGAGGAAGGTGACAGGAACGGATTTGATGGGCAGTGTCGGCATGGCTCAGAGTCCCTCCTTTCTGACATTCTCTCCTCAGGTCCTGAAGCCCTTGGAGAAGTGAACTGTGGGGCCTCCAGAGCTGCTGGCTTCCAGGCTCAGACGGCGCAGGAAAGGAGTGACTTCCCCGCAGCCGGGCATCCTTAGCTATCACCTGGGTCCATCTCCCAGAACTCCTGAAAACCGGGCGATATCGTCCCCACTTTACACAGGTGGGAAGCAAAGCCCCGAGAAAGACATGCTGCCCAGAGTCATCGGAACCGTAGGTTGGGCTGGGCTTCAAAGGGGGCTTTGTGGACCCCAGAGCCTGTGCTCGCTCCCTCCCTTCCTGTGCTGACTGCCAGAGAGTGCACTCCGCACGCAGAGGGAGGGGCTGAGGACAGAGCAGCAGGGAGGCACGCGGAATGGGGGAGGCTGGGACAGCTTCACAAGTTCTCAGGGGAGGGATGAGGCCTGCTTCTCAGGTGCAGGGCTGGAGTGTGAGGGATGCTAACACTGCGTGCTGGCGGAAGACGGGGCTGGAGCAGAGGCCACAGGAGCTGTGGGCGTCCCCCAACTCCTCCCAGGTTGGTCAGGGGCCAAGGGAAGCATGCGTCCAGCCTCCTGAAGCAAGTCCCCCAGGCCTCCACCGAGTCTCTCGCCCGCTTGGCACCTGAGTCTCCACCCTGGCACCCCTGTGCCCGCAGCCCCGGGTGGAGCACCCAAAAGAGGTGCCGAGAGTCCGCTGCTGTCCTGGTGGCCCCTTTGTCCGGGACCCCCCACCCCCTTCCCTTCCCTGAAGGAGGAGAAGCGCTTTCAGGGCCACTGGACACTCCAGGGAGGTTCGCCCTCTGCCTCCTGCTAAGGTCTCCATCCAAACACTTCTTCACTCTTGACATTTCTTTCTTTTCAGACCAAAGAGAAGAACCTGCTTCACCTGCTGGCCTGGGTTTCCTCGAAGAAGCCTTCCTGGGCTGACTGAACGATGAGGCTAAACTCTGCTAAGCTGACTGCCTCCCCCAAGAAGCCCTCGCGGGGCATGGACATGGGAGGCCCAGCCCACCGCCCCGGGGCCCCTGGGATAAGACTTGGCTTCACCCTTGCTCCTGCTCCATCCCATTCCGGCTCCTCCTGTGCCGGCTGAGCCGCAATTCCTGAGATGGAAGCCCCATGTCCTGCCTAATAAAGACTTTTGACCACTGAACAGCAGTCCTGGTGGCAGTAGATGTCCCTGGACAGGGATTGGAGGGGAGGGACTGAATGAGAGGAGGGCAATCCTGGGCTCCCTCTCCCTAGGAGACCAAAGCCAGAAGCCACCATTGCAACAGGAGAAAGCCAGAACTGCCATGGTCGGGCAGGGGTGGGAGAGCAGCCGCCCAGGGATCCTGGGGAGAAAAGGGCCGGTCTCAACTGAGGGAGGATCTGGTCAGTCCCAACTCAGAGCAGTGGCCTAAAGCTCCCAGCCAAGGAGGCCCCTCAATATCACCCCAAGAACCAGGAGAATAGGGGAGGTGGGTGGCTTCCTCAGAGTGCCTGTGTGGGAGGTCGCTGAGTGAATGGGCCTCTGTCTGCTTCATGGAGTGTCCCTCAGATATGTCCTCCTGGGTTTGAACTGACCACAAAGAGAGAGCACCCCTCTGCCACAGGCCCACCCACTCCTGCTTCCTCCCTCAGTCGTGATAGAAGGGAATGAGTGTGTCTATCAGGAGGAATGCAGGTTAGAGAGCAGGTAGGACTTTTCAATAAGATCTTGAGCGGAAAGCGTCAGGGGCAGGGGAACCATATCAAGAGGCTGGGCCTGTGCTCTCGCTCCCATTTCCCCCATAGCACATCTGTATCCACAGCTTCTCCAGTAGATAGTCCTTCTCTCACGCTCAGCTCCTGCTGGGAAGGAAGTGTTCGAGTCCAGACTGCCACACATTTTGAGCTCTCCACCACCCTCTAAACATCCCTCCTCTCGCTGTGGCTGGCCAGTGTGGTTCAGTTGGGCATCATCCCGTGCACTGGAAGGTCACTGGTTTGATTCCTGGCCAGGGCACATGCCCAGGTTTGGGCTAGATCCCTGCTAGGGTATCTTTAGGAGGCAGCCACCCCATGTTTCACATCAATGTTTCTCTCCCTTTCTTTCTCTCTCTCTCAAAAAAAAAAATCAATAAAAACTCTTTAAAAAATAATAATAAGTCCTTCCTTTCATCTAATGGAACAATGCCTCCATGGAAAAATAGTCTGAACCCTGGAATTTTTCTAAATAAAAAAGCTTATGATAATACACCTGGTTCAATTCTAACAGCACAAAAGGGAACATATGTCTCCTTCCCATCCCTGTCGCCAGCCACTCACCTGTCCCAAAAGGCAACCACTGGTCCCTGTGTCTTCCCTGAGATACTCCACAGACATTCACGAACGTGTCTATAACCCAGCTAGTGTTGCTCAACGGTGGAGCATCGGCCCATGAACCAAGAGGTCCCCCAGTCATGGCACATGCCCAGGTTGGGCTTGATCCCCGTTAGGGGGAATGCAGAAGGCAGCCCATCAATGTTTCTCTCTCACCAATGTTTATATCTCTATCCCTCTCCCTATTTAAAAAAAAAAAAAAAGTGTCTATACTCCCATTTAAACACTGATCACAACCTTTTAGCTCTTCTAGACCAGGGCTCCTAGCCTAAGGTCAAGATGTGCCTCGGTGGGGGGTGGGGGGTGGGGCTTTGGCATCTGCTGACACTGCATGCAGAACGCTGGCTGGCACAGTAAAGCCACCTGGTCTAGCCCAGCTCCCATTCTACAGAGGAAGTGAGGCCAGAGAGGGGAAGGTGGACACCTACCAGGAGAAGACTCTCAGGCCACCCCAACCTATAAGCCCCCCAGGGCCCCCACAAGGACAGTGTCTGGGAAGGCTGACTGAGGCCTAGGAAGCAGCCAGGAAGAGGCAGCTCCATGGCATCCTGTGGCTGATGAGGTGCTGGGTCTCAGGCTCTCCAGGCCCAGGGGTGTCTCTGAGGTCCCCAGTCCCCCTTTTAGGACCTTTCTGCTGCCCAGCCTGGCAAGGACCCACTTCGGACCCTCCTCACCACCACCCATCTCGGTCCCTGGGGACCAGAGGTGCATGGAGACAGCTGGGGTCAGCATGTGGGACGTTGCCCAGGATGGCCGCCCCTTACCCCCAGCTTTTGTTTGGACTCCAGAGCCTGCGCATCAATCTGGCAGTAGTGGCTGGGGGCAGCCCTCCGCCTTCACTAGTGGCCCCCTCCTGGCTGGGAAGGAAGGCTCTTGGGGAAGGAGCTGGAGCAGGCGCAGGAGGTGGAATAACTCCACTGAGCACAGGAAAGGAAAGCAGAGCGCCAGCGACAGCAGGTGGAAGAGGAGCGACAGAGCGACAGAGCGTGGACTGCCTTTTGGAAAGAAAAAAGCTGGGACCCAGGCAGGGGCAGAACGAGTGGGGAGGGACCCTCTCTAGACACAGATACCAGGAGGGTCCGCTTAGGAATGTGTGGGAATGTGCTCTCCCAGTCCTACTGAGCCTATGTAGATGAGGCCTGTCTCTATGCAAATGAGACTGTCTGTATGCAGATGAGGAGAGGGCATTCTCTTTCAGGGTTACCATAGAGCCCACCTCCACTCCCTTCCCATGGGGCCCCAGCTGCCGGGCTAGCGGGAAGAGGCCAGGCCTGGGGAGGGGCAACTGGCAATAGGTTAGACCAGTGGTCGGAAAACCGCAGCTCGGGAGCCACATGCGGCTCTTTGGCCACTTGAGTGTGGCTCTTCCACAGAATACCACGTGCGGGCGCACACGTACAGTGCGACTGAAACTTCGTGGCCCACATACGGAAGTTGGTTTTCGGTCGGGGGGAGTCTATTTTGAAGAAGTGGTTCTAACGCCGACCACACTCCAGGAGCCAAAGAGCCGCTTGTGGCTCTCGAGCCGCGGTTTGCCGGCCACTGGGTTAGACTTCGGGAAGGACTTACCGAAGGAAAACGGCTGAGCATTTGAAATGAAACGGAATGAAATGGAACCTGCTGGGAGAGTCAGGCAAAAAAGGGGGGCAGACCTCACTCACAGGGAAACGGGCGGACTGACCCGAGGCCCCAGGAGGAAGACGGAGTGAGAAGAACTTGGGCTGAGCACCCACTTCCTGCCAGTCCCCACCCAGAGCCTTCCACTCGCAGTTGCACTGGATCCCGGAGCTGAGCGGGGAGGGCTCTCACAGGTGAGGCCCAGACGAGCTCACAGACGCATCTAGGACACCTGGTTTGCAAATGGCAGGGCCCTGGCGGACTCCCTCCACAGCGTAGAACTTTCCTACTTCCTGGCACGGGGAGATTGGAGCAACTCCTCCTGACCGGAAGGGAGGTGCGTGCAGGTGTTAGGGACTGGGGGGCAATGCCTGGGTGAGGGGTGTGGATACACCCCGAGAGGAGGTCTGGCCGCATCTCGCCCAGACACGGCCTACCCCGCGGGCTGAGAATTGGCAGTGGGAAGTGGGATGGAGTTGGTGGAGATAGCTGAGTGGGTAGGGATCCCTGAGGGGCACAGCAGGGCTGGGAAGGATGCCAGGGGTATTACCGTGGGGAGCACTGAGGCCCGGAGAGATTGGGAGGGTGACCCTCCTTGCTCAGCAGATCCAAACTGGGCCTGAACCCAAGGCACTGGGCACCCCGCCCAGGCCCCCTTCCTGGGAGTGCGGAGCCTGGGAGTCGGGGTGTCTTTGAGAATGGACTCTCCTCTTCCTCAGTGGCCCCAGCCCCCCACATCCAATGGTGCAGCCAAGGCCTTTGTGGGGAAACCATGGGGAAGAGAGGCCCCTTGTTGTCCCATTCATTGTGCCCGAGGCTCAGCCATGCCAGGCCCCCAAGACGGGCTGGGCTCTCCTTCCTGGGGGTGCTCGCCAGCCGGCCCCCGCCCGCGGCCGCTGCTCATTCCCCGGCCCTGTCACTTCCTGGAGCCTCGGGGATTTGGCCCTGATCCCAACTGAAGGATGGCGTGGAGCCCTGGTCCCCACTCCCCCACCCCCCTGCGCCTCGCCTTTTACAAGCTGGCACCAGAGTCGTGGGAATGCTGGACAGCAGCTGGGCACCGGTGCCCGGCTCTGCCCACCCCCATTCAGGCCGACCTCAGAGAGGGGAGAGGAACAGGCCGCTCCAAACAAGCCCCTCCAGGATGGGGCCCCCGAGAAACCCTTCGCACTAATTATGAATCCGGGGACAAACGAGACATTTGCAAGTCAATTAGTGAAAGAACTTTCCCAGGAAAGAGCTTGTCTTCCCGGCTGGCTCCAGACCGGACCACATACTGGTTCATCTTGTCCCTCCTCCCACCTCTGCCCGCTCGCTCGGAGCTCAGGGGAGAGGCCCACCCAATGCTCTGCCAGCCCCGTGAGGCTGCGGGTGTCAGCGGAGGGCTGGGATGAAGGATAAGGGCCAGAGCGAGGCAGCAGGCTGCCGAGGTCAGCCGGAGGTCATTACCGGGCTGCCCCCAGGAGGCAGCCTAGCAGGGCCCTGACCTCAGTCCCACCTGCAACAGAACCTGGTGGCTCCTCCACAGAATTGCCAAGTCCAGTGGGCGGCAAACCGCGGCTTGCGAGCCACCTGCGGCTCTTTGGTCCCTTGAGTGTGGCTCTTCCACAAAATACCACGAGTGGGCAGGCGCATACACTGCGATTGAAACTTCATGGCCCTTGCCAAAGCCGGTGTGGCTCAGTGGATGGAGCATCGGCCTGCAGACTGAGGGGTCCCAGGTTTAATTCCGGTCAGGGGCATGTACCTTGGCTGCAGGCACATCCCCAGGGGGTGTGCAGGAGGCAGCTGATCGATGTTTCTCTCTCATCGATGTTTCTAGCTCTCTATCCCACTCTCTCCCTCTCTGTAAAAAATCAATTATATATATATATATATATATATATATATTTTTTTTTTTTTTTTAAAGAAAGAAAGAGACTTTGTGGCCCATGTCAGAAGTCGGTTTTCGGCCTGGGCGAGTCTATTTTGAAGAAGTGGTTCTAATGCCGCCGACCACACTCAAGGGACCAAGGAGCCGCATGTGGCTCTCAAGCCGAGGTTTGCAGACTACTGGCCAAGGCAGACAGCTGGCCTGACGGGGTGGCCTGCGTGGAGTGACAGAAAAGGAGAAGTCACTCTGAAAGAGCCTGGGGAAGATGCTTGCTTCCCAGAGAACACAGAGAAAGCAGGACAAGAGGAGACGTGTGTGTGTGTGTGTGTGTGTGTGTGTGTGTGAATGGTCCTGGCGTCTCAGCTCGACTATGGGAACTTCAGGTGGACCGGCTGCCATCTGTGCATGAACTTGTTCCTCCCGGGGCTGGGAGGCCCTGAGCTGGGAAAGGGGCTCTCTGCCGAGGGGGACCTCTTAATTGGGGGGAGAGAGGGAGGGGAAAGGGCTGTTGGGGCAAAAGCCCTAGAGCCAGCCTCACCATCTGAAGAAGATTAAGGGATTGTAATTAAGGCATGTTCCAGGGACTCTGAGCAGGTGGGTTGGGGCTGGTGCTAACGATCTTATTGCTGCCTTTCTTTAGCCGGAGCCTGCCTGGCTGCTGGGCTTGGGAATAAGTGGGGTGGCCTCTTAAAGGGAGGATGGCTGGGAGGCGGAGCTGAGGGCCCAGGAGCGAGTCTTTTATTTTTCTTCTCTTTTTTTTTTATTTCAGACACAATTTTAATTTTACTTGAATTTCACAAAAGAAAAAGTTGTTGATGGAATTGCTGGATTCATATAAATATTTCCTCTAGACAAGAGGAAAGTATCCCTTCAGCATTAAACACACACACATATACACATACACACACACACACAAACACCAACCAGCGAGAACATTAAAGGTTGAAGTCATTGTGATTTTTCCCAAGGACATATTTTCACTTTTGTTTGTGTGGACTGACGGCTCGCGGTGAAGGATGAGCTCGTTGGCCCAGCCACACGGGCATGGACACGCAGTTCTGAAGATGCGGAAGCCCTTCTGTACCAGTTAGAATGTCAGCCCCTGGACTCTCCCCAGGGCCCCCCCTCTCCCCTGGCCCCCCCATCCCACCGCCAGGACCAACCCCAACCCCCCTCCCCCCGGACCCTGAGCGACAGGGAAAGGGGACTCTGGTGCCCTCTCCCAGCGCCTTAGTTTCCCTGTTGTGTGTCATGGCCATCAGGGGAGGCTTTGTTTGCAGAGCGTACTCAGTGGGCAAACCCTCTGAAGTCCCTGCTCAAGGTCAGCCCTCGGCCTTGCAAGCTTGCATGGTCCTGGGTTTGGGAGAATGGACTCCTTGGGGGAAGGCCCGTGGAGATAAGGGCGGGCTGGGGAGTGCCCTGCCTCATCCTGCAGCTGGGGGCTGGGCATCAGGGAGCCCCTGAGCCTCCTGGCCGGCGTTTCCCACCAAGCACCTGCCTGGTGTGCCCGCTGCACTGTCACTGCGGAGGAGCCCAGGACGAGGGCGGAGACAGAGCCCAGGCGCAGACAGGGATGGAGCCCCCTGGGAGCCTGCAGGGAGAGGGCTAGGGGGCGGGGGTCTCGCTGGACGCGAAGCACAGGGCTCAGCTGTCCCCAGAACCCGGTCAAAGCCCCCAAAGGCCGGGTCTGTTTCCTGAGGCTGCTGCTCCGATGGCTGCAGACCGGCCTCCACCAACAGGAACACGTGCTCTCCCCGTCTGGGGCTGTGCTCCCTCAGAGGGCTTCTGGGCCGGGTCCTTCCTGCCTCCTCAGCTTCTGGGGGCTCCTGGGGCTCCTTTGCTGCTGGCCCCTCCCTTCACTCTCCCCTGTCTTCATGTGGCCTCTCCTCCATCCCCTCCTCATCCTCCCAGAACCCTACACCGTGTTCAGGTGACCACTTCCGGCTGTCCACGTGCCCCGCCCCCTGTTCACGTGCCCATCGTACAGGTGAAGCTACTGAGGCACAGAGAGGGCGAGTGGCTTCTTCCTTCGGGAGCACAGCGGTGGAAGGACAGAGCTCAGAATGGAACCCTCGTGCCCAGAGCCTCTGTCTCCTTGACCTGTGACCTCTGGGTAAGCGGCCATTGGCTCTGATGGGCTCCACCCTTCCCCTCACCCCCTCCGTCCCCAGAGGACAGGGGTCCTGTCCTGGCACCAGAGCCTCCGGGCCGTGCTCTCTGTCCCTCGGTCCCTCCAGCTGGGAACCCCGGGGAGTCCCGCTGCACAGGGGCGAGGGCCTTGCAAGGAGAACGTCCGCCCCCCCCACGTCTGTGGCTTTGACTACAAAGTGCCATGATTTTCCCGTCTGGCTCATGCCGCCGGCCTTCCTGGCAGATTTTGTTTTCCCTCGAGATGAAACCGATTCTGGTCTGCAAACCAGCAGACTCCCTGCATTCGCTCTGTGAGGGGTGGTCCTGACCCGGCACCTCCTGGTCCAAGTCCCCGATGCCACCCCACCTCCGTGGCCGCATCTCTCATCCCTGGGCCCCCATTCAGCACACGGCACCCCCAGCTCCCCTGCAGCTCCAGGGACCTGCTGAGCCCGGGGCCCCAGCCGGCCACCTGTTCCCCAGGTCCTGCCTGCAGCCCCAGGCCCTCAACCAGCCTGGGAGGGGCGGTGAGGATGGGGGTTGACAGAGGGGTGCAGACACCAGGTGGGCACTCCGCCCCCACACCCGCCTCCCCTCTCCCGGGAGGAAATGCCGAGAGCACCCAGTCTGTGCTGATATCAGCTCCTGGAGGGCTCAGCCTGTGCATGCGGCCACCAGAGGGGACCCGTCTACAGGGTGGTAGGCAGAACAGGCCTCCCAGGGCAGCTGGGTGCCCACCTGGCCCAAAGCCATCCTTCAGCTCCCCCTTGCCCCTTCTGAAGGGGAGCCAGGTATGGTTTCCGCCCAGCCCCGCTGCCTGTCTTGGGAGGCCGCATGGCGGTCGCCCTCTGCTGGCCAGTTCCTGTCACTGCAGAAAGTAAGAGTCACCCTGCCACCCAGTGCCCACTGGGAGCCCCCAGCACATCCTTCCCATTCCACAGGGCAGAACCAGGCCTGGGCGCTTCCCTCCGCTGGGATGGGGCAGAGCTGGACTGGGAACCAGGTCGGTCTCTGCCGCTGACGTGTGTGGTCCCCGTGTTCACGAACCCAGGAGGCTCGGGGGCCCGCTGTGCCTGTGTAACTGTGGCTGTACCACCAGAGGCCTCTTCAGGGCCAAAGCTGGGACGTGGCGGCCAGGACCTGTCCGCAGCCTCTAGGATTGGAGCCCTCTGCTCCTTCCTCCACACGCTGCAGGGACATCCCGCCAGACGCTCTGTTCAGAAATAAGGGGTCCCTTGCCTCCAAATGGGCAACCGACTGAGGCCTGCGGGGGTGGAGGCGGCCTCTGAGCCGGCTCCCAGTGGGCTGAGGCAGAAGGTGCCGGAGCCCAGGCTCCAGTGGAGGCGGCAGGAAGGCAGCGGGCTTTGCTCGGGCTCAGGCTTAGCACCGAGCCCGGTACCAGGTGCTCAGGGTCCAGCCGAGTGGAAGTCTTTTTCTTCACTCTGGACACCCCAACTTGCAGTCACGTGTCCAGAGCGGCCCTCCCCACGGCCCTTCCTGAGAAGCCAAGATTAGGCTGGCAGGGGGGGGAGGCGGGGGGGGGGGACCCTGGAGTAATGGCAGGCCTGGAGAAGACTTTTGGGGGCCCAGAATGAGGAAAGAGAACACAGGGGTCTACGTAGACAGGGGACAATGAGCCAGCATCTGGCCCTGGGAGGGGGACGGTGATGGCCTGGCTGCTCCCTTACCACATCCGAGGGGCATGGGTAAGCGTTCACCTGGCGACCGAGGGGACTGCCGCCTGCGCTTCTCCGCAGAGGCCCAAGGCCCAAGGCCGCCTTGCCGCCCAGCCCCGCCGTGGGCCCTGCTGGGTCTGCTGAGTGTTCCCTGGTGGGCCAGGCCCCTCTCTGCACAAAGGCACCGCCCTTCCCGCCTCTGTGTGGCCGACGGAGGCTGCAGGGGCTCCGAGTGCCTGGTCTTAGCCTTCTCATCTGCAGAATAGGGCTGTAAACAATAGCCTTATGCCAGGGCCGCAGGGGGAGTTAGATAAGATGATGGATGGGAAGTGCTTCGCACACACCGGGCTGCTGCGGGGCTCATGAATGGCGGCCGCTGTTATCGTAGTTGTTAAATGGAGGGACTCCGGGAACATGCCAGCCTAGGGCAGGCTCCTCATTACTGCTCTGGCCTGGGCTAATGAGGCCGCGGTAATGGCCGCTCACGCTGCGGGCCTCCGACAAAAGGACTCGGTGGTCCTGGATGAGCCCAACGAAGTGAGAAGTGAACGGGGCATAATGTGACACTCAGGGCCCAGGGGGCTCAGCCCGATGCAGGGACTGGGCCTGGGGAGGACCCTCCAGCTGCGGCTCCAGGTGCTGAGGGGCCCACAGGCTAGAGACCCGGGCTGAGAGGCCACCTTCCTCCTGCTTCGAGGTGGGTCAGCCAAGAGCCTTCGGACACAAGCCCGGCTCCCCCGCCTTCGCTGACGCGGCCTGGGCCCCTCCAAGCGCCCGGCGGTGCTCTGTGTGCTGGGCGCCCGCCTGCACAACAGAGCCCGGGACCTCATACCTCAGGAGGCCAGCGGGGAGGCAAACCGGAACCCAAACAGAAAATACATCGAGTCTCGGATGGTGAGAAATGATCTGGAGAAAGCCGAAACCGGTTTGGCTCAGTGGTAGAGCGTCGTTCTGTGGACTGAAAGGTCCCAGGTTTGATTCTGGTCAAGGGCATGTACATTGGTTGCGGGCACATCCCCGATAGGGGGTGTGCAGGAGGCAGCTGGTCCATGTTTCTCTCTCATCGACGTTTCTAACTCTCTATCCCTCTCTCCTCCTCTCTGTAAAAAAATCAATAAAATATGTTTAAAAAAAAAAAGAAATGATCTGGAGAAAAAGAGATCACGGAAAGGGACATGGAGGCAGGGGTACTTTTTTTTTTTTTTTTACAGAGAGGAAGGGAGAGGGATAGAGAGTTAGAAACATCGATTCAGCTGCCTCCTGCACACCCCCAATTGGGGATGTGCCTGCAACCAAGGTACATGCCCTTGACCAGAATCAAACCCGGGACCCTTCAGTCAGCAGGCCGCTCTATCCACTGAGCCAAAACGGCTTGGGCTCAACTCTTTCTTGTAAAAATGTTTAAATAGGTGCAAAAAATGCTTGGTGGCTCAGTGGTTAGACCGTCAGTCCACACACTGAAGGGTCCTGGGTTCAATTCCCGGTCAAGGGCGCATACCTGGGTTGCAGGTTCTATCCCCAGCCCTGGAGGGGCATGTGCAGGAAGCAACCAATCGCTGTCTCTCTCTCACATTAGCCCCTGCCTCCTTCCCTCCCTCCCTCCTACTTTCTCTAAAAATCAATGGAAAAATATCCTCTCCTGTGGATTTAACAAAACAGAACAAACAAGCAGACTAGTTTATCAAGCCTCACCGCTCAGGCATCGAGCGCCAACCACTGCCCGTCTTGTTCAGCCTGCACCTCCACCCGGAAAGTGGCAGCTTGGTGGTGCACAGGCCGTTGAATAAAGAACAACTGAATTTATTTAAGGAAAAGGGGGTGGGAGGTGGGATACCCGAAGGGAAGGGCTGCACTGCTCTGAGCCAAAGCTGATGGGGTCCATGATGGCAGCAGAGACAGACTTAGGGCCGGGACAGAAGGAAGGGCAGTGGGGAAGCCGGGCCGGGCTGCTCTGGCCACTGGGAAGTCAGAGAGACAGGGGCCGGGAGCCGGTCCTGGGGGTGAGCCCGGGAGGGAGGAGCTGCCGCTGTCCGTTGCTCCCCAGGTTGCAAGTTTCCCGGGGTCCTTCAGAGGTTGGGGATGTGCCAGTGCAGGAATGGCACTGGGTCCTTGGTCCCCAGCATTTCTCTCTCTCAGTTGGAAGTCTTAGGGGAGGTCTTCATAGAATAGTCAGCTTCCCAGGTGTGGCCTTCAGGTTCCCGGCCTCCTGATTGGCCGGTGCCAGGGCTGGTGATCATTAGTCAATAGGCCGCACGGAGGCCTCCGCACCACCTCTCTGGTTTTGCAGCTTCTCTGGGCCTGGAGCGGGGGCCTAGAGGTGATCTCTAGGGAGGAAAGGATCAGGGATCCAAACAGCACGACCAGTGACACGCTGAGTGGGGATAGGTCACCTGTGGGCAAGCTGCTTGTTTCCCCAGTTTTGCCCCGGGCTAGGCATTGGGGCTTTCTGCCCTGGGGAGCTTCCTGGCTCTGCTCTCCTGGCTCGGACACACCTGCTATGTTGTTTAGAAGCAAATCTCCTTTCAGGGCGGAGGGCGAGATTCCAGCTGAGACCCCAGGAGACAAGGAAGCCAGCGGAGGAGGCCAGCCCTGCGGCGACGGGAGGTGAGCGTTCCAGGCCGAGGGGCGGAAGCCTGGCCCGGTGTTTGAAAGACCAGGCTCTCAGGCTCTGCCCCTGGGGGCTGCGGAGCCTCACAGGAGCCTCTGAGCTGCCCGGAACCAGGTTTTGTGACCTGGGAGTCGGGGCTGAGGCCCTATCGGCGGGCATGTGCAGGGGTGGGGGGAGAAGCCCTGTGTCTCATAAAGGGGAGGGGTGCGGCAGAGCCCACGTCCCCGCAGGCAGGTCTGGCCTGAGAGGAACTCCGTGAGTTGGTGGAGATGAGACAAGACCCCTGCGGTCTCCAAGACAGGTGGAGGTTAGGGAGGGGCCAGAGAGCGATTTCCAGAAGGCTATGCGGGGCGGGACTCGGTCTAGTCGCCATAGTGATGGGGAGGGCTGTCTGTGTTTGCTGGCCCACCCCTCACCCCTACCACCCTCTGTGGATGGGCCATGGGGTCCCAGGCTGGAGAGACAAGGGAAGGGCTGAAGGCTGAATGGCCAACTGTTCTCGGAGAGGCTTGGCCCCCGATAAAGACCCTTATCATGGCCACCTCCACCTCCCTCCCAGGGTGATTATCACCCAGAGGGCCTTTTGGGGGGGGGCCACAAAGAGCCCCTCCATTCCCATCCTCCAGGCGGGATAATGGGCCATTCACACTGTGGGACCCCAGCCCACACCTGGGCTCTGCAGCCCCATTGTCCCGGCTGGCCGACTGGGGTGTCCCTGGCAGGGAGGCTGGCCCCCAGCTGGAGCCCTCCTGGCCCTCCCCCCACCTCTCCAGCCGTCTGGACGTGGGGCCTGATTTGGGGGGAGGCGGCCGCCATTCATCCCACAGCCCTCCACCCAATCTCCCTCCTCTTGAAGTCCTCGCAGGGCAATGGGAAAATGGGAAGGAATAATTAGGAAAACCATTAGTGTCTCAAGGCCCATCTGAGAGGGATTAAAGGATTAGAGCCTTCCCACCCAAATCTCCCACTTTAAGGTTGTTGTGCGGGTTTTGTTTCCAGGACGTTTTTTTCTCTCCTTTTCCCCTGGGTTGGGGAGACTGGAGCCTTGGTGGACCCTTCCCTCCGAGCTGCAGATAAAAGTCAGGACATTGAAGTTCGGGCAGAGAAAAGTGAAAGCAGGCTGCGGGGGGGAGGAGGGGGCTTCCCAAGCTCTCCGGCCACCTTGGGCCACTCCTGGGACGTGAGTGGGGAGGGGAGGGGGGTGCAGAGGCCGGGCAGGGCCGGAGGAAGCCCGGACAGACCTCTGAGAGCCAACCGGCTCCTCTGAGGGCCAGCCCTGCTTGCCGGGCCGCCTACCAGCTCCTTCGAGTCCTAGCCGTGGCCCCGCGGCCTCTCTTGCCCTGATTAAGTCCAACTGAGGCAACTGGGACAAGGGGCGGCTTGCCGTTCATCCTGCTCTGAGGGCGGAGGCCGGGGAGGGGCGGGCACAGGGGGCAGGGGCGAGACTGCAGCAGCAGAGCCTGATGGGCTCTCCCTGGCTTCCTATGTCCGCTGAACAGCTCCTGGGAGCGCCTGGGAGCGAGGCGGGTGTGAGGGGTGAGACGCCTGCAGAGGCGCAGCCTCCTCCGTCGGAGGCCTTAGGGACCATCCCGGGAAGATGGAACTATTGGTACATTTTATTGATGAAAGTGCTCCGAAGGCCTGGCACCTCGTAGGTCCTCAGTCACTGCGAGGGGCATGTTCTCCTCAGAGGCATCATCCTCTTTCTCCAGAGAGTGTTCCACGGTCCCCCTGAATGGTCCCCTAACCGCTGGAACCATGAAAATCCTCCATCTCCTGGCTGAGGGCAAGAGGGAGCTGAGGAGGTGCCAAGAGCTCGGGGGGCTGGAAAGCAGAGATGTGCATTAGGGTGCTCGCCCCAGTTCTCCCTGAGGCTTCCCATGCTCCACCCCACCTGCCCCGAAGGTCCTGGGAAGAGAGATGCCGCATCGCTGGCTCACACAATCACACACACACACACACACACACACACACACACCCCGGCCCTGGTTTCAGTCTGGGGTCCCCAGGAGTGAAGGTTGTCCTTCTACTTCTCCAGAAGACTCAGCTAAGTCCCCCGGAGCCTCTGAGCCTGTGCCTGGCAGGGCCTGAGGCCAGAGGGAGGCCTGGCAGGGGCAGCCTTCCCCGGGTGGAGGCAGGCGGGAGTCACCGTCACTCTGGCACAGGTGGTGGTGGGGGGGGGGTGATAGGTGCTGGCGCTGCAGCCAGCTACCCATTGATGATCGAATTTACTAATGGTCCTGATTAGCAACTGCCAACAGGAGGCCCTGTGCTAAGTCCAGCAATAATCGAGGCTTGCCCTAACTGGTTTGGCTCGGTGGATGGAGCGTCAGCCTGCGGACTGAAGGGTCCCAGGTTTGATTCCGGTCAAGGGCATGTACCTTGGTTATGGGCACATCCCCGGTGGGTGGTGTGCAGGAGGCAGCTGATTGATGTTTCTCTCTCATCAATGTTTCTAACTCTCTATTCCTCTCCCTTCCTCTCTGTAAAAAAAATCAGTGAAATATATTTTAAAAAGAATAATATTAAAAAAAGAATAAGAATCGAGGCTTGAGGGGCGTGGCCAGGAAGGTGGCTGGCTTGTCCACACAGTGTCCAGTGCACAGCAGAGGCCCCGCCTGAATGGCTGGAAATGAGAAGAAGGGGGACCCTACCCCCTACTCACCCCCGTTTCCCACGGAGGGTGCCTTGACCCTCCAAGGACACAGCCACCTCAGACGGTGTTGGGACGAAGTGAAAAGTGAGGGTGGCAGGGAGGGAGGCCTCCTTCTGGGCCTCAGAGCCAGAGCTCAGGCGCAGCCGGGGGAGAAGGCGAGCGGCAAAGCCCAGTGCAGTGAGCTAGAAGGGATTGGGAACAAGCTCCCAGTGTCCCCGCCACATTCCTGCTCTGAGGAGACGGAGATGGATGGGCTGAGCTGGCTCACACAGACCCGGTTTCAGTTTGGAGTGTGTGTGTGTGTGTGTGTGTGTGTGTGTATATGAGGGGGGGGAGAACGACAGTTTCAAAGCACTTCCTCTCCAGCCTCAGCCCAGCTGGGCCTGCCTGGGTCCGGCCGCAGGACCAGGCCCCGCAGAGCAGACCCAGGGGCCCTGCAGTGCAGCCAGAGGGACAGGGCCGCCCGGGGGGGGGGGGGCGGGGGGGCGCGGCGGGAGGTGTGCCCTGGGGTCCAGGCTGGGGAGGCCCAGCCCTGTGTGGAGACACGTGGCTGTCAGGGGTGCATTTCCATGAAACTGGGGGGCCCAGGTCAGAATGCTTTGAAGCAGAGACCCAGCCAAGAGAGCAGGAGGGGAAGAAGCTGCAGGAGGACCCCTCCCGAAGGTGGGCAGTGGGCAGAGCGCCGCGGCTTCCCTGGCACCCCAGCCCAGTCCCCTGGTCTGCCTTTACGTCCCCCACAGGCTCCCCCAGGCAGCCAGGCTCTGCTGCCCCCCCCCCACTTCAACCCTGCCCGCACCCCCAGGACGGACCATGGCCCCTGGTCTCCGCCAGGAGCAGAAGAGGAGGGAAGAGCTCGGCTCCCTGGAGGGCTGGGCCAGCCATAAGGGGAATAGGCTCGCAGGTAGCTGGGACCCGCCTCCAGGAAGACTGCCGGCCCTGCCAGCATCCCCCCCCTCATCCTTCTTCCTCCCTCCCTCAGCCCCCTCCTGCCACGCTGGGCTGGAGACCGGGGCTCCCTGAGGCAGGTGTTGCCCTGGTTGGTTTTGTCCCCCCTAAACCTCGACGGGTCCTAGAAGCATCCCCGCACCGTCTCCGAGACAGCGTCTCCCTGCGTGGCCTCCACCGCCCTCGACCTAAGTCTCCACGGCATTTAGAAAAGAGGGACTGGGTCCGGCACTTCCTGGAGCTCAGCCTGACCCCTGTGCTGCCCAGAGGCAGGGGCCGGGGCCCAGCGGAAAGGGACCTGCCCTGAGCACAGAGCGCCCTGCCCTGGCCAGGCTTCTCCTTCGGGGCTGGGCCCACAGCATCTGGGGTGGGCACAGGCTCCTGGGTTGGGGCAGGCAGAGGGACTTGCTGCTTTCACGCGTGGGAGGGGGCTTTCTGTGGCAACCCCGCCCCCCCGCGCACACACACATCATTGGATACGTTCGGTCCAGTCCCGCCCTGGCCGGCTTTCCTTCGCTGGTGGCGGACAGCAGGGAGACGGGCAGGGACGCCTGGGCTGGCCTTGGGCTCAGAGTGAGAGGATCCCTGGGCATCTGAACAGTGACAGCCCGCTCTGGGGAAGCCAGGGGTGTTTGCCTTAGGGCAGTGGTGGGCAAACTGCGGCTCACGAGCCACATGCAGCTCTTCGGCCCCTTGAGTGTGGCTCTTCCACAAAATAGCACGTACCCTAATTAAGTTGATAACAATGTACCTACCTATCGAGTTTAAGGTTAAAAAATTCGGCTCTCAAAAAAGAAATGTCAGTCGCTGTACCTGTTGATACTTGGCTCCGTTGACTAATGGGTTTGCCGACCACGGCCTTAGGGGTTCTGGAAGGGAACTGGCTCCAGGGACCTGTGAGATTCCACTGGCTCAGGCCGCGTGAAAGGGGACAGAGATTGAGGAGGGGCGTGGCCAGCAGGTAGGGCGGTGGGCAGAGCACCAAGGAGGGACCAGGTTTAACGTCCAAGAGAGGAGCCTCCCTCGGCGGGAGGACCAGGTGGCTGAGAGCCGGCTGGGCAGTGAGGCTGCGGCCCCCCAGGTCTGGCCCTCCTCGGGGTGCAGGCGGGCAGGTGACCGGCGCTCCTGGGCCCACGGGCTGGCCTGAGCCGCTCCCGCCCTCCTCCCGGCGGCTGGGGGGCAGACAATGGCGCTCTGTCCTGGCGGCAGCTCATCCCTATGCAGGACCCACTCCCCATCCCGGCCTCTCAGGCGGGAGTTCTCACAGGCTGCGGCATTTGCATAGCCGGCTCGCCGCCCGGAGACATTGGCCCGCATTGTTCCCGCTTCCCGGCGGCGGGCGCAGGGGCCGGGCCGGGCCGGGCGGCGGGCAGACAAAGGAGGGGGCGCGGAGCCGGGAGGCGGTGGGCCGGCCGTCCTGACGGTGGGAGAGAAATATCGAGCTGAGGTGGGGGGTCGCGGCTGCCCGGTCTGTCTGCCCCCGGACGGCTACCGCCCCCCACTTTGGACACCCAGGCCGCGTCTAATTCCTGCCGCGCTGGGGCGGCTGCGCGCCGTGATGTGAATCCCAATGAGGGGGGGTGGAGGGGTCGGGTCTCAGGCCTCCTTTCCCAGGCCGCCTGGGCCTGGGGCCGGGTCCTCCAGAGGTCACAGGAGCCGCTCCCAGCCCCTGGCCCAGGGGGGCCCAGCCGCACAGGCACAGAAGCACCCCGAGGCCCAAGGTCCCCCACCCAGATCTCTGGGCAGGCACTGCACCCACATACACATGTGCCAAGAGGGTGGCCACTTCCGGAAACCATGCTCTCCATCCTCTGGCTCTGCTGGCTCTGCACCGAGGGCCCCCGGGGCCGCCGGCCCCCAGCAGCAGGGCCCCGGGAGCAGCTCCAGGGCCAGTGTCCTCCCTCGTCCGTCATCGTTCCGAGCTCAGGCTCTGGTGCCGGACAGAGTTCACGAGCGGAAGTGTCCGCCGGCCCCGCCCTGAGAGGAATGATGGCGGTGATCGGAGGGGCCGTCCCTGATGGGCATCGTCCCGAGGGGGCGAGGAAGGAGCCCCTTGGCCCCTGTCCCTGCCACCTTCCTGACCTGCTCCTGGTCACCCCGTGGACCCAGCCTGAATGGATGGGCCACGGTGTCGGGACCAGCAATGCTAAGTCAGAGCCTGCGGAGGAGACGGGGGAGGTTGGTGCTGGCTCAGCCCCCGTGGGGATCTCACAGGTCCCTGGAGCCAGCTCCCTTCCAGAACCCTAAGGGAGGCGCTCTCGCTTCCCCAGAGAGGGCTGGTCCACCGCCCGAGGGCTCCAAGGTTGGTCCTGCCCACTGAGCTCCCTGACCACCGGTGATGGCTCAGCCCCACTAAGCGGAACAGTCTACGGGTGGCCCTCCAAGGCGCTAGTCATTAGACGCAGTGATAAGCCAAGGGCCCGTCTTAGGAGAGGTCACCTCCCGACGGAGTGCCCTGAGCCGTGGGGCCAGCGCGGGCAACTTCCGGCCGCAGGAGGGCTCCCGGGGTGACAGGGCCTGGAACTGCCCGGCCGCGGGAGAGGCAGGCCGCGGTTTGTGGGACAGCGGGCTCTGTCCTTGCTTGGGGGCCTCTGGGTGGGTCATCCGGGACCCGTGGCCTTTCCTTTGGAAGCTGGCTGGATAACTGCTCTCCACCAGAGAGCTCAGTTGTCCCTCCTCCAGGAAGCCTTCCTGGGTTGAGAGGAGAGCAGTGACTAGCCTTTGTCTCAGCACTGGGGGAGCTTTAGCTGTGGCCAAGGAGGAACCAGCAGTGTAGGTCGAGAAAATGTAGGGGTCATGGATAAATGAATGTTCACAGCTTTCCCCACCCAGGAGGAGGGGGGACGGGAGGGATCTCATCCTATCCTTGCATCTCCCTCGCCTGACGTCTTCAGATCTGGGGACTGCTTGGGGAGTTTTGGGACAGAGCAGGTCGGCGGGACTGGGAGCCAAGACCCCAGAGTGGGGGGATGCATGCGGGCTGGGGCCTCAGTTCTCTCAAACTCCCGCCCGCCCAGCAGGGGCTGGCAGGACTGGGGACCTCTTTGCAGATTCAGCAGCCATCCTTATGTCTCAGCACCAGAGTCTCCCCCAACAAACCTACCCCGGCCACACTGGGCAGGGATGGTTCCCATCAGGGCTTGTCCCTCAGCTGCCCTCCCCTCTCAACTCTGCGCCTGACCTCTCTCCCCAGCCAAGCCCAGTCCACCCGACCGCAGTGAGGACGGAGCCTGATGGGGCACCTGGGACTGGGCCGGCTCCCAGAAACCCCTCCGCTGCCTCCTTGGGAGTCTAGGTCTGAATGGGTCTTGGTCGTGGGGGAGAAAGATCCGGAGTCATGCTCAATTCCTGCTAGAAGCTTTGGGGACAGAGGGAGGTCCCAGGTCTTCGGGGTTGGGGAAGGAGTTTGGAGGGATGATTTCTCTGTTGGATGAGATCGGAAAGCCCTAGCACCCGCCTGACATGGAGTGGGGGCTGGGAGCTCAGAAAAGGTTGTGGCACGAGTGGTGAGGATCAGAGCTGAAGCAGCCTGGAAGGGTGTTAGGCTACAGGAAGAACTTCCATTCTCGAAGGACGAGGGGCCAGAAAGCCTCCTCCTCCTCTGCTGGGTCTGGAGTGCCCTCTGGTGGTCAGATGACTTGAAGCAGCAGGAGGCTCTTCTCAGAGGCAACTCGCGAGAGGTGGGTGGGACAGGGATGCCAGGCGGTGGCTGGCTGCCTCCAGCTTCTGAGGAGTGAACGGCAAAGAACTCCTGATGCCCCTCTCGGGCCCTGTGGGGGCCCTCTTCCTACTCTGCTCAGAAGCTGCCCAAGAGGAGGGTCAGAGTGACAGCAGCCCCAGGTGCCTGGAGGAGTGAGCTCCCTGCCTCCTCAGGCAGGCAGGCCCATGCGGGGTACCCACCTGGCAGAACTCAGCATCCCAGAGGGCGCTCCAGAGACCCAGAGAGGCGAGACGTCTCCCACCCCAAGTGTCTAACGCTGCGAGTGAGAGGGTGGGAGGGACTCCCCGAACCCCCCTGAACCCCGTGCACAAGGAAGGAGTCGGCGTCCCTGGTGACAGTGGCGTTTATCACCGCGGAGAGCCAGGCCCTGCCACCCGGAACGGTGTGAGGTTGGGCCAGGGGTCAGCAGTCCCCTGGGGGCCTCACTTGCAGGTTGTGGGGGGGGGGGTGAGGCTGCTGGGAGGGTCTCCCCTCACTGCGGCCAGTTAGAGCCCTGCACCTCCTCCGTCTCCCGCGCCTCCCACAGCCCTTCCCCGAGTGCTGCCCGCGGGAAAGAGGCTCTTTCTGACGCGGGACTTCCTTTGTGCAGCGGGAAGGAAGGCCGGGAGCGACAAAAGAACTTTCTGAGCGTAGCCAGGCATTCTCTTCCAAAAGGAGAGCATCCTTTCAGGGGCTGGAAGCGAGTCAGGCCTGCGTGTCTAGTTCTTCCTCCTTCAGCGGTCCCTGGGCTTCATCTTCGTGCTCCCCAGGCACCTGGAGGGCGGGGGGGTGGGGAGGGAGATAAAGGGGTGGCTCAATGCTCCAGCTCAGGGGCACACAGCTCAGGGGCACACCCCCAAGGAGAATGAGCAGCAGGGAAGGAAAGAGGCAGGTTGGGTCACAGGAAGGGGGCGGGCAGGGGGACAGGGCCCTGTGGGCGGAGGGGCTGCAGCTCGGTCTCACCTCCCAGTAAACCCGGTCCTCGTAGCACTGCGAGTCCGGAGGGGCGTCCAGAAAGGGCAGCTTGAGCATGCACCCTGGCGGCGGTCGGGGAAGACGGTGAGGCTTTTTGCTGTCCCGTGGGAGAGAGTGCCACCCAGGGGCACGGGCACAGAGGAGCCGGGGGGCCTGGGGTCAGCGTGATGGCTACCCGCCTGGCCCAGGCAAGTCACAGCCGTATTTGTTGAGCACCTACTGTGCGCCAGATGCCAGGCAAAGGGCTTGACAAGCATTCCCTTGCCGAGTAATCGTAGTGACCCTGGAGGTGCACGTGATCCCTGTGCTACAGAGAAGGAGCTGAGGTTCAGAGAAGTTAAGGAATTCATTCACCTTTTGCACGGTTAACCGGTAAGGAACCAAATGGTGATTCTCTCGTGAACCACAGCTGCTTCCTGTGGCCTCCTGTCCAGGAGGGGTGCGGAAAGTGTGGACTGAATAGTAATTAGGTGAATGAATGAATTGAACCTTGTCTGAGAGGGAAAGTCCCACACTTGTCTGAGAGCAGGAGGGTGAAGATGCGTCTAAGCTTTTGTCTTGAAGACCCAAAGGACCAAGGCCAGCCACCAGGCAGGACTGCCTGAGCCAGCGTTCATGGGCAGTCAGCCTCAGTGGAAGTTTTCTGTGCTGCAATCTAGGCATAAGCCAAGCCACCTCCTTGGCCCCCTACCCCGAAGGGGGAACCATATACACAGCCCGCCATCTCCTTCAGGGGCTCAGCCTGAGCGTGGACTGCCCTCTAGTGGGTGGAGGGAGCAGCGCAAGGGAGCCACAGAACCAGAGCAGAGGACCCCAACCCAGCCCCTTGCTGAGGGCTCCCCTCTCCTTGGCACCAGGAAGAGACAAATGCCCACTTGCCCCTCCTTACCCGGAGGAGGTCACCCCGAACTCTGCAGCCCCGCCCGCGCCCTGCACAAAGGAGGTGCTCACTGAATATCTGGGTAAAGAAATGTCCGGGGGATGGGTTCCCACGGCCTTCCCTCCAGAGGACCCCCTTCCTCCGTCTCCTGCCACCCCCCCACCCCCAGCCACGATCACTCACCTCCGACAGCCCCGCCCACAGAGGCCAGCGTCAGGGTGACGAACAGTCCCAAGAGCTGGTGCATGGCCTGAGACAGGGCAGTGCGCTGGCCCGCGGCGATGAGGGGAAACACGCTGTGGAGGCTGAGCGTGTGGGGAGGCGGGCGGTCAGTGCAGCCGCTGGAGGGCCTCGGGGGGACCCATCAGGCTGAGTCTCCTCTTGGCCCCGGTCAGGCCCGGTCTGGAACCCCCGCCCACCCTCAGGTGACAGCGGACACCCACCTACCCTCTCGAGACCCAGTCTGAGGGTCACTTCTGCCTGCCCTCTCCTCTGAGCCTTGATGTGCAGAAGTCATTCTCTCCCCCTGACCCCTTACACTATTTAAATCATTGGCTCGGTGACCTGCCAAACCTGACCAGGGACCAGGAAGGCAGTCCCCCCGGCTGGTCTGGCTCACTCTGGTTTCCTCAGCTCCCAGAATAGGGATGCATAAGTGAAAATGCTTTTTTTTTGTTGGTGCCCATCGCGGGGGAGAGGGTGAGGTCATTCCAAGGGTTAATGTGGATCAGTGGGGCGGGGGGGGGGGGGGACACTTACCCATCTCCGTAAGCTTCACGCGTGGCCAGCCCTGCCACGAGGACCCCCACGAGGGCTCCCAGAACCCCCGGCATCCCATGAAGGTTGTGGACACCACATGTGTCTTGAACTTTGATTTTTGACTCCAGGATGGGCTGGAGGGCAGGACACCCACAGTGAGTCTCGTGTGGCCCTCCCCCCCGGGCTTGCCGGAGAGGTGGGGGGAAGGCCCCCGAGGACCCCTCCTGCCCAGGGCGGGGGGGCGTCTGTACCGTGAGGAACTTGTACCCCAGCGTGGAGACGGTCCCGGCCAGGAAGCCAGCTGCCAGGGCCCCGAAGGGCGTGAGCGTCATTTCACTCGCGGTCCCCACCACAACGCCCCCGGCCAGCGCTGCGTTCTGGACGTGGACCTGAGGGAGCCGGGGAGAGCGGGGCATTGGAGGCCCTTCCCCCACGGTCACACCCACACCCAACCCAGGCCCGTCCGCCCCGGGGGCGCCCACTGCCTCTGGAAGTCCCCCGCCATCTAGCCATCTAACCTCCGACCCTCCTGCTGCTGTGCCACCGGCTCACACCCTGACCCCCCGCCGCCCGCGCGGGTGGGACTCCCTGCGCCCCCGGAGCACAGGCCCTGCAGGGGCCCAGACCTCCCCCCCCCCCCCCCGCCCCAGTTCCTCCCTCCGCTTCTCCCGAGGCCTCCCTCCCATTCCCGTACCATGTCCAGCCGCCCGTCCCTCCCGATGAGGGCCGACAGGGCGAAGGTGCTGAGGGTGCTGGCGGTCAGGGAGTAGTAGGTGTTGAGGACCGTCCGGTGCTGCCCGTCCCCCAGCGGGGTGGGTGCAGAGTTGAAGCTGGGCCAGAAGATCCACAGGAAGATGGTCCCTGCGTGCGGGGAGAGGGAGGCAGCAGAGTGAGAGGAGGGAAGCGGCTCCCCACGGGGCACAGGCTGTGTGACTGCAGAGAAGTCACCCCTCTCGGCAGCCTCGGTGTCCTCCTCTGTGAAGTGGGGATAATCACGCCTGCCTCGCGGAGTGAGGACTGAATGAGGCGACACACAGGAAGTGCTTAGGAGGTACTCAATGCTCAACACAGCAGCTACGGAGGGGTGCTGGCCCACGAGGGAGCCACTTCATTGAAAACCAGAGGGTTGAGGGTTGTTGTTGTTTTGTTTTGTTTTAATATATTTTATTGATTTTTTTACAGAGAGGAAGGGAGAGGGATAGAGAGCTAGAAACATCGATGAGAGAGAAACATCAACCAGCTGCCTCCTGCACACCCCCCACTGGGGATGTGCCCGTAACCAAGGTACATGCCCTTGACTGGAATCGAACCTGGGACCTTTCAGTCCACAGACTGATGCTCTATCCACTGAGCCAAACCAGTTTCAGCTAGGCTTGTGTTTTTTTTTTAAGTATCAGGAAAGGGCCGGCACCGGTTTGGCTCGGTGGTCCCGAGCTGAAAGGTCCCGGGTTCGATTCCGGTCAAGGGCATGTGCCTTGGTTGCGGGCATATCCCCAGTGGGGGTGTGCAGGAGGCAGCTGGTCGATGATTCTCTCTCATCGACGTTTCTAGCTCTCTATCCCTCTCTCTTCCTCTCTGTGAAAAGTCAATAAAATATATTAAAAATAAATAAATAAATAAATATCAGGAAAGGAAAGATGAAAAAAAAAAAAAAGACAAAGTGCTCTGCATTTCAGGCACTAAGCTGGGTCCTGGGTCTGCGTGTCAGGAAAATAATTTGGTTTATAACCTCAATGACTTCCTAGGAAGGTGGACTCTGCAGCATGCAGGAGAGGCCGCTGTCTGCCGAGCACTGGCTGGGCTGGGCTGGGCCCGGGCGGTTCAGGGTAAGAGCCCTGCCTGTCCATAGGTTCCCAGGTCAGTCCTGGGGGCGAGGGAGGAGGGCCCGGGGCACAGTGAGGGAAGGCTGGGACCGTTCAGGTAGGGTGAGCTTGGCAGGGGGCTGGAGGGCCTGCCCCTTGGTGCTGAGAGGCCCGTGGGTGTGCCAGGTAACGTGTCCCTGCCCCCCACAGCCTGCCATGAATCCCCCCGCCACTCGCCCACGGGCGCTCAGAGGAGAGAGTGGGGAGGAACAAGGAAAGGCCACGTGTCTGTGTGGGAGGAGCTGGCGGCGGAGGAGAGCTGAGCATGCAGGCCTCTGGGGTCGCACAGAGATCTTGGGGAAGTCTTGGGGCTTAAAGCCAATGGATCCGGGTCTTTCAGAGCCAGGAGGCCTCCGCTGCACTAGGGTTACATGCACTCTGTTTCACAGCAAACCCGGAGCACGAACTACAAAGCCAGCCTCTCCCCAGTTATTCCTCAATACTATCCCCCCACACACAAATGATTAGCCCGGCCCGTGTGGCTCAGTGGTTGAGCGGCGACCCATGAACCAAGATTTCCCTGGTTCTAGTCCCAGTCAGGGCACAAGCCCAGGTTTCGGGCTGATCTTCAATAGGGGGTGTGCAGGAGGCAGCCCATTGATGTCTCTTTCTCATCGATGTTTCTATCACTCTATCCTTCTCCCTTCCTCTCTCTCTCAAACCAGTAAACACACACACACACACACACACACATATATATATATGTATGTATGTATATACACACACATATATGAAATATATATATATATATATATATATATTTTTTTTTAACAGTCAAATTTAGCAGTGGGGGTAAAAACATATCTTTAAAACAAAGTCAGTTCCTTTCCTGGCTCTTATGAAGATAGAGAGAGGAGCAGAGGCCAGGGGGGAGGTACCTGCTTAAGACACGGGCTGGTGACTGGTGCTCACAGGTCAGGCCCTACTGTTCCCGGGGGAGACGCACCACCTCCAACCCTCAGCCCCAGGGGGGGCTTTGGAAGGAAGTGTCCTTAGGCGTGGGAGGTGCCCTGGAGACAAAGGCCTGGGGGTACGAGGTGGGAGAGCCTAGTGGGAGAGAGATGGGGTTGGGAGGGCGGGGGAGGGCGAGGGGCTGGGTGTCAGCCTGGTGAGTCTTGGTTCTGACTTGGGGGTGGGGAGCCCCGGAGGGTTTAAGAAGGGTCGGTTCTGACTTGGGGGTGGGGAGCCCGGAGGGTTTAAGAAGGGTCGGTGCCAACGGTTTTTGAAAGGCACCTGGGAATGGTCCTCAGGGCCTGCGCGCCCGGGCTGAGTCCTGAGAACCAGCCATGAAACTGCCGAGGGGGAGGGGCACAGGTCCCTGAGTCTCCAGGAGAATCCAAGTAGGAAGGGAGTTCTCAGCCAGAACCCTGAGACCTGGCCTGGCGATCATCCTCTCTGCACTGGTCCCCACCCCACCCCACCCTGGCAGGCCTCACCGATCATGGCAAAGAGGTCCGAGTGGTAGATGGAGCCCTGGCGGTGCTTGCTCTTCTCCAGCTTGGGCCGGTAGAGCACCCGCGAGAGGACCAGCCCGAAGTAGGCACCGAAGGTGTGGATGGTCATGGAGCCGCCGGCGTCCTTCACCTGGGGAGGTGGAGCTGCGGTGGAGGGGCGCCCCGCCCCCCTGCCCCCCTGCCCCCCGGCCCGGGTCAGGGCCCCGCCTTGGCCACCCCCGCCCTCGCTCCACCCCAATCCAGACGCACCCCCAGGAGACTGAGGAGCACAAACTCGTTGATGCCAAACAGTGCCACCTCCAGCAGGGCCATGAGCAGCAGCTGGGCGGGCCCGGTCTTGCCCAGCACCGCGCCGAAGGAGATGAGCACAGCCCCGGCGCAGAAGTCCGGGTGGATATTGCGGGGGGGGGGGGGGCGGGGGGGTAAGGGGGGGCCGGATGGGGGGGGAGCCCTGGGGGGAGGGTTTGGGGGGGGGAGGCCATGAGCCCACTGCACGTCTAAGCTCTTCCCCGGGAGGAGGGGAGAGCACCTGCCTTTGTGCGGATGAGGAAAAGTCTCAGGGAGGGAGGTCTGGGCCTCGGCAGACACAGCCCACAGGTGGAAGAACCGGATCCTGAGCTGGGAGCTTCCCCGAAGCGCTCCCCCTCCCAGCAGCTCTTGGGTAATGAGGGGCTCGCAGGAATGGGGAGAGGGGTGTGGCCGAGCGTGTGGGGAAAGGCTGGGAGGAGAAATCAGGCGGCAAGAACAGGCGGGGCCCCGAAGAGGAATCAAAGAATGGGCATCCTGGAGCCAGTTGAAGGTGGGGGCTAAGGGGGTCCCGGGAGCAGGGGCCTCCCGCAGCCCGGGCGCCCACCTCTCCACGCCCACGTGGATGTGGCCGCTGTGGAAGGCGTGCAGGAAGCCCTGGGTGAGCGTGGACCACTGCAGCGCGAAGGCGGCCAGGAGGAAGGTGAAGCCCACGCTGCTGAAGCCGTAGCGCTGCAGGAAGGCCATGAGAAAGCCGAAGCCCAGGAACACCATGGTGTGCACGTCCTGGAAGCCTGGGGGGGGCATGGGGAGGCTCTGCTGACCCCCGCCTTCCCCCCCGCCCGGCCGCTCCTGAGGCTCCAGCTGTCACACGCCCCAGCGTTCGGGGAGCTCGGGCCCAGACTGAGCCACCGGCGCCAAGCCGGCCAGCGTGGAACAGGGACCCGGGCCACCCCGATGTCCCCGTGTCAGGGCCAGGGCACAGAGCCTTTTCCCGCTCTCTCCTCCGCCCCCTCGCTTGCCCTGTCTCCGGTCTCTCACTGGTAGATCCTCCCTTCCCCCAACTGATGGACGGAGTGTGACGTCACCTGCACCTGCGGCCTGGACATTCCTGAGCACCTAACCAGGCACCTGATATGGACCGTACAGTGAACCACCAGTCAGCACCTGCCAATTCCTAAGTCCCTAAGTGCCTAATCATGTATATGAACCTCCAATCAGCGCATGCAGAGCACCCTAAGTCCCACCCCTTCCCTTTCCTCCCCTCAAAAGGCATGTTCCCACCGAAACCGGTTTGGCTCAGTGGATAGAGCCTCGGCCTGTGGACTGAAGGGTCCCAGGTTCGATTCCGGTCAAGGGCATGTATAGTGGTTGTGGGCACATCCCCAGTAGGGGGTGTGTAGGAGGCAGCTGATCGATGTTTCTCTCTCATCCATGTTTCTAACTCTCTATCCCTCTCTATTCCTCTCTGTAAACAAATCAATAAACTATATTAAAAAAAAAAAAAAAAAGGCATGCTCCCCTCTGCACGGGTGCTGCTCTCCCCTCGGGACACAGCCCAGCAGGGCCCCTCTCCTCTAATGAGGCCTGTATCTCCGTCTCCGGCCTCTGCCTCGCCCCTCACTCACAGCCACTTACCAAGCAAGTTCCACCCAGGTCTCTCCCGACGCAACCCCCGCCCCACCGCGCTCACCACCCCCCACCAGGCGTCTCTCCAGCGGCCCCTCTGCTGGGAGTTCCTTCTCGATGTCTAACCTCCGTCCCTCACACTTCAGAACCTATCCCTCTCCATTTTCGAGAATTTTAAATTTTAAAAAAAAGAATAATTTTCCGAAATGGCTCTACGTTGTTACCAGATTACCTGGGGGGGGGAGGGGGGCGGGGGAAGAACAGGAAGGCGGGGCGGGGCCGCTGGCACTGACTCCAGGGCGGAGGGTGCTCCTGGAGTGAGGCAGCCCGCGTGGCGGCTCCGGGAAGGAGGCTCTCGCCTTTTATTTTATTTATTTATTTATTTATTTATTTATTTTAATATATTTTATTGATTTTGTACAGAGAGGAAGGGAGAGAGATAGAGAGTTAGAAACATCAATGAGAGAGAGTCATTGATCAGCTGCCTCTTGCACACCCCCTACTGGGGATATGCCCGCAACCAAGGTACATGCCCTTGATCGGAATCGAACCCGGGACCCTTGAGTCCCCAATCCGACGCTCTATCCATTGAGCCAAACCGGTCTCGGCATGGGCTCTCGCCTTTTAGCTTGTCTCTTGCTATAGTTCGATTTATTTTTATTTTAAAGTATATTTTATTGATTTTTTTTTTTGTGTGTGTGTGTACAGAGAGGAAGGGAGCGGGAATAGAGAGTTAGAAGCATCAATGGGAGAGAAACATCCATCAGCTGCCTCTTGCACACCCCCCACTGGGAATGTGCCCTCAACCAAGGTCCATGCCCCTGACTGGAATTGAACCTGGGACCTTTCTGTCCGCAGGCCGATGCTCTATCCACTGAGCCAAACCGGTTTTGGCTATTTTTATTTTTATAGAAGAATTACTTGAACTATTTTAACTTGTCAGGGAGATTTGGGACCATATTCTGTTTGTCTTCTATTCTGCACTCCTGAGCATAAAAAAACTACGCTACTAAAGTAATGTTCGGTTACACTGGCAATAAGGTGCATACAAATAATTTGCTTTAGTGTGAGGTCTGAACCCCTCTCCCAGCTACTGTCCATGGGGTTTGACACACAAGCCAGCGTGGCCGTGGCCATGCAGCCGGGACGCTCTCCTCCGCCGGGGGTCGCGGTGCACAGTGTCACGCTCCGTGTCGCTGGCTTTCACTTAAAACAGCACAGACAGCGCTTCGTGTGTGCTGCTGTTGCATTTGTTGTAAATAAGTTATTGAGAAACAGGGTCAGCCGTGACCCTAAGCTCCCCTGTTATAGCTCCACGTGGGAACTTTTGCTTAGAACACAGTGCGAGGAAATGTCCCTTCCCCCGAGGAAGCAGCCTGCTTTCCTGCACTCAGGCAACAGATGTTTACAGAGCACGGGCCAGGCGCATCGGGCTCTCAGAATGCAGCAGCCACAGTCCCTGTGCTTACAGGCATGAGAGACAGTCATCGAGAAACCAAAGCATCACGTGTGTGCGGCCTCCTTGGCTCTGATGAGAACACATAACTGAGGATATTCCCTTTTCCCCTTGGCCGCCTGGAAGCTCAGAGCTACTCTGGAATCTCAACCGCAGCCACTAGAAGGCCCTGAAGGTGTTCATCGTTGTGTTCCGCTTCCCTTTTCATACACAGAGGTCTTTGTTGTGAATGACCTCATCAAGTCCCTTGCAGAAAGAGACAAATCATAAAGAAAGCAAAACCAAGGTCATATCTTTTTGTTCAATCTGGAGGTGCACCGACCAGCCAAAAATGTATTCTTGAATTTCAGAACATAATCAATGATGTGGAGAGAAGCGAGCTTTTATGCTTTTTTGTGCCGTGTGGGGGCTGACAGGAAATGACAGCCCAGCAGCCAGGGGGAGTGAGGCTCGAGATCCCCACCCGCCTCCCTAAAGGGTCCCAACACTGCGTCCCTTCTCCAGCCCGGCCCATGCCCCACACCACCCAGACTCCTTCCCTCCCGGGTGGGAAACCCCGTGGAAAAGGAGAGACCTCCCTTGGAACTCAACCCGCAGTCGCTGTTCTTTGAGGCCTCGCTGCCCGCCTTCCTCTCTCCTTGGCGGACACTCCAGGGGACCCGTGTCGTTCTTTTGCCCAAGGACAGACGGAAAGATAAACGAAGGGGGCGGGGGGCTCTGTGCCCATGACCTGCCGAAACCACTCAGAACTTGTTTTAAATGGCAACAATATTTACGTCTCCCACCTCCGGCGTGTTTGGAACCAAAACTCAATCCCTTGGCCTTTCGACCGAAGTCTAAACATCAAGAAGTCTCTTTCCGCGGAGAAGGTTGCTCATGGACACTCTCCTTGGGCTACGCCAGCTGGAGGCAGGGGGATGGATAAGATGACCCTCCCCTTCAGGGGGGCCCTTTAGGGGGTTCCTGAGGGGGCAGGAGAGCTGGCTGGAGAGAAGATAAAAGCTCTGTAGAGCCATCCCTCTCTCTCTTTCCCTAACTGCCCCTCCCCAGCCCCTCTCCAGGGAAGACGCCTGAACAGGATTGGGATTGTGGGACAAGGGAAGTGAGAGCTGGGGCTTTAGCATCTGACAGAGCTGTGTTTACATTCCAGCTCTCCCCTCTTAGCTCTGTGACCTTGGACAAGCCACGGACCCTCTCTGAACCTCCTCTGTTTCCTCATCTGTAAAGTGGGGGTGCAAAATAGGAGGAGCAGGAAAAGCGAGTGTCCAGATGGGGAGCCCCCCGCCCCCACCATCACCACTCTCCTGCTCCAGTCCTTAAGGGGACAGAGGGGTCTGCATTCTCCGAGAAGAGGTCACACAAACCACTGCATCCCGGTCACACCCCCTGCCCCGCCTCTCCCAAGATGGTTCCACCTGTCCTAGTCCTTCTCCCGGGAGTAAGGGCCCGGAGGCAGGCGTGGGAAAAGGTCCTGCCTCTGCTTCTGTCTCGGACCCCTTCCTCCTCTTCGTTCCTGTGGTCCCTGTAACCCTGGGTTTTCCTCTCCTTTTCCCAATTCCCGCTCAGCGGGATAGGAACGTGGGGAAAGGCTGCAGAGGGGGTGCCCAGAGCCCGGGCCCCCGCCTGGCCAACCTGCTGTGCGATCTTGGGCGGCCGCACACTCTCCCTGGCTCCCCCCACATCTCGGGAGAGTCGACCCGGTGGGCGCGGAGGGCCCTTCCCACGGACAACACAGACGGACCCTCAGAGCAGCCGTGCCCTTGGCACTGGCTCTCCCAACAGTTGCAGAATTCCCTTTCATCTCCCAAATCAAAGAGAGGTGGCGACACCCCCTCTGGCCCCGATCCCGTCCCCTGTACACAAGGACAGGTGAAGACCCGGCTCATCAAAGCCACGGGCTCCGAGACCTCACACTCCCTCCTCCCCAACCTTCCCCCGCACCAGGGTCCCAAGTCCACGGGGGTGGAAACCTGGGGCAGAAAAAGAGGAAGGACTTCCAACTGCCGTTCCTCTGACGGCGAGGCGAGCCCACCGCCGCCAGGTGAGGAGCCGGCAGGGATCGGGGAGGACGGGAGACAGGCCGGGCCTGGCGGCCTCCAGGGAGGCCCAGGGGAGAAGCAATTGGGGGTTCAGGGTAGACAGCCGGGGCAGACCCTTGGACAAGCGCTTACTTCCCTCGGACTATGGACTGGTCCCTCCCAGCGCCCTGTCTCTCCGGACAATGCGTGACCCCAAGAGTCTTCCATTCCAGCCTGTTGGCTCTGGCTGAGATCCCAGCTTCCATGGCTCACCTTGTCCAGCCAGGGCGGGGGTGAGGGAGGGGCTGTCCCTCCTCCCCGCTCTGCCTGGGATGTCTGGGGGTCTGGCTTTATGCCCAGGCCCAGACCTCCACCTCATCCTCCAGATCCTCGGCACTGTGAGCTTCGTTTTGTCTCTCTGGGGCTGGGAGAGGGTCAGGTGGGGACAGCTGACGGAAAGGAGAGTAATAGCAGCCTGTGACTTCTTTTTTTTTATTATTTTTTATAGGAGACTCTCACCTTCTGAGCCTTCTCTGCACGTGTATCCTTCAAATGAGGCAGCCTTCTCCCCATTGCCCAGATGGGAAAACTGAGGCTCAGAGGAGACCTGCCCAAGCATTGGTGGTGAAGTTTGAGATTCTGATGTCCTTGGTCTCAGCCATCCAGGGCCTGCATCTCAGCGCTGGGCCCCCACCCTCGAGAGGCTCTGTCCCAGCTGGGGTGAGGCACTAACCCTCCCCTTCCCGGGCCTTGCCAGCAGGCAGGTGAACTGAGGTGCAAGGAGCCTGGAATGCCCGCGTCCCAGTTCCCACTCTGCCATGATCACACGGTGGGGGATCATGAGCAAGCCACAGCCTCTTTGAGCCTCTGCTTTCTCCCGGGTGAAACGGGTTGATGGCCCTGCCTGCCTTTCCTGGAGCCATGGACCGCCACTCAGGTTGGCTGGTAGATGGGTCCTTGCCATCCTCTTCTCTCTGACTTTGAGGGGCCAGGGGAGAAGTGCCCGAGCCCCCCTAGGCCAGATTGCCTTCTTGCGACCTGCCATTATCACCTGCTGCCCGCCCCACGCTCCCCTGCCCAGGAGGCTCTCCGCCCCCAGGCTCAGGGTGGAGGGCTGAGGAAAGGTGGATTCTCTGCGCCAGCCCCGCACACCTCATTCCGCTGACTGGGAACTGGGAGAGGGACAGGGGAGCCGTCAAAGCTGGGGCTCCCTCCGTTCTGACAGCGTGACCTCTCTGAGCCCCAGGCCCCCCACCTCTGTCTAGTTTGCAGACTAAAGGGGATCATGCATGTGCCGCCCTCAGCACAAACCTGGCGCATGGCAGACGCTGGGGAAAGGTGCTGTTACAAATCTGGGGCATCTTCATCTCAGGGCGAGGGGGCTGCCCCCCTACCCCGAGGGGCAGACCTGGGCACCCCCAGGCCCCCTCCTTGGGGTCCCTGCCCCCCGCAGCCCTCGCCACACTCACTTGGGTAGCGAAAGTAGAACTCATTGTCGGCGCTGCTGTGGTTGCCCCGGGGCCAGAGGGCGGCGTCGGCCTCGCGGTCGTAGCGGACGAACACGGCGAAGAGCACGGCGGTGGCGGCCTGCAGCAGGAGGCAGAGCAGCGGCAGCGCCAGGCGCCGGCGGGCGCGGCGCGGGGGCCCGGCCATGCCCGGCTCTGCTCCGCGCTGGGCGCGCACAGGACAGGCTCTCCCGGGCGTGCCGGGCAGGTTTCGCCGGAGCCAGAGCCAGCCCACCTGCAGGGCCCTCCCCCGAGGCCTCGCCCACGCCCACGCCCACGAGGAAACCTAGCCCTCTGCTGCTCCCGGGGCTTGGGGGTGAAGGGTAGGGGTGGGGTTTGGGGGTGGGAGTGTCCTGGGCCAGAGGCCCGAGGGGGAGCAAGGACTGGGAGGGATGGGGGCGTTGGGACCCCAGATCTTGTTTCTGCCCAGCTGATCCGGCGCTGTTCTGCTCAGTATGCACTGTGCCTGCTGGGGCCCAGCGGCGGACCCAGTGAGGGAAAGGAAGGGAGGGGGCCTGCACCCTAAAAAAAACCCCACAACACCCCCTCCCCCAAACCTGTGTTAGTTTAAAGAGTGTTTCCCAAAGAGTAAGTGCCCCTTAGGCCCCACCAACCCCTGCCGGTGTTGCTCAGTGGGTTGGGTGCGGTCCCTTGCACCAAAAGGCCTTTGGGTTCCCGTCAGGCAAACGCTCAGGTTGCTTGCTCGAACCCCTGTAGATGGATGTTCTGCTCTCACATGGCTATTTCTCTTTCTCCCTCTCCCTTTACTCTCTCTCTCTCTCTCAAAATCAGTAAAGAAAAATGTTAAAGGCCCCTCCAGGGTTAACACCAGAAAGAGCTGAGGGGTTACTCAGGCTTTTCCAAAGGAGAGATGGAGAACAGAGATAAAGAGATGGCTCTGCAGACCTTGGTGATTAACCTCAGCAGGCCAGATGCTCACCCTGCTCCAGCCTCGCCTCCCGGTCTCCAACCAGCACCCACCACAGTGCAGCGGGCTGGGCCGGGGCCTCATGGACCCGGGGCTCCCCCGGGGAAGCCCGGTGAGGGTCTGAGAGGCTCTGGGCTGCCTCCACCGCTGTAGAGAAGGGAGGCCAGATGGAAGGAGGGTCTTTCCACTTAGGAGTCCACAGTCCTTGTTACAGGAGCGGGATCTGCATCCTCCAGGGTGGCAGGCGGACCGTGAGGAGACTGACTGCGCGCCAGGCTTCAGAGACGAGCCCGATGGCTCCTCTCCAGGAGCCCCCGTGCAGTTGGGAGACAGACACAGAGCAGGGAATCGAACTGCCATTGGGGTAAACATGTGACCTTGGGAAGCACAGGGCCAACGGGGACCTAGGAGGAGAGGCTGCGGAACCCACAGGAGAGGAGGGGGAGGACCGAAAAGGAGACTTCCTGGGAGGGATGTCCACAGGCAGTCTGAACTGGGGCAAGAGAAGGAAGAAGAGGGACATTTTGAGAAGGGGCTCAGTATAGACACAAGCCTGGCTGTGTGAGTGTCCAGTGTGTTCAGGAACTGAGGCTGAGGGTGGGGCAGCTAAAAAGTCCTTGAAGTCTCTGCTAGGGCACATGGCTGGCCTCTCCCCAGTGGCTGCTGGGCCGCTGGAGGGCTCCAAACAGACTTGGACTATTGCTTCTTCTTTTTTAATATAGTTTATTGATTTGTTTACAGAGAGAGGGATAGAGAGTTAGAAACATCGATGAGAGAGAATCATAGATCAGCTGCCTCTTGCACACCCCCTACTGGGGATGTGCCCACAACCAACGTACATGCCCTTGACCGGAATCAAACCTGGGATTTTTCAGTCCGCACGCAGGCCGACGCTCTATCTATCCACTGCGCCAAACCGGTTTCAGCTGGACTATTGCGTCTGACACCTGCAGGCCAAAAGGCTCTTCCAAGAAGAGAAGCAGAAGGCCAGTGCCAGAGGGGCTAGTGAGAGGGGAGGCCCTCTGTCCCACCCTACATGCCCCTCCAGCATGGCCTGTGGGTGTTTGCGAAGGCGTTCCAGAGCCCTGGCTGAAGGCAGAGTTGCCATTCCCAGGAGATGGGGTCTGGGTCCACAGGGCCAGCCACTCCCCAGAGCAGATACGGAGGGAGCTCCTCTCAAGAACGACCTTGCCCCTTCTCAGGAGGCCCCGATCCTCCTCCTTTCCCCAGTTTGCCTCTCCCCCACCTCCCCTCATGGGCTTGAGCCTCTGGCCAGCGTGGGCTCTGGGGGACAGCGTGGCATTCCAGGTGTCCAACCACCTGACCTAATGCCCGGCCAGGCAGGCAGGGGGTAGGGGGGTCAGCCGCTGGGTAGCAGCAGCCTCTGGTAGCTCTGCTCTGAGCAGGCCCGGGCATGCTCTCTGGCACCAGTGGCCCCTGGCCCCTGGCCCCTGGCCCCTGGCCCGGAGGCTCTCTACTGGATCAGCAGGAAAGCTGTTTTCCAGCTCCTTCGGTGGAGTGGTGTGGGCAGTGAGTGTCTGGTCAACAGCCTTTGGGTAATGATTCTTGGTAATTCAGCCTCTGGATAGCCTCCCAGGCTCAGCCCTTCTGCTCCAGAGACTCAGCCTGCTTTCTGAGCCTGGTTTGGGTGTTGGAGTTGCTCTGGGTTTGGGTAGGCCCTACAAGGGGAAGAGCCTTCAGGAGCTGCAGAACGAGAGAGAGAGAGAGAGAGAGAGAGAGAGCAAGGCCTTCTCAGATGGGCCTTCCTAGCATCTCTGGGAGTTTCCCCCCTGATTCCGGCCTCCTCCATCTCTTTCTTACCTGCTGACTCTCTCAGCTTTTCTAAATTCCTCAGGATCTCTGATTTTCCCTCTCCTCTGTTGCTCATTCATTCATTCAACTACCCATTTAGTGCCACTCCTGGGCCTGGGGTTCTAGTCAGCACCATAACAGGGTTGGGTCCTGGAGTACCCTCCCAACTCCTCTGGGCAGGTGTTGACCCTTTATGTGCTGGATTGGGGAGAGGTGGAGAGGGAGCCCTTGGAAGGGCCAGGATAGCTGGGCCAGCCGCAGGAGGGTACACTTGGAGACCTTTGGCCAATATCTCTTTACCAGTTTGCATGGGACAATCTTGGTATTTTAACAACTAGTGAGCACCAGCTGGTTCCACCCTTTGAGAACAAGACCCTTGTGGAGGTTTCCCTGGCCCGCCGCCTATTCTGGAAGGCTCAGTCCATGGTTTTCCTTCGGCTCACCCAGCGATGGCAAGCTCCAGGTGCCCCCTCCTGCCTCCTCTGGCCCTGGAAGCTCTGATGGATTTGGGGACCTCATCTCCCACTCCTTCCTCCACCTCAGAGGAGTCTTTGGGTCCCCTGACTCTGTCACCGGCTCCCTGCCTGCCTGGCATCTTCCACTTTCCATCTCTACTTTCCAGCTGGGACTGGCTGAGCACCTGAAGGGTAGCCAAGGGGAACCGGTGTCTGCTGCTTGCCCTGGCCCAGCCTGGCCGGGCCATCCATGGGGACCGGGGCTCAGGTTACTGAGTAACTTGGGGTTGCTTAGAGCTGCCCTTTATCAGGGTCACCTCCTCCCCACTCCCTGCTATTTTGGCTTAGAAACCCCAAAGCCACTTGGCTCCCTTAGTTCCAATGAACTTTCTTCAGTGTTATGGGCAACAAAAGGAAAAAGTAGCAAAGCACCAGAGTTAAGACATTTGTTAGTTCATTTATGTGTTGACTCATTCATTCATTCACATTTTAAAATATATTTTTATTGATTTGAGAGAGGAAGAGAGGGTGAGATAGAAACATCAATGGTGAGAAAGAATCATTGATCGACTGCCTCCTGCACACCTCCCACTGAGGATCAAGCCAGCAACCCAGGCACGTGCCCTTAACGAGAATCGAACCCGGGACCCTTCAGTAAACAGGCCAATGCTCTGTCCACTGAGCCAAACCAGCTATGGCTGCCGAAACCAGTTTGGCTCAGTAGTAGAGCATCGGTCTGCAAACTGAAAGGTCCTGGGTTCGATTCCGGTCAAGGGCATGTACGTTGGTTGTGGGCACATCCCCGGTGGGGGGTGTGCAGGAGGCAGCTGGTCGATGTTTCTCTCTCATCGACTTTTCTGGTTCTCTATCTCCCTTCCTCTCTGTAAAAAATCAATAAAATATATTAAAAAAAAAAAAAAAAGATGGCGCCCTTAGCAACTTGTGTGGCATACACTGTGTTCAATAAAAATTAAAAACAAAAAACAAAAAAAAACACAGCTAGGGCTAATTGTATTGTTTTAAAGTGTGTCACTACCTGAAACTGGTGACTTGACTATGCACAAAATCCTGCCAAATAGTTTATAAATGTCAGAAGATGAAAAAACAAAATCAACCGAAACCGGTTTGGCTCAGTGGATAGAGCATTGGCCTGTGGACTGAAGGGTCCTGGGTTTGATTCCGGTCAGGGGCATGTACCTTGGTTGTGGGCACATCCCCAGTGGGGGGTGTGCAAGAGGCAGCTGATTGATGTTTCTCTCTCATCGATGTTTCTAACTATCCCTCTCCCTTCAGGGCCTCTGACACACCTTTTCTGTTAGTTGACTAGTACCGGCTCTATCAGAACACCAACAGGTGTGGTGCCTGGGAAAGAATCTTAGGATCACATGATCAACAACCTGTGCTATTATTTTACTATTGACAATTTCACAAGTTCTTTCCAGCAGATCTTAGACTGTTCCAGTTTGGGGAGGGAAAAAGTGTGAAAGGGTGCACTCTTCTATTTCATAGTCAAATATGTGATTCCTGTATTGTTTGTGCTTCCTGTATTGTTCATGCTCTCATGGTCCTTTCACTGGTTTAGAAAACAGCTGTTTTCATTATTCTTGTTTCGTGTTTTTTTTTGTTTGTTTCGTTTTTTTCTGAGGGTGGGGGACACAAAAAACAAAACCATACAAATTTAACTAAACCTTAACAGTGTCCTACGAATGGGCAATTACTCTCCGTGTTCTCTCCACGTTTAATTTTTGCAGTATCAGGCCTTTTCCTTTCCTAGAAGGTAATGAACCAGCAGTTGAGTGTATGAAAAGGATAGGGGAGGCAATAGGTATGGAGAAAGAAACTCTCAGAAGCTTTCCAGGGAACTTGAGAAAATGTTTTGGATAGAATAATTCGGGAGAGAGGGCAAATAGGCCACCATCCTCTGGTACCACTCATGGCCTCAGTTTAAACATCTGCTCAAATAGGGTTAGGCCCCAGCACAGCAACGGGTCCAGAGGCAAGCAATGCTGTTGACCACATAGGCCAGCCCCAGAGAACTACAACTCCCATATCACCCCGCAGCCAGGTCTTCCCTCAGCCGCCATTGAAGTCCCGCCCCTTTATTCCTCCACTTTGCTAAGGCTGGAGCGAAAGGCATGAAACTGCCTCGCCTTTCCTGGCCTTTGCGGCCCGAGAGATGCGGAGCCGCCAGCCAGCCCAATGACCTACCCGCGTTATTCACTGAAAAGCCTCAACCCCACCCAGCACCCACCCTGTAGCTGAAATACATGCGCAATGGCGTGCGAGCTCAGCGCCCGAGCCTCCGCGCCTGCGCCCTAGCTGCGCACCGCACGCGGCCGGGAGCGGCCACCTTATTGCGCAAGCGCCGGCGCTCTCCGCTTCCAGCCTCGCGCGCTCTCTACCGAGCTTGCCGTGCCGTTCTTGCGTGGAAGGCGGGGCGGAGAATGTCCATTGGCCCATTTTCGTGCCTGTCAGGGAAGGGCGTGCGGTGATTGGTGGCGACCCGGAAGGTAGCGGGTTGAGGTGTAAGCCCTGCGGAGGCAACGTTTTTCTGGGCTTCTCTCCGGTTCCCTCTCCAGAAGCTTCTGCCGGTCTTCTCCGTTCTGGGTACCGGGCTCAGCATCGCGCCGCCATGATGGGCCATCGTCCCGTGCTCGTGCTCAGTGAGTTGTGGGGGAGCCGGGGGAGAGGCCCCCCTCTTTTCCCCGCTCGGCCATACTTTTCGGGGGGTTGCCACAGCCCGGTCCCGCAGTGGTCCGGCCACTGTGGCTTCCCGTCAGCCTCCTTATTTGGGAAGGAAGCCCTTTCTCCCTCGCTCCTGCCATTCCTTAACCCGTCCCCGTCTTCCCCGACGCCAGCTGCCCTCCCCCTTGCCCGGCCCCTGGACCTCACGGCTACTCGGCCTGGGATCCTTCCCACTCGGCCTTCCTTCTTCCTCCCCCACTCTTTCTCCCGACCCCTTTCTTACGGGATTGTCAGTGTGTAGGTAAATGGATAATGTTTATGTGGTGTTTTTTTTTTTTTTTAGTTTGCCTCGCTTTATAACCTCGGTCCATCCCTTAGTAGCCGATGTGGCCTCGGCCATGTTGGCTGACTTGAGTGTTAACTCTGTATCATCAGCGTTAACGGTATTTCCGCGTAGAATCGTGAGGATCAAATGACTAAGTAGATACGCTGCTTAAAAGAGTGGCCAACAGCAAGTGGGTATCCTGGTTCATTTCTCAGGATCGGCCCTCTTGCATTTCCGCCAGCGACCCCCGCCCTCCCTCTTCCTGAGTTACTGGCGGGGCTGCCATGGATGGGCGGCGATCAGTGTCCCCTGCGGGGTCCCCTTTCCCGCCAGCGGCCCGAGTTTCCCCCAAACGTCTCAGCCGGCTCTCTTTACCCTTTGGGAACACCCCGCATTTCCCTACGACTGAACACGCACCTCAGTCATTGTCTTTCCATTCTGTGTGTTTCCATTCTGTGTGTAACTTCTGTGGGTGGCATCTGCAAGACCACCTCAAATGGCCAGCTGCCCGTTTTCCCTGGCCTCCCAACTTCTGTTCAGAGAGTTCATCCATTTTCTCTATTCCTGCAAGTAACTGTTTTCAGGAGGAAAAAAATTTCACTTCACCCGGAAAAACACACACCTTTCTGATGAGTTGATGAGAAAGGTTCCTGCATCCTGAGAGTTGTGAACGTTTGGATTGGAGGGGCCTGGGTTGAAGTTTCTACAGATTTAATTTGTAGGGGGTGTATAGTTTGGAGAGAGGAGGGGAACGAGGGTACGATTGTTGGTTTGGTTATAACCACCGGCTTATCTCCACTGAGAGGGCCCAGGGGGAGTGGTGCATGGCGAAGGCCTTTTCAGGTCTGCATTTACCCCTGACATTGGTGGCTTGTAACCATTGGGGCCCCCTGTTAAAATATACACACATGTCTTACTGATAGTAAATTGGGGAAGGGGGGTGTTTGTTAGATTTTTATTGACTTCAGAGAGGGAGAGTGAGAGAGAAACATAAATGATAGGCTGCCTCCTGCACGCCCCCTACTGGGGATGGAGCCCAGAACCTGAGCTTGTGGCCTTGACTGGGATCTAATCCAGGGCCCTTCAGTCACAGGCTGATGCCAAACTGGCTAGGGTGAGGCATTCTTATTACATCCAAACATGAAATGACTATATCTTGCAAACTGTGTTCTCATTCCACAGGACACTGTGGGGAGCACGATCAATTATTGTAAAGATCCCTAATCAGCCGAGACCGGTTTGGCTCAATGGATAGAGCGTCGGCTTGGGGACTGAAGGGTCCCGGGTTCGATTCCGGTCAAGGGCATGTACCTTGGTTGCGGGCATGTCCCCACTGGGGGGTGTGCAAGAGGCAGCTGATCGATGACTCTCTCTCATCAATGTTTCTAACTCTCTGTCTCTCTCCCTTCTTCTCTGTACAAAATCAATTAAATATATTAAAAAAAAAAAAAAAAAAGATCCCTAATCAGTTTGTTTGGCTCAGTGGATAGAGCATCGGCCTGCAGACTGAAGAGTCCTGGGTTTGATTCCCGTCAGGAGCATGTACCTTGTAGGGGGTGTGCAGGAGGCAGCTAGTTGATGTTCTCTCTCATTGATGTTTCTAACTCTCTCTCCCTCTCCCTCTCTATAAAAAAAGAAATATATTTAAAAACATTGTAAAGAGTATGAGTCTCCTTATCCAATTAGGAAAATATGAACCCTCAGACTCTTTCCCTTTTTACATAAAGCAGTGATTGGTGCTTTTTTAGGGTCACTAGCCCTTTGAGAATTCACTGAAAGCTATAGATCCTTTTCTCAGACAAAAGTACATTATCCCATTTTCTCATATAATCTCAGGGATTTCACTTTCCTACCGAGGCCCATTTATGGGTCTCAGTTATGCATCCTTGCTGTGATGGGAATGTGATGGCATGATTCCAAAGTTGAAGCATTATGGGTATCTTAATATACTAGGGGTTGAAGTACAATTAAAAAATTATCTTTAAAATTCATTGATTTTAGAGAGAGGAAGGCGGGGGTGGGGGACATTGTTGTTCCATTTATTCATTCATTGGTTGATTCTTGTATGAATCCTACTGGATTTTTGATATATCGGGACCACGGTCTAATCAAATAAGCTTCCTGGCCAGTTGCTTTCATCTACATATACACCTAGGAAACTTGTGTGTTTTTCTTTCCAATGGTGAGGGAATAGATAGCTTATATACAATGGCACAATCATGAGCTGTTGTCTTTTGTTTTATCTATTTTAGGCCAGAACGTAAAGCGTGAATCTGGAAGAAAAGTTCAATCTGGAAACATCAATGCCGCCAAGGTAGCATATCTTTGAACTTGTTTAAAGTCTTTCCTCCAATTGTCTTTCCTAGTATTTTTTTTTTTTTTTTTTAGTTTACATTCAACATTATTTTGTATTAGGTAGTTAACAGGTATACAGCATAGTGGTTAGTGGTAAGACACTTATGTACTTCACAAAGTATTCTCTCCAATATTTCTAGTACCCACCTGGTACGTACATAGCTATGACAGTATTATTTACTATATTCCCTATTCTGTACTTTACATCCCTGTGACTATTTTTTTTTTTTTAATCAATCTTTATTGTTCATAATATTACAAAGGTTCCTCATTTCTTCCCCCCTCCACCAGGTTCCAACCCCTCCCTTCACCCCCTCCCCATCCCCCATTGTCCTCATCCATAGGTGCACAGTTTATGTTCAGTCTCTTCCTCCCTCCCTTTCCTCGATAGTAAATCCCTTTTCAGATAGTAAATCAGATACTTAGCATTTTCTCATATCAATAATATCTCCACATGCCCAATGATACACTTCAGACAAAAGACATTTCCAAATAGGTCAACCAACCTCATCCAGGCCTCACCCAAGGCACTCATAGATCAACACCCCAGCGCTATACTAACTCAACCCATCCAGATCTAAGCCTTCATCCCTTGATTCAGCAGACCCTCAAGTTCCCGCAAAAGTTTCCAGCCATGTCTGAGAGGCAGCCTTGGGGTGGGGGCAGGCGAGGAGCGAGCTGTTTCGGGCCTGGCTGCACCTGGCCTGGCCTCTGTTGCTCTCGTTCATACCACAACCAGCTGCTCCGGGTCTGGCCACTGCCGCTTCCGACCTAGTTGCTCTGGACTTGGCTGCTGCTGCTCCGGGCCTGGCCGCACGCGACCCGGCTGCTCCGGGCCTGGCCGCTCCCAGCCTGGCAGCCGCTGCTATGGGCCTGGCTGCACCCGACCCGGCTGCTCCGGGCCTGGCCGCTCCCAGCCTGGCAGCCGCTGCTCCGGGCCTGGCCGCACCCGACCCCGCTGCTCCAGGCCTGGCCGCTCCCAGCCTGGCAGCCGCTGCTCCGGGCCTGGCCGCACCCGACCCCGCTGCTCCGGGCCTGGCCGCTCCCAGCCTGGCAGCCGCTGCTCCGGGCCTGGCCGCTCCCAGCCTGGCAGCCGCTGCTCCGGGCCTGGCCGCATCCGACCCCGCTGCTCCGGGCCTGGCCACTTCCAGCCTGGCAGCCGCTGCTCCAGGCCTGGCCGCACCCGACCCGTCTGCTCTGGGCCCAGTTGCTCCGGGCCAGGCCGCTCTGAGCCTGGCTGCTCCCGGCCTGGATGCTCCGATCTTGGCTACTGCTGTTCTGGGCCTGGCTGTTCCCGACCCGGCTGCTCTGGGCCCAGCTTCTCTGGGCCCGGCCACTCCGGGTCTTGGTGTTCCTGGACTGGCCACCCTGGGCTTGGCCACCTCCGCCTCAGGCCTGGCTGCCACTGCCCTAGGTCTGGCTGCTCCAGTGCTGGCTGTTGCTGCTCTGGTTCTGGCTGCTGCTGCTCTCAGGCCTGGCTGTTGCTGCTCCAGGCCCGGCTGCCACTGCCTTGTGCCTGGCCACTCTAGGCCTGGCTGCCGCTGTTCCAACATTCTGCATTTATGCTGCAATGTTGGCTGGTGAGTTGAGTTCTGACTTAGTCTTTGATTTTTCAAGATCTTCTTTGTATTCTTTCTTAAGTAATTTTATTGTATTTTGCTCTCACTTGATTTCTTCACATTGAGAACTTCTTTGGTTTCTTCCTCCTTGTCCTGGAAGCTCAGCAGGTTGGCCTGTGGCACCCCTTTGTTCTCCGCGGGCTCCTGCGCTTCTTCAGCCTGTTGCCAGGGGCGCCGCCCAGGAAGCAGCCCTCAGCCTCGGCTCCACTGCCTGCACTCAGCGGTTGAAGGCTCAGGGGCACCCCCCACCCCTGGGGTCCCCGTTGCCCAGCTCCTTGCTGGTGCCCGGCTGGCCGGTGTCCGGCAGGGGCTCCTGCTCCTCGTTGCATTCCTCCAGTCTGGAGCTTTTTTTCTCCTTCCCGCTAGGGGAGTCTAGCATCAGAGTCAACAGACTGTCCTCTGAGCGCACTGTGTGCGCAACTCCGGGGGCCTTGCTTTTCGCCGCTCCCCCAGGACTCCACCTCTCAGCCCCATCTCCCTCTGCTTAAGCCTGGGTCCCCAGGGATTGGCCTAGAATGGTGAAAGTCCGGACTGGGGCTCAGAGCCGCCGGAGGCTTTGTTTCTTCCCGCTAAGGCAATCCAGCATCAGAGTCAACAAACTGTCCTCTGCGTGCACTGTGCGTGCGACTCCGGGGGCCTTGCTTTTCGCCGCTCCCCCAGGACTCCACCTCACAGCCCCATCTCCCTCCGCTTAAGCCTGGGTCCCCAGGGACCGGCCCAGAATGGTGAAAGTCCGGACTGGGGCTCAGCGCCGCTGAGGCCCTGCCTCTTCCCGCCAGGGCAATCCAGCATCAGAGTCAACATTTAGTCCTCTGCGCGCAGTGCGCTCGCGACTCCGGGGGCCTTGCTTTTCGCCGCTCCCTCAGGACTCCACCTCACAGTTCCATCTCCCCCTGCTTAAGCCTGGGTCCCCAGGGACCGGCCCAGAATGGTGAAAGTCCGGAGTGGGGCTCAGCGCCGCCGCCTCCGGAGGCTTTGTTTCTTCCCGCTAGGGCAATCCAGCATCAGAGTCAACACCCAGTCCTCTGCGCGCGCGCGCGACTCCGGGGGCCCTGCCTTTCGCTGCTCCCCCGGGAATCCGCCTCACAGCCCCGTTTCCCCCTGTCCGAGCCTGGGACCCCAGCGTCTAGCCCATAACTGGGGCTCAGCGCTGCTGGTTTGGGGGTTCATCCCAGGCCGGGGTTTTTATTTCCTTTCTGCTAGGGAACGCCAGGCAGGCCCCCAGCCTTCTCCTCCTCTCTGGCTGCGACCTCTCCGCGCGCGCATGCGGGCGCGCAAGCGGGCGCGCAACATGTCTCCGTACCTTAGGCTTTTTTTCCGCTCCTCTGATTTTCCTTCTGGTAGCATTTTCGGTCAGTCGACTACCTGTAGCTCTGGGCAATGTCCACTCTACATTTTAGTTGTATTCCATTGAAATTGTTATGTGCTGCTGCGGTTAGGTGTCTACCCGAGCAGCCATCTTGGATCCCCCTACATCTTTCCTAGTATTTCTGTATCTGTTTACAGTAAGGGGGAAGGAAGTCCTCCATCTCTGAATTAGGTCTAATAGCTTTCTCATAGTAACTTTTTATAATTCCATTGCCGCATATTGTTTTATATTCTACCAGAGGCCCAGTGCACGAAATTCGTGCAACGGGTTTGGCCAGCCCTTGCAACCCCGGCTTCTCCAGAAGGTCGTCCAGATGATGGTTCTACTGTTTGGGTCTAATTAGCATATTAGCTCTTTATTATATAGGGTTTGTGTTTGTCTCCCATACTAGACTGAGTTACTTGAAGAGGAGAGCTATATTAATTCCCTTTTGTATTTCTAGTGCCACAGTAGATCCTGGGTAGGTATTTAATTAATCTTGAATGAAATAGCTCTAGGTCTGATTTAGCATGGTGTGAAGGCCACTTTCATGGAACGAAATACTAAGACATGGATTTCCATTTATCTGGACTACGGGGAAACTGAAGCTCTGAAAGGCCTGTCCCCATTTTTCTTGGGAAAAGTCATTTCTTTCTACATCTGCCCTGAAAGTATCCCCCAAAGGGAAAAACAAAGGACTGAATCTAGCTGTGGGCATGCTATATCTAAAGAGGCTGCCAGCCCTACTTTAGAGGTGACGCTGGTAAAACGCGAGGCCTGTGGGTTACTGATGCCCCCTTTCTTAGCACACACACTGACATCATCCTCTGATTTGTACTTATCTTTTTCCTTCCTAATAGACTATTGCAGATATCATCCGAACATGTTTGGGACCCAAGTCTATGATGAAGGTAAGGTTATTTCTTATTGAAACTCATCAACTATAGATTTTCTCTTAACTGGAACACTGAAATACAACTTTCGCTTTTGTCCTAGATGCTTTTGGATCCAATGGGAGGCATTGTGATGACTAATGACGGCAATGCCATTCTTCGAGAGGTGAGACTTTTCATTATGCTTTCTAACAATTTGATAAAGTACCCCAAAAGATATGTGTAGATGATGATTAGTTTCTTAGGGCTGCTGGAACAAATTAACACAACCTGTGTGACTTTAACAGAAACTTACGCTTTCATAGCCTGGTAGCTAGAAATCTGAACTCAAGGTGTCATGCTCCTGAAGACTTGAGGCAAGAATCCTTCTGTGCCTTTTCTAGATTCTAATGGTTGACCACATCCTTGACATTCCTTGGCATTCCTTGGCTTGTAAACTCGGTCTCCTCTATAGTTGTCACATGGCATTCTCCTGTGGCTCTCATAAGGACACCAATGGTTGGATTTAGAGCCTACCGTAATATTTGTATGACTTCATCTTAACTTGTTTATATTTGCAATGACCCTATTTCCAAATATAGTCACATTTATAGTTGCAAGAGGGTAAGATTTCAACATGTCCTTTTGGAGGACATCATTCAACCACAACAGTGGTGCTCCCAGTAAATAGGCTGTAAGTTATTGTTCTGTTCTCAAAAAACTTTAGTAGTTCACTTGGCATATTACATTTTTCCCTAAAAAAAGGACTTGGAAAGGTGACTTACTTAGATTTTTTTGGGGCCACATTTATTTATTTATTTATTTATACCCTTGTGTTGAGGGCTGACTTTCAATAGATCGCAGTGAGGGAGCTGCTCTGTTGTATATGAAACCCCGACCCAGAAGCAGGTCGCCTACGAATGGTTTAGCACCAGGTTCCCCATGAACGTGCGTTGCGTGAAGGGCGTGGGGGCGGCCCTTGGGGGCCACTTTAATCTTCCAAGCTATGGTAAAACAAAGGAAAAGCGAATAAGTATGGATGCAAGAAGCCTAAGAATTAGGGCCAAGCAGAATAGATGAAAAGATCTTTGAGTAGTGTTTTTAGTGGCAGGTCTACATTTTTCTTTTCAGATTCAAGTTCAGCACCCAGCAGCCAAATCCATGATTGAAATTAGCCGGACACAGGATGAAGAGGTTGGAGATGGGACCACGTCAGTAATTATTCTTGGTAAGAGAAGAATGGAAGTTTGATAAGAAAAATAGGATTGAAACAGGAAGATTTTTGCCAGCAATCATGTCTGTCTTATTTTAAGAAGGAAATTGTTACCAATGTACTAGTTACAAATATTTAAATAACATGTTGCTAATAATCCCTGTATCCTCTCCAGTTGAGTATAAAATATTAATCAATAGTATAGCATGGGCTGTGTAAATCTGGTTGAATAAATAGTCCATTCTCGTAAGTCACAGTAAGTTATATTCTAAAAGTCACCACAAGCTAAATGAGCAAATACTAAACAGTCACTCCTGGGGGAAATGTGGGGTTAGGTTCCTGCAGCCTCTGGTCACATTCAACTGGTAAATACACACACACACACCCCTTGTTTTTGTGTTTTTTATTTTTATTTATTTATTTATTTATTTATTTTAAAAAATATATTTTATTGATTTTTGTACAGAGAGGAAGGGAGAGAGATAGAGAGTTAGAAACATCAGTGAGAGAGAGTCATTGATCAGCTGCCTCCTGCACACCTCCCACTGGGGATATGCCCGCAACCAAGGCACATGCCCTTGACCGGAATCGAACCCGGGCCCTTCAGTCCCCAAGCCGATGCTCCATCCATTGAGCCAAACCGGTCCTGGCGTGTTTTTTATTTTGTTTCAAAGACATTTTACCTAATATTGTTGATTTATTAACACTGAGCTCTGGTGGGGTCCCTCGGCCTGGCCTGTAGGGATCTGCCTGAAACTAGCTTTCTGACATCCCCCAAGGGGTCCCAGGTTGCTAGAGGGTACAGGCCAGGCTGAGGGACCCCACCAGTGCACAAATATGTGCACTGGGCCTCTAGTAAATTCTTAATTCTTTACGAAAGGGAGGGAGGGAATTTTGCCATCATTAAAGACATCTTCTGTTGCGATTCTGTTTAACAGAGCATATCCTTTTTAAGTTAACTTTTTTTTTCCTTACCTGAGGATGAGGATATTTTTTCCATTGTTTTTTTTTGTCTTTCTTTTTTTTCTTTTTAAGAGAGTGTGGAAAGAATGGGGCCTTAAGAGGAGAATCATCGATGTGAGAGAGACTTAGATTAGTTATCTTCAGTACCTACCCTGACCAGGGCAAGGGCTCAAATCTGCAACGCAAGTACACGCCCTTGACTGGGAATTGAGCTCTGGACCCTTTGATGTGCAGACTGGCACTCTAACCACTAAGACACACTGGCCAGAGCTCTAAGCTAGCTTATTTGAGCATCTTGATAAAATATTTGATTATCTTTCTTTCAGTATACATAGTGGTCATTTAGAAATTGATACAAAGTATTGAATTCAAACATTTGAGTACATAACAAAGAGTATACCTGCAAACTTGGGCACATTTGTGTAAATTTAAAAAATGAATGCCTGTGGGCAGGTAGTATAAGCAACTTGTGAAAAACCAAATGTTTCTCTCTCGTTGATGTTTCTAACTCGCCCTTTCCCTTCCTCTCCATAAAAAATCAATAATATATATAAAACGTTGTAGTGAAAAAAGAAAAAAAACATACATTTACATTTCTCTTGTTAAATTATTTTTTAGAAACAAGCTTTTGTTTATTTTGTGTGCGTATTAATTACAAAGTAAAGACAAATTTGAAAAGAAAGGGACATTTTACTAATTCCTCTTCCAGAGCGAAAATTTTGTACATTTTTGGGGTATTCTTCCAGCTGTAAGGTTTCCATGTTCTGTTTTTGTTTTTAGTACCAGCAATTTGCATCCTAGGTGTTGAAATAATAAGTCAATTTTCTGTTACATGTTTTTCTTTCTGTTTTAGAATCTTTGGAAAATGTTTTCCTTTTGTTTAGAAAACTGATAACATACATAGTTAGATCAAGAAAATAAACCCTAGGATCAGTCTTTGATCATTATAATATGTACAAGGAAGGTATTTTTTATTAGTTGCCTTGTACAAAGTATACAATTTGGGATAGTATTTACAGCCAAATGGACTGTCTATTTTAGGACAAAAAGTAAGGTATCTCTAGAAGCATAATGAAGTTGCCTTTACATCCAGGTACTTTTTAAAACATTATGGTGTCTGTATCCTTTTTCAGCGGGAGAGATGCTCTCTGTAGCTGAGCACTTCCTAGAGCAGCAGATGCACCCAACGGTGGTGATCAGTGCTTATCGAAAGGCATTGGACGATATGATCAACACCCTTAAGAAAATCAGGTACTAGGGGACGGCCAGAGGGGGTAGTATCAGATATGGGAGGCGTGGAAGGACAACCTGTTCCTCGGTAAAAAAGTCCAGGTATGTCACACACATTGTGGTTAACCCTTCGTATTATTTTGTGAGGAGGAACAAAGGGGAGAACAAAATGTAAAGGATAAGTGAAATAAAAGCTTTAGAAAATGGCAAAGAATAAAAGCAGCCAAATAAAAAGGAACTAGGTTTAATTCCTTGTAACATTTTGATTACATGCTGTCTTCTGGTTTCCATGTTAGGTAGGCACTGTGGTGGGAAATGTGTAGTAAGTAAAATAAACCTAGCTTCTAAAAGCTTAGATTCTTTAAAAAAAAAAATAACAATAATAATAATAATAATATATATATATTTCAGAGAGAGAGAAACATCAGTAATGAGAGAGAATCATTTATCAGGTGCTTCCTGCACAAGCCGTTAACTCAGGCATGTGCCATTGATGGGAGTTGAACCTGGGACTCTAGTCCTATCCACTGAGCCAGACCAGCTAGGGTTTTGTTTTGTTTTTTTAAAGAAAGGAGTTTACCTCATTATTTTTAATGAGTGTGTGTGTGTGTGTCCCCAGAGAGGAAGGGAAAGGGGAGGGGGGTAGAAACATCAATGATGAGATAGAATTGCTCAGCTGTCTCCACACCCCGTACTGGCGATTGAGCCCACAGCCTGGGCGTATGCCCTGACCAGAATTGAACTGTGACCTTCTGGTTCATGAGGTCAGTGCTCAACCACTGAGCCACATCTGCCAGGCCGAGGTTATGTTTACTGATTTTAGAGAAATAAAACTTGGAGTGTCTGCTTCCTGTATACACCTCAACCAGGGACTGAACCCCCAACTTAAGCATGTGCCTTGACAGGGAATTGAACCCACGACCTTTTGGTGAATGGGATGATTCTCCAAACAACTGCTCCACACCAGCCAGAGCATAGTTCAGATTCTTGTGGGAAGAATAAGGAGTTGGGTAACTAATAACAGGTTTTTAAATATCCTACCATATATATGATTATAACTAATTCAGTCAGTATTCTAATAAAATGCTGTGAAGGATAGTGACTGGGACTGAAAATGCTTTTTAAATCCCATGTAGTAATGGAAGAACTTTTTGTTAATCTTTTTTGTTTAGTGCTAATGGGATAATGAAAGGAATATAAAAATGCGTGAATTCTAACTTCAAGGAATGTTATGCCCTGACCTGTGTAGCTCAGTTGAGGTCACTGGTTCGATTCCCAGTCAGCACACGCCTGAGGTGCAGGCTCAATCCCCAGTAGGGGGGATGTGCAGGAGGCAGCCAATTGATGTTTCTTTCTCACCCATATTTTTTCTATCTCCCTTTTTCTCTAAAATCAATAAAAACATTAAAAAAATAATTAACTTTAGGGAATGTTAGTTAAATCACAACATGCAGAATGCAAAATTCTTTTGATTAAAAATAAATTCTTCTAAGAATAAAATCTATAATCTACCCTTATATAGTTGGATTATTGGGTACATAGTATCTAATAATTTGGTAAGCTTTGTATTGTATTGCCTGCTATTAATAAAGTATATAATCTATTTGGCACTCTTAGGGGATGAGGAGTTTGATTTAAATTATTTTTATGAAATAAATGTTATAAGCCTGTAGAGCCATCCTAGCCAGTTTTGCTCAGTGGACAGTGTCGGCCTATGGAACGAAGGGTCCCGGGTTTGGTTCTAGTTAAGGGTACGGACCTCAGCTGCAGGCTCCTTCCTGACCTGGGCCCGGGTCAGGGCTCATGCAGGAGGCAACCGATCGATGTGTTTCTCTCACATCGATTTATTTTTCTCTGTCTTTCCCTCTCTCTTCCACTCTCTCTAAAAATCAATAGAAAAATATCCTCAGGTGAGGATTTAAAATAATAATAATTTTTTTTTTTTAAAGAGTGTAGATATACCGGAAGGATACAAGCATGTGGAGCTGAATCTTTAGAAAGCTTTTCTTTTTATCAAGCAATAACTGCATGCATATCTTAGATCATACTTTTGGAGCTATTGCTTCTTCCCTAAAATGCATACTTCAACAATATTTAATGATTGTATATTATGTGCTTTACACTGTTTTTATAAGATTTAAGTAATATGTGAAAATTTGGACAAGATGATATCCAAGGACACTTAAATTTTATAGTTCTGAATGTTCTCACCATGTACAAATTTTGTTAGGGGAGACAAACACATACTAGTAAAAACAATTAACACTATGTGGTGCGCCATGTATTAAGGTGCTAGATAGATTTAGAACCAGGTGTTCAAATGGATAGTACAGTCCATGCTGATTATTTATCTTTTAGTTAATTCTCATGTGTCAATATTGTTTTAATTGATATATTTTATTTTATTTATTTATTTTTTTAGAAAAATGGAAGGTAGGGAGGGGAGAAACATTTTTTTTTATATATATATTTTATTGATTTTTTACAGAGAGGAAGGGAGAGAGATAGAGAGCTAGAAACGTCTATGAGAGAGAAACATCGACCAACTGCCTTTTGCACCCCCCCTACTGGGGACGTGCCCGCAACCAATGTACATGCCCTTGATCGGAATCAAACCCGGGACCTTTCGGTCAGCAGACGGATGCTCTATCCACTGAACCAAACTGGTTTCAGCAGACCAAACATTTCTTGACCCAAGTTGTAAAAGTTTTAGAATTTTTATTTGAAGCAGAAGGTGAAGAACAAGTTATTTTACTGAAGGTCTATATGTAAGTGTAGAAGAGTTGTCAAAAAAGGGAACAGGTTACTTGGGGGATTTGATATACCTTTCAGGGAAGGGTTAATTGTAATCTTGCTGAAAAGGCAGAAGGATGGACAAGATTACTTGATGTCACTTTTAGTTTCCTACAAAGGAACAGGTTCCCTAATTCTACCTTTTGGCCCATTATTGGAGTCATTGAGATATAGATGTGGGGTTTTTCTTAAATGTATAAGACCCCTGTTGAGCATATTAACCTGTTTTTCTTTTCCCCAGTACTCCCGTCGACACCAGTAACCGAGATATGATGCTGAACATCATCAACAGCTCCATTACTACCAAAGCAATCAGTCGGTGGTCCTCTTTGGCTTGCAGCATTGCCCTGGATGCTGTCAAAACTGTACAGTTTGAGGAGAACGGTCGGAAGGAGATTGATATCAAGAAATACGCAAAGGTGGAAAAGGTAAACTTCCGATTAGTACTTTGGAGACAAATTGTTTCCTAGCATGAGGCATCCATTTGTGGAGGAAATAGGTTTAAATCAGAACAATATATCTTTATAGTGATAACTAGGAAGAATATTTGTTGCTTGGGAAACAAAAAATTGAAAAAGTGGGTATTTGTGGAATAATTCTATTACCTTCTCTGCTGTCTGTACACAAAGTTTATAGGGGCTAAAGAAAGGTTTGTTGGTGTCTCCATGTTTGTGTATTTGTGTACATATCAGCCACTTGATTGGTACATAAAGAAAGGCTCTACAATATTCTGTTAATCAGCCCCAGAATGCTTTCTGCATCTCTCTATTATTAATTTAAGATTAAAAGGTCGCATTAATAGTCCAGCCAGTGTGGCTCAGTGGTTGAACATCGACCTATGACCAGGAGGACCCGGTTTGATTCCAGGTCAGGGGACTGGCTCAATCCCCAGTGGGAATTGATGTTCTATATCTCTCCTCTCTGAAATCAATAAAAGCATTTTTTTAAAAAATAGCATTAATATCTTGTGGCCAGTAGATGGAGCCCCGAGCCTAAAAGTCTGTGGAAATATCTTTCAGAAAGTAGAAGTCTGAGCCCCTTGAGATTAAATATTTGTCAGTCTCTGTTTCTGTGGTTTCACCTGACCTTCAAATTAGGTTTTATGGTCCAAGATTATTGTGCTTCCTAGAGGGGAAAAAATGTGATTGTAACAGTTTGTTTTTGAGGTTCGTGGAAGAAAGATACTTTGGAAACCCCAAATAGTGATCCTTCGGGAAAGATGAACATTGGGAAGAGAGTTGAGAAATTGTCTCTCCTGGTTGTGAATTAAGGTGGATCTTTTTGCAGATTCCTGGGGGTATTATTGAAGACTCTTGTGTTTTACGTGGCGTCATGATTAACAAAGATGTGACCCATCCCCGAATGCGGCGCTATATCAAGAACCCCCGCATAGTGCTGCTGGATTCTTCTCTGGAATACAAGAAAGGAGAGAGCCAGGTGAGGTTCCTGATTCTGTTCCTTAAAGTTGATATAAGAATCTAACTATTAATATGTACATGGGAAATAAAAGCTATGTTTATTACATGCCTACTAAATGTCAATTACTGACCTTTATATGTAATTTCTGATTCTAAAAACAACTTTTATTGCAAGCAACACTCTGTGGCAGATGATCGACACTGTCTGACACAATTTGAGCTTGCTATAGCAACAAAGTCTAACCTATTCCGGCGCTCTCCTCTATGAGACAAGCCGTTATATAGACTCAGACAGAGTTCTGGTGGTTAGCTAACGTGCGGTTCAGCTGTGCCTGTGTTCAACTTCATGAATGATGGGAGAGGTCGTGAATGCTGGGTCTTCTGAGTCATCATTTTAATCTTACCCAACAGTACATTAATATTTTGGAACATTCCATTGGTAACCTGAATTCAGTGAATGCCTTTGGTCTGTGAATCCTCCGCGAATTTTGAGTAGCAGTGTGTTTGGTTTTCTCAGAGGAGGGTTCAGGAACAAAAGGCAGAGTTTTAAATGTTCATGATGGGCAAGAAGGTATAGAATAAGTCGTGATACTGAACTTTACTTTTTGTTTCCTGGTAGAAAAAAAACACACAACAATCACCCTTTAAGGTAGTTGGTTTTGACTTCCATTTTATTTTATTTTATTTTATTTTAAATATTTTATTAATTTTGTACAGAGAGGAAGGGAGAGAGAGAGTTAGAAATATCCATGAGAGAGTCATCGATCAGCTGCCTCTTGCACACCCCCTACTGGGGATATGCCCGCAACCAAGGTACATGCCCTTGACCGGAATCGAACCTGGGACCTTTCAGTCCCCAAGCCGACGCTCTATCCATTGAGCCAAACCGGTCCCGGCTTGACTTCCATTTTAACAGATGAGGAATCTAAAGATCAGAAAAGTTGGATTAAGGAACACAACTGATTGGTCAAATCAGGATTTGAACCCAGCTCTGTTTGGCCTTAACTCAATACTACTATATTACCTTTTCTAATGCAACAATAGAATAGTCCATATAGTTTTGAAGTGCTAAAGAAAAATAAAGTAGTTGGAAATTATTAAATAAGGATTGTGAATAAGAATCAATTTATCCACCACACAGACTGACATTGAGATCACACGAGAGGAAGACTTCACCCGAATCCTCCAAATGGAAGAAGAATACATCCAGCAGCTCTGTGAAGACATTATCCATATGAAGCCCGATGTGGTCATCACTGAAAAGGGCATCTCAGGTAGGAATACACTCTTTTTAAAAATATATATATTTTTTTATTGATTTCAGAGAGGAACGGGGAGAGAGAGAGAGAAACATCAATGATGAGAATCATCAATCGGCTGGCTCCTGCATGCTCCCTAATAAGGATGGAGCCTGAAACCCGGGCATTTGCCCTGACCGGGAATTGAACCAGGACCTCCTGAGCCACACCTGCTGGGCTGGACTCTACTCATTTTTTAAACCTTCTGTTGGTTGAGGTAGAAGAGAGACGGTGATTCCCCTCTCCCCATGTTGGCTAGATTGAATATAAAAAACATCTGATGGTTAGGGTATATTGAGGATCTGAGGATAAACCGGTTCAGAACCCAGGAGTTCTGGTTTTGAGCTTACCTCTGCTCTTGGGTTTGCAGATTTAGCTCAGCACTACCTCATGCGGGCCAATATCACAGCCATCCGCAGAGTCCGGAAGACAGACAATAATCGCATCGCTAGGTGAGTAGTTCAGGTAAAAATAAGATTCTTCCTTTCCAAGTATTTTTATTTTGTAGCTTCATAATGCAGTCATCATTACTGAAAAAGTCTAACATAGGGTATAATCAGTCAAATCAGTTATAGGTCCTAGGTTTAGCTGTCTGCTGTTTTCAGAAGTCCTTTATCTAATCCATCAGTTGTCATTTCTGTACTGCTCCTAACCAGTAGTGACCAACTTCTACTTAGACATCTGTGATCACTACCTTGGTGTAGGGGTCCATTGCAGAGTAGCCTGTTTATAAGCCTGCCCCAACACCACAGAATACATCATAGATCCAAATTGAATTTTGTATCTGAAATTGCTCTGGGCATGTGCACATATACTTAGTTGATTGTCTACATGTCCATGGGGAAAAGAATGACAGATACAATATTAGTCCTGCATTTATTAAAATTGGGTCAGACATACACTTGTGTACTTATTCACCTTCCTCCTTACTTGCTTTGTATCATCTTTAGTAGAGTCCTATTATTGGCCTTGAAATCTAACTAGGTATACAGAATGAATTCTTCTAGAAATGACTATTTTGTGGTATGTTCATGTTAGATACCTTTAAGAGCTCATTGTCCAAACTGTATCTGGTTATAGTAGTTGCTTTAGCTGGATACACTTTTATTTATAAAGCCGTATTAGTTTAGGGAAACTTCACCAATACGTGTTTGAAATCTATTTCACCAGGCAGCCAAGACCTCCTGAGTTTTGGGTAGCAATGTTTCTAGCAATCCACTTTTGCCCTTATCCCAGTCACAGACTCTAGGGACTAGGGAGATGAGTAAAAATATCTGAAATCATCTGGTTCCTCATACTCCCTCATCTAATCAATAGAGCCTGTGGGGCCCGGATAGTCAGCCGGCCAGAGGAACTGAGAGAAGAAGATGTTGGAACAGGAGCGGGCCTGTTGGAAATCAAGAAAATTGGAGACGAGTACTTTACATTTATCACTGAGTGCAAAGACCCCAAAGCCTGTACCATTCTTCTCCGGGGGGCCAGCAAAGAGATTCTCTCGGTGAGTCAGCCTTGAAAGTGTGACTGAATTTCTTGAGTTTCCCAGAGGACTTAAAATCACCCTGTTGTCCATGGGTAGCTATTTAGTTTTGATCAGTAGCCACACACATCTGTCTCTCCTGCTTACTTAAAAAAAAAAAAAGTTTTTACTGATTTTTTTTAGAGCAGGGAAAGGAATAGAGTTAGAAATGTCGGTGAGAGAGAAATATTATCGATGTGGCTGCCTCCTGCACACCCCCTCCTGAGGATAATCCTGAGACCCCGGCATGTATCCTGACCTGACTTGGAATTGAACCAGTGACCTCTTGGTTCCTGGGTTGACTACTGAGCCACACCTGTCAGGCCTGCTTACTTTTTAAGTATATTCACATTCTTGTAAAACAGGTCTCCAGAACACATCTTGCAAAACTGAGATAATGCCCATTGAATTGTGATTCATCATTCCCCATTCCCCAACCCCTGGTAATCTTTAAGTTGAAATTATTTTTTTTTTTCTTTTGTTAATCTTCATACAAGGATATTTTATTCATTGATTTTTAGAGAGAGTGGAAGCGGAGAGAGAGAAACATCAGTGTGAGAGAGAGAGACATCTATTGGGTTGCCTCCCACACATGCACCAACTGAGGTAGGGGATCGAACCTGTGACCCTTCAGAATGCAGACAGACGGTCTAACCATTGAGCTAATGGCCAGGGCATAAATACTCCCCCCCCCCCAATGAGGTTACGTAACTTACCCAGAGGCACATAATTAGTAAGAAACCTAATTCCACAGAGGGACACCCCGTCCCAACCCCAGCCCTTTTGCAGTAGTTACTGTGTTTGCCCAAGGTGACTAGCATCTGCCTTGCCCGATAGGGGTTCCAAGGACCTTTCTTAGTTGCCCTCCTGGTGGGTTACTGAACTTGGCAGTCAGGAAGTCCTTTGGCACCTCTGATTTGTCCCTGAGTCATCGAGCTTTTGCTTCATATTATCTCTTTGCTTTTCCAAGGAAGTAGAACGCAACCTCCAGGATGCCATGCAGGTGTGCCGCAACGTTCTCCTGGACCCTCAGCTGGTGCCAGGGGGTGGGGCCTGTGAGATGGCTGTGGCCCATGCCTTGACAGAAAAGTCCAAGGCCATGACTGGTGTGGAGCAGTGGCCGTACAGGGCTGTTGCTCAGGCCCTGGAGATCATCCCTCGTACCCTTATCCAGAACTGTGGAGCCAGCACCATTCGTCTACTTACCTCTCTTCGGGTGAGTTCCTTTTCATGCTGTTCTCTTGATGGTTGACATCTGTCTATCCAGGTTTTCTTTTATAGCTTGTTTTCTTAATATCTCTGCTCCTAATTTTTGACTTGTTTGTTGTCGTTGACATTTCCTCTTACCGTTTCCTTACCAATCTAGTGTTTTTGGTTTAGTTTTTTACCTAATGTTCTCTGCTAGCTTACTTATCCCCAGTGTTTTCCCCTTTAACTGTTTATGCTTGTTCCAACTGCAGGCCAAGCATACCCAGGAGAACTGTGAGACCTGGGGTGTGAATGGTGAAACCGGTACTTTGGTGGACATGAAAGAACTGGGCATCTGGGAGCCATTGGCTGTAAAACTGCAGATATATAAGACAGCAGTGGAGGTGAGGCACCCCAGGGCGTATGCTATACTGTTCATTCCCACATAACCAGAAACCAGTGTGTTCAGTCCCATCTTGAAGCGAGGGGGTATGGAAGGCAGCGTATTCCCATAAAGATCCACAAGGAATTCCATTCTCCTTCTTACCTTTAGCTCATATAAAAAGGCAAGGTGCCCTGGCCGGTGTTGCTTGGTGGTTAGAACATTGGCCTACACCAAAGTGGCAGGCTCAATTCCTGGTCAAGAGCACATACCTGGGTTGCAGGTTCAGTACAGTCGGCACATGCTGGAAGCAGCCCAATTGATGTGTTTCGTTCACGTCAGTGTTTCTCTCCCCCGTTCTTTCCTCTGTCTTGTAGAAAACATATCCTCTGGTGAGGATTAATAAAAAAGCAAGGTGTACAAGCTGCATTCCTGGCTTAGGAAGAACTGCATTTTAATTTAAGACTGAAAAGGTAGCTTTCAGATAAAATGGTAATTGTGGAGGAGGAGCCAGGTGATACTGTCTAAAAGAAAACAAATGCCCTTCCCTTCTCTGCTGACCTCTTGGGCTGGTTTTTCCCCTAGACTGCCGTTCTGCTGCTGCGGATTGATGACATCGTCTCAGGCCACAAAAAGAAGGGCGATGACCAGAGCCAGCAGTGCGGGCCTTCCGATGGTGGCCAGGAGTGAGTGGTGGGCACAGTGACCTCAACACACAGAGCCAACAGTCTCCTCCTGCCTGAGCCAGACGGCAGGGACACTGTGGATGTCTTTGTTTGGAAAGGATCAGGTTGAGGGGCAGCCCCAGTCCCGTTCTGTCCCAGCTCAGTTTGCAAAAGGCACTGACATGTAATTCTTCTCTATTGTAAGCTTTCCATTTAGTTTGCTTCCGATGATTAAATCTAAGTCATTTGAGACAGTTGTTATGTGTTTTTCAACCTTGGGTTCTATCTCTGCCTCCTGGCAAAGAAGGAAGAGGCAGAATTCTTCACTAGGGAGGAAGGGAGATGGGAATAGGGTCATTAAATGGTTTTATTTGCCTTGTTGAAGGGGTATTCTTCAGACTTCTCAGTAGATGCTGGTTGGAAAGACTCAAAGTTCAAAGGATGATACTATAAAGTTTAAAGAAGCTTCACCTTGCATTCACCACCCAAAGAACAGGAGGAACCTGTCCAAACCATGGATGTTTCTCATCTGTCGTCGTATGTAGAGCAACACCCAATTCATGGCAGGGCTCAGATGTGTCCTAAAGCACGTAGAACATCTGTTTCTGAGATTGTAGCCTGTAGCTTTTATTTTTATTTATTTATTTTTTAAAATATATTTTTATTGATTTTTTACAGAGAGGAAGATAGAGGGATAGAGAGTTAGAAACATCAATGAGAGAAACATCGATCAGCTGCCTCTTGCACATTCCCCCACCGGGGATGTGCCTGCAACCAGGGCACATGCCCTTGACCGGAATCGAACCTGGGACCCCTTAGTTCGCAGACCAACACTCTATCCACTGAGCCAAACCGGTTTCAGCTGTTTTCTGTCGTTTTTAGAATCCTTCCTGTCTTACCTGGAATTCTTTTTCTCTGCCTTCTCCCAATGTTCTTCCTGATTTTGATCTATATTTTGACTTGTTGGCTTATTATCAGGGCATGCTTTGTGACAGTAGGACTACTCTGCCCTCCCTACTAGCATAAACAAAATAAAACTCGTTTTGTGCTTTTTTTTTTTCTTTTCTTTTTTTTTTTAAATAAAATTTTTAAACTGACTTTTAAGGGGAGAGAGAAACATTGATGTTAGAGTGAAATATCAATAGGCTGCCTCCTTCAGGACCCTACCAGGGATTGAGCCCACAATCTGGGCATGTGTCCTGACTGGGAATTGAACTGGCAACCTTTCGGTACACAGGATGACGCCCAACCAACTGCACACCAGCCTGGGCTGTGCTTTGTTTTTATCAAGGAAAAGACTTGAGTAATGGCCTTGGCTTGTGGGAGCCTAGGTAAGCCTCGCCTTTGATTTCTTCAGTTCCTTCCTCTTGGCTATTGGGCCTTCTACCCTTTGGCCTTATAATTCATATAATTAGCCTTTATCTCATACTTCCTGAAAATAAAAGGATTTACTTTTATATTAAGTTGAATACTAGGTAGAATAATAGTCTACTGTATCATAGACATGCTCTAATCACTTTGCATATATTAGCTGCTCCTCACACGGATCCTATAGGATATGATCTGTCCCCCTTATGATGGGAAATCTAAAGCCATGGATAAAGAAGCTTGTCCAAGAGTCACAAAACTGGTGAGTGGTAGACCTAGACTTTCTATGTAGGTAGTCTGGCTATAGAAGCCATGCTGTTATTAGAGCTGGCTGTGCTGGCTGGATTGAGGTATAAGGTGGAAAATGGCTAGGAAGAGGGCTTCTGGAGACTTGCTGTTTATACCTACCGTGTTTCCCCGAAAATAAGACCTAGCACATGGAAAGATAAGACATTCCCTGAAAATAAGACCTAGTGTAACTTTGGGAGAAAAAATAATATAAGACACTGACTTATTTTTGAGGAAACACGGTAGTATTAGCTTCCTGCCTAGCCCAGTCTAAAGTCCTCTCTCAGCCTTTCCTCATCCAGCCTACCTAACCTTTTGTTGAAATCCCTGCTTCTTGTGGTGATAATTCCCTCTTGTGGTGTTAATAATAACCTTGTGGTGTTAATAAGACCTTAGGTCAATTCTCAAGTAAAAAGATCTTGAAACAGAACTCATAAGACCTACCAAATGATAGAGGAAGAAAGCTAGTCACACTGTGTGGATTCTTTTTCCCCCATTTGTCCCTGTCGATTCTAGTTTCAACTCTTAAGGGTTAAGCACTTGGGTAACTGTACATGACGATTTTCCCTTTAAGCATCTTCTGAACCTACAGGAATCCTTTCTGGTTATGTTAGATCAATCTCTACTCTGTCAAAGCCCTCTCGTGCTGTTGTTCAAAGCCTAAATTTAAAAATAGTGATTAAATTTTGCCTTCTCTTTGTTCATGGTTCTTCCTACTGTCAAACTCCTAGATTCAGCAAAATTCTATTTCCCTTCTGCTTTTATAGAGAGACTTGAATTCCTGACCACTAGATCCTCGGTATTAAGCCCAGACTTGTGTTTACTCTCCCTATACCTCAGAATACAAGTACTACTTTTTTCCCAAGAAAAATGAAAGTTTTTGAGGAAACACATTCATCTTAGAGTAGCCACTTGAGGGGAAAAGTGAAATTGGATCCCTACTTGATTCATTACAGCAAAATTAATTCTGGGCAGCGGAAAGATTTAAATATAAGAAAAGGAAACTAAGCAACCCTGGCTTGATCCCCAGTACAGGGTGTGCAGGAGGCAGCCGATCAATGACTGTCTCCCTTTTTGAAATCAATAAAAATATATTTTAAAAAATGTGTAGTAAAAGACAAATGGGAGAGGGAGGATGTTTCAACAATACAAAGTTAATTTCTTGAAACAGCTTTTGGGACTTGGAAGTCCTATGTGGTTTGTTGGTTGGATTTGTCCTATGCACCTGTGCACTGACAAGTTGTTCAATTTCTGGTCAGGGCACATGCCCAGGTTGTGGGTTCAATCCCCGCTAGGGGGCATGCAGCAGGCAGCCAATTGATATTTTACTTTCACATCGGTGTCTTTTTCTCCCTCTCCTTCTCTCTGAAAAGTCAATTAAAAAAAATAAAATTTAAAAAAAAAAAAAATATATATATATATATATATATCCTCTAGAAACAGGCAAAGTTTGTAAATAGTCCCAGAAAAGCAAAAATAAATTACTGTAGCCGAAACCGGTTTGGCTCAATGGATAGAGCGTCGGCTTGGGGACTGAAGGGACCCGGGTTCCATTCCGGTCAAGGGCATGTACCTTGGTTGCGGACATATCCCCGGTAGGGGGTGTACAAGAGGCAGCTGATCGATGACTCTCTCTCATCGATGTTTCTATCTATCTCTCTCCCTTCCTCTCTGTACAAAATCAATAAAATATATATTTAAAAAAATAAATAAAAATAAATTACTGTAAAACATTACATGCTCACCCTTATAAGGGAAATGCAAATTAAGTTTGACAAACACTTGCAAGGATGTAGGGAAATGGGCCTTCAGCTCATGGTTTGAACAGCAATTGATAAGTCTCAAAGGGCAGTTTGACCTGGTAATTCCATTCCTCGGTGTTTACCATATGGATTTGGTTACAAATATGTATGAGATACTGGCCTGGTCGGGTACTCAGTTGGTTAGAGCATCATCCCAAAATGCCAAGGTTGTGGGTTTGATCAGGGCACATAGAAGAATCAACCAAAGAGCTCTGGATGGTTTGCTTAGTGGTTAGAGCATCAGACTGGACTGAAGAGTCCTGGGTTCGATTCCAGTCAAGGGCACACGATGGGGTTGTAGGCTTGATCCCCAGTAGGGGGCATAAAGGAGGTGGCCGATCAATGAGTTTCATCATTGATGTTCCCATCTTCCCTCTCCCTCTGAAATCAATAAAAACATATTTTAAAAAAGAATCAACCGAAGAATGCATTATTAGTAAGTGGGATAACATCGATGTGTGTGTTTTTCAAATCAAACTTAAAAATAACATTAAAAAACAATATATATGAAACATTTCAGAGATGTTCCTTTCAGCATTATTTGCGATAGCAAAATGTTAGAACTCTGAAGATTCTGGCTAAATATGTCCATGCAACATCCTCCTGCAGTGAAATACTTACATGGAGACTAAGACCGCTCCAAGTGCGCTGATACTGAACAGTGTTCAATGTACAAGGGGAAAAAAAAGCATAACAGTGGACGCCATCGGATGTATTTTACACGTGTACCTGATGTGTTATATACTTGAGTACGCCTCGAGTATCTTTGGAAGGTCACAAACGTAATAGTTTTTTCAGGGAAGAAACCAAGTTGCTAGGGAATAGGGGTGATACCCTGTGGTACCTGGAGAATTTTGTACCATATGCATTTATTATTAGTGAAAATAATTTTAAGATTAAGCAAAAAACAAAACCCAAGCACAACACAAAGTACATTCATTCAGCTGGACATGACAGTATTTTGTTCTTATAACCTATTTTCAGAGTTATCTTTTTTTCTTTAGTTCCACCTGGGGGCTCAATAAATAGTAACTGACAAAAAGAACCAGTGGTCGGCAAACTCAGTCAACAGAGCCAAATATCAACAGTACAAGGATTGAAATTTATTTTTATTTTTAAAAATATATTTGATTTTTTTACAGAGAGGAAAAGGAAGGGAGAGGGATAGGGAGTTAGAAACATCGATAAGAGAGAATCATTGATCAACTGCCTCTTGTATACCCCCTACTGGGCATGTGCCTGCAACCAAGGCACATGCCCTTGACCGGAATCGAACCTGGGACCTTTCAGTCCCCAGGCCGATGCTCTATCCACTGAGCCAAACCGGTTTTGGCAAGAGCCAAGTTTTTTAAACTTCTAAGGCCACTTCTTCAAGAGACTCGCCCAAGCCATGGTATTTTGTGGAAGAGCCACACTCAAGGGGCCAAAGAGCCTCATGTGGCTCGCGAGCCGCAGTTTTCCCACCGCGGTTCTATAGTATGCTGTTTTCCCCAAGGAATTCTTTCAAATTCCTCTGTGCCTCCTGTACCAGAGTCATTTTTGGGGATCTCTGGAACTTGAATATACACATCATGCCCACTTTTAGGTAACTGTTCAGTGGGACCAGTTAGGTATGAGTGGTCAGGAATATGTCCACCTGTCTGTCTAGTCAGACGTCTTGCCAACCCAGCTGGATATAACAAATTTCTAACCACTCTGAGTCTGTTCTCACTCAAGCCTAGAGCTGGGTTACATGAGGCGGTCTCTTTAAGGACTGGTGTGATGGCTCCGCCTTTTTTTTAGAGATCAGCTGAGTCTGTAAGTCACATGACTCGGTGTCTTCCGTCCTCTGAAGCTGGAGCTGCATGAGCAGCTGCGAGGCGCCCCGCTGGGGCTGGGGGCATTGTGCCCCCAGCCCCATTCTCCTCCTGGGTCTCCTGTTGGCAGCTCCGTTTGGCCTGCTGGGGGAGGAGTCCCGCCAGGTGAGGGGCTAGAGCAGCAGAGGTTCCAGGAAATGCTAGGCTTGAATGGTGGTTGGAATCCAGGGCAATCCTGGGGTGGAGCGGACGGGGGTGGGTGGTTGCGGAGAGAAGAGTTCTTTAACCTGGGGTTGGGGCCAGCCGTGGAGCCGGGCGGGTGTGAGGGCTTCCTGTCATCTTGAGAAATCTGGATCCTGACTCAGCCCTGAGCAACCCAGGTCCAGGCAATGTTATTTTTTTCTTCCTCCTCTTAGCTCTACGCGCTGATCTCAGACCGGGTCAGGGCGAGTCTGGCTCTTCTGCCCTCTCTTTTACACGCCCCACCCCTTCCCCTACACCAAGATTCCCATATCTCCCACAGGAACTTCTCATCTAGGCTCCACCTTGTCCCCCCGATCCCCCATTTTCCAAGTCCCCACACTTCTCCTTTTCCCTGTGTCTCTCCCTAATCCTGTTCTCTTGACCCCCCATTACTCCATGCTCCAGGTGACTCTGGAGGTCATCCCTGACTCGATGGGGCTCCCCCAAAACCTGCTTCATATCCGAGCCGTGGGCACCAATTCCACGTTGCACTATGTGTGGAGCAGCCTGGGGCCCCCAGCAGTGCTGCTGGTGGCCACCAACACCCCCCACAGCAACCTGAGTGTCAACTGGAGCCGCTTGCTCTCCGATGAGCCTGATGGGGCCCTGATGGTGCTTCCCAAAGACAGCATCCAGTTTTCGTCCGCCCTTGTCTTTACCAGGGTGAGGAGGTTGGGGGAGAACCAAGGGAGAGAGGAGAGGGTTTGTCAAATTGGAGGAAGAAACTGAAGCCGGGTGGGTGAAGTGGAGTCAGATTGAGAGCCGGAGCATGGGGTCTGGTGAGTGGTGGTGGTGGTGGGGCGGGGGGGCGGGGTGATTCAGGAGAAAGCTGGACTCAGGCAAGCCCAGTCCTGTCCCACCCCACCCACCAGCTGCTTGAGTTTGACAGCACCAACATGTCCGATGTGGCAGCGATGCCTCCCGGAAAACCGTATCCCCCGTACTCCTTGGCCGAGTTCTCCTGGGACAACATCTCTGACTCGCTGGATCCTGCCACCCTGAGTGCCACATTCCGAGGCCACCCCAGTCACGACCCCACCCGGGCTTTTGCCAATGGCAGCCTGGCCTTCAGGGTAAGGGCATGGGAAGAACTCGAAAGGCTGGGTTATGAGGGTGGGAGTTGGTGATGGTGGTGGCCTTCAAGGGCAGGCATCCATCTGCTTCCCATCCCCCCCGGGCTTCCTCCCTCCTAGGTGCAGGCCTTCTCCAGGTCCGGCCGGCCAGCCCAGCCGCCTCGCCTCCTGCACACCATGGACACCTGCCAGCTGGAGGTGGCCTTGGTGGGGGCCTCTCCCCGAGGAAACGGCTCCCTGTTTGGGCTGGAGGTGGCCACCTTGGGCCAGGGCCCTGACTGCCCCTCGATGCAGGAGCAGCACTCCATCGACGACGAATATGCACCTGCTGTCTTCCAGGTCAGGCTCCCAGGGGAGAGGCCGATGGGGGGGTGAATGTAGATGGAACCCCTATTAGGACCTCAGACAGTCATTCAACCGTTTGATATTTAGCAACACGGTATTCGGCTCCGTTAAGTACGGGCTGCCATGCTAATGAATTCGGCCCAGTCTCTGCCCTCGGTGGGGATGACAGGAGACAGGCAGGGCAGTGGGACTCAGTGCTCTGGCAAGGGGCATGTGCAAGGCCTAGGGGCCCAGAGGCGGGTCCTGGGTGCAGGCTTGCAGAGAGTCAGTGTCACCCAGCCCAACTCCCCTCTCTGGAGAGTGAAGATTGAGGTCCCAGTGCTGCAAACAGCCTGTGAGTCCTAGGACCAGGCCAGGACTCAGGGCGACTAGTGACAGATGCAGTCTGAGGAAGGCCGGGGGTGGCAGGAGGGTCGGGCGAAGGCTAGTCCTCTTCACGCTGCGCTGTCTGCCTTTCTCCCCAGTTGGACCAGCTGCTGTGGGGCTCCCTCCCATCAGGCTTTGCGCAGTGGCGGCCAGTGGCTTTCTCCCAGAAGCAGGGGGGCCGAGAGTCAGCCCTGCCCTGCCGGGCTTCCCCTCTTCATCCCACCTTGGAGTACCCTCTCCCCCAGTCGCCCATTGTCCGAGCCTTCTTCGGATCCCAGAACAACTTCTGTGCCTTCAACCTGACATTCGGAGCTTCCGCAGGCCCTGGCTACTGGGACCAACACTACCTCAGCTGGTGAGTCCGGTCCGGGGCCAAGGGCCCGGGAAGCTGAAGCGGAGGAGGGCTGGGCCTCTGAGCCTCCCCTCCTAAGTCTGCTGACCTCTCCTTTCCACTCCGCTTGCTCTAGGTCGATGCTCCTTGGTGTGGGTACCCCTCCAGCGGATGCCTTGTCCCCCTTCGTCCTGGGCATCATGGCGGTGGCCCTGGGCGCTCCAGGACTCATGCTGCTTGCAGGAGGCCTGTTTCTGCTGCTGGGCCCCAGGAGGTACTCGGAGTATCAGCCCATAAACTGAGGCCCGCGCTCTAGACGGAAGGACAATACCGGACCTGCCGTGCTGCGTGGGTTTTTTATTTTTTTAATTTCTTTATTGATTAAGGTATCACATATTTGTCCTCATCCCCCTCATTCCCATCCTCCACCCCTCCCCACTTGTGCCCCCAACCCCCCTTCCGTGCTGTGTCTTAAAACCTCTGCAGGTTGAGGGTCAGTGTTCCCAGCCAGCTACTCCTTTCTCCCCTCTCGCTTTTCCGCAGAACCTGAGACTAGCCTCATCTCCTGGGAACCACCAGGTGGACCTTCCTTCAGATTCCGTAGAGGGCCCAGGCCCAGGGTTATTGCTAGAGGGAGGGTGCCCTTCTTTGGAGCCTGGCCACCCCCCCAACCCCATTTCTCTTGGCCAGGACTCGGAGGCCAACACGAAAGGCCGGCTGGCTGGTTGCTGCTGTGTGGGCTTGAAATAGACTTGTGTTTTCCACAGGACGTGTCTCTGTGTGGATGTCGTTGGGTTGCTTCCAGGGAATGAAAGGGCTTAGAGACGGGCGTGGGAGGCAGGTGTCTGTGAACGGCCCATTTCCCCACCAGGTCTGGTTCTCCCTCTCGGGGTTCCTGCCAGCCACTCTCCATCTTGCGGAGCAGGGAGGGTTCTGATTCAGTGTGAAGCAGCCAAGGAAGGGACGCTTGAGAACAGGGTGCAAAGACGAAGAAGGAGCCCAGTAAGACTGTGGTAGTCATTTATTGTTTCACCCACCCCGCACACACATTCACACGGGTTTGACACCAGCCATTGTGCCTTCCAACCACTTCCCAGCCACCACATGCATGGACACGGATGGACACGCATACACACACACACACACACACACACACACACGTCTCGGGAGGCAGGCTTCCCTGTCTGCTCCTCTCTTCTGGGCAGTTAGGAAGCAGGAAGTTACAGGGGCCTAACCAGTCAGAGGCAGGAGGCAGGAGGCAGCAGCTCTGTGCTGGGGCAGCTGTAATAGTCTTGACTGAGACTATGGGCTTGTGAGGGCCAGTCACGGAGGGTTCTCGATGCAGGCCCCAGGGTGGTTTTACCCAGCATGCAAGTCCCATTTGATCTGATGCCCAGCCTTTGTCTTTAGGCAAGAGCAGTATTTCCAGTCTCCTTGAGGCCCTCTGCTTAGGCAGCTGGCACAGATGGTCAGAGCTTTGGCTGTGCCTCTGCCCACGGCCTCCCAGGAGGCTGGAGAGTGGAAGAGTTCCGCAGTGGTGGGCGCTCGAGGCTGTGGTGGGAGGCAGCTGCTCAGGGAGGCTTCCCCTGGTCTTGGCCCTGTTCCCTCGGCATCCTTAAGGAACATAACTGTCCACCTTTCCCTGCAAGGAAGCATCTGGTCTCCCTCCCTCCTGCCCTCCCTCGTGTCTGTCCTGGGCTTTGAAGGTGAAGGCCAGCCCCCAATGGGGGAGCGCTGGGGGTGGGGGTGTGGAGGGCAGTCAGTCGATCCAGATTCTGATTGGATGGGACCCTGTCGGGTCAGAGCGGGGTCATCTCACCAGGTACCCAGGCTGGGGCAAGCGGACGGACCGTTTCAGCCCCAGGGGCGGGGCCTGTGGTCCGAGCGGGCGTAGTCGGGGTAGTCCAGGCGGCTCTCGGTGGCAGTGAACATGCGCTCCGGCTCCACCATGAACATGTAGTAGAGGTTCCACACCAGCATGGACAGCAGGGGCAGGAACGTCAGGCCGTAGCCAAAGCCGCGGAAGGAGCGGCCGATGGCAAAGGTCAGCCAGTATATCAACCTGCCGGGCGCGGGGAGAGGACAGGCGGTGAGGGAGGTGGGCGGGTTGGTGGGTATGACGGATGCTTCTAAAGACAGCAAATGCTTACGTACAACGTGCCAGGCGCAATGCTCGTTACTCAGGGGGCACTGTTCCCGATAGACTTCCGGGTAGCTCTATGAGGTGAGTTTATTATTTCCCTGCCTCTTTTGTTTCTCAAATTTTAATTGAAATTTTTTGAGTAGGCAACATATAGTTACATGGTTCGAAATTCAAAGGTACTAATGCGTGTATTAAATCTCTTCCTCCCTCTACTGATCCTGCCACCTTTTTTGTTCTTTTTTCCCCTCCATCCCTCCATCCCTCCCTACCTCCACCCCTACCCCAGGTATCCAATATTATGGTTTCTTGTGTAAAAAGTGGTTTTATATGCATGTTTGAACAAAAAGACCTGTTTTCCTCTCCACCCCTTTTGCAGTTTGGTAGCATACATTTAGACTGTTCTGCATACTGACTTTTTCCCCTTTTTATATATCTTGGAGATTATTTTTATCAGTATGCTAGAAGCCTGGTGCACCTAATTCATGCACGTATAGGGTCCCTAGACCTGGCTGGCAGTCAGGGCTGATCGGGGCCTTCCTTCCCCGTGTACCACCCCCTGGTGGTCACCACATGTCATAACGAGCGGTTGAACTCCCAGTCAAATTCCCGAGGGGACAATTTGCATATTAAGATTTTATTATAGCCGAGACCGGTTTGGCTCAATGGATAGAGCGTTGGCTTGGGGACTGAAGGGTCCCGGGTTCGATTTCGGTCAAGGGCATGTACCTTAGTTGCGGGCATATCCCCAGTAGGGGGTGTGCAAGAGGCAGCTGAGCGATGACTCTCTCTCATCGATGTTTCTAACTCTCTATCTCTCTCCCTTCCTCTCTGTACAAAAATCAATAAAATATATTTTTTTAAAAAGATTTTATTATAGACAGTTTCCTCATTTTTTTACAGCTGTACTTTCCATTGTATTTATTTCCTCTCTTGTAGATGAAGAAACTAAGATTCCATAGGGGTTAAGACTGATCCAACCAAGGTCAAGGTCACGTATGTGGGAAATAGTAAAACTGTGATTTGATCCTAAGCCTGTTCGTTACCCTTCCTCCTGCCATTTCAGAGCCAGAGGAAGAGTAAGGACGGCAGCTTCCAGAGGCCTTGAAGCCCAGAGGGATGGATAAGCCACAACCAGAGTTTTTTTGGAACATCCTCTAAAATACATACCCCTCCGTGGGGGAGGAGGGCAGCTTCCTCAATATATAAAGGACAACTTGTTATCAGATTGATGTGCCTCCACGTTTAAACATGATAAACAGGGAAGAGTAGCCACTGCTTCTCTACCGCAGCTTGTTATCATAGTAAAAGTTCACGTTTAGCAAACCCTTACCGAGTGCCAGGCTACTGTACACACTACGTGAATTAACTCATTTAATCCTCACAACAACTTTGTCTTATACATGAAATGGGTGATGAAAGTAGACACAGCCCAGCCAGTGTGGCTCAATGGTTGAGCATCAACCTATGAACCAGGAGGTCATGGTTAAATTCCTGGCCTGTGTTTCCAGCTCGGCCCCTCGGAGGGGGCATGCAGGAGACAGGCAATCAATGATTCTCATCATTGATGTTTCTATCTCTTTCTCTTCCTTCCTCTCTGAAATCAATTTTAAATATATATTTTTTTTCCAAGAAAAAAAAGAAAAAGAAACGGAGAATATCCCTGGCTGGGTGTGTCAGTTGGTTGGAGCATCATCCCCCCCCCCCCCACACACACACACCAAAAGGTTGTGGGTTCGATTCCTGGTTAGGGCACACATCTTTGTTGCAGGTTTGGTCCCCTGTTGGAGCAACTACAGTTCAAGAGGCAACAGATCAATGTTTCTCTCTCACATTGATGTCTGTCTGTCTGTCTCTCCCCACCCCCTCCTTCCTCTCTCTAAAGTCAAAAACATACCCTCAGGTGAAGATTTTTAAAAAATGCTTAAGTAACTTGCCTGTGGTAGAAAAGGAAGGACCTTGGATGAGGGAGGGAAGGGCCCTGGATTCTAGTCCTGCCACTTACGCTGATTGACCTGAGGGACTCTCCTCCCCAGTCTGTCCTGATTTCCTCTGTACAAACTGGGTCAGATGGACGAGACAATCACTGATTCTTCTTCAGCTCCCTGATGATCCTTACAGCTTAAACCAACTTGATCTGAAACCAGCACTCCCTGAGAGGGAGGTGGGAAGTGGACATGTATGGGCAGGAACATTTATCTTGGGAAAGATCTGGGAGAAAATGCGGGCTGTGTGATACAGGGCTGGTGGGACAGATGACCACTAGACTATACCAGAAGGAACAGGAAGACCGATTTCAGCTCAATCGGAACAGTGTTTTAGCAGTTAAATCAACCTGGAATCGTATATCAAAAGGGACCAAAGGAAATGTATTAGAGAAAAAAAATGTAAAGACACATTCAAAGGTACCTTCTGGGTTAACAGTAGTTGACATGAAAGCACCTTTAAGATTTCAGGTGGCTGTAAATTATAAATGAGAGTAACGAGGCAGCCATGAGGACTAATGTGGTTGGTATGAACAGAACAATACCCTTGGCCAGGCCTCCCCACCCCATAGGAGAATTTCCTACCCAGAGGGAAGGACTCCGGACAGCGAAGAAATCGGGGTCACTTAGCAAGTAAACACTAGGGGAACAGGCTGTTATCAAATATCCAGATTTATCCCAGGCGGTTCCAGAGATCAGAGCCAGGGCAGGGGTTTTTAGCACAATGTAAGGAACTTTGTAATAATGAGGGCCTTTGAAAAACGAAACAGACTGCCTTATAAAGCCCTGAGCCCTTGGTTATAGGGAGCATTCTAGAGGCCAGTGGCTACCTGACCAGTGTCGCAGAGGAGTGGCTGCAACGCATGGAGGTGGGTCTGTGACCCCGGGGAGCCTGGGAGCCCGTTCAGTTTTAGTGGCATAAGCGTCTCTGAAATCAGCTTCTGGTGAGAAGACATTCGAGCTGCTCCCCCAGGGGGAGGCGAGCTGCGAGGGAGAAAGTGGACTCGCCTTTCCGGGCACACGTTTGGGCTGATACAGGATCCCAAGGCGCCCTGTCCCTGAGCGGCTCTCCGGACCGTCAGCCCCGGGTCCCTCTAGCACCTCCCCTGCCCGGGGCCCTGCCCGCAGCCCACTCACCGGGACACCGCGAAGAGGCCGGTGAGCAGGGGCAGCAGCTTGAGGGTGTCCTGGGACAGGTAGGTGGACAGCACGGCCAGGTTGAAGAAGTAGAGGATGAAGAGCTGGACCGACTGGGCCACATACTGCCGGTGGATCTCCACCTCCCGCCGCGGCTCCTCGAAGGGTTGCAGGGAGGAGAAGCACAGCAGGCTCAGCCCGTACACCAGGAGCCCTGGGTGGGGCCGGAGAACACGGGGTCAGGTTAGAGCAGGAGGCCAAAAGCCCGGCAGGGAGAGCTCAAAGACACAGCTCCCCTCCCCACGGTGGGACTCAGAGTCCTGGGAGGGGCCAGGCACCACCAGGGTGGCGTGTGTGAGGCCTGAGGGTCCTGGCTGAGTGAAGGAAAACCCCTGCCCCCCTACCCCCCAGCCAGGCCGGCCCTGACCTCAAGGGCAGTTCCCAGATGCCCCTGGCTGCTCCGGGCCCGGCTCACCCAGCACGATGGGGAAGGTGGCGAAGACCCCGCAGCGCAGCGTGTAGACCAGGCGGGAGCTCATGGTGGGCAGCCGGGGGGCATCGAAGGGCAGGAAGGTGTAGGCCCCGTACAGCAGGCAGGGGAAGAGGAGGAGAGCGGCCCCCACCGAGGCCACGGCCTTCAGGCCCTCGTGGCCCCCGCAGCCCCCGCACGGGCGGCCGGGCGGCCGGGCCACGGCCTCGGCCCACTTGCGCTCGCAGGGCTCGGGCTGGACGGCGCGGGCGGCCAGGAGGGCCCGGCGCCGCTCGCCCTCGCCCGCCTCGCAGCGCACGGCCAGCTCCTCCTGCGGCCGCCGCTCGATGCACTGCAGGTCGATGGGCACGAAGGCCCGCGCCGCCTTCTCGGGCAGCAGGTTGGCATGATCCTCGGGCAGCTCCTCCAGTTTGCTGAGCGGCTCCAACTCGAGGGGCTCGGGCTCAATGTCCCGCCAACCAGGGGGGTCCGGGAACAGGGCGCTGGGCGGGGGGCCAGCGCCCCAGGGCAAGGTGGCAGCCTCGCTCACGGTGCTGTCCAGACCATCTCGGGTCCCCTCTTCCGCGGGGGAAGACCCAGCCGAAGTCTCCGCTCGAGAGGACTCGGCACCAGGGGACGGGGCCCCGCCTTCGCCTTCCGGCTGCCGGCCATTGGGGACCAAGGTCTGGGCTGGGCTCTTCTCCGGGGCCTCGGGACCCTTCACTTCCAGCAGCGTCAGGGTTTCGTGCTCTGTCATCCTGGGGCCTCGGTTCCGGAGTCTACCCTGAGCTCATGTCACTGCGGAGGGCAGCAGCAGGAGAACTCTGTCCAAAGCTCCTGACCTCTGGCCCTCAGGATGGGTTGACAGAACTGGAACGGTCCGGGGCAGCTGGCCTCATGGGCTTTAGCCCCTTCTGGGACCTTAAGAAGAACATGGCACAGAGGAGAGTGTTGAAAGAGAGGGAGGCAGGAGGGAAGTGAGCGGCTGAAATGGAAGAACCCTTTTGACATTAAATTCAATCCAGCAAGAAAGGGTGAGTCAGGGGGCACAGGCCAGTCCCCACCCATGCCTTCTACCGCCTCCACCAAAACGCCTGGGGTCACCGTCACCCTCATGCAGGAATGGGAGGAAGTGGAGGCGCCTAGAATTTTGCTAAGAGTTCCTTTCCCACTAAGGATCTCCTTATGGACAGAGAGGCTGCCCCTTCCCTTCCAAACCTCCCTTCTCCTGTAGATACCCGCTTGGAACTCTCCTGGCAACTGATACCAGTGACTTGCCAACAAATCTGTCCCAAGGAACTGGCAGTAGCAGCGTAACCTAGTCTCTAGTCTCCAGCCTGGGTTCCTGGACAATTTCGAAACTCCTCACCAGCATACCTCAACCATTGTATGTCTGCATTCTGATTGATTTCTAGGTCCAATCATGGCTGTTTTCTATGGCTCCTCTGCCTTTCCCCTCTCCCTGCCGTCCGTCCTCTGTCTCACTGCTTCTTGGTGGGACTGATCCTCTCCCGCCACCTCCTCAGGGGCCTCCTACCCCTTGCCATTTGGACCCATGACACCCCCTTACTTTCAGCCTGGAGAGACGCGGAGGGTCCCCAGCTTCTGAGAAGGAGCTGCCCAGCTCCCTGCTGGCTCTGCAAGTAATCCTTTCCCTCCCTCCCTTTACCTGTGTCTCCAAACCAGTCTGACCAGAGCAGGTGGGGCCCAGATTAAAGGGGCAGGCCCCGCCCTGCTGAATCGGCCGACAGAAAAAGCATTGGAGGAGCACGTCCTCCTTTCTGAAAGTGGGGGTGCAGCTGGGCACAGAAGTAAGTGGGGGTGCAGGTGGGCATAGAAGTGTGTGTTCTAGGCAGAACGAGGACACGTAGGAGCTCCCAGTTCAGGAAAGCAGAGGGGGACCATGGGGTATGTACATCAAAGGGTGCTTGGAGGAGGGAACACCCAGAAAAGAGGTGGCATTTGTACACTTATTCATTCAATATTGATTGGGCACCTATGATTAACTAGACTATTCTAGGCACAGACGGGTAAGAAAACAAAATGACAGGTAAGGTCTCTGCTCTTGAGCTTGTTCTATTGAGGTAACAAATAATAAAGAAGCCTAGCAACTAACTCAATAAGACCACTTCAGTAGGGAAGACCTCTTTGCCAAGGGGCCATTTGAGCGGAGACAGACCTGAGGGAATTGAGAAGTGTGAATGTTCCAGGCAGAGGAACAGAGAGTGGGAAAGACAGGCTGATTCAGGAACAGAAAAAAAAGCCAATGACTGGAACAGGGTCATATTGGTCGAGGGGGAATTTGTTCCCATAACATGTACACAGCTTTCCTGACTTCCCCTCTTCCCCCAATCCCTTGCTTTTTACCTTAGGTTTAAGGTCAAGAAAGCAGTAGAAATCCAACGTGACCTTTCCAGTGGAAGGACCAGGGGGCAGAATCGTGAGGGAGTGGCCTATCCTCTCCAGTCATTTGAGCTTTGGGAGGGAGGGAGGGTGTCTGAGCTGCTCATCGGTGTGTCCCCAGAACCCAGCATTGTGTCTGGAAAACAGCCTCTCTGTGCAATCAATGTTTGGACTGGAAATCTTAGGGAAGGAGAGTTGAAGGGCCGAGGCACTTACAAAAAGTTCATGAGAACACTTTCACATACACTTCTGTTGTTTTGTTTAAATAATAGGAAAAAAGGGAGATTTGGAATCACTCTAACCAACGAGTAATCTGAAAGAGACTTGGTGCAACTGGTAGGGGGTGCGTGGAGGAGCAGAATGATGGACTAAATAACGACTGTGCGGGACAAGGCAAAGTCACGCTCCTAGCTCCTAGCAGGAGCCCGTCCGCCCCATCCCTCTTCGTTTCAGCTGGGTCCACTGTCCGTTTCCTGGTAGCTTTATCAATAAAGTTCTTTCTCTTCAGGTTTCGAAGAAGCCGGAAGAAGGTTAAGCAGCCTCTCTGCCCGGAGTTAGTCCGGGCAACTTCCCGGGAGGGAAAATGAGTCTCGCGAGATTTGGTGGCAGCAGGTCACTGGCCGGCCAAGGTGCAGCCGGTATCGCGAGATTTGCCGGGCGGAGGAGGAGCTGTCGCGGGCAGCCGCCTTACAGCGATGGCGGCCGAGCAGGGCCGGCCGTGGTGGCGGCTACGGTCGGAGACTGCAGTTGCGGCTGTCGCGGTGGGCGGCGGGAGCCTGTGACCGGGCACCATCTCCGGATCCGGGCACCATGAGCCAAGGCCCCGCCGCAGGGGAGAGCAGCGAACCCGAAGCAAAAGTCCTTCACACTAAGCGGCTTTACCGGTGAGAGGGGCCGGGGCGTGCGTGCACCTGCGGGGGGGAAGCAGGGCACCGCGAGGGGTGGGGCCTCGGGGCGGGCGGCCCCCGGGTGCGGGGCTCGGGGTGCGGGTGGCGGCGGAGGGCGCAGTTTTGGAGGGAGCCGCGGGGAGAGGGCGGGGGCGGGGCCCGTACCCCGGGCGGGCGCCGGAGGAGGAATTGGGTGGGTGGGAGGTTTGGACGGAAGCACGTGGAGGAGTCCCCTGCGCGGGGAGCCCGGGGCGGGCGCCCAGCCTTGCGGGTTTGGGGTGAGAAGGTGGGAACTGAGGGGTTGGGAAGGTAAAGGGTGGAGTCAGAGATGGAGAAAAACCCGGAGGAGAATGGCCCTAAGAACCCCGCGTAGGACTTCCTGGGAAGAGCCCTGAACTGAAACCAGGAGGGCCAGGTGCGGGACCTGGCCTTACCCCCTCGCACTGTGTGTGTGACCTTGGGCCCGAGCCTTCTCATCCTTAAAAGGAAAGCTCTCCACTTGATACATGTTGACCTCTTATGGCGCTAGTTTTTGGGAATCTGAATGAAAAGGAAGGCCTGAAGACTGCGTGCTGGGCCATCAAGGACCTCGAGTCCAGAGTGTTCCTTGGTCATGGGAGCCCCTGTCAGGGCACCTGGGGATTCCCGACGCCTGCCTTCCTCCCAACCTCATGACCACAGTCCCTCGCCAGGCAACTTACGTGCTTGGTTTCTGATTTCCAGTGTTACGCTCACTCCTCAGTCTTCAGCCCTCTGTTGGGAACAGGCCAGGGTGGACTCTTCCCATCCCGGTGCCAAGGATTTTGTGTGAGGCAGCTGGGACATGGGCTGTAGGACTGGATGGGAAGAGAATGGACACAGAGATCAGGTGGAGTTCTCTGCTTTCTAGTAGGGAGTGCAGTGTTCATTTGGCTCAGGCCCTACTGAACAGAACTGTTTGCGTGAGAAGACTATACACCCCCCCCCTCAGAGCCCTCTGCCCTATCTTGATAGCAAAAGAGTCAAGAGCAGGCTGTCTTTTCCCGCTTTGAGTAGGCAAGCTGCCGGCTCTGGCTTTATAAACCAGAAGACGGCTCCCAGAATAGAAAAGTGACCCAATCCCACAGTCCCACTGTGGGCTGCCCCGAGCAGTGGGTTTGGGGGGTGGCACGTGTGCCTGGCGCTGCTGCTGTCAGTGCTGCCTGTCACACAGAGCGTGGGCAGGGGCTGCAGGATTCCTTGTCTTCTGCTTTTGGTAATGGTTCTGGTCGTCCTTTTATCGTTCTCAAATGTAGTTCTTTCTCAAGTCACTACCTTCCCAGGACTGACCGATTAAAGCGGACGTGCTTGCATGCGTGGCTTACATGTGTGCCCCTGGGTAGTATCTCTGCTTGTAATTGTGTGTTGTTGGCTTTGATAGGATGGGAATGTGAGGCAGCAGAACTCTTTTTATTTTTTATTTTTATTTTTTAATATATTTTATTGATTTTCTTTTTTTTTTAACAGAGAGGAAGGGAGAGCTAGAAACATTGATGAGAGAGAAACATCGACGACCAGCTGCCTCCTGCACACCCCCCACCGGGGAGTGTCTGCAACCAATGTACATGCCCTTGACCGGAATCGAACCCGGGACCCCTCAGTCCGCAGACTGACACTCTATCCACTGAGCCAAATCGGTTTCGGCTGTTTTTATTTTTTATTATAGCAGTGGTGATTGGTGGAAGGAACTGGAAGAGGGAGATCTGCTTTCTCTGCCCAATATGAGGATATTGTTAGATGTATCACTCTGAGCTTTAGTACATTTGGGACATTCCCATAGTGTAACTGTTTATAGAAATGAAATTCTGAAATTGTTTAAGCACTTCAGAAGAAAAGGCAGCTGGAGAAGGGATGCTGGAAGGGATATAAGCATCAATTAATTAGGCCAATTAACTTCTAATATATATATATTTTTAACACTGTGCTTGGCCTGGGATTATAGTAGAGCATGAGGCATTGGATAGTTTTTGTGGAGGAGTTTTTGGTCTAATGGAGAAGGAAGTCCTGAGTCCTCTCAGGTTTAAGAATTTGCAGTTACGCCAAAACCGATTTGGCTCAGTGGAAAGAGCGTCAGTCTGCGGACTGAAGGGTCCCAGGTTCGATTCCGGTCAAGGACATGTACCTTGGTTGCGGGCACATCCCCAGTGGGCGGGGTGCAAAAGGCAGCTGATTGATGATTCTCTCATCGATGTTTCTAACTCTCTGTCCCTCTCTCTTCCTCTCTGTAAAAAAAATCAATAAAATATATATATTTTAAATGTTAAAAAAAAAAAAAAAGAATTTGCAGTTAGGCCCTTGCTGGTTTGGCTCAGTGGATAGAGCATTGGCCTGCAGACTGGAGGGTCCCAGGTTCGATTCCAGTCAAGGGCATGTACCTTGGTTGTGGGCACATCCCCAGTAGGGGGTGTGCAAGAGGCAGCTGGTCGATGTCTTGCTCTCGTCGATATTTTTAATTCTCTATCCTTTTCCCTTTCTCTCTGTAAAAAATCAATAAAATATATTTTTTTAAAAAGAATTTTGAGTTTGAACCAGTTGGCTCAGTTGGTTGACCCTAGAGTAGTGGTTGTTAACATTTTTTGGGGATTGAGAATCTAAGGAGAGCTCTGGAGCCTGTCCGTAAAAATACACACACGTATACGCGTCTGCCTGCCCTGAGGACTGAGCTGGTGTGCAGAAAATCACCAATGGCTGCATGGTGCCGCCCTGCGTCCAGGGCCAGGCTGGCTAAAGGGCTCGGCTCCCGGCTCCAGGCAGCCCAAGGTGTTTGCGGAGAAGCTGAGCTCTCAGAGTTGCCTGTGAGAAGGCCTCGATTGCCATCCCACCACTCAGCTGGGCTCTGGTGCTCGCTTTGCCTGGAAAGGGCCGCTCTTCGTGCCGTGCCACATGCACCCCACGGGGTGCTCGCCTTCCCCCCCAGGAGCACGGGTTTTAGTGTTCCGAAACAATCTTGGTTATAGGAGTCACCACTCTTTGGCTGTGGTTGCTGTTGTGTGCAGAGCCGTGCCTGATTCATCTGTCCTCACAGCTGCTGCCTGTCACCCTCGGGGTTTTACTCATCCGGAGATGACACGCACCTCTGGCGCTTCTTAGCCGTCCCGAGAGTTTCCGTGGCCTTTCTGGTCGTGTCTGGGCCGCCGCCTCAGCCTTCCAACAAGAAAGATGGGAGTTTATACTTATTATTGAACACTTAACCATATGTGAGGCAGTTATGAATGCTCTTTATATTAACTAATTTAATCTTCACAAAATAGGTGATCATGCTATTCCCAATTTATAGATGGGAGAACTGAGACATTAGGGAGTTAGGTATTTTCCCCAAGACCACAGAGCTGGTAACATAACATTAGGACCAGGACTTGAACCTGGCAGCCTGGTTCCATAACCTAGTCTCTGTATTAAGCAAGTCCTTCATCAGAATCCAGGAGACCTTAAGATAAGGCAGCTCAGGAACCCTCCACCCTATTTCCCCATACTCCACTATTCCAAAGTAGAATTTTATACTAGGAATGCCTTTCCTTTCTGTCAGAGATAGAATAACTTATTAATTCCACCATTATTTATTGGGTGCCCACCATGTACCAGTGCTGTATAGAAATTATTTTATTTAATTCTCACAATAGCACTCTGAGGTAGCTGCTATTATTTTGCCTCTTTTTATGGATGTGGTAACAAGGCTTAAAGGGGTCAGGTAACAGAGTTGGTAAGGCACAGCCAGGGCTCAAACCCCAGTTTTTCTGCCTGGGATCACAGCCAGTGCTCTTCCCATTGGAAGAGTCTGCCTTCCCGTAACACAGGGTTTCTCTTCCGTGGCACTTGGCATTTGGCAGGATGGGTACTGTGGTGGGCTGTCGTGTGTATTATGAGGTGTCTAGCAACACCCACTAAATGATAGTGGCAACTCATCTCCTCCTACTCCCAGTTGTGACCTTCAGAAATGTCTCTGTCATTGCCAGCTGTCCCCCGGGGGTGCTGCTCTATCTAGATGGAGACTTCATTTTGTTTTGTACGGAGCTCAACCTGCAACGTCCTCATTTCTCCACCCCTGATTCTTTAGCTTTGCCTTAGGGTCAGTGCCCTGGCATCCTAGGTGGACCGTGCACATGGCTGAGGGGCTCTTTGACTGTGTTCCCTTGCAGGGCTGTCGTGGAGGCTGTGCATCGACTGGACCTCATCCTTTGCAACAAAACCGCTTATCAAGAAGTGTTCAAACCAGAGAACGTGAGCCTGAGGAACAAGTAAGCCGGGAGAGGTTCTTCTGTCTCTCGTCATCTAAGAGCCTGTCACACATGGATAGACACATGTTCTCTCCTACCTCTGTCCTCATGGCCCGGCAATGGGCTGTGGAGTCTCTGGCCCTCCTAAGAGGGGAGCTGGGATCCCTCACTCTGTTTTCAGCTTCTGCATCTAACAGACTGGTGCCATCGGGTGGCATTGAGCTGGGGGAAAATGAGGGGACAAATAGGCAGAGAAGAAAGAAGTGTGCAGGGGAAGAAAATTCTTACTGCTCCTGTGTGTCTTTGGGGGTTCCTACTGCCTCTGGCATTACCTTTGTCCTGGGTCAGACTCACTGGGTCTGGATGTCGGTTGGGGGGCCAGAGATTTGTGGGTGGGCTGTTGACAAATGCCTCCTTGCTCTCGGTTCTTGTGTCCTTCACCAAGTAATGGGCAGTCTCTCTCATGCTCCTCTGCACCCTTCCAGGCTGCGTGAGCTCTGCGTCAAGCTTATGTTCCTGCACCCAGTGGACTATGGGAGGAAGGCTGAGGAGCTGCTATGGAGAAAGGTATACTATGAAGTTATCCAGCTTATCAAGACTAACAAAAAGGTAAGGGGAGATCCTAGGTCTTGGGAAGAAATTTGTCTGAAGAGGAGAAGCTAAGAAAGAAGAGGCAGTAGGAATGAGGGCCAGAGTGTGGTTGGAGATGGGGGGCCTAAGGAAGAGATGGCAGAAAGGAGGCAGGGCATGAGGTAGAATTAGGATTGGGGAGGAGGGAGCCTGACCACAGACCTCTAATGGTGTTGGGTAATTTGTGATTGAGAGGAGACATGGGTAAGGTTCCAGAGCCAAGAAGAGAAGTTTATTTCCTCAGTGAGGTGAAAAAGGTTATGGAGAAGGGAGCAGTACTCTGAGCGTGTTGCTTAGCCAGCCCCTTCCCTTTCCGACTCTCTAGCATATCCACAGCCGGAGCACCTTGGAATGTGCCTACAGGACACACCTGGTGGCTGGTATTGGCTTCTACCAGCATCTTCTTCTCTATATCCAGTCCCACTACCAGCTGGAACTGCAATGCTGCATCGACTGGACCCATGTCACCGACCCCCTCATAGGTCAGTGAAGCCTGAAGGTGGGCTTGAGTTCATATGTCTCTGTGTCTGGTCTAATCCCCCAGGGTTCATGTCACCTGTGACCCAGCCAGGCAGAAAGCATTCTGGCAAGACCTACAAATGGTTCATGAAGTTTGAATTTATCCAAACAAGCAGACGGGTTAGGGTGAAGATGTTAAGAAAAGACAAAGGCCTCTGTTGAACTGGGATTGTGGACTGTGCGGAGTGATGAGGAGGAGGGGTGGAATGGTCTAGAGTAGGTCTGGCACTGGAAGGAAATATTACTAGAATTTGTTTTCTTCTCCCCGTTGAATTTGGCTGGCACTGTCTTTGAACTTCAGAGATTGTTTCCCAGTGTTTGAAAGTATGGAAAATTTTAGGAATGTTGGGGATATTATGGACATTCTTTCAACATAATGCAAATCTCTTTCAGCCATCGCAGGCACTGGCAGCTGTAGTTAGTTTATACCTTCTGTTCTAGTTGGTAATTTTCTCTTCTTTTTGGCCACTGGTTAGTGCTCCTTCCCTCTTTCTCCAACTCCCTTTGTTTTTTATACTCCCTTCTCTCCCCAGCCCTCTGACCCTGCCCTTCCCGCCATGGACATTGTGTGTCAGAGATTGCGTTTGTGCTACCACCCGGAAGCACTTTCTGGTCAGAAGCACAGATAGCTCTATATTTTGTGCATTTAAAACCATCGTTTAAAAACGAAACAACATTTCTCCGAGACAGCATGCATAGGTTTTAAACGAGATGGCTAGAGGGTTCATAGCCTAAAAAAGACGACTAACCCTTCCTTCAAAAAGTTGGTTCCCAAACCCACTTTAGTTCTTTTTATTGACATTTTCCCCATTCAGCTAACTAAGAGGTGTCTCTGTAGAAAACATAGGAAGAGCTTTTCGGAACGGAACTGTACTCCCAGGAGAAGGGCTGCAAGGTGCAATAGACAAGAGGATGTCTCTGGAGCCAGATTGCCCTTTGAATCTTGGCTCTGACACTTAACCCACCTCATGGGGCCCCTGTGAGCTCAGCTAAATTTTTAAAAAATATATATTTTATTGACTTTTTTTTATAGAGAAGTCAAGAGAGGTATAGAGAGTTAGAAACATCGATGAGAGAGTGTCATCGATCAGCTGCCTCTTGCACACCCCCTCTTGCCCTTGACCGGAATTGAACCTAGGATCTTTCCGTCGGCAGGCCGACACTCTATCCACTGAGCCAAACCGGTTTCGGCGAGCTCAGCTAAATTAATGTAAGACACATAGACCAGTACCTAGCACAGGAGGAACTGCCTCTCAGCAAGCTGAGGCTTTCTGAACTGAAGTTCCACCACCTTCCTCAGGCAAGGCCAGTGCACCTTGTCTCCTTCCTGGGTAGACTGCAGTCTGCTGCCGTGTCCCTGTGGCCTCCTCTCCTAGGCAGAAGCCAGGAGCATTTCCCTTGCTCCCAGTCACATTCCATTGGGCAAGTTTCCCTTCTTTACCCAAACCCTTTGCCTTTACGTGGGGATCTTCCACCCAGGGCACCCACAACTGTCCTGACACTTGAGCCTCACCTCTTCTTCCTTTTGAAAGAAGCCTTCCTAGGATGACCTTTCACATGACCTTCTCCCCGGGAGCTATCCTAAATTGAGGACCCGCGCCCTTCTCTTCAGTTTCTTCCCGTCCTGTGAAGGAGTCCTACCTGCAAACTTGTGTCTCTACTTGTGTCCTTGATGAGTGTCTTCTTCGTCCTATGAGTTCCTTTCTCCACCTAGGAAAGGTACTTCCCCATAGGTATGGGAAGAGGGATGGGCTCATAAGTTTTTCTCCTTGCTCTCTCAGGATGCAAGAAGCCAGTGTCTGCTTCGGGGAAGGAGATGGATTGGGCACAGATGGCATGCCACCGATGTCTAGTGTACCTGGGCGATTTGTGTAAGCATGAACCTTTCATTTCCTCTGTTTAGGCTCAGGGCAGGCTCAAGCTGCTTCAGTTTGACATGCTTGCTCTAAGAGCAGAAATAGTTTGGGCCTGGTAACCTTTTCCTTTTCATCTGTTTACAATGCTCCCTTCTTTTTATGGCTCTTCTGTGAGTTGGAAAGGATCAGTGGATACGGGAAAAAGGAAAATGTTTTCGAATTTTGAGAAAGTCAGGGTGATAACTCAGTTTTAGTACTGTGTTAGGATGCTTTACCTGTCTCCTTTAAAAAAAAAAAAATCTCTATGGACTCTTAGAGGAATTGAAGGCAGGCCTCAGGGAGGACTTACTTGCCTTCAGATATTTCTCAGAATGGAAAAGTAGTTTCTTTATGCCTCCTGCGTCTCTAGTCCTAACAGACAAAGGGTCCTCCTTAGGCAGTTGGTGTGTGGCTGTTGGGTCATTATCTTTTGTTGACCTGAGGCTTCTCTTCCTGCCCCAAGCCCACTCCCGGGGCCCTCAGAGGAGGGTGCGCAGAGAATCAGCCTTTCTCATTAGACTGACCAAGGATCAGTAGTAATGTCTCTCTGGAACTGAGCAGTTGCCTTGCAGTACCAAGTTATCATAGGTCCTTCCAATTAATTATATACACTGTAGCTTACCTTCATTGGCAAGAGATAATCAAAAAGAGCCTGTTTGCTTTACACTACTAAATATTTACATTTTGAATTTACCAGTGTGGAGGAAAAAATTGAATAATTCCCCCTTAGCCATGCACATTTAAGATTGCCAGAGAGTCCTGGCTGGTGTAGCTCAGTTGGTTGAGCATTGTCCCTTGTACCGAAGGGTGGCAGGTCTGAATCCCAGTTGGGGCACATGCCCAGGTACAGGTTTGGTCCCTGGTAAGAGTGCTTACGGAAAGCAACTGATCTATGTTTTTCTCTCACATTGATGTTTCTTTTTCCCCTCTCTCTCCCTCATATAAATTAAAAAAAAAAAAAAAAAAAAAAAAAGACTTTGCCAGAGAGCCCTGGTGGCATGGCTCCCGTTGGTTAGAGCATTATCCCGATATGCCAGGGCGGGTTCGATCTCCAGTCAGGACACATACGAGAGACAACCAATGAATGCATAAATGGGTAGAACAATAAGTCAATCTCTCTTTCTCTCTCAAATCGGGAAGTCTGAGAGAGAGAGCTCCAAGCAGCCTGCCTCCTAGCTCAGGTGTCCTCCTTCCAGGCTCCCACTACAGCTCCTCCGGGTGGACTCCCAGGTGAGGGAGGTTGTTGTGAAATATGGAATCATCGTGTTTCTCTCCCTCCTCTCTCCTGCAGCACGATATCAGAATGAATTAGCTGGTGTGGACACCGAGCTGCTAGCTGAGAGATTTTACTATCAGGCCCTGTCGGTAGCTCCCCAGATTGGTAAGTGGATCCTTGCTCGGGCCTCCCAGCCAGCGTCATTTCCCAAGAGGAAGTTAATGCTGAGATGGCAGGTAGGCCATACTCATTCCCCTGGGTCCTTACCTCACTCAGTTCTCCAGGACTTCACCTTGGTTAAGCATTCTCCCTCTTGTACTGCACACTCAGAGGAGGATGGAAGGGGACGAGAAATGGGAAGTCTTGAACTAAGGAGGAGGGAGGCAGTAGAGGAGGAAGAGAGAAGAGGGCTTTCCTGCCCCTGAAGTCTGTGTAGAAAGAGGAGACTGTACTTCATCTGCCCCCACGGGAGACAAAAAGAAGAGGAAGGATTAGGCTCCATTGCAGGGAGAGATGGGGATTAGAGGAAGGAGATAGCAGAGGTGAGAAACTGAGTGGGTTCGGGGAGAAGGCTCCATGGAATTCTGTCAACCTTGGAAGAGTCACGGCTACCGCCGAACTCCTTGGCCGGCCAGGCAGGAATAGGCTAAGAGGAAGTAAGTCTATAATCAATAATCTCCTGGAGGAATAAGATTAAGCTGCTAGTCACCTAGACACTTGCAAGCCCAACTCTTCCTCCCCAAGAGTTCTCTAATGCTTGCTTTGGTTGGGCCTGGCAGCTTTGGTGAGTATTGTGGCTACAAGCTGTGTGACTTCTCTCTCCCCAGGAATGCCCTTCAACCAGCTGGGCACCCTTGCGGGCAGCAAGTACTATAACGTGGAAGCCATGTACTGCTACCTGCGTTGGTGAGTACCTGCCACTCTCCCAGCCCTCTCTTCTTGGCCAGGCCATCCCTGCTTCGTTTTCTCTCTTCCCGTCTTCCCTTCTCTAGCTCCTGCCTGACATAGGGGAATCCTGAGATTGAGGGGTCCCTCCTGTCAGGGCCCCCTGACACTCCTGCTGCTTTTTATACAGCCACCTGGATTTGTAGGCACTTGGGCAGCTAAAATAGCTGTCCACTATATTATTAAAGAAGGAAACAAATTTGGCAGAGTTGATGAAATGTTACCAAAGTATCCGCAGATGAGAACCTCAGAATTGTAGAGCTTCAGTGTTTTGAGGTGACAGTGATGATATATAGGGGACCAGCTTCCCTGGATCTGACACTCAGCTGTTACGATAAAAGTTGGTGTTTGCATGTATATGGAATGGGGAGGGGACAGCCTCTATTTACTAGAAACATTGTTTTATAAATCCTTGGCAGAGTGACATTTCCCTCTTCACCCCTCCCCACCTACTCCACCCCATCCCTCCTGTGTCCCTGCTGAGACTCAATAGCTTCCTCTGCCTCCTCCAGCATCCAATCAGAAGTGTCCTTTGAGGGGGCCTATGGGAACCTCAAGAGGCTGTTTGACAAGGCAGCCAAAATGTACCACCAGCTGAAGAAGTGTGAGACCCGCAAACTCTCTCCCAGCAAGAAGCGGTGAGAGCTGCGGGAGGAGGGGCTCTGGCTGCACTGGGTGCAGTGGGGCCATGGGGACTCTGCAGCCACTCAGCATTCACCCGGCTCCTCTCGTTTCAGATGTAAAGACATCAAGAGGTTGCTGGTGAACTTCATGTACCTGCAGAGCCTCCTGCAGCCCAAAAGCAGGTGAGTGGAAGAGAGCAGGAGCAGGAGCTGTGTCCTGTGAGCCAGTCCATGACAGCTTCTTTTCGGAGGATGCTTAAGGAGGAGGCAGTGAGCTGCTGAATTCTGCTTCTTGGTGAAATTCTCCGTCTGGTTAGCCTTTTCTTGGCATCCCTGTTTGCCCATTCTCTGGGCAGCTCTTCCTCTGGCTCAGAATGGGCTCTTGTTGGATGTTGAAGGAGCAACTGAATGGAAGCCCACTCACATCGCTTCCACTTTGTGCCTGCCCTTCCCTGTTCCTTTGTCTGCTGCAGAGATCAGCGCAGCATTGAGTCCCCTGTTGTGCTCTGAAGTTTCCCTGCAGGATTCCTTAGTCTTTTTTCGGAATCCTGTATTCCCAACTCTTCTTCCTGCCTCCTCCTCCATCACTAACCTCCCTATTACTCTGCCCTTCCACAGCTCCGTGGACTCAGAGCTGACGTCGCTTTGCCAGTCAGTCTTGGAGGACTTCAACCTCTGTCTCTTCTACCTGCCCTCCTCCCCCAACCTCAGCCTGGCCAGTGAGGACGAGGAGGAGTATGAGAGCGGATACGCTTTCCTCCCGGACCTTCTAATCTTCCAAATGGTCGTCATCTGCCTTATGGGTGTGCACAGCCTGAAGAGAGCAGGTAACTTCCTGGTCCCTCTTCTCTCCTCCACTGGCCTCTGGGATCCTCACTACCCTTTTCTGCAGCTGCTGCCTTATCACCTTCCTTCCACAAGCAGCCTTTCCCCTCCTGTGGCACTGCTTGGCTGTGGGAGAGCAAGGGACAAGGTGCCCTCCCCTAAGGGACCTCCCGATGAATGAACAAGGCACAGCGCATTCCCTCTCCCTCCTCCTCACTTCCTCTCACAAACACACACCCTTGACCAGGACCCAGGCAGACACAGGGTCAGCTCTGCAAACTTTTCCTGGTAGAATGTGGAACAAGGTTGGAAGGAAGGAAAGGAGAGGCAGGGCTGGATGTGAAGGAGCTTGGGGTTTGGGAGGAGGCTGTGTGGAGGCATCAAGGCGAGGGAGGAGGAGATGGACGAGAGGATACGCTTACGTGAGGAAGCGCCGGGTGAGCTGGCACCTTCTAGATTACAGGATAATAGTGCAGAGACCTGAGAATTTCTTTTTACCTTAGAAGCTTTGAGAGAGAGCTTGATCCTTGGAAGGACTGAGAGTAAGTGATGTGGGTTGGAATGGATGGTTCCCCCTCCCGCTCAGGGCCCTGAGCCCCTGATGCCTGGCTTTCCTGGCTTTAGGATCCAAGCAGTACAGTGCAGCCATTGCCTTTACCCTGGCCCTCTTCTCCCACCTCGTCAATCATGTCAACATACGGCTGCAGGCTGAGCTGGAAGAGGGGGAGAACCCCGTCCCGGCGTTCCAGAGCGATGGCACAGGTACAGGCCTGGGGAGGGTGTGCCTGGAACCAGCGTGCGGACCCGGAAGGGGAACACTGGCTGGGCGGGGGTGGTGTGTGCGATGACCAGCTTTCCGCCTCCAGTTTGTCCCGAGGCCCCCTGACCAGCCTCTTTCCATAGATGAACCAGAGTCCAAGGAGCCCTTGGAGAAGGAGGAGGAGCCGCCTCCCACGGCTCCTCAGGACGGCGAGGTCAGGAAGAATCGGAAGTTCTCCCGCCTCTCCTGCCTCCGCCGCCGCCGCCGCCGCCACCGTCACCTGCCCAAAGCCGGTGATGACAGCGACCTGAGTGAGGGCTTTGAATCTGACTCAAGCCGTGACTCGGCCCGGGCCAGCGAGGGCTCGGACAGCGGCTCCGACAAGAGTCTCGAAGGCGGGGGAACAGCCTTCGATGCTGAAACAGACTCGGAAATGAACAGCCAAGAGTCCCGATCGGACCTGGAAGACATAGAGGATGAGGAAGGGACACGGTCCCCAGCCCTGGAACCCCCTCGGGCCAGGTCAGAGGCTCCCGAGTCCCTCAACGGCCCTCTGGGCCCCAGTGAGGCCAGCATCGCCAGCAATCTACAAGCCATGTCCACCCAGATGTTCCAGACCAAGCGCTGCTTCCGACTGGCCCCCACCTTCAGCAACCTGCTCCTCCAGCCCAGCGCGGACCCGCCCGGCCTGGCCGGCCACAGGCCCTGTGTCAATGGCGATGTGGAGAAGCCCTCAGAGCCAGGTACTGGGCTTCTTGTCTCCACCACCATGCCGTCAGCATCCACCCGAGAGGCACTGTCCTGTCTGAGTGCCTCACCCCGCCTTTGCTGCTGACCTTGGGTCCTCTGCACAGCCAGGAGTTTCTTCCTGAGCCCTTCTCCGCTCGCTTCCTCATCCCAGCCCAGCCTCCTTCATGGTTTTATACCTTTTCCCTTCGCCCTGCCCTGTGGTCGGGGCTTGCCTCCACGTGACAAGTGCAGCCACAGTTTCTTTGCCTGGTGCCACCCAGGTCCTCCCTCCAGGGCTCCTGAAAGTTAGAAAAGCCAGTGGGTTAGAGTGAGACTTGCTGCTGAGTGTCTTCCCTGCAGAGGGCACAGCCAGCAGCACAGCAGTGAGCACTGCTTGAGGCTGCTCTATGCCAAGCACCAGGCTGGACTTCTCAGCAATCCGGCGGGAGAGTTACTGTCCCTCCAAACGCCGTACCTCCAAGTTGCTGTGCGTGGTGCTTTGGTCTGGAGCACGCCTTTCTTCTCCTGTCTGGAGCCTGTTGCTTGGCTAATTTTCACTCGCTATAGATTTTAGCTTGAAAGTTACTTGGTTTGGGCCTTCACAGTTAGGTTAGATTTTCTTTCTGTGGCTCCTCTAGCCTCTGCACTTAGGACACTTCTGGCCTTTCCCCCTCTAGTGGAACTATCGATTTGTCTCCTACTAGCCTGTGAGCCTCCTGAGGGCTGGGTGGTGTATGTTTTATCCCTGGTACCTAACACAGTACCTAGTGTAGGAAATAATGACTGAATAAGAGAAATGATGAAATAGGCTGTGTTCAACCTACAAAGATGAAGACCTAGGAGCTACAAGTAGTTATTTTAATTCTGTGCCACTTTTCTCCCTCCCTCCCTACAGCTTTCTATCTGCCCTGCCTTCTAGCACAGAGTAGGCACTTCATAAATATTGTTTTGAGGATAGCTGTAGACCAGTCTCACAAATTAGCTTGAGGCTAAAAGGATCATTTTAAAAGACACCAGGCCAAAGAAAAGGCACCAGGTTTATGCATTAAAAGCAGCCAGCTAATGCCCAGCCAGTGTGGCTCAGCTGGCTGAGCAGTGTCCCACGCACCGAAAGGTTTCCTGTTCCGTTTCTGGTGGGGCTCATGCCTGGGTTGTGGGCTCGATACCTGGTAGGGAGCGTGCAGGAGGCAGCTGGTTGATGTTACCCCCTCGCATCGATGTTTCTCCTTCCCTCTCAAAAACAAAAAGTAAAAAGTTACAGGCCTGCTAAAATGAAGCAGGGGTCTGTAATTCCTTTCACATCCAAACTCTTCAGAGCCACTAGACCCCCCCACAGAGCGAAAGCCTGCTCTCACAGACCCTTTAGTCATCGCATTCTGTTCACCCACCAGCCTCGGAGGAGGGCTCCGAGTCAGAGGCGAGCGAGTCCAGTGGGCACTCCTGTCGGAACGAGCGCAGCATCCAGGAGAAGCTGCAAGTCCTGATGGCGGAAGGCCTGCTTCCTGCTGTGAAAGTCTTCCTGGACTGGCTCCGCACCAACCCCGACCTCATCATCGTGTGTGCACAGGTGCGTCCCTCCGCGGCCGCCTCAGGTCAGGATGTGGCCCAGGAGTCCCACCCGATGGTGTGGTAGGAGTTGCTGCCAAGCACCCCGTCTCTGCGGGCCCCCGCTTTCCGCAGGAGAAGGATTGGGCCTGCCCTTGGCCCTGGAGTACAGGTTGTGTGGATGGGAGAGAGAGCTGCGTACTCTGCTTTGTCCTCCAGTGCCAGAGGTGGTGCCTGGGATTCATGTCGATGAGAGGATGTGTTCAGAGTCTCGGGAAAGGAGAGCCTCTGAATAGGGGTGGGGCAGAGGGGAATGGTGGGAGTTCCAGGGTAGGACGGCCGCTCAGAGAATACTTAGTCTTGCAGCTGGAATGGTGTCATGGCGGATGGCCGGGGGCCGGCGGGGGCAGTGGCGGCCTTCTCCGGTCCAGAATCTTGGCCTGGATATGAGCCTCTCTGCCCGGAGGCTTTTATCCAGTGTTGCTTTGCCTTCCTAGCACACTGCCCTGTGGTCCCTTCTCCCTGCAGGTTGCCCTAGATGAGACAGGGTCAGGGCCAGGCACAACCTTGGGTGTGTGCTTACGCCTGATGGCAGCTTAGTTACTTAGTTACTGTTTGTCATTGAGGAGGTGCAGTAAGATGGCGATGGAGGTCGCATCCCTAAGCAGTGTCCCAGTGGGCATTCGTGCTAGACAGGGAGACGTGCTCAGATGGTCTGGCTCTCCCTCCCCCCCTCACCAAGGTCCAGAGAGGCCTTCCTGGCCTCCTGCCTTCTCTTGGGAAACCTTCCGCTGGCGGTAAAGTCCAGCCAGGCTCCCTGGGCTCCTCAGCTCTGCACGGGACCAGCTCCCTGTTTGGTCTTCCACAGACCCGTTGGCGCAGGGCATGCTTTTCCTGCTCACTGCCATCCCCCACGCCCTGGCTGAGGCCGCTCCTGCCTCTCTCCCCAGAGCTCTCAGAGTCTGTGGAACCGCCTCTCCGTGTTGTTGAATCTGCTGCCAGCTGCTGGCGAACTCCAAGAGTCCGGTAAGTGAGTCCCTGGCACTCCTCTCCTCTCCCTCTCCCTCATTGGCCCCTCGAAGCCCATCCCCCTTCCTGGTAATCCGGCCCTTGGGTAAGGAGGTTAATGGGATTCACCGCCAAGCCTCCCTCACACATAGCAGTCATTGTGGCCTTGGCCTCTCTGGTTTCTCACCCCAACACTGCCCCACTGTGGGCAGGTGGCCTGGTCTGCCAGGGAGGGTGCTCCCTGGGGATGGCGGTGGAGTGGGCAAGAGCAGAGTGAGGGGAGCCTGGAGGCCAGCCCAGTTGCTGGTGCCACACTGATGCCTTGGTCATTGAGAACTGACCTTGACCTCCAGAGTTCATCTGTGTGGCTTGTTTCCTCCTACCATCTGCTAATGGGACATCTCCACCTTCTCCTACCACTGGACTCACCCAGGGTTATCTCCCAGAGCCCCTCCTCTCTCTCATCCCAGAGTAACTAATTGCCTGTGGTCAGGGAGCCTTAGCCTGAGGCCTCCTGGTTCTCCCCACCTGCTCTTCTCCTCCAGCCCTTCCAGCCCTGGGCTTCTAGAGCTCTGACAGCCCCATGTGTTTCTCTCTCCTTTCCTCCCGCCATCTCTCCCCCATTCCGTCCTAGGGGGGTGCCCTATTGCATTGGCCTGGGAATTTCCAAACAAGGCTACGTCCCTCTGCCTGGGGCTCCCGCAGGGCAAGGGGTCTCATGTGTCCTCTCTTCCCCAGGCCTAGCCCTGTGCCCCGAGGTCCATGGGCTTCTCGAAGGTTGTGAACTGCCTGACCTCCCCTCTAGCCTGCTGCTTCCAGAGGACATGGCACTTCGCAACCTGCCTCCCCTCCGCGCGGCCCACAGACGCTTTAACTTTGACACGGACCGGCCCCTGCTCAGCAGCTTGGAGGAGGTGAGGACGTTATTTCTCAGGCCCCAAGCTGTGTTGTTAGTCAGACACAGCAGCAAAGCAAGGGCTCAAATTGGAGCGGGCAGGGAAGCATCCCGTGCCCCCCCCCCCCCCATCTAGGCAGGGCGAGTGTCCTTGGGGCTACAGGCTGAGTCTGTCAGTAAGTCGCTGGAGCTGTCTTTTCTTCTTGGCACACAGTCCTGGGTCTGTTGGTGGTGGTCTCCTGCTGTAGAACAAGCCTTCCTCCCCTTTTCCATCTTTTGTAGAGGACAGAACAGGAGAATTACTAGGGCTTTGAAATCTTTTATCAGCTTCTTTCTGCTGTGCGCCATCCTTCTCTGAATTGAACATCAAGCAATTAAGAGAATTAGAGCTGGGAGGGCATACGCTGTCCACTTAGCGCAGGGACTTTTGCCCTTGAATCTGTGTCACCACAGGGGCCATCTGGGGGCAGCAGAGGGAAGCAAGCCTTAGCCTGAGGCCTCCTGGCTAGGGCTTCAGGCCTCTGACACGCACCTTTTGGATGCTCCCCCTGTGGCCAGAGCAATGGGCTTTAGTCTGTTTCATGCTTCAAGGTTCAGATAGGTTTTTGTTCGATGCGGAAGGAGGGTTCTGCTAATAAGAAAGCGAGTGGGGAATGTTGACGTAGCTCAGTCCCTCACTTTACACCGGAGGAACTGAAACTCAGAGGAGAGCGGCGGCCTTAGAAGCCGGGTCTCCTCACTCCCAGCCCAGAGCCCGGCTCTTCCTTCTGAGCCCGAGCCCTGGTTTTGGGTCCCGTGTGTCTCCTGACCCTTGTTGCTCACCCCTCATCGGGCAGTTGGAGGCTTTGGGCCTCGGTGCTCCGCTTTCCCCCCTCAGACCGTGAGCCTGTTCGAGGAGCACTTGTTGCTGAGGCGGCTGGCACAGCCGGGAGGCAGGAGGGCGGGAGCCCTGAGGGCAGCCGCGCTCAGCTGGCCCGGCTCCTGTGTGTCTCCTCACAGTCCGTCGTCCGGATTTGCTGCATCCGCAGCTTCGGCCACTTCGTCGCCCGCCTGCAAGGCAGCATCCTGCAGTTCAGCTCGGAGGTGGGCATCTTCGTCAGCACCGCGCAGTCGGAGCAGGAGAGCCTGCTGCAGCAAGCCCAGGCCCAGTTCCGCATGGTGAGTCAGCCCACCCGGCCCGCTCTGCTCCCACTGGGCTCCCTGAGAAGCCCAAGGAAGAGCCCCAAACGGGTGGCCTTGACTGAAGAATTAGTGCTTGGGGTGGGGGAAGAGGAGGCGGGGAGGGGACCTGAGGGGTCGTCGGCTGACGACCCGAATGAGAGTTGCTGGAGCAGAGGCAGATGGTCCTGGGCCAGTACCCAGGCTCCCAGGGGTGAGGGCCACCTCTGTCCTCTGTGTCTGAGCGGAGTGAGTCACTGGGAGCAGTGGAACCAGCTTAAGGGGATTGTTGTGAAGATGGAATGATAGTACCTGTGAGGCACCAGACACATTATCACAGCAAATGCTCCTTCCCTTCCCTTCCCGAGGGATGGAGACTGAGGGATGGAGAGGTAGAGAGCAGGGGCGAACGTCTAGCCCGAAGGCCATGTGAGACTTGCCAAGGCATTAGCAGTGAGTTAATTAAATGTTTGGCCAAATATAGCAGGCTACTTTTTAAAAAAAAATACTTTTTATTGATTTCAGAGAGAAAGGGAAAGAGTTCAGCCACTGAACTACACCAGCTGGCTTAGCGGGCTAATTTTTTTTTTTTTTTAATCCTCACTCGAGGATATTTTCCCATTAATTTTTAGAGAGAGTGGAAGAGAGAGGGAAAGACAGAAACATTGATGTGAGAAAAACACATCAATTGGTTGCCTCCTGCATGCACCCTGAGCAGGATCCAGCCAGGGAGGAGCCTGCAAATGAGGTACTTGCCCTTGACCGGAATCGAACCTGGAACCCTTTGGTCCTCAGGCTGTTGCTCTGTCCACTGAGCCAAACCTAGCAGGGCCAGCGGCTAATTTTTAAGTTGATAATTTTGTATGACCCTCGAATAATGTCATAAATATCCAGTGGCCCTTGGCAGAAAAACGGTTCCCGCCCTGGAGTGGAGGGATCTTGGTATCAGACTTCATGCAGAAGCCTCCATCCCAGGCCTGATGCCATCCCACCGAGTCCAAACCGGAGGAAGCGGCCTGTGTTACCCCTTTTCCATCCAGCAGTTCATTCCATAAATATTCATTGGGAGTCTGCTCTGGGTCAGGCTTGTCAGTATTCTGGTCATGGGGTACAGCCCCGAACAAGGCAGAGCTTTTTGTGTGAGGCTGATACTCTGCACAGCAGTCCTGGGCTGTGTGTCCTCCCTGAGCTCAGCGGGCAGTGGTGTCTGGCACGGGAGGCGTAGCCCATGCTCTTCCTTCCTGAGCCCACGCTCCCTGCCTACCTCTCCGAGCACACCCTCCTGCGGGTGGTCTGCCTGTGGGAAGGGGTACAGGCTCCCCAGAAACTCCCTTCCTTGTCTTAAAAGCAAGGACATTTTGCTAAAAACAAACCCGTTGTGTTAAGGCTTTCGTTGCTGTTCCATAGGGGAAAACATGGGGTTACAAAAATAACTACGGGGAAGTTGCACAGCTTTAAAAAATGTTGAAGATTTGCAGGCATTTCCTTTTTTATTTATTTATTTATTTATTTATTTATTTATTAAAAATATATTTTACTGATTTTTTTACAGAGAGGAAGGGAGGGGGATAGAAAGTTAGAAACATCGATGGGAGAGAAACATCAATCAGCTGCCTCCTGTATACCCCCCACTGGGAATGTGCCTGCAACCAAGGTACATGCCCTTGACCGGAATCAAACCCGGGACCCTTCAGTCCACAGGCCGACGCTCTATCCACTGAGCCAAACCGGTTTTGGCTGCAGGCATTTCCTTTAGCCTGAAGTTCTTGAAGACTCATCCTGGGGGCAGGGAGGATCTGAGAGCGCCTCATGCAGTGTGGGACCCCTAGACCAAGCTGGACGTGGGCCACAGTACCTTTTGGGGCTGCCTCCTGCTCTGCCTGAGCCTCAGGCTTGCACCCAAGGGTTTATTCCCGAGCAGCAGCAGCAGTGTGGTCATTGTCATATTGCCACGCCATCTGTCCTTTCTCGAGAGCTTTCTATGTGCAAACCTAGGTTTGCATGTGACCTCTCGTTTAACCCTCTCAGCAGTCCTGTGAGGTGGGCGCTGCATTCTCGTTTTATATATATATGTTTCTTCTTTCCTCTCCGTAAAAAGTCAATAAAATATATTTTTTTTTAAAAAGAAAAGAAAGTCAAAACCAGTTTGGCTTAGTGGATAGAGCGTTGGCCTGCGGACTGAAAGGTCCTAGGTTCGATTCCAGTCAAGGCATGTACATTGGTTGTGGGCACATCCACAATAGGGGGTGTGCAAGAGGCAGCTGATTGATGATTCTTTCTCATTGATGTTTCTGACTCTCTATGCCTCTCTCTTCCTCTCTCTAAAAAAAAAAATCAAAATATTTTTTTTTAAAAAGAAAAGAATGGCAAAGATTAAATAAAAGGCACTGTAAATTAAAAAAAGAAAAAGAAATTGGCAAGTGGCCTGGCCAGTGTGTCTCAGTGGTTGAGCGTCGACCTGTGAATTGGGTCAAAGCACATGCCTGTGTTTCGGGCTTGATCCTCAGTGGAAGCAGTGATTCTCACTCATCATTAATGTTTCTTTCTCCCTCTCCATTCCTCTCTGAAATCAGTAAAAATGTATAAAAAGAAATTGGCAAATGGATGGTGATAAAGACGGGGATGGGGTGCATGGATATCTATCCCCTTGGAGGGAGGAGGCAGAGGGCAGAGCGCAGACCCTGTGCCGTGACAGTGCCCCCTGGCTGCTGCCTCCCTCCTGGAGTTGGAACAGAGAAGCCATGCTTTTCTCCCATGCTTCTCTTCCCTTCACTTACAGGAGCAGTAGAGAGCCGTCCTGCTTCAGACCCAGCACTCTGCTTGGTCTGATCGCTGGAGGAAGGAGCCCAGCCTCAGCTCCTGTCCCAAGCTCCGCACTTGGTTCTCAGCCCTTGGTTTTCCTTTGCAGGCGCAGGAGGAAGCTCGGCGGAACCGGCTCATGAGAGACATGGCCCAGCTACGGCTTCAGGTGCTCCTCCTCCTCCAGATCTGGTTATTGCCTAACGCCCATTGGCAGACCCTCACCCCTCCAGCTGCTCCCCTGATTCCCTGTGCGCGGATTACTACCTCCATTACTACCTCCGTGGCCTCCCACACTGCCTCCCGAAGCCCCTTCACAGAGCCATGGCGTCTTGCTGCTTTCGCTTCTGCCTCTTTTTCTCTTTCTCTCTGCTTTAAGCCTTGTTCCTGACACCTTCTACCTCCGAGGTCATTGGTAGGAGTCCCCTGTCCCTGGGGCAGCAGGAGGAGCCCCTTTGAGAGCCATTTCCCCCTGCCAGGCTGTGGAGCCCACACAGCTCCACCCACTCTGCCTTCTCTCACCAGCTCGAGGTCTCTCAGCTGGAAGGGAGCCTCCAGCAGCCCAAGGCCCAGTCAGCAATGTCACCCTACCTCGTTCCTGACACCCAGGCCCTCTGCCTCCACCTCCCCATCATCCGCCAGCTGGCCACCAGTGGCCGCTTCATTGTCATCATCCCAAGGACAGGTGAGCACGCTGAGGAGGCGGGAGGACGGATAGAAGGTGGCTTAAAGGAACTCCGGGCTTGGGGTGGAGCCCAGTTTACACAGTGGCCTTGGTCAAGTGCTTCCAACCTGAACCTCAGTCACTCCATCCCTGAAATGGATATGATCTCTTAAATCCTGACTCTCAAGATGGTTGGGAGAATATCTAAATGGAAGCAGTTGGTGACTTGCCAAGCACATGCCTGGCAGCAGGTTATGCTTTTGAGGGACTTCAGGAGCCCGTCGGAGCCACGTCCGCCCCGTCTTTTCCTGCAGTGGGTGCTGGAGGAGCTCGGCTGCTTCCTGAGAGCCCAGGTCACAGACTCTGAGCTCATCTGTTTTCTCCCCACCCCCCACCCCCTTTGCCCACAGTCATTGACGGCCTGGATCTGCTGAAGAAGGAGCACCCAGGGGCCCGGGACGGGATCCGATACCTAGAGGCAGAGTTTAAAAAAGGAAACAGGTGAGTGTGGGCCGCTGAGCCCCGTGTCTCTCAGACAGCAAATGCTTGTTTCACTCGTGGACAAAACACACACTTGGAGTCCCTGCGCACAGTGTGCTCACTGCTGGGAGGGAAAAACCAAAGACTAATAAGTCAAGGTCTCAGGTGCTGAAAGAGAGGGTGATTGGAAGGGCCAGGAGCTGGGGGGGGGGGCAGTGGTGGGGCGGGCACTGAACTGCTGACCATTTGCCTCTGGGGCAAACATGAGATCAGCATCTCCGGGGAGAAGGGAGCAAACCCCAGCTCCAGGCTGTGGGCACCTTTGCCGTGGGGTTGGGACTGTGAAGTTCGTTAGGGTGGCAGTTGGGGCTGCTGGGGGCTTCCCACCTCCCACTGAAGCCACGTGATCAGACGCAGCAGGTAGGCGCTCCCCCACACAGGCCTTTCCTTCTGGCCTCCCTGCTAGCTGACACCCCCCACCCCACCCCCACATCTGCCAGGAAGCTGTACAAAGCCTACTTGTTTGGACCTTGTCTCCAGAAGCCCTGACTTGAAAAGCATCTGGTCCTTTCCCCTCCCAGCTCCCTGCCCTGGGAGGAACCGAGGAATTGATGTTATCAGGAAGAAAGGCGAGCCCGCGGCCAGGAAACTTGGGAATGGCTCCCAGCAGACCTGCGATGGGAGCGATGGGAGCGCGGTGCCCCCTCCTGCTCCCGTGGAGCCAGGCCCTGGGCCACAATGGTCTGCTTTGTGTGAAGGGCCCCCAGCTCCACTCTGCTGCGTTCTCTGCAGGTACATTCGCTGCCAGAAGGAGGTGGGGAAGAGCTTTGAGCGACACAAGCTGAAGAGACAGGATGCAGATGCCTGGTAACGTTTCAGCCTCCCCCTAGACCCTCCGATAGCCGCCGCCTTCGCTCCCCAGCCACTCCCCGGGGGAGGGGACAGGGCTAGCCCGGGCCTCCTGCAAGTCTCCCCTTGGAGGAAGGAGTTGCTCCAGCACCCGGTTCCCTGGGGCCTTCAGATGCTGAGGCTTGGTGTCCTCAGCGCCTTTGCCCACGCCCCTTGGCACATCCTCCGGTGCCAGCTTCCTCCTGCCTCGGCTGTCTGGCTGCTCTTGCTCCGTCCCTAGCTTCCCTGTGCCCTGGGAACCCCGGTGTTCAGGCTGTGCTGATGGGGGCCTGGCCCACCCCTCTCCTCCCAGGACTCTCTATAAGATCCTGGACAGCTGCAAACAGCTGACGCTCGCCCAGGGGGCTGGTGAGGAGGACCCCGGCGGCATGGTGACCGTCATCACAGGCCTCCCGCTGGACAACCCCAGCGTGCTCTCCGGCCCCATGCAGGTGGGTGAGGGTGCGGAGAGGGACGAGCGGGAAAGTGCCGGGGTGGCTCCCTCCTCATCCAGGCAGGGGCCCTTTCCTCTTCGTCACCCCTGCCCCTCAGCGACTTGTCCGCAGTCCAGGAGACTCAGCCCTCTCTCCTGCTCCCCCCACAGGCTGCCCTGCAGGCCGCTGCACATGCCAGTGTGGACATCAAGAATGTTCTGGACTTCTACAAGCAGTGGAAGGAGATTGGCTGAGACCGATTCCCAAGCCCTGCAGTGGGGCTGACTCCAGATCGCCTGCCCTCTCTGGCTGCTGGGACACCACCTGTAGTCGCCCCACCACAGACTCCGCACGCACTCAGGAGGAAGCCCAGCTGCACACAGGCTGAGGGAGGGCCCAGGAGCCAGCTGGGAGGGTGGGCGCCCCCTGTTGCCAAGACGACGTCAGGAAGTGAGGAAAGTATTTGGAGCAGGAGAGGCCTGTGGGCCCCTAGTCAGCCTTCCTGCCTCAGCCCTCCTGCTGCCCCCAGAGGCGGGCGGCAGGCGCGGGAGTCTGATTTCCCCGGAGTGGTTCCTGGACCTCCGGGGAAGGGGGCAGAAGAGGCCCTTCCTCACCTAAGGGGGGGGTGGGTAGGAGTTTGGACCCTCCAGTCCTGGGAAGAGGAGGTAGCGCCAGGTGTCTGGGTGGTTTTCTGCAGACCCTTCCCTCCTCAAAGACCACCCGCTCATTCCCCCCGTGGGGCCTGGGCCGCTCTGGGGCTTTGGGGATCTTCCAGAAGGGGGGCCCGGAGCGGCTGCACTGCACGGGGACCGGGCTTGCGCACTCCCGTGCCGCCGGGGCTGCACACCGCTCCCCACTCCCGCTCTCCCTCTGCCTGGCTCCAGGCCAGGGAGCAGCCTCAGCAGCAGCTGCGGGCAGTCTGGCCTGTGCCAGTCCCACAGTCACCGTGCTTTGTGCTCTTGGTTGCTGTGCTGCACCAGTGGGATGCCAGTGAGGAGAGAGGGGGTGCAGTCTGAGGCCACCACCCCCTCGACTAGCGGAAGGAGAGGCCTCTGAAGCTGCCCAGTCAGGGGCCCCAATCCTGATGGGCTTCCTGCTCCGCCCACCCCAGGACTGGAGGCCTGGTGGGCTCAGCCTGGGGCTCGCTCTTGGGATGTGGAGGTGACTGTGGAAGCAGATCATGAATAGCTCAGGACAGTGAATGGAGCAGCGAGAGGGGCTGTGGGTGGGTCACTGCCCAGGGGTTGAGGGTGGGGGGTCTCAGCTCTGCTGCCCCTCACCCCAGCACTAGCCCAGCTTCCCAGGCTGTTCTCAGAGGAGAGCAGACATCCTGCCTCCTCCTTCCAAGATAGCAAGTCTGGGACAACCTGGGGGATAGGGTCACTCCCTCCCAATCTCCGACAGACTGAGGCTAAAGCATCACTTAATAAAGACCCCGAAGCCCACTCCGTCTCCAGTGCCTTTCTGCCGCTCTATTGGGAGGTTGGAGACGGCGTGCTAACAAATGGCGTTTGGAAAGGTTTCTTCAAGGTGAATGCATTAAAGCAAGAAGTTTGGAATTTCAGCAAAAGCTCCAGACGTAGTGACATTGTCAAGTTCCTTGATCCTTTAAACAGCTGGTGCCTTCGTAAGGGTGATGGGTGAAACAGGATTGTGAGGCCGTATTTGCTGGGTCCTCCGGGTCAAATTTCTCAAGGGAGCAGGGGATGAACCTTGAAGCCAGATTCAGTCCCTGTCCCTCTGCAAGGCTGGTACCTTAAGTGCGTCTGGGGAGTAAGCTTGGCAAATCCCTTGTGGTTGAACCAGCATTTACCAAAGGCATTTGCTCTGGACTCTGCCCAGCACCAGGTGCTCAGAGGCGGTGCGAGTGAGAGATGGTTTCTGACTCCAAGTCCAGGACTTGGGATTCTCTGCCCGGCCTGCGGCAGGGCCCACCTTCACCTGGGGGGACTGGAACGGCGGCGCACCTGGTCTGGGGCCTGCGCTGCACTGGCCGCACCCTGGCCAGGCCTCCAGCCTATTCTGGCCAGTGCTGGTCTCTGGGTCTGAGTCAGGCTGGAGGGTTGGCTGTGTGCTGAAGGCCAGTGAGCTGCCTGCTAATGGGGTTGGGCCACCCTGCGCTGCTCCCTGGAGGCTGGACAAGGCTGGGATTGTCTTCTGGCTCCTTTGTCTCCTGTTCCCTGGCCTGCTGGCAGGCCACTCTCCTCCCTCCCGTTGGCCTGGCTGGCAGGACACCCGGGCCTGCGGACCCACCTGCTCAGGAGCACCGGTCAAGCTCTGGTAAGGAAGCTCACCTGGGGCTGTCACCATTCTAGGGAACTGGGACCAGCTCCAGCCCCTCCCTCATCTCCAGGGCTACAGCACACTCTACACAGACCTCTAAACCCCACGGCAAGGGAAGGACCCCTAGGGCAGCGAGAGCCCAGCCAGCGGCCTGCTTTCCCACCCCTCCCCCAGGTCACTGGGCAGCACTTATGGGTCAGACCACCCCCATGCTACTCCTGGACAAGGAATACCTTTGAGGTCTCAACCAGGGTTGTCTTGTGCACAGCTCAGTCCCTAGGTCAGGGGCAGAGAGCTCCCAAACTGTTGGGGGACCCCATTGATGGTGTGAGGCCCACTGTGAGCGGGTGAAGCTGGTGACAGGAAGAGGGGCGGGGTTAGGCTGTAGAGTTGCTGGAAAGTTTTGGCCCTGGGAGATGGGGGAGTGTCCTCCCTCCTCCTAGGGTGGTTCCATCTGCCTAGCTGGCCCAGCCCCACCAATTGTGCCAAGGAATGTGCCTGGGACAGGCGGCCTGAGGCCGGCGGCAGCAGAGCCACAGCCACCGGAGGCATTGCACAGGTCTGGGGCTGAGGGGCAGGGGCCCAGGGACTGAGACCGGAATGTCCAGGGACACAAGTGTCCTCAGAGAACAGCCAGGCTCCCCCCTAATTCTTGTCCCGGCATCTGGCCTCTCCAGATTCTGGGTGCTCAGCCTGCACACTGGGCCCCGGGCTTTTGGTGCTGGTGGGTGGCTCGGGGTCTCTCTGCACTGACCTCCATGAGTTAGGCTTCTCCTGAGAGGGAACTGGAGGGCTGGGGGATGGGACTCAGGGACCGGGGCTGCTGAGGCCCCTCCATTTTGTATTGGGTTAAGGGGAAACTGAGTGCCTCCAGGCTAGGATGGGGAGGGGTCAGGGAGGCTGGGCCCGCCCGCCCTGGCCTGAAGGAAGCAGCTTGCAGCCAGCTATGCTGGCACTCCGTGACCAAGCCCAGCCTGGACCGGGTGATAAGGAGTCTGTGGACGGGAGCAGACACCCGATTTCCTCCCCGCCACCCTCTGTCTCTAGGTCAACGTGGAGGTGCAGGCCACCATGCTCAGTCTCAAGCTACCCCAACTCCTTCAAGTCCACCAGGTTCCCCGGGTGAGGGGCTACACTGGCCGACTCCCACTCCCCCGGGGCGGCCTGGGACTGAGGTTCTCCTTCAGCAACCGGGGAAGTCCCTCCCGCAAGCTCGCTCTCATCCCTCCCATCCCAGCGTGAGGCCCTTCCTGTCCTCTACGGAGCGGGCGGGTTTAGAATCCCCGCCCCCAGCACCCTGTCTGACATAGGTTGGCTTTGGGGCCTTTGCGGCCGCCGGCGCTTTCTCTCCAGTCCCTCCTCTTAGCTCTCTCCCGGGGAGGGAGGGCCGGCATAGTGACCCCCCACCCCCCAGGTGTTCTGGGAGGACGGCATCGTGTCCGGCTACCGCCGCCCCACCAGCTCGGCCTTGGACTGTGTCCTCAGCTCCTTCCAGATGACCAACGAGACTGTCAACATCTGGACGCACTTCCTGCCCACCTGGTGAGGCGGCCATCCCGGCCGGCGCCCGGGGCGGGTGCGCGGGCGGGCTGCGGGCGGAAGCCGGAAGCCGGAAGTTGCGGGACGGCGCGGCCGCCTGAGCACGTGCCGCCGCAGGTACTTCCTGTGGCGCCTGCTGGTGCTCGCGGGAGGCCCCGGCTTCCGGGCGGAGCCCTACCACTGGCCGCTGCTCGTCTTCCTGGGGCCCACCTGCCTCTACCCGTTCGCGTCGTGCTGCGCGCACACCTTCAGCTCCATGTCGCCCCGCGCGCGGCACATCTGCTACTTCCTGGACTACGGCGCGCTCAGCCTCTACAGCCTGGGTGAGCCGGGGGCGGGGCGGGGCTGCTGGGGTGGGGGCTGCTGGGGTGGGGGTTCTGGGCGGGGTGGGTGGGTGGGGCTGCAGGGGTGGGGGTTCTGGGCGGGGGTGGGGGGGCTGCAGGGTTGGAGGTTCTGGGCGGGGGTGGGGGGGCCTGCAGGGGTGGGAGTTCTGGGCGGGGGTGGGCGGGGGCTGCTGGGGTGGGGGTTCTGGGCGGGGTGGGTGGGTGGGGGCTGCAGGGGTGGGGGTTCTGGGCGGGGGTGGGGGTGGGGGCTGCCGGGGTGGGGGTTCTGGGCGGGGGTGGGGGGGCTGCAGGGGTGGGGGTTCTGGGCGGGGGTGGGTGGGTGGGGGCTGCCGGGGTGGCGGTTTTGGACATGGGGTGGAGGAGGGGAGGTGGCGCGCGGTATTGCGTCCGGAGCCAGCCCCCCAGGCCTCAGCTCCTGCCCCGCGCCCCCAGGTTGCGCCTTCCCCTACGCCGCCTACTCCATGCCGGCCTCCTGGCTGCACGGCCGCCTGCACCAGCTCTTTGTGCCCGCCGCCGCACTCAACTCCCTCCTGTGCACGGGCCTCTCCTGTTACTCTCGGTGGGTTCGTGGCCAGTGTGGAGGGGGAAGGCGGAGGGACAGGGCAGGGCGCCGCCGCCACGCTTGCACCTGGGATCGCTCCTGAGCAGCATTAAGAGCTACGGGACCGTTTATTGAGAATTCCTGTGTCGGAGCCTGTGCGCTAGCGCCGTACCTGCAGTTTCCCTTAATCCTCCCAGCCACCCGTTTCACAGATGGAGTCATTTACAGAGGGGTCGTGTGTCACTAAGCCACATTGGCATTCCATCTTGGTCAGAGGCCTCCTGCCCCTTCCGACGCCCCCCTAGCACCAGGGTGGTGACCCGCCTTTCCCTCCTGCCTCCCAGGTTCCCGGAGCTGGAAAGCCCTGGGCTCAGTAAGATGCTCCGCACGGGCGCTTTCGCCTACCCCTTCCTGTTTGACAACCTCCCGCTCTTCTATCGGGTAAGGGGCGTAGGGCTCCTGGTCAGGCCCTTGTTTTCCTTGTCCTCTCGGTGCCCCTTCCAGTCCTGCCCGCTCCATCTCACCTCAGCCCTGCTGCCCACCCTCCAGGCCGGGCACCCAGCCTGGCTCTGCGCCCCCTCTCCCCCCGCTAGATTCCAGACACAGGTGGGTCATCTCCAGTCCCGCTCAGCCTGCTTTTCCTTTGCCAGCTGGCACTGTGCTGGGGCAGGGGCCACAGCTGTGGGCAAGAGGCGCTGAGCACCAGTCATGGCTACCACCTGCTGTGCGCGCTGCTCACTGGTTTTCTCTTCGCCTCTCACCTGCCTGAGCGGCTGGCACCGGGACGCTTTGACTACATCGGTGAGAGCAGGCCCCGCCTGGCCGAGGAGAGGGCAGGGGATTCAGCTTCTCAGAACCCAGAGGTTGGCCTGAGTAAATGGCGGCGACTGCAGCCAGAGACAGTGCCCTGGAGGGTCCTCAGAGTCCAGGCCCACCCCCACTTCGCCGGTATCAGCCAGACTGGTAGCTTGTATGCTGGCGGCATTGTGTTTTATGCCCGTCAGCTCATTCACTCCTTCCGGTGGCTCTCGGAACCAGGTTTCCTTATTCCTGCATTTAGGATAGTCGCAGGCCCAGGTGATGGGGTCAGAGTGTGAGCTGGGGCAGCCCTGGGGATGGGGATGTTCCCTCACCTGCCTGCCTTCCCCACAGGCCACAGCCACCAGCTTTTCCACATCTGTGCGGTGCTGGGCACCCACTTTCAGCTGGAAGCGGTGCTGGCTGATATGGAATCTCGCCAAGCCTGGCTGGCCACACAGGAGCCCCCTCTAGGCCTGGCGGGCACAGTGGCCACGCTGGGCTTGGCCGTGGCCGGGAACCTGCTCATCATTGCTGCCTTCACAGCCTCCCTGTTCCGGGCCCCTAGTACATGCCCCCTGCTGCAGGGTGGCCCGCTGGAGGGGGATTCTAACGCCAAGCAACAGTGAGGCCCATCGCAGCCTGCCTCCGAGGCCGGCAAAGGGGGGGAGCCCAGACCCAGGCTGAAAGGGTGTGGGGCACAGGGGAGCCTGGACCCAAAGTGCCTGAGCGAGCACAAAGGAGAGGAGCTGGGGGCTGGCGGAGAGCAGGAGGGCGGGGAAGTGCTGAGGACCTGAGAGGGGAGGTGTGTGTCCGGGCTGGAGAGCCTCCCTTCCCCGGCAGAGGCTGGGACCGGGAGGTGTGGGGGCCCTTCCATCTAGTCCCGTTTCTGGTGCTCCCAGAAGTCTGCTTAGCCCGGGGAGAACTAACAGGACTAACCTAGGCCTTCCCTGAGTGCTGTTAGCCAGGCCAGGAGGCCCCTCTGGCCCTCACCCCCACAGCAGGCAGTGCTGTGTGCTGGCGCTCTTTGCCTGCGGTGACGAGTCTGTTCTGGTCAGTCGTGTACTCAGGATGTCCGGCTTTGGGCATCTGGGTCTGTGAGGGTGTGTCACGGGCGGGACACCGGGTTGGGGTGGCGGGGAGGGTGCTGGGCCTGAGGGGGAATCCTAGTTAGACTTTAGAAAGCCAACTCGGTGCTTCTGCAACGAGGCAGATACAAATAAAAAAGTCAACAGGCGCCAGGAAGCACTTTTTGGGACTGAAGGAGGTAAAACACGCTTGCCTTCCCCCCCCACCCCCGCACCGCCCCATCCTCTATAGACAGAGTCAGACGCCACCAATTTCTCTTCTGGAGTTTATTCTGGAGCAGCTGGGCAGGTGGTGGCCCCACCTTGTAGGGCCGGGGGCGGGCAGGGAAGGGGAAGGGGTTCTGGGAGGAGCCAGCAGGGGCCGCTGCAGGGCCGCAGCTCTAGGCTACGCCGTAGAAGCGCCGGTAGGCCTCTTGGAAGCCGATGTGGTCAGCCAGTTCGTCGCAGTCCGGGTTGAGCTCACACACCTCCCTCTTGGGCTCCAGGGGGTCTGGGTAGGGGGCTGGGGCTCTGACAGCCAACACATGGCATCAGCCTCCACACACACCGCCCTCCACTCCCGCTGCCCCAGGCCCTCCCTGTCCTCCAGCCTCTCCGCTCACCCCAGCCCGGGATCCACGTAGCGCCGCAGTCTCTTCACCACCTCACTGCCCTCCTGCTTGGACACGAAGGCTGTGGAGCAGAGGGGCAGGGACCAGGTGGTTGTGAGTTTGGGGGGCAGAGAGGAGCCAGTAGGAAGGGGGAAATGGGACTGAGGGGGCCAGGGTGAGGGACCCCTGGGCAGCCGGGTGATGTGGCACAAAGCCCCTAGCAGGCCTGCCTCCTACCTGCTCCTCTGTCAGACTTTGCACCGCGGGGCTTTGCATCTGCAAAAGAAAGGATGCCAGTTCACCCCTAAAGCCCCCCTCCTCCCCTGCCTCCCTGGCAGTTTGCTCTCCCCGCTCCTTCCGAAGGCAGAGGCAGGGCAGATGGACTGCACCTACACTCCTGGAGGAGGAGGTTAGGCAGCAAAGGACTCCGGGGGAGGGGGAAGAGTGCTCCCTCCGCACTGGCTGGGCCGATGGGGACTCACCCGTCTGGCCGGCGAGGCAGAGTGCGGCCAGGGCCAGCAGGGCGAGGAGCACGCAGGGCTTCATGGTCTCTCCGAGTGGCTTCAGTCTCTGCTCAGACTCCGCTGTTCCCCCCAGCCTCCAGCGCCATTTATACTCTGGCCGCCTGGTCATGGTGCGGGCGGGTCGCAGGGGACTCTGCCAGGGCTATTTGGGGTCATCCGCCCCAGATCTATAGGCCAAACCCCAAAGGATGTTGTGGTTGGAACCGGGGCAGCCTGGGTAGGCCCCTGGGCGTGGAGGAGGAGGGTGGGTGGTAACCTGAGACTGCCAGCCTCTGGATGCCCCCGTCCCTCCCTAAGGGGGCCGCTCAGGTCCTGTCTCTCTTGGAGACCCAACCTCACAGCTGAACAGGCCAGGAGGGGTGCGGGGGGCCAGAGAGGAAGGGGCCCAGAGGTCCAAAATAGATTGGAGCAGAACTGGCTGCAGCTCTCGAAGACTGTGATTGCCACTGTCAGCGTGGGCAGGAGCCAAACCCCAGGGAGGGAGTGCCCGTGATGGCCTCATTCACCCTCGAGACACCGAAGACAGGCCTGGTGTGGGGGTGGCTGACTGGTCAGGCCCTGGGGGCCAGGACAGGAGATGGTCAGGTAGCACAGGGGGCGCTGGGCATGAGGGCGAGGACAGCCCTCTGCCGGGCAGGCCGGGTGGTCAGTGGCAGGGCCCCTGAGGAGCAGGGAGATGAGCACAGTGGGGCTCCTGACCTGCTCCTCTTCCTGCCTTTGGGGGCTCCTCCTCTGAAAACCCCATCCCACCCTGAGCTCCGCTTCTGCCTCAGCTCAACCTGGAGAGGAGGGGTGACCTCACTCACCTCACAGAACACACCATGGCTGTGGAAGAGGATGGGGGGCAACTGGATGTTGAAGGCTGCAGCTCCGGGGGGAGAAGAGCGTGGGCTCAATTTGGGGGTGGGGGGTGGCAAGCAGGGCTTGATGTCTTCCTGAGTCCCAGTGCTCCTAGGCAGACCCAGCCCAGCCTCTCCAGTTAGGGTGAGGCCCCTCCTTCCCCCCGGGGCTGGAGGCACCATCTTGCCTTGCTGAGCCCTCCTGATGCTCTGCGGGCCCTGGGCAAGGAAGCCTGAGAAACGAGGACTATGTGCCTGCTCTGTGCGCTCACCAGACCGAGCGAGGCCCAGGCCCAGGTGAGTGCTCGCCCTGCCCTCAGGCCCGTTCCTTGGTCAGGTTAACCCAGGCTCACAGTGGACAGGGCTGTCAGAGGGACGCTCGGAAAGCTTGTCCCGGCCTAGGGACCGGGGGCCCTGGTTCTGTGAGAAGGAGCGTCACTGCCCTCTGCACGTGCAGGCCAGACACCCCCCGCCACCCCCGAGACTGGGCCCTCGTGAACTGCAGCGGAGGCCTCGGGGTCAGGACTCGGGAGCCCAGCAGGGGGTCTTGGCCCACAAGCGTCCCAGACGGCGGAAGCACCCCACAGATTACAGTGCAGCGGAGGAAGTTTATTTGCGGATGTGGAGAGACATGGCACGGCCTCAGCTGGCCAGCAAAGGGGCAATCAGCGGAGATTGGAAACAGATTTCCCGGCCAGGTCCTGGGGGAAGGCAGCGCAGGCCTGCGTGGGGTGGTGGGAGAGGCACGGAGTCTGAGTCCGGGGGCATCTGGCCAAGCATCCTCAAGCTGGAAGAAACAGGAACCTGAAGGTAGTGTGTGTGACTCCTCAGACGCAGTGGCCGTGGGGACGCTCACCCCTCTTCCCCCCGCAGATCCATCATCGCTCAGGCCGAGGCGACACGGCAGCAGCTGTGCTCAGAGGCAGTTTCACAGGGGCCCTTGGCCACCTTTGCTCCGGGGCCGCAGCTCCCTCACTCGGGCTCCCTCAGCATGGCCACCAGCTCCTTCTGTCCTCGGTGCAGAGCCTGCTGTCCGTGGAGAGTAGAAATTGGGAGAGGGAAAACCTGAGTCCTTCCCATCTGCCGTCCTCACCTCCAGGCCTGCGCCCCCAGAATGATAGGGGCCTGCGGCTCATGCCAGGACCCCGCGGGGCGTGGAAGGAAGTCCCTCCCCCTGACTCTCGGCTGGTATTGGTCGCAGGCTGGTGCTTTGGCCACTTAGACTGGGCCTCCACAGAGCAAGAGCCCATCTCCAATAAGGGCCCCAACATCTGACCCCTCTCGGTCTGCTTTCTTCTCTGCTGAGAGGGGACAGGGTCCCAAGGGCAGGGCCAAAGCACTTACCTGCCACGCCTGCCACCGAGCCTGGCCCTGCAGCTGCAGCTCCTGCACCTGCCTGCGCCCGGCCAGCACGGCCTCCGCCAGCTGCCTGTTCTCGGCCTCCTGCTTCTGCACCCGGCGCTGCAGGGCGTCCCGCTGCTGCAGGAGGTAGGGCCCCGTGGTGCTGCGCAGGTCTTTCTCTGGGACCCCACTCGGGCGCCTAGAGCGTGCAAGGAGCTCAGGGTAAGAGGGCGGAGGAAGTGTGGGATGAGGGTTCCACTGCCAGCTCTAGTCAGTGATACTCCCACCTCAAGTTGGACTGGCTTTTAAGGTCTCTTCTGGGTCCTTCTCACCTCCTAAGACCCAATCACGTCGCTCTGCTCCTGATGGAAACGCTAACCTGTCCCTCAGCTTTGGTGCCCAGGAATCCACCGCCCCTTCTCACATCACCTGTGTCTTAGCCTTCCTACCAGTCAGTCCCCCATCTCGAACAATCCAGAGCTAGAGGTGACTTCAGCCTTCCCTCTGCTGCTGACCATGTGCTCTGATGGGGCACTCACTCTAGCTGAGCTGGAGAGGTGGGGTGGGGGCGGTGGGATGAGCCCTCCCAGAGGGGGAGAGGCCTGGTATTCGCCAACAAGGGGAGATGAGGAAAGAGGCCTGGGGAGGCAAGATTACAGGGGGTCCTGGGTGCCCAGAATGAGGAGACAGGTCAGTTCTGATAGGTACTGGGGTGGAAGCCATATAGATTCTTTTTAAATTTGTTTTTCAGTTATAAAACCTGATTCTTTTAAGTATTAAGATCACAAAGCATAAAAACAATTGGAAAGCACAAAAAGGATATTTACTTCCTCTGGACTAGGAGTCCTATTCAGGCAGGAGAGGGTGGAGGGAGGCAGGAGCTCGGGCCGTCCTGGTCTTACTGGCCTCAACTCTCCACTCCTTGTCCCAGGGCCCTGCCCTCTGTCCTGCACAGGAAATACCAGGCAGCAGGGCTGCCCCTGAACTGTCAGCTCAGGAGAGGCAGGTCTTTTCTTTGTCCTGTTCTTTGTTGAATCTCTGGCACCTATTGGGTATATAGTCCATGCTCCCTAAAGTTTGTTGAACAAAAAACCCCAAATGTCTGAGCCAGCCTAATGAACATCAGTTCCCAAACCTATGATTCTGCCGCCTCCACCCCTCCTTTCACAGGCCAGGAAGGTTTCCCTCCGTCTCCTCCGTCCGCCTCAAACCCCTGCACGCCCTGGGACCCTTCCCCAGAGGGGGCTCTGCTGCTCACTGATGGGGGTTGTTTGGTGTCCACCTGTCCCTATCACAGGGTCCTCTTCCTGTGAGCTCAGAGCCTCATACCTATGGGTCCATCATAAAAGCTCCCTCAAGCCTTGGCTGATGTTGCTCAATGGTTAAGTGTCAGCCTGGGCACATAAGGGTCATGGGTTTGATTCTGGTGCTTGTGTGTGGGAATCAATCAATGTTTCTCCCTCCCATTCTTTCTCTTTTTTAAAAAAAATTAAATTATTATCTGTGTACATATTTTACCATTGCCCTCCTTCCCCCCCTCTTTAAAAACCAGTGAAAAAAGTATTCTCAGATGAGGATTGAGAACAACAAAAAGCTTCGAGACGCTAAGCTGCGCCCCTTCCTCTACGAGCCCTCCCATGGTCCTCCTCACCAGGCCGGTTCCTTCCGGTCTTTGCCTTCCTCCACAATGGCATCCAAGGCAGTTAGGACAGCTTCCAGGTTTCCCTCCGCTTTGATTTCGGAGATTTCCTCCTGAAGAGGAAAGGAGAAAGGGCAATAATGATTCTAGGCTAACTGCATTTAGTATAACTTGGGCTAAATTCTGTTTCTTTACACAAATATTCTATTTTTTCTACATGTGACTTTTACATTAAGGAAATAAAGATGGACCCTGGCCGGTTGCTCAGTTGGATGTAGTATCCTGATACACCAAGGTTGTGGCTGATGAATACATAAATATAAATAAGTGGAAAAACAAATCGATGTTCTCTAAAATCAAAGGATGAAGTGGAAGACGTTTTTTAAAAATTACATTTTTACAGAGAGAAAGGGAGAGGGATAGAGTTAGAAACATCAATGAGAGAGGAACATTGATCAGCTACCTCGTGCACACTCCCCACTGGGGATGTGCCCGCAACCAAGGTACCTGACCTTGATCAGAATTGAACCCGGGACCCTTCAGTCCGCAGGCCGACACTCTATCCACTGAGCCAAACCAGTTTTGGCAAAGTGGAAGACATTTTTAAAAAGCCTGCAGCAAGCCCCTCTCCTGCCTATCTGAGCGCTGCAGGCCTTGCCGTTACCCCACACTAACGTGGATGCTCAAGAAGCCCATCCTGAGGTGTAGCCACAGGACAGTTTAATTCTCAACCTTTCTAATGCTGCAACCCTTTAATACAGTTCCTCATGTTATGGTGACCCCCAACCATAAAATTGTTTTCATTGCTACTTCATAACTTAGGCGACCCTGCTGCTGTAGAGCCTAAGACCATGGGAGAAAACAGATATTTACAATTCATAACAGTAGCAAAATTACAGTTACGAAGTAGCAACGAAAATAATTTTGTGGGTGGAGGTCACCACAAGAGGAACTGTATTAAAGGGTCGCCGGCATTGGGAAGGGTGAGAACCACTGCTCCAGAGAGAGAATGGGATCCTGTCCTTTTCTGTGTTTCCTCTGGGATGCAGTTCCAACTATTGGTTAGATGCTGCCTCTGTGCCAGGCATTGCACCAGGTGCTGGAGAAACAAAGAGTAAGACCCAGACATGCCCTCACTGAACTCCCAGGTCTAGTGGGCGGACAGCATATAAACACACAATTACAATAAAGATGTGGACAGAGGGCATTTAAGATACCGGCACGTTTGAAGGGAGGGAAACTGCACTGCAGCTGGACAGCACGAAGGACACCAGGGAATGAGGACAGAAAACATGGAGGGTGGGGTCCCTGCCTCCAGGGCTGAGAGTCTGGGGCTGGGCTTGTCACTCACCCTGATAGATGTCTGCAGCTGTGTTATGAACTTGTCATAGATTCGCTGTGTCATCTCAGGCTGTAGCTGGTAGAAGCGCTTATAGCAGTCAGTGAATCTCTGGTAGCTGGTGGGAGAGCGAGAAGGCAAAGGTGGGAAGGGTCAGACACACCGGTCGTCAGTCGTGGCTTTTGCCTGGCACCCCTTTTGTTTTTTAAACTTTCCTAAGCATCAAATCACCAGGAGGACTTTTTAAAATTCCCATCGATCGCAGGCTGGGTAGCTCAGTTGGTTAGTGTCATCCTGATACACCAAGGCTGCAGGTTTGATCTCGTCAGGACACATACAAGAATCACTGGCCTCTGGGATTCCAGGGCTGAGAGTATATCGTGGGAATCATCTGTAAGTTGGGGGGTGCCCTAGCCAGTTTGGCTCGGTGGATAGAGTCTGCCCGTGGACTGAAGGATCCTGGGTTCAGTTCTGGTCAAGGGCATGTATCTCGACTGCAGGCTTAGTTCCCGGCCCTGGTTGGGGTATGTACAGAATGCAACGTTAGGAATACTTACTCCTCAGAGAATGACAAACCCTGAAAGCCAGGGTTTTTACTCTGAGAGCTGGCTGTAAGCATCCAAGAGTTCACCTCTTGGTAAGGGTGACGGATCTCTTGCCTTTTGGGCGGTACATATTTGATGTTCGTACACTTTGGAGGCTAAACCTGGGTAACAAAAGGACAACACAAAGAACAGATGATGTGCGTCCTTTCAACCCTTAGCAGAATTCCAGACATCTTGTGTTTTTGTTAATTGATTTTTTTAGAGAGCGAGGGAGAGAGGGAGAAACATCGATTGGTTGATTGGTTACCTCCCATACATGCCCCAACTTGTGAAGGAACCTACAACTCAAGTTTGTACCCCGACAGGGCATTGAGCCTGCAACCTTTTGGTGTACAGGACGATGTTCCAACTGAGCCACACCAACCTGGGCGACATCTTGTTGTTTTGCTGCTGGCCCTACTCGCCACGCAGTCTGTGGCCACATGAAGGAATGTGGGGACACACATGATGTCTGACCACGTGGGGCTGGAATCGAAACCAGGTCATTGTGGCTGGAAACGGATTTGGCTTGGATATGGGAGCTCTTGTTCCTCCCAGCCCACTCGACAGGCAGAGGGTTTGAGCTGGACATCTCTCCTCAGCCCAAGCAGCTGGCAGGAGTGGGCCCAGCGAGGCCAGTGTCAGTAAGTACAGGAGGAAAGCCATTCCTTCCCTTGCCCCAGCTTTAAGATATAATTGACATACAGACTAAGATGTACAGAATAATGATCTGACTTACTGTATTATGAAAACACAATTAGCACCCTTTATCTTTTGTAATAAAAAGAAGTAAAAACGTGATGAGAACTCTTTTGTTTTGTTAATTCTCACCTGAAGATATTTATCCCATTGACTTCTAGAAATAGTGAAAGAAAGGGGAGAAGATAGAGAAAAATCTATGTGAGACACAATCATTGGTTGCCTCCTTCACGAGCCCCAACTAGCGCTGGAGATTGAGCCTGCAACTAGGATATGTGCCCTTGATTGGAATCAAACCTGCGACCCTTCAGTCCTATGGCTGATGCTCTTAACAGCTTTCAAATCTACCACATAGCTGTGTTAACCAAAGTCGTCATGTTGTACATTAGATTCTTTGACCTTACCTTTTTTTTTTTTTTTAGCTTATAATGGAAAGCTTGTACATTGTGACTACCTTCATTTTCCCCTCCTTCCCCCACCCCCACCCCCCACCCAGTGATTCCTTTTTTGAGAGTGAGCTCACACTTGGGATGATGTGACTGCTGGGCTGGTATGAACTTCCTGAGAAAATGTCCGTGGGGCTCTGCAGGGCGCCCAGACAGTGTTGGATACATGGTAGCGCCCCAAGACGCTGCAGACCAGGCACCTGCCCTGCCCGACTGACCCACTCCCACCCTGGCAACTGCCCCCCCACCCCCAACCTGAACCCCAGGATACCAGGGTTTGGGTAAAAAGAATTCTCCCACAACAGCCCCCCCCCTCTCCCCCAAGGCCTCTCTGCCAAGCCCCTCTGCTGGCATGGTCTCCCAGCCTTGGCCTCCCTCAAGTACCCACGGGGCCGCCCAGGGATGTGCTGGGTCAGTACACTGGCTCTGAGGACAGAGTGCCTGGGTTCCAGTCCTGCCTCCTCCATTCATCAGCTGAGTGATCTCAGACAACTTATTTACCTCTACAAGCCTCAGTTCCTCTGTCAAGTGGGGATAATATTGTGTTTATAACTCATAAAATTACTGTGAGGATTAAACAAGGTTACATATCTAAGAAGCACAGTTCACAGCACACAAACTGCACGTTAGCCACAATTACTATTATTAGTCTCCAAAGCACAGTCCTCACCCTCTCCTCCCCCGCAGAAGACAAGTGCTTAGTAAAATACAACCTGATTATAATTGTATGTGCAGAAACCATCCCAGCTGCAGTAAGAGCAGACTGGCCCCACTAGAGAGAAAAAGTTAAATTGTGGCCCCTCCTAAAAGGGCTACATTTATCATCAATAAAAGTAAACTTAAAAACCAGTATTTACCCAGTTTCAAAACAGAAATGACTATATTAACTGATTTTACTTGCTTGTTGCCCAACTGAAGGCCTATTTCACAGACTGTCCACCAGAGGGCAGTGAGGGACTGGCGCCTCAAGCTAGCGATGGACGGATAGAGGGGGTCCTTGTGACAGAAATTCATACCCTCCACCCTCCGCACAGCTGCTCTTTTCATTAAATGTTTCTCTTGTCTTTTTCCCTCTCCCTTTCTCATCCTTTCTACAGTAGGCAGCCCCAGGACTGAGGAAGAAAAAGGGGGAAAAAACAAATAGAAATGTCCCTCAATGAAAATAAGAAGTCATTGATTTATGAAGACTGTACTTAAAAATGTCATTTGGGAACCAAGATAAATGTCTGTACTGTACTCGCCGCCACCCACAACCACATCAAAATTGTTCCAGGATTCCAGAGCAGGAGAAGTAGAGAAACTGAGGCAGGAAAGTTAAAACAAGGCCAAACCGAGTGGGCAATTTGCAGCCAGCTTGTAACAATCCATTATCTTTCCCAGCTGAGGACACAGCCAATGGTAAAAAAAAACAACAGCCGAAACCGGTTTGGCTCGGTGGATAGAGCATCAGCGGACTGAGGGTTCCCAGGATTGAGGGCATTTACCTTGGTTGCGGGCACATCCCCAGTAGTAGGTGTACAGGAGGCAGCTGGTCGATGTTTCTCTCTCATTGATGTTTCTGACTCTCTATCCCTCTCTGTAAAAAAATCAATAAAATATATTTTAAAAAAACACCACTTCCCTCATGAGAGAATGCAGAAAGGCAGGGGGCGAGGGCGAAGGGGAAAAAGGACCATTTTACTCTTAAGCAGAGAAGCCAGCAGTCTCAAGGCTTGGTAAGATAAAATTGCGAGGTGCTTTTCAAGAATCTATACCAAAATAGAGCAATTTTGAAGCCTATAGACAGGAGGGTATAAAACGCCTCAGACCCCCACCCAACTTGCTCTTCAGCTGAGAACCCATCTGTGCTTCATAAGTCATATATGTGTTTGCTTGCTTTGCTTCTCCTTTTTCCAATAAAGATGCATGCTTTAATAAATTGTTTTTTCACAACGCAATCAGGGTCTCCTATAAATTCATTTATGAGAATCAAGGTGGGGACAGCCTTCTCCTGGCTCAGGAGGCCGTCTTGTCCAGTAATACCTCTCGGGTGTCAATGCGAGGTGTCTATAACAGAATTACAACTAAAATACAGAACAACTATCATTCAAAACCACCTGAAAGCTGGTTGAATGGGAGGTCTACAACTAGAAGTAAAAAAGAAAGCACCTTGAGAATGTAGGAAGGGTGGAAGCAGGAACAGGCTGGTCCGATACCCACATGTGCCAGTTATCTTAGGAAGGAGATCGTCTCTGCAGAGGCTGTCCATGAGGAGCAAGGGGTCCCAGCCCCACACCAGACCCCAAGCTCAGGTTCCCAGAGCTGGGAAGAAAAGTCCCCACAACTATGGGGATTGAGGCTGAGTGACACGAGGACTCTGGAGAACCAGGTGTTCCAATTTAAAGGGCCAATGCACAAACTTAGAACTTGAACTCGCAGTACCAGGCAGCTTTGAGGGACGCAAGGTCATTGCTCCTGTTCTAGGTCTTCCCCTGTTGCAGGGCTGACTGGCAGCCATAGCCGAGTCTCCATAAACCGGAGCACACTGTTTGCTCTGCCCTGGTGATTCCCTGAGACCTGCCCCTTCCAATTTCCAGCCCCACAAAGCTGTCTGCAGCAGTTTTTCTATACGAATGGCCTGTCCTGGCTCAAGCTCCAGCCTGCAAAATCTGTCCAACAAGCTGTAGCTAGTGACAACATGCCCAAAACTATCAATAAAAAGCCTAAGATCCAGCTCAGTGACTGGGAAAGCTGAACCACTGGGCCCTACTACACGAGGAAACTCTACCAATTTCAGGAGACATAGCAGCCCAGGCTCTGTAGCTATGGGCATACCCACGGCCCAAGGGTGAAAATGTACAAACAGGAAATAGTTATGAGCCCTGGCTGGAGCCAGGCATTATTCTAAGGACTACACAGAGTAACTCATATCTTTTAAAAATAATTGTTCCCTTTAAAATGTTATGTTTGTTTATATTGATCTTAGAGAGGAAGGGGGAGTCATTGATGTGCATGCACCCCACACACATACATCCTGATGCAGGACAACCTGCGCATGTGTCCCGCCAGAATCAAACTGGTAACCTTTCAGTGCACAGGACGATGCTCAATCAAATGAGCCACACCTGCCAGGGATGGAGTAACTAATTTAAACCTCACTGACTTTATGAGGTAGGTTCTATAATCATCATCCCACCTTGAGAAGAGAAAGCTGAGGCAGAGAGAAGCTTGCCTGAGGCCATGCAGCTGGGACATGGTGGAGCCATCTGGCTCTGGCTCAGGTGCCCTTTGCCGCCATGGCACCCAGCAAGCAGGGGAGGGCCAGACACAGTGTGGACTGTACCGTGAAGGACGGAGCCAGAAAAGGTTCTAAGCAGGGTTGGAACTCCAGGTGCGTTCCTCAGACTGCTGTGTGCAGATGGATTCAAGAAGCACCGGTGACAGAGACGGCAAACTCAGAAAAGCAGACACAGTGGGGGTAGAGAGTAGAGTGGAAACATGAACAGAATTAGCATGATGGAGCTGAAGCCGCAAACCACAGTCTGATGAGTCATATCCACTTCAGAAACGAATCAGCACACATCATCTGCACATTCAAAGAAAGTAAGATATTTCTGAGGCAATTATTTAGAATTATATATTTAACGACTGCTTTTCCTGTGAAGAACTGTTTTCTGTGAACACCAATAGTCTTTGCCACTAGTTTAAAACTACCGGGGCAGGGGCGGGGGGAGGGGAGAAGGAGGAGGGTTGGCAAAAGAGAAGTCAAAATGACTAACAATTACTTGAGGAAAGGCCCAAACCTATGAGGAAATCAATGACATGCACATTCAAACAATAATAAAATATCTTTTTCACAACTTCAGAATGGCAAATGTTAGAACGGTGGATGCCCAGTGGTGGTGGGGATGTAGGAGATAGGAACGACGTTTCTGGAAAGCAGTTTGACAAAACGCAGGTGGACCCAGTGATTCCTTTCATTACAGACCTCAGAAACGCAAGCACCGCTCCCTGAGGAGATGGACAAGGACACTCACCTGGTGTAATCTGTCGAGGCAAAGTGTCCATAAGAGGCAGTAAGGACTGGATGCTTCTCATGGAATGACCAGCAGTGTTGAAAAGCTCTGAACCATATGCATTTACAGGACATGGTTAGATGGTTTTTAAAAATGGTGTTGACTGCTAGTGGGAATGCAGACTGGTATAGCCATTATGGAATACATTATGGAGTTCCCTGAAAAAATTAAATGTAGAACTGCCGTTTGACCCAGTGATCCCACTTCTAGGACTAGATCCTAAGAAACCCGAAACACCATCAGAAAGAATGCATGCACCCCTATGTTCATGCAGCACGTTTACAATAGCTAAGATCTGGAAGCAGCCAAGTGCCCACCAGCAGATGAGTGGATCAAAATGCTACAGTACATTTATGCCATGGAATATTATGCAGCAGTAAATAAAAGAACCTCTTACCATTTGAGATAGCATGGAGGGACCTGGAGAGTATCACACTAAGTGAAATAAGTCAGAGGAAGATAAGTATCACATGATCTCACTCATATGTTATTTTAATTAACAAAATAAACTGATGAACAGAGTGGATCCAGAGACATGGAAGCATGGAACAGTGTGTGGCACCTTGGAGGGAAGGTGGGGGAGGGTAGGTGGATAGGTGGGAGGTAATCAACCAAAGACCTTGTATGCATGTATGCACAACCCATGGACACAGGTAACAGAGTGGTGAAGGCCTGGCGTGGAGGGCAGGGGCAGGCTGGAGGGGGCCAACGAGAAAAAGGGGACATATATAATATTTTCAACGATAGATTTTTTAAATAATTTTTTAATGGTGTTGACCCTACAGTGCCCTTCAAATTAGATGTGTGGTTAGTGTGTGTTATATAATTTGTGGTTCCTTTACCCAAAATGCTTACTCCAACTTTTTTTCTCTATAATCAATCACATCCTGGGATCCAATGTATAAATCTAGTATTGCATATCTTGTGCATAATAATTCTAAAGGATATTACTTTGTGTATTATATGTATCAGAATAGTGCACACTGCCATTTAATATTAAGAGTCTACTAATGAATGCAGCCAACCATCCAAGTTCACACCAACTAAAACACAAAATAAACCTTGCACAGTGGGGGGGAAAAAAAGTGTTAAGTGAAAAAAGATATGTAGCACAATTATCATTCATATAAACTTAATACACACACAAAACAACATATTGTACAAGAAAACAAACATAATCAAATGTCACTTCACTGAACTCACACTAATCCTTCCCCACTTCTATTCCTTTACTGATTTATTTTTCTTTATTGCCCTAGAATGTCTACTCCATGAGAGCAACAACCGTCTGTCTTAATCACTTATATCTCCAGCTTCTAGAACAGAGCCTGGGACACTGCAGGTGGTTGATAAATATTTGTACATGAATAAATGAAGAACATATAGTCAAGAGAAAAGAAAGCAGGGCCTATGGGGAAGGGAGATGAGGGAAAAAACGAGTAGGGAAATATCAAAGGAGGAATATTGCCTGCACATATAATAGTGTCATAAATGGTCTGTAAAAATAATTATTTTATCAAATTCAATACTGCTGAAATTTAGACCCTGAATGATAAGGAAGTCACCTGTCTGTCCAGCCTCTTGATTTTATTTTTAAAAAAATATATTTTATTGATTTTTTTACAGAGATGAAGGGAGAGGGATATAGAATTAGAAACATCTATGAGAGAGAAACATCGACCAGCTGCCTCCTGCACACCCCCTACTGGGGATGTGCCTGCAACCAAGGTACATGCCCTTGACCGGAATCGAATCTGGGACCTTTCAGTCCGTATAGACCGATGCTCTATCAACTGAGCCAAACCGTTTCGTCGAGCCTCCTGATTTTAATCTCCCTCTGATCATTATGTTGTAGCCAACCAGTTCCTAGAATGCCCTGACCATCTTGGGGCCTTTGCACAAGATGTACCCTTTGCTTATACACTTCTTCTCTAGCTCTTTCTCTCACTGTTCCAGTTCCAGTTTAATGTCACTTCCTCAGAGTGGGCTCCCCTAACCAGCCTGGCTAGTGCATTCCTTTCTCCCAAGTTGCTCTTATCACATCACCTGTTATCACATTACCTTACCAAGCTCAGTGATTATTTTGTTTACTGAACGTCTCTACTCACTGAATATAAGCTCCAATATGGGCCCTGTCAGCTTCACCAACACCTTGACAGCACTTGGCAGAAGAGGCACACAAATATTTCTCAGTGGTTGAGTTGACCTATGAACCCATGAGGTCATGGTTCAATTCCTGGTCAGGACACGTGCCCTGGTTGTGGGATGGATCCCGTTGTGTGTGTGTGTGTGTGTGTGTGTGCAGGAGGCAGCCGATCGACGATGTTTCTATCCCTCTCCCTTCTCTCCAAAAAAATCAATAAAAGATATTTTTAAAATGTATTTCTCAGTGAATCAATGTGTGAAGAAGTGGATAAATGAAAGGAGGGAGGGAAGAACTCAAGGGAAGGTTAGAAGACAGGATTGAGAGAAGATGGGAATATTTTTTAAAAGATTTTAAAACTGAATTTTAGAGAGAAAGGGGAAGGGAACCACTGATCCGCTGCCTCCTGCACATCCTTAACGGGAATCAAACCCACAACCCTTGCCTGCAGGCGAGGGCGCTAACGGACCGCCTCGCACCTGCCAGGGCTCAGCTGGTTTCCTGATGAGACCAGAGAGCAGGGGTGGGACCAACAGGGCCGCACGGAGAGCAAACCGCTGTACGTAACAACAGTGTTTCCTCATCAACGTGCCGAGTGGTGGGATCACGGGCAACTCGGTGTCCAATGTCGTTACAATACTGTTCACAGGAATTAAAAATCAAGACAGGAAAAACGATTCTGTAACACATTTAGTTCTCACAACCACCCAGGGAAGGCATTACTCCCAGAACAACACCAACTCTAAGGCTTCCTATGTGGCAGGCGCCTTTCGTGCACTTAGTTCTCAAAACTATCGCCGAGAAAGGCCCTACTGTCGCCATTTTACTGAGAGCCGGAGGCAGAGCGGTGAGGCCTTGGTTCTAACTCCGAAGCCCGTCTTTCCTCCCGGCCCTGAAGTTTGGGTCGGAACCAGCCGGTGCCCTTCCCGGTCAGCACCCGTCACGTGAGCCGCTCTCGCCCGGCCCGCCTGCCGGTCAATGACCCCCCAGCCCGGGGCCCACGTGACCGCCGTTTGCGGCCCCGGCCTCCCGGGACCCACCTTCGGGCGCCCAGACTCGCTCCAGTTCGCCTCCCACCCGTCAGCCTCTTCTGAGATTGGCCCACCTTACCTCCCAGCGGCGACCAGCTTCTGGAGAAAAGTATCCACTGTGGTGTCGAGAAGCTTTATCCTCGAAATGGCAGCGTCAGGGGACACGGGTTCGGGGGACGACCCCTCAGGCCCTTTTTCCTCACAGCCGCTGCCAACACTGGAGCTGCTTGCTTCGGCCATGTTAAACTGGAACCGCCAAATATAACTGGCCCGGATGTCCCGCCCACCGGAGCCCCCGATTGGCCGCTCCCGGCATTGGGCGCGTCCGATTGGAAGTAGAGGAATGTCCATCACCGAGTCGCCGACGGGGGCGGGGAAACTGCCGGAAGCTGAGGGTGGTGCACAGGTGAGGAGGGTGTAGCGCGCTTTAGTCCTTACTCCACAGGCCGGCAAAATAAGCGCCAGCCAAAAGCTTAGAGCTTAATACAAACTTTTAATTACACTTCAAAGACTTCGTACAGTGCAACAGTGAATGAATGTCCGCAGTTAATATTCACAAGAGTCCATTTTATCAAATGTTAACCGCATCTATTTTCATTCCCGGTCCCTCCGCAGTTAATATTCACAAGAGCCCATTTTATCAGATGTTAACCGCATCTATTTTCATTCCCGATCCCTCAATACTCCCATCAGGTTCCTGTCTTGCCTGGCCTCCGAAGTTTCTTCCAGTTTTGGCTACGGGACTGGCACATCAAAACTTCCAGCTGGCCAGCTCTATGGTCCTGGGAAAGCGGAAACCCACTGTCTCAGTACCACCAAGACATGTTTTATTCAAACCCAATTAAGGAAGTAGGGGGCTGGGGTTCCATTCACTAAAAACAAACTCATCATCCTTTGAAACTTGAATGAGTGAGTGTGTGTGTGTGTGTGTGTGTAAGAGAGAGAGAGAGAGAGAGAGAGAGAGAGAGAGAGAGAGAGAGAGAGAGAATGGGTAAATGGCTATGAAATACTGTACAATAAATCAGAAGGAAAGGAGTCTGGGAAGGAGAAACATCCTAAGGCATGAGAGGCAGGAGACTACCCCCTGTTCATGATACTTTACCCACTTGCCACAGTGGGGACAACTTTCTAGGGAGGGGAAGGTATGGAGCTGAAAAACAATCTCCAAAAGGGTCACCAGAGTGACTTTAAAGAGAGGAGGCTGCCCTCGCTGGTGTTGCTCAGTGGTTTGAATGTCGGCCTGTGCACCAGAGTCTCGAGTTTGTTCCCAGTAGAGGACACGGTCAAGGACAAGTACCTGGGCTGCAGGTTCAATCTCCAAGCCTGTTGGGGTGGGTGCAGGAGGCAACCAACTGATGTGTCTCAACAATGTTTCTCTCTCTCTCTCTCTCTCCCTTCCCCCCCCCCTCAAAAAAAAATCAATGGAACAAAAGAGAGAAAGAAGGCTGGCTTCTATTATGTTGGTGGTTCTTAAGGTAAAGGGGTGACTGAGGGGCAGGAAGATTCACAATGATCTGTGGGCCTAACCGTTGGATGACCATTTGTGGGTAGGAAGGAATCTTGACAAAGTGCAAGAAAAAGCAAACCAAAATAAGGGAAAATAACCCTCAAGGATAAAAGACCAAGATGGGCAGTGATAGTGGTGAAGGTAGAAAAATGTGTTTTTCAGATTCTGATCTGGCCAGGGTGACAGAATGTGGGGCAGCTGTAAGAAACAGCAAAGCTTCAAAGGGTAGCTAGCACCTTTCAAATTGGCACCATGGCCCTTCCCAGGGGGCGGGACCAATAAGAAGGTCTAAAGGATCGTTCTGGCCAAATGTCTCAGGTAGAAGTGCAGGGTTTGATGTACCTTCTTCTCATCCTTTTTGCTGCACCTCTCTCACCTGCCACACAGGCTCGGTAGACAAGGTAGGATGAGGAGGGAAGGAACGCTCGTCACTTAGCTCCTGAGAGCATCAGCAGATAATCTCGGCAGTATCAGGCTGGTATGTGTGGTCCTGGTGTTGGGTGACTTCCTGACACGCTCTTGACTCTCTTCCAAGCATCCCTCTAGAGCAGCAGTCGCCAACCTTTTGGGCCTCAGGGGCCAGCAGTGGCCCGCGGACCACCGGCTGCTCTAGAGGGTGCCATGACTGGGATGACTTCACATTGGGGAGAAGAAAACACAAACAGTTCCATGTTTCAGAAACTAAAACAACATTCGTTTCCATGAGTCATGATTGGGATATGTATGTATTATACCTGCCTGGGGCCGAGAACCTACACTGCCCTCTCCTAGGCCTGGCTCAGCTGGTCTGGGAGATGGGCTGGGGCACACATCCCTCCTGTTCCTTTCCAAGCCAGCTACTCTCTCAATCGGACTTCTCAGGGTAGTGCTCCACGTCCCGTGTGCCCCCGACAGCCCGATCTATTTAGAATTGTGCCTAGCACTGTAGTCACCTGGGCCAGGGGAAGCCAGCAGCTTGTAAGTCCTGGGACTGCAGGGACTGAAGGGACACGGAAGGGATAGGGAACTTATAAGTACCGTGCGCTAACCGATTGCGCCACTGAAGCTCCGGGATAGGGAACTGAGATTGAAGGAAAAGCTACATTATATTTTTCTGAGGAAAGGGAGGGCTCTGACTGCAGGATTGGATAGGTGCTTTAGTAGGACAAAGACAGTCACCTGGTTCACGGATGTTAAAACAATATAAACACACAAAATAAAGTATTAACATTTCTCCCAATCTAATAACTCCAAAGAGGATGAGCACTCTGAAGCTTTCGCTGTTACTCCTCCCTGTGCAAAAGTGCCTGGCACCTTGCCCCAGCGGCAGGAAAAAGCAGAGTAGTCTGGTGGGCAAATCAGTCCCAAGATAAAAATAAGCCTAAGAGACGAAGCAGGACAAGGCGGCAACTGCTTGGAATCTGGGCTGACGGCCCAAGTGGAAGAAAAAGTGGCCGTAAGCAAGCTCTATGTACAGCTCTTCTCGGGATCTCAGGGACCCGGATGGAAAGGGAAGCTAAAAGAAGGGGTAACGGGAGGGATAGAGTGGGACTGGTGCGGAGGGTGGGTTTCCTCAGGGCAGGATTGAGTACAGGGACTGAGTGAGGGAGACAGTTTGGTAAGAAAACTAACTAATGGGGCAGGAGATGCAGGTGCGGAGCCTCTTCAGCAAGAGCAGTTCAAAGTGTCCGTTCCTGCCCCCTAGAGGGCACCCGGCCCAGCGCGGGGCTAGGTATGTGGTAGGGGCGCTCAGAGAGGGTGCTATCCCCCCTACTCTGTCCCCTACCCAGAGCAGCGTGGGAAACGGCAGGCTTCTCTCCCGCACAGGTTACCAGTGTCTCGAGTCCACCAGCTCGGGTCGGAGGCTCAGTTTCTTGAGGCTCTCATAGCCTACCACAATGACAATGGTAGAGGGCGTGGCTGAGATGATTCTGGCCGACAGCCCCTTCATGAGGCCCCAAGGCCCCTCTTCCGCCATCAGCTGTCTGAAGGTCAGGATAATGGAGCTCTTGCCCTCAACCTGGAAAAGTCAACACAGTGGAGGGTCACGGTCTGCAGCCAAAGCTTCTCTGCCCATTCTCCCTCTGCTGTAGGCAAAACTGACTTTGAATTCTGCTCCCCAATTTACTGACAGCATAACCTCAGTTGTTTAACTCACTCTGCACTCCAGTTTCCTTGAATATAAAACGGTGATAGTCCCTATGCCGGGTGGTTGTTCTGAGCGGTAAACAAAAGATTACTTGTAAAAGTTGGGCACAGGACCAGGCAGACAGGAAGTGTTCAATAAGCATTAGTCATTAATGTCATTAGATAAACTACACAGCTATGAGCCTTTGGACTGGGTGCTTCTCTCTGGTCTCAAGGAGGCTGGGTTAAGTCACCTCTAAGGTCCTCTGCAGCTTTGCCAGTCTGTGATTTTGACTCTGATCATCTCAATCCCTCTGAAATCCCATGGCTAGAGTCTGCCCCTCTAACTCTGTTGTCTCCCAGGCATCTACCTTCCCTATCACATTGGAAACCTGGAATCTTTTCTTTCTCAACAGTCCTGCCCCCTTCCCCTTCCCCTATATCCTGCCACCAAACTATATCTTTAGATACCACCCACTCAGACCCTCAGCCAAGACAGGCCAGGTGCACCCCTTGCTATACCTCCTCCTGTACTGTATGACCTTCACAAGGTGGTCCCATCTATGGCTAAGAGCATCTACCCACTCGCCCTGCCTCCTTTAACATCCTTCTCCACACTCCCGTCTTCCTCTCAGTCCTCTCATCTGACCACCGCTGCTACCCTAACCCTCACTTATCCTTGGTCATGTCAAGGGCTTTTAAGCCAAATCTCTGGCTTCATAAGGACTTTGTCTCCTCTGGCCTGACAGCACCTCCAAGTAGAGACCTGTCCTTTCCCTGGATTTCCTTGTGGAACACCCAGGACAAGGCTCAGGAGAGAATGAAGATAGAACCGTGTACTTATTACTTACAAACTAATTAGATGCCAACATACTCATTTTCAAATGTGTGTGGTGGGGGAGGGCATTCTTTCTTAAGATAAAAATACCTACATTTTCCCAGACAAGAATAAAGGAGTTCATCACAAAGGCAAAGAAGGACCCAGCAATTCCACTTCTGGGTATTTATTGGAAGAAACCCAAAACACTAATTTGAAAAGATACATACATCCCTATGTTAACTGAAGCATTATTTACAATGGCCAAGTTATGGAAGCAACCTAAGTGTCCATCGACTGATGAATGGAAAAAGAAGATGTGGTACATACATACATACAATGGAATATTACTCAACTAAAAAAGAATGGAACCTTGCCATTTTCAACAACATGAATGGACTTAGAAGGCATTATATTAAATGAAATAAGTCAGAGAAAGAAAGACAAATACTATACGATTTCACTTATATGTGGAATCTAAAACAATAAATGAACAAAACAGACTCATAGATACAGAGAATATTTTTTTAAAATCTTCACCCAAGGATATTTTTTCCATTAATTTTTAGACAGAGTGGAAGGGAAGGGGGGAGAGAGAGAAACATTGATGTGAGAGAGACACATAGATTGGTTGCCTCCCACACTTGCCCTGACAGGGGCCAGGGATTGAGCCTGCAACTGAGATACATGCCCTTTACTGGAATCAAATCTGGGACTGTTCAGTCCGAGGGCTGACAATCCAACCACTGAGCCAAACTGGCTTGGGTTACAGATGAGAGGGGGTTTGGGGAAGGGATTAAGATGTACAAATTGCCGGTTAGAAAAACTGCCAGGATGTAAAGTACAGCAAGGGAATATGGTAATAACTATGGATGGTGTCAGGTGGGTACTAGACTTACCTGTGGGATAATCACTTTGTAATTTATATAAATGTCTAATCATTATGCTGTACACCTGAAACTAATACAATATTGTGTATCAACTGTAACTGAAAAATTTAAAAAGATTTTTTTAAAAATACACCTAGATTTACCAGCCACCTCCATCCCAACATCCTGGTATTAGGGAAGCTAACTGCACCCCCAACCTATTATGGATATTTTTCTTCTCTTCCCTCCTCAGCTTGCCTCTTAAGCTATCCAAATCAGATAGTAAAACCTTCTATTCTCTTGACTTAAAGTTTTATACAGCAAAACCTGCCATTTATATTTTATATGTCATTATTCAAATTCTATTTCCTTGGATTAGGTACTGTGAAATTGTTTTTGAGCTGACTGAAGACAGGAGCTATAACTTCAGCACAGCACTACCAAGGGCTTTGCCAGTGTTTTTGCTGAGTCCACACAGTACAATCTGTGAAACCTATTCAAGAACAGTCACTCTTGCCCTGGCTGGTGTGGCCGAGCTGGTTGGAGTGTCCTTCCGCACATAAAAAGATTGTGGGTTCAATTCCCAATTAGGGCACATATCCAGGTTGTAGGTTCAATCCCGGGTCATATATGGGAGGCAACTGATCGATGTTTCTCACATCGACATTTCTCTCTCCCTTCCTCTCTCTCTCTAAAATCAATAAAAACATATCATCTGGTGAGCACAAAAGGGGGAAAAAAGAACAATTTCACTGCTTGTAGAGAGCTCACAGAGAGAAACCAAACAGACCTAGGAAATGAACTGAAGTCGGTATTTCTAAATGCAGGTAAGGAAAAGGTGGTTGTAGGCTGTAAGAAACCAGCAAGAATTCCTAGAGGCATGGGCAAGTAAAGGAACAGAAGCATGCGAGCTAGCAGACAGGATGAGAAAAACATTCTAGTTGCTTCAAAGTGCTCAGCTGGTTTCTGTAAATGATAAATCATAACCCAAGAGATGCTAGCTGAACTACACAGCCATGACCACAAGAGGTCAGGGGAAGGCTGGAGGGCCTCAAGATCACACTTCTAATGGGCAATGTGGGAGGAGGGCTGGGGTGGAGGCTGGTCTTACCTGCACTCGGGTTCGGATGACGTCCATGGGGTTGGTGAGGATGGAGGCGGTAGCTGCAGCTAGGGGCCCTGAGATGGCTTGAAACACAATGTGAGGGCACTCGTTAGGACAGAGCGATGAGAGCTGCTCTGGAATGGAGGGAAATACAACGCCGTAAGACATGAGGTACCACCGTCTGCCCTCACACTGCTTCTACCAACTGGCCCAATGATGTCAAACCTTCCATCCTCAGCCACCTCGGAGCCCCCCATCCGCATAACTCCCACCTTCTTTTCTCTCTGCTTCCTTCTGAACCCACAAAACATTATAAATCTGAGGCTCCATCCAGAAGTCATCTTGGCTACGTCCTCTGGAGAGGGAAATTACAAAACCTCTTTGCTTGCTGACTCCTTTCATCTGATGGACAGAAGTTCTGATATACCAATCATAGGCCTGTGTTCTGCTTCGCCCAACCCATAGGCTAGAAAAGCACCCAGTACATATCTTCTAGTCTTGGCCCTGAATAGCTGGTTGGATACATTAAAAGCTGGTGCTTTTCCGGTGATGACGACCTTCACACGACAATATGCCTCTCGCTAAGGATCTCCTCCATTCCTCTCCGGAAGAGAAGAAGAGGAAACACAAGAAGAAGCACCTGGTGCAGTGCCCCAATTCCTACTTCATGGACGTCAAATGCCCAGGATGCTATCAAATCACCACCGTCTTTCGCCACGCACACAAACGGTAGTTTTGTGTGTTGGTTGCTCCGCTGTTCTCTGTCAGCCAGCAGGAGGAAAAGCAAGGCTTACAGAAGGATGCTCCTTCAGAAGGAAGCAGCACTAAAAGCACCTCAAATCAAGATGAGTGGAAAACCATCCCAATAAACACATTTTGGATTTAAAAAAAAAAAAAAAAAAAAAATCTGGTTAACACTGCCCAGCCAGCGTGGGTTAGTGATTGAGCATCGACCTATGAACAGGAGGTTACAGTTTGACTCCTGGTTAGGGCGCGTGTCAGGATTCCGGGCTCAATTCCCAGCGTGGGTCACGCAGGAGGCAGCCAATCAATGTTTATCATCACTGATGTTTCTCTCTCTCCCTCTCCTTTCCTCTCTGAAATAAATTTTAAAAAACAACAACAAAAAAACCTGGTAACACTGATTGTCTTCAAAGCAGGGAGCTGTATGACTGTGGTGGATGAGGGGCTTTTTCACAGTATACCCTCCTTTCCTACCTTTTGAATTTTTAAAGAAGTTTTTTTAAAATTTGATTTTAGAGATGGAGGAAGGGAGGGAGAGAAAGAAACATCAATGTGAGAGAGAGACATCAATCAGTTGCCTCTTGTACATGCCCCCCAGAGATCGAACCCTCAGCTGAGGCATGTGCCCTGACCCGGAATCGAAGCCTTGACCTCTGGTGCACAGGATAACACTCCAACCACTGAGCCACACTGGCCAGGGCCCTACCTTTTGAATTTTGAATCATGTGTTTTTACATATAACAACAAAATTACAATGAAAAGAGAAAGTCATATCCTATCGTGAGAACTTTTCTCCAGCCTATATTAAGAGAAACAAAAAATTTTCAAAATGCTGATGAAGCCGAAACCGGTTTGGCTCAATGGATAGAGCGTCGGCTTGGGGACTGATGAAACCCGGGTTCGATTCCGGTCAAGGGCATGTACCTTGGTTGCGGGCATGTCCCCAGCAGGGGGTGTGCAGGAGGCAGCTGATCGATGACTCTCTCTCATCGATGTTTCTAACTCTCTATCTCTCTCCCTTCCTCTCTGTACAAAATCAATAAAATATATTTTAAAAAAAAATGCTGATGAAGAAGACTGATTAACAGCCCTCGCTGATGTGCTCAGTGATTAGAATGTTGGCCTGTGTACTTGAGGGTTAGAGGTTTGATTCCTTCAAGGGCAGGAACCTGGGTTGCAGGTTATATCCCCACTCCAGTCGGTTGCATTCAGGAGGTAACCAATCGATGTGTCTCTCTCGCATTGATGTTTCTCTCTCTCTCCCGCCCCCCTCCCTCTCCCTTACACTCTAAAAATCAATGGAAAAAAATATCCTCAGGTAAGGATTAACAAACAAAACGAAAGAAGACAGTAATACCCAGATTCACCCATTCCCAGTATCACTGAGAAGTTCACCTACAATTGAATTTTTTGCTTTATCCTCTCCCTGCGTTCTAGTCACTTTCTTCCCCAGGGTCAGCATACAAATAGAAACAAGAGCTCATTAATTTATTCAACAAAGATGCATTGAATGGCTACCATGAACCAGTCCTTGTGGGTTCTGAGGATATAACAGTGAATAAAAGAGCCTCAAAATTCTTGCCCTTATGACATTTACATTCTAACTGCCTGAATAAACAAATAAAAAGCAAAATATATAGTTATATAGAAGGTTCTATGTGCTAGCTAGATAAAAATAAAGCAGGAAGGGAAGACAGGAAATGCCCAAGGTAGGGTGTGAATGGGTTACCATTTTATTTTTATTATTATTTTTAAAAATATATTTTATTGATTTTTTTTTTTTTTTTACAGAGAGGAAGGGAGAGGGACACCGAACTAGAAACAACGATGAGAGGGAAATGTGGACCAGCTGCCTCCTGCACACCCCCTACCGGGGATGTGCCCACAACCAATGTGCATGCCCTTGACCGGAATTGAACCTGGGACCTCTCAGTCCGCAGGCAGACGCTCTATCCACTGAGCCAAACTGGTTTTGGCGCCTTTACATTTTTTTTTATCATGCTCCTAGTTTGGGTATTTTGTAGCCAGGCAACTAAATATGAGGGAAGAAGTAGGATGGCAGGGGTTGGCAGGGCAGAAGGGAGAGCTCCTAAGACTCGGCAGCAGGGCAGAGCTCCGTAAGCCCAGGCAGAACCCTCTCTCCCGGATTTGGAGTCACGTTCTCCCGCAGGGTCAGCATTCAAACAGAAACAGTGAGCTGGTGGCTCCTCCTCCTGGGTGCCTATTCCTCTTGAGGAGAAAGCATTTCATAACCATTCAAGGTAGCATCTGGGCTGGCACTGCCAGCCTCCCTGGGCCTGTCTGCACTAGCCCCCAGGCCTGTACGCTGCAGTGGGATCCAGATGCCAATTCCAGTCCTACAAACACGCCATTTTCCCGGGGCTTAGGGAGAGGATGGAAAACAAAGGTAAGGGGGTGGAGGGTAAAGAGCCCCTGTCTTTCCTTCTCCATTATTCACTCAACAAGTGATTACTGAGCACCTATCATCTGAGGTGGTGTAAGTCTCCTGGCTAAATAACTTTGGATAAGTGATATAAACATTGTTTGTTTCATGCTTACTAGATGCCAAGCACTGAGGTAAGCACTAGACAAAGAACAGCAGCGGACAGGGAAAGGCCTCCATGGAGCTTACAGTCTAATTAAAAAGCTGGGGCTGGAGATAAAAATAACTGAAGGAAGCAAGGTGCCAAAAAAGAAAACAGAAAGAACCCTCTTTCCAGCTGGCAGTTAAAGAAGTCCACTCTGCAAAGGTGACATGGAAGCGAAGGCCGGAAACATGAGAAAGACCCAGCCATACGAAGAACAGGGGAGAGGGCACTCCAGGCAGAAAGAACATGATTTGCAAGAGCTTTGAGGTGAGACGGGAGCTTGGTGTGTTAGAAACTGAGAGAAAGGCAGGGAAGATGGACCAGAGTGAGGAAGCAGGGAGGAGCACACGATGGGGCTGAAGAGGCAGACAGCAGCCAGATCATGTAGACCAGTGCTGACCACGGGAAGCATTAGATTTTATTCTAAATGCCCACAAATCAGCACTGGTAGGTTTTAAGCAAACGGGGTAACGAGAATCAGTCTACTCATTCATAACAAATATTTACTGAGCACTGCAATTCACCTGCGTCTAAGAGACACAGTGGTCACAGAGCCTGGCACATGGTGGATATTCAACAAATGTTACTTTCCTCCCCCTTCCAAGAACCTTCCCAGTGAATTTTAAATCAGTATAGCTGGAAAATATGCATTAAAAATAAAAGAATCTTTCCACATTGTAGAAGAGATAAGGCACACACAAATAACACCAAGGAAAATGTTATAACCGCCTTAGGAAACATTCAAGCAATATAATGGAGGCTGAAGGGAGGGAAAGGTCATTTCTGGGTTAAGGGCTTCATGGAGAGGAGGGGATAGGAGGCAATAAGGAGCACTTCAGTCATGATTTCACCCCGGAAAGTGTCCCTGGAAGGCATTTAAGCAGAGGTGTGATATGAACAAAGCAAAGGTAGGAGAGACGATAGATACGTGGTTGAAGCACTCTACGTTAGCCTGCCTGGCTGCAGCACAGCCTATACCCAGGGGAGCAGCACGTGGTTTCACTATGGAGGGAGGCTAGAGCCAGGCTGAAGTGTTTGAATTTAACTCAGCGAGCAGTGGAGCCACTGAATAGCACAGACAGGGCCTAAACAGTTAATCCGTTAGGACGTGAGTGATGGCCAGGAAGGAAGAGGCTTACAGAGAACAGGCTGATGCTGCTGTCCAGGAAGGTGGAACAGTGGCATGGTTTCCAGGAAAGGCAGGAGGAATGGAGAGAGAGAGTTTGGAAAGACATTTTGAGGTCACAAGGACTAGATGTGGAGCCAAGGAAGAGGGAATGGCCAAGCACAATCCTGAAGGCTTCAATCTTAGCAATTTGGAAAATAATATGCTCACTGACACATAGAAATAAGTCAGAAGGGAAAGCCAGTTGGGTTGAAGAATAGTTCATAGAGCCCTAGCTGGTTTGGCTCAGTGGATAGAGCATCAGCCTGTGGACTCAGGGGTCCCAGGTTCGATTCTAGTAAAGGGCATGTACCTTGGTTTCGGGCACTTACCCAGTGGGGAGTGTGCAGGAGGCAGCTGATCGATGTTTCTAACTCTCTATCCCTCTCCCTTCCTCTCTGTAAAAAAAATCAATATAATATATTTTTTTTTAAAATAAATATTGACTTGTGCATGCGTGATTTTGTCCCCGTCTGACACTGGTCTCCCATTTAAATTAATTTAAAGACAGTTTCCCGTGATGTCAGCATTTGTGATGACTATTAATAAATCACAAGAACAAACTCTAGACAGAGTAGGAATATTCCTACCTGAACCCGTTTTCAGACATGGTCAGTAATATGTTGCTTTCTCTTGAGTTTGAAGAGCATGTGACGTTAAAGTTGTAAATACTTCATCACAAAAAAAATTAGTACAGCACTCTGAAAGTGTTTTTACTCTTAATGTGGCATACAGGGAGATATTAGAATAAGTTTAATCAATTTATCGGTCATTGTTTTTATCAATATTGTTTTTATATCATGTCTTTGTTGCTGTTATTGGTTATTTATTAATTTATTTACATATTATTGTCATATACATTTTACTAATTTTCTTTCATCTTTGACACTTCTATTATAGACAAAGGTGAATAGCAATATTAAAATATTTCTTCTTGTAATTAATTTCCTTTCAATGTGCATAAATCCATGCACCAGGCCACTAGTATATGTATATATGAAAAAAGAATAGTTGATAGAGTAAAATTTCAGATGTAAATACATGCATCCAAGTTGAGAGGTCAATCAGAATGTTTGTCTGGAGCAGAGCTCTGGAGAGGTTAGTCTGGAAACGGAAATAGAGATTCTGGGACATATTGGAAAAGTACAATTCAATTGTAAATGAAATCAAATGAAGAGAGAAGGGAGAAGATAGACTCCAGAGAACATGCTCACATTTCCTAGGAAGTTTTTTTTAACATTAAGATTGCCAGGCTCGCCCTAGCTGGTTTGGCTCAGTGGATAGAGCATCAACCTCCAGAATGAAGGGTCCCGGGTCCAATTCCAGTCAAGGGCGCATACCCGGGTTGCGGGCTTGATCTCCGGTGGGGGGCATGCAGGAGGCAGCTGGTCGATGATTCTCATCATTGATGTTTCTATCTCTCCCTCTCCCTTCCTCTCTGAAACCAATAAAAAATATATATATATATAAAAAAAAAAGATTGCCAGGCTCCATTCCCACAAAATCTGATACAAAGGATCAGGACTAGAGTCCAGCTATGTGAATTTTACCAGATACTCTAAATAAAATACTGTGTTAAACAGAAGAAGAAAGAAAGAAAAAGGAAAAAAAGAAATCGAGCTAGTGAAGAAGAAGGAGAAAGTGATAGAGGGGGAGGAGAAGGAAGAAGGGAAAAAGGAAGAAAAAAATAGTAGGAGGAGGAGAGGAAGAAGAAGTACAATCAGAAAAACAGGAGAACTATAAAAGTACAATGCCATAGAAACAAAATGATTATAGGTTAGGAAGTCCTCATAAAATTACAAAATCTGGTTAGAAAAGTTCCAGATGGGATGAGACAGAATGCCCAATGCCAAGGGTTAGAGGTCAGCAGCAGGATTAGGGAGGTTGTAAGTACAGACTGCCCTAACTGGAATTTGCTAGTTACTCAAAGCTGCGATGCCAAGGGCAGCAGGCACACTCTTGGCAATGTGATCTGCCCTTTCATAAGGAAATGTGGCAATATGTTTATTGAGGCTATCAAAATTCTTATCTTTTAACGCAGTAATCCCATTTCTGGGAAATACTTAAAAAGAAGTAAAACTTGTTATGAACAAAAAATACAGGAGTGGAGAGGTTCATGATTATATCACATCTTGAATTTAACAATGCTGAGGAAATCCAACTCAATACTGCACTATTATTCATTTTATCTTCAAATCCCAAATACCCATTAATTTTGTCCTTTTTTATCTTCCACTTCTCTGCCAATATCCCACTAACCCTAGTTGATTGTAATGCACCCAGAATACATTCTATGGTCTACAATCATCTACTTTACTTGTCTGATTTCCCCACTTTAATATAAGCTCCTTGAAGGAAAGAACTATGGATTATTCATCTTCGAATCCTCTTGAATCAAATGTTTGCTGAATGAATAGCCCATTCTCCCATTAAATCTCCCTCTGTCACGGCTACAGAACAAGTGTCTCTTAGCCACATTGGGAAGCCCACACCCCACTCTCCCGGTTCCCTGCTTACCTGCGTAGAAGTGGTAGAAGGGCCACCAGACGGCGCTGTTCGGGATGTAGGTGAGCAGTGAAGCCACATAGCCTCGGTAGAAGCCTCGAAGCCCATCAACCCGCAGGATCTGCTTGATGATGTCCTTGGTTTGGCCAAAGGCAATTACCCCTTGTCCCTCCGGGTTCCCTCGCACTTGGAAGCGGCCCACTTTCTCACCCTTGCGCTGCATCATCAGGTGCTGGGAGACCACGTCAATGGGCACCGTGATGCTCTGGGCCACGAGAGAGGCCGAGCCGCCGGCCACAAGGGATTTGACCGTGTTGCTCTGGCTGTAGTCAGATACAAACTTCCGGGTGAGCTCGTACGTGGTGACGTAGCACTGGCCCGAGATGAGGGTGAAGGTGTTGACCAGGAACCCCCGGTAGAGGCCAGTCACACCATCTGCTCGCAGGATCTTGATGAAGGCGTCAAAGGTCCCGTGGTAGAGGCTCTTGCCTTTCTGAACCTGCAGCCGAGTGCGGATGAGGGTGAACGGGTAGACGCTGACCCGGATCATCATTGTCATTGCCACGCCGAACACGTAGAACTTCTTCTTGTCCAGGTGTTCCCACTCAATGATCTGGATGTTGCGTTTGTCTTCCATTGTGCCCGAAGCCCTGGGGATTTTAGCAGGGCGGAGGGATGTGAGGAAGGAGCTCAGAACTTCACACTTTCCCCTCCTGGCTAGACTCTGAAACCCCATTCTCAGGCTTCATCTTCCGGGGTACTTACCTCATTCTGGCTCTGGATGTTCCCTCACAGATTAGGAGACTGCCTCCTTCCCTCGCCTTTACCAGTCCTTCCCAAGACCAGAAACCTTTCCTACCTCAGTGACTTCCCTGGTTTCACTCCCACATCAGCTCCCTACCCCCAGCTCATCATCTAGTCTGGTCTCTGTCAATGCCTGGGCCCTGGTGTCATGGCCCATTCTCCTCCTCCTCCTCTGGCTCACCCAAGCAGAGCTCAGGATGCTATGGACAAAGCAGCCACCTGACAGGATGTAAGGCCCTTCAGTGGGCTAACGGGATGCCAGTATGTGACATTTAGGAGGCTCCTAAAGCAGAGGGAAGTGCTCCATTTCTGAGCACTGGGCCCACTGCAGAGGCACTGCCTTTGACCTCAGCGGAATGCCTTTTATCACCCTCTACCAGCTGACTCACCTGACTTTACTTATGGTTTCTGTGCTGGCCCCTCTGTGCTCCCCTAGCCCACCCTCATCACACTTATACTTTCTCCAGTCTGCATTAGGAGAAAGAGTGGGGAAAAAGCTAAGTGGGGCTTTCATACCCCAGGGAACCCCCTCACACACACCTCCTCTCTCTCCACCAAGAGTAGAACATTAGGAACAGGCAAAGATCAGAGTCCTCTCTGGTTATTAGATAACTCACTCTAGAGAAAGAAAAGAACCACCTGAGGAGTCTGAAGAACTACAGGGTAAAGAACATGTTTGGCCCCTTTCATCCCCAAGCATATAAATCATTACCTCAGTCCCAGTTACAATGAAGGGAGATTCAAGTAACAGAAGATCCTGACTCTGCTTTCGAGAAACTCACAGTCTGTTAAAAAAAAAAGGTCTCAGGTTCTATTCCAGTCAAGGGCATGCACCTTGGTTGCGGGCACATCCCCAGTAGGAGGTGTGCAGGAGGCAGCTGATGGATGTTTCTCTCCCATTGATGTTTCTGACTCTCTATCCCTCTCCCTTCCTCTCTGTAAAAAAAAAAAATCGATAAAATATATTTAAATTTTTTTTTCAAACAAAACTAAAAAAACCTACTAATGTAGTAATTGCATACAACTGGAACCTTCCAACTGAAGAACTGTCAAATGAAAGGGCGTCATACAGTGGACATATTCTTAGTAACAATGTAACGTGCTCCTGTGTAGGACATGGACATGTCTAGAGGGTTGAAAAGTTCTGCACAAGTAGTCCCAGTGCTAATGCCTTGGCAAAACTCACGTCAAGTGTTTAACCAGAGTCCATCTTCAATCACTTTCCCCAGGCAAAGGCCCTCACTAGCCTCAGTCGTTTCTTGGTTTACCCTGGAAGCCAGTGAAGTAGCAGGGTTAGCCTTTCAGTATTCCCTGAGCTGGACCGGATCACTTTCATTAAAGTACAGGATTCCTGCAGTGCACACTGAGTGCTTGGGAGCTGAGGGACGACCTCCCTTCAAGGTACATGCACCAGCACAGGCTTCCTAGGGGAGGACAAAGCAGTGCAAGTGAAGGAGGAATACGTGTAGACAGTGACAGGGAAAGAACAATAGCCTGGAACAACTCGGGTGGCCAGAATGGAGACTCTAGACTGTGGACAGGAAGTTAGAGGTGGGGTTCTAGGAGAACCCCTAACAAACATGTGCCATATGCTGTGGGCAAAAGTGGCCCTTCCTCCCCACCAAGTCCAGCAGGGCAATCTTCTCTCTGAAGGCCCTTGAAGAGAAGGTGGTCACTGTTTCCTCTGCCCCAGGCTGTTTGTCCTCCAGGGACCCAAGGTCATGTTTCCAATACCACTGAGAATTGAAGAGAGACGCTAGGATTTACTGAATGGCTATGACCCCATGCAACCCTTACAACCCTTAATCTGTGCACAGCTGAACACTTCTGCTAAGGAAATAGAGGGACAGCTACATTAAAAGGAACAGACCCAAGGTCACGTAGCTGGTCAGTGGTAAAGGCAGGATAGGAGCCAAGATCTGTTCCCTATGCCGCCGTGCCTTTTACTCCCCTGGGAGTTGAAGAGCTCCAACACAAATCACTCTGTTCGGTCTAAAGCCAAGTCATTCCCTCTGTGGGAGCAGAATGAATGCCCTCATGACTGCCAGTCACCAGTCACCCAAGGGATAAGCACAAGCTCCTGGCCCTGCAGATGCCTATGGATTTCTTAGCGTTGTGCTAGAGAAACCAAGAGCTGCCTCTGCTGTCTCTGTGTGCTTGTGGAATGAATGACTGAGCAGAGTGACTGAGCAGTCACATTGTCATCACAGGACAAACACCGCAGGGCTCAAGCAGGAGGGACTCCTACAGGGATCATGCAAATTGTATGCTCAGCGGGGCAGAGAAGCAGAGCAACAAAGGATTCTGTTCCAGGACCTTGTTTTGTGGGCACCATCTCAATTTGTCAACTGAATCACAAAGTACCAACATCTACTGATGAGGAATCCTAAGGCAGGACCCCGTGCCTACTTTCCTCCATCTCTGACACATGCCAGTCTATTTTATTTCTTTTTATATTCCTCATTTATTTAGTGTGTGTGTGTGTGTATGCGCGCGCGTGCGCACGCACGTGCACACACATGCGCGCACCCATCTATTATAAATTCTCAAAAGGAAAAGGGACTCTCCAAGGCTGAAGCAGATACTTCTATTATCGCCATGGTAACAGAAGAAACCACTAAGAGTCATACCTCAGAGAGAGAAGCATCTACAGTTGAATGAGAGAATCACTACATCTACTGTTCCCTTCAAAAAGTAGGACTGCTCCTAAACGGTGGGATCTCAAGCTGCTCTTTTCCTATCTAATAAAAGGCTAATATCCAAACCGCCCCCTCTACCGACTGTGGCCCCGCCCCCCGGCCACCCCAGGCCACCCCATGAATGCACAAATTCATGCACTGGGCCTCTAGTATTACATAACTGCCAAACTTCCTGCTCAAATAACAAAACTAGTACCTCTTGTTTTACCTTCTGGAAAATCCTCCTTGCACATACCAGTAAGCAAACTTCCTTTAGCCTTCCCAACTCAAATCAGCCCGACTTCATTATAGCTCTTTGCAGACCCTTATTTTGGGTACATGGCTCCAATTCTGAATTTCCCCTATCTTTTAATACTGCTTGGATACGAAGGCTGAAGTGTTTCCTATGAAGACCCAACAAATGACTCAAGATGCTCTGAAGTCATCAAATGAGATGTCAGAGGCAGAACCCTCCGTACCAAGCCCAGCAGTGGAAAGGAACAAACTGGTGGGCTCAGTACTCGTCCTCTCCACTTCCAACTTTCTTTTGTAGAAAAATCATACTGGACTATTCACCAGGTGCTGAGATGAGGTTACGGTTCAGGACAAGGCAATGTCACCTGGAAGGCAAGGCCATGCTGTGGCGAGAATAACAGTACTCAGGAGTTCCACTTCCATCATAGAGTTAATTTACACAAAACCAGATTGTGTAGCCTACTATTGGTAGAGTCTATTGCTCCTAGCCTACAAACATTTACAATATTATTACTGTACTGAATACTGTAGGCAACTGTGACACAATGATAAGTATTTGTGAATCTAAATAGAGAAAAAGTAGTCTATATATAGTATAAAAAATTAAAAAATGGTACACCTGTATAGGGCACTTACTATGAATGGAGTTTGCAGGACTGGAAGTTGCTCTAGGTGAGTGAGTAAGGAGTGAGTGAATGTGAAGGCCTAGGACATTGCTGTACACTACTACAGACTTTACAGGCTTTATACACTTAGGCTACACAAACAAAAATAATGCAATCAAGAGATTTGGCAAACATAAAATAGGTGAGGCTGCTGTCAATATAACACAGCAAACTGATTATAGCAAACTTTTTTTTAAAATTAATCCTCACCAAGGATATGATTTTGTACTGATTTTTACAAAGAGAGAGAAACATGGAGCTATTGCCTCTTGTACATACCCTGACCAGGGATCAAACCCACAATCTCCTGGTGTACAAGAAGACACTCCAATCAACTGAGCCACCCAGCCGGGGTGCAAAGAGTTTTTTTAAGTAGAAAGAGTACACTCTAAAGTAATGATTAAAAGTATAGCCGAAACCGGTTTGGCTCAATGGATAGAGCGTCGGCTTGGGGACTGAAGGGTCTCGGGTTCGATTCCGGTCAAGGTCATGTGCCTTGGTTGCGGGCATATCCCCGGTAGGGGGTGTGCAAGAGGCAGCTGATCAATGACTCTCTCATCGATGTTTCTAGCTCTGTATCTCTCTCCCTTCCTCTCTGTACAAAATCAATAAAATATATTTTAAAAAAATATATAGATAGATAGCAAGCCCTGCCAGTGGTGCTCAATGGTTAGAGTGTCCATACATGCACGGAAGGGTCGAAGGTTTGATTCCCAGCCCGGTCAGAGCACATGCGGGAGGCAACCAATCCATGTCTTTTCTCACATCGATGTTTCTCTCTCTCTCTCCTCCCCGACCCCTTCCACTGACTCTAAAAAATTAATGGAAAAAATATCCATAGGTAGAATTAACAAAACAAAACAAAAAAGGTATAGTGTACAAATACCTAAACCATTAACACAATTGTTCATTATTGAGTATTATGTACATAATTGTACGTGCTTTACTTTTTAAATTATTTTTATTGATTCAGAGAGGAAGGGAGAGGGATAGAGAGAGAGAAACATCAATGATGAGAGAGATTCATTGATTGGCTGCCTTCTGCACACCCCCTACTGGGGATCAAGCCCGAAACCCCGGCAGGTGCCCTTGACTGTAATCAAACCTGGGATCCTTCAGTCCACAGGCCAGCGCTCTATCCACTGAGCCAAACCAGTTAGGGTGTATGTAATTTACTTTTATTCAACTGGCAGTGCAGGTTTGTTTACACCTGCATCACCACAAATGTATTGTGCTAAAACATTACATTCCGATGACCACAACATCACTAGGCAATACAACATTTTCAGCTCCATTATAATATTATGGGATTACTGTTGTATATGTGGTCTGTCATTGTCTGAAATGTTGTTATGCGATACATAACTGCATAACAGTGTGATGCAACTCATATGAGCTAATATCATTTTTATCATTATAGAAAGCTGTACTGGACAATGTTGCTCTAAATCATCACTGTTTAAAGTGGTACATAGACCAAGCAGTATGGACCTCACCTGGAACTTGTGAGAAATACAGAATTTCAGATTGAGTAACAACCAACATTTTAACAAAATGTGTCAGAATTTTAGAGACATTACTTTAAATATTAAGGATTATCAGCAATATAAAAATGATTACAATACTCCAAAAGTCCAGGATCCTTAGGACTAGTTTAGGAGCCCTTACTCCCTCCTGACTTGTTACCAGAACTTGACTCAATGTCTACTACTGCCCGGCTCAGTGTGGCTCAGTGGTTGAGCATCAACCTCTGAGGTTCGATTCTCAGTCAGGGCATATGCCTGGTTTATGGACTCGATCATTGATGTTTCTCTCCCTCTCCCTTCCTCTCTGAAATCAATAAAAATGTATTTTTTTAAAAAAATCTTTACTAGACTCATTCAGATCTTTTCAGTCAACCACCCCCATCAAATTAAATCACCTTCATTAACACCTGACAAGACACCCATGGAGTTTGACCCCCACTTCTCAACTGGAAGTAAGATCTTTGCTCCCTCCTTCTGTCCCCTACGGGGGACATCAACGCTCTGAATCGAGGAAGCTGTTTACATGCTTTACCACCTGTCCTATTAATGATGGAGGATGATGTACACCGAAGGTGTGCATTTCTTTAGAGGACGTCCTTGGTGATACCTCTGACCCCTCCCTTCAGATTATCTTCCTAGGATTAGGTGAGATACCCATCGAGCCTTTTAGTCTTCAATAGGTACTCACGTGATCCCTCACCACAGACACCACGTGACAATTCTCTCCACCTACTCCCCTTTTGTACACTTCGGTCCAGGCCTCCGCACTGCCACCTCTGGGTCCTCGGACGGGCCCCTCGCCATGCCGCTATGGCTGTCAGCGAACCGCATCCTCCTCGGACAGGAAGAGATGCTTCTTTGGAGTCGTCCTTCATGCCCAGAACCGCATGTGGGCTCCCAAGGAACTGCAGCCGGGCCCCACTGACACCGTGGCCACCTTGACAGGTCCAGGCCCTCAGGCGCTCCAACCCGGCGGCGTCTTACCTTCTCCGATCAGGGCGGTCCCGCCGCGTCCGAGGCGAACTGCACGCCCAGACCGCTAGGCCGCAGCTCCCAGTCTGCTCGCGGCGCCCGGCCACTGCCAGCTTCGGTGTACATCTTCCTCCATCTCGACCCGGCTCATGGTCCTAACCGGAACCGGAAATTGGGACGCTGTCATTCCGCCCGGGGGGCGGGGATGAGCGATGGGCAGCTCCACCAATGGGGCTTTTGAAGTCCTGGGCAGGGGCGGGCTTTCCCGGAGGCCATCTTGAGTTTGGGCAGAAGCCAAGCTCTGATTAGCTTCGCTGTGCCCTCAGCTCCACGGCGCGTGCGTGTCCTTTGTCAATTCGCGAAGATCGAGTCACCGGCTGCTTCTGGGAGATCCAGGTCTAAGTGTGTCACCTGTGTTTGGAATCTATTAGGATCCTTAAATTAAAATCTAATCTGTAATTTTTGTTGTAGGGGGATGAAGGCCTGGGGCGCGGGGTGGGCGTGAGCTGGAGGGGGTCAATGGAGGAAAAAGGGGGACATATGTAGTGTGTGTGTGTGTGTGTGTGTGTGTGTGTGTTTGTGTTTTAAGAATTGTTTTTTGAAAAAACTCTAACGGAGATTTCAAACTTAAGGTGATAGCTTTATGTCAATTTGGCTAGACTATAGTACTGAGTCACTCAAACACTAATACTGTTGCTGTGATGGTATTTTTTAAATAGTAATGTTTATTTTTTTAAGAAAGAAAGGAAGGGAGAGAGACATTGATGTGCAGGAGAAACATCAACTAGTTGCCTCCTGCACACACCCTGAAACCTAGGAATTAAACCCTCGACCTTTCGGTTTATGGGACACTGGTCCAACCAACTCGTCCACCTTACCGGCCAAGGCAGTAACGGTATTTTGTAGGTGTGGTTAACATCTACAATAAATTGACTTTCAAAGAGATTGCCTTGATAATGTTGGTGGGCTTTATCTAATCAGTTAAAAGACATTTAGGGCTAAACTGGGAGGAGGAGGAGGAGGAGGAGGAGGAGGAGGAGGAGGAGGGGAAGGGGAAGGGGAAGGGGAAGGGGAAGGGGAAGGGGAAGGGGAAGGGAAAGGGGAAGGGGAAGGAGAAGGAGAAGACTTCAACACTAGAACTGTATCCCAGAAGAGGCTGTGGAAAACTGCCCCTTCTGCCACAGCTCCTCTAGGCTAGACCAGGTGTGGTGGCAGCAGCAATGGCCTCATCAGAAGACCCCAGGATCCAGAGAGCCAGCCCCTAAATCATGGACCTTGAGACAGATCCGGACACCAGTTCAGGTGGGAAGCCAGCCCACCATCAAAAGGCCATCCCACAGCTCTCCTACCTTTCATTATCCACTGTGCTCGTGTGAAACAACTCTCCCTGGCGGCACTCCCCATTGCTGCCCCAAACCCCAATTCCAAAATAGGACCTGTCACCTCTCCAATGAATTCCTACATCTTGTTCTGTGGGGACAGCCAAACCCATCTGACTCAGGAGGCACCCTTGGGTGGGGGATCCCTTGCCCAGGCCAGCGGCACCCTGCGACCTCAGCTTCTTCCCCAGTCATCCCGCTCTGCCCCCAGGAGCCTCCTAAAGCCAAAGGAGCACCTGGAGGGTGCCACAAGGTGTTCGGCTTGGGGAACAGTCATGGGGCCACCCACAGCTTCCTCCTCCTGTGTCTGTGGGCAGGCGGGTTAACGGAAGAGCCTGACTATGGGCAGAGGGGGCTGGCGGGCCAGGGGCTGCAGGTCCCAGAGCCCACAGCCTCTTTGCCAGGGGCTGCAAAATGTCAGGGAAAACGCCATGGCTTTCTTGGAGCTTAAATTCTTGGAGTGGGAGGAGATGGTGTCGGGGGAGGGGGGGAAAGCGGGTTAAACAACTAAATTAAGACGATTTTGAACAGTGACACCGTGAGTGCTGTGCAGAAGCTGAGACCGGGTGCTGGGATGGAAAGGGATTGGGGCACAGAGCTTTTGTGATACGGTGGCTGGGAAAGGCCGCCCCGACTGGGTGGCAATTTAAAAGATGATCGTGCCCTGACTAGTTTGGCTCAGTAGATAGAGCATCGGCCTTTGGACTGAAAGGTCCCAGGTTCGATTCTGGTCAAGGGGGTATGTACCTTGGTTGTGGGCACATCCCCAGTGGGGGGCATGCAGGAGGCATGTTTCTCTCTCATCGATGTTTCTAACTCTCCCTCTCCCTCTCTGTAAAAAAATTAATATTTAAAAAAATAAAATAAAATATGATCTAAAAAGTGTAAAGGAGCTAGCACTGTGAACCACCCTCCCAGGGCCCGTGGGCTGGCATCTTTTCCCAGGTCAGGAAACTCCAGCAGGACAAGCAGGGCAGCACGTTGGCAGCTGCCCTCTTGGCTCACGTACAAGTGTGAAAGTCACTGAAGGGCACGAGACAGAACAGGGAAATCTGAGAACCTTAATGGGACCTGGCAACCTGAGCGTAAACAAAAGGAACGCGGGCGGGAGTGCGCAAAAGGGAATGGAATGTCATATTTGAACAAATAAAATAAAGACATTTATTGAGCATCTACTGCGCACCAGGCTGATGCCCTAGAGAGACAGAAGAAAAGGGGACGGGGTTCTGCTCCATAGAGAAATCGTGTTCCCCGGCGAGAAGTGTGAATGAAAGTGTGCGTAGATATAAGATGCACACAGTGTGAAATGCCACATCAACCCATCTGAGGATGTAGCTCAGGACTCTCAGATGAAATTGCTCAACGTTCATTAAAAAAAAAAAAAAGACCAGTCCAGCCGACATAACTCAGTGGTTAAGTGTTGACCTGTGAACCAGAAGGTCAGGGTTCGAGTCCCAATCAGAGCATATGCCCGGGGTTAGGGGCTTGATCTCCATTGTGAGGCGTGCAGGAGGCAGCTGATCAGTGATTCTTTCTAATCATTGATGTTATTCTCTCTCTCTCTCCCTCTCCCTTCCTCTCTGAAATCAATCAATCAACAAATTACACACACACACACACACACACACACACAGAGCAGATGAAGCCCCAGGAGCCCAATCCTGGCCCACTGCCCTCGCCATTGCCCCGCGCTGTCCCATTGCCCTTGGCCTGGAGGTCATCGGGGGAGTCAAGGAGAGAAAGTTTGGAAAGCGAAAGTCAGACCGCAAGGAAAGCGAGTGCAAGGAGGGAGGGCATAGAGTCAAAGGTTGGAGTTGGGGATGGTTATTTTTTTAGAACACCTAGCACACCTGAGGGTGGGGGAGAGGGGTAAGCTGAGGGAGAGGTACAGTGAGAGGGCCATCCTTGGGGGCACTGCAGAGAGAACGGGGCACAGGCACTGGTTAGCCATGGTTGGAAGAGGGTCCTGGGCCTTTATGAAGGTGGGGGGGGGGAAGGTGGTGTGGGGGCGGGGAGAGGGCACTGTTTGTTGGGTATTGGGAAGGATGTAGCCAGGATGGGGAGGTTGTATGGTGTCTTTATATTTATTTTTTTTAAATATATTTTTATTGATTTTTTTTACAGAGGAAGGGAGAGGAATAAAGAGTTAGAAACATCAATTAGCTGTCTCCTGCCCACAACCAAGATATATGCCCTTGGTCAGAATCGAACCCGGGACCCCTCAGTCTGCAGGCCGACGCTCTATCCACTGAGCCAAACGGTTAGGGGAACCCTTATATTCAATCCACCAAGAGGTGAAATCAAGGAAAGGGGGGCCGAGTTGGAGTCACAGAAATGTGGGGGCGTGAGGGACAGCAACAGCAGGCTGAGCAGGGACACCTGCCAATCATCACCCAGGGGTGGATCAGGTGTTGCCTGGCCAGCGGACAGGAGCTGAAGCTGATCAACAGCGTTGGCCTGAAAGGCAAAGTCTGAGAGACCTCTAGCAGCGGCTGGAGTGGAGGAAAGGATTGTTGACCTGGCTTGGAAGGGTAGTGGGGGGAAACAGGGAGCTCAGGGAATAATCACCCCCAAACCTGGCCTCCTCCCACTGACGCCTCCATGCCTGCTCCCCTTACATCTTACAGTCCTCTGCTGGAGAACTCTGCTCCCACAAAAACAGCACAGGCCCGACGCTTTGTCTTTTTAATAAAAAATAAACTGTGACAGGCAGGTTTCTGAATCCCAAAGCAAAGGAGAGGGCAAAGGACAGAGGTCAAAAGGTCAGCCAGGGGAAAGGCATGAACAAGGCTCAGATTACGGCTGCCATTCTAGCCAGGCCAGAAGGGATCACCACCTCCCCCACCCGAAGCAAGAAGGAAGGTGGTCAGCCTTCAGTCTTTATTCCCTGTGCGCATACAGGGGGCAGCTCCCTGCTGAACCCGAAGATGCCGGGGAGAGGGGAGGACTGGTGTCCGGGGTGACAGCTGCTATCAGCGTGGAGTCTCCAGGAGTTGCATGCTGATGGTTGCTTAGATGTTTGTTGGTTCCCATAGGGTCCTGGGGCAGCCGGATGCTTTAGGATCTCCTGGAGCGGTATGTTTCTGGAGGGTCCCGGCATGGCCAGAACGGAAGGATCCTCTCTGGGTCCTCCTATCAGAGCCTCAGTCCAGGCCTGGGCAGCCCAGAGATGCCATGTGCCTGGCACATGAGAATCCCATAGGGCAGCCGGCCCCTGTGCCCGCCCACTGGGTGCTACTGGTGGCACAGAGTGGCGGAGAAGCTGCTCTGGAGGGAGGAAGGTGATCTTTTGTGCTGCTCCCCCACCAGTGAGGTCCGCACTGCTCCAGGCACCCCAGTCGGCACGGCCAGGCACTGCCCCACGACTCAGTCCGTGCCCAGAGCCTAAGCCACCTCGGTGCCCAAGTGGTTGTTGTCGGCGTCCAGATTGCTGGCCGGGGGCCTGTGTTCCTTTGGATGCTGTAGGTGCTGCTTCCCGCTCAGTGGGGCCTTCTCCCCAGGGGGCGGGCTCCCACAGCCCTGGACCTTGCCCCGGGCTCGGAGTGCCCCGAGCCGGGAGAGGAGGAGGAAGATAAGGGATCCAGAAAGCACCAAGGCAAGCAGTACGGTGACGGTGAGGAAGTGGGGCCAGTAGGAGCGCTGGGTGGCCAGCGCCGCCCCGCCGCCGACCCTGGTGAGCGGGGCCTCCATGCGCTCCCGGGGGATGCCCGCCAGTTCGGGGTCCGGGGCCCGGGGCGGGTCTTGGCTGTCCACCCAGTAGGAGACCACGGGGTAGGAGAAGCCGTTCTCAGTGGCCACGCACTGGTAGAGGCCTCCCGCCCCGTCCCGCAGCAGCAGCAGGAGGGAGCCGTTGTAAACCATGGACGAGGCGCCCGACAGGGGTGCTGTCCCGTGAGTCCAGCGGTAAGAGGCCAGGGCTGAGCGGTGGGGGCAGGGGAGCTCCAGGATGGAGTTGGGAACGGCCAGGACTTCTTTGACTGTAGGGGAAGAAAAGGGGGCGAAAAGTCAAGGGATGTGGGGGAGAAGGAAGAAGGAGAGGGTTAGGAGTCCTAACCCTGCGTTTGGACTCCCAACGAACATCTCCAATTTCCATTTCAACTCCCAGACTCAACTGACCGCTTCCCTCTCTCCAATCTGGACCCCAAACGGACTTCCAGATCCTCCTCACTCCAACTCTGACCCCAAAACCACTTTCCCCTCCGTCCTGAATCCCACCTTAGAACTCCTGTGCCCTCTCCCTGCAGCCAACTCAAATCCATCGAATCTGGGTGTTCAGGTCGCAAGCCAGGCAGATGCCGGGGGAAGACACTGAGGCCAGAAAGCCTGTTCTGCCAAGAAGCCCCCCCGAGCCTCTGCACCTCCCCTGGCCCCGCACTCACTGATCTGGGGGCGGCTCAGAGGCTGGAGGCTCCTGCCTATAGGGCCGTCGGCACACGCCCACTGTGGGTTCCCTCTCTCCAGGTCCTGCCTCCAGGAGTTCCTGAGAAGGCAAGGAAATAAAAAAATCATCCTTGGAGACAAAAGTGGGGCGAGCAGGGAAGAATAAGTGGGAAAGAAGGTTGGGGGGGGGAAGGGAGGGGGAAACACAGGAGGCAGAGCGGAGTGGAGGAGAGACCCGGGATGCTGGAGCAGCGTCTAAACTGCTGGGTGCAACCTGTCCCTGGAGGAGCCCACCACGGGAGGGGATCTTGGAGGGACTGTGTCGGTAGGAAGAGAGGAAGAACAGGAGCACGAGCGGGGATGAAAGGGTCCTGGCACCATCCAGGACTGGCACTCACGGGACGGAGGTGGGCAGGAGGCGGCAGAGTCTGGACTCGGGGTCCCAGGCACAGTGGGGGTCCCGGGCAAGGACACAGTCCGCACAGCTCTCATAGACACTACAGTTGGCTCGGGGGACCCTGACGACACCTCCTGAGAAGCCTACAAACAGTGCCCCCTGCAGGAGAGACGGGGAGTGTCAGTCAGGGTGCCGCCAGCACACCTCGCAAGACCCCAGCCCCCCAGGCCCGCCCCCTTGGGGGATCCCTCCTCACCTGGGTTGGGGCCAGCTGCAGGGTGCGAACAGGCTCGGGCTTGGGGAACAGCTGGATCTCCTCTACCAGATGCGCTCTGCCGTCCCCGCTCACCACGGCCTTGTGCAGGAGCCCCGTGGCTGTGGAAGACAGCGTGGAAATGGCCTATTCCCTCTGAAAACTGCTCAGCGTTCCACTCCTCATGCCCAGCTCAGGACCTGTGTCCCCCTACTTCACAGAGAACACAAAGCCTTCACATGAGAGCTCCCTATGCTGTCCTGGCCAGCGTGGCTCAGTTGGTTGGAGTGTCGTCCCATACACCAAACGGTCTTGGGTTTGATTCCTGGTCAGGGCTCATACCCAGGTTGTGAGTTCAAACTCCAATCAGGTGTGTGCAGTGGCAACTGGTCAATGTTTCTCTCTCACATGGATATTTATCTTTCTCTCTCTCTCCCTCTCCCTCTCTCTCTCTCTCTCTCCTATCCTCTCTTGCTAAAAATAAATAAAAACATATTCTTGGGTGAGAATTTTTTAAAAATATATATATATATATTTTTTAAAGGAGCTTCCTGCCAAAACAGGTTTGGCTCAGTGGATAGAGCGTCAGCCTGCAGACTGAAAGGTCCCTGGTTGTGCCTTGGTTGTGGGCACATCCCCAGTGGGGGCTGTGCAAAAGGCAGCTGATGGATGATTCTCTCTCATCGATATTTCTCTCTATCCCTCCCCCTTCCTCTCTGTAAAAAGTCAATAAAAATATATATTTTTTAAAAAGGAGCTTCCTCTGCTTCCTGCCCACCCCCCAGGTGATCCATGCCCGCGGACTCCCACCCCTGCAGGGGTGCTGGCCTCCTCCACTCACAGATGCTCCAGGGTCCTGGACTCTGGCTTCCTGCTCCTCTGCAACCGCACCTGCCCATATCCCCTCGCCTGCCCATCGCTCACCATCTCTCTCCCTACTGGATCTTGACAGTATTTCCCATATTTAAAAAGAGAATGCTGGCGGCTGGACCCCACAGCCTCCTTCAGTCACCCCCTTGCTCTCTTCCCCTTCACAGCCACGCCTCCTGAAGGAAGGATCTCTGCACTTGCTGAGTCCGGTTCCCCTCTGTCCACTCACTCTCTGCCTCTCTGACATGGCTTCCCCCACAATATAAGCAGCCCTTGCTGAGGCCACCAAAGCCCCAACCAGAACTGAAAGCTCACAAAAGGTAGGAATGAGCTGTTTTGCTTCCCCACTGTATTTCCAGAGCCTAGCACACAGTAGGTGCTCAGAAAACATTTGCTGACTAAATGCATGTGTGAATAGATTCCAAGATCCCCCTCCTCTATTTCAGTCCCCTGAGGGATGTCCTGAAGCCTTGTACTCACTGGTGCCCAGGTACATGACCAGATGGCTGTCCTCGTCAAGGCCCTGGGCTGTCTCCACGGCAAGCCGTGTGTACTCCACCCCGGACTGCACCAGCAGGGGCGTTCCCACCACCTGCTCGTCCATCAGGAAATGGTTCATCATGAAGGTCAAGGCTTTATCCGAGGAAGGGCCTGTCGAGCACTGCAGGGGAAGAAGGCAGACCAGGTCAGCGTTCTCCTCCTCCACCCATTGCCTCTCTCCTCCTTTCTCCCCGCTCTGCTGATCTCCTCTGCTCCCTCCTTCCTGGCAGTCCCCATCTCCAGATGGCGGCTGGGCTCTGAGTGCCAGCCTCCGCGTGCCTGAGGTTCCTGAGCAGTAAAATGGGCTTATGACCCACATATGTCAGGCCTGCTCTGAGGATGAGCCGTAAAATGCATGAAGAGTAATTAGAACAGTGACTGGCATGAATGAAGGACTCAGTAAATGTCAGCCATGATGGCTTTCCTCCTCCTCCTCACCTCCAGCAAGGATGCCTGGCCGAAACCGGTTTGGCTCAGTGGATAGAGCGTCGGCCTGCGGACTGAAAGGTCCCAGGTTCGATTCCGGTCAGGGGCATGAAACTTGGTTGCGGGCATATCCCCAGTAGGGGGTGTGCAAGAGGCAGCTGATCGATGATTCTCTCTCTCTCATCGATGTTTCTAACTCTCTATCCCTCTCTCTTCCTCTCCGTAAAAAAATCAATAAAATATATTAAAAAAAAAAAAAAAAAAAAAAAAAGCAGGGCGAGAGCCCTTTGCAGGCAAGAACCCTGCTGCACGCATGTCTGTAGCCGGAGGCTCAGCACAGGACACGGGACACAACCGGTGCCAATAAATGTTTGCTGAGCCAGTGATTAAAGGAAAGATACATTATAAAAGGGCGGAGTGGCAGGGCGTGTTTCTCATCAAGGTTTTGCATGAACTTGCTCCCTGACGCCGGGAGAGTCTCTTCTCCGTCCTGGGCTCCCTTTTCTCACCCATTAAACGAGGGGCTGACCTGGCTGTTCTCTAAACGCCCTGCCAACACCAGAATGCGAGGGCTCTTGGGACACCTGAGTTATGATCCTTAGTCAGGACCCTGGTGCTTCCTATCCCAGAGCACTGTCCTCAGGCCAACCCCACCTCTGTCACCAACAAGCTGTGTCCTCAGACAAGTTACTCCACTCCTATGAGCTTCAGTTTCCACGTGTGGAAAGTGAGGCGATAACATCCACGTCGCATTTTGATACCAGGATGAGCACAAGCACCTGCATTTGCTTCCTCCCATAGGGATTTTTTCTTTCTTTCTTTTTTAATATATTTATTGATATTTTACAGAGAGGAAGGGAGAGGGATAGAGTTAGAAACACTGATCAGCTGCCTCCTGAACACCCCCCACTAGGGATGTGCCCACAACCAAGGTACATGCCCTTGACCGGAATCGAACCCGGGACCTTTCAGTCCGCAGGCCGATGCTCTATCCACTGAGCCAAACTGGTTTCGGCTCTTTCTTTATTTTTAAGTATATTTTTAATATATTTTATTGATTTTTTACAGAGAGGAAGGGAGAGGGATAGAGAATTAGAAACGTCGATCAGCTGCCTCCTGAACACCCCCAGTCAATTTTAATTTGATCAAGTCTCTAGATCCAACCACCAATTTACAGAAAATACTTCAATTCTGCCACCAAGATGCAAAATCAAGATCCATACTGTGGAAAACTCTACATGACAAATAAATTGCAAGCAAAAAAAAAAGGAAGCTAGAAAGGAAACATACAGATTAAAAGAGACTTAAAAGAACAACCAATCCAAATGCACAGATCTTTTTTAGGTTTTGACTTAAATAAACAAACTATATTTAAAAATACTTTTATGACATCTATGAGACTATTAGAAATTTGAGCACTAAGTGCATATTATATTAAGGAGTTAATTTTTTTTGTTGTGATAATGGTACTATGGGTGCTTTTTAAAGCCCTATCTTTTGGAGATACATACTAAAATATTTATAGATGATGTAGTAGGTTAAATGAAAATATGTCCCCATCTAGGAATCTGCAGAAATTATCCTCTACTAAAATAAGATAGGAAGAAGAAGAAGAAGAAGAAGAAGAAGAAGAAGAAGAAGAAGAAGAAGAAGAAAAAGAAGAAGAAGAAGACATGAGATTCAAGAAACATGACATCATCACAAGGAAGAGGCAAAGGGAATGCCCAGAATGAGAAAGAGGGGAGACTCCAGGGTGGCAGCTGTGCACGAGTGCAGAGGGCCTCCTGTCTTGACTGCAGTAGACAGAAAGGATTTCCAGGAAGATGAAACTGTTAGAACATCTAAGGGGTAAAAAGAGATTCAGGTAATTGAGTACGAGCTTGGAGTTGGCTGCTCTGTTTGTAGAATAGCCACTCTATGTTTCACTGTTTCACTACTAAATTCTTTCACTTAAAAAAAAAAAAAATCTGCCCAAACCAGTTTGGCTCAGTGGATAGAGCATCGGCCTGCGGACTGAAAGGTTCCAGGTTCTATTCCGGTCAAGGGCATGTACCAGTAGGGGGTGTGCAAGAGGCAGCTGATCGATGTTTCTCTATCATCGATGTTTTGAACTCTCCCTCTCTCTTCCTCTCTGTAAAAAAATCAATAAAAATATATTAAAAAAAAAAAAAAAAAAAGTCTGGCCGAGCCAGTGTGGCTCAGTGCTTGAGCACCAACCTATGAACCAGGAGATCACTGTTCAATTCCTGGTCAGGGCACAAGCTTGGATCTCAGGCTCAATCCTCATCATTGATGTTTCTATCTTTCTCTCCCTCTCCCTTCCTCTCTGAAATCAATTAAAAAAAAATTTTTTTTTAAGTCTGGGTTAAATTAAAGGTAAGAGTTTAGAAAACAAAGCAAGCAAAGAAACATCAAAATAATTACTAACCCCCAAGGAAAATTTTAAAAAATGCAAAAGGAGAAGTAATCAGTGCTTACAACTTGGCTCATTGGTGAATAATAATATAAATCTTGATCTAACCAAAATTACTATAAAACTGTTGGGTGCACTGATGTGTTCGTAAGGCAGCTCCGGAGTGGGGATAGGGGAGCCCTGATTTGTAGTGTTTGCGGATTTCCATGGTTTATACTCCCACATGGTTGATTTCCAGTTACCAATGTAATGTCACGGGACACGAATTTCGTAAGAGAACTCAAAAAGAGTTCTTGCCGAAACCGGTTTGGCTCAGTGGTAGAGCGTCGGTCTGCGAACTGAAAGGTCCCGGGTTCGATTCTGGTCAAGGGCATGTACCTTGGTTGCGGGCACATCCCCAGTAGGGGGTGTGCAGGAGGCAGCTGATCGATGATTCTCCCTCATCGATGTTTCTAACTCTCTATCTCTCTCTCTTCCTCTCTGTAAAATATCAATAAAATATATTTAAAAAAAAAAAAAAAGAGAGAGAGTTCTTGCTAGTTGTTGCTAGCCAGCTCCAGCACACGCCTGGGTGGGGGAACACAGGGAAATCCTCACCTCTCAGAATGGGAATGCGATAGATACTGCCTGAAACTGGAACATCAAGACGTGACAATAAAAGTATATTATTTAGAAACTTAGAGATAAATACCAAAAAAATCAGCTGAAAAAATTGAAGCTGGTTTTCTCTAGGAAGGGAACTAGGGCATTTTTTTGGTAACTAACACATGTAAATCTATATGATTTTTTAATTTTTTAAAATATATTTTATTGATTTTTTTACAGAGAAGAAGGGAGAGGGAGAGAGAGTTAGAAACATTGATGAGAGAGAAACATCAATCAGCTGCCTCCTGCACATTCCCTACTGGGTATGTGCCTGCAACCAAGGTACATGCTCTTGATCAGAATTGAACCTGGGACCCTTCAGTCTATAGGCCGACGCTCTATCCACTGAGCCAAACCGGTCAGGGCCTATATGATTTTTTAAATAACGTACATATACAATTCTGATTTTTTTAAAAACAAACACACACACACACACAACGAAAGGTAAATAAGAAATGCAGGAGAAGATGCCCAACACAGTCCTTGGCACAGCCCATGCTGCCTTGTTTTCTCAGTGAGAGCTCTCCGTTGTTGGATGTGTACGTAGCTGTGGCAGAAGGGGCTGCTCTGTGTGTGGATTATGGGCAGCTGGACCCAGCGTATATCTCAGCAGTCAGGACTGGTGGGGGGCGGGAGAGGACGAACATTTATTGGGCATCTATTCTGCCATGATAGGCAGTTTGGTAAGTGCATTATGTGTGTGTCTCGGGGCAGGGGGAAGAGGGGCTTTGCTCAGTGGGGGCTGGTACTCACGCTGCCTGGTCGAGGAATGATATCATCAGGGACCCCAAGAGTCGTCCATCGTGAAGTCTCTTTGTTCAACTCCTTGTACTTCCCCTCAAAGACACGCTCGATGTTCTTGAGAGAGAAGGCACAGACCGCTGAGCTCCTGGTCCCACCGATTTGCCTGCAGACAGCCGGAGGGGGACATGGTCTGTGATCTCCTCTGCTCTCTCAGGAAGCTCCCCTTCCAGCCCGGGTGAGGAACCCCAGGAGGACAGGAATGTAGAGGGCTGTGCCAGCCTAGCTGCCTCTCCTTCCCCTCCTTGTGGTACTAAGGGCTAGGAGAGCCCCTGACCCTGGCCCGTTTTAGGATCTGAAGTGTGATTATCCTTAAAGAGAATTAACTGGGGGTCAGGCCTGACAGGCTCCCGAGGAAGCCCTCCTCCTCTGTGTCCTGTGGCTCCCTGGTCCTCAGAGGATGAACCGGAGCCTGGCTACATGACTATTATTCCCTCAGCCCTGGCCTGTGGGTAAACAGCTGTCTTTCCTGTTCTCCTCAACGTATTCTAAGTTCTGGGTGCCATAGCTGCCAGACCCTGCTTACAGCAGTTATCTCTGGTACCTGACACATTGTCAGATATCTCTAAAACACCTAATCAGCTCACCTTTCTTAGCCTCCATGCAATGGATACATTTTTATCTTATCACGCTGATGGTGTTTCTCTCCTTGCTCTGGCCATTGGGAAGCTCAGAGCTCAATCTGTGACTGGCATCCAGGGACTGTCTACATGACACACATTTGTAATGTGTTGATCCTATCCTTGGCTGCTCTTATTCTCCTTTTATTCCCACTTCCTTATTGAATTTTTTTAAACATATATTTTATTGATTTTTTTTTACAGAGAGGAAGAGAGAGGGATAGAGAGCTAGAAACATCGATGAATAGAATAATCGATCAGCTGCCTCCTGCACACCCCCCACTGGGAATGTGCCCGCAACCAAGGTACATGCCCTTGACTGGAATCGAACCTGGGACCTTTCAGTCCACAGGCCGACGCTCTATCCACTGAGCCAAACCGGCCTCGGCCCTTATTGGATATTTTATTTTTCCTTTCCTTTTTTTTGCTTTATTTCTTTCATTTTTTATTTTTTTAAAATATATTTTGTTGTGGGGGGGTTTGTTTTTTTTTTTGAGAGGAATAGAGAGTTAGAAACATTGATCAGCTGCCCCCTGCACACCCCCCACTGGGGATGTGCCTGCAACCAAGGTACAGGACCTTGACCAGAATCGAACCCGGTACCCTTCAGTCCGCAACCCCACCCTCTATCCACTGAGCCAAACCGGCCAGGGCTGTTTTATTTCTTTTAAAATGGTTTCGTTTTGTCAGCTGCCTCCTATCCCTTTTGGAACCAGCCAGGATATACACCGGTAAGAACCTCCCTGAGCTTTATTTTCCCACCTCCAGGAAGAGCATCCATCAAACTCCGGGGAGGCAGTGACGGTCTGCTCCCGCCCTGCAGCGAGCCCGCCTCCCCGCCCCGGGGCTCACCACTGGGAGGTGAAAACCGCGAAGACGCGGAGGCCGGTGGAGAAGTTGCCCGGCTGCAGGACGGCGTGGCGGATGACGTTGAAGGGCAGCTGCCCGGGCTGCGCGCAGACCAGCTGGGCCTTCAGAAAGGTGGTCCACTTCTTCTGCAGCAGCCGCTCCCCGCCCACGTCGTTCTAGGGGGGCGCGGCCGCGTGAGGGGCGCTTCCGGCCCCGCGGGCCCCGCCCCCGGCCCGCCTCTCCTTCCTCCGATTGGGCCCTGCGCTCAAGCCCCGCCCCTGCCATCTCCCCATTGGCTCTTCCGCGTCAGCCCCGCCTCCCGCCTCCCGCCCAGGCCGACCTTGCAGACGCGGGCCACCCGGGACGTGCGGAGCTTGTCAAAGAACTCGAACTCGCTGGCCGTCTCCTCGAAGAAGAAGTAGACGACCTGAGTGGAAGGGATGGCTGCCACAAAGGCGGCGTCCGCTGCGGCGGGGGTGGGAGGGTAGGCTTAGGGATTGAGCATCCGGATGCCCTGGGCTCCCCTGGGTGCAAACCCTTGGTTTTTGTTCTGGAGGCCAGGAGGCTGGAGGCCTAGGGTCCCACGGCTGACCCAGGGTAGCCGTGGGGGCGGTGGACTGACACTTCTTTATTTATGTCACATGAAAGCTTCTTGAGGACCGGAGCTTGGTCTCCTTCCCTGCTGTACCCCCAGTGCCTAACAGAGCTGCCTGGAACGTGGTATCCCCTTAGCAATGAGTAGACTGACTGGCCAGGACTCCAGGCTTCGGGAGAAGGGGAGCAGACCTGTCCTGAAGGGGGCTCAGGTGCTTACGTTGCAGCCAGCGGAGGAAGGTGTCCGTCTTGAGCACAGGCAGGGATCCCAGCGCGCGCATCAGGATGGGCTCGCTGCCCAGGAAGTTGTTCATGGTGCCAGAGTAGAGCATCCCGTCTGGGTGGGAGGAGGATAGACATGAGCAGTTGGGAGGGGCCTTCCCCCTCTGTCATCTCCCCCCCTCATCCCCACCCCCGAGGCCTGCCTCTGTCTGGGGCCAGCATTCACATCTGTCTCATTCCTCATCCACCTTCCTGTGGAGCCCCAAAGCCCAGCTCCTAGCCCCACAACTGAGCACCCTTCGTAGGGCCTTTTGCCCACAGGAAATGGCCAAGCCTCTGGGCTTTGTGTGTCTGGGCACTTCCCCAGCTCTTTTCTCGCTACTCCCCAACACAACCAGCCGAACCACTTGCCAAGTAGAATCACTCATTGTTCCCAGAAGGTGACTGGCTTCCTGCTTCCACACCTTGGGTCCTGCCCTTCTCTTCCTGGTGTTCCTTCCCCACCCGTCTGCCTGTCTTGCAAGGTCCCTCTCAAAAGTCAAAGGCCATCTTCTCCGAGAAGCCACGCTGGGAAGACTGTAATGGCTGGTGCCCGGGAGGGAACATGGCCATTTCTTCTCTGAAACCCCTACGGGTGTGGGCACGCTGCCTGGCACACAGAGGCATTGTCACGCAGAGCCTGTTTGTGGAACAGTTGGCTGGATCTCGGGCCTCTTCTCTGCCTGAGGCCCTTTCCAGACCTCCCTGCCTCTCTCCCCACAGCCATCTCTCCTCACCTCCTTTGTAGCAGCTTCAGCAGGAGCTGGTGGTTGGGGTGCCCAATGTCCCCTCCGCTCTTGTGCTCTGCGGCCCCTGGCTTTCCCTCCCTCAGTCCCCTGCCTTTCAGGAAACTCGGATTCCATATGTCACAGAGTGACTCGAGAAAGCAGATGTCGGTATGGACCAGGGAACCCGATACTCACCTACCAAGACAGCTGTGTGCTTATGGGCAGGATCAAAGGGGCTCAGCCCTTTCCCCTCCACAACCTGGTCCTCCAAGATGGGCAGCAGATCGGAGTTTTGGAGTTCCTAGGGGGGCAGAGGATGGGAGACTAGCACGCCGGAGCTCACATCTGGAGAGTGAGGGGTGTGTGGGAGGAAGGCAAAGGGACAGCGAGGGAAACTGGGCCGGGGCCAGGGAGCTCAGGAGGGTTCCAGAGCTGAGAGGATGGGCTGGGAGCAGCTGTGAGGAGGGAGGCTCGGGGCCTGGGAGCTGGGTGCCAGGCAACTCACAATGAAGGTGCAGGCGGGGCTGAAGGCGAAGGTGCCGCAGGCGTAGAGGTGGGTGGCGTTGAAAGAGACCAGGACGCGGATAAAGTTGAAACACTGTGTCTGGAGGAGAGAGAGAATTCAGGCCTCAAAGGACATTTGCCCCAAACGCCTGGGCCCCCAAACTCCAATGCTCCCTCGCTTCCTGGGGGGAAGAAGGGCTGGGCAGTGTGGAGGCAGTCCATGTGTGTCTTCACAGAACATGATGCGGGCCATAACCATGGGAACAAGCCGCCTCTGCTGCCTGGCCCCCCTGAGATGATGGCCTGGGGACACCAGGGTTCTTACTCGGAGCTCCCTAGCCCCCCACCTCTGCTTACCTCATTGCTCTTCTTCTTAAAGGCACAATCACTCTTTTTTTTGTCACTGGCTGGCCAGGATATCTGAAATGGGAAATTGTGGGGGGACAGGGAGATGAAGGGACATGAGGTGTTCAACTCTAGCTTTGACTCGCCATCCCCTCCTTGGCGCTGGTGTGAAATCACCAGCAGCGATTAGTGACCTGCCCATGGACTATGGTAACATCAGTTGGTGACCAGAGCTATTGCTCTGATAGCGCTCCAGGCTAGAGCATGGCCTGTGGGGACCGGACCTGAGTTTGAAGCTAGGCTCGGCCATTCTCTGGCTGAGGGACCCTGGCCAATTCCACAGGCTGCTGGAGAGCGCAAGTAGGCAGTAGATGCGAAGCCTTTGGAAGGCGCCCTAAGGAACGCATGGTGTCCAGAGCAGCAGCTGTCCAGCCACACATTTCCCAGGGAAATGGTTTGAATGCCGTCAGTCCCTAAGTCCCACCTCAGAAAATCTGCCTTTTTCACTGTAACCCATGTGTGTCGGTAGCCTGCAGACCACACTGAGAAACACAAACCGTGGTGATGCTCCCTCATTGCTCGCTCCCTCCCTCCCCTTCTCCCTTCCTTCTCCTTTCTCCCTCACACTATTGCCCTCAGCAGGGGGACTAAAATGTAACGGAGGCACGCTCTCCCTCCCCGTGGGTGGGAGCCACCCACCCCTTTCTTCCCTCTCGGCCTGCATCTCCTGAACTCTAAGGCCCCCAGGAGACTTGCCGCCAGGGGGCCGGGGGCGGCAGCAGCGGGTCCCAAACTAACCCCCTGGACCTGTCCCCAAGGCGCCTTTTCTCTGAGTGTCCAACAAGCCAAAGCAGCTCCCTAGGCTCTCCTTCCCCATCTTTTTCTATCCTACACCTCTTTCCTTTCCCTAGCCACGGCTTCAGTAAACATACTCCAAAAACAACAACAATGAGCACAGAGTGTCAGTGATTTCTACCCGTGGGTGGATATCACATTATTGACACCATTCGAGCCAATGTTTCTCTCCTGTGTCGATTTCCATCCAGCCACTGAAGCAATTAATATTATTCATTAATCATAATACCAAGGAAGAGGGAGGCCACTATAGTATTTCTTGCCCGTTTACCGACCAGATGCACATAACAAGAGCTGCTGATGATCACGGAATCCAGCTGGCCCTCGAACAACACGAGGTTGTTGGGAACAAAACCCTTGCATATAGTGAAAAGCCCTCGTATAAATTTTGGATCCCCAAAACTTAACTCCATAGCCTCTCAGTATCCATGGGGGACTGGTCCCAGGACCCCCGTATAAAAGTCCCTCGTATAAAATGGGGTAGAAGCTGCACGGGTTCCCAGCCGCAGATTGAAAACGCTGGGTGGATTCTCGGATGGGAAATCTGAGCGTACAGAGGGCCAACTGGATTATTGGAGGGGAGGAATCTACATACAAGGGGACTCGCATAGTTCAAACCCATCTTGTTCAAAGGTCAACTATATCGATGACAGGAACTGGGCGATAATTCACCCGTAGGCAGCCCGGGCACAGAGCACCTGCCGGCCCCCTCCTCGCTCCCAGCCCACACCCTGTGCCCCGGCCTCCTCACCGTGTTCTTCAGCCTGGGCACGCCCGGGTCCTGGATGTCCAAGGCCAGAATGGCCTCGCGGGCCCCCACATAGAGCGTGCCCCCGTCAGCACCCAAGAGCAGAGTGTCAAAGTCCTGGAGCTTCTTCTGGTGGAAGAGGCTCAGCACCCTGCGCCCGTCCCCTGTGAGGAAGTGGGGAGAAGGGTGGCGAGTGAGGAGCGGCTGGTGGGCAAGCAGCTGATTTCTGAGAGGCAGGTGTGGGGGGGAGGGGGCAGGGCTGGCAGACTGTGCTCCTCAGGCCTTGGCAGCTGGGCCCATTCTTTTCTTTTCTTACTGATTTTTCACAGAGAAGAAGGGAGAGGGATAGAGAGTCAGAAACATCGATGAGAGAGAAATATCCATCAAGCTGCCTCCTGCACATCCCCTACTGGGGGAGGTGCCCACAACCAAGGCACATGCCCTCGACTGGAATCGAACCTGGGACCCCTGAGTCCGCAGGCCGATGCTCCGTCCACTGAGCCAAACTGGTTAGGGTATGGACGCATTCTTCATCAGCAGCTCCCCCTTCACCCACCCCACCGGCAGCCATAGGAACTTGGTGTGGAGAGCCCACAGGAGAGACAGACCAAGGAGATAAAGGGAGGCATGACGGATGCTCCCCCAGGCCTGGGGGCTGCAGTGGGAGGAGGCCGCGTTGGTCCTCGCTGGCGGGGGCAGCAGAGGTGGAGAAACAGACAGGAGGTGTTAACAACCACAAGCAGGAAAGCTACCCAAAGGCCTCTGTCAGAATAGCTGTGGCTTGTAGGGTCCCACTCACCAAGCCCACTTCCTTACCCTCCTCGTGCAAGAAATTTCCACAAGAATGACCACCTAAGGCTGCACAGAAAGAAAGCATCTTTCTTCAGAGGCCCCTGGGCACGCCTGGCTGTCACCCGGACCGGGGAGGGGAGCCTAGGACCTCCCTTTCGCCTTGTGAAGATGGGGTCTGTGTGTTCCTGTCTCGCGGGCCATCAGCACAGGGAATTGGAGGATTTAAGCTCCTCAAATCCTCTCTCATGGGCACATTCACACTTGTGCGTCAGTTAGAGGGCTGAGGGCTCAGAGTGAGGCAGGACCAATGGGAGGAGTTAGGGGAGGAGTGTGTGCCAGGGGCCGGCCTCCATCAGACCTGCATCAACCCCTCGTTACAGGCTGATCCCCTGCAGCGTGACTGCCTCCCCTCAGGACTGTGAGCACCTTGAGTCTTGTTTCTGCTGCACCCAACCCAGAGGAGGCCTCTCCATCCATGGGCAACAGGCATTCCCTTTAGACACGGCCCCAGAAGGATGCTAAGTGCCCAGGACCTCCTGCCCCCTCAACTCCTGCAGGCCCAGGTCCCTACCTGAATCTTCTCTCTAGAGGCGCGAGTACCAGCAGCCTCAGTAAGAAAGCTGTGCCTCCAGGGCTCCAGGGCCTGCACCCCAGCTGGGCCACCCTCCATGCTCGTACCCCTGGGGTCCATGGTAAGAGGCTTGCCATGGTCCAGCCTGATCTGTGTGGTGGGCGCTGGCCCGGAGTAGCCTGAGCCGCCAGGTCCACAGAGGACCTACGTGGGCTTTGGAGGAAGCTGAGGGCAGGAAGCAGTTTCGGTTTGAAGGGCCGCCTGAGGACGGCGACAGTGGAGGAGCGAAAGGAAAACCACCAGTTTTAAAGAACCTGAAGGAGGGATGCCCCGGCCACCTGGCCCCTCGTCTCTCTCTCTCCTAGCTCTGTACCCCACGTGGTTTCATCGCTCACTTCTGACTCGGTCGAAACTTCTATTTCTGGCCCTCTGTCCGTCTCGCTGAGGCCGTGTCTCCCTGGACATCTCTCTGCTTCTCCATGTTTCGTCCCCTCCCTCCACTCATCTCGCCTTCCTGACGCCCCTCCAGCCCCTCCAGCTCGCAGTGGCCATGCCACGCCCATTTCCATGCCCACGTTTCCTGGACATCGAACACGCACCTGCGTCGTATCGGACCCTGGGGATGGGCTCCTGCCCTCCGCCCCCGGTGGCCGCTGTTGGCAGCAGCAGCAGGAGCAGCTGGAAGAGGAAGAGGCCGAGGAGGCTCCATGGGTCCAGGCCCAGGGCGGGAAGGGCCATGCTCCGCCAGAGGCCGTCACCGGATGGCTCTGGGGAAACAGACCCGGGGCCCTCTCTGGGTAAGCAGCCCTCACCACATCCCCCCTCCTGCCCCTCCCCCACGGCCAATCAGAGCTCCCCAGGCAGCAGAAGTGTGTAAGACAAGGGATGACAAGGAGGGGCAGTTTCCTCTCTCAGGGGCCACGCAGGAGTCTCACTTCCATCAGCCTCACAGGCCTCAGCCTGCAGCTCTGCCCTCCGGGCAGGAGGGAACGGCTCCCCATCCTGCCCTTCCGAGCTCTGCTCCTGCTCGCAGACAGCCCCGCTCTGCCTTTTCTCAGCTTGCTCTCAGACGCGTCCCTGCCAGCTCCTCTTTGCCTGCCTCTCTGCCGTAGCCCAGGGCGCACACCTTTGCCTGGCCCCAGGCAGGAGACTTTCTGGGGAACCGATTCCTACGCTCAAACAGGAATCCCTCAGACCCGCCTCTCCTGGCTCTGTCAGATCTGCGAGCACCCCGTCCCTCACACGTACCCCTGCCCTCTGACGACCCAAGCAGGGGACTGCGTCTCCACCAGCTGCTCCGAGCTTTGATGGGTGGCAATGAGAGTACGTACAGCCCCCAGGCTGGCTAACAGCACTGCCAGGGAGCCGGCCAGGGCAGGAAGTGGCTCTGTCTCCCGCCTCTGCAGCTGCCCACCAGCCCTGGACACTGTGCTGCTGCTGTCTGTGTCCCCGGGTCTCTGCATAAACCTCTCCTCAGGCCTACCAACCCCAACCCCAGCCTCCCCCCTGCCCCCGCCCCCATCTCATCTCACGTACCCTTGAGCCAGCCACAGTGTAGAACCCAGGTGTCTGGACTCTTGGGTGGAGGTGCCATCCAGAAGAAAGAAGGTGGAGGCGGGGGGGTCCGGGCCCCAGCAGCAGGGGGGCAGAGGCTCAGCCCGGCTGAGCCAGGAGTGAGACCCTTCAGGTACCCATCGTGCCAAAGCCAGCACTGGGAGCTCTGGGCAAGGGAAACCAGAATTTCTACCTCTCGAGTTGTGACAGATCCCGGGCTTGGCGGAAGCTGGGAGTGGACACACCTCTCTCTTTCCCCCTCCTCTCGCCTCTGTCTATCCAGAAAGTTTACTAGGAAAAGGCCAGGACGCCCTGCCAGGAACACCAACCAGGAGGTCATGGTTTGAGTCCATTTCAGGGCACAGACCCAGATTGCAGGCTCGATCCCCAGTGTGGGGCGTGCGGAAGGCAGCCAATCAGTGATTTTCTCTCATCATTGATATTTCTATCTCTCTCCCTCTCCCTTTCTCTCTGAAATCAATTATATTAAAAAAAATTTTTTTTTTAAAGGCCAGTCCTCCTCTCCCCTAAAAAAAGGCCAGCCCTTGCCAGTTTGATTCAATGAAGGGTCCTGGGTTCGATTCAGCTCAAAGGCATGTACTTCGGTTGCAGGCTCAATCATCAGCCCTGGCTGGGGCGCATGTTGAAGGCAACCAATTGATGTGTCTCTCTCACATCGATGTTTCTCTCTGTGTGTCCCTCCCCCTCTCTTATAGAAATTAATAGAAAAATACCCTTTGGCCGAAGCCGGTTTGGCTCAGTGGTAGAGCGTCGGTCTGCGGACTGAAAGGTCCCTGGTTCGATTCCGGTCAAGGGCATGTGCATTGGTTGCGGGCACATCCCCGGTAGGAGGTGTGCAGGAGGCAGCTGGTCGATGTTTCTCTCTCATTGACGTTTCTAGCTCTCTATCTCTCTCCCTTCCTCTCTGTAAAAAATCAATAAAATATACTTTAAAAAAAAAGAAAAGAAAAGAAAAATACCCTTTGGGAGAATATTTTTTTTTAAAGGCCAGAAAGTTTTTAGATTATTTCTTGTTCCTCTATCACATCACATGTAATCAGCCTAGCAGTGGTTTCTCCTCTTGCTAAAGATTTCCCCAGACAAGGGTCGTGACTCGGTCTTCCATATTCCTTTTTCACTACCCACAGGCGGGTCTTTCCACTCCCACCTCCTGGGAAGTCCCCGCAGTGGTCTGCGCCAGTGGTCGCCAGCCTTTCACACCTCACAGACCACCAGTGGAACCTGACCCTTTATTGGCGACCGCTGAACTTCAAACCTCCCACTTCCAGCAGAGCCCTAATCTTTGTAAAATAAGACAACCGTGCTCAGCCTTATTCATGGCTTTGCGAGGGAATCCCTCCTGTCGCCTAATCTCCATCACCCTTAGGGCGGCATCAGGCCAGTGGGAAGCCCAGAAAATTTCCCATCTGAGCTCATAGGTCTCAAACACCGTGCTGCGGCCCCCACCCCCACAGCCGCTGCTCACTTCCCCCGATGGCCCCCGGGAAACCTCGTAACGCAGGGCTAATGAGACATCCAGCACCCACAGCTCCGTGACCTTCAAAGGGGGTAGCTTCCTGCCCACTCAGCCCACGACAGCTGACTGCTGGGTACAGGAGCACAGCCATCCCGGGGCCAATGGACTCCTATAAACACCCGTCTCCTTCTTCAGTGAACATTCCTCGCTGCCAGGAAGTCCTTCCTGGGTCAGAACCTCCATCCCTCTCCCCTCAGCACCAGCCTGCAGGGCGATGGGCCAGCCTGGTACAGTCCGTAGAAGAATTCCCGGTCAAAGGCTGCTCAGCCTGCTTTCCTTCTCCTCGGCTCCCGTTTCCTTTCTCTTTTGAATTGGTCTTAGGCAGACCCCCACCCCTCACAACTGCACAGGACTCCCTCGGCCTCTCCTGAGGCCGGTGGCCAGGTCCTTGGGAGAAGCCGCACACCAAGCCCCCCAGAGAACGTTTTCCTGATTCTCAGAACCAAGGGGCACTCCCACCCACACCCCACCTTCTGGGTCTCCTCGGCCCCAGCTCAGATTTGGGAACCTACCCTGCCCCTGGGCCTCCCTGCTTGCACAGATTGCTGTATCTGGGTCACTGGGAGGAGTTCCATGGGGGGGGTGAAAGTCCAGCCCCACCCTCCGAGCCCGGTGCCCTGCTCTGGCCTCTCGGGAAGCGTTCGATTAATACCCTGGAATTATTCTTCTTCTCCAGTCCCTGGCGTTCTCCTCCTAGCCCCAGGCCTTTCCCCAGTCCCTCCAGCCAACACGAATCAGGCTGTGTGGCCTACCCACCAATGTTAGCAGATAGGCACCCCCGGGACTCCAGCTTACAGATGAGGGAGGTGATTCAGGGAGGTCCCACAGCGAAAAGTCAACTTAAACTCAGATCGGCCTCATGCAAAGTGAATCCCTTAGCTCTGCTGTCTCTATGGAGTCCCATTCCAGCCCCAGCCCAGGAAACGCAGCCTCTTGGATGGAGAAGGCAAGCAGGTAGGGGTGGCAAGCTCTGGCTCCTCTGAGCAGAGAAACAGTCTCTGGGGAGATTCCTGACACCTCTGCCATCGGGTACCACCTCCTGCCTCCACAGGGCCTGCTGGTCCAGCTCCACGGAAGAGCACGATGGAGAGGCAGGGCCACCTGCCCCTCCCACTGACCCTCCTTATATATATATATGTCAGAGTGGAAGGGAGAAGGAGGAGGAGAGGAAGGAGAGGAGAAGGAGAGGGAGAGAAACACCAATGATGAGAGAGAATTATCCATCGGCCATCTCCACAGCCCCTACTGGGGATGGAGCCTGCAACCCAGGCATGTGCCCCTGACCGGAATCGAACCCGGGACCCTTCAGTCTGCAGGCAGATGCTCTATCCACTCTGCCAAACTGGCCAGGGACAACCCTCTGGCCCTCTTGCACCAGAAGCCCTGGAGTCAGATTCAGATGCACACAGCCATCGCTCTTGCTGCAGCTGGCAGAGCCCACAGACAGGGCCCCCCACGCAGAAGGGCCCCAGTTTCATCTGACGCCGTCTTGAAAGTCTTGGTCATTTCTGAACAAGGGGCCCCACATTTTCAGTTGGCACCGGGTCCCACAAAGGGTGTGGCAGGTCCTGTCTCTGGCACCAGGGAAGCTCTGAGTGACCTCCTCAGTGCAGAAATGAGGCAGGCCAGGCCAAGAAGAGGAAGTGTCTTGGCTGGAGGCAGGCAGCGGTTGGGGTGGGGTGGTGGTGTAAGGGGTCAAATGTTCAGGGAACATACCGAAGGCGCCAGGCCATTGCATAGCCCTAATGTGGGGGTTCCCCAGCTCCTTTTTCCCCTGGCCCTGGAGCCCAGCATGGGGACCCTCTAGACAACAATGCTGAGTCCAACCCCATTGCCCTACCCCAGAGTCCAGCTCTCCCAGGGGCCCCTTCCTGCCAGGCCTTCTGGCCCAGGTAGAGATCCAGATGTGGGGGTGGTAGCGGGAGGGGAAATGGCGATGTCACTCCTCACCCCTACCCCGTGCTCACCCCAGGGCTCTGTCTCATCTGCTCCCTTGGAGCATGGATACCTCGCAGAGGGGCAGCTCCTGGTGTCAGGAGAGAAGCCACTTGGGGCTTCCCCCAGCAGGTCCAGTGCCCCCTACCCCCTCTCCCTTCCGGCCTCGGGGGCAGACCCGGAGAACACGCCCCTGGAGAAGAGCAAAGGGCTGGCTCCCCTTCCTTAGCCCCCCTGCTCCGGTCCCGCGTTGCCCTCCCTCTGCGATCGCCAGCGAGTCAAAACAACTTATATTGGTTACGCGCCTACTGGGTGAAGCGCCCAGGGATGGCCCGAGCCTCTGCTCTCCCAGGTCTCCACCCCTGCTGTCTCTCTCGCCACCTGCCCAGCCAATCCCGCCAACCCCTCACCCGGCGCCTCCTGGGTTTCCCCCTCCAGCCTGCCCGGTGCTGGGAGGCTGAGCTGAGCATCGCAGACAATGGCCCAACCCCCTCTGTCTGCCCCTTCTCGGGGGCAGAGCCGGCACCAGACAATGGCCCGTGCTTTCCGCTCAGCACTGCCAGCTCTCCCGCCTCCTTACCTGGCGCTCGCTCGGGGATGCTGCCGCGTTTCCCTCCCCCTGGAACGCCAGGCTCTCTCGTCTCCCAGAGCTCGGTCCTGCCACACCCCCGCCCCCGTCCCCAACCCCATCCCACCTCACTGGTCCTCAGTCACCATGGCGACCGCATCTCTAAGTGGGAGGGACCAGAATCTCCCCATATTCTTCCTCCTCCTCCTACCCGGGTCCCCCTGCACCCCACCTTCTGCGGCTTCTGGATCCACATGTGGAGAAGGCAGGGCTCCAGATGTGGGGGGAGGTGGGGGGTCCCCGTTCAGCTCTCCGGCCCCCCTACTAGGCAGGCACCACGGGCACAGCTGTCCCCACACCGGATTCAGGGTCAGCCGGGGCCAATTCTCCTCCCACTCCCTCCGGGTTTCCCTCTTCCCGCTGTGTACACGCAGGGTGGTCACACCTGGGTGCCAGCCAGCCTGCCCTCACGCAGAGGGAGGGTGCCATGAGGACGCACATGAAGACGTAAACATCCACACAAATGCGCCCAGACTGGGTCTCTTCTCTGTAAGGAGCCCGAGAAGCCCTGGCCTCGGTGGTGGGAGCATCGTCCCATAGCCCCAAAAGGTTGCAGTTTCGACTCCCAGTCAAGGCACATACGTATGTTGTGGGTCCCACCCCTGGTCAGGCTGCACACAGAGGCAACCCGTGGATGTTTGTCTTTCACATCTCTCTCCCTCCTTTCTCTCAAATCAATTAAACACACACACACACACACACACACACACACACACTACATTCTTGGGTGAGGATTTTTTTTAATTAAAAAATAACTGGAAGAAAGCCTAGCTGGTTTTGCTCAGTGGATAGAGCATCAGCCCGTGGACTGAAGGGTCCCAGGTTCGATTCCGGCCAAGGGTGTGTACCTTGGTTGCAGGCACATCCCCAGTGGGGGGTGTGCAGGAGGCAGCTGATGGATGTTTCTCTCTCATCGATGTTTCTAACTCTCTCCCTCTCCCTTCCTCTCTGTAAAAAAAATCAATAAAATAGCAGACACCAGTTTGGCTCAGTGGATAGAACATCAGCCTGCAAACGGAAAGGTCCCAGGTTCTATTCCAGTCAAGGGCACATCCCCAGGAGGGGGTGTGCAAGAGGCAGCTGATGGACGGTTCTCTCTCATCGATGTTTCTAACTCTCTATCCCTCTCCCTTCCTCTCTGTGAAAAAATCAACAAAATATATTAAAAAACAAAAGGAGGCCTAAGAAGCCCTCTCCCGTCACTATTACCCTGGCTTCGGCGGGAGCGGCCCCTCGGGTGGGGTCTGCGGTCCTCCCTCAGCCGCCTACTCCAGAAGACTGTTCCCCGAAGCCGGGGACTAACCCCGAGGCCTCCGGGATGGAGGGCAGACTTCCGAATGGACTTTCCCAAGATCCAGACCAGACGGGATAAAAAGAGCCAGGCCTGAGCGGGTCCTCCCCCAGCCACCCAGGAGCAGAGGCAGCAGGAGTGTGGGTGAGCTCTGGGAGCAGGGCCCTGTGTCCTCTCCCCCCCCCGCCCCCCGCCACTGGTCCCAGGGCCCCGGCTAGCAGGTCTCCGGTCCTCTCCGACGGCTGCCCTGGCGCCACACAGGACGGCCGGCCTCCCTCCGCCGCGGGAAGACGGGGAGGGAGGCCCTGCGGCCTGGGGAACAAGAGCCCTGGGTCCCAGGCCTGACTGCCTCTCACTTGCTGTGTGATCCTGGGCAGGGGGCTTGCCCTCTCTGGTCCCCACCGGCAGAAAGTAAGCATTTTATATATATATATATATATATATATATATATATATATATAATTGATTTTTTTACAGAGAGGAAGGGAGAGAGTTAAGAACATCGATGAGAGCCGAAGCCGGTTTGGCTCAGTGGTAGAGCGTTGGTCTGAGGACTGAAAGGTCCCAGGTTCGATTCCGGTCAAGGGCATGTACCTTGGTGCATGTACCTTGGTTGCGGGCACATCCCCGGTAGGAGGTATGCAAGAGGCAGCTGGTCAATGTTTCTCTCTCATCGACGTTTCTAGCTCTCTATCTCTCTACCTTCCTCCTCTCTGTGAAATATCAATAAAATACATTAATATATATATAAAGAACATCGATGAGAGAGAGTCATCCATCAGCTGCCTCTTGCACACCCTCCATCGGGGATGTGCCCGCAACCAAGGTACATGCCCTTGACCAGAATCGAACCTGGAACCTTTCAGTCCGCAGGCCGACACTCTAGCCACTGAGCCAAACCGGTTTGGGCAAAAGTAAGCATTTTTAAAAACAGTTTTGCAGCCTTCCTGGCAGAAGCTTGACTCATTTATAGACTGAGCAGCATTTATTTAGGAAGAAGGAAGTGAGCGTGCTGGTGCCAGCCCCCTGGGCTGAGGGTTCCACCGGCCACACGTTGGTTCCCGTTAGGCCTGGGCTGGGGCGGCGGTGAGCAGTCTGCCTGGGGCCAGAGGACGGGCGGGCGTGTGTGGAAAGCAGAAGTGAACTCCAGGGGAGCTGCTGTCCCATCCCCCACCACCCCGACTCCCTGGCTCCATCCTGGCTGCCCTCAGCACCTGGGCCTTCGGAACGGGGGTGACCGGGGTGCCTGCCGGCCCAGGCTCTCCTCCCCCGGGGCTGGGCCCGTGGTAGGAGGGGAAGGAATCACTCGGAGCAGAGGTGGTGGCGGGGACCAGCTGGAACGGAGCTACCCCTGTTACAGGAAGAGGAGACTTCACACCCGGTGCCCTGCCCCTCCCCCACTTCCTTCCCTTTGAGGAATCGGCCCAGTCTCTCTGGGTGGCAGGGTTCCATTTCTGAGAAATCCAAGGGAGCAAAGAAAGGGAGCCCACAGCTTCCCCTGGCTCCTGGTGACCCCGCTGGCGTCGGGGAGCCTCTCCTGGCCCGGACACAGGGCAACCCACGGCTCCAGAGCGGTGCTGAGTTGTCCGGAGAGGGAGGGAGGGAGGGGACCTGGCCCAGGTGCGGCCATGGCTGGAGGCAGGAGCTGGCGGGGGCAGCCGGACACCCAGTCCCCTGCGGCCAGGTCTGTGGGTGCAGAAGGAGGGAGACTTTCTGCAGCCCAATCCCCTTCCCTCCGCCGCCGCCGCCGCACACACCCTTCCCTGTCCTCTGGTTCGCTGAGCCTCAGTTTCCCCACCTGTGAGAAGGTGGCGTGTCAGCGCCCTGTGTCTTACCCTGCAGGAGGGACGGGGGCGGCTGGTGGAGTGTAGCGAGTGAGGGTCCTGGGGAATGAGATGGGGGTGTGGAGGGTGAGGAGACCCACCCAGCCTGCCCCCGAGGCTCTGCCCCTCAAGATCCTCCGCCCCTGCCCCGGTCTGAGGCCAGAGCCCACCACATCATCCACTGGCACCCCGAATCCCCAGCCCAGCCCAGGGACCGTGGTCCCTCGCTCCCGCCACTTTCGAGCCTTACCCCCAGCCCAGCAGTGGAGACCCTAACCCAGGCGTCCGTCCAAGACTTCCAGCAGAGTCCGTACCAGTCCGGGGGAGGAGCAGAGCGGGCATGGCAGGGCAAGCAGGGGGGGCCCTGCCAGCCCCCTCCGGTGCCCCAGTTCCCAGGCAGCTCTTAAAGGGACCAAGATGAATTCGTAAGGAGGAGCTCAAAGGAGTGGGTGCAGAGGAGAGTGGGTGGTGGTGGGGGGGGGGAGGGGGAGGGGGAGATTAGCTTCTTCAGGGGCAGGAGGGCCGGAGGAGGGGCCTGGCACCGCCTCGGCACCCCTCGAAGCCTTCTGACTCCCCAGTCTCTCCTTTCCATCTTCCTGTGTGACCCCCATGTTGGGCACCCAGCTTCTGACTACCACCTCCTGCATCTTGGTCCCTTTGGGCCCCTGCCCACTCCCCCCACCCCCCTTCTCCCATATTTGTGCCACCTCAGCCTCCGGTAAGAGCTGCCAGCTGGCACTGGCTGGCACTAAGCACGGAGAATGGGCCCAAGGATTGTAAGGGGCTGAGGCCCCGCCCCCGGGGGGGGGGCGGCGGGAGGATGTGTGTGTGGCCAGCACCTCAGCCACTCCGGGGGGGTGAGAGCAAGAGGCTCCTACGCACCCCTCCAAGCCTTGTTTTCTCTGTTCCTCCTGGGGCAGGACAGGGGGCACTGAGGCACTCACGGACCCTGCCTCATCCCTCCCTCACCTACACCCTCACGGGTTGTCAGGGTGGTAATGGGGGGACTTCTGGCCACGGAAGGGCTGAAGGTAGTGAAGAGAATTTAAAGACCAGTCATCAGGGGACTCCTTGGGATTCCATCCTAAGAAACTACCTGAAATGTTTAAAGAAAAGGCATCCACCGCAGCGTCATTTACAAAGTAAAACTGGGAATGGGTGAAATGTCCAGAGCGGGGTTACAGGAAGTGTGCTCTAAACATCCTGCCGTGAAAAAGTGTGTTTATATAATACATATGGTCTTAAAAACCAACATGAAGAAGATACTCTTGGCCATAAAAAAAAATGAGCAGCCAAAGCCGGTTTGGCTCAGTGGTAGAGCGTCGGTTTGCGGACTGAAAGGTCCGGGGTTCAATTCCGGTCAAGGGCATGTACCTTGGTTGCGGGCACATCCCCGGTAGGGGGTGTGCAGGAGGCAGCTGGTCGATGTTCCTCTCTCATCGATGTTTCTAGCTCTCTCTCTCCCTTCCTCTCTGTAAAAAATCAATAAAATATACATTTTTAAAAATGAGCAAAAAGGCCCCACCTGGTAGCTCAGTTGGTCAGAGCGTTGTCCAGAGAAGCTAAGGTTGTGGGTTTGATCCCTGGGTCAGACCACATACAAGAGTCAACCAACGAATGCATCAATAAGAGGAACAACAAATCGACGCTTTTCTCTCTCCTTCTCTCACCCTCTCTCTAAAATAAAAAAATTAAAAAACAGAAAAAAAATGAGCAAAAGGGATAGGAAAATGTTATACCAACAGAAATATAAATAACCCACATACATTAAATTTTTTTTTCGATTTCTTGTCAAAAACATGTTATTTGAAGCAATAATGAAAGTAATTGCTCTCCAATAAAGTTAGCTAACATTAAAACTGACAAAACTTGCCCTAGCTGGTTTGGCTCAGTGGATACAGTGTTGGCCTGGAGACTCAAGGGTCCCCGGTTCAATTCCAGCCAAGGGCATGTACCTTGGTTGTGGGCACATCACATAACCAGTAGGGGGTGTGCAGGAGGCAGTTGATCGAGGTTTCTCTCTCATTGATGTTTCTAACTTTCTCTCCCTCTCCCTTCCTCTCTGTGAAAAATCAATATGTATTTTTAAAAACCTGACAAAAGTTGTGGCGTTAGAAGAAATGTGAGGGGGTGTGGGCCCCATTTCCCTTGGAAATATTACCTACGGCCTCTTTTTTACTGTGTGTAACTCTGAGTCAACCAGTCCCTTGCTTAGAATTTATTTCATGGAAATTCCCAGAGACATGTGTAAAGATGTACATTCCAGGAAGCATTATGTATAACAGCCAGTAAGAAATGGTAAATGTCGTATATATCTCTCAAAATTGAAAAATAAAATGCTCGGAGGCCTCCTGTTATAATGTTCATGATGGTTTCCACTGAGATGGTTTTTTTTCTCTTCTTGCTCCTTTTCTACCCTTTCTGAAATGGCAAAGTATTACTTCCATGAAACCGACAGAAAAGGAATCCGTTATTTTTAAACAATGTTTATAAACTTTGAAATAACATTGGAAAGTGCTCATGCATTTTAACCAGGAAAAGAGCAGAACCAAATGCTGAGCCACAGCAAGATTTTAACTACATAGTAAATGCTCAGGAAAAAACGTCGGAAGGAAATCCATCAGTGGGTGCCTCTGGGCACTGGAAAAGGGATGACTCTTTTTCCCCCCTACTTCTGCTTCTTTTTTTAAAAAAAATATTTTTATTGACTTTTTACAGAGAGGAAGGGAGAGAGATAGTTAGAAATGTCAATGAGAGAGAAACATCGACCAGCTGCCTCTTGCACACCCCCCACCGGGGATGTGCCCACAACCAATTTACATGCTCTTGACCGGAATCGAACCTGGGACCTTTCAGTCCGCAGATCAACGCTCTATCCACTGAGCCAAATGGGTTTCGGCTCTATGCATATTTTAAATAATCCCACGTGGCCTGCTGAGAGGGGTGTCCTGTCATGGAGTGACCAGCTTGCAGCAGCGGACAAGGCCAGCTTGCCAATTGGCTTTATCCCTTCGAGAACAGGGACCTCACCTGCTGGTCGCGCTGTCCGCTCAGCCACGGTCTCTGGAAGGCTTCCTCTTTCATTCAGAGCCAGAGCCATCCATCCCCTTGCTGGCCATGGCGGGGCTCTGGCGCCCCCAGGTGCCCAGGCCTGGAAGAGCATGTAAGCGCCCTCAGAAGATGGGTCTCCTTCCCTGATGTCCAAGACCTACCAGGGCGCCTGGGAGAGGGGTTTCTTTCTCCTTTTTTAAAGAAGATAGATGTGTATTTGATTTCAGAGAGGAAGGAAAGGGAGGAAGAAACATCAGTGATGATCGGCTGCCTCCTGCACGCCCGCTACTGGGGATCCAGCCACAACCGGGTTCCAGCCATAACCACGTGCCCAGAGGAAGCTCACAAGGTGACAGCCTGGTTCGCAGGTGGATGCTCCCCATTGAGCCACCGGCGCGGGTGGGTGGTTTCTTTCTCTGAAGCTGCCCGCGGGAGGCAGGGACCTCTGCCTCTCAGAACCCCTCTCCCAGCCCGTGGGAACGGGGGTTTCCAGCATGAATTCAGAGGCTCTTTTGCTTTTTTTTTTTTTTTAATTGATTTTCCATAGAGAGGAAGGGAGAGGGATAGAGAGCTAGAAACATCGATGAGAGAGAAACATCGACCAGCGGCCTCCTGCACACCCCCCTACTGGGGATGTGCCCACAACCAACGTACATGCTCTTGACTGGAATCGAACCTGGGGCCTTTCAGTCTGCAGACCGACGCTCTATCCACTGAGCCAAACCGGTTTTGGCATCATTTGCTCTTATTTTGCTTTTTCCAGGATGTTTTCCCCTCCTCCCCGGCATGCATGCTTTCTCACACTGACGTGAAAGCAGGCACAAAACTCTGCCCAGGGAATGTCTATTTTATCATCAGCATTTTGTGTTCCGAGGGGCAGTATGATGCCCTGGGAGCAGACCCCCTGGCTTGCCGAGCTGTGTGGCCTTGGGCAAGTTACCTCTGAGTCTCCATGTCCAGGGGCAAAGGGTAGGAGGGAGGGAGGGAAGGAGGGAGGAAGGGAGGGAGGGAGGGAGGGAGGGAGGGAGGGAGAACAGGCAGAGGGCCACATGGACGGGCAGAGGTGCTTTGGGGTGCACAAAGGGCCGAGGAAAGGCTGGTTAGCACGGCTCACGTTCTTTCTGGAGGCCCTTTCCCTTAGTCCCGGCTCCCCATACCCCCGGATTATAAACCACCTCCCCCTCGCAGGCTGCTGCTCTGCCTGGCACATCCCCAACCACAGGAATCCACAGGAATCCTGTTTTTTGGCTCTGGGCGGAGTGTAAGTCCCCTGAGGACACTGCAGGTGCCGTCTTGTTCACTTCCTCTGCCAGCCTGAGCAGAGCACGGCACAAAGGGGCATTATCTGGGCGTTTGCAGTCAGTCCTACCCCCTTCCTGTGGCCTCCCTAGCTTCTGCTCCCAAGGTGCCACCCCCTCAGGCCGGGCCCACGTGCAGAAGGTGCCCAGGAGGTAGGAGGTGCTGGGTAACTGCTGTGGGGTGAAGGGGGGCCCGCCAAGGGGGTGAGTGTTGCTTACACCACAGCCTCTGCCCACAGCGGACACTAACGTGTACCCGGGGTACTTGTTAGTACCCCGGGGGTAGAGGGAGTCGGGGCAGCAGTGCACGTGAGGATGCTGGTGACTGTGCCACGCGTGTGTGTCTGTCTGCCCCTCAGGCACACAGTGACGCGAACCCACAAAGACACCACAGCAGGCAGGAGTAGAAACAACTAGTGTATTGATTGGAGGAGAGAAGGGGTGCAGATGGGGGATGAGGAGCCAAGGGGATCTTTAGTGTTTGCCAAAAAGGACCGCCACACACCCTCCCTCCGTCCCTCCTCACCGCCCTCCTCCGGGCGGGCCCCTCAGGCTCTCGCCTGACCCGGTGAGCCTCCCTTTCCCTTCTCCTTGCAACCACTTGACCCTGACCTCCAGGGACCTGCAGACCCCACTCCGACGCTGCAGCTGGGCGGAAGCAGGATCCAACGAACCTTCTTCCCCCTCCCTGACCGCTCACCTCACTCCCATCTCTTGTCTCATAAAATATAAAAAAAAAAGCAAGTGCAGCTGGGGCCTGGGAGAACCAGTCACCCCGGGGCTGGGGCGGGCGTGGGGCCCGGCCAGGCCACGGGAGGACGGGGCGGCCCAGGGCCCAGAAGGCGGCAGCGGATCGCACAGCTGCCCCTCAGGCCCCGAGTTCCCGGGCCCCCGCGGGGGCTGCAGGCAGGCAGCAAAGCAGGGCCTCGGCTCTGTAAAAGCACCCTCTCCCTCGGCCCCTGGCGGGGCCGTCTTTGGTTTTAAGGCAGATACGGCGTTTCCTGAAAGCTGGGGGAATGCAGGGCAGGCTGACTGAGATAAATGCTTTTGTTTTGTTTTTTTGGTTGTGCACTTCCTTCAGTATAAAACCACCGTAGAAAATAACTTCTCTTAGAAAAAAAAAACAAAAACCACAAAACACAGAAGAAAAAAGACACCAAAGGGGTCTTTTTCTTTGGCTTCAAGGCCCCGCCCTGAGGTGCAGGGATGGGGAGGGCGAGAGGCGAGGGGGACGCGGGCGGCCCGCGGCCAGCCTCGGCCCGGCAGGTCCCAGCTTACATGATGCTGCAGTTCTGGGCGGCCTGGGAGGGAAGAGAGGAGACGTGTGAGCGGCCAGGCCTGGCCCTACCCTCCCTCCTCATCCTCACCCCCTGGCCCGCCCCGCCCTCCAGTCTGGGGCTCAGACCGGAGGGGCAGGAGGCAGGCCTGGCGGCCCTGCTGAGGACCCCGGGCCGGGCTGCGGGGAGGCTCCCACTCCCCCGGGCTGCGGGAGAGAAGGCTGTCCTCCCCCCCAAGGACCGGGGTCCTGTGCCCGTGGGGGGCGTGGAGACAGAGAGAGACAACTCACCTGGGCCCGGGGACTGGAGTTGCCCAGCACGTAGGAGCGGGCGACCAGGCTGTCCCCGAAGCCGCCACCCCCACTGCCCCCCACACTGCGGAAGCTGCGGGTGACCGTGACGCTGGAGGCAGAGGAGCCAGAGGAGATGGATCCGCCCACCTGGGCGCTGCTGGCCTGCGCCTTATCGGCTGGCTGCCCGCACGTCCCGCACAGCACCGTGCGGGAGCGCAGGTTGTACTCGGCGGGGTCCCCCGAGCCGCTGCAGTGGCTTCCCTGAGGAGGAGACAAGGCTCAGGGGCTCCGGCGCGGACGGCGAGTGCGGGGCTGACCTCACTGCTCAGGCCTGACCCCCAGCTCCGGGGGCTCCCGGCCGCCAGGCAGGAAGGAGGGTTCTGTCCTCCAGGGGCCAGAGGCCCGGCTGGGAGCAGGGGGAGGGGAGGGATGGAGAGGGGGAAGGGTCAGGAAGGCTGGAGGAGGACGAGGAACTGGAGTGTGGCGTGGCCTGTGCCAGCTACTCTGAGCTTAGGAGGGAGCGGAGAGAGCAGCAGGCATGCAAAATCAACCGGAGAGGGTGGGAGGGAGAGAGCACGTTCTGGCCGGAAACCGGGGAAGGAAGGGCAGGCATGCACCAGAAACGGGGGAGAGAGGCAGGGCCGGGAGCCCCGCGTCTGTCCTCCGCCGCCTCCCCAGGAGCCCACGCCTGACCCGCCCCCCGCCCCCTGGGAATGCGCCAGGCGTCAGCGTGCCGCTCCCTTCTCTAACCAGAGGAGGGCGCCCCGACACCCGGCCCCTGGTCCAGGCACAGGGAGGAGAGAAGAAAAGCCAGGGCAGCACGTGAAGTTCCAAAACATTCTTTAATGAAGAGATTTTTGGCATGGGGAGGCCGGCAGGCGGGCCGGCGGGCGGGCTGCCCCGGGCGGGCGGGCGGGGCCTCAGCGGCGGCTGCCACTCACGTGGTGGTGATGGAGCATGTCGTCTCCGTCCTCCTCGTCGTCGTCGTCCACCACGGTCACGGAGCGCACCAGCTTGCGCATGGCCACCTCCTGCGGGGCACGCGGGGGGCCAGGCCAGCGTGAGGGGCGGGGCGGGGTGCGGGGCACCCACCCCCAGGGACCACCCAAGAGGCTTTCCTGTGCTCTGTCTGCCCTTGGTCCAGCCTGCTGCCTACTTGTCTCTCCCACCACCCTCTGGAGGCGGGGGAGGGGGGCGCCGGGAGGACAGGGGGAGGGGAGCTGGAGCTAAGGGACTGGTTTCTACCCCCGAGATACACTGTCCAGCTGTCTGGGCAGGAAGGTGGTTCTGTGCCTTTCACAATCCTCCCCGTCTAACTCCCACCACGCAGGCTGATGGAGGGGCCTCTTTTGGTTCGCCCCCTGGGGGAGCGTTGAGGGCCTCAGAGAGAGAGGGGGCCCTGAATTGGCTTCCTGGCTTGGGGGCCGAGGGCTCTCAACTGTCCTGGGGCGCCCCCCGGAGTGTGGGCACGGGGGAGCGGGCACAGGACGGGCACAGGACGCGGGCGGCCCCCGGAGTGTGGGCACGGGGGAGCGGGCACAGGACGGGCACAGGACGCGGGCGCCCCCCGGAGTGTGGGCACGGGGGAGCGGGCACAGGACGGGCACCCCCGGAGTGTGGGCACGGGGGAGCGGGCACAGGACGGGCACAGGACGCGGGCGGCCCCCGGAGTGTGGGCACGGGGGAGCGGGCACAGGACGGGCACAGGACTCGGGCGCCCCCCGGAGTGTGGGCACGGGGGAGCGGGCACAGGACGCGGCCCCAGCGCGCTCACCTCGCCGTTGGAGTTGATGAGCGCGGTGCGCAGGCTGTTCCCGCAGCCCCAGGTGCTCTGCGCCTTCCACACCAGGTCGGTCGGGGGGCTGTGGGTGGCCCCGGCGCCGGCGGCCCAGATCTGCAGGGAGAGAACCGGAGAAGGGCGCTCACTCCAGGCCCCCCCGCCCCCCCGAGGCCGCCGGTCCCCGTCCCCGGGTCCACGCAGCCCGCCACTCACCGTCACCACCTGCCCGGCCTTCAGGGTGAACTTGGGCGGGAAGCGGTAGGACAGCAGGGGGTCATCTCCGTTCTGGCGCTTGATCTGCCAGTTGCCCATGGACTGGTCCTGCCGGGAGGGGAGGGAACAGGAAGGTGGAGGGTGCTGCCCGGGCTCCTGGATTCGAATCGCTCAGGGCCCAGCCGGGCACGCGTGGGGGCCTCTCCCTCCGCCCCCGCCTCCGCCCCTCTCCAGGGTCTAGAACCAGTGTGTGGGGGAGATACACACACACTTCCTGGGTCTGCCTCTCTCCACCCTTCACCCCTTCACCTTTCTTTCTTTTAAATATATTTTATTGATTTTTTTACAGAGAGGAAGAGAGAGGGATAGAGAGTTAGAAACACGGATGAGAGAGAAACATCGACCAGCTGCCTCCTGCACACTCCCTACCGGGGATGTGCCCGCAACCACGGGGCATGCCCCTGACCGGAACGGAACCTGGGACCCTTGAGTCCGCAGGCCGGCGCCCTATCCACGGAGCCGCACCGGCCAGGGCCGCTTCGCCCCTCCGCACCCATCACCCCCGGCTCCGCCCCTCCGCACCCCATCACCCCCGGCTCCGCCCCTCCGCGCCCCTCACCCCCGGCTCCGCCCCTCCGCGCCCCTCACCCCCGGCTTCGCCCCTCCGCGCCCATCACCCCCGGCTTCGCCCCTCCGCGCCCCATCACCCCCGGCTCCGCCCCTCCGCGCCCCTCACCCCCGGCTTCGCCCCTCCGCCCCCCCCCCCCCCCCCCACCCCCCCCCCCCCCCCGCTTCGCCCCTCCGCCCCCTCCCCCCCCCCCCCCCCCCCTGCACCCCATCACCCCCGGCTCCGCCCCTCGGCGCCCCTCACCCCGGCCGGGCGCCCACCTCGTTGGACTTGTTGCGCAGCCGCACGAACTTGCCCTCCTCGTCCACCTCCTCCACGGCCACGCGGCCGCTGGTGCGGGCGTGCTGCGAGAAGCTGCTGCGGCTCTCGGCGGCCTCCAGCTTGCGCTTCTTGGTGATGCTGCCGCCCCCGCCGCCGCCGCCGCCGCTGCCGCCATGGGCCTGGGAGGACGAGTGCGAGGCGGCGCGGCCGCGGCTGCGCTGCGAGGTGGGGCTGGGGGACAGGCGGAGCCTGGGCGGGGGGTGGGGGAGACAGAGGTCAAGGCCGGCCACAGGCCAGAGCGGCCACAGCACCTCCCGCCGCCGCCGCCTGCCCAGCCCACCTCTCCTCCTCGCCCTCCAGCAGCTTGCGGTAGGCGTGGATCTCCATGTCCAGCGCCAGCTTGATGTCCAGCAGCTCCTGGTACTCGTCCAGCTGCTGCTGCATCCTCGCCCGCATGTCCGCCATCTCCCGCTCCTTCTCGGCCAGCAGCCGGCGGCTGGTGTCCCGTTCGCGGGACAGCTGGTCCTCCAGGTCCCGCAGCTTCGCTTCCTTGGCTGCCAGCTGGGTGAGGGAGGCAGGGGCCGGTGAGCGCCCCGGGGCTCCCCCCAGTGTGGACAGGTAAGGGGTGGGGGACACCCAGCCACACGCCCCGGGAACACCGGGCGCCCAGAAGAGACTCCCGTAGTCTCTAACGTGGCCTGGGCTGGCGACCCGGGAGCCCTTCCCCGTATCTCGCTGAAACCCCTCATTCTGAGCCCATTTCTTCCGGTCACAAACGGCACAGACCACTATAGTAACACGGATGCCTCTGTTAATCCTCACCGGAGGACATTTCTCCCACTGATTTTTAGAGAGACTGGAAGGGAGGGGGGAGAGAGGAAGAGAAGAAAAGAGAAAGAGGGGAAGAGGGGAAGAGAGAGGGGAAGAGAGAGAAACGCTGATGTGCGAGAGACACGTGGATTTGCTGCCTCCCACACGCACCCGTACGGGGCTGGGGATCGAAACGCAGGCATGAGCCCTCTACCGGGGATCGAACCCGAGACCCTCCGGTGCACGGGCCGACGCTCTCACCACCGAGAGCACCAGCCGGAGGGATATCTCAGGCGGTCCCCGTTTTCAGTGGGAACGAGGCTCTGAGAAACGGAGGTCATACAGGTGAGAGGAGAGGCGGTCCGGGAACAGCAAGCAGGTCATCCAACTGCAAAGCCTGTGCCCTTTCTCAGCCTGTGGTCCGGGGAGCGTGCTCTGTGCCTCCCTCACCGCCCGCTCCTCAGGAAGCACCGGGACGGCCGCGGGCGGGCGGGCGGGCGGGCTCACCTGCTTCTGCAGCTGGCTGAGCTGGGCCGAGAGGCTGTCGATGCGGATGCGGGACTGCTGCAGCTCCTCGTGCACCGCCCCCATCAGGCTGCTGTTCCTCTCGGCGGACTGCCGGGCATTGTCCAGCTGGAGGGGAGGCCGGGGGTGAGGGCGGCAGGGGTGGGAGGGGGGGAGGGAGAGAGGACCCAGGCACCCTGAGCCCCTCCCCGCCCCTCCATCCGCCCGCTCTCCGCGGGACGTCCCGGGGCGGGCAGGGCGGAGGCAGCACCTTGGCAGAGTAGGTCTTCTCCAGGTCCTTCTTGTACTGCTCCACCTGGTCCTCATGCTGGGCCCGCAGCTCCTGCAGGGCGTCCGACAGCCGGCTCTCAAACTCCCGCTGCTTCCCGTTGTCGATCTCCACCAGCCGGGTCTCGTGGCGGCGCTTGGTCTCACGCAGCTCCTGCAGGGTGAGACGCCGAAATCAAAGTGAGAATGAGGTCCTTAGAGGCTACGGCCCCCCAATTCTAACCCGGAGAGTCACTGTCAGCCCCTCTTTAACCTGGAGCTGGGTGATGGCCCCCCCGCCCCCCCACTAGTGCCAGGGAGGCCGGCAGGTGGGCTCCGCACCCAGTGGCCCCTCAGGCCCCGCTCCGGTGTCCGTCCCGCCCGCCTGGTCCCGCCCGCGGGCGCGGTGCCCACCTCGCTGTAGATGTTCTTCTGGAAGTCCAGCTCCTCCTTCAGCGTCTGCAGCCTGTTCTCCGCATCCACCCGCCGCAGCATCTCATCCTGGAGCTGCTTCTTGGCCTCCCCCAGGGCGGCCTCCAGCTGCGGGAAGGGGCAGATGTCAGGGAGAGGGGTCACAGCACATTAGGGCCGGAAGGAGGCCGGGGAGTGGGCTGTTTGTCCCCAGGGCATCCATCCCTCTGTGTGTGTGTGTGTGTGTGTGTGTGTGTGAGACAGGCCCCAGGGAGGGAGGGAGAGCCGGGAAGGCCCACGGAGGTGAGGGTATCTCCTCACTCGGAGCAACGACTCCGGGCAGGAACTTGATAAGAAATAAGGGATAGCAACTGCCCCCTCTGGCATAACACAGTGTAGCTGTAAAAGCAGTCTGTCCCAAATCTTTAGGGAGCAGGAGTGGAGGAAGCAAAGTGGCAGAGGAGGGTCTGAGGACCGGTGAGTGGGGCCTGGGGAGGGACACTGGGGGGCAGAGAAGAGCCTGTGCAGAGGCAGGGAGGTAAGAAGGCACATGTGAACTTTGGGGTCTTCAGGAGGTCAGGGGGTCAGGGCGGAGTGATGGAGAGGTGGCGGGGCTGGCAGGGTGAGCAGGGAAGCATCTTTGTTAGTTTTTTAAAAATATATTTTATTGATTTTTTTACAGAGAGGAGGAGAGAGGGATAGAGAGCTAGAAACGTCGATGAGAGAGAAACATTGACCAGCTGCCTCTTGCACACCCCCTACCGGGGATGTGCCTGCAACCAATGTACATGCCCTTGACCGGAATCGAACCTGGGACCTTTCAGTCCACAGACCGACGCTCTACCACTGAGCCAAACCGGTTTCGGCTTTGTTAGTTTTTTTAAAATTTATTTTATTGATTTTTTTAGAGAGGAAGAGAGAGTTAGAAACATTGATGAGAGAGAAACATCAATCAGCTGCCTCCTACACACCCCCTCCTGGGAATGTGCCCACAACTAAGGTACATGCCCTTGACCAGAATCGAACCTGGGACCTTTCAGTCCGCAGGCCGACGCTCTGTCCACTCAGCCAAATCAGCTTTGGGATCTTTGTTAGGTTTTCATCTCAGGAAGCGCAGGCTGGCGGGGCAGCTGGGAGGGGCTGGGGGCGGGAGGAGCAGGGCCCGGTCCTGGTTTTGTAATCAGCCAGCACCTCCCCGTCACGCGGGGTGTGCTATGGGGGAAGCGCCCAGGAGGGGAGGCAGGCCAGACAGAATCTTGGCAGCTGGTCTGGGAGATGAGGTTGTGACGCTGACAGGAAGCCAGCTTTTAAAATAGGTTCCTGGACAGTGACGTGAGAGATTAGAGGATGAACCAGACAGCAGTGTTTTGAAAGCAAAGGCCAGCCCTGGTGGATAGCTCTGTCAGTCAGAGCTCCGTTCAGGTACACCGAGGCTCAGTCCCTCGTCAAGACACAACAAGAAACGACAAGGGAATGCATAAATAAGCGGAACAACACATCCATGATTCTCTCTCTCCCTCAAATCAACAAATAAAATTTTTAAAAAGAAAAGAAAGTAGCCCTAGCTGGTTTGGCTCAGTGGATAGAGCGTTGGCCTTCGGACTGAAGGGTCCTGAGTTCGATTCTGGTCAAGGGCACATGCCTGGGTTTTGGGCTCAATACCAGTAGGGGGCGTACAGGAGGCAGCTGATGGATGATTCTCTCTCATCGTTGATGTTTCTAGCTCTTTCCCTCTCCCTTCCTTCCTGAAATCAATAAAAATATATTTAAAAATAAACTAATGATTAAAATTCTGCGGCACACCAAAAAAAATCTCATAAAAAAATAAAAAGAGCTGAAACCGGCGTGGCCCAGTGGATAGAGCGTCAGCCTGCAGACTGAAAGGTCCTAGGTTCGATTCCGGTCAAGGGCATGTGCCTTGGTTGCAGGGGTGTGCAAGAGGCAGCTGTTCGATGATTCTCACTATCTATCCCTCTCTCTTCCTCTCTGTAAAAAATCAATAAAAATATATTAATAAAATAAAATAAAATAAAAAATAAAAAAAGAAGGTAAAGACCACCATATATATATATATGCTAGTCATGAAGAACATGTGTCCTATGTGTGATGAACATCAGCTCCCGACTGTGGGTTCTGTGGAGGGTCTACACACCGCTCCTGTCCCCAAGAGAGGCCGCAGCTCTTTATCAGAAGGCCAGACCAGCCGAAGCCAGTTTGGCTCAGTGGTAGAGCGTCGGTCTGTGGACTGAAAGGTCCCAGGTTCGATTCCGGGCAAGGGCATATACGTTGGTTGCGGGCACATCCCCGGTAGGGGGTGTGCAAGAGGCAACTGGCCAATGTTTCTCTCTCATCGACGTTTCTAGCTCTCTATCTCTCTCCCTTCCTCTCTGTAAAAAAAAAAAAAAAATCAGCCGGGACCGGTTTGGCTCAATCGATAGAGCGTCGGCTTGGTGACTGAAGGGTCCCGGGTTCGATTCCGGTCAAGGGCATGTACCTTGGTTGCGGGCATATCCTCAGTAGGGGGTGTGCAAGAGGCAGCTGATCGATGACTCTCTCTCATCGATGTTTCTAACTCTCTATCTCTTTCCCTTCCTCTCTGTATAAAAATCAATAAAATATATTTTTTTAAAAAATCAATAAAATATATTAAAAAAAAAAAAAAGAAGGCCAGACCAGGAGCAGGAGGAAGTCCAAGGCCAAGCACAGCTCATCTTAATGTTAAACGGGAATGCTTGTGGAATATTTTACATTCACTCCGCTAGATGCCATGGGCAGCACAGAGAGGAAATGGGGTCCGGATGGGCTGAAATGGTGCTGGGACAGGTGCGTGGCTCTGAGGCTGGGGCGGGGGAGCTCAGGCACCTCCAGAGAGCCACCGGGAGAGGGGAATGAGCGTGCATTCGTTTGGGGCCCGGGGGTCACGGGCCGGCCCGGCGCGGGTCTCACCTTGGCCACCTGCCCCCGCAGGTCGTGCAGCTCGCTCTCCACCGTGCGCTTCTCGCTGAGCGCCGTGCTCAGCGCGGCCTCCTTGGAGTTGAGCAGAGCCTCCAGGTCCTTGAGGCGGGCCTGGGCGGCCAACAGGTCTCCCTCCTTTTTGGTGTTGCTGGAGAAGCAAGGAAGAAAGAGTTTAAGGGGAGGAGTCGGTGTCCCTAGAGAGAGCCAGGTTCCCTAGAGAGATTGAGAGAGAGAGAGAGAGAGAGAGAGAAGGTCACTTCCCCAGAGGTCAGCTGTGGGGCCTGGCTCTGCTATCCCTCCCATTGCCAGCAGAGGGCACCCTGGGATTTGGTTTGTTGGCATCTGCCTGCCTGTGAGGCTGGACTCCCACTTCCTCCAAAGTCCCCCAAACCCCGCTCCTGCTTCTCCACCCTTCCCATGACTCAGGGCTCAGGAACGTGCCTGGGGCCAAGGCAAAGCTGGATCCTGTGAGATGAATGCATATGCTTTTCCCTCTCTCCCCTCCTTCCCAAAGAAACAGGGCCACCTTTGTCTCTCACCCCTTCCCACACTGGGGCCTTAACCTCTCCTCCCCGACTCCGCCCGCCTTTCATCCAGCCAAGCCCCCACCTCCACCCCCACCCCTAGACTCCCAGCCCTGAGGTCTGTGCATCCCTCGTGGTGCTCAGTTTGGGCCCTGAAGGTGTGAGTCACCCCCCTCTAGTCCCTGTGACACTCTGGGGACTGCGCGGTACCCCTGGGTAGAACTCAGGGAGGCTTGGGGTGAGGACAACCAGGCGAGGTATGAACCCTTCCTTCTCTTTCTCAGACTCAGTCTGGGTCCCGTGATCTGGGCAGAGCACGAGGCTCCCAGCCTCCCTCCTGGGCCTCCTATGTACAGACCATGAGCCTCAGCATCTGGCTCCAGACATGACCTCCCCGTTCCTCAAGGCAGGGAAAGCTCCAGCTAGAACCGGGCCAACAGGCGGCCTCTGTCCCCCGCTCCCCTTTCTGGGCCCCTGGTTATTTCTGCTGGATGGTGAACTGGAAAAATAGAGGGGTCCTATGTTCTTAAAACAAAACAAAATAAAAACCCCTGGGGGATCCAAGGAGTCTCCAGATGTCCTAGTCCTTTCACGATGTCTGGTGACAGAAAGGGTTCAGGCCCAGGGGGTGGGGGAGGGCCCAGGGCCCGCCCCGGCTGCCATCTGTAACCCATCAGGCCTTCAGCACAAACCCACCGGGGCAGATGGAAAAAAAGAAAACCGAACGAAGGCAGGGGGAAAATATTCCGTCCTGGAAAGGGGGAGAGCGGCCCCTGCCAACATTCTTCTCCCACCAGAAAAGTGCCAACTCTGCCCCAGTTCGAGGGGAGGCAGGCGGGAGAGGCCGGACTGGAGGCCGCGCTGGAGGCAGAGGCCACGACCAGCCAAGACCCAGGCAGCGCTCTGCCACCTTCGCAGATCCCAGCAGGAGTCACTTCCCCTCCACCGGCTCCCCTGGGAGGGCGGGGGAGTCCAGACGGCCCGGGAAGGATGTGAGGCCCCCCCCTGCCCCCCTCCGTAGGCATGCTTGCTCCTGTCAGACCTCTGGCCACACCTCACTCTCTAATGCCCCGCGTCTGTGTCCTGTGAAAGGAGGCCCTCCCAGAACCAAGGAGGTCTCCTCCTCCTCTTCCTCCTCCTTCTCCTCCTCCTCCTCCTCCTCCTCCTCCTCCTCCTCTTCCAGCTCGGCCCGAAAAGCTAAAAATAAAGTCAAAACCCAGCTCAGGTTTTGGCCGCCATCCGGCCCAGCCCCTGGCTGGGAGCTCAGCCCCAACTTTCCATGACTTCAGAACTTTTCCGAAGCGAAGCCGAGGCAGTTGCAGGGGGAGGAGGGAGCGGGCAGAGAAGCCGCTGGTGAAGAGAAGACGCGGCAGACGCATTCCGAGGGCCTTGACCCGACTCCAGGGCGGGCCAGGGCTTCCCAGAAGCGGCCTCTCTCCCCTGCTGGCCGGGCCGGGAGCTCACCGGGTGCAGAGAACTCAGGAGGAGTTTCGAGTGGGTTCTGCTCAGCCCTCTCCTTTTACAGAAAGGGAAACTGGGGCACAGAGGAGGAGGGCCAAGGCCCAGGGTCAGGCACTGCAAGCCCCAAAGCCACAGCCGGGACGGGTCCAGGAGGGCTCCCCTCGCTGCTTCCTAAGCCCTGGGCCCGGCGGGAGGGGAGGGCTCCGCCCGGCCGGCCGGCCTGAGCTGGGGACGCAGGAAAGAGCGATGCCTGCAGGAGGCACCCCAACAAGGGCATCTCTTCCTGGTCCTGCTCCCTCACCTCAGACCCCGGAGGCACAGCTCCAGCTCCCCCGGGCAATGCCCTGCCTGTGCAGCCCTGACCCAGGAAGCAGAGTGTGGAGCCCTGGCAGCGTACGGGTGACCGGCGGCGGCGAGCATCTTCCCTCCGGTCTAACCCTCTCCTCCTGCCGCTCCCAAAGGCTGTGTGTGTGAGCAGCGGTTATCGCCACGATAGCATCAGAGCAGCAAACACAGATCGAGCCGGTCATGTACCCGGCGCTGCTCTGAATGGCTCCCCCCGTCTTCACCCCGTCTTCCCACAGCATGGCCTGGGCCCGGGGCAGGGCACGGACGATGCTATCACGAGGAGGAAACTGAGGCCCGGGGAGCCGAGTTCGCGGCTGGTGGCTGTGCTGCTTCAGCGCCTGCCGTAACATAGAGGATCACCCGCGCCGGTGCCACGAAGGACCGGGCCACGCCCTGCGGAGGAGGAGAACCGGGAGCCGAGGGGGAAACGAGGAAGGGCCCCTGCGGTTTCCTCAGCCGCCCGCCCAGGGAGCCCCCAGCGGGGGGAGAAGCCACTATCACTCACAGCTCATGACTCAGCCGGGAGCTCTGCGGTGAGGAGCCGCACGCACGCCCGCCGGCCCCCACAGCATGTCCCAGCTCGCTGGGGTCTTCAGGTCCGGCCCAGACCCCAGACAGACCCTGGCCGGGGACTGGGCCCTAGAGCAGCGGAGCCGCCGGTGCTGGCGCCCCCTGGGGTTGGCAGGGGGAGAACGGGCACGTGCTGTCCCACGTCGGCTGGCAGGGGGACAGGGCGGGGCAGGGGAGGGAGCTGGGAAGGGTGGGAACCAGGGGCTGCGCACTGACTCATCCCCAGCAGACAATGCCCGGGCAGGGGTCGGGAAATCCTCTAGTGCTCACAGGGGAGAGACCCTGGCTCTGCCCGTGTCCTGCCCCGGCCCCATGCCATGCCAGGACAGGGACGACGCTCTCCCTCACATCCGCCGGGTCCCCGAGCACAGGAGTGGCCCCATCCCAGGGGCCTCGTGAGGCGAGAAGGGCTGGGCCGCCTGCTGCCGACTCTTCCCACAGCTGGCAGATCTGAGCTGGGGGGGGGGGGGGCGGAGCAGGGAGGGGCAGGGGAGCGGGAGGAAGAGCACGAGGCAGAAAGAGAGCCCGGAGCGAATCAGCTGGCCCGGCCCAGGGCTTGGGGGCCATGAGGCCGAGGCCTGGCCAGGCTCTGGGGCTGCTTCTGGGGAAGAACGGAGCCGGCAGAGCTAAGGGGCTGGGTGGGCACGGGGCCCGGCGTGACCCACCCGCTGAGTCACCCGCTGCAGCAGAGCTCGGGTGCCAGATATGGAAGCCGGGGCCTGCCTGCCGCGGGCCTGTTTGGGCCTGGTTGCCGGGAGCAACGTGCTAGGGCCCCGAGGGAGGCCCCCATTTCCTCCCCTGGGCCGAGGGGAGCAGAGACAAGGGCTGGGACTAAAATAAGAACGGGGCGCACCCACCCCACGCCCCTGCAGGCCCCACCTCAGCCCCTCAGCCTCACCAGCCAATGGAGTTCCCCATGACTGAAGGGAGACCCTGGAGAAGCGGGGAGAGGAGAGGCAGGGTAGGGGGCATTTCCTGTCTCTCAGGAGAGAGCGCCCCCCTGTGGATGGGCAGGGCGTGCTGGCCCTCCTGGCTCAGGAACAGCTCTCTCCTGCCCTCCCAGGTGTCTAAACCCGTGGCCACGCTGTCTTGTGCCCAGTGATGGGATGGGGCAGCTCCTGGGGCCACCCCAGCTATCCCTCCCACTGCACATACCCCCTCCCTCCCTCCGCCTGTGTCCATCCAAATCCCGCCCCAACCTGGAGCCCGCCTCAGCCCTGCCAGCCCCCCCAACGCCCCCATTCTCTTCCCAAACGGGTTCAGCTGCTGTTTTACCTGCTGATTTACTCTCTTTCCACTCACACTGCATCTCGGGGGCTTTTTCCACATGCCCCCGGGCGCCCTGACACTAGGGGGTTCCTACATTTGCTCAGGGCTTCTAGCAGGACTTCCTCCCGGGCCAGCTCCTGCGCTCTGACAGACGGGGAAACGGAGACCTAGAAAGGGGGCGGCTCGGACACCAAGAACCCGTCTGTCCTCCCGGCCCCCTGAGGACACTCCCAGCGGACAGCGGAGCACAGACCACGGCGTGGTGCGCGCAGGGGGCGGGGGCACGGAGACGCCGGAGGAAAGCAGACAGAGGCCCAGTGAGGCCGCCGCCCGCGTCCGCCGCCCGCGGTGGGCAAAGCCACGAGCGCGCCTCCTCCCTCCAGAGGGAACCACCGCCGGAGGCTTCGCGGCCGGCCCGCGGGTCTGGCCTCGCCGTCGGGGAACCGCAGGGTGTGGGGAACGGGGACATCTGGCTTCCCCCCTCCGGGGAGGGGGCACCGAGGGGAAGGTGTTCCCTCAAACCCCGCCCTGTGGGCTCCCGATGTCTTTCACGCCCGGAGGAGCATATGGCAGCCCCCCAGGCGGCCCCCCCCCCTCCAGACCCCCCACCCGGGCTCAGGCACCCACAGCAGGCACCGCTCCGCTCCCACATGCCTCTCCCTTGGGTGTCACCCCGCCACACATGCTCGGTGTCTGAGGCCCATCAGATCTCCCTCCAGAGCCGCCAGGCTCAGCTGTGCTGCCCCAGACAAAGCTGGCTCTTCATTCCGGAGGGAGGGCTGCGGCGAGGGGAGCAGCGCCGGGAGGCCTGCTGACATGTTCAGGCACTGGGCCTGGCCGGGGGCCCAGCCTGAGTCACAGCTGCTGAGGATACCAACGTGGCAGGCCCTGTACCGAGCGAGAGGAGCCGCCGCCCGGGCGGGCGCGGGGCCTGGGCAGCGGGGGGCTGGCCTCCTGACCTGCCGCTCCCGCCCGGTCCCCGGCCCACCGCCTTTCCTTCTCCCGGCCTCTCTCTATGGCAGCCATCCCTGTGCTGCCACAGGGCGAGGTCTGGGCACAGACGAGAAGTGGGGGCACGGAGGGAGGAGGGATGGCCTAGAAGAGACAGAACATCTTGGGGAGTGGGAGGCAGGGAGGGAGGCCACGGGGACAGCGAGGAGATAGATGCCCACGAGAAGGTGCCCGAGCAGCCCCTTCTTAGGACAGACTGACCTCCCATCCGCCTTGGCCAGTGTGGCTCAGTGGGTGGGAGCATTGTCCAGTATACGGAAAGGTCGCTGGTCCGATGCCTGTCAGGGCACACACCAAGGTTGGGGTTGAATCTCTGGTTGGGGCACACAGGGGAGGCAACAGGTCACTACGTTTCTCACACTGATGTTTCTGTCTCCCTCCCTCTATCTCTCTCTCTATCAAAACCAATAAAAACGTGTATCCAGGTAAGGATTCAAAACAAACAAACCCCATCTGGTGGCTCATGGTTCATTAGCCCTGACAATAGTGGGAGGGGTGGGAGCAGCACCCCAAGATGGAGAAAGGAGGTGGGGGCTGGCGCCTTCTGATTTTCCAGATGACCTCACCAAAAAAAAAAAAGAAAAGAAAAAGAAAAAGGTGAGGCGGACCTAGGAGTTCTGGTCACACTGCATTCCAGCTGGGCCCGGGGAGCTGCAGCTCTCTCCCCAGCCAGCAGAGGGAGGCAGCGGGAGCGCTCGGGGAGGAAGGGGCCTTGGCAATCCCAAACTGCGTCCTCTCCCCTGCCCAGAACCGGCCCCGCAAAGTGAGGGGTCTCTGGCTCCCCTGAGCCAGCCTGAGAAGAACCCATCGGTCCCATTCCCTCCCCGTGTCTCCCATCAGATTCAGAATCATCCCTCTCAGCAAAAACGCCCGTGGTTGTTCTCAAAACAGGCTCGCCCTCAGCCTTCCCTCCGGCTGGAGAAGCTCAGGGTCTCCTCCCCACTTGCCGCTCTGCCCTCTGCTGTGACTCAGCTCCGCTGCTGCCTGCTGGCGGGATCCCAGCCAGAAGTATTCCTGGCCCCACGGGCGGGACTCAGGCTGGCTCTCCCACTAAGGGCCGGGAGCACCCTCCAGCCCCGTCTCCCTCCCAAACTGTACCTTCCCTCGTGAGGGACTGTTTAGGGCCGAGGCCTCACAGCCCAGCCTCCGGGTAAGGGAGCCAAACATGGGGACGGGAAGGGCAGCAGGTGGGCTTCTCAAGGTCACCTTGCCCCTCCCTCCAGCTCTGGACACACAAGGTCCAACCCGGGTCCGCTCTGAGGTAACAGCCCTGCCTTTCTTTCCCTGGGCCTCCCCGCTCCCTCCCTCCTACCCCCAACACACGTCAACGGGACTCCCTCTCCTTCTACCCGAGACGGCCCCTCCCACTGTCCCGGAGGGGAGCAGCGCTGAAAACCAAGTGTCCCCTCCCACTCGCGAGAAAGACAAAGCGTAGGCCGAGAGCGCAATGTCATCCTTCACACGTTTTCTTCGGGAAGACAGAGGCCCGTATTTTTAATCCCGCAGATCGCAGGGAATATCTCTACGGAGACTAGCACTGGCCATTCATGATACTTGACTTTACTATTTACAGCGTGGTGTTTGGAAGGCTGTTTGCTCACGCTGTGGGTCATGTACGACTGTGAAACCTGAGGGATCCCGGAGACCTGCCCTCGGCCCTCTCCTGTATAGCTGAGGAAATCCAGAGGAGGGAGGTGACCCGCTCAAGGGCACAGCGCACTGAGTGGCAGGGCTGAGCCTAGGACTAAGGACACCAAGGGCCAGGGCTGCTCCAGCCCCCTCACACGACTTTGCCGGTGGAACCCCGTGCCTCCTGTGAAGAAGGGCTGAGACTGCACCCTCCCCAGAGTCAGCGCCAAGAACGTTCGCGCTCGGCCCGTGTCACCTGCAGGACAAAGGGGGCGAGGCGGTAGGAACTGGATAGGCTGTTCAGTGTGTGGGCCTCTGAGCCAGGCCCGACCTTGGCCGCTGCAGCTGCTAGAGGTGGTGAGGGGCTGGGGGGCGGGGGGTGAGGGGAGGAAGCGGAGGGCACAGTTGGTAGGTGTGGGCTTCCCCTGCCAGTTGTCCCCACAGCTGTCTCTGGCTTCAGCCCTGACACTGAGCTGCTGAGACACGGGGGGTGGGACTGGGAGTGGGGGCAACGGGCACGTCCCAAACAAGAGCAAGTGTCAGGCTCCTGAAGGCCGGGGCAAGTGGCAGCTGAAGGCATCGATTGTGGGAAGGCCATCGGGGGCCCTGGTAGGAATTACTGTCTCTCGTTTCTCCTGGGCTCAAATACTGCTCAACCCCAGGGTTTAGCTGTACCTCCTTCTTTTCCTTTGAATGTGTACGGGGGAGAGGGGCAGAGATAATATCAGGAGGCTCCCTCAAGTGAGGACGGGGGCCCAGGTGTACCCAAAGGCCTCCATGGAAGGGCACATCCTGCCCGGCCATTGTGGCTCAGTGGTTGAGCATCATCTTATGAACCAGGAGGTCACGGGCACATGCCCGGGTTGGTTGTGGGCTTGATCTCCAGTGGGAGGCATGCAGGAAGCAGCTGATCAATGATTCTCTCCCATCACTGATGTTTCTATTTCTCTCTTCCTTTCTGATATATATCTTTTTTTTTAAGGGCATATCCTTCCTCAGCTTCAGGTAGACAATTCCCATGACAAGTCCCCAAATAGAAATCATTAGCCTCCTGATCCGTGGCCTGGCAAGGTCGGTCCTGGATCATTCAGGCTGGGGCAAAGGCTGTTATTAAGTGTTAACAGGCTCTGACATAAGGGAACCAAGATGGCGGCATAGGCAAATGCCACCTCCCACAACCATAAAATTACAGCTAAAATACAGAACAACCATCATTCAGAACCGCCTGAAATCTGGCTGAATGGAAGTCCTACAAATAGAAAAGTAAAGATGAAAGCACACGGATACTGGAACTTTGCAGACCAGAAGGGAATGGCAAGAAATATTCAAAGTGATGAATAGCAAGGGCCTACAACCAAGATTGCTCTACCCAGCAAAGCTATCTATCGTTTAGAATTGAAAGTCAGATAAAGAGCTTCACAGATAAGAAAAAGCTAAGGAGTTCATCACCAATAACCTAGTACTACATGAAATGTTGAAAGATGTTCTTTAAGAAGAGGAAGAAGAAAGAAGAAGAAAAAATATGAACAATAAAATGGCAATAAATACATATCTATCAACAGTTGAATCTAAAAATAAAAATAAATGGACAAGAAATCCAATGAACAAAATAAACTGATGTATAAAATAGAATCGGAGGCATGAAAACGTGGAACAGACTGACGAATCTCAGAGGGAAGGGGGGTTGGGTGCTGAGAAGAGATTAACCAAAGACCTTATATACACGTACGCATTACCTATGGACACACAGACAATAGGATGGTGAAGGCCTGGGTGGAGCGGGAGGGAGCCGGGCGGAGGGGGACTATGGAGGGAGAGGGATACCTATAATACTCTCAATAAAGTGCTAACAGGCTCTGGCAGAATAGCAGAGGATTGAGGGCCCAGAGCAAAATCTCCAGACTCCGTCCCATTCCCCTCTCCTGACCCTCCACCCTGTCCCCTAAGCTAGAGGAGTGAGGTTGAATGGTGTGATCACTCAACTATCAGTCAGACCTGGGCTTGTGCTCACGCTCTAACGTGTCCCTCCCCTGCTGTGCGACACGGAGCCTTTCCGGCCTTTGCTATTCTTGTCCTGAGGAGAGAGCTCTGGTGACCATGAGCCCACACCTCCCTGCCTGTCCCCACTGAGGTGGGCAATCCAGGAAGTTGTCGGGTGCACAGGCTTCGTCCGGATGGAAGCAGCACTTCTGCTTTGTGGGCCCGGGATATCCCCACGTCTGACTCAGCCTTCCTCCTCTAGTTCCGCTTGGGAAGGCACAGACCGCCGCACTGTCCTGCAAACTGCGGCTCAGAACTCTGGAACCACACTGTCTGCCCGGAGCCCTGGTTCCAGACCGCCACCGGAGGCCCCGAGGAAGAAGGCAGGAAGGGACCCCAGGAGGTTGTGGGGAGTAGGGAGCAGGAGGTTGGGATGGAGAGGCAGACATTCAGGCCCCCATCCCTCCCTTGAAGACATCTGCGTCTCCACCACCCGGTCTCCTGCTGTCTCTCGTAAAGCCACCGGGGTGGGAGGGAGGGGGGGCAGCATATGAGTCATCCACCCAGCTGTCCCGCCTAGGGTGGGGCCCCGCTCCCGGTCTGGACCACAGGCAGGCCTTCCCTGGTGCTTCCAATTTCCTTCTCCCTGGACTCAGGCTCCAGAAGAGAAGAACTCTGGTGACCATGAGCTCTCTCTGTGTGCATGTGTGTTGGAGGGGAGGAGAGGAGAGTTTCTGCTTGGAGCCCATAACCCAACTCAACCAGAGAGCCTCCGACGCCTGGGGGTGAGCCCGGGATCTTACAGGAGGCTCTGCATCCCAGCCCAAAGCCGACCCTGAACTCTGAGCTCTCGTTAAACATTAAACCAGGCAATACCATCTCTGTAGGCTCTGGTGGCAGCGGTCAGGACAATGCCTTTCCTCCTCGCCCAAATCTTCACGGACGCTTCTCTACCTCACCCTGAGAGCTGCAGACGCAAAAGGGAGCAACACCTCCTCCCGCTGGGGACATAGGAGGGGACTGTCCCCCCATTCTGAGCCCCCTTTGTCTCCACCCCGCTGTCCATCAGCCTGGGATCCAGATGTGCAAATCCACCCCCCTTTCCCGGAAGCCCAGGCGGGATCCGTGGGCGAGAAGAGAGTCAGGTGGCTAAATATAACAAGCACACACACCACCCCCACCCTGCCCCACGTGTGCACACCTCCCGCTGGCGGCCCGGCCGGGCAGCTGCCGCAGGAGGCAGAGGAAGCAGCCTGGGTTAGCATGAATCCTCCTGTCCCGCTTCCCCCTCAGCATCCACCCCAGAAGAAGGCCTGCAGACATGCCCTTCGCAGGGGTTTGCCACGGGGGCTGTGGTGGTGGCGTGGACGGACACCAGCATTCTCCAGGGCCCCCGTCTCTCCTGCCAACGGCAGCGGTAGGCAAACTCATTCGTCCGCAGAGCCAAATGCCAACAGGACAGCGATTGAAATTTCTTTGGAGAGCCACATGTTTTACACTTAAACTTCTCCTGACGCCACTTCTTCAACATAGACCCGCCCCGGCCGTGGCATTTTGTGGAAGGGCCACACTCAAGGGGCCAAAGAGCCGCATATGGCCCGCGAGCCGCAGTTTGCCGACCACGGTGCTAACTAAACAGTTCAAATCTCTAGTGAAAACAAAACAAAACAAAAACAACAACCAGGAGGGATCCCTTTCCACAGAAATAAGACTCAGCCTCTCTCTCCACACAACTCCCATCTGCTCTTCACAAGAGGATGAGTCTGCCGTCCCCACCATACCTGGGACTGGGGCTAGTAAAATGGCGGGAAGAATACAGAATGAGAAGAGATTAAAGAGCAAGAGTTTGGAGACGATGCGAAGAGAGAGAAGGAGGGGACCTCACACCATAGTCCCCCCCGGCTCTAAGCACAGGGATCTTCAAGAGCCTTTAGAGCTCTCTTTCCCTCTCTTTTTAAGTTTTTATAGAGAGAAAGGAAGGGAGAGGAAGAGGAAAGAGAAACATCAATGTGATCGCAAAACATGGGTCAGCTGCCTCCTGCACTTGGCCTCCTGGGGACAGAGCTGTGCCCTGACCTGGAATCTAACCGGCAACCTTCGGCGCACAGGACACCGCCCAGCCACGTGAGTCATACTGTCCCGGCTCTTCAGTCCCAGCCTTCAGAGAGAACAGGGCAGAGGGAGGAGGAAACCAAATTCCTGGGGGCTGAAAGCCGGCCTAAACCCTCCAGGTTCCAAAGGCCTTTTGAGAAGAGGGTGGAGCGAAGTGGGGTGGGTGGGGTGGGGCTGGGATGGGTCCGGGTAGGAGTGGCCTGAAGCTCCCAACGGCTGGATTTCAAAAATGTCACTGTATTCCAGCCGCCATGTATTAAGGCAGAGGTCCAAAAAGCCAGCGGCTGCGAGTTCCGGCCAAAGCAAAGACGGCTCGGACCGGCTTGGCTGGGAAAATGAAAGTGGCTCACCTCACCGAGGGAGGCAGAGAGGGACACAGCCCTGAACCAGACCAGACACCGGGCAGAGCGGGCCCTGGGAGGCTGGAGGAGCCATCAGATCTAGGCAGAACACAACTTCCTGGGGTGGAGCCTCTGCCCTCCGCTCGCTCCCTCCCTCCCTCGCATTCCAGGCCAAGCAGGCCGAGGGCTGTGGGAGCTGCAGGGGAGAGCTGCCCGGTGGGCCTGTCAGGGTCCAGGGAAAGTCCCAGACACGCAGGAAGGAAGGTAACTCCCCAGCTCTTAGAAAGAACGCCGGGAGGGGTCAGTGCCCAGAGGGCTACTACCCACATGCCCCAGCAGGGGCAAAAGGGGTCCCTCTGCCTTCGTGACCTCTCCCCAGCACCACTGGACACCTGCCAGCCTGGGAGTTCCGTCGTAATGGTCATCGTGCCTTTGCAGGCCAGTCTGGGCAGACCTGGCGCTGTGCCAAGCCTGCCAAGAAAGTTCTCACAGGCCCCTTTCACCCACTCCCGTGTGCCCCGCGGCGCCCAGACTGCCCAGACGGGGCAGGGCTAGTTCTGCTTTGCTCAAGCCCCTACCCCAGGCTCCAGGCGACTGGAAACATACCCCTGATTGCATTCGGGCCTGCCACCACGTCCCTAACGTGGCCCTGAGGTCCCCACCATTCCTTATATAGGTACCCCACCCTCTCCCAGAGACCCCTCCCTTATCTGTCCCATCCAGGCGACTTCCCTTGGCACTGCCAGGCGCCCGCAGAAGGGGGGGGGGGGACAGTTCGGAGGGAGGAGACTCTGTGGCATCGTTATCAGCCGCCTGGGGCCGGGCAGGGGTGACCAGTCGGCATGGCCCGCGGGCCACCACCTGGGCCCGCCACCGCCACCTGGGCGCACTCACCGCGCTTTGAGCTCCTTGAACTCCTCGCGCACTTTGCTCAGCTCCAGCTGCAGGCGGGCGCGCTCCTTGGCCACCGAGTCGAGGGTCTTGCGGGCATCGCCGAGCTCGGCCTCGTAGGCGGCCTTGATGCCGGACACCTCGCGGCTGACCACCTCCTCGGACTCGGTGATGCGGAGGCGCAGGCCCGCGTTCTCCGTCTCCAGCGAGCGCACGCGGTCGATGTAGACGGCCAGCCGGTCGTTGAGCTCCTGCAGGTCCTCCTTCTCCTGCAGCCGGGTGATGCGGGTGGGCGACAGCGGCGTGGAGCCGGCCTGCGCCCCGCTGCGGGTGGCGCGCCGCTGGGACGGGGTCTCCATGGCCGGCAGGGTGGCAGCGCTGCCCGCGGGGCAGGGGTCCCGGGACGGGCGCGGGCGGAGGGTGGAGGCGGCGGCTCGGGGTCGGAGCGCAGCGGCCGGCGGGCTCCGGCGGCGGCTCGCTCCAGGCGGACGTGGAGAGCCGGCTGGGCGCTGTCAGGCGCGGGGCGCGGGTTGGCTGGAGAGGCGGCGGCGCTCCCGCGGACACTGAGTCACCGGTGCCGGGGCCGAGGCTCTAATAGGTCCTGGGAACGGGGGGAGGAGCCACGCTCTTAAAGGGGCCGTCGCCGTCCCACAGCTGCGGGGGCGGGAGGGGGAAAGGGCCGCCCAGCCTTGGCGGAGTCGCGCCCCGCCCTCCCCCGCGCACCCCACTGTGCCAGGAGCTTGGCTGAAGCTCCCGTCTGGGTTCCTCAACCCTCCTACAGTCTCAGGCCTGAGGGGTAGAGGGCAGAGCCAAGGGTGAGAGTGGGTGGGTGAAGGGCAGTGGGGAGAGGGGAGAAAGTGGGTGTAAAGCAAGGGAGGGCGCCAGGCAGGCAGATCCAGGAAAGAGGGGTGGGGGTGGGGGGAACAGAGGCTGGTGCCCATTGGGGTGACTCACTCTTCTTCCACCACCCGTCCCCCCCCCCATAGTAATAGTGAGTCACCCCTGCCCCCCTCCACACGTGGGCAGTCCATTCAAAGCTGCATCTCAGTATGCCAGGATGGGGTGGGGAAGGAATGCCTAGGCCCTGGGGGGAGTTGGGGGAAGCCAAACAAAGTCCTAGATGCTGAGTTCCTTTTACGCCCTCAGTTCTGGGGTGGGGACCAGGAGTTTGGGGTCCCTCTTTGCCCATTTTCTGCCCCAATTAATCTTCCTTCCAAACCGACCAGTGCAACAAGCCACAACCCCCTCCCCCCCAGAAAAGGCCCAAGTAACCAGCCACAGATCTGCAGAGAAGGCCAAGAATAGGACCCAGGCACTTCCCCCTCCAACCCCAGCCCCCTTCCTCTGGCCGCAAGCAATTGGAAAAAGAGGTTCTTTCCCCCGGCCCCCCGCCCCTTCAGTCCCTTCCCACTGCTAACCCCACCCTGCTAACTGCAGGATCGTACTTATTTTAATGGATAATTTAAAACAGATACCAAAGCTGAGTGCACACTCATCATGTTGCCAGGACACCGGGTCCCAGATTTTTGCGGTTCCCCAAGGGGCCTGCGATGGGGAGAAGGCAGGGAGCTGAACAGCCAAGGCGCTGCCTCCATCTTGGCTGCAGTCAGAATGGGGTCGCGGAGGACAGGGACAGCAGAGCCCCCCACAACCTTGCCAGCAAGGCACTGATCTCTGCACCCCTCTCTGGCCCCGCCTGCGCTGCAGCCGGCTCTGGGGAGGGGCCAGGTCCTCTCACAAAACAGGACCATCCGGGTCCCGGGCTTTCCACCCCAAGCGCTAAGGGACTCCATCCTCTCTTTGATCTCAGTCCTTCCACTCCCTGATCTCAGTCCCCTAACTCTGGCCCTGGCCCCAGCGGCCACCTCCTCTTCTCTAAGAGGTGGAGAGCTGAGGTTCTGGCACCCACGGGTGCCCTCCCCCTGAGAAACCTGGAACATTAAATTACGTTGCTAACTCCTACAGCCCCAGGACATCCGGGTTCCTGTCATAATATGCAAGGGAAGCACACTGGACAGGCCCTCCCGTTCTGGGTTCCGGAGCTGGCCTCAGGTGGAGAAGGGGTATGAGTGGAACTAAGGCAGGGAGGGACTCGGTGTTCAGAGGGGGGCACCTGGGAGGGAGTGGTGCTGGGGTTCCCCGCTCTCGGAGGGCACTGGGCAGTGTGGTGAGCACCCAGATGAGGACCCAGGCGGGACATGGCTTCCCCTCCCTGCATCCCTCTCCCCCAGAGAGCAGCCCCCGTGCTTGGCTTCCCAGAAAAAAAGTCTTGTTCTGCTTCTCCCTCTTCTGTTCCCCAGACCAGGCGTGGAGGAGGGGTGGGTGAGCCAGTGAGATGTGAGGGACAGGGCTCCTGCTGTTCCCACTGCCTCAGCACCCCTTGGCCACCCACCCCTCTGCCCCACCCAGTCCCCGCCTGGTCTGGCTTCTCCTCCTGGCCGGGGAAGCAAAGCCACACTTAACTCTTCCTATCCTAGACCTCCCTGCCTTTGGGGGGAAAGAGGCCGGAGAAAGGAGAGGGGAAATCTCACCCCAAACTTCATGCCAGCCTTTCCAAGGAGCCTCCTGCCTCACCACCACCAAAACGGCCTCAATCCTAAACCTGAACTTCAGAGCGGGCCTGCATCCTAAACAGTCAATCCTAAGGCTGGACCTCCAGGGCCCTCAGCCGGCTCTCCTCCTGCCAGGGCATAGATCCCAGGCTCCGAAGGAGCAGGAGAAAGCCAGGAGGCCTGCTGGGCCAGAGGAGCAGAGTCTCCTGGGGGTGAGAGGGATGGAAGTTGTGACTGGGTGGGGACCAGGTTGCAGTCCCTGCCTCTCACTCACTTGCTGGGTGATGACAGTTCTACTGGATTAACTAGGCCCAAGTTTCCTCATCTGGGCAGAGCGGCTATGAAGACATGGGGATGGAGCCCTGACTGGGTGGCTCAGTTAGTTGCAGCATCGTCCTGTACACCAAAAGGTTTCAGGTTTGGCCCTAGCGTGTCGGTCCATGGGCGGAAGGGTCCCCGTTCAATTCCGGTCAAGGGCATGTACCTCGGCTGCAGGTTCCCCTATCCAGGAGGCAATCCAGAGGCGGACTAATTAGGATTGTATAAGGGAGAGTTTATGAGGGCCTGCTGTGCTTAGGCACTAGGTATCCGCATTACCTTGCTGGACCTACACAATAGCTCTCCAAGGCAGAACCTAGCATTAGGCCCATTTTACAGATGAGGGAACAGAGCCCAGGGAGGTTAAGGCACGCATGGAAGGCAGGGTGTTTCTACTTTGGCAATCTTGACATTATGAGCCAGAGAATGCTTTGTCGTTGGGGGCGGAGCTATGCATCATGGGATGTTTTGCAGCATCCCTGGGCTTTGCCCACTCAGTGCCAGTAACACCTCTGCCCCTAAGTTGTGACAATCAAAGAAGTCTTCATCAGACATTGCCGAGTGTCCTCTGGGAGACAAAAATCTGTCCCCCCAGTTGAGAACCACTTGTCTAAGGTCACAGGTTTCGCAGCAGACCTGGAATTTTAATACAGGCTGGCCCGACTGGATGCCAAGATCTTACCATTAGGCTATCATCCTGGACAGATGGGGATGGGAAAGAGCATTCAAACGCATCCCTAGGCCATGGGGGAGATGGTTACACTCCCAGAGAGGTGGAAGGGTGGTCTCTGGAGGAGGATCTAGGAAGTGGAGGTGATTTGGAGAGTTAAGGCCATGGTTTTGGAATCCCTTCTCAGAGGGTCCCTGCCTTTGATCATAGGGTCTGTGCTAAACAAGTCTTTTTTTATTAGACTTTATTGATTTTTCTACAGAGAGGAAGGGAGAGGGACAGAGAGTTAGAAACATCGATCAGCTGCCTCCTGCAAACCCCCTGCGGGAGATGTGCCCGCAACCAAGGTACATGCCCTTGACTGGAATCGAACCTAGGACCCTTCAGTCTGCAGATCACCACTCTATCCACTGAGCCAAATCGGTCAGGGCGCTAAACAATTCTTAAGCTGCTGAATCACTCATGCCTCCTGTACAGGTGATAGTTATAACCTTGAGAGCCTAAGGTCTGGCCTGTTCTTTAAGTGGCTGCTAGGTACTAAAGTCTATAGTAACTAGACCATAGGCTAGGTAGGAGCTATCTGGAGGAGTTTATCCCATTTAACCTTCACCTCAGCCTTACAAGGCGGGGATTGTTACCTGCATTTTGTTCGCCAAGAACCCCAAACTCCAAGAGGCTAACCAGCCTGAGGTAGCACAGCTGAGCAGGCTGCCTTCTTTCCGCCCAGGCTCAGCAAGAAGCACCGCAGGCTCGGAGTGGACTGGCTCCATTCAGTGTAGTGGGAAAGGCTCTTATCTTAGAGGGAATGGCTGACAGCCATCTGTGAAGCAACAGCACCCTTCCTCTGAGCGAAATCTCACCCAGACAGCCCAACACACTAAATGACAGAGGCAAAGTCCACTAGGGAGGTTCGGGGCCCTTGCCTGGTGATCTTTGACCCTCCCCCAGGACGCTCCCTCTTTCCCCAAGGGGACTCCTGAGGCCGGAGGAGCAAAGATTTGCCCAAGGTCACCCAGCCAGGACCGCCAAGGAGCTTTGACCCCTGTCTCACACTGCCCCAGGAGATAGGACATCACTCGGGGACAGGTCTGAGGGGGCTGATTCATCTTAAGGGACTGGAATTAATGCTCCTGTGCTGTGGGGAGGCCCATGCGCAGGAGCTGGCTGTCCTCCCTCACGGCCCAGCCAGGCCGGAAATAGCCGGGCAACACCTCACACCTGGCCGGTCTCCCTGGCGACAGCCCTTTCACAATCCAGGAGGCTGACTTCACCTGAAGCCTCTGCAGCCTCTCTGGGTGCACAGCGCAGGCGCCATCCTCCCCATCCTACAGACGGGGAAACTGAGGTCTGGGCGGGTGGACCGATTTGCTCAAGGCCACACAGCTGCCCCCCGAACCCCAGAAGAACCACACCGGGGAGACCGATCCCAGGGCAAACTCCTGGCGCTCCTTCCTACGCCCCGAACCGCCCCCGCAGTTATTGGGTAACAGGTGCCCGCAGGACGCGGGGCATGTAGCCTGGTGCCCCCCAATCCCCACCCCGCCCCCGCGTGAGTCGCCCCTTCTTCTTCCCACCCCCCACTCCCCCCCCCCCGCCTCACCTGGTGGGATGAGGCGGGGGAGGGGAAGGGAGAGGTCCGGGCCCGGAGAGCGGGGCGGGGCCATGAGCGGGTCGGCGCCCGCACCGCGGATGGAACGGCCCGGGCTCCAGCCCCGCCGCCCGCCCCGCTGTCCCGCCCCCGCCCGGCCCGCGGGCGGCGCTCCCGGCGCTGACGCAGGCGCTGCGTGTGGGCGGCGGGCTGCCCAGAGCAGCCCTGTGTGTGTGTGTGTGTGTGTGTGTCTCTGTGTGTGTGTGACTGTGTGTGTGTGTGTCTGTGTGTGTGTCTGTGTGTGTGTCTGTGTGTGTCTCTGTGTGTGTCTCTCTGTGTGTCTGTGTGTGTGTCTGTGTGTCTCTGTGTGTGTCTCTCTGTGTGTGTCTCTGTGTGTGTCTGTGTGTCTCTGTGTGTGTCTCTCTGTGTGTGTCTCTGTGTGTGTCTGTCTGTGTGTCCGTGTGTGTGTGTCTGTGTGTGTGTGTGTGTGCGCGCGCGCCTATGTGTGTCTCTGTGTGTGTGTGTGTGTCTATGTGTGTGGTTGCTGGGGCCGCCTAAATAGGGATTTCCTCTCCCTGTTGCCAAGGAAACAAACAGAAGCGCCACAACTCTAGGAAAGGGGCTGGAGGAAAAGGGGGCCCCCAAGTCCCACGCCCCTGCACTTCGAGGAAATGAGGCCCAGAGGGATTCCCTCTCACCGCCCCTCCTCCCCTCGTCCAGGTGCCGACCGAGGCTGGTGGGGCTGAAACTAGAGCAGCCATCCGCCTCATTTTTTAAAAATTTTTTTTGCAGAGCAGTGCCCTCAGTTTCACTGTTAAAACCGGGACCACCCCTAGCAAACGGTGATAGTGGGTCTCCCTACATGTTCTTCCAATGTTTTGTGGGGAGTCCCTCTTTAAAAAAAAAAAGAAAAGAAAAGAAAAAAAGAAAGAAAAAAAAGGGAGATTAGCTCTGGCTGCTGTGGCTCAGTGGTTAGAGTATTGGCCTATGAGTAGAAGGGTCGTGGGTTCTATTCCCAGTCAAGGGCACATGCCTGGGATGTAGGTTCAACCCCCAGGCCTGCCTGGGTAGGGGGGTAGTGGTGCGTGCAGGAGGCAGCCGATTTGTGTGTCTCTCATCAATGTTTCTCTCTTTCCTTCTCCCTCTCTAAAAATCAATAGGAACAAATATATATGTCCTCGGATGAAGATTAAGAACAACAAAGATATGTGAGAATATCTTTTTACAGATTTCACACGGGTATGTGACCCTGTGGAAACACAGGCAGGCTCCTCGCGGTCTTGGAAGGGCCTGGGCAACTGAGGTGCTCTGAAGCTTCCCCTGCATTTCCCTCAGGATAAACCTGCCCCTGTCCCCAGCCCCCGGAGCCCCCACAGGCCCCGTGCTCCTCAGAGTCCCCCGGCACTCAGCCACTGAAGCCAACGGGGAAAGGAAACTCCCACGGGACGGTGGTTAATCAGCAGATGTCCTGATGATGGGCAGAGCAGGGGCCCTTCCTGGAGACGTGCCAGGAATGCCAGGTGGGGCAGGTGGCGGGCAGGGTCTCTGCCCCATCAGGAGCTCCTGGAGGTAGGGCCCGTGGGATGGAGTGGGGACTGCCTTGGGCCAACGCTTCCTCACGAATTGCCTAGAAGCCAGAACTTCAGAGCTGGCGGGAGCCAGGGAACCATGCAGGCCCCTTCCTTTCTACACCTGCTTCAGCCCGACTCCCCAGACTCCTCTGTCCCCCTATGCCTAAACCAGCCCAAAGGCCAGGCCCAGAGCGGCACCCCGTTAGCCATCGTTACCAAATAAGTCCAGAACGTACAAAGCACTTTGGCGCTGGACCCCTCAGGAGCTCTGCAGCTCAGTGACAGGTAAGGGGGACTACCGGGGAGGAAGTGGGGGGGGGGGCGGGGGAGCCTGGCTGGCGGTACAGGATGGACAGGCTGAGGCTGGCGGCTCTCAGGCTGCCCAGGGAGGGGCCAAGGGGGCATCTGTTTCCTCTTGGCCATGCTTCTCTCAGTTCCAGCCCCAGAGGAGGTGAAAATGGTGCTGGCTTCCTGAAGCCACGCTTCCTGGCCGAGGATGGAGGATGGAGGATGGACCGGGTGCCCATCAAAACAGCCTCCATCCCCTCCCCTTCGCCCCCTGGAGCCTCAGGGAACTGAGTTAAAGCTTAGGTGGCTTTAGCTAGAACAGAGAGGGGAGGTCCTGAGGCTCAAGGAGTAGCAATGATTGTCCAATGTGATAGCCAGGCTGGGCTCCCTGTGGGATGCGGTCAGGGAGAGGCAGGCGACCTGTCTGGCTCAGGGGTGGGGTGGATCAGAGGCGGAGGACTGACTGAAGAGCTGCTCAGCTGGTTAGAGTGTCCTCCCACGCCAATGTTGCGGGTTCGAACCCCCATCAGGGCACAGACAAGAAACAACCCATGAGCCCTAACCGGCTTGGCTCAGTGGATAGAGCGTCGGCCTGTGGACTGAAGGGTCCCAGGTTCGATTCCAGTCATGGGCATGTACCTTGGTTGTGGGCAATCCCCAGTTGGGGGTGTGGTGCAGGAAGCAGCTGATCGATGTTTCTAAATCTCTATCCCTTTCTCTTCCTCTCTGTAAAAAAATCAATAAAATATATATATTTTTTAAAAAGAAACAACCCATAAATAAGTGGAACAACAAATCGATGTTTTTCTCTCCCTCTCTCTCAAACCAGTAAATTAAACTTGAAAAAGAGCTGAGCAAAAGGGTAAGAGGGGATGAAGGAAGAGGTGAGTAGGTAAAGGGACATGGGGGAGAAAGTCTACAGGAGAGAGGAAGGAGAGAGGGGATTGGCAATCACATCTGGAGCCCAGGCTGGGGGGCCAGGGCGTGGGGCCAGGGCAGCTGGAGACCCAGGAATTGAGGCGAGGGGCAGCTGCCCAGGCTGACGCCACAGCTCCAGCCCCAGATCCTGGTGGGGCAAATATTTACCCAGCAACGGTTGCTAAGCAGGGAAGAAGGTGGAGGGAGGCCAGTAGCCAGAGAGCCTTTGAAGCTCCACCCCGTCCCTCACAAACGACAGCTCAGAGTGAGCCACATGCCACACAGTTCCCCTCCCCCGCCCCCTGCCCCCAGCCCAGAGGCTAGCTCTATCCCCCATGCACACATACCTTGGGGTCACCTCTAGCCACCCCAACCTCAACCTGGCCACAGGCCAGAGGGCTGACGAGGGGGAATTTAATTCCTGGGCCGCCAGGCCTTCCCCCACTTCAGTCCCCCTGCTGAATGGGTAAATGGGGGACTCAGACCTTCAAAATGCCCCCTTCCCACCCCGCTGCTCAGTGGGGGCTGGAAGGGGGAGTGGTCCCAGGAGTCAGGACACGGTGAGGAAAGAGATGCTGAAGGATGGAGACAAGAGGCCCAGGGGTTGGAGGCTGGCTGAGAGGATGAGGACACTGACAGGAGGGAGGGAGGGGCCCTGAGCGGCTGTGGCGGGGGCAGGCGGAGGGCTGTGGATGAGCCCGGAGAAGAGGCGGCCTCAGAGGCACTCCCTGCTCGGGCCCCTGGGCAGGGCAGGGGGGGGCGTGCTCGATGGGAGCCAGATGTGGCCCATGTGATGTGGGCTGGCATTGGCGTGGGCACAGCGGCGGCAGGAAATGCAACGGTTGCCAGGAAAGACTAGACAGAAGCTGGGCGGGGGTTAGGGGACAGGGACCGGTGGTCCAGGACCCCAGGGAAGTAGATGGGGGTTTTGGGGGGAGGGTAGAAAGGGTCGCAGCCTGCAAGGAGGAGCCAGCTACGGGCAAGGGCTGCCCTCCCCACCCCTCCGCCACCCTCAAGGTTCCCATCCATGGGCCTGGCCGGGACTCAAGCACAAGGTCGCCCCTCCCCAGGCCCCAGGAGTGTCCTGAGACCTCAGGGTGAGGTCTTTGCAGTGCTTCTCCCGGGGTTGGTAGGTTCTCGCCCTCGGCCACTGGCCCTCTGGAATTGGGGTGCAGAAACGGGAGGGAGGGGCACGGAGAGGGAAGCCGTGGGGCTGATGCAGGTCCTTAGCGTTTGAAGAGCGGCAGGCCCCGGGCCACCTGGAATGGGGCAGACGGAGGCCTGTCACTGTGAGATGCAAAGACTGAATCTCCGCCCCGGGAGGGGATTCTCCAGGCCCTACAGTCGCATGAGCTGGACCCCTGAGGGGTCGGGGCTCCCAGGAAGCAAAGCAGGCCGGAAGGGTGGGCCAGGACGCGGCCGTTAAGGGGAGACCTCCAGGCACAGAACCAGGGGCCCCTGGAGAACCGGGTCCAAGCTGGCAACCAAAGGAGTGTTGTTTTCCAAACTCCCGTTGGAAAGTTTGAAAAACACACATGGAAACATGACTCACTGCCCCCTCCCCAGGGCTCCCCTTTCCTGGTTTCTGTGATTTTTCTCCCAAGAGCTAACTCAAATCACATTCTCACAGAAACCGCGGACAGCGAGGGAGGGCAAAGAGCAGCTCCGGAGGCACGGAGACGCCGAGGGAGGGGCCGGAGACGGAGAAGTGTGCTGAGCTGGCGGGACAGGGCTTCAGGGATTGTGCATTGTAGTCACCGGGGTATGGGTGTGTGTGTGTGTGGGGGGGGGGTCCTTCACACCAGCACCCCGGAAACTGCGGTCTGGCCACCACACCCTGATTCCCTGTGCACTCCAGGAACAGAGAGCTTGGCTTCTGGCCTCTTCTTGGGAACCCTCCCCAGGCCACACCGGAGGCCAAAGGCTGGAGGTGGGATGGGAGCTCCCTGACCTCACCTGTCCCATTGCTTCTTCCCCTGAAGGGCGTCCTGAAGCAGGAAGGGCACCTCGCTCCCTCTGGGCCGGGCAGGGTTCCGCCCCAGACAGGGAGTCCCTGAGCCCATCCCGAACATGGGAGCCTGGCCCTGGGCCGAGGGTTCTACTCTGGAGAGTTCCCGGGGGAGGACTCCAGGCATTCCCGGGTCAGGGGTTACCCCCGCTCCCATACATGCCTCCGATGGAGTTCTCCCCGTCCTCCCCACACACCCAGCCCCCTCTGCTCCCCCTCCGTTTCCCTGGGTCTTCCCTCCAGAATCTGTCTCCATGCTGTGCTCTGCCTCCAGCCCCCCGTTCTGATCCCCATCCCCCTGGCCCGGTACCCGCAGGGCGCCCCAGCTGGCCTGCCTGGCTCCGCCCTGGCCTCAGCTCCGATCCTTCCTCCTCCCTGAACCGCAGCCATCTTTCCAAAACATGGGCCTCGGCCTGTCTCCACACGACTTCAAACGAGCCCTGCGTCCCACTGTCTTTGGGATCGAGCACACGTTCCTGGAGAGGGCCTACGGAGTCCTCGGTGACCCAGTTCTGCCGGCGTCTCGTTTGCACCCCGGATTCCCATAATCCTGACCTCGCTTCTCACATCCAAGGCACCCCGCTTGAACTTGGCACCTGCTTTGCCCTCTGACCAACTCCTTACTCATGCTCCAGCTACAGGTGTCTCTCAGACGGGGCTAGGTGTCGCCGCTAGTGACTCCGTCTGCACACCTCTGTCTTCCCCCATCAGGGGGAATCCTTGCGGGCTGAGGCTGTATTCCCAGCCCGGGACACGCCAGGGGCCCTTTTCACGCTTGAGCTGACCATCTCACCAGGCCTCCGTCAGGAGCCCGCACCCTCAAAGTGCTCGGTTGCCCCTCTACGTTCCCCCCAACCCCCACTCTCCCTGCCTCCCAGCGCAACCTCACTGTCTCTCTGCACCAGAGCCCGCGTGTGCCCTGCACCCAGGCCTCTCTCCGTGCCGACCCGGGCCCGGTCACAACGCCGCCGCCGTAGTAACAGGAGCTCCTGTTTAGAGAGCACTCGCTATGTGTCAGGGCCTGTTCTAGGTTCTTTCCACTCATTGACTCATTTGATACCCAGCAGGAGCTTTAAAAAAAAAAAAAAAAAAAAAAAAAAAGGCTGGCTGGAGAACTGACGTGTCTGATGGTTCAAGACAAATCTCCCCCGGAGCTTATACCTCAGTGGTTGCCATGTGTAAAGGAGGCAGGGTATGGGCTAGGCCCTTAATAACTGTTTATTGAGGGAAGGGGTACTATAATTGCTAACTTTACAGCAGGTCCTATCAGGAAGCATGATCTCCAGGCAGCCCTGGGAGGGGGGCGTAGCTCGGACTCAGTCCAGGTAGATGGGAGGGACCTGCTTCCGGCCACACAGGTAGTAACCGGCTCTCAGTCAAACCACAGCGCCTCTAGGGCGGTGCAGAGTCCAGTGTGATTCAGGGCAGGGAGCCACCGTGTCAATTATGGGAGAGTTTTCAGGGGTCAGGGCCGGGCGGGGGGGAATCTCGGAGACCACACGTCCAGGGGTCTCCACCCTCACTGGGCATCAACATGGCGTCGGGGAGGGGATTTCCAAAACGGCTAATACCAAAAGGAAGACACACACACACACACACACACTGAACATGCCCAAAGTCTCAGATATCTATATCTATCTATCTATCTATCTATCTATATATTATTGATTTTTTACAGAGAGGAAGGGAGACAGATAGAGAGCTAGAAACGTCGATGAGAGAGAAACATCGACCAGCTGCCTCTTGCACACCCCCTACCGGGGATGTGCCTGCAACTAATGTACATGCCCTTAAACGGAATTGAACCTGGGACCCTTCAATCCGCAAACCGACGCTCTACCACTGAGCCAAACCGGTTTCAGCAAGTCTCAGATATCTTGATTCATACATTGGTCTGGGGTGGGGCCTGCACATTTTTCAGCAAACACCTCTCCAATCTGTCACTTTGCAGGTAAAGAAGCTGAGGTTTGGAGTGGGAATTATAATAACAGCTAATGCGTACCGAGTACTTATTATCCCGAAATAGTTCTAAGTAGTGCAGGTGCATTATCCACCTGACCCTCACTATAACCCTGCACACAAGGGACTGTTTTTTGTTTGTTAATCCTCACCGGAGGATATTTTCCCCATTGCTTTTCAGAGAGAGAGTGGAAGGGGAGTGGGGGAGAGGTAGAGAAAGAGAGAGATCACTATGAGAGAGACACATTGGCTGGTTGCCTCCCACAGGTGTCCCAACCAGGCCAGAGATCAAGCCTAAGCCTGCAACCCAGGTACATGACTTTGATGGGGAATCGAACCCACAACTCTTTGGTGCCCAGGCCAACACTCTAGCCACATAGCCACTCCGGCCAGGGCAGAAGGAACTATTTATTTATTATGTTTTGATTTTAGAGAAAGAGGTAGGTGTGGAGGGTGGGGGGAGAGAAACATCCATTTGTGTTATTTATGCATTCACTGGCTGACTCTAGTATGTGCCCTGCCCAGGATGGAACCCGCAACCCTGGTGACCTGGGACGATGCTCTAATGAGCGGAGCTGCCTGGCCAGGGTGAAGGCACTGTCACTATACTAGTAGCTCAGCTTTGCAGTAAAAAAACAAAGCACGCCAAAACCAGTTTGGCTCAGTGGTAGAGCATCGGTCTGCGGACTGAAAGGTCCCAGGCTCGATTCTGGTCAAGGGCATGTGCCTTGGTTGTGGGCACTCCCCGGTAGGAGGTGTGTAAGAGGCAGCTGGTCGATGTTTCTCCCTCATCGACGTTTCTAGCTATCTCTCTCCCTTCCTCCTCTCTGTAAAAAATCAATAAAATATATTTTTAAAAAAGAAAACAAAGCACAATGGATCCAAGGTCACACGACCAGTAAGTGGTAGAACTGGCTTTGAAGTCCACACTCTCAACCTTGACCCCACAACTGCCAACCCCGAGGTTGCAGAGAAGCCCATGGGAGTGCCGGGCCTAGCTCCCATAAGCCTGGGCAGAATCGCCGGGAAGCCGGTGAGAGCGGGTAAACCGAGGTCAGAAAAGCTACAGTCCGGCTGGAGGCCCAGGGGCTCCCGAGGGGCTGAGCCGTGTGGGGTTCGGCCACCCTTTACCCGCCCACCTCACCCCCTCCTGACGGGGAGCCCTGACCAGCCCAACGCAGCATCACCCTCCCTGTGCGAATGGTGCAGCCTCCTAATTGCTGATCACAAGGAAGCAATTAAGTCCAATTAGAGAGGGAGAGCTAATTAGCATTCAGCTTCCCTGGCCTCTAGGCGCCCCCCCCACCCCCCATTTTCCAAGAAACTGCTGCCCCGTTTGTTGACTCCCGCAAGTTCCCCAACCCAGGGAAGGGGATGGCTGCACGTGTGAAGCACGTCAGACGTTCCTTCCTTCCTTGCTCTCCCAGGGGTCAAAGGTCAAGCCTTTGGTTTGTCCCCACCTCTGCACCATCAGGCAGCTCTGTCTCCCTAGACAAGGACCTTCACGTCCATCCATAATCCACAGTACTTGCCCAGCTCCTCTTTCCTCCCCCCAACCCTGCAGGGAGGGGACCCCTCATTACCACTGGGGCTCAGAGAGGGTAAGTCATGTGCCCAAATCAGCCAGTCCACCCGGACCCCAGACCTCCGACACCTGATGTGCTCATGGGATCAGTCTTTCGGACGACCTCACCTCCGTCATTCCCGGTGTGACCTGGGAGAGAGGGGACCTCACCTCCATCATTCCCGGTGTGACCTGGGAGAGAGGGGGAGCAGGAACCGCCCGCCCGCCTTCTTACCACGGCCACGCTCTGCCAGGTTATCCCACTTCCCCCGCTGCTCCCTCTGTTCCTCTGCCTGTCTGCTCCCGGTCACCGGCGCCAACGTCAAGAGTCGGGAGACAAGGGACCTCGTTCCCTCTTCCACGAATTCACCCTGCGACCTGGGAGAAACTCTCTCCCTCCTATGGGCTCCCGTTTCCTTACCTACAGGACAAGGAGACGGAGCTGGGAGAGTCCCGAGGCCCTCCCAACCCCCATCCCGCTGCTGCAGGGGAGAGGGGGTGAGGGGCTGAGCTTCCCTCTTGCTGCCTGTCAAGGTCAGGGGTGGGGTGGGGATCCCCCTTTCATGCTGAGATTGTGGGGCCCCCACAGCTGAACAAGAAGGACGCTGTCCTGATGGCAGGGAACTCCCAGGCTTCAGAAGGGACTGTGCTCTGATGGACTGAGCGACCAGCCACTGTCCCTGCGCTGCGTCTGGTTCCTCACCATTGGGGGTGGAGTAGGGCAGACGTGACGGTCACAGAACACGCGCGCACACACACACACACACACACACACACACTCTCTCCTGCCCCTAGGGCCAGAACTGAAGGAGACTCTCTGGCTAGTGGTATAACGTCAGCCGATGCACTGGGCCTCAGGTTCCATTCCCAGTCAAGAAGAGCCTGTACCTTGAGTGTGGACTTCAAAGCCAGCTCTACCACTTACGGGCTGTGTGACCGTGGATCCAGGATGGGTTGCAGGTTCGATCCCCAGCCCAGTCAGCATGTGTGGGAGGCAACCAACTGATATGTCTCCCTCTCTTTTTCTCTCTCTCCTTCCTCCCTCCCTTCCACTCTCGCTAAAAATCAATGGGAAAAATATATCCTTGAGTAAGGATTAAACACACACACACTAGAACTGGAAGAGAGTGACGGGGGTGGACCCAATTTCGGGCCCACACCAGGCCATTCATTTTGCCAGCCTCCCTCCCTGTCAGTGCTGGGCACACAGGGCAGGGCAGGGCAGGGCAGGAAGTCGAGGCTGGGGAAATGGAGGATCCTTCCCATCTCCTCCAGAGTCTTAGCCACAACCTAACTCCCATGCTCCTGCTCTTACTTTCCACTTTCTGGATCTTCACAAGCATGGTGAGCCTCCTGGCTCCGCCTCTCATGTCCTATCTGTCCTGTGTGTCATCTGGGCCAGGGTAACCGTTTCCTCTTCTATAAAATGGGTGAGCCCGGCCCAGGCGGCTCAGTGAACATCCACCTATGAACCACTCACGGTTCGACTCCCCATCAGGGCACATGCCTGGGCTTCGGGAGCGTGCAGGAGGCAGCTGATCAATGATTCTTCCTCATCATTGATGTTTCTCTCTCTCTCTCTCTTCCTCTCCCTTCCTCTCTAAAATCAATAAACGTATTTTTTTTCTTTTAGCTCTGGCCGGTTTGGCTCAGTGGATAGAGCATTGGCCTAGGGATGGAAGAGTCGCAGGTTGGATTCTGGTCAAGGGCACAGGCCTAGGCTGCGGGCTCCAGTAGGGGGAATGAAGGAGGCGGCCGATCAATGATTCTCTTTCATCATTGATGTTTCTCTCTATCTCCCTTTCCCTTCCTCTGAAATAAATAAAAATATATTTTTAAATATATATATTTTTTTTAATTTATTTTTTAAAATATATTTTATTGATTTTTTACAGAGAGGAAGAGAGAGGGACAGAGAGCTAGAAACATCAATGAGAGAGAAACATCGATCAGCTGCCTCACACACCCCTACCACTGGGGATGTGCCCGCAACCAAGGTACATGCTCTGGACCGGAATCAAACCTGGGACCCTTCAGTCCGCAGGCCGATGCTCTATCCACAGAGCCAAACCGGTTTTGGCAAAAATATATATATATTTTTTAAAGTTTAAAAAAAGAGGTAACAGTAACTCCACAGTAAGGCCGTGGGAGCAGAAAGTCAGAGGTGCCTGTGCAGAGAGCGGAGGGCTCCGTCTCCCCTCCTAGCACCTGCAGAGCACAGGCCTGCGGGCTGAGGTTGGAGCAGTGGGTGCTCAGCACCGCGAGGAGCCACAGGGCATCCGGCCCCCAGCACCCAGCCCGTCCACAGCCTTCCCTTTCCTGTGGTGAATCACGGTTTCACAGGCCGGGGGCCTCCGGAGTCCCCAGCTTGCCACAAACACTGCCATTGCCATAGAAACCGGGCCTCCCCTTCCCTTCCCGCTGACTGATCTCACCACACGGTCCCCCACGCGCTCTGTCTGGTTCCTAGATCTCAGCTTTTGACTCATTGATTGAACCGCCTCTCATCTCAGGTCCCTGAGATACTGGCAACCTACCCCCACAACAGGGTCTGTGCCTCAGCCCCTCAAGCCAGGGGGCCCCCTACTCCCTTCCCTGCCGAGTTCGCCGGGCAGCCCCGAGGAAACCACCTGTTCCTGAGCAGGGAGCATGCACTTCCCCCCCACCCCACCCCACCCCGCGCTATCCGGGCCCGGCCCAGTGGACGCCTCAGCTCGGAGATGTGAAACCAGCAAGGGCAAGGGAGGTGGCCACTGGCTGAGACCGACAGGCACTGGCGCCACCTGCTGTCCTGGGGGAACCAGCCCCCCCCCCCCCTCACGGGTGGCTGTGCCCAGGCTTGTCCAGAGTGGCCGCAGCTCCGGGCCCCCTGTCCTCTCCCTCCCCCGAGAGGCGGTCACCCGCACCTTTTGTTCCTCTGCCCACTCGCAGGTATTTACATCGGGGTGCCAGCATGGGTCCCGTCCCCCTGAAATGAGCTGGTCGATGACAATGAGGGCCCCCAAAGGGCCAGCTCAGGGTGCGGGGGGCACAGACCAGGCCCTGAACCCAGACCCTGGATGTGGAGCAGGCCTCCCCGAGGAAGGGGTGACTAAGTCCTAAACAATAAAAGCGTTTGTTAAGCACGTCCTGTGCCCTTTAGATGTTCTGCCAGTCCTTCACGTGCCTCTTCCCGCTAACCACACAGCAATCCCACGGGGGCATGGGATTGGGGAAGCGGGCTCAGAGACCTTCGCCGCACGGGCGGGAGGCATCCGGAGCTGGCCAGGTTCGGAGGGCGCCCACGCCTGCAGCCAGCGAACAGGCCTGCCCCGGGCTGAGCGCACTGCGGCCCTGGGAGCCTCTGGTCGTGTGGACGGGAGAGAGAAGGGCCCAGGAGAAGCACCCGGACAGATGGGAGAAATGCCCGGGAGGGAAGTTTGGAGAAGGAGGGAGGGACCAGCAGGGTCAGAGGTCAGGTAAGGTGTAAGCACCGAGACTGGACAGAGCCCCTGCTCTGGTCAGTGCGGGCGGGGGGGTGGGCACAGAGACACAGGAGCAGGCAGGGCCGATGTCAGGGCGTGGGCCAGCCCACAGGCCTTCCGTCATCGGCGAAGGCTGCCTGAGAGACATGCCGTGTGGCCCACCGGGAAGGGCACGGAAGAACTTCTAGAAACCGGGCTCGAAGGGGCAGCGGGCAGCAGACAGCGGGCACCAGGACACGTCGTGTCCCCCCTCTCTCTGGCACCTCGTCTGAACGCGCACCCCGGGGGGACTCCGTGACGGTGGGAATTCACTGGGAGGACTTCTGCTGCCGGCTCAGGAGGGGCTCTAAGCACGGGACCCCTCCCCTGGTCGCGGCTGGGAGAGGGAGTCCTGCACAGTGTGCCCTTCAGAGAGCAGGAGCGGGTGTGTGCGCAGGTCAGCTGCTCCGGCCAGACCCCTGGGCCTCTGCAGGTGCTCCTGCCTCTGCCCTCCGGGCTCCACTCAGCTCGGCTACCTCCTACTCCCCCGCCAGAGCTGAGCGCAGGAGGCCTGTCCTCTCTGAGAGGCCATCTTGACCACGGCCTTCGATGCTGTGGCACCCAGGACCGACCTTTCGCCAGCACCGAGTCCACAGGGCTGTCAAAGCGGTTCCCACGTTCCGCAAGTGACACCCAGGCCCGGGGGGTGTCCCCCTGAAGCCCACCACCGGGGAGACACTCGGTAAAAATCTTTGAGTGGACGGCGAATCGAATGAACCTGAGGAAGAAAAGCACCGTGTGGTACGGAACAGGGCCCTCCACGTCTTGGGGCCTCAGCTTCCTCCGCCGTCACGTGGGGGCAGGAGAGCGTGCAGCAGTGGGATGTGTGTGCCTGTTTAATAACCTGGGGTGGGTGGAAAGCCCAGGTTTATGGCAACTTCCCGTTTCTTTTTCTTTTTTAAAAAAAATATATTTTATTGATTTTTTACAGAGAGGAAGGGAGAGAGATAGAGAGCTAGAAACGTCGACGAGAGAGAAACATCGGCCAGTTGCCTCCTGCACACCCCCTATCGGGGATGTGCCCGCAACCAAGGTACATGCCCTTGACCGGAATTGAACCTGGGACCTTTCAGTCCGCAGACCAATGCTCTACCACTGAGCCAAACCGGTTTTGGCAAAAACACCTGAAGTTTTGTCTCAACTCTAATGGCCACGGGGAGCTACTGCAAGGTTTTGTGTGTGTGTTTTTTGTTTGTTTTTTGTGTGTTTTTTTAAATATATTTTATTGATTTTTTACAGAGAGGAGGAGAGAGGGATAGAGAGCTAGAAAAGTCGAGAGAGAAACATCGACCAGCTGCCTCCTGCACACTCCCTACTGGGGATGTGCCCACAACCAAGGTACATGCCCTTGACCGGAATCGAACCTGGGACCTTTCAGTCCGCAGACCAACGTTCTACCACTGAGCCAAACCGGTTTCGGCTACTGCAAGGTTTTAAGTAAGAGTTTCAGGGTCATGATTTTTTTTTGGTGTTTGTTTGTTTTTTTTAAATATATATTTTATTGACTTTTTACAGAGAAGAAGAGAGAGGGATAGAGAGTTAGAAACATCGATGAGAGACAATCATCGATCAGCTGCCTCCTGCACACCCCACACTGGGGATGTGCCTGCAACCAATGTACATGCCCTTGACCGGAATCGAACCCGGGACCTTTCAGTCCGCAGACTGATGCTCTACCACTGAGCCAAACCGGTTTTGGCGGTCATGTGTTTTGTTTTTTTTTTAAAGTGATCTCTCTGGCCACTGCGTGGAGACGGAATGGCAGGGACAGGGAGACAAGAGCAGAGGAGGGAGACCAGCGAGAGGCTCCTGCAGGCAGACGCTGGCAGCTTGGATCGGGAGGTAGCAGCGGAGGCGAGAAAGCGATGGATTGGGGAATGTTCTGAGGCGCAGTTGAGAGGACTGGTGGACAGACGGGATGGGAGGACGTTTGGGAAAAGGCAGGAATCAGAGATGCCCCCAGGTTTCTGGCGGGAGCCACCACGTGGAGGGTGGTCCTTTCCAGAAGCGGGGGAGGCCGGGGGAGGAGCAGGTAGTACCCCTGTTGGCATTGCCAGGCCTGAAAGCTCGGGGCTCCTGGTCCAAGCCAGGAAAATGGGAGCACCTGCTGTTCCCGCGGGGGCCCGTGGGAAAAATGTGGAGAAAGAGGGACGGAGCAAGGGGCACGTGGCAACAGAACGGGGCAGAAGCCACCACGGGCCCAAAACAACAGTGGCAGCAGCCAGCACAACGCCGAGCACGATGCTCTATATCCGTCCAGAGAAATTCTCACCACAGGACCATCCTTCCTACATGCATCATCCTTTCTATCCCCACAGCCTGCTTTATTTTTATTCAGAGTGGTTATCGTTTCCAGAAATCACACGATCTACTTCTTTACTGTCTGCCTCACCGCTACCCCTACCTAATATCCGCTCTGGGATAGTCAAGACTACCTGTCCTGCCAGGCTCAGTGGATAGAGCGTCAGCCTATGGACTGAGGGGTCCCAAGTTCGATTCTAGTCAGGGCATGTATCTTGGTTGCGGGCACATCCCCGGTGGAGGGTATGCAGGAGGCAGCTGACCGATGATTCTCTCTCATCGATGTTTCTAGCTCCCTCCCTCTCCCTTCCTCTCTGTAAAAATCAATAATATATATATATATATATATATATATATATATTTTAAAATACATTTTATTGATTTTTTACAGAGAGGAAGAGAGAGGGATAGAGAGTTAGAAATATCGATGAGATCATCTACAAACAGCTTATACATCTAAATAAAAAGAAGATGAATGATCCAATTAAAAAATGGGCAATGGACCTAAATAGAATATTTTCAAAAGAAGACAGAAGGAAGGCCAAAAGGCACATGAAAACATGCTCAAAGTCACTAATTATCCGAGAGATGCAAATCAAAACAACAATGCGGTACCATCTCACACCTGTCAGAATGGCCAACATCAACAAATCAACAAACGACAAGTGTTGGCGAGGTTGTGGAGAAAAAGGAACACTCGTGCATTGCTGGTGGGAATGCAGACTGGTGCAACCACTGTGGAGAACAGTGTGGAGTTTCCTCAAAAAATTGAAAATGGAACTCCCATTTGACCCAGCAATCCCACTGCTAGGAATATATCCCAAGAAGCTAAAAACACCAATCAGAAAGGATATATGCACCCCTATGTTCATAGCAGCACAATCTACAATAGCTAGAATCTGGAAACAGCCCAGGTGCCCGTCAGCAGATGATTGGATCAAAAAACTATGGTACATCTACACAATGGAATACTATGCTGCCATAAAAAAAAAGGAATTCTCATCATTTGCAGCTACCTGGATAGAACTAGAGAACATCATGCTGAGTGAAATAAGCCAGTCAATGAAAGAGAAATACCACATGGCCTCACTCATTTATGGGTATTAAAGAACATTATAAACTGACAAACCAAAAGTCAGATATAAAGAGAGTAAAGCAACAAGCAGACTGTAAAATTACAGCAGGGACAGTAGGGAGATCTGGGGGGGATAAGAGATCAACCGAAGGACTTGTATACATGCATATAAGTACAACCAATGGACATAAAACTCTGGGGAGGGAGGGTATGTATGGGAGGGGGGGAGTTAAAATATGTACACAGATAATAATTCAATAAAAAAATATTAAAAAAAAAAAAAAAAAAAAAAAAAAAGAAATATCGATGAGAGAGAATCATTGGTCAGCTGCCTCCTGCACACCCCCCACCGGGGATGCGCCCGCAACCAAGGTACACGCCCTTTACCGGAATCGAACCTGGGACCCTTCAGTCCACAGGCCGACGCTCTATCCACTGAGCCAAACCGGTTTCGGCAAAATCAATAAAATATATTTTTAAAAAAAGACTGTCTTGTTCAATGGCTTTATGTCCAGGGCTTAGAATAGTGCTTGACACATCAAGTGATCGATTATATATATATATATATATATATATATATATATATATATTGTCCCCCCACTTTGAATATTTATAAAGGCATTGTTTATTAAACTATACGTCATTTTCAAAGTTGAGCTATCAGCTGTTAAAGTGTGCATACATTTTTGGGGGCGCCCTGTATTTATTTTAACTGCGTGTTGGGTAAGTAGTATTACAACTCCCCTTCCAGGCCCAGGACATTGGGACTCGGTGCTTGTTTCCTTCGCCTGTTCCCTGTACAGTTTCCCCCCTGGACACGAAGCCAGTCTTGCACAGCTGGCGGGGGCTCAGGCTAACCATGGGGACAGCCAGGTTCCGGCCACCTGGGTTTGGGTCCCGCAGCCTCTTCTTGTCTCCCATGTGTTAGGTGCCCTGCCGAAAAGGGCATGGTGGGAGTTTGAGATGACACCCGAGGAGGCCGGGCTGGGCAGGAAAGGAACATCTAGTCTGCCACTGGAGCTGCTCCCCGTCCTTGGCCTGCAGCGCCACCTCGTGGCCAAGGTTCCAAGGCGCTTTTCCCCTGACTGTCCCTGGCCCCCCAGGATCCACCCGGGCAAGCTGGCCACGTGCCCAGCCAGAAAATTTCCCAGGGAACCTCTGGCATCAACCTCTAGACAGCCCTCCAGTGCTTTCCCTTCGAATAAACCTCATTCATCCGTCAGGGACTCCGGATCGACTGCATCCAGGAAGCCTTTCCAAACTGCTCCAGCTTTTATTCATTTATTTATTTTTAATTATTCTATTTATTTTCTACAGAGAGGAAGGGGGAGGGATAGAGAGTTAGAAACATAGATGAGAGAGAAACATCGATCAGCTGCCTCCTGCACACCCCCTACTGGGTGTGTGCACGCAACCAAGGCACATGCCCTTGACCGGAATCGAACCCGGGACTCTTCAGTCCGAGGGCCGCCACTCTATCCACTGAGCCACACCGGTTTCGGCATCACCCGTGACATTCTCTATTGAGTTCATCATCTGTGCCCGGTTGTGCCTCATGCTTCAGTAGGGAGCATGGTGCCCGGCCCAGAGCGGGCCCTTGGAAAAATCCCTCAACAACCTACTAAGGGGATGTTTACGGCTTCCCTCTCGCTGCCCCAAGAGAGCACCCGGCCCGGCTGGCACAGGAGCCCTGCCCCTCACCCCCGCACGAAACCAGAGCTGGCGCCACCGGGTGAGGAATCTGGGGACCAACTGTCACAGCTCCGGTGTCACCGCCTCCAGGACGCTGGGTCTGGCTCGGAGTCCCAGGGGGGCCCTGTCAGCCAGCTGTCCTGGGGGACCCCGCTCTGCCCAGCCCCTCTGCGCTCTCTCCCGGGGGAAATCAGAGAGTGCAGAAGACCTGGGGGGGGGAGCTGGGTGGTGGTCCCAGGAGCGGAGGTGTTTGTCTGTCCGGGCCCAAACCTCAGGCTGGGCTTCAGAGCCCCTAGAAACCGGGTCCACCACAACAGACGCCCCGCAGAGACCTGCTCTCTCCTCCGAGCTCCGGTTCCCTCCAAGTCCCTGTTTTGCCCTCACATTTACTCCTGTTTGTCCACGTCACTGGGTCATGCAGACTAGCTTCTGTGTCCTGCTGAGGGCAGAGATCAAGTTGGATGTTTCTTTTGAGTGACCTGCAAACTTTTCCCGCTATGTTCTCATTGATTGAAATTAATGAGCTGTGTGTTCCAGCGACAGACAGAACACTGGCTGGTGTTTACATAACAAGTGGACTCCCCCGAAGGGAGGGGTATTTAAAAAAAAAAAAAGAAAAGAAAAGAAAGAAAGAAAACAGTGGTCCCCTGAAGCACAGGAGACGAGACCCACCTGACTAGGACAGATGGGAAGGCTCCTGAGAAGAGTAGGGAGATGGTCCGATAACCTCTGGGAGGGCCAGCCAGCCAGGCAGGGCAGCCTGGGGGTGTCTTCCTCCCTTCCCAGGGGCAGGGAGGGGCAGGTATTAGGTGTTTGCCCCCTTCCCTTGGGACGCGGTGTGTAGACAGTGATAACAGGTGCCCAGGTTTGCTTAGAAAAGAAAGACACACACACACACACACACACACATACACACACCACCCCCAATTCTTGTCTTCCAGTCTCCCCATGAACTCTGGGCCACCATCTCAACTGGGTCACCTTTCCTGTCTTGCAGCCAGGCCTGTCTACACACGTACACACACACACACACACACACACACCACACATACAGCCAACTCCACAACTCCGCAGGTCCCTTTGTTCCTCAGGCCTAAGGCCAGGAGCCTGGTGTGTGTGTGTGTGTGTGTGTGTGAGAGAGAGAGAGAGAGAGAGAGAGAGAGAGAGAGAGTTTGCCTGCATTCCAGTGCTCAACAGGAATTATTTTTGGAATTACCTGCTCTTTGTTTGGGGTGATCTCATTTCTGCAGGTCTAGATCTAGAGCTGACCAAGTGGGTCAGGGTCTCCAGTGCCTGGCACATCCTAAGAGTTCAATACATGAATTCATTTCAAGAGCTGAATAAATGAGTTACATTTAATTAATAAAGATCTAAGTCTAGCCAAAGTCAGTGGAAGGGGAAGAGCAGCCCGGGCCAGAAAAGTGGCACTGACTGAGCACCGAGGAGAGCCAGGCACTGTGCCAGCAGTTTGGCTTATTATTCCCATTGTAGAGATGAGGAAATTGAGGCTCAGCAGCCAGTCCGTGCCCGAGGGGCCGAATAAGAAGCAGGCAGCAGCCTGGCTTCAGAGGCCTGCTCCTTCCCCTCCCACCATGAAGCGTCACGTAGGCCGTTACCCGCAGCACGCTCCTGCTTCTGCCTGAGGCAGGGCCCTATGCTGCCTGAGCACCGGGGGGCCTCGGTGGGGGGCCACGACACCGATGAGAGATACAGTCCCATTCGCTGAGGTCCTGGCGGGGAGACACGTGCCACCTACACACTTTCCTGGTCACAAGGCAGAGGGGGAGGGGTAGGGCGTGGTGGGCAAAGCCATCTATGTCTAAGGCTGAGGCCCTTATTGTCATAATTCTAGGTTGGCCTTGGAGAGAAAGCTGGCGTGGCCAACATGAGGGCCAGTGGAGGAGGGGAGTTCCCTGGGCAGAGGAGGCCGCCAGCCTCTGAAAGCAAGGGAAGGGCTCATCGGACCCCCACCCTGGAACTGGGGTCCTCTGCTTCCTGGACACTCTGGTGGTCGGTCCCCAGTGTGTGGACATGCCCCATGCCCTACGCAGGCACACACACGCCCGTGTGTACACCGGTGCCAGAGGCCTAAGTGCACTCATACGTGTTCTGCCCTTCAGGGCCCGGGGCCCCAGTGGCCTCTCCCTCCTTGGAGATCCGTCTGGGGCCTCAGCAGGACACCCGGGGGTGGACGTAAGGAGCATGAACACCCCCAGGGAGCTGACTGGTCCTTATTGGGCCGGTGAAATGGGTGTCCGCGGTCCCCCCTACCCCACCCCTTTGTTGACCCTTCCCCTCCCAGCGGCTGGGCCCCTCCTCACAGAGACGCACAAGTTTCTGCCCTTTGTTTTCCTCCCTGGCCAAATCCCCCAGGCTTCTTCGGTCATTAACCCCTTGCTTTAATGAGCGTTAGTGGGGAGGAAAGTGGAAGCAGGGCCAATTCCATGATGGGTGTCTGGGGGGCAATCTCATTTGGGTGGGGACAGAACACTCAGACCAGCTGGTGACAAAGACGACGTCTGGCACACAGAAAGTCCCGTGCAACTGCTTGCTTTTCTGTGAACGTGAACATCGGTCCCCTGGTCCGCACAGTAGAACTTCCACCCAACGGAAGCCCCGGTCTCCAGTGCCCCAGCTCCCCTCATCCCGGCTCTTGGGGCAGAGACAGGAGGGGACCAGAGCAGAGAGCAGACAACTTCCACGGGGCCTTATCTCTGCATTTCTTCCTCTCCCACTCTTTTTTAAAAATAAATTTTATTGATTTTTTTACAGAGAGGAAAGGAGAGGGATAGAGAGTTAGAAACATCGGTCAGCTGCCTCCTGCACACTCCCCACTGGGGATGTGCCCGCAACCAAGGTACATGCCCCTGACAGGAATCGAACCCGGGTCCCTTGAGTCCACAGACCAAGCTCTATCCACTGAGCCAAACCGGTTAGGGCCCTCCCCTACTCTTGCGTGGAGACAGTGGTACCCGACTCCACAATAAGGTTCGTTGTTAATCTCATGATGAGTCCCTGATCCAGGGGGCACCCCTCCCCAACTCCAGGGTTTTCCAGGGGTTCCTCAGTCTCGGCTCCTCTGCCTGAATCTTCTGCTTAGCAAAGGAGCGAGAGCCCCTTTCCCCACCGCTGCACAGTGTCCATCCCTAACCGCTCAGAGTCCCCACCCTCCATGGGTGTGCGTTGTAGGGAACGGGTTTGGCTCACCCTCCCTCACGGCCTCGCAGTGCCAGGTCTGTGAATCGATCTCATCTCTCCTCCAGCAGGGCTGGACCTCACAAACTTTTGGTTTCCAAGGTGCTCCAGAATGGGACACGTACTGTTGTGGCTCACCCACCCATTCTTACACAACTACTTTGGGAAGTTCTACTTAAGGTCTGGCCTCACGCCCTCGTGCTGCAGTGCCATCCGCACTCCTCTCTAGAAAGACCAGGCAGAAGAGTGCAAAAAGGAAATGCTGAGGACGGAGGGCCAGGGGAGAATAAAAGAGTGCATTCTCCTTCAACTTCCCCAGACTCTCTCTAAAAGTACCCAAGTGCCCCCCAATTCCTGCCTTAGAAACGTATTTCCACTTGCACCAAATGTCCAGCGTCACAGGAACTACACTAATGAGTTTTCAGTGCGGAAGAAGTGGGTGGGAGGATGGTGGAGGGTCACCAGCCGATCGCCGCCCAGCTGCACGCATGGCCCGGGCCTGAAGGAAGCCTGGGTCCCAGTCAATCGCCTCCCTCCCTCCTTCCTTCTGTGGCACCCAGAGCTCAAGACTCTCACCGAGCATTGCCCAGCCACATCATGCCTTTAAGACGGACTCTGCCTTCCCCTTCCACCCCCATCTCTCCTCCCCCTCCACCCCTCATCCTCCTCACCTCCTCACCCCAAAGCCCTCCAGGCTCCCCTCCCATGATCAGAAGGCCAAGCACTAACTCACCTCCCAGCCGGTGCCTCTCGGATCTCCGAGACTGGGGGCTTGGCGGTTGGGGAGGAGGGGGGGTGATGGCTTGCCGCTTGGGGACGAGGGGACCCCGCCTTTGGCCTGGAGGTCCCCCACTCCAGCCCGGCGCCCCATCCTGGCCCCCGCGGCGCGCGGGGCCGGGTGCTCCCCGCATCGCAGCGGCGGGCTTTGTCTGCTCTGCGGAGGGAGAGCCTCTCCCGCGGCCCCGAGCCGGATCCGCTCCGCCCGGGCGGGAGGGGGCGGGGAGGGAGCCGCAGGGAGGAGGAGGGGAGCGGGGAGAGGGGAGAGGGGAGCCGCAGTGACCCAGCCGGGACCGCTCCCCGCCCTCCTGTCCACCCCCCCTCATTTCCATGAGAAAGAGGGACCTGAGACCTGCCGGGACCGCGTGGGAGCCAGCCTGAGGGGGGGCGGGGGGCAGGGCGCGCTCCATGAGCCTTTTTCCCAACCCTTCCGCTTCTGTACCCCGACTCCTCTCCCCTTTGCCCGCGAAAAAATTAGGGACCTCGACTCTTATCCCACCCCCAGCTCGGGCCCCGAGCCGCGCGGGTAAGGACCTGAGGGCACAGCCCGAACCTCCCCGGGTCCAGGAATGCGCCCCCGCGCCCGCGCGCCCCCGCGGCCGGGGAACTACAACTCCCGGCATGCCCCCCGCGCCCCCGGCGCGCCCCCCGCCCGTCAGTTCCATGCTGCTCCATCCAGTTCATTTAAAACAAAAGAGTTTGAGCGCTGGATGGGGCTGGTCTCTATTGGGGGCCCCTGAGTGCGACTCCCAGGCCGGGGCTGGGTGCGGGAGCCTGAGGGGGCCGTCCGGACGGCGGGGTCCGGAGGCTCCGGGCCCGAGGAGGGAGGGAGGGGAGGGGAGGGGGCAGAGATCCCGCAGCCCCCGGTCCCCCGTCACCCCCGGAGAGGAGAGGAGAGATCTGCTTTCTGGGTTTTGTTTCTCTTTCCCCCCACCCCCACCCCCACCCCGGGGGCTGGGGCGAGGGGAGTCGGGTTACAGGGTGTTTGGGGAGGGGGGCTTAGGGGGAGGGTCTATCTCTCTATCTCGCCGTCTCTCCCCCTCCCCAGTTCTTTGTTCCCCCCTCCCCGCGCACCCCCTCCTCCCCTCTCCCCTCCCCTCCGCTCTCCTCTTCTCCCTTCCACCACCTCTCTCTCCCTCTCTCTCTCTCTCTCTCCCCCAGCTTTTGTTTCGCCATGCCTAGTCTAGTGGTATCTGGAATAATGGAAAGAAATGGGGGCTTTGGGGAACTGGGATGTTTCGGGGGAAGCGCCAAGGACCGAGGGCTGCTGGAAGACGAGCGCGCCCTTCAGCTGGCTCTCGACCAACTCTGCCTCCTGGGTTTGGGGGAGCCCCCCGCCCCCACGGCGGGCGAGGACGGGGGAGGTGGGGGGGGCGGCGCCCCTGCCCCGCCGGCCGCTCCCCCGCAGCCGGCCCCGCCGCCGCCGCCCGCGGCGCCCCCGGCCGCCCCGACGGCGGCCCCCGCGGCGCAGACGCCCCAGCCCCCCGCCGCCCCCAAAGGGGCCGGCGACGCCAAGCTCTGCGCCCTCTACAAAGAGGCCGAGCTGCGCCTCAAGGGCAGCAGCAACACCACCGAGTGCGTCCCCGTGCCCACCTCCGAGCACGTGGCCGAGATCGTGGGCAGGCAAGGTAAGAGGGCGCCCGGACCGCGGAGCTGGGTGGCGGGGGGTGGGGGGGCGCCCCATCCCTGGCGCGGAAAGTTCATTTCCTCTCTCGTCCACCCACCCATGGCTCGGTCCCTTCTCCACAAAGGGGGGCCCCCTCCTCACACCCCGATTTCCCGGCGCCACAAAGTTCCCTGGTACCCCCAGCCGGACCGTTCTCCGGACCCGTCCTCCCCCAGGGCCCGGCCCTCAGACAAAGAAATATCCTCTCCTGAGAGAGAGGGAAAAGGGAGGGGACGGGCTTCCCCATCTGGAGAGAGCCTGTCTGTCCGGAGGGGGTGTCCCCTCCGAGCCAGGAAAACTGGCCGAACGTGCAGAGTTCCTCAGGAGCCCCTGCCCTGGCATCTGCTAGCGGATTGGGGAGGGGGCACCCCTGAGACTGCCCCCAGCTGCCTGGAGTTGCACACTTTGGGGGAAACCTGGCCGGAGGAGCCAGTCTGAGGATCTGTCTCTTTGTTGGGCTAAGTGTAGGAATGGAAGGGGGTGTGGCTCCTGGGAGGGTCCCAGCCCGGGGGGAGCGGTGGGAAGGGGGGCTCCTGGGAGGAGGGAGGCCTGTGGTCACCCACACACCAAAGTTGAGCAGTCTGTGGGGTTCTGGAAGGGGCGCCCCCAAGGAAGTGCCACATCCTGGTGTGGCCCTCGCCTCCTCCCTCTCAGGCTTTTGTTCTGGGCCAGCCTAGGCCGGGGGGCCCGAGGCCTGCATGGGGGTCTCCGCTGTGCGGGAGCAGGACAGGGGGGTGGGGGCCACAGTTGGGGGGAGGGGTGCGGACGCTTCACCTGGAGTCGGGGTGCAGGGCGTGTGTCTGGGCGCGTTGGGGGAGGGATGTAGAATTCATACGGTGCAGGCAGTCTGATACCACACCCTCCTCCACTCCAGCATCCCTGCGCGGGTGGGGGTCGCAGTGTTGATGACTGTCCAGATTGAGCAGAGGAGAGGGATCTTGGGGACCCTTCCCTCTCCTAGTTCCCCAAAGGGGAGTTGTGGGGGGCCGGGGGGGGGGTGGATTTGGAAATGGCAAGGCCCGGCTGGGGAGGTGGGGGTGGGGAAGGAGCAGGGGAGGAGCTGTCCCACAGTAGGGAACAATAGAGGAGCTGCATTCCGGCTGGGGAGTGAGGGAGGGAGGGAGGAGGCCGGCTGCTGGCAGGGGAAGAGGGGAGGCGAAGCCAGGGGGCCCCGCTCCTCGGCCCACCTCATCCCCCGGAGTGCCGGGGATTGGTGGGATTTTTGCTGGGAGATCCGGAATGGAGGAGGGGACGGTGCCACTGGCCTGCACAGCCCTCGCTCCCACCCGCCCCTCTCCATCTCCCGAGGTTTCTGGTTTGAAAAGTTGGATTTCCTCTCTATTAGAAACTAGGGACCCACGGCCCTGGAATCGGGTGGGGACCCTAATACCTTTCTTGTTGGGAGGGTGGCCTTGGGAGGCCCCAGGATTTCATGGAGTAATTTTTTTCCTTTCCTCTTCGGCCTCCGCATCAGATGGAGCTGTCTCTCATAAAAGTAGGGAGGGGGTTTCTCTCTCCCCCCTCATCCCTTAAGTAGAGGGAAGTCCTCCCTCTTGTCTAACCTCCCTTCCCCCGCTGCAAGGTGGGTGCCCCTGTGTTTAACCTCCGGGAATGCGAAGCCCGGGGGTCTTCCCTCCAAGAGGGGCTTCCTTAGGCCTGCAAAGCCTGCGGGCCGTTCCCCCACCAGCTCTGCGCCTCCAGCCGGCCGGCCCGCCCGCCCGCTAGCTTCTGTACTGAGAGTTCTCTGCCCCGGCCTGTCCTCCTCACCCCATCCCAACCCCCAAAGGCATTGAGCTCGCTTAAGTGTATGGACCCAAAAGTTAGAGCCGAAACCCAGGTGCCTAGCAGACACCATGGGGGTCGACACTGGGTGGGAGGGAGCGCCACTCGCATGCGCGGGCCTTAGGAACAGCCCTCTGCCGGCGTTAAAGCAGCGGGGATGCGAGCTTGACAACGGGCAGGACGTCTCCGAATCCAAGAAGTCCGAGGACAAAAGGCAGGGGCCACTTCTCCTGGCTAAGGTCTCTTGGCAGTAAGGAGGGCTGCCCCCATCCATTCTGCCCTCCCCTACACCCTATGGAGTGGAGGAAGGAGACTGACAACAACAACAACAACAATAATAATAATAAGCTCTCCTCGGGCCTGTGGACGGAGAGTTGGGGCAGAGTCAGAACACTGGACCTGCTAGTGGTTTTGGGGAGAGGTGGTGTGTGTGTGTGTGGGGGGAGGGTGTGGGTCTGTAGCGAGTATACACCTGAGGGGGGTGGGAATGTATCTCTGTGTGAATGGGGTGGAGGCTGTGGGCGTGCATAGGAATGTGCTGTTTGGGGATGGCGGAGAGGCGGGACAGGGGATGGGGGGGGGGGTGAGAGGCGAGAGGCGTGTGTGAAAGTATTTGGAGGAAGGTGCACGGTACCTCCCGGCGCTCGGGCCCTGTGTGTGCAGACTCACACGTGTGGCGTGTGTGCTTCAAGAGCGGATGTGAGTCTCTGCAAAGCCGGGGGCAGAGAGAGGGAACTCGGGAGGGGGGAGAGCAGCTTGGCCAGGCAGCCACTGAGGTGGCGTTGCCAGCCCACCCTCGCTCGCTCTCCTCTTTCTCCCTCTTTGTCTCTTTGTCTCCGATTTCTTCTTTCTTTCCCTGCCTCTCTCCCCAGCCTCCCCGCTGTAACCCTTCACAGTGGGAATAAGGGTCCGGAACACCTCTCCCTCATTCTAATTGGCCCCCGGCCTGTCTCAGCTCTCCTGCTCCCCGGGGTCAGGGTGGCAGGGGTGACTGTGGGGCTCTCACACGCTCTTTACCTTCATACCCCTCTCGTCCCTCCTGAAACGGATTCTCGGGTCCTTCCCAGGCTCCCACACTCCACCAGTTGCTGCAGACGGTGCTGTGAATTGGAGACACTGAGAGACACTAATGGGTGGATGGGGGGGGGGGGATCAGAGGACAGATGGGGGTCCGTGGTCCCTGTGAGGGTTGGAGGACACTTTGAAGGAATGGAGGCCTGGTGATGAGTAGATTGTGGGGTTCCCGCGTGCATGTGGAGTTCCGTGGAAAGATCCGCGTCGGTGGCAGGTTGGGGGTCGGTGGCGGGGAGAAAGGCAGCGTGATAGATGGAGTGATTTGGATTGGGGAGCAGCCAGGAATCAGTAGAGAAGTTGAGAGAACAGCTTATGGTTGGGGGGGATTAGTACTCAGATTTGAGGTGAGCAGCTTTCTGGGAGGGGTTTCCAGGAGGACAGGAATTGGAAGGCCCTGAATGGGATTCAAGGGAAGGTTGTTAACATTTTGAGAAACGTGGTTGATAGAGACCTTTGGGTAAATCTGAAATGAGTGGATTATTCAAATCAAGGTGGTTTTGTGTGTGTGTGTGTGTGTGTTTGGGGGGGGGGGTGTCCTAGGGGTAGATTCAGAGGTTCCTGGGGGCGGGTATCTGCCTAAGGATCAGGAGCTCATTGGCCCCGGCACAGACCTTGTGCAGTGAGTGTCTCTCTCTCTTCCCCCCCCTCCGCCTGCCTCCAGGCTGCAAGATCAAGGCCCTGAGGGCCAAGACCAACACCTACATCAAGACCCCGGTGCGGGGCGAGGAGCCGGTGTTCATGGTGACCGGACGGCGGGAGGACGTGGCCACGGCCCGCCGGGAGATCATCTCGGCGGCGGAGCACTTCTCCATGATCCGGGCCTCGCGCAACAAGTCCGGGGCGGCCTTCGGCGTGGCGCCCGCGCTGCCGGGCCAGGTGACCATCCGCGTGCGCGTGCCCTACCGCGTGGTGGGGCTGGTGGTGGGGCCCAAGGGCGCCACCATCAAGCGCATCCAGCAGCAGACCAACACCTACATCATCACGCCGAGCCGCGACCGCGACCCCGTGTTCGAGATCACGGGCGCCCCGGGCAGCGTGGAGCGCGCGCGCGAGGAGATCGAGACGCACATCGCGGTGCGCACCGGCAAGATCCTCGAGTACAACAGCGACAGCGACTTCCTGGCGGCGGGCAGCCCGCCCGACCCCGCCGCCGCCGCCGCCGCCGCCGCCGCGCTGGACGGCCGCTACGCCGAGGCCTGGCGCGTGCCCCCGGCCGCCTGCAAGCCGCTCTCCGCCTTCCGCCAGAACAGCCTGGGCTGCATCGGCGACTGCGCCGCCGCCGTGGACTCGGGCTTCGAGGCCCCGCGCCTGGGCGAGCCGGGCGGCGGCGGCGGCGGGGACTTCGGCTACGGCGGCGGCGGCGGCGGCGGCGGCGGCGGCTACCTGTTCCCGGGCTACGGCGGCGGCAAGCAGGACGTGTACTACGGGGTGGCGGCCGAGACCAGCCCCCCGCTGTGGGCGGGCCAGGAGAACGCCACGCCCGCCTCGGTGCTCTTCTCCTCGGCCTCCTCCTCCTCCTCCTCCTCTGCCAAGACGCGCGCCGGGGCCGGTGCGGGTCCCCCCGGGGTGCACCGCTCCCCGGCCGCCTCCGCCTCGGAGCTGGCGGCCGGACTGCCCAGGCGCCCGCCCGGGGAGCCGCTGCAGGGCTTCTCCAAACTCGGGGGCGCGGGCCTGCGCAGCCCCGGCGGCGGCGGCGGCGGCGGCGGCGGGCGCGACTGCATGGTGTGCTTCGAGAGCGAGGTGACCGCCGCGCTCGTGCCCTGCGGACACAACCTGTTCTGCATGGAGTGCGCCGTGCGCATCTGCGAGAGGACGGACCCCGAGTGTCCCGTCTGCCACATCACAGCCACGCAAGCCATCCGGATCTTCTCCTAAGCTCCCCCCGGCCTCTCCCCTGCCCCGGGGGCCGGTTTCCGCCAGAGCCTTTGGGAAACCGGCGGTGTGATGGGGGCAGGTGATGGGAGATGCTGGCTGGGGAGCTGGGGAGAGGGGAGCGGGGAGCGGGGAGGGGAAGGTGGTGGCTGGAGGGTGGGCCACTCTGAGACCCTCTGGCCACCCGACCCTGGAAAGGCTGGGAGGGGGCCAGGTTGGAAGTTTTACTAGAGTTACAACTCTGATACCTCAACACACCCTTCAATCTGAAAGCAGCTAAGAGGAACTTTTGTTTTGTCCGCGGCGGCAGCTAAGGCCCCCTGACCCCCTTTGTCCGCCTCCCCGGAGCCTGTCATCCTACCCCTTCCTCATGGAGGGGAGGGGAGGGGAAGGGAGAGGGAGAACCACCATCTGTATGGAGGGGCTCTCTCCCATCCCCAGGTCCTCTAGTCCTGACCTCTGACCTCCTGGCGTGACTCTTTGGACCCTCCACTGCCATATTCTGTTTGGGAACCTGTGCCTGGGTTTCCAAGATGGGAGGGGGCTGGGGCCCTTTCAGAGCCTGCCCAGGCTGCAGGGGGTGGGGAAGATGCCAACTAGCGAGGGCTCGGCCCTGTCTGTCTCCACAAAGCTGGGCTAGAGGAATGTGGATGGGCGCCCGCCGCCCCTTTTCCCTCCCCCCTCCTCCCCTTACTCCTCCCTCTGGGTTCCCCCTTCTCCCGTGCTCCCTCCCCGGCTTCTCTCTTTACTCCCACCCTGTCTTTCTGTTTCTCCCCTTCTCCCCCCTCCCTCCTGCCCCTTCTAGCGCAGCTTTGGGGATAGCATCCCCTCGGGGAGATGTTGGGGGGAAGGACGTTGTGGTGGTTCCCCCTCATTTCTCTTTTGGCATCTGGAGGCCCTCTTTCCCCCACTGCTCCAAAGACGCGCCTCATGCGTGATGGAATGTATCCCCGTTCTCAGTGGAAGTGTGAGGAGGGGACTAATCCCGGGGTACGCGAAGGGCCAGCCCTCCCCACCTTCACCCTCGTTGGGCATTACACGTAGGGGGGCAGTTCCCAGACCGGATTTCATGGCAGTGGTAGGAGGAGAGCCAGGGAGCAGGCCGTTGTTTCAGGGAGCAGTACCCCACTCCCTGCGGGGGCCCCTCGACCGCCCACCAGCCCTTGTGAGTGAGCAAATCCTGACGTGTGTGTCCCGCCCGCCCGCCGCGGTTGAGAAAAGAGGTCAGGCCTTCAGAGAGGGGTCCACTCCAGGGCTGAGCAGGATCGGGGTGCGGCTGTCCTGAATCATGTTACAGGCCTTACACCCCCTTCGCTGCTTCCCCGCTGCTCACTTGGGGCTGCCACCAGTCCCCCACCCTCCTAGTTCCGCTGGCGGGCCAGGAGAGGACGGGGGACTGGAGTCCCTGGGGGTCCCGGGAAATTCTTGTATATAGTGAGGTGGGACTATTGTAAGTGATCTCTGAGCACGTAAGCTCCGGAGTCCCATTCCTGGACGGAGAGAGGGTGCAGGAATGGGGGTACCGAGGGGATTTCCTTCCTCCCGTTGTGAATTCACTCTCCTCAGCCTTCCCCTCCGCCACCAGCCAGGGAGGGCAGAGGAAGGAGGTCACAGCCAGGAACCCTGGCCCGTGACGGCTTCCCTCCTTCCCGCCAACGTGAGCCATCCTGAGACGTCTGTACAATAGAAACCAAACCAAATGGGTTGCCCAGGGGAGGTTGGGGGCTGGGGCAGAGAAGGGGTGTCTGTCTGTGGATTCCCCTCCCCCTCGCCACTCCTTTACCCACAAAGGCAGAAGACTGTTACGTTAGGGGGCTCGGAAAGTTCCATCCCACCCTTACTTCATTGAGCCAAACCTAGAAACAAGCGCAGAACACAGCATAGTGAGAGACAAGATAGAGGTGAGAAAGCGAGCGTGAGAGGGAGCGAGACAGAGGCGACCAACAGAGAGAAAACGAAAAGAGCAAAAAAAAAAAACAAAAAAAAGCAGTTCTTTATAATTTAATATTCTATTTTAATAAAGGCGTTTATTACCGTATAAATGTAGCAAAGAACCTGGGCTAATATGAAAAAAAAAAGACTTTTTATTAGGTAATTTATTATATGAAAAGGATATTTTATTTTATGATAAAGTGATCCTTAAAAAATAAAAAAAACTTTAGAAGGTTTAGAATATATGTAGGGAGAGAAGAAAAAAAAATACATTTGTATTCAGAGTTAAATCTTAAAAAGAAAAAAAAAGTGTTTTTAATATATGTTCAGGTTTACGTTCCTTTTTCCCCCGCTTTTCTTTTGGGGAGGAATGTCACTTGCTTAGGGGAGGAGGAGCATCCTGGGACGGTGGCGGCTGAGGGAACTCGGTCCCTCCGGGGCCCTGCAAGTGGATTGGGTTTCCTTCCCTGGGCTCCTTCTCCTCTCCCCTCCCCCTCCGGGGAGCTGGCAGAGCCAAACAAAGAAAGGAATTAACAAGAAAGGAGGAAGCTGGAGGATTGAGGATCCTGGGTGCTCCCCTGCCCCTGCCTCCGGGGGCCAGCGAGGAGGGGAAGTCCAGAACGGAGGCCTCGCAGGCCCACGGGACCCTCAGAGAGGTGTGAGATTTAAGAGACATAGTTTTTTGTTTTTAACCAAAAAAAATAAAAAATGAGAGAAGAAACGGAGGGGTTTAAAAAAAGAAAATACTACAAAATAATAATTATTAATAATAATTCAAATTTATTTCATATAATCCTAGAGAGAGAAAAAAAGAGAATTACTAGTTACTTAGTAGACTATTCAGATAGCTTAAAAGTTTAGTAGCGTTGCGGGCCCCTGGGCCCAGTAGAATGTATAAAAGTCGTTAACAAGAGGAAAATAGAGGAGGGAAGCGGCTGAGTCCCCCGTCGTCAGTGGTCAGGGTGGAAGCAAATTGTAGTGAAGGCTGGGAGCATCTAGTCGGCTGGGGCTGATTCTGAGAATCCTTGGGCTTTTAACTTGTAGGACAAGCTGAGGAGGGGGTCCGTTCCCGGGGTCTTTAAAAGGATGGATGTTGACCATTTCGGCCAGGTGGGGGCAGCAGAGGGGTGAGCCTGCACCCTTGTTCTGCATCCCAGCACCGGGTGGGGCCTACCATCTGGGCCATTCCTCTGTCTCTTTGGGGAGCCCTTACTCCCAAGCAATGGTGTCCATTCTCGGGGCGCTCCGTGAGGTCCCCGGGCCTCACTGAGCAAGTCCTTGAAGTGTAACCTCCAGGGCTACCGATTGGCTCAGGAGCCTGGGAGGCCATTCCTCACACGTGCACACTCCCCACCGCAGCTTCGGGAGACGGGGTCCCTGCTCCTGCCCCATCGTCCACGTGGCTTTCGGCAGCAGAGCAGTAGGTCTCACCCCTTCTCCTGTAAGCTGCACTGTGCTTTCTTATCTCCTGGAAGTTCCATTCCAAGGACTTTTCCACCCACTGGGAAAAGGGGCTCCCAAGCGGACAGAGGCAGGGGGTGGGGAGCAGAGACATTGCCTGACCCTGACCCTGACCCTCTGCTCCATGCACTTCCATCTGTCGGGGTTCAGGCAGGAATCATCCACTGTGAGGGCACATGGCCCTCCCCATGGACAATCGGGGGGGCGTGACTGTTGCATATGAGGAATCGGTTTTTTAAGCACTTGCCTTTACCTAACCCTGCTTGCAGTCAGGCCAGGCCCCTTCCTCCAGGCCATCCAGGGGGTGTGGAGGTCCCTGGCTCTTGGCAAGAAGAGCCTGCTCCGCCACACCGATGACTGTCATGCCCTAGACCCCAAACACATCTCCCTCTCCCCAGTTTATTCTTCGCGCCCCCACCTAGGGACAGATCGCCCCCTGCTCGTTTTGTCCTAGGAACCCCATAGTCTGGGAAGGTAGTGTCTGGGGTGGGGAAGGCGTCCCCTTCTCCGCCCAAGGGTGCGGGTAGGGTCGGGTGGGTAGGTGGAGACAACCCTGGGGCAGGGGGGACGGTCTCTCCACTGTAGAAAGTAGAGTAGGATTGTGGTCAGACTTAATTTGAGGCATCTAGTGAGGACGCATACAAATCCACCGAGAGAAAAACACACAAAACCGTTCAAAAGCAAAATTAACAGGCGGGAAACGAAACGGACCCACGAATAATTGAGTCAAAGTTGATGTTGCACAAAATGCAGAGAAACCAAGAAGGGGGAGGGTTAATGTATTAAATGTGCTATTAAGAAGTTAATTTTATTAAAAGTATTATTACTTAAGGCTCTGGCTTCTTTCTCTGCGTGTGGCTCTGAACCACGGGGGGGGGGGTGAGCGGTGAGGGGCCACTGTGGAAATTGTAGCTGGGAGTTCTCTCTCTGGGGTAATTCTGGGCGCCCCTCCCTGCTCACCTCTGGGATGTGGGTGGCTCCTGTCTGCTCTCCTCAGCTCCCAACGCCAGTCTCCAAACGCTCAATCCCCTTTTCCACCCATTCTACCCCTTCTTTTCCTTGGGGATGCCATCAGACCTCCATCCACTCTGAAGACTAGAGACCGCCCTCCTGGGCTGAGGGAGAAAGGGCGGAGAGCTGAGACAGACCCTCCCACCAGATGCAATCTGTCCCTACCCCCTAACCCTTCTTTGGGGTGAGGTAGAAATCCGGATGGAGATGGACCTTCCACCTCCCCGTCTTAAAGTCCCCCCTCCCCAGCCCTGCGCACACAGGAACAGGCTGGCCCCAGCTCCCCCTCCTCTCCCACATCTCCCCTGCCTCCGCCGCTCACCCCTGGCATTGGAGTGACCTCAGTTCTTGGCACCAGGGCCCTGGGCACCAGATGGCACCCGCCGATGGTCTCCTTTGTCTTGCTTTCCAGATACCCCCTCCCCACCAGGCTGTCCTCCCGCCCCCTCCTACTCTGGGGGTTGGCAGAGGGAAGGGTGGGCGCCTCTCACCCCCTTGGCCCTGTCCCCAGACCACAGGACTTCAGGGGCAGCTGGCCCTGGGGGCAGCGGGGAGGATGGAGCCAGGGGAAGGGAAGGGGAACAGGGATTCGGAGGAGGAGCGAGTGGCAGGGGAGCGCAGACGGGAGGCAGCAGGGTGGCCGGCGTGGATATAAAACGGCTTTATTTGGGAGCTCTGGTCTGTGAGGTTAGCGGACAGTACAGGGGTGGGGGGGCGTGAAGACCTTAGAGCTCGGAGGGGCTGTGAACAAGGAACAGGCCACTGACGTCTGGAGCCACAGGGCAGGGGAGAATCCTGGAGCGTGGGGTGGGGAGCACCCTCACCAGGACGCGAGTGAGGGCAGGGCTGGTGCTGGCCAAGGTCAGAGGCTGATGCAACAGGCCCTCTTCCCACCGGGGCCAGGCTCCTGCCCGGCCTGGGCACTGCCCAGGGTGATGGCATTGGTCCGGGTGCTGTTCTGCCTCTGCTTGGACACTTTTGCGAAAATCTCTGAGAGGGGAGAGGGGGGCGGTCAGTTCAGAAGCCCACACTCCCTGTGCTCGCACCACATGCCCCTATCTGAGGGGTGGTCGCCCTTAAGGGAGGTTTGGCTGAAAGGAAGTGGAGTTCCTGTCCCTTCTACTTACCTGCACGGGGAAGGACCAGGATCCTGCTCCCTGAGAAGTGTGGCTTCTGGTTCCTTCCCTAGCTCCAGGCTCACTTGGGGGGGGGGGGGGGGCGGGCGGAGGCAGCACTAGGGAATGTCTGAGGGGTAGGCGGAGGCTCTGAGGAGGCTGGGGACCCACAGAGGTGCTGAGGAACCAGCTGGGGTGGAGAGGGCTGGGTGTCTGCGTTCCTACCACTGCCCGTGGAAGCCTCGGGATCGGAATAGGGTGCAAAATAGAGGCGGGGACTCTAACCTTTCAGGACGGTTTCAAAGGCCAGCTCCACGTTGGTGGAATCCAAGGCTGAGGTCTCCAGGAATAGCAGCCCATTGTTTTCTGACAGGAAAGGAAACATACCATTAATTGTGGGGTCAAAGGCAATAGGAACAATATTTATTGAATGCTTACTGTGTGCTAAACCTTTGGCATGGGTAGCTCATTTAATTCTTTTTTTTTTTTTTAATATGTTTTTATTGATTTCAGAGAGAGGAAGGGAGAGGGAGAATGGGGCAGAAACATCAATGATGAGAGAGAATCACTGATCGGCTGCCTCCTGCATGTCCCCAACTAGGGATTTCATCCGTAGCCTGGGCCTGTGCTCTTGACCGGAATCGAACCCGGGACCTTTCAGTCCGCAGGCCGAAGCTCTATCCACTGAGCCAAACCGGTTTCGGCTGCAGGAATTTTTTGTTTACCAACCTCAGTCATGTAATTTCTGTGCCTGTGCTTAGATCGGGCCTAACATCCTGGCTAACTTCAATAACGCCATCCTTAAAGAACATACAGTAGATAGAACCTCGTTTCTTGGGCTTAATTCATTCTGGAAGAAGACCGAATCATTCTTTCCCATTAGAAATAATGTAAATTGAATTAATCCGCTCCAGACTCCCAAATGATTCCCGGATTTAACCTTTTTTTTTTTTTTTTTTAATGTACAGGACATGTCTATTGTCCTGTTTAACCTACAAACAAACACTTTAAGAACAAAAAGGACATGAAATGTAAATGAACATTAGCAAAAAGGAAAGGAAATGTACAGTACAAAATGAAAATTTAACAATAATTATAAGAAGCAGAAAAACCCACAAAAATATTCACAGCACAATAGCCTGAGATTTTAACAATGGTAAATGGACTCGTATGCATGCATTCTCTCTGTTTGTCACCTGAGAAATGTGTGACTGATCATACAGGTATCAGCATGAAAGGGCTGTCAGGTTGAGAAGCGAATTGTCCAAGATGGGAGACGGTCAAGAAACGAGGTTCCACTGTAATCGCAGTGTTATGTATTCCGGTTCCAGTAAGGGATTAACATGTCACCCATGAAGGACAGCTCAAGGACACATTTCAAAAAAAACCATCTCAGTATTCCAGGAGAAATCATAGATCCTAAGGTAAGTTCCTTAGGTCATCCTGTTCTATCCTTTGGATGATAAAAGAAACAACTAGAACCAGAGAGGTGATGTCCAAATTGACGTGGCTCTGTGGTGGCAGAGTCTCCATTCAATGACCATAATTTAGGTTTCATGATCTTGTGGGGATTCAGAACGAGTCACCCTAAGACATGCCTTGTGGTATTTGAATTAGGGGTCTTGCCCATAATTAAAGATTATCAAAGATAACCTGTTGTCCTAACTGGTTTGGTTGAGTGGATAGAGTATCGGCCTGCAGTCTGAATACTCCTGGGTTTAATTCCGGTCAAGGGCATGTACCTTGGTTGCGGATACATCCCCAGGGGGGAGGGTGTGCAGGAAGCAGCTGATGGATATTTCTCTCTCATCATTGTTTCTCTCTATCCCTCTCCCTTCCACTCTATAAAAAAAAAAAAAAAAAAAAAAAAATCAATAAAATCTATATATTTTTTTTTTAAATATATTTTATTGATTTTGTACAGAGAGGAAGGGAGAGAGACAGAGAGCCAGAAACATGATGAGAGAGAGTCATCGATCAGCTGCCTCCTGCACACCCCCCACTGGGGATATGCCCGCAACCAAGGTACATGCCCTTGACCGGAATCGAACCCGGGTCCCTTCAGTTCCCAAGCTGACACTCTATCCATTGAGCCAAACCGGTTTCGGCAATAAAATATATATATATTTTTAAAATAAACATTAAAAAAAAAGATAACGTCTTTGACCTAGCTCTAGGGCAGAACAAACTTCTATTTACTAGGCATCTGCTCTTCTTATCCTGCAATGACCCTCTGAAGCCCTCAACGTGCATTACCTCACCCCTTGCTCAGAACGTCTTACATACCTCAGGCCCCTTTCTAGCTACGAACTGCCTGGGTCTCCGGCTGCCTCCCTCTCGCTCAGCCACAATCCCCGCTGGTTTTTACAGCCCAACGTGGCGGGGACTTCTCTTCCCGACAATGGAATTCTGGGCGGTCGGACAAGCCCTTTTAGCACCTGCACCCCTCCTACAATCTCTGTGATTTCTTCTTTACTTCTCTAGTTGTAGAGCTTCCACTCAGCCAGCTTTCAGGCAGTTCCGAATGATGGCTGTTCTGTATTTTAGTTGTAATTTTTTAAAATATATTCTATTGATTTTTTACAGAGAGGAAGGGATAGGGATAGAGAGTCAAAAACATCGATGAGAAACATCCATCAGCCTCCTCTTGTACACCCCCTACTCAAGGACACATCTCAGGCCCAGCAATCAAGGCACATGGCCCTGACTGGAATCGAACCTGGGACCCTTCAGTCCGCAGGCCGACGCTCTATCCACTGAGCCAAACCGGCTTCGGCTTAGTTGTAATTCTGATGTGGTTGTGGAAGGATGCAAGTACTGGTTTTACCTGCACAGCCATCTTGGTTCCTCCACCCATCCCCTTTTACAGAAGAGGACGCTGGGCCCAGAAGCACAGAGGGAGTGTGAGAGAGCTTGCTCAGTGTCCCACACGTAGTGACTGGCCCAGAGATGGCAGGCTGGGCTGTTGGGACTCCTGAGCCTACACACTGAACCACCGTGTCTTACTGCCTGGGAACCCCAGAGAACGCCCAGGGAGAGTGTGGCTGGAGATAGTCCAGGGGAGGCCACCTGCCACCCTTAGGATCTCTGAGCACGGCAAGGTGGAGCGGTCTTAAAATCAGCGATAGCCCGGCCAGTGGCTCAGTGGTTGAGCGTCAGCCTATGAACCAGGAGGTCACGGTTTCAGTACCGGTCAGGGCACATGTCCCGGTTGCAGGGGGTATTTGTGCAGTGTGGAGCGTGTGCAGGAGGCAGCTGGTCAATGATTCTCTCTCATCATGGATGTTTCTCTCTTTCTCTCTTTTCCTCACTGAAATCAATAAAAAAAATATATATTTAATAAATAAATAAATAAATAAATAAAACCGACTATAAATAACTACCCTTAAAAACAATCTCAAGGCAAGTGGTGGGACATCAAGGGTCACCGAGGGGAAGGGCAGATCCTGAAGAAGAGGGGATGAAGGTAGGAGGCCCAGGTCGGGGGACCAGTGCGGGCGGGGGGTGAGAGGTTAGCCCGGGTCATGGAAGGCTCTCACCGGCGAACATGCGGGCCTCGTCACTCGGCACCTCGCGGGCCTGGGTGAGGTCACTCTTGTTGCCCACAAGCATGACGACGATGGTGGCCTCGGCGTGGTCGTAGAGCTCCTTCAGCCAGCGCTCCACCACCGCGTAGGTGTGGTGCTTGGTGAGGTCGAACACCAGCAGGGCCCCCACCGCACCACGGTAGTACCTGGGTGGGGCAGACGGAGAGGCAAGGTCAAGGTGGTTGGGCCCAACCTCAAGCCAAAAAGCTAGGGTTCAAGTCCTGGAGGCGGGGAAATATGAAAACTGGAGTCTAGGGACGCAAACCCAACAGGGCAGCTCAGGGCCCTGCAGCCTGACACTGAGAGCCTCGGGAATAACGGTTGCCGAGGCTCTGCAGACCCCCTCCCTGCTCTACAACCACCGGCTCCCTCTTTCCCTCATGGCCGCTCTGCTTCCCCAGGTCCTTGGTTCTGGCTTTAGCCCCTGCTCTCCACCAGCGCATACCCAGGCCCCGTTCAAGTGTCTCCTGGATGCCCCACCTCCAAGACCTCCCTTACGTGGCTCCTGGACCCTCAGCACCCTCTTCTCTCTCACGGCCATCTTTCCAGGACCAGCGAAATGCCCGCCCCATGCAGCAATCCCTGAGTTGAGCATCGAGTGCATCCTTCGCAAGCACCGAGATTCCCTCCTGGAGCTTCTGCAACCTGGCGGTGTATAACTGAGGCTTACAAGAGGTCAGGTGACCAGCCCAAGAGTGATGTGTGTAACGGAAGCCCCTGACTGCAGCCTCCTGCCCCGGGCAGGTACTGCCCCCACCACACCTCCAAAGACCCCCTTTCTCATGAACAGCCGGCACTGACTGGGAACACTCTGCGTGTGGCACCCTGAGCCTGTAAAACGCAGTGGAGGGGTCCAGCCCTTCCCCTTGGTGGTTGGGTGGTAAAGGCCACCGAGTGCAGAGCACTGAGCAGAAGTGAGGGAGCCCTCACCCCCTGGAGCCTGCCCCCACCTCAGCTCGGCCTTGCTTTCACTTCCTTGAGCCTCAAGCTGGTCTTTGAACAGGAGGCCGATGTGCCTGTGGATTGAATACAACGCCCACGGGAAGCGCCTGTGCCTTCCTGGGCGCCCTCAAAGGTTCCTCAGAAAGCGGGGCCAGGCCTCCTGTGCTCGGTCCTGGTAGCCAGTCTCACCATCTCCTGTCCCCGACTGTGTACTGCTCAGAGCTTTTAGGTCTCCACGCGTCCTCTGATCTCACCGGGAGGTACGCTGCTGCTGAGTGTCCTTGCCTCCTCCCCACCCATCTCTCCTCCTCCGGAGGAGTCCCCTGGCTTCCCCGCACCCTCCCCCGGCGGCCCCCAGCCCGGGCTCACGCGGAGGTGATGGCTCTGTACCGCTCCAGGCCGGCCGTGTCCCAGATCTGAGCCTTGACAGCAGCGGTGCCCAGCATGACCGTGCGGGTGGAGAACTCCACCCCAATGGTGGTGCGGCTGTCGTGGCTGAATTCGTTGCGAGTGAAGCGGGACAGCAGGTTGGTCTTCCCCACGCCGGACTCGCCGATGAGCACCACTGGAGGAGGGAGAGCGAGGGGGTGAGCTGGGCAGAGCACCCAGCCTTCTGAGCCCGGAGGGTCTGCTCCTCAGCACGGGGAGCGGGTCTCAGAAAGCGAGGAGGGCACAGGGCTCCTGGCAGAGACGGGGCCCTACAACTTCCCATGCTGGGGGTATCGGGGCAGAAGGGCCCCAAACCAGACTCGGGTAAGGGGCTCGAATGGTTCCGGGCCTGGTCTGATGAGACAAGCCTGCAGCCGGCCTGCGGTTCTGGTGACGGGCGACGTCTGCGGGTGAACTCAGCCCCGATGGTGGCGCGGCTGTGTGTGTGTGTTGGTGTTCAGGGCTGGGGGGAGGAGACCGGGGGTGTGAATGTGCACAGGGATGGTGGAGGGTCTGGGGGAGGGTGCACATCCCTGGGTAGGGAGTGTGAGCACTGAGCTGGAGGACAAGTGGGAGGGGTGTGTGTGTGTGGGTGTTTGTGCAGGAAGCATAGGTGGGACGAGAAGTGTGGGTGAGGAGAAGGCTCGGCAGACAGCACGTCTGGGCCAGGGGGGAGGCCTGGAGGTGTGTGTGTGTGTGTGTGTGTGTGTGTATGTGAGTGTGTGTGTGTGTGTGTGTGTGTATAAAAAGTTAGGACCCAATTGTCCCCACGGAGGGTCAGTCTTGCATGGGGCTAGGTGTGTGTGTCCTTCAGCAAGTTACTGATTTCTCTGACCTTCTTGTTCACACTAAAAATAGGAATAACAGCCCTAACTGGTTTGACTCAGTGGATAGAGCTTCGGCCTGCAGACTCAAGGTCCCGGGTTCGATTCTGGTCAAAGGCATGTACCTTGGTTGCGGGCACATCCCCAGTGGGAGGTGTGCAGGAGGCAGCTGATGGATGGCTCTCTCTCATCAATATTTCTAACTCTCTATCCCTCTCCCTTCCTCTCTGTAAAAAATCAATAAAATATTTTTTTTAAAAATGGGAACAACAATAGTACATATCTTATGGGTTACTGTAAGAAATAAATGAGATGTTGCCCAAGATATAGTGCGTGTGCAAAACTGTTACTTACTCTCATGGCTGTTGGTGAGCCAGCCTTTTTACTTTTAGATTTTTAGGGACAAGGAGCCCACAGAGGGTCCTGAGGAGCCTTTGGGCCGGAGGGCAGGGGCCAGGCCCAGACTCACCCCGCGGGCTGATGGGAGTCAGGCTCACAAATCGCACAGGCACTGCGCTAAGCATGCAGGAGTAGAGGAAGCCCCGGATGGTTCTAGAAAGGCATGGAAGGGTGTGTGTGTGTGTGTATGTGTGTGTGTGTCCCCTATTGGTCACCCAGTCTACACTCATCCCTCCCAGTGAGAGGGTGCAAGCCTTAGGCTCCAAAGGTGCTGAGGTCAGACAGATTGGGGTTTGTGCTGACTTTGTGACCTTTTGTTTGTTTGTTAATCATCACCCAAGGATACCTTCCATCGATTCTTAGTGGAAGGAAGGGAGAGAAACATATTAAAGTGAGAGAGACGTATTAATTGGTTGCCTCCTGCACACACCCCGGCAGGGGATCGAGCTTGCAATCGAGGCACGAGCCCTTGACCGGAATGGAACCCAGGACCCTTCAGTCCACAGGCCGACACTCTATCCACTGAGCCAAACCAGCGAGGGCACTTTGTGACCTTTCGTAAGCTACTGTGGTTCTCATCCACTGAAGTGTATGGAGTGCCTACTAAGTGCCCAGCACCGTCCTGGAGCGTTTACACCTATTAACTCATGGGACCCTCACCACAGTGCCGCGAAGCAGGTACCATTACTGCGATCGTCGCATTTTTACAGAGAAAGGAGGCACTTGGGGGATTAAATCCCTTGAACAGGACAACACAGCTAGCGTGGCAAACACAGGTGTGCTGCCCAGATGTGCCTTCCAGGAAGGACTTACCCCAGTGGCAGGGAGTGCCCTCAGCGGGCAGCCCCCAGCTGTCTGCTCCTTCCGCATCTGCCTCCGTGCAGAGGGCAGCCTCCCTGACCTGCCTCTCCCGGGCGGGCTGCACCCAGTGCCCAACAAGGCAGGGGGGTATCAGCGCCCCCGCCTTAGGCCAGGCTGTGCCCTGCCTTGCAGTTTAACTCTCTCTGCCCAATCCTCCCCCCCCCCCCTCCTTCCAATGATGTTGATCCATAACGAACATCTTTCAGGGCAAACTTCTGCGTGGCTGCTTCTGGAGGCCCAGCCTGCAGCAAGGAGTGAGCGGCAGGGCTGAGATTTGAACTCTCTCTCTGGCGCCTGACCATGATGCTTTCAAAATCAAAGAACTATGGGGGGCCAAAACCAGTTTGGCTCTGTGGATACAGCGTCGGCCTGCGGACTGAAAGGTCCCAGGTTCAATTCCTGTCAAGGGCATGTACCTTGGTTGTAGGCGCGTCCCCAGTAGGGGGTGTGCAAGAGGCAGCTGATAGATGGTTCTCTCTCATCGATGTTTCTCACTCTCTATCCCTCTCTCTTCCTCTCTGTAAAAAATCAATAATATATATTTTTTTATTTTTATTATTTTTTAAAAATATATACTTTAAAAAAAAACTTTGGGGGGTTGTTACAGTGATTAATAAGCTAGTGGCTGGCACGCAGGAAGGGCTACAGAAATGGCAGGTAGTTACCAGTAGTATTCGTGCCCCAAACTCTTGCTAGCTCTGACCGGGTCTCCTCTTCCTGGGAAAGACGCTGAGAGAGTACCGGCTCCCCAGCTCCCGGGAAAAAGGCAGCTGGGAGAGACCCAGGAAGAGACCAACAGAGGCAGCCCTTCCTGTGGTTTTTACATCTCCTACCAGGACCCCCTGGCTCTCACTCAGTTTCCCCTTCCTGAGAAAGAAGTTGGGAGTACAGGTTTGCCTGTGTCCCAAGTGAGGGTGGGGCTGCAGCTGGGAGAGGCAGTGGGCGGGGTGGCTGGACAGGGAATCAGAGCGCTGCCAGTCCACCCTGCTCTGAAGGAGGGGTGGAGGTGAAGGGATGTGGGGCTGGGGTACAATACGGGGGGCCAAACACAGGAGTTTAGAATAAAGAGCTCCTTTCCTGTACATCTCCCCAGAATGGCGACTTTTCCCTCTTCAGTCTGCCTGTTCCTCCCTTCCTCCCTCCCTCCAGGAGGGAAGTCCTCTCAGCAGACTGACCTCCACCCCTCATGCTGCAGCCGGATGACTATTCCTAGGGACTGGCCTCCCATTAGGAAGGGGGCAGAGGAGCCTAACTAGGCACTCAGAGAGAGAGAGAGAGAGCAACCCCATTCATTATTTACAGCCAGGGCATTCTGGCAGCCCTCAGGCTTCTGCACAGGAACCAGACCCTCCCCCATCCCTGCAGCTCTATTGCTCATCCAAAGGAACCATGAGCCCTAGGGGGTCCCGGTAAGAGATTTAAAAAAAAAAACAAAAAAAAACAGCAACAAACCCACAGGAAGGACTGCCTCTGCTGGTCTCTTTCTGGGTCTCTCCCAGGCTCCCTCTTTCGTTATGAACCCCAACTTACCCTTAAAGACGAAGTTATAATCCTCCTCGGTTCCGTTCCCCATGTCGGCTCCGCATGGAGGGCGCAGGTGGCCTCGGGGGCAGAGGGGACGGGTCTGTGCGTGGCCTGGATGCCCTCAGCCCTCAGCTCTGAAGAGACCGGGATCTAGCCCTTCTCTCATTGGAGGTGAAGAAACGTCTGCAGCCAGAGGGATTGGGACTTACGGTGAGGCGAGGCCGCCGGCTCACCTCTGCAGGTGGAGGTGCCCTGAGGAAGCTGAGCGCGGAACAGGAAGAGCAGGCCGGCTGGGACCTGGGGCCCCGGTGGGTGGAGACGGTGACGTCAGACAGGTTAGACAGGTTGGGTGTCTGCTCTCGGCCCGGCCCGGGCTCCCGCAATTAGGTGAGCAGGCTCCGGAGGGTGACCGACCGACCGACCGACCGTAGGGGAAGCTGGGACGGGGCCTTCGGAGAGCCAGCTGAGGGCTGAGTGCGTGTTGTTCGGCTCCTGGGACCCGTGGCCAAGACGGGTCCAGCTGCCAGTGAGAACCGGTCCCTCAGGGAGCAGAAACCTACTTGGCCTCCTCCTCTTCCTTCAGAGCCTCCGGTGGGGGGGCAGCTGGGGGCACCGGAGGAACGGTGACAGGATGGCCATGACCCTGCAGGGCTCCGGGAGCTGCCTCTTGGGTGCAGCATACTCTGCCCCTCCCCGAGAGCCTGGGAGCGGCAGCATTTCTCACTCTGGGTGGAGCTGGAACCTGCCGCCTACCTACTTTCTTAGGATGAGTGCCTTCCTGGAGCACAGGGGGCCGGGCTGGCCGCTCCCCGCCCAGACCGGCTCTAAGAGCGCTGGGTAGGGGTGGACCTGGGGCAGAAACAGCCAGGCAGGGTAAGGTGTCTGGGTAAAGGGGCAGGATCTGGAGATGAGTTTCTTCAGATCACTGCCCAGGACCTTTGGCCTCAAAACAGAGCCACCCTGCCCGCAAAGGGCTTCGGGATCTGCAGGTCTGGGTAAGCGTGTGAATGTCTGAGAGAAGAAGAACCCAGGGGTGGCCCCTCCCAACCTGAGGGTCGGAAAGGCACCCTACCAACGTCGGGACCGAAGGACACTGAGCTCTCAGGCCCCATGTTATTTTTGTCCAACATGACCCCCACTGGCCCCTGCTCCTGGGAGCTCCCTCCTCAGGTGCTGCCAGTCAGGTGGGTAGAATGTGCTCCGAGTGGTTAAAGAGGTCCCTCCACCGGAGAGGCCAAGGGACCGGGGGCTCCGGTGCCCACACTGGCTGCTGGAGGCCCTGGTGGGTGAGCAGGTGGGCATCTGTTCTTAGGGGCCACGGAGAATCCCGTAAGCCATCCCCCTCCTTCCATCTCCCGGCTCCATCCAGCCGAGACCCACGCGCCAGGAGTCGCTGGTTTGTTTCCTGGTCTGGGCACATGCCCAGGCCGGCCGAGGCTCAATTCCCAGCAGGGGGCGTGCAGGAGGCAACCAATCCGTTTCTTTCTCATCGATGTTTCTATCGCTCTCTCCCACTCTCTTCCTGTCTGAAGTCAATAAAAACATTTAAAAAAAAAAATACACATGACAGGAGTGAAATTTATTCTTGGAAAAAACAAAGTCCCCTTCTTCCCCCCCACAGTCCAGGAAGGAGTCCCCCAGGGGCCTTGCCCCTCCAAATAGTCATCTCTCTCTCTCGTCTGACTCCTACTTCCATCCGAGCCCATTACGATGCTGCTACTTGGGTGAGGGGCTCCTCCAGGTACTGCACCAAGGCCTGGGCCTGCGAGAGGGGGAGGAGAAATCAGTGCCACACAGGGCCTGCCAGGAGAGGGGTCCCAAATCCAGGCAGACTCCCGATGAGGAGAACCCAGCCCCTAGCCCACCACAAGGACTGGGTGACATGAGGAAGGTGGGGGGGATGGGCGTGGTGTAGGGTGGCAGAGGGATGGGCACATACACACCTTCGCCTTGAGCATTCCGAAGCCAACAGTCTCCTTGGCGTACATGCACAGCAGAAGGTTGGCCACGCGGGTGATGGCGACGCGGCCCTCCTGGGGGGTGACATCACAGGATGGGACATTCTGCTTGGCACCCTTCGATCCCTCTTTCCTCGAGGAGTCCTCTTGAGAGAGACTCTATCCTCCTTCCCTGCCCTGGGCACAGCCAGGAGCTATGGCCACAGCCCTGGGCATGGGGTCCTACACTCAGATCAGCCTTAGCGCAGCTACCTACGGACCGAGTTACCCTGGGAAACCAACCTCTCAGAAGCTCAGGTTCTCCTTCTGTAGCCAGCGGGTGAGGGTGCTAGTACACAGGAAGGAGATTTGGATCTGCAGAGGGCGATCCCAATGCGTGATGTCACTATTATGGGTTCACCCCCAACACACTGTAAGGGGCTTGAAAGCAGTAATCCGACCTATTTTTCCTCTTTCCCCATGGCAACGTTTTTCAGACTGTAGGTCTGACCCCAGAGTTAAGATCAATATTAAAAGATAAAGGAAGCCTGGCAGGCATGGTTCAGTGGTGGAAGGCTGACCTCTGAGGTCACGGTTCCATTCCTGGTCAGGGCATATGCCTCCATTTCAGGCTCGACCCCCAGTGGGGGGCATGCAGGAGGCATCCAGTCACTGATTCTCTCTCATAATTGATATTTCCATCTCTCTCTCCCTCTTCCTTCCTCTCTGAATTAAATAAAATTATTTTTTTTAAAAAAAGAGCCGGAACTGGTTTGGCTCAGTGGATAGAGTGTCAGTCTGCAGACTCAAAGGTCCCGGGTTCGATTCCGGTCAAGGGCACATACCTTGGTTGTGGGCACATCCCCAGTGGGGGGTGTGCAAGAGGCAGCTGGTCGATGTATCTCTCTCATCGATGTTTCTAACTCTCTATCCCTCTCAATTCCTCTCTCTGTAAAATCAATAAAATATATTTTAAAAAATAAAATAAATTTAAAAAAGAAAGAAAAAAAAGATAAATTAAGTGCATTGCATGTAGTAAGGGAAGTACTGAGACTTTTGTTTTTGGGGGTATACGTGTGTACCACGCTCTGACTTAAAATGTGTTCCCTATGGCTGGGTTGTGGCCAAACGTTTAAAAGTGATGGCCGCCCTGACTAATTTGGCTCAGTGGATAGAGCATCGGCCTGCGGACTCAAGGGTCCCAGGTTCGATTCCGGTCAAGGATATGTACCTTGGTTGTGGGCACATCCCCAGTAGGGTTGTGCAGGAGGCAGCTGATCGATGTTTCTAACTCTCTATCCTTCTCCCTTCCTCTCTGTAAAAAAAAAAATTAATAAAATATGTTTTTAAAAATAAGTAAAAGTGACTGCTTTACAGCACCAGCTCTAGGACAGGTACCCAGTAGGAGTCATTAGTTGAACTGAAATGCATCCGTGGTTGGGCAGGGGGTGAGAGAGAGGTAGGCAGCTGAGTTACAGTGGAAATCCTTTACTCCTGGCGCCTTTTCAGTCTGGCTCAGCTAGCCCTCCCTCGGTAACCGCCGTGTGCTGGGAGTCGGGTGCTGCACCCCTGCTTCTCCGGCCTCACCTCCTGGCAGCCTCTCCCAGTCTCAGGCCACCCCACCCACACCGGCCCTGTAATCCTCCACCCGGCCCCATTTTGCCTCACGGTTTTTGCACCTGCTGTTCTGTCAGAAGTGTTGCCGCCCACACAGCCACATGGCTTGCCAACTGCCTTCAAGTCTACGATAAAATGTCACTTTTTCAGGGAGACGGTCCCTGGCCCGTGTCCCCCTCCATTTCACTTCCTTGCTTCATTTCTCCACATAGCATTTTCAATAATGCACCGCATACTTTTTAAACTTACACATTTTACAAAACATATTGACAAACTTATTTTACGAAACATACACATTTTGCTTATTTTAAGATGTAAAACTGTAAACAGCTTTTGTCTGTCTGGTTGCTACTTTCCCCCCGTCCTGAGAACACTGCAGGGACCTAAGTATTTGTTGACTGAACAAAAGTGAATCATAGCTTCTGTTTCCAAGAAGCTCACAACTTCCCTTGTGAACTTGGGAACGGCCACTTCCCTTTTCTGGACTTCATCTCCTTTCTCTGTAAAACGGAGGGATTAGACAAGGGTTTGGAGACTCTCAATGAATCTGGGATGCCAACACTTGGTGTGCACCTCACTCTACAGTTTCTATCTCCACTCTTATTTGGTCTTCACAACAACCCTGTGAGTTGGTGGGGGGCGAGGGGAGTGGTGGGGGTTTAGGTAAGGAAGGGAGGCTCAGAGAGGTTAAATAACTTAAGCAAAGTTCCACAGATGGTAAGTGGCTGGCTGAGACCACAGCTCCAGGTAGATGCTGGATCCAGGGCTCCTTTCTCACCACTTGATGCATAAGACCCTGCCTATTATAAACGCTGCTGGCGCTACATTTTAGCAATCGTCCATAGATCCCAACCATCCAGGATGGGATACAGGTCACCCCCGGGGGGATCCCCTTTGGGGACCAGAGGAAGTGGTTCCTCTCTCCATACCATGCAGTCCATGAGGATGAATTTGAGATTGTCTTCATTAAATGCTTGATTCCCGTTGCGGTCGTAAGCGGCCCAGATGTTGCTGGCGATGGCTGCGGTGACCCGTGCGTCAGTGTCCCCGTAACCAGAGTAGGCCAGCAGAGATCCCTCGTTATTCAGCAGCCTGGAGCGAGGGACAGGGAGGGACAGCGACGTGCTCAGTTTGGGGAGTGAAAGGCATGGGTTCCCATCACAGCCCCCCCCACTGACGCTTCTAGAAAGCAAGGGTCCGGGCTGAGTGTGTCCTGGAATGTGACCCAAGCACCCAGCATGGCAATTTCCATCTTCCTGAGGGGCCCTCCATGCCAGCTGCCCTTTCCCTTCCCCGAGATCCTTCCCCTCGCCATCCCTCCCTCAGAGAGCCGCGCGCTGCCCCACTCCGGTGCTCGCCACTAGGTCCTCGGCCCACACTCACAAGGTGCTCTGGACACCTCCAGTGTTGGCTTGGCTTAGCACCTGGGTCAGCGCCTTGGGACGCAGCATGCCTGCGATTCCTAAGCCTGGACTCTGGCACCTAGAGACCCTCGAATTGCCTCCTGCGGGGCTCCGCCAGCCGCTTCCGGTACTGCCCTGCTCCAAAGCGCTCTGGGAATTGTAGTTTCCCGGCCTGGCTTTATGGTTCTGCGTCCGCCCCGCCCCGCCCCGCCGCGCGCGCCACTGGGAATTGTAGTTCCTTGAGGCCTCGCGAGGCACCCTGGGAACTATAGTTCGCCTTTCCACGGAGACCAAACGGTTATGGGGGACGCGGAGGGGAGAGGGGAGTGAAAGGACCGTGGCGGTATCGGAAGACCATTGAACTCCTTCGGGAGAGAGAAAAGTTATCATGTTCGCTTCATAATGCACGAGCCAGCAATTTTTTAAAAAAATCCCTATATGTGTCAGGCTCACCTTTGGTTATTTTCAAAGTGATTTTCTGCCTTGTGCACCATCCTGTGATAAGGGGTAAGGGCTACTGAGGACGCCGAGGCTCGGGAGGGTCACGCGGGCAAAGCCCTTTTCTCTGGAACCCGAACTGAGAGGAGATTTTGGGGGACCGCGCCGAAGGGGAGGAGGTCAGCCTCCCAGGGGCAGAAGCCCCGGGCCCAGGAAGGACTTGGGTTTCCTGAGAGGAACGGCCTGCTTCCGCCCGGAGCGGAGAGAAGGAGGCGACACAGAGAACCCTTTGTCCCGCCGCGGGCATGGCCTGCCGGGCGCAGGGGCAGCGGTGGCCAGACGGGGCTGCGGCGGGGTTCGCGCCCTCCGATGGGCCTGGTCTCCCGCGGGGAGCTGGCCCCACCCCCCCCAACTCCCCCGTGAGGGCCCCGCCCCGCCCCGCCCGGGCCTCCGGGGTCAGCGGCCCCCGAGGCCGTGTCCGGCTGCGGGACCCGGGCTCCGCCGCGGGCGGCCTCGGCTGCAGTGGCCCCCCCGAGCCGCCCGGGGCGCTGTGGCCGCGGCTGGCCCGCAGTGGACGTCGGAGCCCGGGGAGGAAGGGGAGGGGAGGGGAGGGGAGGGAAAGGGAGGGAGGGGAGCGGAGACGGGGTAGCTGGAGGCGCCCGAGCCGAGCCGGGTCAGCGGGGCGGGCGGGGAGGAGCAGGAGGAGGAGGGGGAGGAGGAGGAGCCGGGGCGCGCTGGCGGGCGGCCGGGTGGCGGCGGCGGCGGCATGGCGGAGCCGAGCGGGGCCGAGACGAGGCCCCCCATTCGGGTCACCGTCAAGACCCCCAAGGACAAGGAGGAGATTGTGATCAGCGATCGCGCCTCGGTCAAGGAGGTAGTCCAGGTGGGGGTGGGGTGGGGGTGGGGCGGGGAGGAGGGGCCCGCGGAGGGGGGGGTGGCTCCGGACAGGCCGGAGGGCCGGGGGGAGGCGGGCGGGGCCCGGCGGGCTCTCGGGGAGCGGGGAGGAAGGGGCGGCAAGCGGGGGGCGGCCTGCGGGCGATCTGGGGGGGGCGCGGCGCGCGGCGGGGATGGGAGACCCGGGTTTGCCTTGTGGCCTGGGCTGGGGGCGTGGTGGAGGGTGGGGTGGGGACACCTTGCGCTGGGAAGGGGGGGGCGTGTTTGAGGGGGAGCGTGCGCCCGGGTTCCTGGTCCGAGGTCGAGGCTGAGGGGGGGCCGGGCAAAGTGCTGAGCCCGGAGCGCCGGCGGGGGGCGCCACTGTGCGCCCGCGAGGCCGCTCCGCGTGCTCCGCACGGGGCGGTGGGGGCAGGGTGTCCCTCCGCCCGGTCCCTCTTGCTGATTCAAACCCTGGCGGTTCCGCGTGGTCCCCAGCCCCCCGTGTGTGCACATTGTGCAGTGGGTGTTCGGTGCAGTCGCGTGGAATGAGGGGATCGCGCCGCGTCCGCCCCCTCCTTGTGGGTTTCACGGAGGCGGGGCTCTGGGCGGCCCTCTGGACGGGAGGGGCATCTGGCCGCTGCGCCTGCCCGGCCAGGGCACGGTTTTTGTTCGGGTGTGATTTGGGGGCTGGTGATGGGTTTGGGCGTCTTCATTTCCCAAGCCAGCCTCCCCCCAACCTTATAAAATGACTACACTCCTGAATTTAAACATCGTCCCCTGCAAAGCTGGACTTGAAAATCAGCTCACTTTTTTATTGATTTCAGAGAGGAAGGGAATGAGAGAGATAGAAACATCAATGATGAGAGAGTATCACTGACCTGCTGCCTCCTGCTCGCCCCCCCACTGGGATGGAGCCCGCAACCTGGGCATGTGCCCCCAGACCAGAATCAAACCCGGGACCCCTCAGTCCACAGGCTGACGCTCCATCCACTGAGCCAAACCAGCCAGGGCATAGGACATACGCTTAACTCACGAATAATTAGGTCCGTGATAAATAAGTGGGATCTATGTGTTGTCGTTGTTACAAGCATGCTGGGGAGAGAGAGGGGAGAGAAACCTGGGGTCTGGGGAGAGAAGGCTGAGAGAAACAGGGCTTGAGTCCAAGGCTGTTGCAGGAGCTGAGGCGGAGATTTCCTTCCGAGGGAACCTGGCAGAGGGACTGAAGAAGGGGCGGGTAGCAGCAGGGCCTCCTGGGCCGGGAGAGCTGGGAGAGGAGCCTCCCCCGGGGCCATCTCCTGGGCGAGGAAAGGAGCTGCTCACTGCAGCTGGAGGGATGGAGTCAGGAGTGCAGAAGGGACTTCCCGTCTCGGGAGGGGGAGCCGAAGCATGCGGAGGCTCTTGGAGAGTCAGTCCCTGGTGGATGGCATCCAGGGGCCTTTGCAGTGACCTCTGCCTCTGGATCGCAGTTCAAAGAGGAGATCTCCCGGAGGTTTAAGGCTCAGCAGGATCAGCTGGTCCTGATCTTCGCCGGCAAGATCCTCAAGGACGGGGACACTCTGAGCCAGCACGGGATCAAGGACGGGCTGACCGTCCACCTGGTCATCAAGACCCCGCAGAAGTAAGTTCAGGAGAGAAGCGGGTCCAGCTTCTGACACTCCCGCACCCACTTCCGCCCGGAGGACCTAGACCAAGGCCAGGAAAGTGGCTCTTGAGGGGGTTGCTAGGCAGACTTATGGGCTCAACTGCAGGGGACCGGATCCTGACTTACATCTCCTGGGGGTGGGCCTAGCTTCTCCCTCCCTCCCTGATTTACTCACCGCCCCCGGCATTACCCCACGCCAGCTGCAGTGTCTCTAGGACGCAGCCCGGGTTGGGGTGGTAGCTACCTTCTTGTGTTCCCGTAAGCCAGTGTTTCCCAAACTTCTGACATAGGTGTACCCCTTCTATAATTTTCGTAACGCTGAGTACCCCTCATACTCATGAGAACGTAGAATTAGGCGCAGCTAAGCACGGTGCAGTGCATATCCCCACCAAACTCCGGTGCAACGCGTATCCCCCCCAAACTCTTCCCGTACCCCTGGGGGTACGCGTACCACACTTTGGGAAACCCTGCACGGCGTAAGCTAAGACTTTCTTCCTCTGTCCTCAGGGCCCAAGACCCAGCTGCTGCCACTGCTTCTTCCCCCTCTACTCCGGAACCTGCCTCAGCACCATCCACCACGCCTGCTTCACCTGCCACCCCGGCCCAGCCCTCCACCTCCGGCGGTGCCCCTTCGGACGCTGGCAGTGGAAGCCGGAGGAGCAGTGCGGGGGGCCCCTCCCCAGGGGCTGGGGAGGGCCCTCCCAATGCTACCACGTCCATACTCTGTAAGCCCTGAGGGACTGGGGTAGGGGAGAGCCCAGAGAAGGGAGAAGCATGGTCCCCACTCACGATCTGATGGGGCTGGAGGACCCCTGGACATAGGCCTTTCCACTTAGGGGGAGCGTGGGGCAAAGGCTAGAGTGGGGGGAAATGGGCTGGAGATACGGGGAGCCAGGGGTGAAGACGTTGTAGGTAGGGACAGAAGTGGGTCCAACAGTAGCCAGTTGGGGGATATTGATTTACTCACTCAACAGGCCATCAGGGGGTGCCCTCTGTGCCCAGGACTATGCCGGCTCCCAGCCTCTGCCACCGAGGAGGCTCAGCCTGCCAGGCTGACCTCTCCGCCAGCAGGTTCAGGGCTGGGGCTGTGGGAGTGCCCCGGAAAGGGAGTGTGAGAAGCAGAGGGGCCCGCCCTGGAGACTGGAACTCTGCTCTGACCAGGCGGGGGAGGGCTCCCGCCGCAGACCGTGACTCTGCCTCCCCCCGCAGCTGGCTTTGGGGGCATCCTCGGCCTGGGCAGCCTGGGCCTGGGCTCCGCCAACTTCATGGAGCTGCAGCAGCAGATGCAGAGGCAGCTGATGTCCAATCCCGAGATGCTGTCGCAGATCATGGAGAACCCGCTGGTCCAGGACATGATGTCGAACCCGGACCTGATGCGCCACATGATCATGGCCAACCCCCAGATGCAGCAGCTGATGGAGCGGAACCCCGAGATCAGCCACATGCTCAACAACCCCGAGCTCATGAGGCAGGTGGGTGTGAGAGAGGCGGGCGGGGGTGCCTGCCCGGCCTTTCTTTCCCCACGTTGTCCTGCTTGGATTTGTTCCCTCATTTGTGCAGCAGCCGTGTTCTGCACACCTGGGTACAGTGATAAAAAGCACAGGCCTAGCTTTTCAGGAGCTCCTGGTCTTAAAGAAAAACCGGACAAGTAGCTGAAACCAATTTGGCTCAGTGGATAGAGCGTCGGCCTGCGGGCTGAAGGGTCCTGGGTTCGATTCCGGTCAAGGGCATGTACCTTGGTTGCGGGCACATCCCCAGCGGGAGGTGTGCAAGAGGCAGCTGATCCATGTTTCCCTCTTTCTCATCGATGTCTCTAGCTCTCTATCCCTCTCCCTTCCTCTCTGTAAAAAATCAATAAAATATATATTTTTTAAAAAGGGACAAGTAAGCAGACAGTGATAAGCAGTACGATCAGTGCTGTCATACGGACAGTCACAGGGTCCCCAGGAGCTCAGAGAGGCGGTCTTGACTCCACGCGGGCTCCAAGGAGGCCTTCGAGAGGAAATGCCACCCAAGCTGAGCCAGAGGAAGGGCCAACGGACAGCAGTGCCGAGGCCTGGGGGTAAAAGAGAGCAGGGTATTTATTCGGGGAGCCCTGAGGATGGCCAGGGCCGGAGAGTGGGGGAGACCCAGGTAAGGCAGTTTGGTTTGGTCTCGGGGAGCTCCGGCTCACGGCCCGTCCACCAGGGCACAGGGAGAGACAGTCTCAGCCGAACTGTGGGCACTGTGCCGGACTCGCCAGGCGATGAGCTTCATTAGGACAAGGATTTGCAAGTGTTTTGTTCACTGTCTAGGATAGTGCCCGGTATACTAGTAGTCACTCAGTAAATTATTTAATAACTGAATTATGGGACAAGAGATCAGAGTCATGGCTTAGACATAAGGGTATCGTAGAAGAGTGTGGAGCAAATTTGGGAAGAAGAACAGGGAAGGAATTGGATGGGAACAAGACAGCCGTGCTCACGTTTTCTGTCATGTTCTGCCGTCCCCTGGAATTGCCACGGGCTGTCCTTTATTGAGAGTGAGCCATTGGCACGAAAGAGAAAGCCCCATCCTCCCATGTAGTCAGGCCAAAGACCTGGGGAGGGGAGTTCAAGGGTGTCGGTAGCATTGCCCAGCTCGAATCCTTTCCCTCCTCAACGTATCTTTTACCAGGAGGCAGAGCTGGTGTTGGCCAGACAGACTGGCCTGGGCTTGACAGCTGGCTCCACCACCAACTGGCTGTGTGTCCCAGGCAGTGAGTCTCTGAGCCTATTTTTTCTTCTGCAAAATAGGAGCAGAGATACTTACTTGGGACTATTATTGAGATTAAATGACTTGAATTCTGTAAATTAGTCCAAGGCCGGTATGGAGTGGGTGCTCGAGAGATGTTAACTTTTGTTTCTGCCTCGTCCCCTTTCCCATGTCCACTTACTCAGTATCCCCCACTGTGCTCCCTGACCCCTGACCCCTGACCCCTGACCCCCCTGTGGGCCCCCTGAACCTGAAGGAGGGAAGCTGCTGCTGGGATCCCTCCTGTGATCATTGTATCTCACTGGAACAGGCCATCTAGATGCCCACAGGGAAGGTGGTTGGGACCAGAGTGACAGGAAGGAAGGAAGTCTAGTCGACCCTATTCTCTGCCACAGGAGGGCAGACCCTGGCCCCTGGCCCCTGGTCCTGATGCAGGCGTCCTCCTCAGGCCCATCCTTTGCAGGCTTGGTGCTCACTGGTTCTGGGGCCCATTCTGTCTCTCTGCCTTCCCCGCCAGACGATGGAGCTCGCTCGAAACCCAGCCATGATGCAGGAGATGATGAGGAACCAGGACCGGGCCCTCAGCAACCTGGAGAGCATCCCCGGAGGGTATAACGCCCTCCGCCGCATGTACACCGACATCCAGGAGCCCATGTTCAGCGCTGCCCGGGAGCAGGTGGGGCCAGGGGCTGGGCGTTAGGCGGGCTGTCTGTCCAAGATCCCCTACCTCCAGACCCAGGAGCGCCTGGGTGCTGTCTGCTCCTCTTTCTAGTCCCACCCTCCACCCTGGGTGGGCCTAGGCTTGGGACTGAGGCACCAGGGCAGCATGTAGCAGAGTTCCCCGGGGGAGTGGGTGAGGCATAGAGGCCAAGGGGGTTGATGTTGTTCTGACGAACTTCTGGCATCAGGGGCTCGAAGGTTGTGGGTCAGGCCTGGGGTCAAACAGCTGATCCCAGCACAGTGTCTCAAGTGTGGTCCAGAGATCACCTGTGGTAGAATCGCCTGAGGAGCTGGTTAATGATGAGGTTCCGGGTCCCTCCCTTTGAGCTACTAAAGGACACAATCTCTGGAGTCAGCCTCTAGGAATATGCACTTTTAAACTTAAAACAAAAAATGTTTTTAATTGATATTAGAGAGGAAGGGAGAGGGGGAGAGAGATAGAAACATCAGTGAAGAGAATCAGCTGCCTCCCGCATGCCCTCTACTGGGGATTGAGCCCACAACCTGCAACCAGGCCCATGCCCTCCCCCTCCCCAATCCAACTGTGACCTGGTTCGTAGGTTGTTGCTCCACCACTGGGCCCCACCAGCCAGACTGGGAATATGCACTTTAAAAAATGCTTTATGAATTCTCTCCAAATGTACAACAAATGTAGGTAAAAATAGAGCATCCTGTCAGATCCATGTTGCCCTGACACGTTGCCATATATAGTTTCAGTGCCTCTTTTGGTTCTTTTTTTTTTTTTTTTTAAGTTTAATTTACATCAAATACATGCACATGTTTCAAAATTCAAAAGGTACATGAAGTAAACAAAAGGCCATTTAAAAAGCTCAGAAAGGCCAAAATCGGTTTGGCTCAGTGGATAGAGCATCGGCCTGCGGACTGAAAGGTCCCAGGTTCGATTCCGGTCAAGGGCATGTACCTTGGTTGCGGGCACATCCCCAATAGGGGGTGTTCAAGAGGCAGCTGATCGATGACTCTCTCACATCGATGTTTCTAACTCTATCCCTCTCTCTTCCTCTCAGTAAAAAATCAATAAAATATATTTAATAAATAAATAAATAAATAGCACGGAAAGGAATACAATACAAAAGGGATCCCATCTTCTCCGACCACTTCCTCTTAGCCCAAGTTAATGACTGTTGTTAATGTTTTGTATATTTTCCTATACATATTTAACATTTGCAAGTAAGACATTACAGTTAGAATAGCAGCCTTCTCTCTGGTCTTCTTTCCTTCTCCAGAGCTACGTGCCACCCTGAAGTTGGTGTTTGTCATTTTGATTACTTATATATGTATCCATAAGTAATCTATAGTTTTGTTTTGCATATTTTTCAACCTTGTTGTTCATATCATTTTTAACTTTCTTGTTAAGCATTTTTAAAAAGTTTTATTGAAGGATAAATCAGTGACAGAAAGGTGCACGTAAGTGTACAGCTGGATGGATTTCCACAGACTGAACCCCTCCCGCAGCCAGAGCTCAGGCGGGAGGGGGGCTCTCACGTCACTTTTTCCCTGTGGAAAGGAAAAGGCACCGTATCCGGAATGGCCCCTGACACCCAACAGGTTCCTGGTTCATGCCGCCTCTGTCCTGCACCACGTCTGCACTAATGAGCGCATGTCTTTCTGGCTCTGTTCAGTCCCATGGTCTGTCTGTCTGTCCCTGCAGTGCTACCACATTGTCTTATTTAAGCCTGGACATCTGGCGGAGCGAATCCCCCACCTTATTCTTTTTTTTTTTTAATATATTTTATTGATTTTACAGAGAGGAAGGGAGAGGGGTAGAAAGTTAGAAATATCGATGAGAGAGAAACATCGATTAGCTGCCTCCTGCACACCCCCCACTGGAGATGTACCTGCAACCAAGGTACATGCCCCTGACCGGAATCGAACCTGGAATTCCTCAGTCCACCGGAGGCTCCATCCACTGAGCCACACCGGTTAGGGCCCCCACCTTACTCTTTTTTTTTTTTTTTTTTAATATATTTTATTGATTTTTACAGAGAGGAAGGGAGAGAGATAGAGAGCTAGAAACGTCGATGAGAGAGAAACATCGACCAGCTGCCTCCCGCACACCCCCTACCACAACCAAGGTACATGCCCCTGACCGGAATCGAACCTGGGACCTCTCAGTTGCAGGCTGATGCTCTATCCACTGAGCCAAACCTGTTTCAGCTTAAGTATTTAATTTAAAATGTACATCAAAGTAATGCATTCACCTAGTTTAAAAAAAATCAAGTAGTTGAGAGAAGCGGAAAACAAGCACCCCAGTTAATTCTGATGCACACTGAGGTGTGCGAGCCACCGGGTTAGCTAAGGCACACAGCAGTTGGCATCCACAAGCCTGGGTTCGAATACCTGCTTCACCATCGTGTGGTGATGTGTTTTAAGTGAGTTTCCTGACTCCTCTCAGCCTCATTTCCACATGGAAGCAACACATTATCGCAGAGGTTCTCCACCATTTCGGTCTCAAGATCCCTTTATACTCTTAAAAATTATTGAGGACCCCCAAATGGTTTTCATGGCTTAGATCTGATATTCACTATATGTAAAATTAAAACTAAGAAAAATTTTAAATGCTTATTAATTCACTTAAAAATAACAATAAATTCATTACATTAACATAAATAGCATGTTTTTTTTTTTAAATAACTTTATTTTCCAAATCAGAACTTAGAGGAGTGGCCCTAGTATGTTTTTGTTGTTGCTTTTCTATTATGCGGCATTTTTGTGTGTTTTTTTGTTGATTCCTGTATATGCCTTGACCAGGGATCGAACCTGTAACACTGGCATATTGGGACGACACTCTAACCAACTGTGCTATCTGGCCAGGGTGTTGTTTTACATTTTTCCAGATGTCTTTAACGTCTGGCTACAAAGCAGCTGGATTCTCACATCTGCTTCTGCATTCAGTCCGCTGCAGTGTCACATGTTATGTATGCAGTCCTTGCTGAGAGAGCAATAGCGAAAAATGCAAATAACATCTTAGAATTACAAAAAGAGTTTTGAACCTTTGAAGGGTCCTAGGACCACACTTTGAGACCTGACATATTGCAGGGATATGGTAAACATTACAATAAATGGCAGCTGTTCTCGCTATAGGGAGTTTAGAAACAGAGATTTAGTCCTTAGGGTATACCAGGAAGAACAAAACCGGGCCCCAAAGTTGGGTGCTAGTCAAGTTACCAGAACAGGAAATCTGAAACAGGGACAGAGACTGAGACCAGGGTGCACAAACTCTGGCCTGCAAGCCCCGTTATCTGAACAGGCAGCTGGTGAGGTGCAAGAACCACAGCTCAGAGCAGCAGTGTCCTCGGTGCTCCGTGGTCCCCATGACCCACTTTGAATAAACAGAAAAGTGAGTGGATGTGAAACTGCAAACTGCATGGTAGGGAGGGCGGAGGCTGTTCAGAGACCTGCTGAGGGCAGGACTGCCTAGGAACTCGGCAAAGAGGCTGAGCCAGGGAAGTGGGGCTGGGACTCCCCAGCAAGCACAGCCCTGGACAGAGGGAGGAGATCCAGGTGCTCCCTGAGGCAGCACCATCGATGGTCCAGACCCTGAGATAACCCTGCGTGACTTGGCGGGAGCCTGGCGCTGCGGGGGCCTGAGGCAGCTGGTCAGGGGAGATAGGCTGGGCGTGGGGGGAGGAGACCGAAGGCCTAGAGGGACGAGCGCACATAGGGACCCAGGCAGTCAGGGAGGAGGCTCTGGGGAGTCAGCATTGGGCCAAGATGGTTGGAAAAGGGGAAACTGGAGGCAAATTGGCTTTGAAGGAAAAGCCAACACTGACTTACTGAGCACCTGCGAGTGTTAGGAGCAGGGTGCGGAGGTGAGTCCAGTTCTGTGCCTGAGGAGCGGAGGACACAGCCTCGCTGCCCGCACACGGGAACGGTGTGTGTGGAGTACCGTGGAGCGCAGCGGAGACTAGAGACCGAGTATTTAGCGCCACCAGGGGAGGGGACGTTTCCAGTGTCCTGAGGGGTTCAGTTATCCAGTCCTCCTGTAGGATGGGGTGGAGCTGCCCGTTGTGGGGCTAAAAATTGAGCCGAGGATTCCTAAGGTCTCAGATCTCCCTTTCCTGGGAAGGGGAGGCTACTAGGTGAGAGGAAAGAGGGGTGTAGCCCTTGTCCCTGCTTTGTTTCAGTCCTTAACCCGAACCCTTTCCCTCCTCCCAGTTTGGCAACAATCCCTTCTCTTCCCTGGCCGGGAACTCCGACAGCTCATCCTCCCAGCCTCTGCGGACTGAGAATCGAGAGCCCCTCCCTAACCCCTGGAGCCCCTCGCCCCCCGCCTCCCAGGCCCCCGGGTCCGGTGGGGAGGGCACCGGAGGATCGGGGACCAGCCAGGTGCACCCGACAGTCTCGAACCCCTTTGGGATCAATGCGGCTAGCCTGGGGTCAGGTATGTCCTAGGTGGAAGGAGCACAGTGGGTCTCCAGGGCAGTCCCTCTGGCCCAGGACTGAGTGGGGGTCATACTGTGTCAGAATGTGGAAGACAGAGGTGAGACTATGGGAGCCACCGAGGGCAGTGGCTCCACCCTCAGTGAGGGCTGGTTCAACCAGGCCCTGATACCTTTGGGAGAGACCTAAGAATTGGCTCACCAATGAGCCAGCCCCACCTTCTGAGCTCTTTCAGCACGAGTGGTACTGTCCAGTGTCAGTGGGTCAGACGGGATGAGGGTATTGAGAGGAACCAGGGCAGATTGGGGTGGGAGTGGGGGGTGCGTGCAGAGCTGCGTGCACAGGGTGCAGGTTGTGACTTTACCACCTTGGGGAAGCCCATTTGTCTGGACTCTGGCTGTGTGTAAGACCCAGGGATGTCTCTGATAGATGTCCTGATTTCCCTGTTCTCTGGGGGACATCTGTATTGGGAAAGTCCCTTCCCCTCTATGTGCTTCAGTTCCCTTATTTATAAAACAAGGGACTTGAACCTGACTCATGGTCTTAAAAGTACGCCCCTGAGTTCTGGAGGCTCTGGGCCATCCTCAGGATGAGAAAGGATCGAAGGGGAGAGGCTCTGGCCCCAATCATGCTTGGTTTCTGCATGAGATTTGGTTTGAGGAAAGTCTCTGCTGCTAAGACAAGTTTGAAAACCAAGGCTCTAAGTCAGTGGTCGGCAAACTCATTGGTCAACAGAGCCAAATATCAACAGTACGATTGAAATTTCTTTTGCGAGTCCAATTTTTTAAACTTAAACTTTTTCTAACGCCACTTCTTCAAAATAGACTCGCCCGGGCCGTGGTATTTTGTGAAAGAGCCACATTCAAGGGGCCAAAGAGCCGCAGTTTGCCAATCATGGCCCTAAGTGATCTTTAGTCAAATACTTTTCGAACATTACCTGAGCTTGTGAAAGGGAGGGGGTGTGAATCAGACCCAGTGTCCAGCTGGCTTGGCTTGTCCTCAGCAGAGTGGATGGGAGAGGGCCGGGCCAAAGCGGGGGTCGGGAGAGACGCCCTTGCCCAGAACCTGGGCGCCCCTTGTACCGCTGCCTCTCTGGGTTTTGTGAGCACTCGGTGTCGGAGGTGAGGCAGGTGGATGTGGCGTCTGGATTCCATCTGGACCCCTTCTCTCCTGTCTGGTTTGTTTTCCTCCCCGCCTCAGGGATGTTCAACAGCCCGGAGATGCAGGCGCTGCTCCAGCAGATCTCTGAGAACCCGCAGCTGATGCAGACCGTCATCTCCGCCCCCTACATGCGCAGCATGATGCAGGCGCTCGCCCAGAACCCCGACTTCGCCACTCAGGTAGGGGCTGTCCCAGGGAGCACTGGGGGCAGTTCCTGGGGGTCAGACACTCGGGAGCCGGCCTGCCTGTGTTTGTGTCTCAAGCATCAGCACGTCCTCGCTGTGTAAGCTAAGCGAGGAATCGAACCTCCAGCTTCCTTAGCTGTAAACGGTAACAGCAGTTCCTCATAGGTTTGTGAGGATTAACGAGTTGATGCATCTCAAGTGCTTTGAACTTGGCCTCGCACATCGCACATCGCGGGCACTGTGTGCTCGTCATTATCGGACCCGGGCTGGGCAGCCTGGCTCCTGATGTCGTCGCTGCCCGGAGTATAGTTCTATTTCCTCTCGCTGTCCCACTTAGGCCTTCGGGATACTTTGAGGTCCTTGGAAAAGCTGGCCAGATTCCCGGCAGTGGTAGGGGTGCCGAGGGAGACTGAGGCTGTGGGGGATTCTTAGGGTGGGTAGGCCCAGGCCTCCCCCTCCTACCTTGACCCCGGCAGATGATGGTGAACGTGCCACTCTTCGCGGGGAACCCCCAGCTCCAGGAGCAGCTCCGCCTGCAGCTCCCCGTCTTCCTGCAGCAGGTGAGCGAGGCGCCCAGAGGGCAGGGGGGACCCTGACGCCCAAGGGGCGGAGCTTGCCCTGGACTCTGGGTTTCGGCTGCTTCCTGTCTCCTGCCACCTCCCTTTGCCTTTCTCTGCTCGTTTCCCAACAGATGCAGAACCCGGAGTCGCTCTCCATCCTTACCAATCCCCGCGCCATGCAGGCGCTGCTGCAGATCCAGCAGGGCCTGCAGACCCTGCAGACTGAGGCCCCCGGGCTGATACCCAGGTGAGGGCAGGAGGCAGGTGGGCAGCAAGGTTCTGGCGACTTCTCCCCTCAACCCCTCCCTCTGCCACCCCGAGCAGCCATGTGTCTGTTTTCCTGTTTCCTCCCATTGCTTTCCTTCCGGACCTCATGTTCCCATCCTTTCTCAGAGGCCGCCTCCCACCTTTCGGTCTCTCCTGTCTGCAGCCTTGGCTCCTTCGGGGTGTCCCGGACCCTCGCACCCTCAGCAAGCAGCAACACCGGGCCTGCACCCGAGGCCCCCACCTCCGCACCGGCCCCCCCAGCCACGCCTCCCACGGGGGCTCCCAGCGCTCAGCAGCAGCTCGTGCAGCAGATGATCCAGCTTTTGGCGGGAAGTGGAAACTCTCAGGTACACGGGAGCGGGGCTGGCGCTGGGACCGCCGCTCCATCCTGGTGGTGTCTGGGGTCGCAGTAGAATGGAGGGAGCAGAGCAGGCTCTGGAGGCAGCCGGACCTGGCTTAGACCCTGGTCTGCCACCTTCCAGCCTTGGGCAAGTGACTGATCTTCCCTCAGTTCAGTGTCCACAGCTGTAAAATGGACAAGAGAATAGTAATAGCACTTACCGTGAGCTCATTTAATTTACTTCTCACAACAGCCTTCGAGGGAGCTGTTATTACAAGCCCTGTGTTACAAAAGCAGAGCACTGAAGCCCAGGCAGATTAAGGGGCTTGCTCAGGCAAAAGCCAGTGAGTAATGGAGCCATGATTCAAACCGAGGCATGCTGGCTCCAGGATTTACACTGTAACTACTGTGCTTTATCACTTCTACTCATACCATGGGATTCTTTTTTTTGTTTTCTTTCTCTTTTTTATTTCAGAGAGGAAGAGAGAGGGAGAGATAGAAACATGAGTGATGAGAGAGAATCCTTGATCAGCTGCCTCCTGCCTGTGCCCTACTGGTTATCAAGCCAGCAACCCAGGCATGTGCCCTTGACCGGAACTGAAACTGGGACCTTTTAGTCCTCAGCGCTGACGCTCTATCCACTGAGCAAAACTGGCTTGAGCCATGGGATTTTTCTGCTAATTAAATCAGCCTCCATCTCTGAGACCTGAGAGATGAGTTAACTAAAGCGTGGGGTACGAAGTGAAGGCTAGGGGTTTGATGGTGTGAGGATGACTCACTCTAAGGCAAACCTCTTAACCTTCCTCTGTCCTTTGTAACTCATCCGGGAAAAGCCTGTCCGTAGACATGAAGGCAGGCCCCGTTCTGTGCAAATGCTGGACCAAGGGATCGCCAAGGCGGAGCCCAGCTTAAGTCCTGCGGGTGCCTGGAGCACTGCGGGCAGCAGCCCGGTGGCCCGTGACTGCTGGCTCCTTCAGCTCTGAGCCGTCTGCTCGTGCTAGGCTAGTGCTTCATAAACATGCCTGGGAAACACTCCTAGGGGGTATTCACAGGAGTGTCAGATAGGAAAAGCCTTCCTCCTTTGTAAATAGCTGTTTGTGGATCGGTTAGCATTAAACAGATTCTTTCTCTCCTGCAGCCATTCTCTGGCCTTTCCTACCACTGTACGTGTGAGGGTGGCTGGAGGGGGGTTAGAGGTGGTGGTTAGTACCCATCTTATCCGCCACAGAGCATTTGGCGTGTGGAGTACCTGTTATCATCTCCGGACTGTCGATGGAACGTGGTTAGGAATATAAGCTGACCTGTCTGATACTTGAAATGTTGAGAAAGACGCCTCCACCTCATTGTTGCTCAGTTGTTTGCAGCTCACCACCTGCTCCATTGATTGGCCTGAGGATGTTGGAGGAGACCTGCAGGTGTCTTCTCTTCATTGTAAACCCCCAGCTTCGGAAGTCGGTCCTGTGCCCGCTTCACAAGGCCTGTCCCCTGTAGGTGCAGACGCCAGAAGTGCGATTCCAGCAGCAGCTAGATCAGCTCAACGCCATGGGCTTCATCAACCGGGAGGCTAACCTGCAGGCGCTGATTGCCACAGGAGGGGACATCAATGCGGCCATTGAGAGACTCCTGGGCTCTCAGCTCTCCTAAACCTGTGGCCGTGCCGCCTGCTTCTCCCTTCCCTGGATGCCAGCCTCTGGTTCCTGTCAGCTCCTGCCCTCTGCAGCTTGTCATCCCTGTCCTCTCCCTGTCCTCTCCAGGCACAGGGTGGCTTCAGAGGCGTGGACCCCAGCCCTGTAGCTCTGCCTGAGAATTTTGGTTCTACTTCTACTTCTTACAGACGCTTCTCTCCTGCTCCAGCTGGAGCAAAACTGATTCACAGTCTTCACGGTTTTGTTGTTGGCCCCACAGCCGCCTTTGCAATCTTCACACTTCTCAGCGCAGCACAGAGCTGAACGAGGGACTCTCTGGTTAATGGAACATGGTCTTTCACCTGTATCACTGGGGTTTTGCTCGTCTCATGTTTACTTTTGGTAACTCTCTTCTTTCTTTCCCCATCCCCTCTCACCTCCAGCCTACCCAGTGCTAGAACTCCATCCTCTGCAGGAGGGGCAGGTGAAGCAGGTTGAGATTTTCCTCCTCACCCCCCGAAGTGCGTTTTAATGGGGGCTGTTGGGACTTCCAGGGGGAGGAAGATGCCTGTTCTTCCTGTCTGAAAGAGGAGATAAGACACAATCCTCTGAACAAGGAATTAACCAGCCCAGCAGAGTCTGGTGCACAGAAGAAGGGCCTGAGATTTCTGGTTCAGGGTCGGCAGAGGAGACTTAGAGATGCTAATGTAGCTTGAGTTGAAAGGGGCTCGATGAAGCTAAGGGAGATGGCTCACAAGGGGCCATATTGGCTCCATTTCCTCAAACACACATGCTTATGTGTACACACACACACACACACACACACTTCCATGCACCCAGGACCTGTCTGGGTCCCCAGGTACCAGTGATCTGAGTCCCCCTTGAAAGACATGAAGTGGGTTGGGGTCTGGCTCGGCAGTGGGTGTGTGTGGTGGTGGATGCATATGGGTTGAGTAGAAGTGGATTGTTGGCTGATTTCTGGTTCAGAGCTCCCCCACCAGAGAAATAGGCGAAAGGGCTAGTCTAGGGCAGGGATTTGTACGGCCCAGGGAGCTAGGTCCCTCGGGCCTCTGGATGCTGGGTAACCCAAGGGTAGTGTGGATTCTCCTTTTCTACCAGGACTGTGACCAGCACCCTCACACCCCCCTCCTGATTGATGCAGAGAATGGTAGAAGGGTCTTTCCGTCTAGAACCTCTGGCCCTTGCCCTTTGAGTTCTTCACGGTCCCCTCCAGGCCAGGAAGTTCTGTTTGAGAAGGAAAGGAGAGGCTGGCTGTGCTGCCTTTGACCTGGAGTTGGACGTTAAGTAGCTTGGAGCACAGAGGAGGCTCATAGCACCTCCTCTCTCTGCTCCTTAGCCAGCTGCTTGGGCCTGTGGCGGAGAATACGGAGGCATGAGAGCAGAATTCTCTCCAAGTGGGAAAGGGTCCCAAGCACTCCAGAGAGGGTGTCCGCGTGGCTCTCTCCATCCTTCCCTCAGCTCCCACACTGGCCTTTGTAAATAAAGGGCGTGGTCTTTGTTGTGAGTGTGTCTTGATGTTTGTTTTCGGAGGCGGGGGGGGGGGGGGGGGGGAGATTAGCTGAAGACAACTTCTTTGTCTTAGAGGGTTTTAAAAAGTGGATCTAGAGGAATTTGAAGTTCGGCTCACTTACCACAGATGTTAAGAAACATCGAAAGTCAAGGGATGACAGGTCATGGGATATTTATAACCCATGGTTTAGGAATGAGAAGGGTCGCATTTTTCCATTCCCCATCCCCAGACCATAAAATACCAGATTCCTCATCCTACCCTCCACCCCAACCCCCATTGGTCAACCTGGGAGAGGAATATATACTTTTGGAAAAATATATATTTTTATTGGTTTCAGAGAGGAAGGGAGAGAGAAACATCAATGATGAGAATCATTGATCGGCTGCCTCCTGCATGCCCCCTACTGCGGATTGAGCCACAACCAGGATATGTGCCTTTGATTGGAATCAAACCCGGGACCCTTTAGTCCGCAGGCTGATGCTGTATCCATTGAGCCAAACCAGCCCAGCAAGGAATGCATACTTCTGTCTGAACTTTTGGCAAGACCGCTCTCTCCTTACCTCAGGTAAAAAGGTAAAACACATACAAGCACACACACCAAAAAAAAAACCAAAAACCTTGCATCCAGATCTTATGCAGGTGGAGTTTAGTAGTACTTAGTCTTGATCTCAGACTAAACCTGACTCTACCACTAATTGTGTGAACTTTTTTTTTTTTCTTTCTTTCTTTCTTTTTTTTTAATATATTTTATTGATTTTTAACAGAGAGAAAGGGAGAGAGATAGCTAGAAACGTCAATGAGGGAGAAACATCGACCAGCTGCCTCTTGCACACCCCCTACCAGGGATGTGCCCGCAACCAAGGTACATGCCCTTGACCGGAATCGAACCTGGGACCTTTCAGTCCGCAGACCGATGCTCTACCACTGAGCCAAACTGGCTTCGGCTAATTGTGTGAACTTTTATCTTGTATAGAGGTTATGGCCTGGAGTTCTGTGATATATGAATATGTTATGGTGGGAGGTTCCACTTCTGACTATGGTAGTCTGGATATCTTAGACCAACATTCTCATTAGAAAAATTTTTTAAGTTTTTATTGATTTTAGAGAGCGAGAGAAACATTTATTTGTTGTTCCACTTATTATGCATTCATTGGTTTCAAGATTGACCTTACAATCTTGGTTTATCAAGAGGATGCTCTAACCAACAGAGTTACCTGGCCAGGGCCTCACTAGAAATGTTTACTGTTGGATGCAATATATATTTAAAAAATCTAAAAGCATCAAAGAGCCAACAAGATTGGCTGGGAATCCAGAGAGGAAAAACAGCCTAAAGATGACCTTTGTCCTGGGAGTTTTTGCCACTTGGGAAAAGTTGCTGAGAGGATTTGAGGGTCTTGAAGACTAGGGAGACAAAAAGTTAGGATCTGGGGCCAGCTAAAGATTGGGATGCTGCCGAAACCGTTTTTGGCTCAGTGGATAGAGCGTCTGTCTGTGGACTGAAAGGTCCCAGGTTCGATTCCAGTCAAGGGCATGTACATTGGTTTTGGGCACATCCCCGGCAGCTGGTCGATGTTTCTCTCTCATTGACGTTTCTAGCTCTCTATCCCTCTTCCTTCCTCTCTGTGGAAAGCCAATAAAATATATTTTAAAAAATTAAAAAATAAAGATTGGGCCGAGACCACTTTGGCTCAATGGATAGAGCGTTGGCTTGGGGACTGAAGGGTCCCGGGTTCGATTCTGGTCAAGGGCATGTACCTTGGTTGTGGGCATATCCCCAGTAGGGGGTGTGCAAGAGGCAGCTGATCGATGACTCTCTCGTCGATGTTTCTAACTATCTCCCTTCCTCTCTGTACAAAATCAATAAAATATATTTTTAAAAAAATAAAGATTGGGATGCTGATAAAAATCCAGCATTTGAACTAGGATCCCCTAGAGATGGATCAGAAGTAAGCCATTCCTCATATTCAGCAGCCTAGCATCCCACCTTTCTGGGTGGTGCAGAAATTCTTAAGCCTCAATTTTAGGAATAAGATGATCCCAGATTTCTATCATATCCAGATGCATGATAGGATCAAGCAGAAATCTCAAGGAACGTAACATCAACATAGACCTCAAAATTATTATAATGAATAATTTTTCAAATATAACATCAACCACAATAAAAATTAAGCAGTTGAAGGGATAAGGTAATATAAATGAGACCAAACAGAAATGACGGACAATAAACAGAACCACAGCAATTCTACATATTGAAATTATACAAGTGAAAACAACTGTGCTTAGTATTTCAAGAAGATAAAAGCCATGCTTAGAAATTTCAGCTGAAACATGAAACTATAAAAATGGATATAGCACGCCCTAGCCGGTTTTGCTCAGTGGATAGAGCTGTCCTACAGACTGAAGGGTTTGGGATTTCAGTCAAGGGCATGTACCTTGGCTGGATCCCCACCTGGGGTGGGTGCATATGGGGGCAACCAATCAACCGATGGGTGTGTCTACTCCCATCTGTGTTTCTGTCTCTTCCCCCTCCCTTCCACTCTAAAAATTAATGGGAAAATGTCCTTGGGTGAGGACTAACAAAAATAAACAAACATTGACTCTAAAACAAAAATGACATCTCCTGGAGTTTAAAATATATAAAAAGAAACGTTAAATGTGACCACAGCACAGAGTCAGACTGATAAATGGAGTTAGCACCTCAATTGAATTCTAAATAAAGCTCAGGGCTTGGTTACTTACTGGATGTAGAGGGTGACAAAGAATTCTAGTAACCCTGAGAGAAATAGCTTTTCTCTAATTCCTGGTTTGACAGTACACTCGCCATTCTCAATGTATGATCAAAATCTCTAGGTATGCCAATTCCGCAAAACAGCTGATCAGGTGCTGGCCACATGCGGTAAGGGCAAACCAGCTTGAAGAGCCATTGAAAGGGGCAGAATAATAAAGCAAGAACTGCCTCGTGCCTCCGAGGTCCCCGGGCTCTACAAAGGGAAAGGTGGGGCTTGTCTAGGAACTACAACTCCCAGAAGGCATGGGGCGGAGCACCGGGGTTTCCGGTCAAAGCTTATTTCCGGTCTTTCGGATGCTGACGCTCTTTTCCGGTACTGGTTCCTCCCCTCCCCCAAAGGCTTCTTGGGGTGCACGGTGAGTCCCGAGCAGGAGCGGGGTCTCACGTTCGCACCTCACCTAGCGGCTGAGGGTTAGCTGGGGCAGGAGGGGGGAGTGGGTGCGCCGCGGGAGGACGTTTAATCTGGGGAGAGGCGGGAATGGGGCCGAGCAGACTGAGCCCCGGGAGGGAACCACAAAAGGATGTGAGGCGAGGAGAAAGGGATCCGGGGGAAGGATGGAGGACGGGATGCGGGGTGTGTGGGAAGACCCCGAGTGGAGCTGGGCGATGGAGGAGAGGGCCACGTTCTGGAAGGCAGCAGCCGTGGGGGACTCCTGTGTCAGGGAAAGCTGGGGGTGCTGCAGGTCTGAGATGGGCCGAACTCGGGCACCCCAAGAAGAGCCTATTGTAGCCACATGGTGTCGTCTCAGAAGACCCTCTCAGTTGGGGAGAGGGTGGTGGTTATGCTGGTGCTTAGACCGATGACCCAAGGGCTTGCAGGACAGAGATGACAGGAGATGCGTCTACAGGTCAGTTCCAGCGGCTCAGAGACTGCTCAGTGGAAGGGGCTGCTGCTTTCGGAACATCAAAGAGTTCCATAAACAACATACTCTGATGAACAAAAACAGACTCGGAGAAAGAGAAGCAGCGATCAGACTCTCAAATCTCAGAGGGAAAATAGGGGAGGGGAGGGGCAAGGGGGAGAGATCAACCAAAGGACTTGTGTGCATGCCTATGGGCCTAGCCAGTGGCCATGGACAACAGGGGGTTGGGGGCATATATGGGGAGGGGTTTGGGATGGGAATGGGGGGATGAGGACAAGTATGTGATACCATAATCAATAAAATTAAAATTAAATAAAAGCTTCCATGGGCTTTTCATGAAGGACCATCAGGAAGATCCTGGCGATTGTACAGGCGTGGGCTGACTGCTCACTTTGCTTCTCTCTCCACAGATGAGGCTGCTGGCATTTGTGGTGTTGGCTCTACTGGCTGTCACACAAGCAGAGGAAGGAGCCAGGCTTCTGGCCTCCAAATCGCTGCTGAACAGATATGCCGTGGAGGGGAGGGACCTGACCTTACAGTACAACATCTACAACGTTGGCTCAAGGTAAGGAGGCTCTGGGGCTACAGGGCAGGCCCTTTTCGGGCTTCTTCCATTTCCCAGCTGGGATTTCTCTTCGGGAGACCTCCAGCAACAGCTCTCACGAGTGAATAAATAAATACACTGCTGGACCTTATTTAAGAGGACATTCTTACCTAAGCTATGAGAATCCCATCTTCCACTTTTTTTTTTTTTTGAGTTGGAAGAGTTTTAGAATGGGGAAGAAGCAGGAATTGTGAAACAGGGAGAGGAAAATGGGAAGGCATAAAATATATGATTCCGAAAGAGAAAAAAAAAAGTAAAATAAAATATATGATTCCGTCTTACCTCAGGGTTTACAGTTTCCGCTTCCTTTGTTTCCTTATCCTGTACACATTTTTGCCTTTTTAAATTTTGTTCTCTTTCATTTGATCTTCCATGTGCATCTTGCTCCTCTTCCCCTCCAACCTCCCAATAACACACACTGAGAAATTGAGACAATTTGGGCCCATTTCTTCCTAGATACTTGAGTATTTTGGTGCTTCTGAGCCATGGAATCCAGGCCTTGACCTGGGTTCTTCAGTGCAGCAAACCCAAATTACCGTCTATGTGAGTCGTATGTGTCTTTTGTAGTTTTGAATTTTTAGGACGAGCAGGCAGATTTGATTGCCGATTGCTTTAATTTTCACATCCGTGACTTCCAAACCTCTTCTGTTGCCTCTATTTTCTAGTGCTGCCTTGGATGTGGAGTTATCCGATGATTCCTTCCCTCCCGAAGACTTTGGCATTGTTTCTGGGATGCTCAACGTCAAATGGGACCGGATTGCCCCGTATCCTCTTGGCACTGGGGGTGAAGGCTGGCGGTGGGGGTGGGGGAACGGTGCCGACAAAGCAAGCAGCAGGTCCCTTCAGTCAGTCCAGGTGTGCGAGGCCCTTCTTCTGTCACCTCTGGATGAGGCGGGGCAAGAGACACTGCTGACAGCTGTGTTCGCGTGCTTTGGATGTCCTGAGGTTCCCAAGTTTAGGTTGTAAGGCCCTAAAACACTCTGTTGGGCAGACATAGACACTTAGATGTTTGTGGCCCAGCAAAGGGGGGCGCTTTGAAAAGAAACTCAGTTGTGCCAAAACCGGTTTGGCTCAGTGGATAAAGCGTCAGCCTGCGGATTGAAAGGTCCAGGTTCCATTCCAGTCAAGAGCATGTACGTTGGTTGCGGGCACATCCCCAGTGGGGGGGGTGCAGGAGGCAGCTGGTCAATGTTTCTCCCATTCATGTTTCTAACTCTCTATCCCTTTCCCTTCCTCTCCATAAAAATCAATAAAACATAAAATATATTTAAAAATAATAATAATGAAAAAAAATAGGAGAAATTCAGTTGGATGCTAACGTGGAGGACCTGGGTGACCTTTCAAAGACTCTTAGTCAGTGAGTCTCTTCTGATCTACCAGTTGTTTCCTGAGTGTTTTCAATTAGATTTTTCCCCCCCATGTGAATTAAAGTATATTTAGATTTTCTGATCAGAATTAGTGTTCCCTTTGTGGTTTTTGTTTTTATTTTGCATTTTCAAGAACTTCCTACAGTTATAGTCAATGAAAGCTTTTCTGTGAGCTTACGTGACTAATTTTTCACCCATAACGTATATTGCTTTGTACATACTGAGTACATCATAGATTTAAAAACTTGGCTAAAAAGGCATCGTATTGCCCTACCTGGTTTGGCTCAGTGTATAGAGCATTGGCCTGCAGACCGAAGGGTCCCAGGTTCGATTCCAGTCAAGGGTACGTACCTGGTCAGGTCTCCTGCAGGAGGCAACCCATCAATGTGTTTCTCTCACATTGATATTTCTCTTTCCCTTTCTCTTTCCTCTCTCTAAAAATCAATGGAAAAAATGTCTTCGGGCGAGGACTTAAAAAAAAAGGTATATTGTAATATACTTTAGGCTTACAAAAAAACGTACGTTTATCATTCTTGCAGAGTATTGGCAAGGATGAACTCACGACATGTATTGGCAACTTCTTTTGTAAATGGTGCACTTAGTCCACAAGCTGAAAGGTTGTTAAAACTTCTGCGTCGTCTTTTTCCTTCCTTAACCCTTGGGCCAGTGCTAGCAACGTCTCTCACACTGTGGTCCTGCGCCCTCTCAAGGCTGGCTACTTCAACTTCACCTCAGCAACCGTGACTTACCTGGCCCAGGAGGACGGGCCCGTGGTGGTGAGTTGTCCAAACCCGGAGCGGGATGGGGCTCGGATCTGCCCCTGGAAACTGGCAGAAAATGTCTTATCTGAGAAAGATAAGAGAGACCAGGAATGTGTGATATTGTCGTTAGGAAATACGTTTCAAATTATAAAGTTTCTGAATAAAGCAATTGAAATGGATGGGAGGGGAGTATGTAGCATCCCCTTCCTCTTCATTCCTTCTGCCTTGCTCTTAGTCTGGAATGTGTCATACGGTGCCCGGTTCATCGCTGTTCTTGCCCTTCCAGTTCATCTGTGCTGCTGTCAGATTATTCCCTGTTTTCTTTGTTCCCATGTCTCTCCCTTGCTTTGGATGCTACTGCTTAATTACATCCAGGTCAAGCCTTCCTGCCTCTCATTGCATACCCTCCAGCAGCCCAGCTGTTCTCTGCCTCCAGCTTTCTCTCCACTCAACGCACAAAGACCCTCCATCCAGCGAGGCCCGGCTCCTTTGTGCCCGCCCTTCTCCTCCCAGCGCTATTCTTCCCACTGTGCCCTGCTTCTCTGTTTGAATGCTCTCTCCCTCCGCTCCATTCTCCGAAGCCTTCTCCAGACCCAGCTTTGAGCTGCAAGCCCTCGTTTCTGTCTTCTGCTTTTACAGTTCACATTGCTCTTTCCTACTCCTTCTTTCAATAAACATTCATCGAGGGCAACTAAACATCTGTAGCTCTTACGTTATAGGCCACTTGAACATTTAATTATTTATTGTCTTTAGTACTCTCTCTTTTTTTTTTTTTTAAATATACTTGATTTTTTACAGAGAGGAGGGGAGAGGGATAGAGAGTTAGAAACATCAATGAGAGAGAATCATCGACCAGCTGCCTCCTGCACACCCACTATGTGCCCGCAACCAAGGTACATGCCCTTGACTGGAATCGAACCTGGGACCTTTCAGTCCACAGGCCAACACTATCCACTGAGCCAAACCAGTTTCAGCAGTAATTCTCTTTCTTATGTGTAGGTCTTCCCCCCACCCTCACTCCCAATTTCATACAAACGCCTTGAAGTCAGGGACTTTGTCTTAGATTTCGCTCTGTTGCCCATATTTAATGCAAACAGTAGTAAATAATCTTTGACTGATTGCTGTAAAGGTTGACAGACATTTTGAGCCCCTGCAATGTGCTGGACTCTGGAGAATACTAAGAAATCAAGATGCTGCCCCAGCCTGCAAGAGCCTTAGGTCATGAATTCATAAAGGCGTCTGACAGGACCACACGATGGGCTATTGGCTACTTAGCAAGTGCACAGTGGGGGAAAGAGTCAACCATAGAACTACACAAAATGGAAAATTCTCGTTAAATGCACATTCTGAATTCTTTTATAAACCATGTGGAACCGTATTTTTGTAATCCCTGTTATATTGCCACACCCTGTGCCATTTCTACCTTCAGAATCAGCTTTAGAAATAGTCACGGGGATGTAAAGTACAGCATAGGGAATACAATCAATAATATTGTAATAACTAGCCGAAACCGGTTTGGCTCAGTGGATAGAGCGTCAGCCTGGGGACTGAAAGGTCCCGGGTTCGATTCCGGTCAAGGCCATGTATCTTGGTTGCGGGCACATTCCCAGTAGGGGATGTGCAAGAGGCAGCTGATCGATGATTCTCTCTCATCGATGTTTCTAACTCTCTATTCCTCTCTCTTCCTCTCTGTGAAAAATCAATAAAAAATATATTTTAAAAAAATATTGTAATAACTAGCTAGGGTTCCAGGTGGGTACTGAAATACCAGAGGGCACACTTTGTAAAGTAGGTGATTGTCTAACCACTATGCTGTACACCTAAAACCAGTAAAAACAATAATAATAATATAAATGTAAACTGTAAGCCTGGCCAGGGTGGCTCAGTTGTTTGAGCTTCCTGTGCACCAGAAGGTTGCCGGTTCGATTCCTGGTCAGGGCACATACCCGGGTTGTGATTTTGATCCCCTCTCAGGGAGTACACAGAATACAACCAATTAACGTTACAGTGACCTTTCTCTGTCTCTCCCTCTGTCTCTTTCTTCCTTCCTCCCTCTCTCTACATGTCCTTGGGTGAGTATTAAAAACAACAATAACCAACAAAAAAAACAGAATAAGATATAACTTTACACCCACGATGATGGCTATAATAAAAAGCAAAGGCAGTCACATGTTGGCAAAGACGTGAAAAAATAGAACGCTAACACATGACTGCTGAGAACACACAGTGCTGCCGCCATGTTGGGTAAACAATGTGACAGCTCCTCAAAGAAAAAGAAAAAAATAAAGAACCAACTGGTAGGACTCTGGTTCTGCGCGGTGTTTGACGGGTTAAAAGACAAAGAACCAAAGGCCCGGCTGCCACTTCAAAACCAAGTTGTTTGCAGTGTGCTCCACGGGCCGGCCTCCTCTCGGGCAGAGGAATGTGGGCAGACTCGGCCCCTCTACAATGTACATTAGGGCAGGGCTTTGTGCCGACCAGAATCCTCCTCGTTTCATCCGAGCCTCCCGGCACGCAGGTGCAGAAGAGTGTTTCCGCAGGAGGAATCGGGAAACGAGTGGCCAGTGCGAGTCATTCCATTGCCCCCCTGGCCCTGCAGAGGGCCAGCGTGGTGAGCCGCTCCGCAGGGTCTGAGTCTCAGGTGGAAGGACTCGGTGTGAATTCCAGCTGCATCCCTGGCCTCCATGTGCAGTTAATGCTCATCGTGTGTTTGTCTGGTCTCCTGCTCCTAATGTATCCCTCTCTACGACACAGTAGAAATCATGCAACTCTCTCTAGTTCAAAAGCTTTTCTTCCTCTTGAAACGCTAAGAATCTCACACGTGGGCCCTGACTGGGTAGCTCAGTCGGTTAGAGCATCGTCCTGATACACCAAGGTTGTGGGTTCCCTCCCGTCAGAGCACAGAGAATCAGCCAGTGGACGCATACTGGTAAGTGAATGGGACGACAAGCCGATGTCTCTCTCTCCGGTCAGTTAAAAAAGGAGTGACGCTCAGAACAAGATTGGTCGGGGCTGCTCTTCCTCAGACGAGAAGGTGTGGGACTTGCCTTGACGCCCTGCTTTTGTTTCAGGTGGGCTTCACCAGCGCGCCCGGGCAGGGCGGCATCCTGGCCCAACGGGAGTTCGACCGGAGATTCTCCCCGCACTTTGTAAGTGGCACGGTGTGGTCTGGGATGAGACCGCCTTGGGTTCTGGGACCTCCTAGCTCCCTTGGAAGATTTGTTTAATTGGTTGTTTTTTTGTTTTTTGTTTTAATATATTGATTTTTACAGAGGAAGGGAGAGAGATAGAGAGTTAGAAACATGGATGAGAGTCATCGATCGGCTGCCTCTTGCACACCCCCTACTGGGGCTATGCCTGCAACCAAGGTACATGCCCTTGACCAGAATCGAACCCAGGACCTTTCAGTCCCCAAGCCGACGCTCTATCCATTGAACCAAACCGGTTTCGGCTAATTGGTTGGTTTTTGCCATATCTGTGTTTTTGGTGTCTGATCAGCCATCAAATATCCTAATTTAACTACGTATTTTCTGGTGTATAAGACAACCCCCCTAATTTTATAGTTAAAACATAGGTTTAGGCCTATATTCGCTGTATAAGACTACCCCCACTTCCAAGGCAACACCAGTTCTTTTTTAATAGACCGCCTCTCTGACTCTGGCCAATCTGAGCAGGCTTTTTTTCGTTTCAAAAATCGTCTTATACGCCGGGAAATACGGTATGATTAGAGATTTTTAGTCATGAGATCACAATTATGAGAACAAAAAACTGCCCTTTTTCTTTCCTCATCCTTGAGTAGAGCCCCATCTTGGAGTCCTGAGTCTATATTGAGAATTAAAAAGAATATCTGCTTAGATTCAAAGAGTTGAGCATTAGGAAGGTGAGGCGGGAACTTAGCTGTGGTCTAGTCTAAGAGAATTTTTTGAAGATTTGCCTAAAGTTCTGATTGAGGAAATTCTGTACTTAGCCATTCACTCAGTGGATAATTATGAAGTTCCTAATTACGTGCTCAGTTCAGTGCTTTGCTTTGGGAAACAATGGGGACAAGACACAGCCCCTCTCATAGAGCTTCGGGCACCTAGGGGCTCAGAACAGGTCACTGCGGGGAACGCCCTGATGGAGATCACAGACCAGGTGCCCGAGGAGCAGCAGCGGGAGCAGGGAGCCTGGTCTCAGTCGGGGCGGGTTCCGGAGGAGGAGGTGAGGAAGGATGGGCATCGTGGGGAGAGGGAGCAGCTCAGTGAGAGAGCGAGGTGCCATCAGGCATGGCAAGTAGCCTAGGAGGCTGGGGGGCAGGCGGGGGCGGAGGAAAGGGGGGGGCGGGGCTGGATACAGTGGGTTAGATCACAGGAGGCTTACTGTCGGGCAATACTTGGCCATCTCCCTCCTCACAGACTGTCTGGGAGAGAAAAACTTTTCTTCCCCTCTGGTGGGGTCAAGCCTCTCATGGTTCTGCTTAAAGTTTGGGCTGGGCCGCTCCCTGTCTCACTGGACCCTCCTCGCTGGTCCTCCCCCGGGCCCTGCTCCACAGTCTAAGCAAGGCCTCTGTCTTCCACAGCTGGACTGGGCAGCCTTTGGGGTCATGACGCTCCCCTCCATCGGGATCCCGCTGCTGCTGTGGTACTCCAGCAAGAGAAAATACGACACCCCCAAACCCAAGAAGAACTGAGGGGGTGGCACAGCTGCCCATCCCAAGAAATCAGGTGCTTTCCAGACTCCCAAGGGTATCTCCGACAGTCTCCTCAGCCACCTTCTGGGTCCTGCCCTGCTCTCGCCCAGAGTGAAGGCCTGGCGGGAGGAGTCTGCGGAGCCTCCTCGCTCCCCTCTCGAAGCCATACAGAGGAGCATGCTGGAGCCCAGAGGAGCCGTCTGAGCTCCCCGGTGCAGGAGGGGGCGTTTGGAGACTGCATGACACCACCCCCACCTCCCGCTCTCCCCTCAGAAGTGGATAGAAGATGGAGTGAAAGCTGTGGGACTCTTGGAGGCTGCCCAGCTCCTGCTCTGGGTTAGGGAAGTGCTTACCAATGGGTTTTCTAATAAAAACAAATGCCACACTGACTTGCCCGTTTTCGCGTTGGCTGGGGGAGTGCAGGTTGTTGGAGCTCAGGCCTGAGAGCCAGGCTCCTGGGCAGGTGAGCTGAATCCTGCCTCGCTGCTGTGGGGGCTGTGGGTCCTGTTCCCATGGAGATATCGATCTGTTTTTGAGCACCTTGCTTCGGCTCTCCTTTCCCTCTGCTCTCACCAATCACCACATACTCCCCAGAACCTTTCCTGACTGTTCCCTCCTCTTAGCTCAAGGTCAGGATGGGGAAAGTGTTCTCACGCCAGGAAGACATTCTGGTCTCATGTACTGACTTTTTGTAATCCTCACTCGATATTTTCCTCCATTGATTCTAGAGAGAGCGGGGTGCGGGGGGGTGCGGTGGGGGACAGGTGGAGAAACATCCATGTGAGAGAGACACATCGATCGGTTGTCTCCTGCACAAGCCCTAGCCAGGAATCAAACCCAAGATCCCTCGGTCCCCAGGCTGACGCTCTAACCACTGAGAAAACTGGCCAGGTTTACTTACTGACTTCTTGGAAAGCTATCTCTTAGACCTGGTTCTGTTCCTTCCTCTGTTTAAGAACTAGCTTTCGGCCGGGACCGGTTTGGCTCAATGGATAGAGTGTCGGCTTGGGGACTGAAGGACCCGGGTTCGATTCCGGTCAAGGGCATGTACCTTGGTTGCGGGCATATCCCCAGTAGGGGGTGTGCAGGAGGCAGCTGATCGATGACTCTCTCATCGATGTTTCTAGCTCTCTATCTCTCTCCCTTCCTCTCTGTACAAAATCAATAAAATATATTTAAAAAAAAAAAAAAAAAGAACTAGCTTTCGTTGAGCTTGAAGGATGCCTCTGCTCTGAGCGCTGGCCCGGCAGCAGCACCCGGGGTGTCCCCAAGCTCGGGCTGTGGAGAGGCCTGGCTTTGGCAGGCGGTGGGAGAAGCCGCCCCGAGCTGACTGTCCAGCCCAGGAATGCCGTGGACCGAGGACAGCCTCCCAGGCAGGGGAGCAGCCAACAAACGGCCGCTTTGTTCCTGCCAGCGTTTCCCAGCGTCTCCCAGTTTAGTGTTGGGGATGGGGGGGCGGGGGGGGGGGGGCCGTGCTGCCCAGCCGGTTTACCCTTTCCTCTGCCCGGCGAGCCGCTGGGCCCCAGGGAGGATGAAACGGACATGGAGACAGCGGGAGGCCCCGAACGGGGTGGCCCTCCAGCAGCTCACGTCCCTCCTCCAGGAGCTGTGGCTCCGACAGCCCGGGACTGGCCAGGTGAGAGGGCGAGGCGGGGACAGCACCACGCCGCTGCCCTTGCGCTCCTGGCGGAGGCCTGGGGCCGCTCAGGAGGGGGGCGGGACGACCGTGGGTCAGAAGCGGGGGTTTGAGGAGTTAAGGGAGCTAGTCCGGTGCGTATCCTCTCCCTCCCGAGGTCTCGGAAGCATCAGTCTCTGGAGGAGGAAGCACGCTGTCCCACCTGCGGGTCTCCCCTGCGCGCAGCGGGCTCCCCTGCAGGCGGCGGTGTTGTGCGCTAGAGGACAGGCTGAGCTTCGTAACCCGAGTCCCAGGGAACCTTCTTCCGGGCTCAGCTCAGAGGCGCCCCTTTCCCCCCCCTCCCCCCCCCCCCGGAGTCGGGCAGTCTTCACCTTTCCCTGCAGAACTCGGCACGCTGTGTACTGGGCCTTGTCAGGATGGAGGAGACCGGACGGGGACGGGGGCGGGGCGGGGGGCGGGGGCGCGGGCAGATGACAAGAGCAGCTTTGTGAGGGCGGTGAGGGTCACAGGCACCTTGCAAAGGGGCCAAATCCAGATGCTTCCTCTCCGAAGGGACCCGCTTTCACTGGTGTCGGGGTGGACTTCGAGCCCCCCGTACGCAGTGGGCTCGGAGAATGCAAAGCCTCTGAAACCGAGAGACAGACCCGGCTGGACTCGTTGGCTTTATGGTTGAACCCTGTCCACGTCTGCGGTCACTGCAGGGCGGAGGAGTGGAGATAGCAGTCCCTTTGCTCTCATGGGAACCGCCCTAGGAAGGCGGGGGCCCCGAGCTCCAGACTGCCCGCAGGTCCCGGGTCCCCCATCCTTCCCGGAGGCTGGGGACCAACACGGAGGGGCTCCTCCCTAAAAGGCAACACAGAGAGTAGCCCAGCTGCCAGCAGGTTCCAGATCCCACCCTGGAAACCAGCCGACTGTCCCTCCTCCCACGTCGTCCGAGCTCTCAGCTGGCACCTGCTCGCCCACACACCCAGCCCTGGTGCCAGGAGGAGCCAGGGGCCTGGATGGCCACCTCCACACCCCGGGCTGGGGGCTCCTCCGGAAGCGAGTCGGTGGGAGCCATAACCGGTGTGGCTCAGTGGGTAGAGTGTCGGTCTGTGGACTCAGGGGTCCCAGGTTCGATTCCGGTTAAGGGCATGTACTTTGGTTTGCAGGGACATCCCCAGTAGGGGGTGTGCAGGAGGCAGCTGATCAATGTTTCTGACTATCCCTCTCCCTTCCTCTCTATAAAAAATCAATTATATATATATATATATATATATTTTTTTTATTTAAAGAAGAAAGTCCATGGGAAACGGTGTAAGACTTTCCAAGAAAGGGGGCAATGCAGGGGCTCCGAGTGGTGGGAACATGCTGGGCACCCGCCGCCCGCTGGCTGGCTGCCTCGGTGAATCGCGCCCTCCCGGAGCCTGTGTCCTCCGCCGAACAACCGCGAGATTGTCTCGCTGGCGATGTCCGAGGCCCCGCGCCAGTGAAAGGAGGCAGGTGCTCCCGTGTTCTTGCGAAGGGAGAAGCCACCCCTGTCGCCCACCATGGGGTTCGGGGCCCAGCCAGGTAGAAGCAATGCAGTTTCCACATCCGGCAGCAGCTGCCCTCTTCCTTTCCCCCAGCACGAGGGTTTCAGAGCGGGCCCGGCCGTGGGCCGCCTACTCGAACCCTCTTACTGAAGGACAGGGGGACGTGGCTGGTCCAGGTCACGCCAAGCGGCAGCGAGCTTATTTACGGGAGAGCTGCTATGGGCCGGCGTCGGTGTGTCCGCATCGGCCCGCTTCTCCTCTGACACCGCCATGGACCGGTGAGGAGCGCGGCCAGCGCACGGCCGCTCCCAGGCACGCAGCCAGGGCGTTGGCAGAGGCAGCTCAGGCCTCCCGCCTCCGGCCGGGCTGTCCGAGGAGGGCCCAGGTACCTCCGCGTCTGCCCCCGCCGCCCTCTGCCCCGGGGGAGACGGAGGGTGAGTCAGGCCGCCCAGGTTTTATCAGGGAGGAGGGCGGGGGCGCTGGCCAGAGACCCTGGCCTGGCATCCCCACCCCCACCCCGTGCGGGGGGCGCGGAGCCACGCGGGCGCTGAGCGGCCTGGTCACCGCGTCCCTGCGGCCGGCCGAGGGGAGGGCCCTCCTCGCACGGAGCTGACCCTGCGAGGGCTCCTCCCTCCATCACAGAAAGCACAATCTTTCCTCCTCTCCCCGCGCGGGAACCTGCCTCTTAAAGGGACCCGCAAGCCCTTGTGGGCCAGACTTGAGAGAGGACAAAGGACCTCCCTGACCCCAGCAGGACCCGGCTGTTAAGTGCGTTTCCAGCTGTGCGCCTTTCCCTGCGACGTCCCCTCTCTCTCTCCCTCCTTCACCCCGTCCCCACGGGAGGGGGGGCGGAGGTTCCTTGGATGTCAGGTTCCCACCGCCTCTCCCCTCAGGGTCACCCCGGGCGGGTTACCTCTGCCTGTTTCCACGTGAACCTGAGACCGGGGGGAGGGGGGGGGGCCTCCGTCCGGGGGACGCTGAGGACAGGGGTCCCGGGAACCCTGGGGCCGGCACGCGAGGGGTTAAAGGCCCGCACACACGCAGGGTGTTTGAAGGAGGGCGGGGAAGGGAAGTGCTGGAGTAATAGAAGAGGCAGCTGGTCCGGGCTGGAATGAGTGGCCCTCCGTCTCCTCCTGTGCAAACCTCTGGATCATGAGCCCTCCCTCTGGCAGGACCACACCAGGGGCCCTGGCTTTAGGGTGCGGGACCGGGCTCTCAGCGGGCCGGCCTGACGCGCGACTTCGTCTCACCCTGAAGCCGCCCCCTGAGGGCAGGAACGCATCCCCCACCCGTGGGATACCTCCCGAGCCTGGTGAGTTTCCCTCCCGTCCCTTTCTCGGGGGTCCTGTCCCTATAACACGGGCACACACACCCCCCCCGCCCCCCAGAAACAGAGATCTTCACGCAGCCCCTGTGCCCCAGGGAGGGGAGAACAGGGCGTAGCTTCTCTACCAGCCCCCTGGGGGTCGTGTGTGCGTGCGTGTGTGTGTGTGTGTGTGTGTGTGTGTGTGAGAGAGAATCACAATTTTGGCCAACTACTCACACTCAAATACGTGTGTGACAAGTGATGCTAAACCCTCCCTCATCCGTATTCTCAGTCGCCGCAATCCTGTGGATTTTAAAACCTTGATGTCTGAATTTACTCCGGGTCCCCTTCCTCTGGTGCCTGACACTGTTCCTCTCCCCCTGGGGGGTTGGGAAATGTAGAAGGCCACCAACGCATCCCTGAAGCCAGGGAAGTCCTGATTCCAGGTTATCTACCAGGTTAGGGGTTCCCTGCTTTGCCCACTCCTTCCAGCTGTCTCCTGGGACCTGACGGGTTAATTCCCTGGGACACGGTGGCCAAAGTCTCCTCAGGTGTGTCCCTCTGAACCTCAGACCCTCTCTGGCCCCACCTCTCTGGCACAGGACCCGTGCCAGAGGAGGTGGGAGAGGACTGGCTGGTCTCTCCCTCTCTCCTGCAGGCCCACATGGCATGGGCGACCCCGGGCCCATCCCGACAGAAAGAAGGGGATTTTGCTAACCTACGTTTGCTCTGCAAACCAATTTTTTTTAAAAGTGGGAGGAGGGAGAGGGGGGGAGCCCAATGCGCAAATTCCTGACTGATTTGTGCGCCCGGTTTATCAAAGAGGCGGGTGTTGTTGAGGGTGGTTGCTTGAGATGCCTGGTTGCTGACCTAGTCGAAGGAGGTGTGAGGAGGCCAGGGGGCTGGGGCTGCCAGCTCTCTAGCTTTGAACTTACGAATTAAGTAGCGACGATTAATTAATCAGTAGCTCTGCCTGCGGGCCCTGGAGCAGGTGTGTAGCTTGCAGACGTCAACCTGGACGCTGAGGTGGGCTCCAGCCTGTCCCTCGCCCGGTCCCACGAAGCGATGGCACAGGTGCCCCGCCGTGGTCCTGGTGCCAGGCCCTTCGGGTCCTCTCCTCAGGCCCGACGCCGGGATGAATGAATCCTCCCCCTCTGGACCCTTCGCCTTTCCGCTGATGTTTGGCAGCGGACGGGAGAGTCAGAGAAGGAAAGCGAGTTCCTTCTGCCACACGTGTCAAAACCTCCTGTGTTTCGCACAGATTAATAGAGGAACGATGTGACCGAATCAGGATGGGAGGGGAGCGCGCAGAAGCTGGGGTACCGTGACGTAGAATGGGGTGTCCGTGCGGGGTGCAGGGTGGGGAGGAACCGTGTGTCCTGGGTCCTTCTTTATCTGAAGTTAAGAGAGGCCCTGGGGTAGCCCTCCGTGCAGACACAGTTGGATTAATGGTTTACTTTCTACAGGAAAAGAAGCAGGTAGGTTAAATGTTGAACCATCAAAGGGTTTTCAATGACCCTGTCTTCCCCCTCAGCCCAGTCCCCCCCCCCCCCCCCCCGGCCCCCAGGCCTGGGAGACCTGGAGGAGAGCCAGCGGGCCTCTCCCTCCCGTTCTTTATTATCCGGATGTGGGTCTGCCACACTGTGGCAGCTGTGGGCCATTTCGGACCTAAGACCCAGACCCAGGAAGCCCTGGAGCTGGCAGCAGCCGTTCTATCCCAGTGTTTGCTGGCAGCAAACACAGGCAGAGCCCTGCCCGCCCCGTGGCCTCATTCAGATTTCTGAGATAACAGACGGAGGAGAAAGGACAAATTCAACTTCTGTGGAGCCCCCTCTAATGACTTTGGAAGTTATTTTCCCCCCTTTGGCTGGGGTAGCGGGGGTGGTGGGGGATGGAGAGGGTGGGAATGGGCACGGAGATACGGCCAGGTTTCTTTCAAAGCTGGAAAGAGCCCAGGCCCTGCAGTGGGATGGTTTGCTCTGGAAGGCTCCAGGGGCGATCGAGGAAATGGGTATTGGGGGGGCTCCATGTCCCTCTTCCCCCCAGTTTGTGGCGGAACGGTGTGCAGCGAGCCTGGCTGGCTGTCTTTGATCCTTTCCCTCCTTCCTAAGATTGTGAGACCCCGTTGCTCTACATCAGGAGTCTGCAAACTCCTCCTGTGAAGACCCCCAGGGTAACTGCTTTGGGCTTTGTGGGCCACAGGGGCTCTGTCGCACAGACAGCCGCAGACCATTGTAAACGAGTGAGCGTGGCCGTGTTCCAAAAAAGAGTGATGAACTCCAGAACTTGAATTTCATGTTAATTTTAATATGTCACCAAGTAATGTTCTTCTTTTGATTTCCCTTCCCCGTTCCGCCCCCCCGCCCCCCCCCCGGCCAACCATTTAAAAAGATAATGCATATAAGATAATACAACCAATGGGCACAAAACTCTGGGGAGGGAGGGTATGTATGGGGGGGGGCAATGTTAAAATATGTACACAGATAATAATTTAATTTAAAAAAAAGGATAAATAAATAAATAAATAAATAAATTTTTTTTTTAAAAAAAAAGATAGGACAGATCTGGCCCATAGGCTGCTGTTCGTCAACCCCAGCTTTACAGCATCAGGGGCTGCTCTGTTCTCGCTCCTCTCTGAGGAGGACAGCTTTGTCAGGGGCTCCCAGGACAGAAAGGCTCTCTCTTGTTGCTCTGGTTGTGTGCCCTCGACTCCATCAGACGTTATTTATGATCATTAATCCCCATCACAATTGAGACTAGTTGGCCCGTGGGTTATTTGTTCTCTATTTAAAAAGAAAAAGAAAAAATGTTTTTTATTTGTTTTAGAGAGAGAGAGGAAGGGCAAGGGAGAGAAAGAGAAACATCCGTCGATCAGCTGCCTCCTGCATGTCCCCCACCAGGGATGAAGCCTGCAACCTGGGCATGTGCCCAGACCAGGAATTGAACTGGCGACCTCTCGGTGCATGGGACCATGCTCAACAACCTGAGCCACCAGACTAGCCAGGGGTATTCTCTCTCTCTTTATTTATTTATTTATTTATTTATTTATTTATTTTAATGTATTTTATTGATTTCTTACAGAGAGGAAGGGAGAGAGATAGAGAGCTAGAAACGTCGATGAGAGAGAAACATCGACCAGCTGCCTCTTGCAAACCCCCTACTGGGGATGTGCCCGCAACTGATGTACATGCCCTTGACCGGAATCGAACCTGGGACCCTTCAGTCCGCAGACCGACGCTCTACCACTGAGCCAAACCGATTTTGACTATTCTCTCTCTCTTTAAAGGGATGATGGTGGGTAACCATCATTTAATGCCTATTCTGCTTCCGTGTTGGGCCTTTCTCTCTCCATCTCTCCATTTCTCTATGCCCTACATTCTCTCTCTGCCTTTGGATAATAAAAACAACAACAATAGCAGTATCATTTAAGTACCTAAATATGGCCCAAGCACAATGTTAGTCACATTACATACATTATGAATCAAGTCCGTCGACGTCTTGCAACCTAGGTATTATCATTCCCATTTTATAGAGATTCTGACGCTCACGAACATTGCCCAGCCAGTGCGGCTCAATAGTTGAGTGCCAACCCAGGCACCAAGAGGTCAGAGGTTCCATTCCTGGTCCGGACACATGCCCTGGGTTGCGGGCTAGATCCTCAGCAGGGGGCATGCAGGAAGCAGCCAATTGATGTTGATGTTTCCCTCTCATCAATGCTTCTATATCTCTCCCTCTCCCTTTCTCTCTCTCTCTCTAAAATCAATGATAAACAACAACATTAAGCAAGTTCCCAAGATCATGTGGCTTTTGAAGGCATCAGAACTAGTGAATCTGCTGGACTTCAACTCCACTAACACAATGTAAATAAGTGATGGCCTCAGAGTTTGGAATAGCACATGTCTCTATTAAAACATGATAGCCAAAAAACAAGTAAACAAACAAAACAACAAAAAAAACACACATAATAGCCGAGACCGGTTTGGCTCAGTGGATAGAACGTCAGTCTGCAGACTGAAAGGTCCTGGGTTTGATTCCGGTCAAGGGTATGTACCTTGGTTGCAGGCACATCCCTAGTGGGGGGGGTGCAGGAGGCAGCTGATGGATGTTTCTCTCCCATCGATGTTTCTAGCTCTTTATCCCTCTCCCTTCCTCTCTGTAAAAAATATTTAAAAAACAAAACAAAATGCTAAAACTGGTTTGGCTCAGTGGATAGAGTGTCAGCCTGGGGACTGAAGGGTCCCAGGTTCGATTCCAGTCAAGGGCATGTACCTTAGTTGCGGGCACATCCCCAGTAGGGGGTGTGCAAGAGGCAGCTGATCAATGTTTCTCTCTCATTGATGTTTCTAACTCTCTATCCCTCTCCCTTCCTCTCTGTAAAAAATCAATAAAATATATTTTTTTTAAAAATGATATGCCGCCATCTCCCCAGCCAGATTCACTGATGGCTGGTGTCATCGGTGGAGGGGACACACTCGGAGGAGGGGACACTGGTGGGCTGTGCTGGTGGGAAAGCCATCCAATCCAGGAGCAGGAAGACCAGTGAAAGGACTTCTCAGAGCCCTTCCTGCTTGCCTCTCTGTCCCCATCTCAGTCTTCTGGTCCAGACCTACTTCAGCGTCTCCATCGCTCCGCTCAGCAGAGGCAATAAAGTGACGTGATGTGATGTGATCACATCCGGGAGCTAAATAAAGCCATTGTGAGGCCCGGCCCTGGCGGTTCCCGCACCATTTCCTGCGCCTGGAGGCCGGGGGCTGGGAGAGAGAGCGGGTGGAAGGGGAGGGAAACCAGCGCAGCCACGGGCACCCCCAGCCTGAGATTCAGAAGACGGAGGAGGAATACATCGCTGGGAGGGGGCTGAGGAAAACTCCTCTCTTTGCAGGACAGAAGGAAATGATGGGCATGATAGCATGGTCAGGTGGCGTTTAGGAAACAAGAAGAACTCAGAAATGGGATGAGGGTAAGAAGGACAAGGAGGAGGAGCTCCATGGATTCCGTTTTCCCGGAGGGCAGAGGCAATGAATGGAATGGCAGAGGTGCTGGGGGAAAGGGCAGGTCCTTCAGAGGAGGCCGAATACAGGTTTTCTGAGGTGGGAAAGGAAGGATGGGATCTCAGGACATACGGATCTCAGGATCAGATCTGTCCATCCGTCAGCCAGGGTGGTAGGGTGCCATCTCCAGCAGGTGGCATCCCCAGGAAAAAAGGGAAATGAAACCGCTTTTAAAGGCTGGGTACAAGGGGTTTCCTCTTTCATGAGGTCACTGAATGCCAGACCCAAGGTTCTCACAGGGCCCACTCCGTGCCCCTCCAGGCCTGTCCTGTTCCCAGTCCCATTCCTCTTCCTCGGGAGCACTTCCGGTCCCTACTCTTCCCTCCACTCCTGCTTCGCACAATAACTTTTGTGAATCCTCTTGACCCCCCACATCGTAGCTTTGGGAATTGCCGGTTGGCAGGGACGGTCCCTGGCCCTCAGGCTCTGTCCTGCTCCTGCAGATCTGCCCATCCTGTTTGCAGCAGCACCTCCGAGGGCAGGAGGCCCAAGTCTGATAACAAGGAGAGAGGCCTGGCCGGTGTGGCTCAGTGGTTGAACCAAGAGGTCGCCGGTTCAGTTCCCAGTCAGGGCACATGCCTAGGCTTTGGGCTCCATCCTAGTCAGTGGGGGCCGTGCAGGAGGCAGCCAATCAATGATGTTTCTATCTCTATTTCTCTCTCTCCCTTCCCATTGTCTCTAAAAACCAATGAAAACATTAAAAACAAAACAAGGCTGAAACCGGTTTGGCTCAGTGGATAGAGCATTGGCCTGAGGACTGAAAGGTCCCGGTCTCAGTTCCGGTCTGGAGCATGTACCTTGGTTGTGGGCACCTCCCCAGTAGGGGGCGGGGGGAGTGGGGAGGAAGGGGGCTGCAAGAGGCAGCTGATCGATGTCTCTCTCATAGATGTTTCTAATTCTCTATCCTTCTCTCTTCCTCTCTGTAAAAAAATCAATAAAATATGTTATAAAAATAATAAAATAAGTAAAATAAAAACAAAACAAGGAGAGAGAGGATCTCTCCCGGTGGCTGCTGAGGGTGCCCTCTGCATTGCTTTCAGATGCTAAGACCACGGATGGGCACGGGCCTTCCCTAGGCCTCTCCTCCGTTATCCTTAGACTCACCCCGAGCACGCCACTGCCCAGGCCTGAGCCCTGGTCTCCTTGCTTCCCCGGGGTGGACAGGCACATTCTCAGCAGGCCTGGGGCGGGTGGGGCAGTGGCCAGGTGGAAGGGAACATGGTCGAGGGGACAATTTCCAACCCTCTGGCCTCTCCTGGGCGGGGCGGGCACTCAGACTGCCTGGAGAGGCTAGCCGCCCGCACAGACAGCCTGGGAGGGGACCCTGCTCTGACTCACCGCTTCCTGGTCCTCGGGTGCTCCCAGCACCTCAGTAGTGTGTGTGTGGGGGGGGGGGGGGGGGAGGGTTCCCGAGGAGGGGAGCCTGGGAGAGGGACTGGGCCCGGAAGCCAGGTGCTCAGAGGTGTGCCGTCAACGGGAGCTCCCCTCTCCCCCGCCCTCCCCTCACCACCCCGTGCTCTGGTATTTGGTCCTTCTTCCTGGAATGGGCTTATCCCTTCCAACTGTAAGGGCACCTGAGGGTTCTTGTCTCCCAGACGCATGGAGGCCCGCCCTGGTGGCAGCCCCGAGTGTGGGCAGGGAGAGCAATGTCCACCTGGGAGAGAGAAGGAGCTGCACGTCGGATGGTGGAGCCCTGCTCCCTGCTCCGTGCGGGAGCCATCGTGGTGTGGTTTCTCCCCTGATGACCAGGCATAACCCCTCCCCCTCAGGGACCTTTTCTTCCTGCCGTTTGTCTGCCTGGGCGCCTCCCTCTCCAGGTTGGCACTCCACCCCTCCAAGCCCATCTCAAAGGCTGTCTGTCTACTTCCTCCTTTTCCCTTAAAAAAAAATTATATATATATATATATATTATATATATTTTAATATATATATATATATTTTATTATTGATTTTTTTCAGAGAGGAAGGGAGAGGGATAGAGAGTGAGAAACATCAATGAGAGAGAAATATCTATCAGCTGCCTCCTGCACATCTACTGGGGATGTGCCCGCAACCAAGGTACATGCCCTTGACAGGAATCGAACCTGGGACCTTTCAGTCTGCAGGCCGACGCTCTATCCACGGAGCCAAACCAGTCAGGGCCTGTTTCCCTTTTTTTGAGACCTCCACCTGGGTATATGCACTCATTCCTTTGATGGCACAAAGCCTTTCGTTACTTCTCTCGTGGCATCTGGCATACTCTGACCAGTCATCTGTGCCTTTGTCTGTGTGTACGCGCGCGCGCGCACACACACACTCACACACACACGTGCACATGTGTCACTCACTAGGCTGTGAATTCCTCGAGGACAGGAACAATATCTGTCTCTTTGCTTGGCTTGGCTTCCTGCCACGAAGGTGCTCACTGAACGGAACGGCGGAGTGGCGAGGATGGCCTTCTGAACTGGAGAGAACCCTGGACTGGAGTCAGAAAGCCCAAGCCCCCTGCCCTAACCGGTTTGGCTCAGTGGATAGAGCGTCGGCCTGGGGACTCAAAGGTCCCAGGTTCAATTCCGGTCAAGGCATGTACCTTGGTTGCGGGCACATCCCCAGTAGGAGGTGTGCAGGAGGCAGCTGATCGATGATTCTCTCTCATCGATGTTTCTAACTCTCTGTCCCTCTCCCTTCCTCTCTGTAAAAAAAATCAATAAAATATATATATATTTTTAAAAATCAATAAAGTATATTTAAAAAAATTTTTTTTAAAAAAATAAATAGAAAGAAAACCGAAGCCTGGGCCTGGCTCTGCAGTTGCTGCTCAGCCAGCCGCGCCCGATGCTGTGCCCCTGGGAGGGAGGGAGGAGGGACGCGAGGCGCCAGGCCTGGCTGACTGTGACACCTTCCTAGCTCCAGGTTCCAGGATTCTAGAACTCTGCTCACCCTTCTCCATCTTCTTGACTCAGACTGGCCTGCGTGTGCCTTCCATGAACAGAGACGTCCCAGAGGCGCCCCGCACGGGTGGAGACCTGGTGCCCCAGCACCGCACTCGCCGCTGCCTGTCTGCGGTTGAATCCAGAGAGCAGCTGGAGGAAGAGGAGGAGGAGGAGGAGGAGGAGGAGGAGGAGGAGGAGGAGGGAAAAAGGAAGGAGAGAGATGGCTTCCATGCGGCAGCGCTCCGAAGATCAGGGGCTTTTCGTGCCCATCACCACAGCTATGACCCCCTCAAAAGACATAGCTGGGGGCCAGACAGGGAGCACCAGGACCCTCTGAGCAGGTAAATCCCCGGGGCCTCCTTCCCTTCTGCCCTGAAGTCCCAGACCTTCCTCCTCCGGAGACTTAGGACCAGGCCTTGGGGAGCCTTTGGGAAAGATGGACCCTGCCTTTCAGCATGTGGCTTTCCCTGGTGTTTCTAGCTCCTTCTTTCTCCCTGGTCTCGAGGGCAGGTGGCGGTGGGAGCAGAGAAGGGGAGGTTCAGGGTTGGGGTATCAGGACACTTGGTCTTGTTGCTTCCATCTCCTACTTTGGATTTAAAAGAACCATACAGCCCTCATACAAACCCCTATCCACCGGTTTGGCTCAGCGGATAGAGCGTCGGCCTGGGGACTGAAAGGTCCTGGGTTCGATTCCGCATGTACCTTGGTTGTGGGCATCTCCCCAGTGGAGGGGGAGGAGGTGCAGAAGGCAGTTGATGGATGTTTCTCTCTCATCGATGATGTTTCTAACTCTCTATCCCTCTCCCTTCCTCTCTGTAAAAAAAAAAAGAGAGAGAGAATCATACAACGGTTCAGTGCTGGAAGGGACTCAGGGATCATATGGCCCCGTTTCCTCATTTTGCAGATGAGGAAACAGGCCCAGAGAACTGTGGGAGGTTTCTTGAGAGAAGTGGTTCTAGGGTCGGGGCGGGGACCAGCCCCTTTCCCAAGCGGCTGCCTCCTGGCCGGCTCCAGGCTGAGGCCGACTGGAGATGTCCGGGGCATCCTAGTGCAGCCCGCCATGAGAGCAGAGTGGGTCTGTGCACAGGTCTTTGTGTGCCTGGCAGACCGGAAAAGAGGGACCCATCTCCCCCACCCCCCTCCCTGGAAAATCCCTGACCACTTCCCCCCAAGCAGAGGAAGTCAGAGCGAGAAGGCCCAGGGGTCAGCATGACGAGTGCGGGGTGAGTGGTCATTGTGAGCGCCCGCTGGTGATGGCAGGGCCCTGTCTCTCGGCCCGGGCAGTGGCTCCCTTGCACAGGTTCTCTTAGCTCCGGTGAGTACACCAACCTCTTCTAGCTCTCGGGCCAACGAGGGGAGAGGTGCCCTGCGCCTCGGGCCAGAACTGGAGCGAAAAGCCTTGCCCGCAGGGCTCACGGCACTGGCCTCCGAGCAGCCTGCTGAAGGCAGAGATGCCGTGGGTACGCCTTATGTGGTGCTCGCTGAACCCCAGGCCTCCCAGGTGTCTCCTTTCGCTGCCAGGCATTAATTCTGCCCCCTGGGTAGAGAGAGAAGGGGTCTCTGGATACATCACCTAGGTGAGTAGGGGCAAAAGTTGTCTTTGGAAAGCAGGCAGGCCGTGAGGATCCAGCTTGCTCTTTGCCTCCCTCCGAGGGCAGTGGAGGGCAGTACTGCCTGATGACCACCAGGGGTCACCCTTGCCTGCAGCCAGCTCCGCCGCTCTGCCAAAGCACAGGAGAGAGGGAGGCCAGATTGAGTCAGGGCTGTGCCTATGCCAACAGGAAGGGTTGGGCTGGGGGCAAGCAACAGGGCTGGGCCGAGGCAGCTTTCCTCCCTTGTGCCCATCACCGGCCGTTGGATACAGAGGGCAGTGGTGGCAATGTGTGTTTCAGGAGCAAACTGCAGGCACCGGGATGCGCTGGGGCCCCCCAGGAGGCTGCCTCACTGCAGAGCCAAGAGGACCTGGGCACGTTTCTGGGACCGCAGCGCCAAGGTGGCCCGCCTTCCAGCGTGGTATGGACAGACACACTCCCAGGGAGCCCCCCCTCCCCTTCCCGCCCACCCCTTGCCTCTCCAGCCATCCCTCTGTGCCTCTTCTGTTCTGCCAGCTGCTGGGTCTCCCCGTGCCCGGGCACCACTCCGTCCGACTGGCTCTGAATCTCTGGTCTGTGCCCCTCTGTCTGCTCCCCGCGTCTGTGCGCTGAGCACCCCGCTCTGGGTCGCCTGCCCCTGTCTCTTTTTCTCTGAGACTCTCTGTTCCTTCCTCCCTGGGTCTGCGTCTCCGTGTTGATGTAGGAATCTCCATTCCTCTCTCATGAAGAGCCCCCTGTTCCCCTAATTGCTATAAACCGCTTCTCAGACTTGAAGCTGAACTTACTATTTGCGGGATGAGACTGGGTATCTGGTACCCTGAGCGACAATAGTTTTCCAGCAAGATCATCAGGAGATTACTCCATGGGAAATGTAGAGATGGCCCAGGCTTCTGGCTTCAGGGCACACGCCTGGGGGTTCTCAAACCAGCACCCACAGACCACGGAGGGTGCACCAGGGCTGCAGAGAGCCGCTGGGTCAGCCAGATAAGCGGGCCTCACAGAAATGTCTCAAGCCCCGTGACTAAGTGGCTGCCTCCCTTCCAGCTCTTCCTCCCGCCGGCCAAGGGGCCCAGCCCCAGCCTCCTTTTCCGGAGCCTGTGGGGTGGGAGAGGCCGAGAGAAAGGAGCTGTTCCATGTTCAGCCTATCAGGGGAGCAGCAGGCCCAGCTCATCCCTCGCCCACTTTCCACCTTCCTTGCCTCCGTGTCAAAGTGGCGTGATAGAACAGGGTTTCCGAGTCAAACGGATCCTTCCTTTACCAGCTGAACGCTTTATTTCATCTTCCCGAAAACCAGGATAACAAAAATGACTTTTTAGAGGTGTGATTCTTAGAGGACACAAAGTTGTCCAAGTGCCCAGCACAGAGGCTGGCATGCAGGATGAGCGTGAGAAATAACAGTTTCTCTTTCCTCTTCTCTTCCCCATTCCTTCAGCCTGCTCTTCCTCTCTCCTGCCTTTCTCTCCTCCTGCCCTCTTTGCCCCTGATCGGTACGGGATGTCTTCTTTCCCCCCCGTGAGCCACAGCAGGCAGCGGGGCAATGTTTTTCTGGTGTTTTTCTTTGCCTTCCTGCTCTGATTTCCCTCCTCTCGCCATCCAATCTCTAAGCAATCCCCTTATATTCCTCCTCCTCTATATGTTTGGGGTCTTTTTGGTTCTTCTACAATAGCAAGTAGATATACGTTCTTCACCAAAGTCCACAGACAGAAAGTCTGAGGCGCCATAAGCTGGACGAGGGCTTGCAGACTGAGGGCCCAGGAGCCAGGTCTAAGCTCCAAAATTTGTTTTGTTTGGCCAGCCTGGCACTTACACTTTTAAACATTCAGATGTCCTTAAATGGGACCTGTGCTCTCTCTCCAGTTTGCCAGAGTGGTTAATTCTGTCTCTTGTCTTTTTTTTTCCACTTATCTTTTATTTAATTTATTTTTAAAATTTAAAAATAGCCTCAGTTTCCTTGCTTAAAATTTTCAGATAAGCCAAAACTGGTTTGGCTCAGTGGATAGAGCATTGGTCTGCAGACTGAAAGGTCCCAGGTTCAATTCCGGTCAAGGGCATGGGCAGTGGGGGTGTGTGTGTGTGTGCAGGAGGCAGCTGATCAATGATTCTCTCTCATCGATGTTTCTTTTCTTTTTTTTTTATTGAAGTTTTTACAGAGAGGAAGAGAGAGGGATAGAGAGTTAGAAACATCGATGAGAGAGAAACATTGATCAGCTGCCTCTTGCACACCCCATACTGGGGATGTGCCCGCAACCAACGTACATGTCCTTGACCGGAATCGAACCTGGGACCTTTCAGTTTGTAGGTAGACATTCTATCCACTGAGCCAAACCGGTTTCAGCTCTCATTGATGTTTCTAACTCTCTATCCCTCTCTCTTCCTCTCTGTAAAAAATCGATAAAATATATATTTTTTTAAAATTTAAAAATATATTTTTATTGATTTCAGAGAAAAAGAGAGATAGAAACATCAACGATGAGAGAGAATCATTGGTCAGCTGCCTCCTGCACGCCCCACACAGGGGACTGAGCCCACAACCCGGGCATGTGCCCTGGACCAGGAATTGAACAGTGACCTCCTGGTTCATAGGTGGACGCTCAACCACTGAGCCACACTGGCTGGATCATTTGTCTTTTTTTTTTTTTAATATATTTTATTGATTTTTATACAGAGAGGAAAGGAGAGAGATAGAGAGTTAGAAACATCGATGAGAGAGAGTCATCGATCAGCTGCCTCTTGCACACCCGCTACTGGGGATATGCCCGCAACCAAGGTACATGCCCTTGACCGGAATCGAACCCGGGACCCTTCAGTCCCCAAGCCGATGCTCTATCCATTGAGCCAAACCGGTCCCGGCTGGATCATTTGTCTTTTAAATATAATATTTAAAAATGAATGTCCAATAAATCAACCACCCATCTCAAGAACTAGAACATTGCCAATACATTTATCTTTACTTATGTCTCCCTCTCCTATTCCCTTGGCTCCCCTAGAGGCAATCACTATCTTGATTTTTTCTTTATCATTCACTTAATTTTTTTTAAAATATATTTTATTGATTTTTTACAGAGAGGAAGGGAGATAGAGAGCTAGAAACATCGATGAGAAGAAACATCGACCAGCTGCCTCTTGCACACCCCAACCGGGGATGTGCCCGCAACCAATGTACATGCCCTTGACTGGAATCGAACCTGGGACCCTTCAGTCTGCAGAGCAACGCTCTACCGCTGAGCCAAACCAGTTTCGGCACATTCACTTATTTTTAAAATAGTTTTAACACAAATACATGCATCCCTTAATATTACATTATTTTTTCTTGCTTCTGAATTTAAAAGAAATGATGTTATAGTCTACACATTTTTCTATAATTTTCATCCAACATTCTGTTTCTGATTTTTATTCCTGTGTTGCAAAAAGTTATAGTTCATTCGTTTTCATTTCATTCTTCTGTGGATGGACATTTGCATAATTTCCGTTCTTTGCCATTATAAAGCACATTACTATGAAATCATCACCATAATGAAAGAATGAAAAGTTTCCCACCAGAGTGGATTCTTACGCTCGTGCTGCACGTATGCGGCGTGCTAGCTGGATGTTTGGGTGTGGAGAGCACACAGGTTGTGTCTTCCAAAGGGCCAACCAGACAGGCCTCACTTGCCTCCTGCAAAGCGCCAATCGCTGCGCTCTGGGAGCGCAGATGTTTTGAAGTCCTGATTGGACGGGGCGTTTGCAAATCAGAAGTTCAGGGGACTTCCGATAACATCTAATATTTCACCAAGCGCCTCAGAACCAGGCCTGTAGCGATGAGGTTTCTTCACCCCGCTGGTAGAGGGCGCACCCTTTGAGTGGCTTTGGAAGCCAGCTGCTTTGCTATGGGTCAGTTGGCGGGCAGTCTGCTTTGCAGGCGCAGTGCTATCGAGCCCTCTTTACTTACTCGCCTCCTCCTTGGGTGGAACTCTGAGAGTCAGAGGCTGCATGGATGCTAGAGAGCAAGGGCTGCAAACACCAGCTTGTCTTTCTCTTACCGGTTTGTAAAAGTCCTTCATCTGTTCTGGATTTGAGTCTTTTGTCAGATATGTGTATTGTGGAATATTTTTTTCCCCAGTGTGCATTTTTACTTTTTTTAAAAAAAAGTATTTTTATTGATTTCAGAGAGGAAAGGAGGAGGAGAGAGAGAGAGAGAGAGAGAGAGACATCAATGATGCAAGGGAATCATTGATCGACTACCTCCTGCACACCCCACACTGGGGATCGAACCTGCAGCCTGAGCATGTGCCCTGACCAGGAATTGAACCGTGACCTCCTGGTTGATGCTTAACCACTGAGCCCACTGGCCGGGCTATCAGAGATTCTTCACTCAATCTATTGGAAAGGGACTTCTGGGTTGTTTCCTATGATTTCTATGACAGATTATTTGAAATTATTAAAATGTGCCTTATGGCCTGACACCTGGTCCGATTTGTGATGCTCCACGTAGGCTTAGGATAAAGGTATTTTCTAATGGTTGGGCGTGTGGTTTACAAATGTTTTTATTCACCCAGAGGACCTCAGCTTTCCTCATTCCATGTCTGGCCTCCATAGGTTGAGTCTGTCATCTCTGGAAACCATTCAGGGTGAATCTTTTCTGGGACGTTCTCTGTATTAAGGAAGCTGCACAGAGTGGTGACTAGTAGCCAGCAGAGAGCCTCCTAGCTATTTCCATGGAACATCCCAGCTATGGGTCGTGATGGGGGAGGGGGTGAAAGGCTCGAGGCCCCGAAGATGGGCCGTGTGGTGCGGGAGAGTGAAAAGCATGAGGAGTAGCCAAAACCGGTTTGGCTCAGTGGACAGAGCGTCGGCCTGCGGACTCAGGGGTCCCAGGTTCGATTCCGGTTAAGGGCATGTACCTTGGTTGCGGGCACATCCCCAGTGGGAGGTGTGCAGGAGGCAGCTGATGGATGTTTCTCTCTCATCGATGTTTCTGACTCTCTATCCCTCTCCCTTCCTTTCTGTAAAAAATCAATAAAACATATATTTAAAAAAAAAAAAAAAAAGAAAAAAGAAAAAGAAAAGCACGGGGAGCAGGGGAGAGGGACGAAGCCCGGTCTCTGCCTGAGGGTTCTCAATGTGGCTCCAGGGTCAGGGTTCCTGCCGTGCACCTGCTGGCCCTTCGGACCCCTCAGCCAGCGGCATGCTTTCCAAGTCTGTTTCCATGAGTGGCATCAACTGCTTCTCCGGTGGCTCAGACCCTGCTGGTGAGTCAAAGCGGGGAGCAAGGCAGTGGTAGCCCCCCGGCCTGTCGCACCGCCCCTCCTCGGGGTGAGCTGTGTAGGGTTCAGCTGTGTCCTGGGTTAGATCGAACGATCATTTGGAAACCCCAACATGCCTTTGTGTACACGAGAGATTTGCATTCAGGACGCCGGCGTTCTGACACCCTCCTTCCAACGGAGGAGAGCATGGGACACCTGAGGCTCTCCGCCTGCCTTGTCACCAGAGAGGGAGGGCAGTTAACTGCAATGCACCCGGTCCTCAGGCCAGGCATTGGGTGCTCGCTGTGAAACCTCCGTCCGCCGCCTTCTCCAGGGACATGACGGAGACTCTGGGTCCTCAGCCCCCTTGTCCACAGCACCCCGTGCCCCGATCCCCTGGCTCCCAGGTTCTCGGGCTCTGCCTGGACCCCGCCCCCGCCCGCTCCCCGGAGCTCGCCCTGGGAATGGGGACAGCGTCACGGGAACCTGATCCAGGTGGAGGGGGCGGGGGAGGCCGCCCTGGGCGCCTTTGTCTGGCCTCCGCCGGACACTCCTCGTCCCCTTTTGTGTTGGCAGGAAGTCTATCCCAGTCCTCTGCTGCTAACTTCAGCCAAAGGTGAGTTCGGGGGAGATTCGGAGTCCCTCGAAGGCCCGGGTGGGGGCGGGGCAACGCTGCCTAAACATTGCTCCCCTTCACGTTTCCGATCGAAGACCTCCAGGTATCTCCCTCCCTGAGCTGCCTAGAACTGACCCGGGGAAGGCTCCGGGAGGTTCTGGGAGCCCGAGGGCTGGGGATGAATTTTAAAGAAAGAGCCGGAGTACCCAGACGACAGGGTGTCCGTTAAATAACAGGGGGTGAGCGTTCATGGTCACTGCCAGAAAGGTGAGCGGGCAGAGGGGCTGCTGGACAGGACAGTCTCAGGGAGAGACGGTGACCAAGGACCACGAGTCCCCTTTGATGGCTCAGGCAACTGGCCGGTGGGCAGTGGCTCTGAGGAGAAGCCCACGGGGAGAGGCCGAGGCGGAGGCACTGTCCAGGAATCCCGGCGAAGGCTGGGAGGTTTCATCGCCCACGCCCATCAGCGTGCAGAATCGGCACCTGTTCATTCGGCTCCCGCCACCGCGCCTGCTCGGGGTGGGTCAGCCCTCTCAGCCGGTGCGGGCGTGAGAGCTCGCGATGGCCCTTTAAGACGTCAGGCTGATCTGCGGTCCGAAAAGCTCTCGCTGACACATCCTCCTGGCTCCGGCTTTGGGATTAGCTCATAGGATGGGGCTGATGAAATCCCAGGAAATTCAGTCCTCATTGGCGTCAGGCCCAGAGGCCCCTTCCGAGGGGGGTCCTACACAGGGCTCTTTTAGGAGGGAAAATGCCATCCCGAGAGGAGAGCTCCCCCCCATCCCGCTTCCGCTGGGAGCAGCCCCAGGGAGAAGATTGGGCCTGGATGGAGGAGGAGGAGAGTCTGCGAGTGTCTGGGAGGAGCCTGGAGTTCCCTCATAAATAGAGGGGCCTGGGAAACTGGCCCTGCACATCCAGGACGTCCCAGGAGGTGGGGATGGGGGGTATCTTTCCTCTGAGCCCCTCCTTTCCCTTCCTCGCCCTTTTTCTGAGTCTTTCCCCTCAGATCTCCCCTTCCTCTTCCCTTATTATCATGGCGCCCCCTCCGCCATCTCACTGGGAGTATCTTTTCACCTCTCCCCTCTCCTTCCGCAGCTGCAGCCATCTGGAACGGGGTTCCAACACCTGGGTCGGCTCCTCCCTGCGGCGAACCTTCAGCTTCCTCTTGGGCATGACCGGCAAGGCCAAGGTAAGAGGCAGCTGGGGAAGCAGGCAGCCTGGGGCCCACTGCCCCTCCTTCCCACCCCGGGGGACAGAGGCTCGGGGCCATGGTCACGTTTTAAGGGAACACAGGCTCTCTCTCCCAGCCTTCCTCTGTTTTCCCCAGGGCTGCAGCTTAGCAGCCAGCTGTGGTCAGCTGGGAGAGACGGCCAAGAGCCTCAGCAGCTGCGGGGTGGACTAGCCCTTCTTTTCTGTAGGCCTCACATAGCTAAGAGGTGGGCAGCAGAAGCCATAACCATTGGGCATGATACTACCAGTTACAGCAATATTCTACTTCATCTTTTAAAATATGTTTTTATTGCTTTCAGAGAGGAAAGGAGAGGGAGAGAGAGATAGAAACATCAAGGATGAGAGAGAATTCTTTTTTTTTTTTTTTTAATATATTTTATTGATTTTTTAGAGAGGACGGGAGAGAGATAGTTAGAAATGTCGATGAGAGAGAAACATCGACCAGCTGCCTCTTGCACACCCCCTACTAGGGATGTGCCCGCAACCAATGTACATGCCCTTGACCGGAATCGAACCTGGGACCTTTCAGTCCGCAGACCGATGCTCTACCGCTGAGCCAAACCGGTTTCGGCAAGAGAGAGAATTCTTGATTGGTTGCCTCCTGCACACACTCCCACTGGGGATCGAGCCCGCAATCCGGCATGCGCCCTTGGCTGGAATCGAACCCAGGACCCTTCAGTCCGAGGCTGATGCTCTATCCAGCCAAACCAGCTAGGTCTGCTCGTTACTTCTTCATAGAGTATTAGCATTTATGAGATTTTTAAAACATATATATATATATATATATATATAATTGATTTTTTACAGAGAGAAAGGAAGAGGGATAGAGAGTTAGAAACATCGATGGGAAAGAAGCATCGATCAGCCGCCTCTTGCACACACCCTACTGGGGATGTGCCCGCAACCAAGGTACATGCCCTTGACCAGAATCAAACCTGGGACCCTTGAGTCCGCAGGCCGACGCTCTATCCACTGAGCCACACCGGCTAGGGCTGTATATGTACTTTCCAACCAAGGCGGCTCCTGAGCATTGAGACACCCCAGAGCAGTCACCAGCTATTCACTAGGAAGAACCAGAGGAGTCTCACCCAGGAAGGCTGTCCAGGCTTCTCCTGGCCCCACCCACAGGGCCAGGCTCTCTCCGCTGCCAGCCTTGTAGCCAAGATTCCCCTCCTCTGGGTGGACAGGGAAGGCGGGGACAAAGCCAGGCTGTTGGCACCTTCCGGCCACAGGCCAGAGTGGGGAGTTGAGGCTTGAGACAAAGTAATCTGAGGAGTGGGGGGGAGGGGGACCTTAAACCTGGGGAAGGGGGGAAAGCAGGGCGGGGCAGGGAGGCCTACCCTCTCCATGGGGGAGCAGAGCTCTGAGAGGACAAAGCAGACACGAGGCCTTGGGTCCGAGTCCCCTTCCCACAGGCGGGCTCCGTGCAGGGTGTGCGTCTGCTGCAGCGTCGCCCTCTCCTCCTGCAGCCGTGTGCCTGCTCCTGACCGAGCAGTCTGTGCGGGCTGAGCAACCGGGGAAGGGAAATGTGGGCAGAGATTTGGGAGTCCAGACAGAGCAGGAGAGCGCCAGAGTGCATGAGGACAGTGTCCCAGGGGCCTTTCCTCACCGCGACCTCTGGTCCCGTCTCCCGCTCTGTCATCTGGTCCCCTTTCCTTCCACCCCCGCGAATGTGTGTGTCCGCTTCCCCCGCTCCACCGCACCTCTCCTTCCCCTTCCTCCGGCTCGGACAGGGGCTGTGGGCAGGTAAACAGCAGGGGCGGGGCTGGAGAGGGGCTCGGTTGGCCAAGCAGCAGAGAAGGAAGTGGCTTATTCCTTCCTACTTGGCGAGCTTTGTAGGGCTGACAAAACGCTTTTCCAGAGGTCATCTTATTTCATTCTTCTGACATCCTGGGAAAGATAAACATGTTAACCTCCGTTTCTCAGGCAAGATAACTTAGAGCCTGAATTGCCTCTGCTTGTCAGTAAAGCTAATGTAACCGCGGATCCCCTCTCTTCTCTTCTTCTGCTGTCTTCTGGTGGGTGGCCACTGGAGTCAGTTATGTCTTAATCGTCCATCCCAGAATGCACAAAGTCCATTAATAACAAGAAAAGCAAGCGTCCTCCTGGGCACTGGAGTGCTTGGGCCCAGGTACCCCTGTGGCTCCCTCTGTTCCCTTCCTGGCCATGCCTCGGACTCTGACAACCAGGTTCTCCCCTAGATGGTCTTCCCACCCGTGACATGTGGGGGACACAACTATTAGGTTAAATGAGGTAAAGAAGATAGTGGCCACTTTTATTTATTTATTTATTTGATGGATTTTCTCACAGAGAGGAAGGGAGAGGAATAGAGAGTTTGAAACATCGATGAGCGAGAAACACTGATCACCTGCCTCCTGCACGCCCCCTCCTGGGGATGTGCCCCCAACCAAGGTACATGCCCTTGACCGGAATCGAACCTGGGACCCTTCAGTCCACAGGCCAACGTTCTATCCAATGAGCCAATCCAGTTAGGGCTTATTTACTTATTTTTGAAACGTTTTCCCCTTGATTTTAGAGATGAAGGGAGAGGGTGGGAGAGATAGGAACATCAATGATGAGAGAAAAGTGCCATTGATCGGCTGCCTCCTACCCTCCACATCGAGGATCAAGCCTGCAGCCCAGGCGTGTGTCCTGACCGGGAATGGAATGTGACCTCCCGGTTCACAGGCTGATGCTCAACCACTGAGCCATGCTGGCCAGGCTAAACTTAGTACATTCTTCAGCCGTGGCTGCCCACTGGCAAAGCTGGGGGTCTGAGCCTGGGAGCCTCTGGACTCCTGGTTTGGGGGAGCCCTAGGGCCTTTGAGGAGGTCTCCCCTGCAGGTGCACTCCTGGGGGAATGAGCTTCTCTCGTGGCGCCGGGGAAGTCCTCTCTGCTGTCTCTCCAGTCTAGAGCAGGCATGGCTCCCTCCTCTCCTCTCTCTGGCCTTGGCTATATAAGGATCCCAGCAGGGGAATGGGTGAAGAAGGAGGTGAAGGAGTTGCTAGGCAGGAGGGGAAGCCGAGGAGCCCTGTGGGGGTGGCGCTGTGGGTGAGGAGCCCAACCAGCCCCGCCAGTGGTGAGGCGGTGGAGCCCGAAATAGTGGCAGAAGCTAAAATTGGCACCTACAAGGGTGCTGCGTTGGACTTGAAACCTGCAGCCTGCCCTCCTGCCCAGCTAGCGGGTCCCAAAGCCGCTAGTCTGGGCTGGGCCTCCTCCCCCCTAACCCCCGCCCCCACTTCCTCCCACACACACCCTTCTGGGACTAGGATTGGTCAGGACTCTGCAAACAGGGGGTGCTCTGCCTCAGGGCACCCCATGCTCTGGTTCCCCCAGGAGGCGGGAGACCCTGGGAGGCAGCCATGAGCTGCAGGGGTGAGCGGGTGTAGCTAGCCAGTGCGGGAGGAACTTTCCCAGGAGCAGGCCGCTCACCTCACCCAAGGTGGAGGGTGCCTCCAGGGCTCCTGCCCTCCCCCCCCCCTGCTGCTGGAGAGCCTGGCCGTCCTCCAGCTGGCCCTGACCGGTGCCGGCTGGTTTCTGGCCTCTCTGTTCTGGCCTCACTGGCCGCCGGGAGCCCTGGACACCGGAAAGGACTTCCTGAGCTTCTTAGCGCTCAGGTAGTGGATTCCTCTCCGCCTCGGGCAAGTGGCAGGCGGGGAGGTGGACGGAGCCGCGGGGTCAGGGAGGCCGCAGGGGGAGGAGCCCGCAGAAGAATGCGCCCCACGCCCGCCCCTCCGGCCTCCGGAGGTGAAATCTAAGCTATCTTCACGCCCGACCGGAGGTGACTCCTTCACGCCTTCTGAGCGCCCGGCCTCCCGTTCCCGTGGACTCCCCGCCCCCCCTCCACCCCGGCCCCCCATTGTCAGGGAGGCTGTCCTCCCCAGCCGGTGTGCTTTGAAGCCCGGGAGGACCTGGTGGCCGGTCCCCTGGGGATGTGGGGGCGCAGGGACCCCCGGCCTGCAGCCCGGGAGGATGGAGGGCGGAGGGAGGGGGGTCCGGGCTGGGACAGGGCTGGGGGGACCAGGGCGGCTCAGAGGCGGGTCTCCGGGGCCGGAGGGGGGACCCTCCACTGGTCGGGGGACCCCGCCCCTCCCCCGAGCTGCCCAGCCGGGACCCGGAGCCCCGCGGCTGGCACAGGGGGCGCCCGCCCCGCTCGCCCCGCCCCCCCTTCCTGCCGGGCGGCCGGGGGTGGAGACTGGGTTTGAGGAACTGGCGCCGGGGCCGCGAGGGGAGTCCGACTTCCTGTCCCCGGAGCGGCGCGTGCGGGGCGGCCGGTCCCCCCCAATAGCTGGACGCCCGGCCCCCGGGCCCCCTCCGCGGGGACCATGTCTCGGATCGAGTCCCTCACGCGGGCGCGCATCGACCGGAGCAAAGAGCTGGCGAGCAAGGTGGGCTGGCGACCCCTCCCCTCCGCCCCTGCCCCCGGGCACCCCAAAACCCCGCCCCGCGGACCCCCTCCTCCCCGTCTCCCCCCCCGCACCCGTCTCCGCACCCCGAAATCGGGGAGCATCCCGGCAGGGGGCGGGGACTGGTAATTGGGGAGGGGGAGGGGGAGGGGGCAGGAGGCAGACCTCGATCCACCTCCGCCTCCGCCTCCGCCTCCGCCTCCACGTCTGGGGGAGCGCGCTGGGGTTTGGGGGCGCTCGGATTCGGGGGGACCCGGTGCCGTTGGCCCCGATCCAGCGGGCCGGTGTGTGCGGGGCCCACAAACAAAGTTCTCGGTAAGGGCCGGAGGGGAGGAGGGTGTGTGTCAGGGTGGGGAGGGCTCGGTGCACCCCCTCCCCGGCTCCCCGCACCCCGCAGCCGCCGCCTGGCCGCTCCCCCTTTGTCCCGCCGTCCGCCGAGGGGCCGGGCGGGCGGGCGGGTAGTTTCCCGGCTTCCTCCCCCCGCACCTCGGTCGCCGCCGGCGGCGGACTTTCCAGCCGTGATTCAGCCTCCGGGGGGGCGGCGTGCTTCCCGGCGGCCGCCGCTCAGGTGGAGGGCGCGGAGGGCTTTGTGTGGCCGGGTCCCCTCCTCCCTCCTTAGGGGCCCCAGCACCCCGGTTCCCGCGGGGCCCCCATCCCTGTCTGCCCCCCCAGCTCCCAAACTCCTTGTGCTCCCAGCCTGGCACCCTCACACTGACCCACTGGGCACTGCGCCCCCTTTGTCCCCCCCCTCCCCCAGCTCCGTTATGGCTCCGTCTGGGATGTTTACCAGCCGTTTGAAGAGCCTGGGTGTGTGATTATCCTCTCCTCACCTCCATCCCCCACCTCCACCCTGAGTCCTGGCCCTCTGTCCCCAGCAGCCTTTATCCCTGTGGGCTTTGTACCCAGGCCCACCCCAAAGGCCGTGACCTCTGCACAGCCAGACCCCGGGAAGGGAAGAGCTGCTTGTGGATGGATAGTGAGAGCTGGGAGGAAGGGGGTGCGTGCAGACAGCACCCCCAGCCAGGCGGGGTACCCCCATGGAGCCCTTCTCAGAAAGGCCAGGATGCAGCCCATAACTGGCTTCATCTGTGGCTTCTCTCCCACCCCAGGACCCCAGTGCCCTGCCCCTGGCCCCCACCCTGTGCTGATCACCCCCCCCCCCTTTCTTCAGCCCAGGAAGCTATACCCTTGGGGAGCCAGCAAGGACGGTGGCTCCTCCCTGCCTACCTGTCTGGAGGTTAAGTTGGGCAAGATTCCCCCCTGGGACGTTTTAACGGTTCCTTGGGGCTGGGAGGAGAGGGTGCGAACAGGAAAACAGCTGGAGCGGGGCCTGGGACAGCTGCCGGGAGAGGTGGCCGCAGGGGCAGGGCGCGCGGGGGCCGGCGGGTGGCCGCGCCAGGCCAGGCCCCTGCTCTGAGAGTCTGTGTTTATTTTTCAGCCGTTTGAGCTGAGACCCTGGAGTGGCGCCAAGGGGGGTGGAGAGCTTTTTGAAAAACCACGGAAACTCGGTTCCACCCTAAAAAGGAAAGCCCTGTGGGAGCGGGGGTTCGGAGAGGGCTTCTGGGAGCACAGATACGGGGTCCTCTTGCCGGTCTTGGGAGGAGCTGGGGGGCAGATACCTGGGAGGGCGGGAGGGCGGGTGGGTGGGTGAGTGGGGGGACCTGGGACTCAGGAAGCCTGGCGCTTTCTGTCCTGGGGTGGCCATGGTTGGCGTGGTGGGGATCTGGCCGGAGGGTGGGGTAGGGGGGGCCGGGGGTGGGTGTTTGAGGGCAGAGAGGCCGCTGGGACTTGCCAGTTTGGGCTGGTCGGAAGAGGAGGGCCACCCCCGGAAAGCTGTGGTTACAGAAGGGGGGAGCTGGTGCTTAGCCAACAAACCCTGGGTCCCCTCTCCCCCTCCCCCCAGCACACCAGCTGTCTCTTTTCTTTTTATACCGCGGTGGGAAGGAGAGAGGGGCCTGTGCAAACGACATTATTTGAGGAAGATGGTCTCTCCTGCTACCCGTTTGGGGACTAGCTCAAAGCTAAGCCCTGACCCTCACACACAACACACATACACATACTCACACACTCACACACACACACAATCACACACTCACACACACACTCACACACACTCACACACACACTCACACTCACACACTCACACACACCATTCCTTGCTTTCTCTCCAGGACCTCGTGCTGGGAGAAATTTAAGTCAAACCTGCCCTTTTTACTTCTCATTCTCACAGTCTTTCTGCGTGGCGTCCCCTCCCTGTGCTGCTTTTTCTTTCCCTTTCCAGTTCATTTTTATTCCTTCAGGCTGTCTTCAGCCCTCCACCCCCTCAATTCTCTCTGCTCTACTTCCTACCTCCGCCGCCCCTACCCCGAGGTCTCCTTTCTCACTCAAGCGCCCCCTTCCCCGCCTCCTCCCCAAACCCTAACCTTTACACCTGCAGCCTCTCCCAGAACAAAGGGGCCAGCAGGGACGGCGGAGCCGGAGGGGTCTCCCTGGGATCTCTGGACCCAGCCTTGGCGCCTGGCGGGCAGGTGGAGAGGGGGAAGGAGGAAGGCTGTTCCTTTGTCCTGAAGAGCGGAGAGGTGGCTGGCTTTGTGTGCGGGAGAGGAGCCGCGGAGGAGGGCCGGGGGAGCCCAGGAGGGGGCTGAGGCGGGTGGCAGTTTGGGGGGGATGTCGAAGAGTCGGGGATCCCCAGGAGGCGGAAGCTTTTGGGGGCGTAGGAAAAGATTCTAGGTTAGGGAAGGAGCGGAGGGGGAGGGGGAGAGGGAGGTGGGGGAAGGGAGCGGGAAGCTTAGGGAAGTCACAGGACAGCAGGGGAGTTGGATGAGAGAAGACCTGCTGGGGCTTGTGATCTTCTCTCTGACCTCAGTCCCGCTGGCTTCTCTGGATCCCCGACCTTGGAGTCAGGGAAGGGTCAGCTGAGAATGTGTGAGTCCCACGCATGTATGTGGCCTGTATTGGGGGGCATATGTACGTGTCTGTCTGTGTGTCCCCACATGCTCTGGTTTACTGCTTTGAACGTGGTCACCGCAGTAGGAGGCTCGTGCTCTGGACTTGAGGAAGCTTTTCCGTTCTTAGCTTCAGCCTGGTGAGCAGATTGGTGAGGGTTCTGGGGCTGAAAAGAGAGATGAGTGAGAGGAGCTGGCTGGACTTCTCTGGGTGTGGGGGAGGGGGCCTGCAGGCAGCAGCTGCCCCCTCCCAGCCCCACCAGCCTGCCCTGTGCCAGGAGGGCAGGGAGTCCTGGCACAGCTATTGTTCGCTTCACAAATGCCCGTCTGTCTGCATCGCTCCCCCTCCCGCCCCGGGTCTCTCTCTGACCGACAGGTGTGGCCGGGTGGGGGCGGGCGGGGGTCCAGGATGTCTGGGTCTCAGGGTCTCCGCCTTGGCACACCCCTCTTTTGCTGCACCAATGTGCCCGCCCCCATTGTCCAGTGTTTCGTCCTCATTCGCCAAGCAAGCATTTATTAAGCGCCTTTGTGTACGCAGTGATATCTTGCTGTGCTAACGCCCGGCATTGGCGTTAGTATTTCCGTTCACTGCCTTCTCCTCGGCCTCTATCTTGTCCCTGGAAAGTCGTGAAGGGACAGAGCCTGGCTGAGACCATCCCAGACTCTCTCCTCGGCCCCATAGCCCGGAACCCCCCATCTCATTTCCCAACCCTATAGCTCATTCCCATGACTCACTGCCCTTCGCAGCCTCTGACGCTGCACCCTTGCTGGCTAGGGGTCGAACCACAGAGGCCTCAGTCGCAGTGGCGTCCTCCAGAGTCACCATACAGCGGGCCTGGGCAGAGGCCTCGCCGTCTGGGGAAGGGGCGGAGGTGGTTCTGAGTGCCACGTGACCCCCCAGAGCTCCTGGTTTGGATGTGCCCTGTGGAGGAGCAAGGACAGCTGAGGCTGAGGCGTGGCCTTGGAGAGCCTCCAGCCAGCCCCTGCTGCCCGCGGGGAGCACGGGGAGCACAGGAAGCCGCGGCCCAGGCTCTGGCACTGCCTTCTCCTTCACGGACGTCACTGTTTTCCTCTCCTCTCACTGGAGGCAGAGGCAGAGAAGCGGGGAGACAGCTGCTGTCTTTGAGTTTTGGGGCAACCAGCCACAATGCCCTCTGCTACTCCCCTCGTCTCTTCTCCCCCACAAAGTGACCAGGATCTGGGGTGACAGGGAAGGAAGGGCTGGGCTGGCCTTCTGGGCTCTAGGTCTGTAAGTTCCGAGGAAATAAGAGGAGAGAAGAGCTGGGAGCCCTCCAGGAAGAGAGAGGAGGAGAGGAGCCTGGAGGGCTTGAACCTCTGACAAGGATGGAGGGCCCCTAGAGCAGGGCTGAGGGTGTTGCGGGGACCCTTTGTCTTGGTGTCCGTCCGTCCGTCCGTCCATCCTTCCTTCCTTTCTTCCCTTGCTTCCTTTCCTTTCCAAACATATATTGAGTGCCTGTTGTATACCAGCCGTTGTGTTGGGTGCTTTATTCACTCGATCCTTGATGTAGCAGCAGTGTAGTTGAAGGCTGTCTAGCAAGAAAGACTTCCCCTGCCGAAACCGATTTGGCTCAGTGGATAGAGCTTCTGTCTGCGCGGACTGAAAGGTCCCGGGTTCGATTCCGGTCAAGGGCATGTGCCTTGGTTGCGGGCACATCCCCAGTGGGGGGTGTGCAGGAGGCAGCTGATTGATGTTTCTCTCTCATCGGTGTTTCTAGCTCTCTATCTCTTTCCCTTCCCCTCTGTAAAAAAATCAGTAAAGTATATTAAAGAAAAGAAAGACTTCCCGTGTGGGCTTAGGAGGAAGAATGACTCTAGATACGGGGCAGCAGAGCACGGAGTCAAGCAGGAGGGGTCTCTGAGTGTTGGCGGTGGGTGTTGTCGATTATGGAGGGAGGGGCCCTTTTCCTGGCGGACAGAATGGGGTGTGGAGGTGAGGGGCTGCCTGCCGGGGGGTGGGTACATGCGAGACCAGGGTGATGATCGGAAGAACACCTGGAAGAGAGGAGGACAGAGAACCCACCAACCGCTCCCTCCTCTCTGGAGCAGGCTCCCCTGGTGAGCAGGCCCTGTGTCCTCCCATCCTCACCAGCCTCAGCCCCGGGGCGGGCAGAGTCTGCCTCCCGGACAATAGCGCTAGGCAGTGCCAGGGCCGCCTGCTGCCGGGCAGCGCCCATGCTGGGATGTGCTGTTGCTGTGGCTGCTGCCCGCTGCTGGCCCACCTAGAGAGGGGGTCCCTCGGAGAGAGGGTGAGTATTGGGAGGTCACGAAGGAAGCCTGGGTTGCCTCTGGGGCGCTGAAGCCAGAGAGGGTGGGTCACTAGAGACCCCATTCTCCGGCAGCCGCAGTCCCCTCCCTCCTCCTCCTCCCACCTCCTTCCCGGGTGAGTGCTCCCAGAAGCATAAGAGGGGAGGACACTCTGGTGAGGGGAGGGAGAGCGGTGGCGTCATTGGGGCAGATCTGTACCGTTGCCTGTTCTGGAATTGACTTGATTTAGACATGTTGCTCTTTTTAATGTTCATTTCTTGCTAGCTTTTATGAAAAACATTTCAATTACAGTTGACATTCAATATTGCTTGCTTGCTTTTAAGTCAGACATAGCAAGTGCTCAGACTTTCTGTTTGTGTCACAGAGAAGCCTGGGAGGGCAGGGAAGGGGGGGAGAACGGAGTGTGTGGCTGTGAGAGCGATATTTGGACTTGGTCTTCGAGGTCCTACGAGGTTATTCAGAGCAGGGCTTTACCTTCCGCAGAGCAGGCAGCTGGAGGTTAGACCCCAGGGAGAATTTTCTAGTGGTCCGGGCAGGTGGGTTCCAGGATAAAGAAAAGGGAGGCCTGGCACATTGGAGGCTGGAGTTAGAGAGGAGACCCTGGCTTACGTGGAGGAGGAGGCGAGGGGGTGGCCAGGGCCAGTGGAGGAGAAGCCAGGATAAGAGAGAGGAGGGGTGAGGGCATGGGATGGAAAGGAGACCTGGAGACGGGAAGAGAAGAAAGAGGAGGATGAGAAGAGAGGAGCAAAGAAAAATGGAAGATCTGGGCAGGAAGTGACCTTAAGACCTCTGGTCTCTGCCCATCAGGCAAACCTGGAGCTCTGAAGGGAGGCAGGAGGGAGAAGGATCAGGGCCACCAGGAAGTCTGGAGACATGCTGGGGCATTGTGGCCCAGTGCCCCCTGGCCCCTGTGGTGTTGACTCAGCCCGTCCACACTTCCCGTTTCTACCCTGAGCACCAGATCAGGGCGTCTCTGCCCTCCCCCACCGCTTCGCTGCTGGTGTGGCCGGAGCCGGAGTGTGGGCTGGGCTCAGGCTCAGGCTCAGGCCCAAGGTCCAGCCGCAGGGCTCTGCCCTCAGCTCTAATTCTCTGTCCCAGCCCCCCCCCCCTCCACTGTCCTCCAACGTGGGGCTCACGCCCTCGGCTTCAGCAGACAGATGCGCTGGGCTCTGAGGGGCTGGGAAGCAGAGGGAGGCCCTGGCTCCGTGTCTGCTCTCCTTCCTCCCAGAGTGGCCGCTGCAGAAGGCCCCGGGGCAGGCGGGAAGGGTGGGGCCCCATCTCCTCGGCGTCTCAGGCTTTCTGGAGGCTCAGTGGCTTGAGGGGGTCAGAAAAGGGGGTCAGAGGTCAGCGGGGAGTGGGAGGAGAGAGCAGAGATGGGAACAGCCAGCCTCTGCGGTTCTGGGGGGGGGGGGGCTCGCAGGGTGCCCCAAGTCAGGGGATCCCCGAGCTGGGAGGACGGATGTTACAGCTGGGGGACGCTGGGGGACGGAGGGTAGATGTCAGGAGGAGCTTCCTGGGGTGGGAGAGACGAATGGGGTGAGGAGGAATAGAGGGACCACCTTGGGTGTGGGAGGGCTGTAGGAGAAAGATAAAAGTTAGCCTGCAGGAAAGACTTCCTGCCAGGAATCACACCTCGCCGGCCCAGTTTCCTTCCTCAGAGCCAGGGGAGGAGGGACCCAAGGCCAAAACCAGGCTCCTCCTCCCTCAGGGTGAGCGGAGAGCCGGCTGCCTCCTGGCTGCCTCCTGCCTCCGGGCCGTGTCCTCTGCAGAGTGTGTGTGTGCAAGAGTCAGAGGTGTGGGACCCTGACTGCGTTGGGGGTGGCCGTGGAGGCGTTCTGCCCCCCCCCCCCAGCTCATCCAATAAGGGGATCTCCCCCCCTCCCCCCCCACTGTGACTGCCACAGAGACAGCCACTCCAGCACCGGTTGTCATGGTTATAAGAGGAGCGAACTCCCATAGATCTGAGAGCGCTGGTGAGCTGGCATCCTCTGCTGCGCCCGCTCTCCCCTCCTCTCCGCGCACACTCCTCTGGCACAGCGACGGGCGCTCGGCAGGCAGCGAGGGGGCGAGCGGCGCTGGGGCTGGAAGGTGGAGTGAGGACGCCGAGGGCCAGGCCGGGGAGATGAGTGGCACCCGGAGGCAGCCGAGCCGCAGGGGCCAGGTCGGTCAGGCTTTCCGGGGGCCGGCGGTCCCCGGGGCTGGGCTGGCCGTGCCCGAGAGCCTCAGAGGCTCCGTGTCTTCCGGCACCGCAGGCAGGACTCCCCCCCACCCCCCCGGCTGTCTCTCCGGACTCGGCCGGCACGCTGGCCTTTTACAGCCTCCCTTGGTGTCTCTCCCCTTCTGCTGCAGGCCCGGGAGAAGGAGAAGATGAAGGAAGCCAAGGATGCCCGCTACACCAATGGGCACCTCTTCACCACCATCTCCGTCTCGGGCATGACCATGTGCTACGCCTGCAACAAGAGCATCACGGCCAAGGAGGCCCTCATCTGCCCGAGTAAGCTGGACCCTGAGTGCCACGCCGACGCGCGTCTGTCCCTCTGTCTGTCTGCTCCGGGCCCATCGGGGTCACTCCCCACGCCAGGGCCGGACGCTTGCTCCCCGCTCCCTTTCCTCCCTCTGAGGGGTGCTGGCAGTGGCAGGGGTGCTGGCAGTCGGACGGTGGCAGCGGCAGGGGCTCTCTGGGAACGTGGGGAAGGGGAGACGAGGATGGCGCCCGGTGCAGCTGTCACCCTCGGGGTGTCCCGGCTCCCTCAGCAGCTGGGAGCTGGTTGGAGAAGGGGCAGGAATGCGGGTGGGGGCAGGTGGGGGCAGGAGGGCGGAGCGCGGAGCTCGGTGGCAAGCTCCTGGACTTGCAGCTGGCTCTGCCCGTCTTCTGGGCAGAGCCGGACGCTCAGGACTGGTGGTGGTGGGGGGGAGGCTTGCCACTCCCTCTCTGTCCACTGGGTGGGGCCTGAACGCTCTTGAAGCAGAAGGTGGGCTTAGGACCCTCTGTCTCACATTCTGGTCTGACTGACTGCACGGTGGCAGGAGGGCACGCAGCAAGGATGGATGTGTGTTGGGGGGTGAGGGTGGGAAGTCCTGGCTTCCACCTCCATCTGAAGGGAGCCCTGGATTTAGGAAGTGTAATTCTTCCTTCTCCAGAATGCCTATCCAGAGGGCTCTTGCCTTGTCTCCCACCCACCCCCCACCCGCCACCCCCAATTTATGGCAAAGCGCTGCTTGTGATCAGAGCAGGCCTGAGGTACGGGGACCTGCTGCTGGCTGGTGGGACAACAGCTGTAGCCAAAAATCCCTAAGGAGCTGGGGAGGGAACCCCAGAAAGGACCACGATGTCCTCCGTGCTCCGCTTCGGGGTGTGAGGATGAGGAGGGAACCCCGATCTTAATCCCGCTGGAGACCTGACAGAATTCCCAATCCAGAGCGCGTTGCCAGGGGAACTGGCGAGGCGGGCAGCCTGCAAGTGCTATTTTGGGAGCAGGTGGAAAGCGGAGGTTCGCTCCAGCGACACTGGGTGCCGGGGATGCGGGAGAAGGGAGCTCCTGGGGGGTGGGGGCGGCCCCGGCCCCCACTCCTGCCTTGCCCTCTGCCCCCCCTGGCTTGCCTTGTATTTGTGGAAGTGAGCCTGGTGCTGGGCATTGTCTGAGGAGTTAGCAGAGTTTCCGGTGTTGCTGCATGGAGGAGGGGAAGCTGCAGAGGAACAGGCTGAGGAGGGCTGAGGGCACTCGGGGGAAAGGGACAGCCAGTGGCTCCAGCGCGAGGCTGGGCTGTGCTTCCGTTCAGTTCCTTCCCCTCCCGCCCCACGGCGAGGTGTGCGGGCGGGTGACGGGGAGAAGCAGGTGGAGGTGAGCGCCCCGGGCTCGCCTGAGTTGAGGACAGGATTGGCTGCAGGCAGAGCGTGCAGAGCTGTCACCCTCGGGACAGAGCAGTGCAGAGGCAAGCCACGGAGGGGAGGGCAGGGCTGGGCCCAGCCCCACTCTGCCCCTGGGTCCATCGGGCGCCGCGTGGGCCTGGCCCAGGGTTCATGGGCAGGCGTGTGGTGCCCGGGAAAGAGCACAGCTTTGGGGCTCAGCCACCCCTGAGTTGAGATCCCAGCTCTCCCTGCAGCTGTATGACCTCTCGTTAGCCAGGTTCCTCATCTGGAAAGCAGGGGTAACGGAGTCCACCGCAGGGGGCTGCCGGGACCACCTAAAGCCGGGGCGTGGGCTGGATGCTCAGGGAATGTTCACGTCTCCCCTCGGCCCCTGGTCCCCGTCCCAGCTGCTCCTGTGCCGTCTCCGCTTCCGTGGGCGCCCTCCCTCCCTCCCATCTGTCACTCCGCACCACCTCTGTGCTTCTCGAACCCGTCTGTGGCAGCCAGCACCCCCTTCCTCCCTCCGCCCCACCCCTCAGCTCACCTCTGAGTCAGGATTGCCTGCCGCCCCGATGGCTTAGCCGTGGTCCACACCTGTCCCCTGCCATGGATTTCCTGCGTGGAGGAAGGAGGCGGCGGGAGGAGAGGGGCCGGGCGTGGTGATGGCTGAGAGGTCTGGGAAGGGAGGACAAGGGGAGCTGGGTGTCTGCACATGGGGGTGCCCCCTCCTGTACCACCGGGCCCGCCCTTCACCCTCTTTACCCCACCCTCCCAGCCTGCAACGTGACCATCCACAACCGCTGCAAAGACACCCTGGCCAACTGTACCAAGGTCAAGCAGAAGGTGAGACGCAAGGAGGGCGGGGGCTGGGGCGAGGGGAGTGAGCGTGCGGTGCGCTCGTGCCCTGTTTCATCCACACCCGCCTCCCCCTTACCCAGTCACCCCTCCCCTCACCGTGGGGCGGCCCAGACCCTCAGCCCCAGGCCTCAGGCCCGAGCGGGCCGGCCTGTGGCTATAGACCTGGCTCCCGGCCCTGGGCACAGCCACCCCCATGCGTCCAGCCGTCCCGCCAGCGCTCTCCCGAGGGGCCCAGCTGCCCAGCGCCTGCCCTGTGCCCTGGGGGTGCCGCGTGGGTGACAGCTGTCCTGGGTGTGTGTCTCTCTCTCTCTCTCTCTCTCTCTCTCTCTCTCGCCGTCCTGTCTCACAGCAACAGAAAGCCGCGCTGCTGAAGAACAACACTGCCTTGCAGTCCGTGTCCCTCCGCAGTAAGGGTGAGTGGTGAGGGGGTTCAGGAGCCCCCCGGGCCCCGGGCCTCTCGGGCCAAGGGCTCTGCTGCCCTCTCGAATGTGTTCCCTGGCGCAGCCCCTTCCTCCCCTTAACGGGAAGCAGACGGCGAGCTGTCCGGACTCTCGGGCTTGGGGGCCGGACAGAAGGATCCCCGGGGGAGTGGGGGCTGGGGGCGGCTGGCCCTCCGCACCCACTCACACCCTGTGTTGTTACGGTTGTTGTTGACGCTGCACTCGGGGTTGGTGGCAGCTGCCACGGGTCCGCTCAGACGGCTCGGGCGGGACAGCAAGCAGCGCGGGGCTCGGTCAGGCGTGAGTCCCTGCTCGCCCACCGGCTGAGTCACCTCGGACAAGACCCAGGGCCTTTCTGAGCTCCAGGGTGCTCAGAGGCGTGCTGAGGGGAAGGGTCAAGACAAAGAAAAGCTCTTTGTAGGTTGACAGTATCGCACCCACCAAGGCAGCGTCACCGTTAGCGTCTCGCCTTGATCGGAGTGGGCGCAGGGGGGGGGTGGAGGGGCCCGCCTTTTGGCGGAGGAGGAGCCGGGGCGGCCCGGGTCCCCGGAGGCGCCGCTGTGACGCCCGCCCGCCCATCGTCCCCTCCGCAGGCACCACGCGGGAGCGGCCGAGCTCCGCCATCTACCCCTCCGACAGCTTCCGGCAGTCCCTGCTGGGCTCCCGCCGCGGCCGCTCCTCCTTGTCCTTGGCCAAGAGCGTGTCCACCACCAACATCGCTGGGTGAGCCTCCGCTCGGGGAGGGCGCCAGGTGGGCAGAGGCGGGGCGGTGGAGACGGCGGGTGGAGTGGTCCTTGCCATCCCGGGGTTCAGAATTAGGGGGGCAGGTAAGGAGGACGCGGGGCGACGGCCTGGGGTGGGGGGGTTGGGGGGCAGCGGCTCCGGTCCCGGCCCTGGGAAGGGCGCTCCGGCCTGAGGTGGGGTGATGCAGCCGCCCCGCCCCCCCCCCCCTCCCTGCAGACACTTCAACGAGGAGTCTCCCCTGGGCCTGCGCCGGATCCTCTCCCAGTCCACGGACTCCCTCAACGTGCGGAACCGGACCCTGTCCGTGGAGTCCCTCATCGACGAAGGTGACCGCGCGGGCCCGGGGCGCCTGGGGGGGAGGGGCAGAGCCTGGAGGGGCTCGAGAAGGACCCGGGGCGTGGGGAACGGGCTCTGAGTGGCTGCCCCCACTCGTGTCCAGGCGCAGAGGTGATCTACAATGAGCTGATGAGTGACTTCGAGATGGACGAGAAGGACTTTGCGGCCGATTCCTGGAGCCTGGCTGTGGACAGCAGCTTCCTGCAGCAGCATAAAAAGGAGGTGATGAAGCAGCAGGATGTCATCTATGGTGAGCCCAGACCACCCTGAGACTTCTCTGCCTGCACTGGGTCCTGTCTCCTGGTGTCCTACTGCCCGTCCCCACCTCTCGGGTCTTCCCACTTACCCCGCTGATCTCCAAGTCCCTGCCTGGCATCCCACGGATGGCCACTGGGGACTGCTGATCCCCAAGGCTCTGTCTCTATCCCTTTATGTTGGTCGATTCTTAGTCTTTCCTCTGGGCCTGTTTCGTGCTAGGGGCTGTGGGAAACCTGGACGTGTAGACACATTCGGGGTCCTTGCCCCAAAGCAGCTTACGACTTGAGATGACAATCGTAAAGATAAAAAATGGTTAGAAAGTGACCTAAGATCCCAAGAATGCAGAACGTTGACCTGGAAGGGACCTTGCAAACCTCACGGGGCGCTCTGAGGCTCCCCCCCGAGGCCCCCCGACTGCGGCCGAGCCGAGGTAGAGGAAGCCCGATGTGCCGTTGTCCACACAGAGCTCATCCGGACGGAGCTGCACCACGTGCGGACGCTGAAGATCATGACGCGCCTCTTCCGCACGGGGATGCTGGAGGAGCTGCAGCTGGAGCCGGCCGCAGTGCAGGGGCTGTTCCCCTGCGTGGACGAGCTCAGCGACATCCACACACGCTTCCTCAGCCAGCTGCTGGAGCGCCGGCGGCAGGCCCTGTGCCCGGGAAGCACCCGCAACTTCATCATCCCTCGCCTGGGGGACCTGCTCATCAGCCAGGTGAGAAGAGGCGGGTGACTGGAGTGGGCACTGCTTTTAAAAAATATGCTACATGAGATAGACTGATGAACAAGAACAGACCCAGAGATAAGGAGCCATGGGCCAGACTGTTGGACCTCAAAGGGAGGGTGGGGATAAAAAGGAGAGATCGGCCAAAACCGGTTTGGCTCAGTGGATAGAGCGTCGGCCTGCGGACTGAAAGGTCCCAGGTTCGATTCCGGTCAAGGACATGTACATTGGTTGCGGGCACATCTTCGGTGGGCGGTGTGCAGGAGGCAGCTGTTCGATGATTCTCTCTCATCGATGTTTCTAGCTCTCTCTCTCTCTCCCTTCCTCTCTGTGAAAAATCAATAAAATATATTTTAAAAAAGGGAGAGATCAACCAAAGGACTTATGTGCATATATATATATATATATATATGAGCCTAACCAGTCTGGGTCGAGGACAATAGGGGAGTGGGGGATTGGAATGGGGGATGAGGACGAATATGTGATACCTTAATAAAGAAATTTAAATATATATATGTTTATATATATAAATGTTTATATATATACACACATATATGTTATATAAATAAATTATATATGTATGTATGTATATGTGTGTATGTATGTTTTTGCCCTAACTGGTTTGGCTCAGTGGATAGAGCATCGGCCTGCGAACTGTAAGGTCACGGGTTCGATTCCAGTCAAAGGCATGTACCTTGGTTGGGGGCACATCCCCAGTGGGGGGTGGGCGGGAGGCAGCTGATTGATGTTTCTTTCCCATCGATGTTTCTAGCTCTCTATCCCTCTTTCTTCCTCTCTGTAAAAAAATCAAAATGTATTTTAAAAACAACAACATGTTTTTCTTGATTTTAGAGAGAGAGGAAGGGAGAAGGAGAGAAACATCTATGTGAGAGAGAAACATGGATTGGTTTCCTCCTATACTCACCCCAATCAGGGATCCAACCCACAACCTGGGCATGTGCCCTGAGCAGGAATCGAACCGGTGACCTTTTGGTACACAGGATGATGTTCAACCACCTGAGCCGTACTGGCCAGGGCTAGAGAGGGCATTTCTTGCCTCCAAACTCTAGAGTTGTGGTTGGCAAACTGCGGCTCTCAAGCCACCTGGGGCTCTTTGGCCCCTTGAGTGTTGCTCTTCCACAAAATACCACGGCCTGGGCGAGTCTATTTTGAAGAAGTGGTGTTAGAAGAAGTTTAAGTTTAAAAATTTTGGCTCTCAAAAGAAGTTTCAGTCATTGTCCTGTTGATATTTGGCTCTGTTGACGAATGGGTTTGCCGACCATGGCTCTGGGGAGTAGAGCCAGGGAGAACTGGAGGGGCAGGAAGACAGCCCGTTTGGCTGGCGGCCAGAGAGTACCCCGGGGGGGTAAGGGGTGGCTTTGGGGGATATGCTGATCCAGCCCTGCTCCCCCAACTTCCAGTTCTCCGGTCCCAGCGCCGAGCAGATGCGGAAGGCCTACTCGGAGTTCTGTAGCCGCCACACCAAGGCCTTAAAGCTCTACAAGGAGCTGTACGCTCGAGACAAACGCTTCCAGCAGTTCATCCGGGTGAGCATTCCTCCGGGACCCGCAGGCAGCGCCTCCGGTGCCCAAACCCGCGCCCCCCCCCGGGGGGGGCAGGTACACTGCACCTGTGTGGAGGGCAGGAGCTCCCGGTCCTGAGGGCCAGCCCCCGGCGGCCGCACCGCGGGAGCTTTCCCCTGCTCTCAGTGAACCTCATCTCCCAGCTGCACTCACCTCAGCCAGCAGGGGGTCCATGGCCGAGCTGTGCCAGCACCGAGCGCGGGCTCGGAGCCCAGCCCAGTGTTCTCCATGCTGCCCTCCTCCCTCCGCCTCCACTCCCGCCCTGAGTCCTCCTCTGTCCTTGCAGAAGGTGACCCGCCTGGCCGTGCTGAAGCGGCATGGGGTGCAGGAGTGCATCCTGCTGGTGACCCAGCGCATCACCAAGTACCCGGTGCTCATCAGCCGGATCCTGCAGCATTCCCACGGTGAGGGGCCGGCGGCGGGGAGGGAAGAGGGGGGCGGGCCGTCTGGGGTAACAGAAGGCCTGGGGTGACCCAGGGAAGGGGGAGAGTCAGAGGTGGACCTTGGAAGGCGGGGTCATGACCCGAAGGGCGCCGAGGCGGGGGCGAAGCTCGCTGAGCCGCCCCTCGTGCCGCCCCGGGGCCAGGGATGGAGGAGGAGCACAAGGACCTGACCACCGCGCTGGGGATGGTGAAGGAGCTGCTGTCCAACGTGGACCAGGACGTGCACGAGCTGGAGAAGGGGGCCCGCCTGCAGGAGATCTACAACCGCATGGACCCCCGGGTCCAGACGCCGGTGCCCGGCAAGGGCCCCTTCGGCCGGGAGGAGCTTCTGCGGCGCAAGCTCATCCACGACGGCTGCCTGCTCTGGAAGAACACCAACACCGGCCGCTTCAAAGGTCAGGGGTCGCCCCGCAGGCCCGGCTCAGCGGCCGAGAGGGAGGAGCATTCGCCCTTACCCCCCTCTGCAGCGTGAGACTGCTGGGAGGATAAGCACGGTCTCTGTGGCAGCGAAAGTCTGCATTCTGGAGTTAACTTTATGGACCAATCGGGGACTTTATCAGTGTTTACTCATTTCTTTTTTTTCCTTTTTTTTTTTTTTAATAAATTTTATTGATTTTTTTACAGAGAGGAAAGGAGAGAGATAGTTAGAAACATCGATGAGAGAGAGTCATCGATCAGCTGCCTCCTGCACACCCTCCACTGGGGATGTGCCCGCAACCAAGGTACATGCCCTTGACCGGAATCGAACCTGGGACCCTTCAGTCCTCAGGCCGATGCTCTACCACTGAGCCAAACCAGCCTCGGCTTTCCTTTCTTTTTTAAAAAATATATTCTTTTTTTTTTTTTACAGAGAGGAAGAGAGAGGGCTAGAGAGCTAGAAACATCGATGAGAGAGAATCATCCATCAGCTGCCTCTTGCACACCCCCCACTGGGGATGTGCCCGCAACCAAGGTACAGGCCCTTGACCGGAATCGAACCCTGTCAAGGGCATGTACTTTCAGTCTGCAGGCCGACGCTCTATCCATTGAGCCAAACCGGTTTGGGCTCATTTTTTTTCTTTTTGTTTAAATTTATTTATTCTTTTTTAACATATCTCTATTGATTTCATAGAGGAAGGAAGAGAGAGAGAAAGAGAAACATCAGTGATGAGAGAGAATCGTTGATCGGCTTCCTCCTGCACGCCCCCTTCTGGGGATGGAGCCTGAAACTCAGGCCTGTGCCCTGACCAGGAATCGAACCGTGACCTCCTGATTCATAGGTCGTTGCTCAACCACTGAGCCACGCTGGCCGGGCAAGTGTGTGCTTTCGAGACCATGACATCTGCCTTTTATGGACTTGCCCTTTGTTCCCGCTGCTGTCTTAAAGCGCCGGACTTCATAGGATCTGAGGGCCTGGGAGGGGGGGCCCCCAGAGGAGAGGCGTGAAGGGGGAGGGGGGGGCTGCTGGAGTGGAAGGAGATGGCATTGCTCACTGTGAGAGCGATGGGTAAGGAACCCAACGTTCCCCCTGCCCACCCAGCACAAAATGAGAAGGGGGAATAGGTGGGCCAGGGAATTTAGGTCCAGCGTTCCAAAGGTCAGGTGTTGTTAAGTGTTAGACCGAGAGCTGGAATGTTGAAAAGGATGCCCCCTCCTGCTCTGGGAATCCTTTTTATCTCTGGACCCTCTCACCCAAAAAGCACGTTGTATTCGTCTGCAAAGCTGCTTGTGCAACCTCAGACGGTTTGCAGAGCCTCTGGAGCCCAGCAGGGGACATCGTAGGGGTCTGTGGACTTCAGTTAAGAAACCTGCATAGCTTGGCCAGTGTGGCTTAGTGGTGGAGCATCAATCCATGAAACAGGAGGTCACGGCTCGATTCCTGGTCAGGGCACATGTCCGGCTTGGATTGCGGGCTTGATCCCCCAGTGAGTTACGCAGGAGGCAGCTGATCAATGATTTTCATCATTGATGATTGATTCTCTTTTCCTTCCACTCTGAAATCAATAAAAATATATTTTAAAAAACAAAACAAAATAAAACCTGTATCCGTTGGGTATGGAGGTTTTTCTTTAAAGACGCTGGGTCATCCCTGATAGTCTCTTCTAGCCTAAGAAGCTGTTTCGCCCGATAGATAGCACCTACATTTCTCCCCTCTCGCTGTCTGAGCTGTAAGAATGAGGAGGCAGGAGGTCTGCATGGGTGGGAGCAACCAGAGGGAAGAGAGGCAGGAGGAGGGGGGTCAGGAGTTGTAACCCGAGGGGCCAGTCTGATCCTTGGGGAAGAGGAAACCGCTGCTGAGACCCTCTCCTGCTGACTGCCTCCCGCCTCGGTCCCCCCCAGATGTGCTGATGCTGCTGATGACAGACGTGCTAGTGTTTCTCCAAGAGAAGGACCAGAAGTACATCTTTCCTACGCTGGTAAGTCCTCCACCTCCTTTCTCAGCCAGCACAGACTAGTGTTTCGGGTCCTTTTTGCTCTCCTACAGGAGTCTGAAAGAACCCTGAAATAGCCATGGTTGTAACCATCCTATGTAATAAAAGAGTAATATGCAAATTGTCGCCTCCACCAGGAGTTCGACCAATAGGCAGGCTGGCCAACTGCCCATGTCCCCGCCCCCAGGCCAGCAGCTGGCTGGATCCCACTCAAGCATGAATTCATGCACTGGGCCTCTAGTTACTATCTATACTAATAAAAGGGTAATATGCTAATTAGACTGGACGTCTTCCGGATGTCCTTCATGACAAAGCCAGGGCCTGCGGCTGGCTGGAGGAGGAAAACCTGGGTCCCAGGTGTAGGGACTGAGGCAGAGGTGGTTGGGGCAATCAGGCAGGCAGGCGAGCAGTTAAGGGAATTAGGCAGCAGGCAGAGTGGTTAAGGGCAATCAGGCAGGCAGGCAAGCGGTTAGGGAGCAGGGTCCCAGATTGCGAGAGAGTGCAGGCCAGGCTGAGGGACACCCCCCATGCACGAATTTCGTGCACCATGCCTCTGTTAATAAAATAAGAAGGAATAGGAATAACTAGCAGGTGTTGTTACTGTGTGCAGGCACTTTTACACCTGGGAGGAAGGCCAATTAATACCCCCCCCTTTTAATATAAATCTTTATGATTGAAGGTATTACATATTCCCTTTCCCCCCCATTGACCTCCTCCAGCCCGCCCCCACTCCCCACCCCAGGCCTTCACCCCTTATTGTCTGTGTCCACGTATATGCACATCAGGTCTTTGGTTTATTAATGCTCCCTTTTTGTCGATGAGCGAAGTCAAGCTTGAAGTTCATTAAATTGTCCAGGGTCACTGGTACTTCTAGGTCCTGTCGGGCTGGCACCGAAGCCAGGGCTCTGAGCCTGTGCTGCCTGTGGACTCTTCCTCACTTTGTTTATTCCCGAATTGCCGAAGCCCATCCAGGTGCCCGAAGGTCGGGATTGCCAGGTTTAATCCTTCCTTTCCCCGGGCAGCAGGACAAGTCCGCGGTGATCTCGCTGCAGAAGCTCATCGTCCGGGACATTGCCAACCAGGAGAAAGGGATGTTTCTGATCAGCTCGAACACCCCCCCGGAGATGTACGAGGTCCACACGGCGTCCCGGGACGATCGGAACACCTGGATCCGCGTCATTCAGCAGAGTGTGGGCATGTGCGTGTGCACGCGTGTGCGCGTGAGAGTGTGAGTGTGAGTGTGAGAGTGTGTGTGTGTGTGGCCTCGTGGCCCCTGCAGCTCTGGGGCCCAGGCCACATCGTTCCCTGGGATCAGAACCCAGGGTTCGGAGGTGGAGGCAAGGCAGGGAGGGTCATCTTATGTTCTCGTATAGGACGACATCCCCAATCACCTGTCAAACGCAGCTTCTCAGAGGAATGCTTTGAGCTGTAATGTGGTGGAATATCAGCCAGGCCACCCCCCAGTTTCAGCTGCTTTAACATTTGGTCTGCAGGCAGTGGGCCGTTATTTGGATTGGATTGGGTTTTACCTCTGTTTTCTAAAAAGGAAGGAAAAAGAAGATAATGAAAGCATTGATACTGGAGATAAGAGGGGCAGTCTCATAAACAAACTCCAACCAAGAGACACAAGAAGGAAATTGTTTGGTGTGCTACAGCAGCAAATCTTAAAAAAAAAAAAAAAAAAAAATATATATATATATATATATATATATGTTTTTGTTGTTGTGTTTTTTTAGAGAGTGGGGGAAGGAAGAGAGAGATAGACACGTTGATGAGAGAGAAATATTGATCGGCCACTTCCTGCACACCCTACACTCGGAATCAAACCTGCAACCTGGGCATGTGCTCTGACCAGGAATCAAACCATGACCTGGTTCATAGGTCGATGCTCAACCACTGAACCACACCAACTGGGTTAAAGCAGCAAATCTTTAGCCTCTGTTGGACACACATTAGATTTAAAGCAGTCGATCTTAGGGGAGGGAAATACACCCACTGAATGCAGGTGATCGGTGCTGAGAGAGGGGGAGGGTCAGGAGTGAAGGAGGCCAGAGCATGCGGCTGGTGGATCGTACCAGGAAGCACAGAACATGCTTGCGAAGGAGGGAGAGTGTAGCCATCCTCCCTTACCCCCACCCGCCCTGTTACCTTTCCAGATGCCCATCCAGCAAGGACTTCCCCCTGATTGAGACAGAGGATGAGGCTTACCTGCGGCGAATCAAGAGTAAGTCCCACCCACAAAATGCGTTAAATCATTTATCCGCCTCTCATGGCTGTCTGAGGGCTGCTGTAGACCCTTAACTAACACCTGTTGTTAAGTGAAAGGAGCAAGGTTTAAGACAATGTAAAGTGTATGCTACTGTTAGTGTAAAAATAATGGGGATAATGTGTGTGTGTGTGTGTGTGTGTGTGTGTTTAATGTCTCAAAAAAAGATCAGTTATTATGGCTGCTTCTGGGAAAGGGAACTAGGAAGACCAGGGTTGAGACAGTAACTTACTTTTTACTATAGGGTTTTATTTTAGTTAGGGTGTGATCTGTATCCCAGCCAGCAGGGAGGAGTAAAGGAACAAGGAGAGTTTATAACCATTTTTAAAAAAAATATATTTATTGATTTGAGAGAAAAACTTTAATTGGTTCCCTCCTGCTTACAGCCCAACTGGGGATCATACCTGCATCCTGGGCATGTGCCCTGACTGGGAATCACACCAGCAAGATTTTGGTGCATGGGATAATGTTTAATCAGCTGAGCTATACTAGCCAGGACATATATCTGTTTCTTTTTTCTTTTCTTTTTTTTATGGTTTCATTGATTTCAGAGAGAGGGAGAGAGTGATAGAAATATCAATTATGAGAATCATTGACTGCCTGCCTCCTGCATCTCTAATGGGGATCGAGCCTGCAAACTGGGCATGTGCCTGACCGGGAACCAAACTAATGACCTCAGTGGGTCCATGCCACACTGGTCAGCAATATGTCCTATTTCTATTGAGGACAGATCTGCAAGATGCACCCATTGGCCAGAATTTAATCACATGGCAATGTCTAGCTGCAAATCAAGCTGGGAAATGTAGTCTAACTGGGTAGCATGCGCCCAGATGATACTTGTACACATTCTCTAAAGGAAGGTGGGGAGAGTGAAAACTGGTGGGCAACCTTCAATCTCTACCACAAACCATTTTTACTTTATCTATTGATTTGAAAGAGAGGGGGGGAGAGAGCGAGAGAGAGAGAAACATCAACTTGTTTGTGCATGCTTTGATTGATTCTTTTTTTTTTTTAATATTTTTTTTATTGATTTCAGAGAGGAAGGGATAGAGATAGAGGCATCAATGATGAGAAAGTATCACCGATTGGCTGCCTCCTCCACACACACCCCACTTGGAGGGATTGAGCCCACAACCAGAGCATATGTCCTTGGCCGGAATCGAACCTGGGACCCTTTAGTCAGCAGTCCGGCACTCTATCCACTGAGCCAAATCGGCTAGGGCCATTGATTGACTTTTTTTTTTTTAATTAAATATATTTTATTGATTTTGTACAGAGAGGAAGGGAGAGAGATAGAGAGCTAGAAACATCGATGAGAGAGAGTCATCGATCAGCTGCCTTTTGCACACCCCCTACTGGGGATATGCCCGCAACCAAGGTACATGCCCTTGACCGGAATCGAACCCGGGATTCTTCAGTCCCCAAGCCGACCCTCTATCCGTTGAGCCAAACCGGTCCCGGCTGATTGACTCTTATATGTGCTCTGACCAGGGATCGAACCCACAACCTTGATGTATCGGGACTACACTCTAACCAGCTGAACTACCCAGACAGTCGCTGTCGCTTTTGTTTTTAAAAAAAGAAAGAACACATACAAACATTTTGAGGGGGAAAGTCCTTTCTTTTTCATACATGCCCCAAATCAAAATTAAGTCTGGCCCATAACGCATAAGGCTGCCCTCTCGGCCGCCCTGTGCTCACCTGTCCCTGTCCACAGCGGAGCTGCAGCAGAAGGACCGGGCGCTGGTGGAGCTGCTGCAGGAGAAGGTCGGGCTGTTTGCCGAGATGACCCACTTCCAGGTGGAAGAGAACGGCAGCTGTGGGGTGCCCCTGCCCACCCTGCCCAGAGGCCTTTTCCGCTCCGAGTCCCTCGAGTCCCCTCGTGGCGAGCGGCTGCTGCAGGATGCCATCCGTGAGGGTGAGGGCGAGGGCGCGCCCGGGGGAGAGTCCAGGCCCGTCCACGCACGGTCAGGGGCTGTGGGCACACAGCTAGGCCTGGGCGCGTGCAGACGGAAGGGGCGCCGCGGGCCGGTGCTGGGAGAGGCGGGAGAGACGGGCACCTGTCACCCTCCAGGCACCTGCGCTGCACTGCCTCCTTCCGTGAACTTGGCCTCATACACGGCGGTGTGAGGGGGAGCACGGGTGTGCAGGGTATTCCCCTAGGTCTGTGGTGGGCAAACTGCGGCTCGCGAGCCACATGGCGGCTCTTTGGCCTCTTGAGAGTGGCTCTTCCACAAAATACCAGTGCGGGCGCGCACGTCCAGTGCGAGGGGAACTTCGTGGCCCCTTTGCAGAGGTCGGTTTTCGGCTCTCAAAAGAAATTTCAGTCGTCGCACCGTTGATACTTGGCTCTGTGGACGAATGAGTTTGCCGACCACTGGCCTAGGTGTCTGCGGAGTCCGAGCGTGTTGGGCAGAGGGCACCGCCTCCCATTCCTCACAGGGCTCGGTGTGACCTCTGCCCTCCCCTCTCCTCCTCTCCCTCAGTGGAGGGCCTGAAAGACCTGCTCGTGGGGCCCGGCGTGGAGCTGCTCGCGCCCCGGGAGCCGGGCCTGCCCCCGGAAGCAGACAGCGGCGGGAACATGAGTCCTGGAATCACCGCCAGTGAGTGCCAGCAGGGGACCAAGGTGGTGGGGTGGGGGTGAGGGGATGAAAGAGAATGGGGTGGTCCCAGGTCCTGGGGCAGTGAGCTCAGCCCATGCTTTTCTCCTCAACAGATGGTGAGGCCAGGACCTTCAATGGTGCGATCGAGCTCTGCAGAGCCGACTCGGACTCCAGCCAGAAGGTGGGTCCTCGGGAGATGTCGGGACGCGGCTAGAGGATGGGGAAGGGACAGCTGGCCTGTAGATCCTTAACGCGGAGCTGTCAGGGACAGGCACCAGGGACTTGGGTGCCTGCTGACCCCCCTCTCCTTGCCCGTTTCTGCAGGATCGAAATGGAAATCAGCTGAGATCTCCCCAGGAGGTGAGATGGGGAGTGGATGCCGTAGGAGACTGAAGGGAGGATAGTCTTCGTCTTGAGAAACGGAAGCCCAGTTTGGGGAGGGGGGTGAGGAAGGGTCCGTACCTCAAAGTTATCCCAAGTTTTACCGTCCCCACACCCACACTTCACTTCCCGGCAGTTCTCCCAGCCGGAAGCTCAAGCCCTGTCCCCCCCTCTCTCCTCTGTCCTCAGGAAGCGCTGCAGCGACTGGTCAATCTGTATGGACTTCTGCACGGCCTGCAGGTGAGTGGGGCTGGGGCGGGACCGGGGAAGGGGAGGAGCCAGCGCAGAACTGCCATTCAGGTGGGACGGAGCATTCTGATAGGCCTTTCTTTTCTTTTCTTTTTTTTTTTAAGTTAAATACATTTTTATTGATTTTAGAGAGAGAGGATGGGAAAGGGAGAGAAAAAGAGAAACATCAATTGGTTGTCTCTTGCATGCACCCTGACCGCGGGATCGAACCTGCAAACGGAGTATGTGCCCTGGCTGGGAATCGAACTGGTGTCCCTTCGGTGCATGGGACAGTGCTCATCCAGCCGAGCCGTACTGGCCAGGGCCTACTAGGCCTTTCTGAGGAACATTCCGGGAATCCCGACCTGGTTCCTAGGGGTGAGGGTGAGGGGTGGAAGCAGGGGAGGGTAGTCTTCGTCTTGAGACTCAAGACAAAGACTATCCTCCCTTCAGTCTCCTACGGCATCCACTCCCCATCTCACCTCGTGGGGAGATCTCAGCTGATTTCCATTTCGATCCTGCAGAAACGGGCAAGGAGAGGGGGGTCAGCAGGCACCCAAGGTTTCTGATAAACTCATCCGTCCCCATCGCACCCAGGCGGCCGTGGCCCAGCAGGACACGCTGATGGAAGCCCGCATCCCCGAGGGCCCGGAGCGGCGGGAGAAGCTGAGCCGAGCCAACTCCCGGGACGGGGAGGCGGGCCGCGCGGGGGCCGCCCCGGGGGCGCCGGAGAAGCAGGCCTCGGAGCTGGCGCTGCTGCAGCGGCAGCACTCGCTGCTGCAGGAGGAGCTGCGGCGCTGCCGGCGCCTCGGGGAGGACCGGGCCGCCGAGGCCGGCAGCCTGGAGGCCCGGCTGCGGGAGAGCGAGCAGGCCCGGGCGCTGCTGGAGCGGGAGGCGGAGGAGGCGCGCAGGCAGCTGGCCGCCCTGGGCCAGGCCGATCCCGTTCCCCAGGAGGGCCCCTGGGCCCGCCGGCCTCCGGACCCTCGGCGCCGGAGCCTGCCCGCAGGCGACGCCCTGTACCTGAGCTTCAGCCCCCCGCAGGTAAGTGAGCTCGGGGAAGTGACCTGACCGGACGTGGACACCGGGGTCCAGGGGAGAACCTGGAGGGAATTGGGATTTTTTAAAGTTATATATATATATATATATATATATATATATATATATGTATGTATATATATATAGTTGATTTTTTACAGAAAGGAAGGGAGAGGGATAGAGAGCTAGAAACATCGATGAGAGAGAAACATCGACCAGCTGCCTCATTCATGCACACCCCCTACCGGGGATGTGCCTGCAACCAAGGTACATGCCCTTGACCAGAATCGAACCTGGGACCTTTCAGTCCGCAGGCAGATGCTCTATGCACTGAGCCAAACCGGTTTCGGCAGGATTTGGGGATTTGAGCCCCAATGAAACTGGGCAGCAGACTCGAAGGACCAGTTAGAGAGCTGGACCTTGGGGTGGGTGCAGGAAGAAGTCAGTCAGTGGTGGATCTGCTGGGGAAACTGAGTCTTGGGGCCCAGAGCTGAGCAGGGTCTGCAGTCTGCAGGCTCCTCGGTCCCTGACCTGCTGCTCTCCTTGCGCGCGGCCCACAGCCCAGTCGAGGCCATGACTGCCTGGATTTGCCTGTGTCTGTTCGCTCTGTCCACCGACCCTTTGAGGACCGAGAGGGGCAGGAGCTGGGCATCCCCGAGGAGCGGCTACAGGACAGCAGCGACCCTGACACGGGCAGCGAGGAGGAAGGGAGCAGCCACCTGTCTCCGCCCCACAGTCCTCGAGGTGAGGTCCTGGTGGAGGTGGGGAGTGGGAGTGGGGAGGGGACCTGGGCTCAGGCCCGTGGCTGTGCTTTGCGAGCGGAGTCTGAGTCCTGGAGCTCAGGAACATGTAGGAAGGCTCTGCACTAACCACTGAGGTCTGTGGTAGCTCTTGGGAAGGACACGAGGATTTCCTGTTTGTCTGATGGGGAAGGAGTGGGGAAACTCTAGGAAGCAAAGGACATAGGGACCACTCCTTCTCTAGTAAGTCGTTTGATTCCCAACTTTTTTTCCAAGTAGAAATACATAGATATTAGAGAAAGGAAGGGGGAGAGAGAGAGAGGGAAACACCCACTTATCTATGCATTCATCGGTTGATTCTTGTATGTGTCCTGGCCGGGGACTGAACCAGCAACCTTGGCATATTGGGATGATGCTCTAACCAACTGAGCTACCCGGCTAGGGTTAGGGTTCGATTTATTTATTTTTAGAAAGAGATTTTTTATTAAGTTAAAAAGAAGGAAAAAAAAGGCACAGACTTCCAAGTTCTTAGAGTCGGCTCAGGAAACACAAAATAACCAAAAGCTACTATAACTTTATATAGCGATCTTAAAACATTTTGTTACTTTATTAATCAAGTTGTATCTTCATATACTTACCAGCATATAAAGTATTGCCTGCCAAGGTGTGAGCAAATTACCTACTTTGTTGACAGAGGTTTTTCCCTCCCCAGGGATTCACAGACCTCGGTCATCCCTCACAGCTCATCAGCCCGCAGAAGGGGGGGTTGGGGGGGAAGAATAGGGTAGGGGTGGCTCAGGGAGCCTCTGTCCACTCACTGCCTTCGCCCTGTACCCTTTAGATTTCACCAGGATGCAGGACATACCCGAGGAGACGGAGAGCCGCGATGAGGAGCCGGTAGCTCCAGAGAGCTAAGGGGGGCCCCCTCCCTCCTGCCTGTGCCCCCTGAAGAACGTTACTGAGGGGGCCAAACCAACCTGCCAATGACCAGAGAACACTTGAACTGCTGATTGTCCTTGCCAGCTCTTGGGATCCTTGGATACCTGGGGCCGTGGAGGAAGCTGGGGGGGAAATTAGGCCACAGCGCCCCCTGGTGGCATCCGGAAGTACACCACAGATGCCAACTTTTCATGCCTTCTTCCCTCTACTTTAGGAAAAGTTTATTTATTTATTGTTTATTAGTTTTGGAGGGAGAAAGGGGACTTAGAGGACCAGGGACATGGGAGCCAAGCCATAGGGAACAAGGGGCCTTGTCCTTGAACACTACTGGGGTTTATTCAGACATAATAACCATGCAGCGGCCGGGTACCAGCCCTGCCGCCCTCCCAGCAGCCTCATCTTTGAGGAGGGGCTGCAGCTGCGGGACCCGACTGCCCCTCTCAGAAGGGCTATGGGCAGGGCCATATCCCTCTCCCCTCAACCTCTCACTGCTGTGCTCTCCCCTCTCTGTCCTCCGTGGGACCCCAGGGAGTCAACCTGGCTTCCTGGAGCGGATGGAGCAGAGGTTGAGGTGACCATAATGGTCTGTTGAGGGGGGAGGGGAAAAACCCACAGGGACCAGAATGTCTTTTTGTTGTTTGCTTTTTTTGTTTTTTGTGTTTTTTTTTTGTACCAAAGCCAACTGCACGTGTTTTATATTTTTAAGAGAAGATTGTAGACAATTAGGAACCTTAGCCTCCTATCTCCACGTCACTGAGGGGAGGGGGGAACCGTGACGTCACCCCTCATCCACAGTCACGGCGGGGACTAGTCTGACCTTTTCCGCAGCCATTTGGAAATAAAGTTCTAGGGTGAGTTGGGAAGTCGTTATGAACCCTGACCTTATCCCCCAGCTCACCGACCATGACCTGACACCTGCGCCTCAATTGGGTAGGACCCCCAAATGCTCACCAGTGCCAACCATTTTTCTACCAATTTGATTGTGTAAAAAAACAAAAAGGGGATAAGAAAGTTCTATTTGTATGTCATTTATATTGGATCGGAACCAAACCAGATTAATAAAGTGCCCAGCTATAAGTCTGAGTTTGCCCTGACTGGGTAGCTTGGTTGGTTGAGCCTTACCCCAACATGCTAAGGTTTCGGGTTCCATCCTTGGTCAGGGCACATATAAGAATCAACCGGTGCTCGCTTCGGCAGCACATATACTAAAATTGGAACGATACAGAGAAGATTAACATGGCCCCTGCGCAAGGATGACACGCAAATTCGTGAAGCGTTCCATATTTAAAAAGAATCAACTGGTGAATGCATGAGTTACACAACAAATCAATTTTCCCTTTCTCTTTCTCGCTCTAAAAAAAAAAAGGGGGGGGGGTGGGGGGGAGATGAAAGGTAAAGAAAGGAAAATTAAAGACCTGGAACCCCACGCAGTGCTGTCTCTGAAAGTCTACGGTGCTGCTGGTGCTGCAGAGGGGAGAGCCAGGGAGTGGCCGCGACCCTCGGAAAGGGGCCTTCCCCCCCCCCCCCCCCCCCCGAGAAGGACAAGGTGGCCTCACTGAAGACGGGACCCTAACAAAAAGAACAGCCACCCCCTCTTTCTGTTATCATTATTGATATTCACAAACCAGGACTGGAGACTCCAATATTAGAAGCCTTGTTTGCATCTCGTTTGCATGCTGTGCTCAGAAAGGGCATCGGCCTCCGGCTCCTCCCTTCCCTCTGGGCTCAGTTCCCCTGAACCTCTCTGCAGGGCACCTGCTCTCAGGTTCAGTCACCACGCTGTCCCCTGGGCACCCTCTTCCAGGGGGTCCTCCTCAGAGGAGCTCTCCTTTGCTCTCAGAGGCAGTGGGAGGTCATGTTCATTTCAGGTTTTTGTGTTTTTTTTAAATATTGATTTTTTACAGAGAGGAAGGGGGAGAGAGAGATAAAAGAGAAACATTGATCAGCTGCCTCCTGCACACCTCCCACTGGGGATGTGCCTGCACAACCAAGGCACTCTCTTCTGGCCAGAATCTAACCTGCCCTCCAGTCCGCAGGCCGATGTTCTCTCCACCAAGCCAAACTGGTTTCGGCATCAGTTCTCGTTTTGCTTAATTTTACTTCCTGTTTCCGGATAATACCCTGCTGGGGGCTGTGGGGGGAGGTGAGTCTGTAGAGATGCCGCAGTAGGTGCACAGATGTCCGTAGGAGACCTGTGCACCGATGGGGTGAGGTGAGAAGACCCCGGCCAGAAAGGTATTGGAATCCCATGGCGGTGGGGCGGGCCTGGAGGAGCAGCCAGCACCCTCCGCTCCCGTGATTCTCATCCTCAAGGTGCCTGCGCATCCATCACGGAGTCTGCAGCAGGAATGGCTGGGATCTCACGGGCGCGGAAATCCAGGTGCAGAGAGGCCGGCGGGCCCAGCTGCAGGCCTCCACTTCCCCCACCACCACTCTGCCTAAAAATACCGGCGCAGGGCTCAGCAGCCCTCTGCTGTGTCAGCTGGGCCCCAGGCTGTGAAAAGGTGGAGAGGAGGGGGGAAGACGGAGTGCTGGGTGGGAGGAGGCTGTTAGGTTGTATCCAAAGACCAGCGAAAGGAACACAGGCTCCTCCCACGCGTTCACAGCGACCCAGGGGAGGATGCTGGGCAGGCTCAGAGTGTGAAGCCCAAAGCTCTATTCCTGGCGGCGCTGCCCCAACCCTGACCCTCCTGGCCAAAACCCCCTCATTCTTAGAAACAAGAGGTCCTGTTGCCCCATTTTTGGGAAACTCCGTTTTAACTGTCTCCCGCAGTTCCAAAGCTCTCTGTGTTGGTGCTACAAGGAGGCAGGGCCCAGCTATTTGCCGAAAACGATGCCTTTCCATTCGAGAGGAGCCGCCCAGCCGGCTTCCATTGCTGTGCCCTCTTCTGCCTCCCCACCCCTCCTAAGGGTGGATTGGACCTGTTTAAACTTTGTCAATATTTGCCCCTGGGCCCCATAAAGCAGAGGCCAGCAGAGGTGGGGTCAGTGGAGGAGCTGAGGGGTGGGGTGGCAGAAGGGCACTTAGGTATGTAAGGATTTCCCATCCTGAATTGGCTGGGAACAGACCTGGAGTTTTAGAACCGGTTTAAACATTATTAAAAAGAGGAAATTAAACATCAGGAGGCAAGTTATTCAATATTGCTTAATACGTGGTGAATTGGGTGGTTGTTTACAGCCTCAGCAACCGGATGGAGCTGGTGCAGGGTGCCTGCGGGCCCTGGGGTGCCCTCGCCAGGGGGGCCCCACACACAGGTGCTGCTCCTGGCTGTTGTGGGACCTTGAGTGGCTAGAGAGAGTTGCAAGACATGCCAGCGCTGGGGGAATGGGAATGGGAGCTCCACCCCATCTTTCTGCCACCTCCCTTCTTGGGCTGCCCCCCAGAAAGTCCCTTGTGACTGCCGACCTTTATCATTGCTGGTCTCGGTTCTCTGGATCTGGGGACGTGGAGTTTCTGTGGGCACCGCTGAGGGTGAGAAGATGGGAATGGCCAGGGGAGGGCATTTTTGGTCCTGGCACCAGAGAAGGACAAGGGTACATCCCTTTGAGATGGAGAGCAGGAAGGACAGGCGGGGAGAGACACTGGCTTCTGATCCGTGAGTCTAGAGTCCTTAGGGATGTTCCCTGGGAATTCTCCCGGGAGGCAGGAGTGGGACAAATAGTGCTTTTATCCACACGGTACTGAAGGTGGAATTGGGATAAAGAGTCAGGATCATTTCTGGATGATCTGGGGTTTATTTTTATTTTTTTATTTTTTAAAATATATTTTATTGACTTTTTACAGAGAGGAAGAGAGAGAAGGATAGAGAGTTAGAAACATCGATGAGAGAGAGACATCTATCAGCTGCCTCTTGCATACCCCCTACTGGGGATGTGCCCGCAACCAAGGTACATGCCCTTGACCGGAATTGAACCTGGGACCTTTCAGTCTGCAGGCCTACGCTTTAGCCACTGAACCAAACCGGTTTTGGCCAGGGTTTATTTTTAGATCCTCATCTTCTCCGCCTCCAAGTGGAGACATAAGCTTCGTCATACCAGCCCTGACCTGGGCCTGGGCCTCCTGCATGCCGCCACACCCAGAAAGGATGGAAGGTAAGACTTTCCCCAAGGGCATCTGGGCCTGGCAGACAGGCCAGCCCTCCCTGGGACGCACCGATCCTGCCCCTGGCAGAGCCCAGAAAGAGTGTGCGGAGTCTGTACCTTCACCCAGCTCTTCCTTTGTCTGTGTCGGTGAGCAGTAGAGGGGCCACGCTCCTGGGGTGCTCTCCGTGCACCACCTGCCTCCCTCCTTCACCCACCTGCTTCACCCCGTTCTGGGCCACAGCCGTGCTCAGAGCTCCCTGAGGGTCCTGCCGGGCCTCCCGCCGCAGGAGACAGCACAGCACAGGGGTGAGGCAGCTGTTGCCGTGTGCCAGGCAGATGGTGACAGGGAGACGTGGGGATGGAGGTGTAGAGAGTGCTGTCCCGGGTACCAGGTCAGATTTCACCAGGGCACTCCAGAGAGCGGTCATGTGGTTGGGGAACCGGCAGAGGAAGGAGGAGGCCACCAGGATGCAGCCGGAGCGGGCTATCCTGCCCACTGCAGGAAGGCCCGCAGGGGCTGGTGGTGATGCCCAGGGGCACCAGGAAGGCCAGCACCACCCTCTGCAGCTGGTAGGCCCCCAGCCAGTATCTGCTGGGGAAACGCAACAGGCATAGACCCACGCCCACACCTCCCCTCTGCCCCAGAGACTGCCGTGGGCACTGTCAACAGGGCAGCTGCCACCCACACTGCCAGGGTGGCCATGCGGGCCCAGAAGAGGGGCAGGGGGTGCCTGGTCCTGCAGCCCGGCCACCACCCAGTATTGTTCAGCACCCAGCGCCCTGACGAGGAGGACGCTGGCGTAGAGGTTAAAGGCGGTGCCGACAGGACCCTCTTGCAGGGGCCACCTCCAAGGGCCAGGGGAAGTCCGGTGTCCACTCAGCTGCCCAGAAGAGGGGAGTGAGCACCAGCCCCAGTCAGCCAGCCAGGTTGAAGACCAAGGTGTCAGACGGTGGGCAAGGGGCTCGCCGAGCACAGTCCCCAGCACCCACAGCACGGCCAAGCCTCCCATAAACCCAGCGGTCCCCCCAAGCCCAAAGGCCAGGGCAAGCACAGCCCTTGGGGCTAGGAATTCGACTGGCATCTCAGTGTCGTCCACACTCAGCACACCGCCGCCGCCGGCAGAGGCATTGAGCCAGAACACGGACAGAGGGGCAGAGATATTGGGTGTGGGCATCTCAGGGCAGCGGAGGCCACAGTGCTGGGCCGCGGAGGCAGCCAGCTTAGCGCCAGGCTGGCAGGGCCTCTCAGACCCCAGGGGGCGGTGTGGGTGGGACAACCCAACCGTCCCTGTTGGTCATGATTGGTGGTGGGTGGGGTAGGATGAGAGAAGGCTGGACAGTGGTGTGTGTGTATGCATGCATGTGTGTGTGTGTGTGTATGAAGGGCTCTATGCTGTAGAGAGGGAAGGGGAATTACTCCACCATGAAAATCAGACCTGATCCTCCACCCCAGGGAGAGAACCAGAGGTATCCCCCCTCAGGGATGGCAGGAACCGAACTGCAGACCCTCTTCCTGCCAGTGTGCAGGGCCCCCTTCTCTGCAGAAAGTGCTTCCTTAGAGGCTGGAGGAAGGGACCTGGAGGGACATATGGCAGGAAATCAGAATGCATGTTGACTCAGGTCAGAGAGAGAGAGAGAGAGAGAGAAAGGAGCGCAGAGGTTCTGGAGTCCCAGGTCTGCTACGCACTCACTGCGTGCCATTGGGTAAGTTACTTTACCCCCCTGAGGCTCAAGTTTCCTTGCTTAAAATGTTCAGATAAAAGTCTCTGCTTCAGAAGATTGGCGTGATGAAATGAGATAGTACATGTAAACACAAAGCACGTTGTGCGTTGCTAGTTGCACTAACGATGATTACTTTAAAGGAAAAGTTTGGGGTGTTTGTGGCACAAGGGAGCAGGGTACCAAGCAGTTACCACCGAGCGCAGGGAACAGCGCCAACTAAAACACCGTGTAATTCACTGCAGCAGCAAGCGACCTTCAGGCTAAGGGCAGGGAGGGAGAGGAGAAGGCACAGCTTCCTGTCTCCTCCCTGCTGGGAGCACAGCCGGAGAGGACCTGAGTGGACCTAACCCTCAGCCTGTTCCTGCTGCTGAGGATGAGGTAACCTCCCTGCTGACCACCCTCCCTCCACTGCCTCTGCCCCTTTCCTGTTCTAGCCTGCGGAGCCGGAAGTTGACAGCATCCCCCACGCTTCTCCAGCCCCCAATGCTATTCCAGAGATGGGTCCTGAGATACACCCTCACCACACCTCATCCTGTCTCCCCGTGATCTCAGTCCCAACCGGAAAGAAGGCTTCCCTGGTCCTCCCATGTTATGCCCATATCCCTACCCTTTGCACAGCTTGCTGTGATGGGAAAACAGAGGTTCTAAGAACTTCACTTTGGGCCCTGGAGTGAGGCATGCTGGAGGTGGGAGGTGGTAGATAGAAGAGTGAGGCTTTTTCAAGGATTCCAAAATATTCAACACCTTCCTGCCCTCTGCCAACTAATCACAATGTTGGATGTTCGGTTTCCTTGGAGTGCCGGGGGGAGAGAAGGGGTTTTAAAAATTATTTTCTTGCCGAAACCGATTTGGCTCAGTGGATAGAGCGTTGGCTTGGGGACTGAAAGATCCCGGGTTCGATTCCGGTCAAGGGCATGTACCTTGGTTGTGGGCACATCCCCAGAAGGGGTGTGCAAGAGGCAGTTGATCGATGATTCTCTCTCATCGATGTTTCTAGCTCTCTATCTCTATCTCTCTCCCTTCCTCTCTGTACAAAATCAATAAAAATATTTTTAAAATTATATTTTTCTTTCTTTCCTCCCTCCCTCCCTTCTTCTTTCTTTCTTTCTTTTTCTTTCATTCATTCATTCTTTCTTTCTTTCTTTTTTTCCCTTTATTCATTTCTAATCTAAATTCTTTCCCTTGCTCTATCAACACCCCCTTGTGGTTATGTAAAGAAGTGATGCCACCAACTGGCTGATTCTAAGAACTTCACTTTGGGCCCTTTAACTTTTCTAGAATTTTGTTGGTTGATTAATTGATCTTTTCTTCCTCCCTCCCTCCCTTCTCTCCTTTGCATTATTAATTCATTCATGTGCTAATCATAGCATTTCCCTATGTGTTAGGCACTGTGCTAGGTGGTGGGAAGATAAAAAGAGAGGGCAGGCCGGGCTGAGGGACTCCCACCCCCAGTGCATACATTTTCATGCACCTGGCCTCTTGTAAAATATAATAAACTTTTGAGAGGGATGGGAGGATCTTGAAGATAATCTAGTTCAGCCCAGCTAGCGTGGCTCAGCGGTTGAGCGTCAACCGATGAACCAGAAGGTCACAGTTTGATTCCCAGTCAGGGCACATGCTCAGGTTATAGGCTCAGTCCCCAGTGTGAGGCGTGCTGGAGGCAGTGACAATGATTCTCTCGACATTGTTGTTTCTATCTCTCCCTCTCCCTTCCTCTCTGAAATCAATAAAAATATATGTATATTTTTAAAAGTGGCCCAGAATCAGCAAATCCATGGAGACCCAAAGTAGTTTAGTGGTTGATGGTGGCTGACAGGAGAGGAAAATGGAAAGTAATGGTTAATGGGTACAGGATTGCTTTAGGGGTGATGAAAACGATCTGGTCATAGCACAAAACTTTGTGAATGCACAGAAAGTCACTAAATTGTACACTTAACATGCCCTTTTAAAAAGGGAAGACTTGGCCGAAACCGGTTTGGCTCAGTGGATAGAGCGTCAGCCTGTGGACTGAAAGGTCCCGGGTTCGATTCCGGTCAAGGGCATGTACCTGGGTTGCGGGCACATCCCCAGTGGGAGGCATGCAGGAGGCAGCTGATTGATGGTTCTCTCTCATTGATGTTTCTAACTCTCTATCCCTCTCCTTTCCTCTCTGTAAAAAAATCAATAAAATATATTTTTTAAAAAAGGGGGAAGACTTTATGGTTCATGAATTACAATCAGAATTCCAACAGCACTGTGTTTTGGGGAGACAAGGCAAAGGGAAAACAATGTTGTTTAATCTAAAATTCATTTGGGGGGGTAGGAGCAGGACAAATTGAGTAAAGGGGTCAAATATATGGCAATGGAAGGAAATTAGACTTTTGGTGGTGAGCATGCAATACAGCACATAGATATTGAATTATGTTGTATATTTGAAATTTATATAATTATTTTATTTTTTTATATATTTTATTGATTTTGTACAGAGAGGAAGGGAGAGATAGAGAGTTAGAAACATTGATGAGAGAGAGTCATCGATCAGCTGCCTCTTGCACACCCCCCACTGGGGATATGCCCGCAACCAAGGTACATGCCCTTGACCAGAATCGAACCCGGGACCCTTCAGTCCCCAAGCCGATGCTCTATCCATTGAGCCAAACTGGTCCCAGCTGAAATTTATATAATTATTTTAAAAATAAATAAAATTCACTTGGAAAAAAATACACCTGTATGCAGAAAAGTGTAGAATGAGAATTGGCTCGCCCAAAATATACAGGGGCCCAGCAGTAGTGGCACAGTTGGTTGAGCATCATCCGATTCACCAGGAATTGGCTGGTTGGATTCCTGCTCAAGGCACATGCCTGGGTGGAGGGCTAGATCCCAAGTAGGGGGTGTGCAGGAGAAAGCCCACCCATGTTTCTCTCTTATAGATGATGTTTCTATCTCTCCCTCTCTATTCCTATCTCTAAAATAAATAAAAAAACATTTTGAAAATACATACACATGGAATTACTGTACTAAAGACACTATAGCAAAGCAAATAGATCAATGCAACAGAAACGAATGCAGAAGTATATATTTCACATACAATATAGGTGGCATGTGTATGAAGGGTACATTTATTAAATGCTGAAAGGGAGACACTATCAATTTGACTTTTTAAATGAATTGGTGTTCTATTCATCCTATCAGAATGCAAACTTATTTGAAAAATAGTGCTGCATTATATTTATTTGAGCTAGAGACTCCTTGCAGCTCCAGTGGGCCCAAATGCTGGAAATCTCTGGCTTTTAAAATCGACTCTGACTTCAGTTGGCATCGGCCTTTCATGATCTGGCCCCCACACCCAAGCCAGTTCAACTTTAAGAACTGGGTCTAAGATCAGTTTACTATGCTGTATCACTTCTCCGCCCTGACCCAGCTGTTCAGCTCCCGTTTCTTTCAAATACGTGTGTGTAAGAGCCTTCAAGTTGAGCGCTTCCTCTTCTTCACCAGTTTATTATACAACCTCCCTTGCATGCATGTGTCCGCGTGCCCATCCTGCCACATTGTACTGGAAAGGCAGGGCCCCTAGCTTTCCGTGTTTATATATGTCCTCCTCTTAAACCAGAAAAGAAACAAACAAACAAAAATTACACAAAACCATACATTCTTCAAATGACCTATAGGACGAGTTATTTTCCTTTTCCTCAATAAGGTAACTGAAGCGTGAAGCGGGCAAAAGTCTCGAGAAAGCTCTTCCCCACCAGAGGCTGGGATTCCATAAGAATATAGCTTGTCCTGACCGGTTTGGCTCAGTGGATAGAGCGTCGGCCTGCTGACTGAAAGGTACCAGGTTCGATTCCGGTCAAGGGCATGTACTGTGGTTGTGGGCACATCCCCAGAGGGGGGTGTGCAGGAGGCAGCTGATAGATGTTTCTCTCTCATCTATGTGTCCAGCTCTCTATCCCTCTCCCTTCCTCTCTGTAAAAAAATCAATAAAATATATATATTTTAAAACAAGAATATAGCTCAATTTGGGGAGAAATCGGCCTAATTCCCAGACTCGTGCCTATTATCGTGTAGGTTACCAATCTGTCCACAACCAAGATAGATTTCTCCCCGCACGGATTTCACTTTAATAAGAGGATTAGTAACCATCTTTCTCCGAGGCAGGGCCCGCCCGGGAGGTCACACCCCACCCGCCTAGGCTAAAGCCGGGCGCCTCGAAACCGGCGAGCGTCCAATCGGCATAGACGTCTTCACCGGAACTTCTTTGCCTCACGACCGGAAGAGGCTGAGCGTGAGGGCGTTGGGGGCGGAAGTGACGGGAAGGTGGTTGTGGGATAGTTGGCGGGTGGTGGAGCAGAGCCGGTCGCCATGTCCGCGGGGAGCGCGACACATCCCGGAGCCGGCGGGTAAGGCTCCGCGGGCGAGGGCATCGCGGCGGCGCGGGGCGCGGGGGCGGCGGGGCACCCCGGGGAGCTGCGGTGGATGGAGGGGCGCTTCGGGGGCGGGTACGATGGGGGAGCGGGGCGGGTTGTTGGGCAGGGAGGTGAGCAGGCCTGGGGCCCCGGAGAAAGGCCGGCGGGGACCGGAGGGGAGAGGAAAGCAGGGGCTTGGGAAGTGCGGGCCAAGGGGAAGGCGAACATGAGGGCTTGTGGACAGACTTGATACGGAGGACGGAAGAGAAAGGAAGTAGATTCTGGAAGAGGGTTGAAAGAAGTGAGGATTTGGGAAAATAATGCAGTAATGGTAAGATGGTGACTTCAAGCCCCGGTCGGAGATTCGAAGGTGTAAAGGGAACGTGATAGAGGGAAAAGGGGGTGCGAAGGCATACAAAGGGGAAAACAGTATTAAGGGCCTATTATTTTTACTTATTGTAGGCGCCGCAGCAAATGGGACCAGCCAGCTCCAGCCCCGGCCCCCCTTCTCTTCCTCCCGCCGGCGGTCCCAGGTGGGGAGGTGGCCAGCAGCGGGGCAAGTCCTGGGGGCACCACAGCTGCTCCCTCTGGAGCCTTAGATGCTGCCGCCGCTGTGGCTGCCAAGATCAACGCCATGCTCATGGCCAAAGGGAAGCTGAAACCAACTCAGAATGCTGCTGAGAAGGTATTTGTTAAGTTGAAGGGAACCCTGCCTATTGCGATTTTAAGAGGGTTATTTTGTATTCAGTCATGTGTATTAATGAAGGAGAAAACGGGTACAGTCATTTAAAGATCACTCCGTTTTGGAATGTATCAGAAGTTTTGTCATTTGTTTTGACGAGGCAGTTCTGGTTCGGTCAATTACATTTGTGGACCAAATACTAGGTTGTTTTGTCTGTGTTTACTTAGTTCAGCTTAAGTTTATCTAGTCATGTGCATTTTCCCTAAAGTCACAGGAGAGCCGAAACCGGTTTGGCTCAGGAGATAGAACGTCGGCCTGCGGACTGAAAGGCCCCGGGTTTGATTCTGGTCAAGGGCATGTACCTTGGTTGTGGGCACGGGGGTGTGCAAGAGGCAGCTGGTTGATGACTCTCTCTCATCGATGTTTCTAACTCTCTATCCCTCTCTCTTCCTCTCTGTAAAAAATCAATAAAATATATTAAAAAAAATAGTATCAGGGTTATAATTAAAAAAAAAAGTCACAGGAGTTCAAATAAATCAAGTGGACTTTCAAATATCTCTAATAATCTATAGATTAAGCTTTTTAAAATTCATTTTTTTCATTTATTGATTTTAGAGAAAGGAAGGGGAGAAAAAGAAACCTACTTGTTGTTACACTTATTTATGCATTCACTGGTTGATTCTTGTATGTTTGCCCTGACCAGGGATTGTACCCAAAATCCTGGTGTATTGGATTAGATTAAACCTTTTTTTTTTAAAAATATATTTTATTGATTTTTTACAGAGAAGAAAGGAGAGGGATAGAGTTAGAAACATTGAGGAGAGAGAATCATCGATCAGCTGCCTCTTGCACACCCCCTACTGGGGATGTCCCCGAAACCAAGGTACATTCTTGGTTTCTACTGGAATCGAACCTGGGGCCCTTCATTCCACTTTTGGCTGGATTAGATTAAACTTTTTAATGACTGCCTAACCAAAGTGCAATTATACAAGAAATAAAAGAATAATTTACACAAGTTGAGGAAATTATTTGAACATTTTATAAACTCCCTTACAGCTAGAATGGATCTGAACTTGGAAAACTTGAACTTACTAGCCATAGAATGCAAGAATCTTCTTATAGGATAATGAATATATACCGACTGTTTGTATTGCCAGAATGTATGCTTTGCACTTAAAATAAATCTTTACAACAATTCAGTGAAATGAATTATTGTCACTAGTTTATTGGTAAGGAAATGTAGGCTCATGAATGTCAAGTAACTTGTCCAGCATCTGTGAGTGGTAGGCACAGTCGTCTGCTTCAGAGTCCCTTTGGACTATTGGATGTTTGGCTTTTTCTTGAAAGCCTAAGAGTTGTAGAGTTCAGTGCATTCCAAGGCAGCCCATTTCATTGGAATTAGAATTTTTAAAAGTGCTTTTGGCTTAAATTTGCCATCCTTGTGAAGAGATGAGTTCTGTGTTTGAAAATGCAGTGAATCTGAGGTTATGGATTTGTTAATTAGCATGTTTGTGGTAACTACTTCACAATGTATACATAGAGTAAAACATCAAGTCGTGCATCTTAAATATATACAATTTTTATATTTTAATTATACCTCAATAAAGTTGGAAAAAAAGAAAATTATGTTTTTTGTTAGCCTTCTAATTTATCAGTAGATAACATTAACAGAATGTTTATTTGGTTTGCAAAGATTGTATGAGTCAACTGTCTATATCTAAGGTCTACAAGGAAATATATATATATTTTTAAATATATATTTTATTGATTTTGTACAGAGAGGAAGGGAGAGAGAGATAGAGTTAGAAACATCAATGAGAGAGAGTCATCGATCAGCTGCCTCTTGCACACCCCCCACTGGGGATATGCCCGCAACCAAGGTACATGCCCTTGACCAGAATCGAACCCGGGACCTTCCAGTCCCCAAGCCGATGCTCTATCCATTGAGCCAAACCGGTTTTGGCACAAGGAAATATTTTTTAAAAACGCTGATGAAGGAATGCTCTGTGAATATTAAAATTCTTAATACTGATATTAATCACTTACTCATTTTTTCTCTAACAAGTAATTTTTAAAAAATATATTTTTATTGATTTCAGAGAGGAGGGGGGGGGGAGAGAAACTCAATGATGAGAGAGAATCACTGATAGTCGGCCTCCTGCATGCCCCCTCCTGGAGAGTCAAGCCAGAAATTCAGGTATATGCTCTTGACTGGAATGGAACCCAGGACCCTTCAGTCTGTAGGCCACTGAGCTAGAGGTCACTTAACATTGTGTCATTAGGATTCCGTGAGATAAGATGTATAATGCATGCTGAAGAGGGTTAAACAAAGGTAGGGAATGTGTACTGTGTCTATTTAGTGTGTCTCCAGATTTCAGGGTCTTATTTGGCTTTTTACCCGCTCTTCCTTAAGAGAGAATAATGCGGTGGAATGTTAATTAGATACAATTTAGGGTTATTGTTTTTTAAGTTGATTTTAGAGAGAAGAGGGGAGAGAGAGAGAAACATTGATTGGTTGCCTCCCACTTGCCCACAGCAGGGTGGAACCCACAGTCTCGCTGTGTGCCCGGACGGAATCAACCCTTCACCTTTTGGTGTGCCACACCGGCCAGGGCCCATTTAAGGGTTTTGATATTGAAAGATTCAATTAGTTGAATTTGATACGTTGTGGCCATAGTGTTAACACTTAACATGTAAGGCTACTTCCCATTATACAGGTATTACTTTTTGTGAATTGTATGTTGCACTCTACCCTGTATTTATATACATGGTTAGCTAATTGAGCTGCAAAGCATTATGACTTGGCCCTTCTAATTCATAGAGTTTCTGTAATTATGTGGTCATAAAAATGCACACATGGTCAAGATTGTAGAGAAATCTGATGGCAGCCTTCAAGAAAATTGATTGTACTTGCTATCATTTTTTTTAAAAAAAAATATTTTATTGATTTTACACAGAGAGGAATTGAGAGGGACAGAGAGTTAGAAACGTCGATGAGAGAGAAACATCGACCAGCTGCCTCTTGCACACCCCCCAGAGGGGATGTGCCCGCAACCAAGGTACATGCCCTTGACCGGAATTGAACCCGGGACCTTTCAGTCTGCAGGCCGACGCTCTATCCACTGAGCCAAACCGGTCCCGGCTGTACTTGCTATCATTTTAGTGAGGTTTTTAAATGTTTATTTTTTAAATATATTCTTGTTGATTTCAGAGAGGAAGGGAGAAACATCAATGATGAGAATCATTGATCGGCTGCCTTCTGCACACCCCTCCTGGGAGTCGGTCCTGAAACCTGGGCATGTGCCGTGACCAGGACCTCTCGATTCATAGATGGACACTCAATAGTGAGGTTTTATTTGCATGTTTTTCACTCATGAAGAATGACCAAGGAGTGTTGCCAAGTATATTTGTAGGCAGGTAAAGGGGAACTTGGGAAGGTATATTTTTAAATTTGGGCATTGAAGAGTTATTTCATCATGTAAACTTTTTAACCTGATTTCTCTTTGTAGCTTCAGGCCCCTGGAAAAGGCTTAACGAGCAGTAAAAGCAAGGATGACCTGGTGGTAGCTGAAGTAGAGATCAATGACGTGCCTCTCACATGTAGGAACTTGCTGACTCGAGGACAAACTCAAGACGAGGTGTGGAGATGTTGGGCTTTGGGGAATGTGGGTGGATGTGGTTTCAGAAAAATAAAGACTGCTAAATAAGGACAGATATGAATCAGATATTTATTACTGTATTTGGGTCATTCTCTCCAAAGTTGGGGTTGAGTTTGACTTAACTGGAGTGTAACTTCTGAGTGATAGTAAAAAACCAACAGAAATAGCTCTGTGTGAATTCCCAGGGTGGTCTGAGTAAGAAACAATGGAACTCGATTTTCAGATAGCAGAGACAACTCATTTCCTCCTTATTGATGGAATGGATGGATGGGGGAAATCTATCTTGCTACCTGTCATTGAAGCCAATCAATTGCCACATCATCTTTTTAATAGAAAATTTCCTTTTCAGATCAGCCGACTTAGTGGGGCTGCAGTGTCAACTCGAGGGAGGTTCATGACCACTGAGGAGAAGGCCAAAGTAGGACCAGGGTGTGTATGCATAACTTTTACTTTGGGAAGGGCCGAGTATATGACTCACATTAGCTTCATATATCTTATTCTTAGGGATATATGTAAGTGCTTGATGAGTAGCTTATGCAGTAGCTAGTACTTTGGTTAATAGAAACACACCTATGTATATGTGTATATGCTTTATTGCAGAATTCAGGACATCTTCAATAGATTCAAGAAGTGTTACAGTTATTCTTTTTCTTATTGTGCTATGTTTCTCTCTCTCTCTCTCTCTCTCTTTCTCCCTCTCTAACACTTAAACAAGTACTTACCCTTGTCTGGGAATCCAACCCAGTACCTTTGGTCCACTGGTGGCTGTTCTAACACAGGGGTGGGGAATGTTGGTCTGATGCTTGTGAAATCATTTGGTCTGGCCCTTAGTGCTGAGTTAATTAAATGTTTAGCCAAATATAGCAGGCTAATTTTTTTTTTCTTTTTTCTTAAGGTATTATATGTGTACATACCTTACCAGTCCCCACCTCCCCCCACTCCCATACATGTCCTCCCTCCCCAGAGTTTTTCTTCCATTGGTCATGCTTATATGCATGCGTACAAGTCCTTCGGTTGATCTCTTATCTCCCCCAGATCTCCCTACCCTCCCCGCTGTAATTTTACAGTCTGTCTGTTAGCAGGCTAATTTTTAATTTCATCATTTTGTATGGCCTGTGAATGATGTTATAAATATCCAAATGGCCCTTGGCAGAAAAAAGGTTCCCCGACTCCTGTTCTAACCCAGCCAGGGCTAAACAATTTTTAAGATATATATATTTTATTGATTTTTTTTTTTTTTTTTTTTTTTTTTTACAGAGAGGAAGTTAGAGGGATAGAGAGTTAGAAACATCAATGAGAGAGAATCATTGATCAGTTGCCTCCTGCACACCCCCCACTGGGGATGTGCCCACAACCAAGGTACATGCCCTTGACCGGAATCGAACATGGATCCGCAGGCTGTATCTCTATCCACTGAGCCAAACCGGTTTTGGCAGGGCTAAACAATTAAAAAAATTTTTTTTAATTGTTTGAAAGATTACAAATAGTAGTACATATGTCTCCTTCCCCCCCCCCCTTGACCTCCCCCCAACAATTTTTTAAAAATCAAGACTCCTGCCGGGACCGGTTTGGCTCAATGGATAGAGCGTCGGCTTGGGGACTGAAGGGACCCGGGTTCGATTCCGGTCAAGGGCATGTACCTTGGCTGCGGGCATATCCCCAGTAGGGGGTGTGCAAGAGGCAGCTGATCGATGACTCTCTCTCATCGATGTTTCTAACTCTCTATCTCTCTCCCTTCCTCTCTGTACAAAATCAATAAAATATATATTTAAAAAAAAAAAAAAAAAATCAAGACTCCTTAATGGCTCTGATGATTATAAGTTGTAGGTTATCTGTAAAGATTTCATTTCAGTTTAGTTTCATCTCTTTCAGTATTCAGTTTTATTTTATCTTTAAAAAAAAAAAATATATATATATATATTATTGATTTTTTTTTTTTTTTTTTTTTTACAGAGAGGAAGGATAATTAGAAACATGGATGAGAGAGAAACATCTATCAGCTGCCTCCTGTACACCCCCTACTGGGTACATGCCCTTGACTGGAATTGAACCTGGGACCCTTCAGTCCGCAGGCCGATGCTCTATCCACTGATCCAAATAGGTTTCGGCTTCAGTTTTATTTTTTTAATCCTTACCTGAGGATTGGTTTTTATTGATTTTTTAGAGAGAGAAAAGGAGAGAGACCACCATCCATGTGAGAGAAAAACATTGATTGGTTGCCTCCTGTACATGTGCCAACTGGGAATCAAACCCACAACCTAGGTATGGGCCCTGATTGGAAATCGAACTTGCAACCTTTTGATGTATGGTACAACACTCCAATCAAGTGAGCCACCTGGCCAGGGCAAAACAACATCTTTAACATTTACTTAATCATTCCTCCACTGTTCAACCATGCTCTTAGAAATTAGCAATAGCCATTTCTATGTGTGGTTTAGCTTCTTTCACTTATTTGGAAGGTTTAAATGTTATAAATTAGCTTTGGTGACTCATTTAGCTCCTCCTTTGGTTATTACCAGTTTGGGCTCATCATTTTATTTTTCTCTTTATAGGGATCGTCCATTATATCTTCATGTTCAGGGCCAAACACGGGAATTAGTGGACAGTAAGTAATGTTTTTTGCTCATACCACTTTTTGTGAAAAGCAAAGTACAGGGATGTGTGTGATACTATTTATGAATGTACATAGGGGTTTAGAAAGGCTGGGAGCCAGACATTTGGGTCACCTATAAAATGGATTAATACTTAAATAAGTATTGGCCTGTGTTTATCATTGGGTACTAGTCAGTTCATTCAGTTCTTTGGTATATTTTACTCTGTGCTTTTCCCTAGGAGCTGTAAACCGAATCAAAGAAATTATTACCAATGGGGTGGTGAAAGCTGCCACGGGGACAAGTCCAACCTTTAATGGTGCGACGGTCACTGTCTATCACCAGCCAGCGCCCCTTACGCAGCTGTCTCCGGCTGTTAACCAGAAGCCGCCCTTCCAGTCAGGGGTACGTTTTGTGGCGAGATCATTAACAGCTTTATCGCTTCTATAAAAATGACATATGCCAAATAACACAAAGTATGAAGAGAGAAGTAAAATCCTTAAAGTTACCATTATTGATATCAGGTTAGTGGACCAATTTAGGTGTCCAAGATATAGTAGTGAACATTTGAGCACACAGCTCTTCCTTTTGACACATTCCAGAAAAGGGGTTCTGATAGCTCAAAGCGTATGCTTGTTGTACATTTAAAGTTAATGGTTTGAATTTATGTTTGTAAACCTGATGGCAACTGGAGGACTAAGAAGGCTGAGTCTGATGAAGCAAGACTCTGCTGATACAATCCTCCTAAAAAAAAAAAGGGTTGTAGAGAGCAGCCTTTATTGGAGAATATAATAGGGCTGACTGTACTACCCAACATTCTACTCCAGCTTTACAGGAAACTGTCTTTGGTATACTTTCTAATGTATTAGTTGAGAAGAACTGGGAATGCTTATTCAGTATTGAATTGGAATTTTCACCTCTTAGATAGGTTTTGCTGAGCAGAGAGGTAGGTATGTGGACTGGAGTTCTCGTTTAAATTAAGCTACCTGCTAAGGTTTATTTTAATGCCATTTTGATAGAAATTATAGGGGATCCTTATTCTGGAAGTGATTAAACATATCTGGGGAATAAAAATATTTTGTATAATGATTTTCATGGTTGGGATTTAATTTTGTATTCTCTGTTTAACCTGATCTTTCTGTTCCTCTACAGATGCATTATGTTCAAGATAAATTATTCGTGGGTCTGGAACATGCTGTGCCCACTTTCAATGTCAAAGAGAAAGTGGAAGGTCCAGGCTGCTCCTATTTGCAGCACATTCAGATCGAAACGGGTGCCAAAGTCTTTCTCCGAGGCAAGGGTTCAGGGTGCATTGAGCCAGCATCTGGCCGAGAAGCTTTTGAACCTATGTATATATACATCAGGTATGGATGGAGCTGAGAACATTTAAATCCTTGATAACTTAGCTGTACAGTTAGCAGTGATTCAGAAGGAGTAAGAGAAAAATGGGCGTAATAAGTAGTACCGTGAAGGAACTTAGGTAAATACCAGGAGTAATCACTTATAATCCTATATAATAAAAGCCTAATATTTCAAACCTGTTTGACTCAGTGGATAGAGTGTCAGCCTTCGGACTAAACGGTCCCGGGTTTGATTCCGGTGAAGGGCATGTAACTTGGTTGCGGGCACATCCCCACTAGGGGGTGTGCAAGAGGCAGCTGATCGATGATTCTCTCTCATCGATGTTTCTAACTATCCCTCTCTCTTCTTCTCTGTAAAAAATCAATAAAATATATTAAAATAAAATAAAGGACAACTCTAAAAATTAAAAAAAAAAGTCTAATATGCAAATCAATTGAACAGTGGAACAACCTGTGGAATGACCGGTCATTATGATGCTCTGACCACCAGGGGGAAGATGCTCAACACAGTAGCTGCCCCCAGGCTGCAGGCCCCAGGCCAGCCAAGGCGGGTGCCAGTGGGGGCCTCCCGATTACCCCGTTGGTCACCCCACAGATCAGCCCTGATCACTGGCCAGGCCTAGGGGCCTACCCATGCATGAATTTCATGCACCGGGCCTCTAGTTAGTAAAAATTATTGGATTAGGAGATAAATTATCTTTTTTAGTATTCAACTCCTTGGATTTTATGCAAGTCTATGATTCTAAAACGAGCTGTTATGAGCCTACAATAACTTTGACTTAAACCTATCACAATATTTTTAAATGTCTTTTCTTTATATCACGAAGTACTATTACTCAGAGAAAGACCAATAAAATAATGTAATAATACTACTTATAGCTTAAAGGGCCTATAACATTAGTCTGTGTCCCAGTTTTATGGTTTTCAGAAGCTTCGATTTGTGCTGCATTGACTATGTTAAGTTTACAAAGCAGCATACAGAGTGAAAACAGAATCCTGCGTCTTTATTTTTCTTGCTTTTGAATCCTTGGTTCTTAATTTTTTGCAGTCATCCCAAACCAGAAGGCCTTGCTGCTGCCAAGAAGCTCTGTGAGAATCTCTTGCAAACAGTGAGTTATATTTGTCTGGCTCATATTTATTCAGAACAGCCACTGCCATTTTAGACTGTGTCTTAGCTTATTTTCCCCACCTGTATTAGTTTCCTACGCTGCCACACAGTTACCACAACAAAACTGAAACAACAGAATTGTATTCTCTCATAGTTCAGGGAGCCAGAAGTCCAGGGTTGAGGTGGGGGTAGGTTGGCTCCTCCTGAAGGCTGTGGAGAATCCCTCCCACACCTCTCTCCTATCTGTGATCGTCTAGTCCTTGGCATTCCTTGCCTTACGTCAGCATAATTCCAATCTTATCTCTTCTTCTAAGGGTAGCAGTCTTTGGATTTAGGGCTCGCTCTAATCCAGTTTGACTTCATTTTAACAACCTCCAAGCAAATACCTTGTTTCCAAATGAGGTCATATTCTGAGTTACAGGCAGACATGAATATGCGGGCGTGGGGGTGGGGAGGACACACATGACACTATTCAAACCATTCCACCATTCCAGCAACTAACATTCTTTTTAAGGAAGTCATATCGCCAGGGGCACCGTTGACACCATTTGTCCTTTAGGAGCTATTTCAGTATGGAATTTGAATTGACAGTACATATTTTCCCTTCTCTTGCAGGTTCATGCCGAATACTCTAGATTTGTGAATCAGATTAATACTGCTGTACCTTTACCAGGTGTGTATGTCTCAAAGTACTTATAAAATATTTTGCTAGTGATATTTATGAATAAAATAGTGATACTTGAGGCTAGACTAATTGTGCCAGGGCACTCTAGTGTTCCCTTCAACTTAGGGGAATTTGGAAAGCAGGTTGAGCCTTAGTATTTTTCTCCCCTGAAGATTAAGTTTAATATTCAGCTAAAATGTCTCATTCTGCTGCAGCTGATTAAACACTTTTTTTCTTCCCCTTCAGGCTATACACAACCCTCTGCTATAAGTAGTGTCCCTCCTCAACCACCATATTATCCATCCAATGGCTATCAGTCTGGTTACCCTGTTGTTCCCCCTCCTCAGCAGCCAATTCAGCCTCCCTATGGCGTTCCAAGCATAGTGCCACCAGCTGTTTCATTGGCACCTGGAGTCTTGCCACCATTACCTACTGGAGTTCCACCTGTGCCTACACAATACCCGATAACACAAGTGCAGCCTCCAGCTAGCACTGGACAGGTAAGATGCCAGAATATGAAACATTGAATTTTGAAAAATTGGGCTGGAAAGGTAATGATTTTATTCAGAAATTGTATGTAATATGAGATACTGTTTTCCTATTTTTAAAATTAAAAAAAAATATATATATATTATTGATTTTTTTACAGAGAAAAAGGGAGAGAGAGTTAGAAACATTAATAAGAGAGAAACATTGATCAGCTGCCTCTTGCACACCTCCTGCTGGGGATGTGCCTGCAACCAAGGTTCATGGCCTTGACCGGAAACAAACCTGGGACCTTTCAGTCTGCAGGCCGATGTTCTATCCACTGAGCCCAACTGGTTTCGGCTATTTTTAAAATTTTTAAAGATTAATTTAGAGAGAGAAACATCAATTTTGTTGTTCCACTTATTTATGCACTCATTGGTTGATTCTTTTTTTTAATTTAAAAAATTTTAAATTAAAGGGCTTTTTTTGTGTAGCTATTATTAATCTTTACCTGAGGATGTATTTTCCATTGGTTTTTAGAGAGACTAAAATGGGAGGGAGGGAAGTAAAGAAAAAGGGAGGAAGAGAGAAAGAGATTGGTGTGGAAGTGACACATTGATGGGTTGCCTCCTGAACCCTGTGCCTGGTTGCCTCCTGCATTCACTCCTACCAGGGCTGGAAATCAAACCTGCAACCCAGGTGTGTGCCCTTGATTGGGGATCGAACCCGAGACCCTTTGGTGTGAGGGCCGATGCTCTAATCTGAGCCACACTGGCCAAGGCTATTCATTGATTAATTCTAAGCCCAACTGGGCATAGAAACTGCAGCCTTGGTGTATTGGGATGACACTAACAACTAAGCTACCCAGCCAGTTGTATCTTCTCTTGCCACCAACAAACTACCTGAGTACTTTGGAATTATGTGTACATGTGTCTGCCCATCTTGAAGTCAGTTTCATGAGCCTTGCCACCTTATAGTTGTTTAGAGCAGGTGTCAGTGAACTTTCTACAAAGTACCTGATGTTAAATATTTTAGGCTTTGTAAGCCACATGGTCTCTGTCACAATTACTGCAGCTCTGCTGTTTTTGCCAAAAGCAGCTGCAGACAATACCAAACACACGGGCGTATCCGTATGCCAGTCACACTTGATTGACAAAAATAGGTAGCAGGCCAGAATGATAGGGTGCCATACTGTGGGCCATCATGTGCCTGCACCTCGCTCTATGTAGTTTAAAAATGCTCAAGGAGAAAGGGGCTGGCCTGCACTGCATTTCTAGATGATTGGAATGGAATTGCCATCTTAGAACTATATCATATATGGGTGTTCCTAGGCCAAGATTAAAGGGAACTTGCTGAACATAAGGATTATAAGTACTGGTATTTATTTCTTGAACTGTAAGAAACTGGAATTTTAGGAAAGAAGTAGGCAGTTAGCTCATCTATATACATTATATACAGTCATTCTTAGAGGCAGGGGAGAGACTGATGAAAGAGCATGGTAATGGATTTATGGTGGGCCCTTCTCTGTGGGCTCCTCATAGTGTACCCATGCCAGAGTAAACTGCTGCCTCGAACCATTGCCCAGCCTCCTTCCCCGTGGGCTGTTAGCACTGAAGAGGGTAGTACAGTATGAGACAACAAAGGACTTCCATAATTATTTTACATTGAGGCAGAGAGCTGTATAGTTTTCCAGCTTTGAACCACCTTCTGTTGTAACGAGAAAGCAGTATAGCAGAGGGATTAACAGTTGGGGTTTAGACATAGATAGGCTTTTCCGTGTTTGAGTTGTGTGATGTGAGGATATAATACAGCCTATCGAGGCTTTGGTTTTCTTTCTATATAGAATGGGAGTAGCCCTGGCCAGTGTGGCTCAATTGGTTGGAGCGTGTCCTGGTACCAAAAGGTCGCCAGTTTGATTTCAGGCCAGAGTAGGTACCAGAGGCAGCTATCTATGTTTCTCTCATCAATGTTTCTCTTCCTTTCCTATCCTCTCTCACTTAAAAAAAAAAAAAAAAAAAGAAAAGAAAGAAAGAAATGTGCCCTAGTGGGTTTGGTTCGGTAGATAGAGCACCAGCCTGCAGCCTGAAGGGCCCCAGGATCGATTCTGGTGGAGGGCACAGGCCCCCATTGCGGGCTCAATCCCCAGTAGGGAGCATGCAGGAGGCAGCCAATCAATGATTCTCATCATTGAGTGTTTCCTTTTTTTGTTTGTTTGTTTGTTTGTTAAATATTTTTATTGACTTTTTACAGAGAGGAAGGGAGAGGGACAGAAAGCCAGAAACATCAATGAGAGAGAAACATAGACCAGCTGCCTCTTGCACACCCCCCACCGGGGATGTGCCTGCAACCAATGTACATGCCCTTGACCGGAATCGAACCTGGGACCTTTCAGTCAACAGACCGATGCTCTATCCACTGAGCCAAACCGGTTTTGACGAGTGTTTCCTTTTTAAAATATATATAATTTTATTGATTTGAGAGAGGGAGGGAGGTTGGGGGAGAGAGAGGAGAGACACAGACATCAATAATGAGAGAGGATCATTGATCTGGGGATCAAGCCTGCAACCCCAGTATGTGCCCTGACTGGGAATCAAACCATGACCTCCTGTTTAATTGGTTGATGCTCAACCACTAAGCCACGCCTACCACAATCTGAGCATGTGCCCTTGACTGGAATGGAACCTTCAGTCCACAGGCCGATAACTATCTATCCACTGAGCAAAACCAGCTAGGGCAGTAACAGAGTGTTGTTGCTTGATAACTTCTGAGCTAGATAAGTGGCTGGAGTTTTTGTTTGTTAAAGGTCATGTTTGCTCCTAATAGACCCAGGAACTAAAACGGGTCTACACCAATCAGCTGTCTCCTACATGCCCCCACCAGATCTATTTCCAGTCAGGGCACATGTCCAGATTATGGGCATGATCCCCAGGATGGGGCGTGTAGGAGGCAGCAGACTGGTGTTTCTGTTCCTCTTCCTCTCTCTAAAATCAATAAAAACATATTTTTAAAAATTATGCATTAAGGAAACTAGATGAGGAGGATTAAGTACTAGAAAGTGATTCATGTGCTGCCTACTGATCATTAAAGTACATTATAATCATTGTTTACTTCTTCATTAGTTGGGGATTCTCACACTTCCCCCCCTTGGTTTGTTTTTGTCCCAGAGTCCGATAAGTGGGCCTTTTATTCCTGCTACTCCTGTCAAACCTGCCTTGCCTGCCGGCCCCCCGCCCCCACCCCCGCCCCAGCCCCAGCCCCAGGCCCCACTCCCAACTCAAACCCAGGCACAGAAGAGGAGGTTCACGGAGGAGCTCCCCGATGAACGAGAATCTGGACTTCTTGGATACCAGGTTAAATAAAATATCCTGTCTTACTTTCCTAATCTTATTCTGTATTCTCCCTTTAAGTAAAGATAAATTCACATCTATATCACCCGTCCTCCCAATACTAAGATTTCCATTTTCTGGAATCTACTTAGGTTAGATTTTTATCCTTGGGGGATTAATTTAAAGCAAGAGTTGATTCCTCCTGAGTGGGTTTTGTCCTTGGGCTTACAAAGCCTTCCACCTAGAGAAGTCTCCGACTAGCATCAAAGGAATTCTGTAAAATTCTGGACTTCTCTTATTCATATACTGGCAAGCCTCTAATACTTCTTACTTCCCTACACATCTCACTGAAAGCTCATTCTACCAAATGTGGTTTATATTTAAAACCTTGGCTTTCAGTTTTTGATGTCCTTTCTTTCCTTAAAAAAAGTGGTGGTTTTTTTCCCCTATGCCCCCCAAAACTGTCAGAAATGCAGTGTATCTGCATACACATAAACACAGTCATTCACTAAGGAGTTTTTTTGTTTGTTTGCTTTTTAAGATTATTAAATATCAAAATATGTAGTTTGGTGCAATTTTGTTTTATCAGGAAAAGCGCCTTTGCTTTTTGCTGGAATCCTTGAAGCATTCTTTTGAAACAAACTTTGAAGTATTTTTATAGCTTGTAACTAGGTTTGTACAAACCATTAAAGTTATGGGTAGTTGAAAACAGATAGATATAACATAATGAATCACCACACCCCTGACCATCCCAACAGAAAAATAATCTCTACTTTGACTATGGTTATGCTCCAAATCCCAGGGAGCTATGTAGTGCAGGTTACTGCAATTTGCCAGAAAGATGAGGCACTGACAGTTACATTAAGGAGCTAAAGTCAATACAGCAGTTGTAGATTTGCTAATGCTACTGTATTTTTCTGCTCATAGCATGGACCCATTCATATGACTAATTTAGGTACAGGCTTCTCCAGTCAGAATGAGATTGAAGGTGCAGGATCGAAGGCGGCAAGTTCCTCAGGCAAAGAGCGAGAGAGGGACAGGTAAGTTAATTGGAATGTAATTATCCTATCTAATAAAAGGGTAATATGCAAATTAACCATCTGTCACAAAATATGGCAGTGCCCATAGCCACAAGATGGCGGCATCCAGTCATCTCAGGCCCACTGGAGTCCCCAGTCCTGGCGAGGGGGAGCGTTGGGGGGGCACTGAGAGCGGGCAGCATGAGCGGCCTGGCAGAATGCTTGCTTCATTACCACAGGGCCAAGGCAAGCATTCCTCGCCCAGCCGCAGGTGGGCCTCCGGGCCACAGAGAGCCTCTGGGCAATGGGCTCCGAGCAGCCAGGTCCCACAGAGAGCTGCTGGTGCACGAATTCGAGCGCAGGGCTACTAGTATATTCATATGTCATTTGTTTTTTTTTTGTTTTTTTTTTTTTAAATATATATATTTTTCATATGTCATTTGTACCGTTAGTGTAAATGATGATCATTGCTACAAGTTTCCATGTTCTAATACTGAAATGAAATCACTTGGGCAAACAAGTTCCTGTTGTAGTTGATGCAATAATGGAAAATACAATGATATAACTTCCCCAGTTTTAGAGGCCGCTGTACTTAGCTTTGAATAATTCCATGCTTGCTTATTCAGTCCTCTTCCTTTACCTTCATTGTATCTTGGCCTTTTTTTTTTTTTAAAGGGTAGGCAGTAGTACACAATCAAGCCATTTTGCTACTTTGAATCATAGAGTATCATGGATGGAGATATTTGAATGGGAGTCAAGCCTGCCCTCTAGTGCTTGGATTCTACCTATGTCATCGTTAGCTTTCCTAAGAGGGAGCTCGCTTCCCATAACAGTTCTTTTTTTTTAAATAAAATATATTTTATTGATTTTATACAGAGAGGAAGGGAGAGAGAGAGAGAGAGAGTCAGAAACATCGATGAGAGAGAGTCATCGATCAGCCGCCTCTTGCACACCCCCCACTGGGGATATGCCCGCAACCAAGGTACATGCCCTTGATTGGAATCGAACCTGGGACCTTTCAGTCCCCAAGCTGACGCTCTATCCATTGAGCCAAACCGGTTTCGGCCCCATAACAGTTCTGTTTTTGGCCTGGCTATGTAGACAAAGCCTCATAATCTTACAACTTGAAAATAGCTTGAAATAATGGCAAATATGAACTTGAAAGGTTATCCACAGACTGTCCTGTTAATCCCCCTTCTTATCTACAGGAGAATTTAAAATTGATTGAATTGGTCTGAAAGAGTGTTTCTGTTTTAACAGGCAGTTGATGCCTCCACCAGCCTTTCCGGTGACTGGAATAAAAACAGAGTCTGATGAAAGGAATGGGTCTGGGACCTTAACAGGGAGCCATGGTGAGTAAGGTATAACAGGGGGCCTAAGGGAGTGGCTAAGACTGGTGCTAAGCTATACATTTTCTAACCTGATGTTCATTCAGGTGCGATACATTTAGGTGTTTAATCCAACCTCTATAATCTAATGAAAACACTTTTCTTTTTATTCATATGGACAGCATATAGTTACACAGCATTTAATTTTCAACCGACGTGTGTCTAGAAAAGAGTCAGTCGACTTATATTTTATACATAACATCAGTGACATTAAAACCCTAGGAAATACTAATGATTGGTAGGTCATTTCAAAATTTTATTGCCTTGTTATCTAAATACTTGAAGATAATCTGAAACAGAATTAAAGACCCATATTTTTGTATTGTGAACTGAGCCACGTCCCCTCTCATAGCTCTGTTGGTTGGGAATGGTCAGCCTGTGGCTATTACAAAAAAATGTTGCTTCTTGGTATCCCAGAACTCTTAAATCCTGTATAAGTACATGGAACATTTTTGTTCCTTTCATAATAAAAATGAACAGAAGAAAATTAATTTTTTTTTTCTTTAAACTCTTTAAAAGGTGAAGTATCAGCCTCAAAAGATGTACTTGCTAACTTTCCTTTTTTCTTTTTTTTTCTTCTTTTTTTTTGTGTGTGTGTGTTTCTTTTTTCTTTCTCTGTTTTCTTACATGGTTCTGGTGGATTCACATTTGCTGATGCTGATGCTGTTTTTCGTGTGACCTTCAACGCATTTGGGTGACCACTGACCCTGTGACTTCAAAATGGCGTCCAACTAACTTAAAATTAACATCTTTTTTTTTTTTAATTAACGAATTTATGGTATTATCTTTTTTCTTGGCGGGGAATGGGGTTTGGGTTGTTTTTCTCTATTCTAGATTATCCAGTCAAGAAGATGAAAACTACAGAGAAGGGATTTGGCTTGGTGGCTTATGCTGCAGATTCATCTGACGAAGAGGAGGAACATGGAGGTCATAAAAATGCAAGTAGTTTTCCACAGGGCTGGAGTTTGGGATATCAGTACCCTTCATCACAGCCGCGAGCTAAACAACAGATGCCGTTCTGGATGGCCCCGTAGGAAACAGTGCAACAGACTTTTTGACCCTCGGTGACTCTTCTTTAGCAATAATGCATGCATTTGATTTAACAAGACTTTGGCCTGTACTGGGAACCATCGTGGACCTTTGCAGAAGTTAGAGGTGCAGTGTCTCCTTAAAAGAGTTTCATTCTTTTTAAAAGACCCTCTTTTCTTAAGTGGCATAGCATCTGTTAAAATTTACATGGGATCACAAATTTCGTCTCAGAAGCTTTTTTATTTAACACTCAGTGAAATGTGCTGTGCAACACAGCATCCCATTGGGGTCATTCCTGTACACATTTGACCTGGTCTGGCCTTTCCAAATGAATTACCCCTCTTCTGATGTAGACAATTTTATTTGTATTTTACAACTGTTTGGTCAATTTTGATAATAACTTGTTACAAACCAAGCCTTACTATTTATTAGTAGGGAAATGATTTTAAGACCATCTTTTCCTTTCAGTACTAAATCCACAAATTCCCCACCCCTATCCCATTTTGGGGTTCTTTCTGTTTTGGCAAGTGCAGTTTTACTAGTTTAAAAATTGTCAGGTAGAGCTGGATCCTGGGTTTAAAAAAAAAAAAAAAAAAAAAGTTATTTTTTTTATTGTGTCTTTTTTGGGGAATGATCCAAAGCTGGCACCTCCAGGCACACTTGTCTCAGATAGCCATTGCTGTTTTTATTGCTCTTCTAAGCTCTTGTCTTCAACTGAGTCAGAAAACTACTTGATCAAAAGCTGGCCAGAATTCATCACAGAAATGAAACACAGTGGTCTGTCTCTCTCAGAACTGTTGCAGCTAAAATAGAGAGACTTGACTGCTCCCAATAGGATGGTGGACTTAGTGACTGAAATTGCAACTTGTCCTTTTTCTTGGCATTACAGGTTTTACCAAAAGAACTTTTTTGTATCAAATATTGATGTGTGAAAGTGAAGGAGCTAGTCTGCTGACTCAGTAGTTTGAGATACTGAACTGTCATTTTTGCACATTTGAGTACTTTGCAGGCTGGCTTTGTATAAACGTATCCTCTGGTTTCCTATATGTTGTAAATACTTAGACCATAATGTCATTATAAATAAATGTATAAATATTCTGCTTGTGGTATCTCTGTTCTTAATTAAAATTTATAAACTGGTTTACTCATAGCACAATGACTTTCTAACCTCTCCAGAAAAATACATCCATGGACCCCAACGTTTGCATACAGTTCAGAGTTTTGACTTTCCAAAGTAAACCATTAAAAGTTCAGATGAAAAGTGTCAATGTTTTAGCTCTAATGGTTAAGGGGCTGCATGAATGAAACACTTTTAACGGAAATGCAAATTATTGGAAAAACATACTCAAAAAGGAAGTAGGATGGGGCAGAAGTTTCAACAGATTTCCTGGTGTCAGATTCCTCCAAGTACCTTTACCTAAACAGGAATATAATAATAACAACTTCATTTGTTTCCATATTTAATTCAAGGCCACCTGAAAATTCTCATTTTATTTCCTGTTGGAGGATAGTTTGTTTACAACAAAACAAAAATTATCTTAATAGGTTTCATTTATATATGTTTAAAATACAGAAATATAGAATGTTTTGGAAAACATAGAATATTGTCCAGATACACTAAGGTTGTGTGTTCAATCTAGTCAGGGCACATACAAAAATCAGCCAACGAATGCATAGATTAGATAAGTGAAACAGTAAACCCATGTTTCTCTATGTCCCTTCCTGGCTGTAAAAATAAAATACGGAACTCCAGTTACCTAGATCAGTGATTTTCAACTGTGTGCTGAAGAATTTTAAAATGTGCAATATCTGACTTGTCAGTGGTACTGACCTCTTTTGCCTTAGTCAAAATGACAGCTAACACCTCAGCCATCTGGTGTGAATGAAAAATTAATGCCTATTTTGTCAGAACATCTTTGGTGTGCCACAGAATATTAGTAATTTATGTGTACCATGAGATGAAAAAGGTTGAAAATTGATTAACTGGAACATCTGGTCTTTGAGACTTGATCCACTTTTTCAAAAGCCCAAGTCAGCTATTCTTTGGGGGAAATTTGCTTTTTCTGTTCTTGAGCAGTAAACAATCTGCTTTGGGGAAGGTTTGGTGGGTACCCATTTCCTGTTAACTTACATTTGGCCGAATTAGTTTATCACGAGCAGCGGACAACCCTGAGTAATTCTTATCACATCTTTTTTTATTCTTTCTGAAATACGTTTTGATTGATTTTAGAAACACCTATGAGAACCATCCGTGGGCTGCCTCCTGCATGCCCCCTACTGAGGATCGAGCCGCCACCCTCCTTTTTTTTTTTTTTTTAAAAAAAAACTTTATTGATTTTTTACAGAGAGAAAGGGAGAGGGATAGAGCATTAGAAACATCTATGGAAGAGAAACACAGATCAAATGCCTCCTACCGGGGATGTGCCCACAACCAAGGCACAAGCCCTTAACCCGAATCGAACCTGGGACCTTTCGGGCGATGCTCTATCCGTTGAGCCATACGGGCTTCGGCCACCTCCTTTTTGATTTGTGTGAACGGTTAACCCCTCTGTGTGTGCCCCCTCCTGGGTCCTCCCCGGCCGCGGCGGCGGCGGCAGGAACTGGGGGAGAGGACCGGCGCGGGGGCGGGCCCGGCGGGCGACGTCAGCGCGGCCTCCGCGGTGGCGCCATCTTCCCGGCCGCGGGAGGGGTCACGGTCAGTGCCGGCGGCGGACGGAGGCTGAGCTCCGGCGGCGGTCCTCGCCCACCGGGAGGTACGAGCGGCGGGTTCCTGGGGGACCTGCCGGCGGCGGGGTGTCCCGGGGAGGGTCAGGGCGGGAGGCGGCGGGGGGCCCGGTGGCCTGAGGGCTGAGCCTCTGGTCCCCGAACCTCGACTTAGCGCTCCCCTCCCTGCCTGCGGTCTCCGGCCGAAGAAGTGAGTCCTTTGTGTCTTGTCTTTGCGGGGAGCCTGCTGTGCCGGCGCTGCCTGTCCCGCCGGGAACGTGAGGGGGTCCCGGGCCCGGAGCCCCCGGCAGGGCGCGGGGTGAGGGCGGCCGGGCGGTGGGAGCCGGGCGCCTCCCGGGAGCTGCCGCCCCGAGGCCGCCACCCGGGTCTCCCGAGGCCGCCACCGGGGTCTCCCGAGGCCGCCACCGGGGTCTCCCGAGGCCGCCACCCGGGGTCTCCCGAGGCCGCCACCCGGGGTCTCCCGAGGCCGCCACCCGGGGTCTCCCGAGGCCGCCACCCGGGGTCTCCCGAGGCCGCCACCCGGGGTCTCCCGAGGCCGCCACCCGGGGTCTCCCGAGGCCGCCACCCGGGGTCTCCCGAGGCCGCCACCCGGGGTCTCCCGAGGCCGCCACCCGGGGTCTCCCGAGGCCGCCACCCGGGGTCTCCCGAGGCCGCCACCCGGGGTCTCCCGAGGCCGCCACCCGGGGTCTCCCGAGGCCGCCACCCGGGGTCTCCCGAGGCCGCCACCCGGGGTCTCCCGAGGCCGCCACCCGGGGTCTCCCGAGGCCGCCACCCGGGGTCTCCCGAGGCCGCCACCCGGGGTCTCCCGAGGCCGCCATCGGGGTGAAGCGTCTTCCTCTTGCAGCCCCGCGGCTTGGCTCGGTGTCAGCGGCGCCGAGGACGGAGGGTGCGGGTTCGATTCCCGTCCCGGGCTCCGGTGGCCGTGTCTCTCACACGGAAGTTTCCGTCCCTCCCCTCGCCTCCCCTCCCTAACATCACTGGAAGAACCCCGGGCGGAGGACACACGGACATCCCCTCCTCCTCTGTCTGTAGGTGCCTTCCTTTCCTGGGGCGCGGGGAGGCCATGGAGCCCGGAGCGCGCCCCGCGGGCAGCCCCGCCGCGCTCTCCCGCGAGTACAAGCTGGTGATGCTGGGCGCCGGCGGCGTGGGCAAGAGCGGTAGGTGACCTCCCTCCCGTCCCAGGCGCAGAGGGTGGGCATTTCCGAAAGCAAATGGCCTCCCTCACCCCCGGCGGGAGACCGGCTGTCATGCAGGCGACACTCGGAGTTGTCTGTGGGCCCGTCACCTTGGTGTGAGCTTAACTTTCGTTTCTTGTTTTGAAGCCATGACCATGCAATTCATCAGCCACCGCTTCCCAGAAGATCACGACCCCACCATCGGTAAGTCAGATGGTCACGTGGGGATCTAAATAACCCGTAAGAAGGTCTTGGTCTCATTTTTAAAATATATATATATTTTGCCGAAACCGGTTTGGCTCAGCGGTAGAGCGTCGGTCTGCAGACTGAAAGGTCCCGGGTTCGGCCGAGACCGGTTTGGCTCAATGGATAGAGCGTCGGCTTGGGAACTGAAGGGACCCGGGTTCGATTCCGGTCAAGGGCATGTGCCTTGGTTGCGGGCATATCCCCAGTGGGGGGTGTGCAAGAGGCAGCTGATCGATGACTCTCTCTCATCGATGTTTCTAACTCTCTATCTCTCAATTCCTCTCTGTATAAAATCAATAAAATATATATTTAAAAAAAAAAAAAAAGAAAGGTCCCGGGTTCGATTCCGGTCAAGGGCATGTACGTTGGTTGCGGGCACATCGGGATGTGCAAGAGGCAGCTGGTTGATGTTTCTCTCTCATCGACATTTCTAGCTCTCTATCTCTCTCCCTTCCTCTCTGTAAAAAATCAATAAAATATATTTTTAAAATATATATATATATTATTGGTTTTTTACAGAGAGGAAGGGAGAGGGATGGAGACTTAGAAACATTGATCAGCTGCCCCCTGCAAACCCCCTGCTGGGGATGTGTCTGCAACCCAGGTACATGTCCTTGACCGGAACCGAACCTGGGATCTTTGGGATCCTTCAGTCTGCAGGCCGAAGCTCTATCCATTGAGCCAAACCGGTTAAGACATTGGTGTCAATTTTTAAAACAATTTTTAACTACATTTTGAGCCTCTTTTGGTGTCTTAATTCAGATTTATTTAATAGGAGTATCAGAGCAGTGGGTAAGCAAATGAATTTTCCTTTTCCTCACTTAACTCTATTTGGATATAAGCCATGGTTTTATTGGACATGAATGGGACACTTTCTTTGTCCCATTTTTATGGTTGTACTGTATTGCTAGGTTCAAGGAAAAGTTTAAAGGCCACTTAACAGAAATCTTTTGCTGTCGGTTCTCTAAGGGTCTGACTTGAGACTGACTCTCTAGCTATGAGTCAGCTGGTTTGAACTTCCACAAAAGGAAGCAGAAAAACAAGTAGAGCCAGCCTGCTGAACTCTTACAGTCCAGCTCTCTGGAGCCTGGATGTCCACTCACAAGCTCGTCATTTACTTCCTTGTAGCTCAAGTTCACTATACAGTAAGGTCTGCCTTCATGTCTTTTGTAATCCTTAATGCTCTTTTGTTGGCAAAATGCTATTAGAATAAAAAGTAACTTTATTTTACCTTTTAAAAAAATTGCCTTTCTCTACAAAGACTAGGAATATTACTGTTATTCATGAACCATAAGGAAACAGATTTGAACTAAGGGTTATGTCTCAGGATAAAAGGGGTAAGGGCAAGGGAGAGCACAGATCTGCTATCCTGCTGGTATTTTCAGGATGTGACACTTAGTCATGGACCTGTGACTCTAGGAAGGATTTCGATTGAGTCAGGCCTCTGCTGCTCTGTTTTCCACAAAGTCTGTGCTCACCCAGCTCTGGATGCGGTCATTTCATAGAGAACTGTTTTGGCTGAAGGAGACGGAAACAGTGCTTGCTTTTTTCATGTACTGTATTAGAGTTAGAACATTGTTCAGAGATTCAGACGAGATCGGGCGCGTTCAGGGTGGTATGGCCGTAGTCATTGTTCAGAGATTCAAACTCCGGTGGAAATTCTAGGAATAAAACTGAGTTAGGGTTTAGAATAATTAGAATTAAAAAAAAAAAATCAATCCCCCCCATTGATTGTTCTTTTTTTCAATAAGAAACTTTCTTGACAATATTAACTGATTCACCAGTACATACCATGTCACTTGAGTTCCTGTCATGTCCCAGCAGTGTGGTAGGCCGTGGGAGTAGAGAGGTGTCTGTTCCCAGTGAGTTTATAATGTAGTACATTTTGTTTTCAACTGTGGCTGCTAGTAACGAGTACACATATTAAATATGTGTGTGCACCCATATGCACCTGTAATTAAAATTCACGAAACTGATTTACCTCACTATATGTGGTACAGTCTGATATTTTCTCTTTTATTTAAGGTTTTTGCTTGTTTATTTTAATGCTATTTTAATGAATTTAATGTCCCAACTCATTAAATTCATTCACAATTCACTAATCCTAATGGATTGTGTCCTGTAGTTTGAGAAACATTGATTTAGTTGGCTCTTCACTTTTGAGGAAGAATCAGAAGCAGGGGTTCAAGAAAAAAATTTTGATAAGAAAATATATCAGGCCGAAACCAGTTTGGCTCAATGGATATAGAGCATCAGCCTGCGGACTGAAAGGTCCCAGGTTCGATTCTAGTCAAGGGCTGTATCGTGGTTGCGGGCACATCCCCAGTAGGGGGTGTGCAAGAGGCAGCTGATCAATGTTGCTCTCTCATCAATGTTTCTAACTCTCTATCCTCTCCCTTCCTCTCTGTAAAAAAATCAATAAAATATATTTTTAAAAATTATTTAAAAAAAGAAAGAAATTTGCTTCCGTAAAGGAAAAATTAATGACCCTGGATTAGACTTTTTTCTCTTTTCTATAGTATTAAAATGAGGAGGAACTATAGTATATAGCTTTTGAATCAAGACATCCCTGATGTTTTAATTCTGGCTATGTCATTAATTAATGTATAATGTAGGGAGATTTAATTTTTAGAGTTTAACTTTTTAAATCTGTAAAATGGAGATAATAATACCTCATTGGATTATTATAGAATGAGTTAATGTATATAAATTCTTAATGTAATGCCTGCAAGTTACTTTTTTGGCCTAATATTTTTTTAAAAAATGATCTCAGAATCCTTTTTAACTTAGAATTATAGGTGAAATCTTATAAATCTAAGCTATGAATAAACTTACATCACTGCGTAAGTGAAAAAATATATTTAGTTGAATACCCACTTTACGAATCTCAATAGATTTAGCATACTGCCAGAGAAAATGTGGGCACTTAAAGAACTCACATAATCTGCTTCTCCATAAGATGAATTTTAAAGTAGGGTTGCATATTCCTGTGTCTATGGGGTCACAGTACACCTTTCTTCCTCTCTATAGAAGATGCTTATAAAATCCGGATCCGGATTGATGATGAGCCTGCCAATCTGGATATTTTGGATACGGCTGGACAGGTATCTAATCCCAGAATGCTCTGAATAAGACATTTTCACCCTAGAAAGGAGGGGGGAAGGCTTTCGCAGAGAATATCACCAGTTCATGTCTTTTAATTTTTCATGCACTCTGACTCAGGATAGCAGGTAATCGATATATCTCTTCCTCAATCTGAAATAGATAGATAATAGATACGTAGTTCTAGGTTGCGTCACTACATTGCTGACCCTTGTTTCCCTCTAGGCAGAGTTCACAGCCATGCGAGATCAGTACATGAGGGCAGGAGAAGGGTTTATCATCTGTTACTCTATCACCGATCGTCGCAGTTTTCACGAAGTGCGGGAATTTAAACAGCTTATTTATCGAGTGCGACGTACTGATGACACACCTGTGGTTCTTGTAGGAAACAAGTCTGATCTGAAGCAGCTAAGACAGGTGAGGATGGAGTTGAAAATGCTACCTGTAACCTAATGGGATTAGTCGTTTCTGTTTATAGATTCCTCTGTCTGAAAGTAAACATTAAAAATTAGCTTCTGCCTAACCTTGAAAATTTCCTGGTATATACTAATTTTCTATCACTTGGGATCAAAATTTGGATTTCAGGAATTAGTTTATAGGACAAAATCCACAGGACAATAATCAGATGGCATAGAATAGGTAGTAAATGAAGGATCGTGGAATGTTCAATTCTTAAAACCTCAGAAATGTTGCAACTGGAGAAACTGAAATTAGACTTGAAGATATACTTCCTGATGATGAGGATTATGAGCCCTGGAAGAAGAGAATAAGAGAAATTGTAGGGGATTTTAGAATAAGCCATACACTTCAAGTTAGCAATGATGTTTGACATGTTGCTGTTCCGTGTAGTTTCTGAGGGTGTAGTGAAATGGGCACATTCATGGCTACTACTGGAAACAATGAATAGTACAAACTGTTGGAAGTAGTTTGACTTTGAAAAATTTATTTAGAGATCTATATGTAAAATGTTTATTGCCAGGCTCTTTATGGTAACAAAAAATTAGAAAAAGCCTAAATACCCCAAAGTAGGAGAAATTATGGTATATCCATAATTGAATAATCAACTTTGGGTTCCTTACAGTTTTCAGTATTGTAGTTTAAATACACATCTGTTTGCCTCGTGTTTTACTTTTTTAAAAATATATATATATTGCCGAAACCGGTTTGGCTCAGTGGATAGAGCGTCGGCCTACGGACTGAAGGGTCCCGGGTTCGATTCCAGTCCAGGGCATGTACCTTGGTTGCGGGCACATCCCCAGTAGGGGGTGTGCAAGAGGCAGCTGATCGATGATTCTCTCTCATTGATGTTTCTAACTCTCTATCCCTATCTCTCTCTAAAAAATCAATAAAATATTTATAAAATATAAAATATATATAATATATGTGTATATATATATGTATATGTATCTGACTCTCTCTCATCGATGTTTCTAACTCTCTATCTCTCTCCCTTCCTCTCTGTACAAAAATCAATAAAATATATTAAAAAATAAATAAATAAAATAAAAATAAAATAAAATAAAATAGAGTAGACGGCCGAAACCAGTTGTGGACACATCCCCAGTGAGGGGTGTGCAGGAGGCAGAGATCTATGTTTTTGTCATCCGTGTTTCTAACTCTCTATCCTCCCTTTCTCTCTGTAAAAAATCAATAAAATATATTTTAAAATAAATAAAATAAAGTAGTCATAAATTCACCTAACTTCAGGGCAGAAGGAATCAGAACACATGTAATTTAGCCTCCCAACATTACAAAAATCACTGTACTCTGCTTGAATACCTCCAGAGTTGAGGAGTAGTTGTCATTGTTTCCCACTTGTATCATTACAAATTTTCTCTCTTTACATTTTTAAAGGTCACTAAAGAAGAAGGATCGGCTTTGGCCCGAGAATTCAGCTGTCCCTTCTTTGAGACATCTGCTGCATACCGATACTACATTGACGATGTATTCCACGCCCTTGTCCGGGAGATACGTAGGAAAGAAAAGGAGGCCGTACTGGCCATGGAGAAAAAATCTAAACCCAAAAACAGTGTATGGAAGAGGCTAAAATCACCATTCCGGAAGAAGAAGGATTCAGTAACTTGAAGTTGTAAAGTGTTTACGTGTGAACTGCAGTGCTTAATCAAAGCAGTCCAGTAACCGGCATTAGTGAGCATGGTGCTTGCTCTCTCTCCTGTTATGACCGTTATTTTTAAAGTAACTGATGAAGGGGACATGCCTACTAGGAGTTTTCAATGATGTGGTATTTAATATATTGTCTCTTAGCTAATTCTGATTTATTAACCCAGTGGAGCACTTTCTGCTTTTAAATTGTCACATTAGAATTTGATCTACCATAGTTTTGGGTTCTGTTGCTGATTAATTAATTGATGTAAATTGTTTATATCCAGGGGAATATATATATATATATACCAAGTGTATTTGACTAAGCTCATCAGAGGAATTTTTTGCCATGCACTATTCCACATTATCTTCTCCGTTTCCTGGGACTGTCCCAGAGAAGGACCTCTGTCTTTTCTAGTCACACTGTGCTTCCTGGAAACAACAAAAACCAGAGAGGGAAACCAGTGCTGAAGAGACAGGTGCTGAAGTTCAGCAAGTAGCTGGAGAACTGACTCCTGTTACAGGCTGTGGAGTGATGAGATTTGGGGAAGTAGGCCATGTATTTACAGGAACTTGGCTAGAAAAATAGCCGGGTCAGACAGTGTTCCTAGTACGCACCTGGCTTTTCTAAGAAATGTGCTAGGATGGTTGAGAACAAACAAGCATATAAAATACAATGAAGGGTTCTCCTATGAGGTTATTTTACTCTTTCTTTCAGGGTTTTCTTTGCCTTCAAAGGTAAACACTTAGGGAACCATTACTGGATTCCACACTCATTTCATTTAAAGCCTTAGTTGGGATAGCCATTGCCTTGTAGGGGTGCCTTTTCCCCTCAGAAATGCACTTACCGATACATTTACAGTAATTGTTCCCCAGTGCTTCCCCTTAGCATCCCTGTGCTTGCTGTCTCTCTCTCTCTCTCTCTCTCTCTCTCTCTCTTTTTTTTTTTTCTTGTGGCACATTTATTTATCTTAAAAGCTGTATTTTGTGTTACTGTTTTACTGAAACACACAGTGTGATAGACGTGGCTACATACAGGGTCTTTAGAAATAAAAGGATAGCATAGGAAAAATGGGTTACTCGGTTCTCATTTGTAGCATTTGGTGAACATCTAGGGCCTAGAGAGCAATGACCAAGGGCATTTTATTTAGAATGTCAGCCTTGTTTTATGTGTGAAATGGTAGTATTCCTGAGTACCCGGACCAGATTGTAAGTGCACCGAGGAGATCTGTGGTCAAGATCAATGGTCTTCAAACTTGGTTGTTGTTTTGTTACTTAGATTCCACATGTGAGTGCAATCGTGTGATAGGTGGCTTTCTCTGACTGACTTATTTCACTTAGCATGATACTCTCCAAGTCCCTCCGTGCTATCTCAAAGGATAAGAGATTCTTTTTTATTGCTGCATGGTATTCCATGGTATAAATATACCACAGCTTTTTTATCCACTCATCTACTGATGGGCACTTAGGCTGTTTCCAGATCTTAGCTATTGTAAATTGAACATAGGGAGAACTGCATACATTCTTTCTGATTGGTGCTTTGGGTTTCTTAGGATATATTCCTAGAAGTGTGGTCACTGTGTTAAATGGCAGTTCCATATTTAATTTTTTGAGGAATGGTTATACCAGTCTGCATTCCCACCAGCAGTGAATGAGGGTTCCCTTTTCTCTACATCCTCACCAGCACTTGTCATTTGTTGATTTGATGATACCCATTCTGACAGGCGTAAAATGGTACCTCATTGTCATTTTGATTTGCATCTTTCAGATGATAGTGTCTTTGAGCATTTTTTCATATGCCTCTTGGCCACCTGTATGTCCTCTTTGGAGAAGTGTCTATTTAGATTCTTTGCCCATTTTTTAATTGGATTGCTTGTCTTCCTTTGCTAAGTTGTATGAGTTTCTTTTATATTTTGGATATTAACCCTTTATCAGATATATCATTGACAAACATGTTCTCCCATGCTGAGGGCTCTCTTTTCATTTTGTTGATGGTTTCTCTTGCTGTGCAGAAGCTTTTTATTTGTATGTAGTCCCATTTGTTTATTTTTTCCTTAGTTTCCTTTGCCTTAGGAGATGTATCTATAAACCTGTTGCCACGAGAGACGTCTGAAAATTTGTTGCCTGTGGTTTCTTCTAGGATGCTTATGGTTTCATGACTTACATTTAAGTCCTTTACCCATTTTGAGCTTATTGTGTATGGTGTGAGTTGGTGGTCTAGTTTCATTTTTTTGCATGTATCTGTCCAATTTTCCCAACACCATTTATTGAAAAGACTGTCTTGACTCTATTGTATGCTCTTGCCTCTTTTGTCAAATATTAATTGAATATACTGGCTTGGGTCGATTTCTGGGGTCTCTGTTCTGTTCCATTGATCTATATGCCTGTTCTTGTGCCAGTACCAAGCTGTTTTGATTACAGTGGCTTTGTAGTGTAGCTTGAAATCTGCTATTGTGATTCCTCCAACTTTATTTTCCTTTCTCAAAATTGCTGCAGCTATTTGGGGTCTTTTTTTTTTTATAGTTTAAAGTATTTTGGGGTCTTTTTTGATTCCATATAAATTTTTGGAGTATTTGTTCTAGCTCTGTGAAATATGCCATTGGTATTTTTTTTAAAATATATATTTTATTGATTTTTCACAGAGAGGAAGAGAGAGAGATAGAGGGTTAGAAACATCGATGAGAGAGAATCATCGATCAACTGCCTCTTGCACACCCCTTACTGGGGATGTGCCCGCAACCAAGGTACATGCCCTTGACCGGAATCGAACCTGGGACCTTTCAGTCTGCAGGCCGATGCTCTATCCACTGAGCCAAACCGGTTTCGGCTGCTGTTGATATTTTAATAGGGGTTGCATTGAATCTGTAGATTACTTTGGGTATTTCCTATGCTCTTTAGAAGAGCTAGGCCTGGCAAAATATTGTTAGGCCCTTTGTCAGACTGACTGCATTTTCCATACAGAGAAGAGACCTCAGGAGTTTGAATAAAATTATGTATGTGCCTCCTTGACACTGACAATCACTAGACTTGGTGCTCTGAGAAAGCCTGTGGTATTGATGTTTAACGAGCCAGTCTTGAAGCTTTAAAATTCCCATACGTTGAGTTTCTTATTGAAGATTTCTTTACAAGGACTTCGCAGAATTCACCTCACAGCTTCTGAGCCTTGACAAAGCTTAGCTTAAGAGAATACCACTTTGATAATTTCTTGTCCTGGGAAGAAACAGCTTTAAATATTGGTGGAATTCTCTCTTAGAATCAGGATTGTTTTGATATCTGAACTGGTTATGTGTGAAGATTAAGTGCATAAATGCTAAGAGTAATGTGGCATATGTTGAACATTACACATCACTGAAGCAGTGTTCTTGTCCATTTCAAACTCTAAGAACAGGACTCTGCGTAGTGCCTCTTAAAAAGCACATAGCTCAACTTACTGTGTCCTTATTTACAGGCAGAAGGACAGGGTTGTGTTTTTCCTTATAATCAATGCTGTATGTTCCAAGTTTAAAGAAAAATAATAGTTGTAAATTTTCTAGCTGAGTAATGGTTCTTTTTTAAACTCCTGGAAATGTTTTTGCTACCAAATAAGTTATGTCTTATGGTACTCAAGCCATTCAAAAGTAAAAGACCCAGAATTCAAATTACGCAGGACAATCTTACAGGAACCATTGACTGGTTCATGGAGAGGCATGAAGGTAGAAAATAAACATAGTACCATTCTATTTTAACAGTATTTCACCATATTTAAACTAGCCTAGAGCCTTTTAAGTTTAATGCCTTAGCTCTCATTACTAATGATTAGGGCAATGTTATGAGCATCAACCAAGAAGTTGACAGCTAGCTATATAAGTATTTGGGATAGACAAGGTAGCAGAGAATATTGCCAGAAAGAAAAATATGTAATATAGGAGGGAATTTGAGTTGTGTATAAGAAAAATAACAAATCAGTGTTTTTAAGACTATCACTGCCAGGGCTTTCCCCTTCAGGAGCACGCACACGCCTTTCTCCCCTCGCAGGTGTGCATCTTGTAAACTCTTAACGGTCCCCATGAGACTTGCAACTAGGGGAGCAATGGGCAGCTGCAGCTCATCCCGGGCTAATCCCCTAACCTGTCTCTGAGGCCTCCTTTTCTCTGACTTCTCAGTAAGTCAACAGCAGTTCCTTTTTGGCTCACTTCAGCCTTCGGTCACTGTGACTTTTACTTCCCAGCGAGCCAACAGCAGCTGGCCTAGGCTTCTTCTACCCTATGCCCTTCCTTGTTTCACTGTCCCCAGCTTTAACAAATGTCCTCTCAAAATAAAAATAAAAAAAGACTATCACTGTTATATATTTGATTGTTGGATTAATTAGCCCATCAATTAGTATTGAGAATTCTCTTCATGGTGCTAGTTTGAGGGATATATATATATATATATATATAGTGCATGTAATTTATAAGCTCTAAGTAGTCAGCTTTATCCAATTTCAGGGCATTAAAATCAATTACTGCCTGGAACTTCGAAGAGAGAAAAATTCAGGGACAAGTTGAAAAGCACTGGAACTATTCGTGCCCTACTAGATTGGTGGTAAGTTACAAAATTTAGAAGCTCGTGTCTAGAATTAACTGTATACTTCAGAAAGGGAAACATGTTTTAACTTCATGATATAATAGCAAGAATTGGTCTGTGATGTTTGGGGAAGCGAAGAGAGAGATATTTTTCACTTACGCTCTTGTATATGGAGTCTGTTTGACACAATGCAAAACTTGTAAACAACTTGCTGGGCTTTTACTTACCCGTGTATGGGTAGAAATGTTTGGAATCATTGCAATGTGTCGTTTTAAGAAAAGTTTAATGCCATGAGATTTTACATTCTGGGAAGCATTGATTACAATCCATTTTAGTGCTCACCATGCACAGAACACCTTGACAAAATGCTAGGGAGCGTGCCAGGGAGTGCTCCATTACCTCTTGAGTGGGGAGAAAAGGAAACACATAGAAAATGATAGCTCCTTTCCCACCTGATCAAGGGTAAAGTTGTTTCAAGTATGTGTACTAAATATGAGAAAACAAGGAATAAATTTTTATTTGAAGGTCATGCTTTTATCTTCACTTCTCTAATTGGGTATCAGTGATGATAGAGAGGACTTAGTTTGGACTTAAAGGGATGCACTGAGATGGGTAATGAGGACACGACAGTGAGGTCTGCTGGGGAAAGCAATGGTGTGAAAATCAGCGTGTGTGTGTGTGAACTTCCTCTGTGCACACTAAGCACTGTTTTAAGAGCTGTGAGGCTTCTCCCGCCACCGGCTCCATACAGCGCTTCGTGGCGGCGACCCTACCTACCCACCAGCACCCCCAGCCAGGAACTTGGCCACCATGGAGATCACCATGAGCAAGAATCAGCTGGATGACTGTAAAATGTGTATTGGACACTTGAGCTGGGTTATAAGCAGCAAGAGTCTGACTGAATACTTGTCTCGATGTGGGGAGGTTGGAGCCGGCACAATTAAAACAGATCCAGTCACCGGAAGATGAGGGGGATTTGGATTTGTGCTTTTCAAAGATGCTGCTAATGTGGATGAGGTTTTGGGACGGAAAGAACACAAACTGGATGGCAAATGGATAGCTCCCAAAGGGCCAAAGCTTTAAAAGGGAAGCAGCTCCCAAAAAGGTTTTGGGGGGTAGATGGAGCCCCGATACTTCTGAAGAGCAAAGAATATTTTGGAGCCTCTGGAAAGGTTGAAAATACTGAACTTCTCCGTGAACACAAAAACAAATGAAAGAAGCGGTTTTTGTCTTATCACATAGTCAGATGAGAACCAGTGAAGAAATTATTAGAAAGCAGCTATTATCCATTTGGTTCTGGGAAGTATGAAATCAATATATGCCCCAAAACATACATAGGCAGCAATAATAACAAAAAGGAGGAAGAGATGCCGCAGCTGCTGGACCAGGTGGTCCGAGGGTCTTGGCGGAGACCAACAGGGCGCTTCGGCAAGGCCCCGAGAGGGGTGGCGGTCTCCACAGCGATTCCCAGCCAGATGGAGGAGGGCTGGAGAAAACTGGAGGAGATTGCTAACGTAACCCATCCTGCAAGACAGCTGTTGCTCTAAGATGATTATTTTGTGAAAGGCTTGCTAGTGTACAAGACACAACTGTGTCCAACTGTATATAGCCGCCAATTCGTCGTCTTTGTTTTTATTTTGTCTTTTGTTCTCTGTTGTTTGGTTCAATATGGATTTGTGTTTATACAAGTTTTATTTGTGGATTTCATGTTAAACCTCAAATAAATGCTTCCTTATGTGATTGTTTTTCTCTGTCAGGTACTGAAAAAAAAAAAAAAAGGAGCTTGAGGGATTCAGAGGATTCAGGGTCCTTGCTTTTGAGCTTTGATAAAATTTGCATGTACAAAACAACTAGAGATCAGTCTTAAAGTAGTATGTTATGTGCTCCAAACTGGGAATATTATAGGAATTCAGAGGATTTAGTAGATTATGTGCTTCAAAGTGAGAATGTTAAGAATTCAGACAAGGAATTAGGATAGCGAGGGCAGATCTGAGTAGATGACTCTTGAAGAGGCAAATTGAGAAGAGACTGACTTTAACTGGAATGCAATAATAAAGATAAGATTTTTTAAAAGCTGTAACTTCTGAAGTTTCCCCTCATTCCTAGGCTTTTTTTTTTTTTTTTTTTTAGTTTTTGTTTTTGTTTTTGTTTTGTTTTTTGTTTTGTTTTGTTTTTTTAATCCTCACCTGAGGATATTTTTCCATTTCCTGACTTTTAGGGAGAGTGGGAGAGGGAAAGACAAAAATGTTGTTTGGTTGCCTCCTGCACGAGTCCTGGCCAGGGCCCAGGCCAAGGAGGAGCCTGCAAAGAGGTATGTCCCCTTGATCAGAACTGAACCCAGGACCCTTCAGGCCACAGGCCAGTGCTCTATCCACTGAGCCAACTGCCCTGGGTGCCCTCATTTCTAGTTTAAATTTTTTTTAATATCTTTTTAAAAATATTTTTTAATGATTTCAGAGAAGAAGGGAGAGAGAGAGAAACATCAGTGATGAGAGAGAATCATTGATTGGCTGCCTCCTGCACACCACCTACTAGGGGGGATCAAGCCCGCCACCCAGGCTTGTTCCTGTGAGCAGAATCGAACCTGGGACCCTTTAGTTCACAGGCCAACGCTCTATCCACTGAGCCAAATTGGCAAGGGCAAATTATTTTTTAATTCATTGAATTTTTAATTTATTTTTATTTATTTATTAAATGTGTTTTGCTCTGACCGGTTTGGCTCAGTAGATAGAGCGTCAGCCAGCGGACTCAAGTGTCCCAGGTTTGATTCCAGTCAAGGGCATGTACCTTGGTTGTGGGCACATCCCCAGTAGGGGGTGTGCAAGATGCAGCTGATCAATGTTCCTCACTGATGTTTCTAACTCTATCCCTCTCCCTTCCTCTCTGTAAAAAATCAATAAAATATATTTTAAAACGTGTTTTTATTGAGTTTTAGAGAGATAGGAAGGGTGAGGGATAGAGAGAGAGAAAAACATCCATTAGCTGAAACTGGTTTGGCTCAGTGGATAGAGCGTCGGTCTGGGGACTGAAAGGTCCCAGGTTCGATTCTGGTCAAGGGCATGTGCATTGGCTGCGGGCACATCCTCGGTAGGGGGTGTGCAGGCGGCAGCTGGTTGATGTTTCTCTCTCATCGATGTTTCTGGCTCTCTATCCCTCTCCCTCTCTGTGAAAAATCAATTTTAAAAAAACATATATATATATATTTTTTTTTAAAGAAAAACATCCATTGGCTGCCTCCTGCATGGTTCCCGCCGGGGACTGAGCCCACAACCCAGGCATGTGCCCTGACTGAGAACCAAACTCGACCTCTTGGCACGCTCAGCCTCTAAGCCACACTGGATGGGCTTTTTATTTTTATTTTAGAAAAAGGGAGAGAAATGTCTATTTTGTTGTTCCATTTATTCATGCAGTCATTGATTTCTTGTATGTGTCCTGACCAGATATTGAACCACCAATTGAACTACCTGGCCAGGGCCTCATTCCTAATCTTTATTGCTTATTTTCTCAAAAGAATTTTTTCTTATATAAGTTTAGTAAGTTCCTGACAAAAGGTAGTGTTGCATCTTTTCCAAACTCTATCTTGAGAAGGATGAGACAGAGTCTGTAAGTTTGATAAGCACTTGGCTGCAAAGTGCTTTATAGTCCCAATACTGAAAATGGATTTGCATAGTCCTGGATTTGCTCAGCTTCAAATTAAAATTTACTTTCAAATTATCTCACATTTTATCAGCACAGCTGGAACTAAAACATTTCCATACAGGAAACAAGTTCTCTGACTAAAGAAATTATTCAGCCCTAGCTGAAATGGCTCAGTGGATAAAGAGGGTTGGCCTGCAGACTGAAGGGTTCTGGTTTCAATTCTGGTCAAGGGCACATGCTCAGGTTGCAGGCTCGATACCCAATAGGAGACATGCAGGAGGCAGCCGATCGATGATTCTCATCATTGATGTTTCTATCTCTTCCTCTCCCTTCCTCTCTGAAAGCAATAAAAATATATTGAAAAGGAAAGTAAACTCATACCTTGTGATGAAGGAAACTACTGGATCGAACACAGGACTGATAGATCTTCATGTTTGGGGTGTTCTGAAATTTCCAATCAGCTTTTAAAAATGGGTTGGCCTTGACACAAAATTACTGAAAATTATTAGCTTCGTCTAATAGTCCTTGCTTAAAACAACCCCAGAATCATTACTGAGCAGCTTTTGGTTCAGTATGTGTACATTTCCAGTACGCATGATCACATCAAGTCACCTAGTTTTTTTAACAAAAGCTGCTGGGGTGAGGACATGTGTCATTTCCTGTCCTTCCCAGAGCTGGTTATGGATAGAGTTTATTACAGTTTTCTCTGAACCAGGAGAAAGTCTGTATTTTTTTTAAAAAAATGTTTATTGTTGAGAGTATTACAGATGTATCCTTCCCGCCCCCTCTCCCTCTTGCTTCCTCTACTCAGTTCCCACACCACTCCTTCCCTGCCCTCCTGTCTGTCTCCATAAGTAAGACCTTTTGTTCATCTCTTCCCACACCCCTCCCGCCTTCCCTCTGAGATTCGTCAGTGTTCCTTGCTTCCAAGCCTCTGATTCCATTTTATTCACCAGTTTATTTTGTTCATTAGACTCCTCTTTATTTTATTTTCCCCCCCAGTAATTTTTATTGATGTTTAGAGAGAGAGAGAGGAAGAGGGAAAGAGAAACAGATGTGAAAGCCTAACATCTATTGGCTGCCTCCTGCACGCCCCCTACCGGGGATTGAGCTGAAATCTGGCCATGCGCCCTGACAAGGAACTGAACCAGCAACATTTCAATTAACAGCCACAGGGGCCAAAGCTGTCTCCTTTTTTATTTTTTTATTTAATATATTTTATTGATTTTTTGCAGAGAGGAAGGGAGAGGGAGAGAGAGTTAGAAACGTCGATGAGAAACATTGACCAGCTGCCACTTGCACACCCCCCACCCGGGATATGCCCACAACCAATGTACATGCCCTTGACCGGAATTGAACCTGGGACCCCTCAGTCCGCAGACCAACGCTCCATCACTGAGCCAAACCGGTTTCGGCCAAAGCTGCCCGTTTTTAAATTGGATTGTTGGCTTTTTTGTGTGTCATTAGACTTCTTGTTTGTTTTGATTTTTAGATTCAATTGTTGATAGATATATGTTTGTTGCCATTTTATTGTTCATATTTTTTATCTCTTCTTAAAGAATACCTTTCAACATTTCATATAATACTGGTTTGCTGGTGATGAACTCCTTTAGCTTTTTCCTGTCTGTGACGCTCTTTATCTGAGCCTCAGTTTTAATGAGAGCTTTGATGAGTTGCGTAATCTTACTGTTCATTATTTTCAATATCATATTGGGCCCACAGAAAGAACCTGGGTCCCTGACAGTTTCAGTGACCCTTTGCCAGTTAGCTCTAAAGGATGCTCTCTACTTTTGAACTAATTAGTCCCTTTAGGTGAACTAATATATTTTCTTAATGCTTAACCCAACTTGAATTGGGTTTCCTGTACTGGTAGCCAAAATCACCTTCAGTTCCAAGTTATTCCTACAATCATTTTGTTATATCATGTCCCTGTTTTTAAAGCGATTACTTAGAGGGACATATTATATACATCCCATGATTGCAATAAGATAGCTAATACAAATTGGAAGGAAATGTGCCAAAATGATTAATATTTGTCTGTAGATGGATACTTTTCCTATTTCTATGAACTTATTATTTTACATGTTTTCTATAATGATCCTGAGTGACGTTATCAGGGAAAAAATGCACAGAAAATAAGATTGGAAAATAAAATGGTGGTTTAGGTTTTGGAATCTATTGATTTTTTTCCCCTCTTATTTTTCAATTTTCTTGTGTTTATTAGTTTTATAATTTGAAAAAATTTTTTGTTCCTTCACTGAAACTTCAATGAGCAGGGACTTTTTCTCCTGCTTCCATTCTCTCTACCCCAAGCATGTACACAGGCAGAATCATTTAGAGAAAATATGAAAACTGAATCATTCCAGACTTTAAGGCAGGCTCAGAAATCCACAAAGAGCACTTGCAGTGGTCATATTACCCCAGTATACGACTCCAGAGTGTTGCATTAACCTATGTTTTTTCTTTTTTTAAAATATATTTTATTAATTTTTTACAGAGAGGAATGGAGAGAGATAGAGTTAGATACATCGATGAAAAAGAAACATCCATCAGCTGCCTCCTGCACACTCCCTACTGAATATGTGCCTGCAACCAAGGTACATGCTCTTGACCTGAATCGAACCTAGGACCCTTGAGTCTGCAGGCCCACGCTCTATCCATTGAGCCAAACCAGTTAGGGCAACCTGTGTTTTCTCTTTTTCTAAATATTTATTGTTGAAAGTACCTATTTTTTTTCTTTCAGAGCACTTATCAGTTTGCATTTATACATTTGTTATTGTGATTATTTGATTAATGCTTTTCCTCTGCTAAGCTATATAAGAGTGGGACTCTTGCTTATCAATGTACTGTATCCCCAGTATGTGGCATATGGTAGACACTCAAGTAAATAGCTGTTGACTAATGAATGAGTGAACCAACTCAGTTAGTCTTGCTTTTGGAATAATGTTCCCAATTACAGGGGCAGAGTAATTCTCAGCACTCATAACCAGCATCTCTCCCCCTGGAGGTTATGGTCGTAGAAGTTACATTTTGAAGGGACAGCAAAAACGACTAGAAAAAGTAATAGGACAAACAGCAAACCAAGTTACCTACCAAACGAGAGTCGCTAGGACAGGAGTCTGGAGTGTGCATTTTTCCACAAGTGTCCCAGATGATTCTGCATCAGGTGGTCTGAGGCCCACTCTTTGAAAACATCCTATTAGAATCTGAGTATTCATTCATAGTCATCCAGCTTCCAAGAGAACCATGCTGACCACCGTTTCTATTTCATGGGAATCAGTTTTTATTTTGCACTTGTGCGGTGCATTAACAAATTCAACATACAAGATAGCATTACATATTGTAGGTTAGCATTACGGCTTTATGCAATTTCACACGATTCATGTTAGCTTTTTCAGATTTTTTTTTTAATTTGACACGTTTATTTTATTCTTGAGTTTCATGTTTACAAGAGAAGACACAGGGTAAAGAAAGACAACCACATTGGAGAAGGATCATGGCGAGGGAAGTGTCACTATCACGGCCATCATAAAAGCCTTCCAAGAAAAAGGACTTGCGTAATTCCCTCTCCTGAGCAAGCTGCCCCTGTCCCACAAACCAGTTCTGTCTGTTTTCATACCTAGAGCACTGTTTATAAGCATGTACAATCTTGGCTGTGCTCCACTGAGAACTGAAAGAAGGAGTAACTCATAAAGGGACTTTTGTTATTAAGAAAAACTCTTGTCTTCCCAAAGGAATCAAGATATCAGCAGGGAAGAACTGACTCTTGGAAAAATCAGAAGTGACCATTCCCTAACCTATTCCTGACCATGAGTGCCTTGTGCAAAAACTAGGATGTGACTCTCTTGTCTTTCAACTGACTCTCAGGAGGAAGCATTCCTCTTCCACCCTCATCAGTTAGCTCTGGGAGGAACAAACGTGAAAGCCAAAGTCAGTTAGGAAACTTTGGGACAGCAAAGTCAAGGGCATGATGGATCAGGCCTGAGGTAGGAGGGAGGAAACCTGTACTTCCTTTTGGCCTTTTTCTGAGAAAAAACACCGAGGCAGCTCATAGGCTACGGAACTACCAGTTCCTCCCCTGTCACCTCACCACCCACTACTCAGTAGACCCAAGGAATTCAAGGAATAAAGCTACAAGGAGATGGGAAAGAGAAGAGTGGGGTGAGGCTGTTTTCCCATACTTATACCAGGAGGAGCTACAGAGGCACACACAGCAGGGCAAAGATCAGACTATCTCCACCTGTTGCTTTGCATTGTTTCTGGGAAGGAAACAAAAATGGATTGCTCAGCAATTTCTGATCTTTAGACATTAAGGCGATGAAGAGGAATCATTTAAATCTTTTCCTAATGGGGTTTCAGAATGCTCTTGTTAGATTTACATTAGACTATCTCAAAATGCCATTTTTAGAAAACAAAAATTATTTTCTTCTACGTATGATACAGTATTTACATCCCATGGAGTATGGGACCGAGACTGGTGGTGTGAACCCAACTGATGGGGAGAGTGAGTCAGATTGTAGTGGGTGGGAGCTGACAGGGACAAGGACAGAAAGGACTTTGTGCCTGCTCAGTACTGCTCTGCCTTGTCAAGAATCAAGGTTAAAAAAAAAAAAAAAAAAGGATTGGGGAGGAGCAGGTAGGTTTTAAATCCACAAGAGCTAAGGGAACACCAAAGGCAACATCACCACTCTCCACAGAGACTCCGCTTTTTAACTCCCTTCTCAGAAGGAAGTTAGAAAGCGATGTTCTCGCATGGAAGTGGACCTTCCATTTTAGCTAATCCCTTAGGCTTTGCCTCAAGTGCTGCTGACTTGAGTTCCTCTTCAGGCTAGCAAAAATACCGACTGCCTATCCAAGCATACGTCTTGTCAGTGAAGTCTCCGTCACCATGAGAAGTCTCAACGTTAGAGACATGGCTGGACTGGGAGTAAAAAGAGACTTGAATTCTAATCCCAGCAGGATCTGAATGCTCTCAACCTCTGTGCCCCCTGGCAGAAGGAGGGTTGAACTCCATGGTTCCCCTCATCCCTCCAGCTGGTTAAGACTTATAAGTTCCAAGAACCAAGCACTTTGTTTTGAGGGAAAAGATGTCCTGAAAGAATCCAAGTTACCTTTATGACTCAGTCCCACTGCTATTATTAAGAGTCATTGCTAAAAAATTTAAGGAGAATAGTTTTTGAGGCCCTTTGCCTTATAAAGCAAAACTAACCACACCTATGCTTACTTGAGAAGACTCTAGCTTCTCAAGGGTCAGAATTTCTGGAAAAACAAAGGCCAATTTAATTCTTCAAACATCTGATGATTTCTAACCCATCAACCAGGAATAGCTATTGCTTCCACAGCCAGCTGCAAAAGTGTGTGTGGGGGAGGGGGTTTGCAGCCATCTAATTTCTCCTTTCCGTGTCCTCATACCTGCAAATAAGTGTTTGGGATCAGCAGGATGCGTCCAAGGGTACTATCCTATAGCTGAAGTTGAAATTCCCACAGCTCTGCTTAGAGACATCATCTTGTTTTGTAAACCCAATTCTACCTCATGAGTCCCACGTGTCCATGTGCTTCATCACAATTTAGTCATAGGCTGCCGTCTACCCCTTCATGGCAGGAGAGCTGACAGCAAAGACCCGTCTCTCAAATAGTCTTTCTCCTGGAAACCCGGCCACATCCAGTCCACCTTTGTTCTTGGCTTACTACAGACCTCTGACCTGGAGCTCAATAAAAGAGCAGAGGTGTCAGAGGGAACAGGAAGAAAAGATGGGGACAATGAAAATACGAGGTTTTACAAGAGCAAAGTATCCTTAGAGGTGGGGAGAGTAACTGTTCAGAGAAGCCCAGTGAAAAGAGGCCAATTTCAGGTGATCAGCAAATACAGTTCGGCACAAAACACAATTTTCAGGGGTTAAAATCTGTAACTGGATATTGGCAGCTAGGCTAATTTCTTCAGTTTGTATTAGACATGCAAGTATAGGTTACATTGTTATATAGAAACGTGTAGAGGTCTTTCCCTCTCTCTTTTTCCCCATTTAAAAAAGAAAAAGAAAAGAAAAAGAATTTCTAGTGCCTTGCAAAGGAGAGAAATCATCATCTCTAAGAACTGATCTGCAGCTGTGGTCACGTGGGGTGTTCTTTGTAGGGTTTATTTTTGTAAGAAATGTTCTTCTACAACTAACGTGAGGTTTTGAGTCCGCTTCTCTCTGTCACCTCTTTCCCCACCATGTCCCTGCCCAGCCTGGCCCCGGGGTCGGAGGCAAGGGGCACGGGGCTAGTACTCGCTCAGACTGTGCCACTTGGCCACCGGCTTGCGGGGGCTCTCGCAGACCTCTCGCCAGTGCTCGGCCCCGCTGGCTGTGACGCTGTGCGCCCCCAGGATCAGCCTGCCCACCGCCTCGTTCTTGGTGGTGCGGTCGAAGTGGATGACGAGGAACTCGATGCTGATGTCAGGCAGGAGGTCAGTGGGGATGTCGTAGATGAAGGACTCGTTGAAGACGGGGCTCAAAGTGCACTTCTTCACGTGGGTCTTCTTCTTGGCGATGCGCTTTCTGCCGTAGTAGACGTTCACCTTGACGTAAGGGTCTGGGGCCCCCAGGGAAATAAAAAAAAGAAAAAGAAAAAAGACAGGCCTATGACACAGTCCTCTACGGGATAATGGTGGTTTCATGCTGGGACGGAGGGGGTTCTGTTGTCCATGTCCTTGGTGGCCACCCCTACGTGGCCTTTTTTTTTTTTTTTAATATCTTTAATTGATTTTATACCGAGAGGAAGGGAGAGAGAGAGCTAGAGACATTGAGGAGAGAGAAACATCGACCAGCTGCCTCTTGCACACCCCCCACCGGGGATATGCCCGCAACCAAGGTACATGCCCTTGACTGGAATCGAACCTGGGACCCTTCAGTTCACAGGCTGACGCTCTGTCCACTGAGCCAAACCGGTTGTGGCCCACGTGGTGGTCTTTAGTGACAGCACAACAAATGCCTGGAGTGAGGACTCGGCACCTGTCACGGGCTCCTATGAGGGCATCTCCCCAAAGGTCAAGATCCCATTGGCTCACCCAAAGCACTTCCCTGCCCAGGAAAATCTATAACCTAGATATTCACCAGGCAAAGGAAGTAGACACAGAGAGGAACACATGCAGAGTGACAGGTATAAGGCGTCCTGCCCTGTGTGTATGTGTGTGTGTGTGTGTGTATGTGGGGGAGGGTATCTGGCCTCAGGCAGGAGAAGGGGGAGGGGGTGTCATTCAGACACTTAGACATAGGTTGAAGTAAATAGCTGCTACCTGAGAGACCGGTGATATCCATCTTCGGTAAGTGTCTGGCTTTGAGGACCACCACCGTCATCCTCTGTGCCACGGGCTGATAGGACAGAGATACCTGGAGCTCCCCTCTGCTAATGCACTTCTGTGGAGAAAAACAGCACATGAGAGTCCCGGCAGGGGGAGCAGGGCCTGGCACAGGAAGAGGCAGAGGAGAGGGACGAGAGGCTGCAGAGGAAGCACAGGGAGAAGGCTGTCTGGCAGGTACCCATCCCCCAGCAAGATGTACCATCACTGAACAGGGAAGGGATGAAAAGAGAGGTTCCAATTATCATCCGGATGCTGAATAAGATCACTTGCATCGAGAGGCAGCCCAGCCTTGTTCTTTTTTTTTTTTTTTTTTTTTAATAATACATTTTATTGATTTTTTACAGAGAGGAAGGAGAGGGATAGAGAGCTAGAAACATCGATGAGAGAAACATCCATCAGCTGCCTCCTGCACACCTCCTACTGGGGATATGCCTGCAACCAAGGTACATGCCCTTGACCAGAATGCACCCTGGGACATTTCTGCACAGAAGAGACAAAGATGGAACGAGCAGAGCAGTAAGAAGCCTGTCCCTGTGCTGCCGGGAGATCCAGGAAGGCGCTGCCAGTTGACATCTGGGCTGCGTTTCGAAGGGTGAGTAAGAGGCCCTGAGACAATGGGCAGAGGGAGGCTCACGCCAGGCAGAGTGGCAGGAGTGGCTGGTACAGAGGCATGGGGCCCTGACAGGGGACACTGTGTTCAGGGGATGTGAGAGGCGCATGTTCCTGGTCGGGGGGGGCCTGGCAGGAGGGATGAGTCAGGAACCTGGGTAGGTGGGGGAGATGAAGGGAAAGAGCAGGGGGCACTCTAGCCAAACAGCAGAGTCACCCCCAGGATAGGTGAGGTCTGCAAGTGTAAGGTGAGGTCTGTAAGTGTAGGAGTGGCAAAGTTAGGATGGTTGTTTTTAATATTTTATTAATAAAATTATTATTCTAGTGAGAGCTGAAAAATGGAGAAAGACCAAAGTCAGAAAGCTGAGCTAAGGGCTGCTGCAGTGGGCTAAGGAAGCAATGAGGAGTCCTGGAGCCAGGGCTGTGGCAGAAGGGAGGGACATGGGGGTAAGCCATGTCTCACAGAGAATGGTCAGGATGTCCTAGGTGTGGGTGGCTACTTAGACGTAAATGTAGGGGAGAAGGAAGAGAGGGAGGAATATTTGTTTGTTGGTTTTTGTCTTGTTGGAGGACTATTGAGTTTCTAGCTTAGAAAGCGGGGCTGAGGCTGAGATAAAGAAAACAGAAGGAGGTAGAATTTGAGGAATTTAAGACACAAGTTAAATTTGGGACAAAATCATTCCGCCACTATCAAATCAATATATATACATATGCATAGCTTATTATTTTATCCTAACCCGAGGTTGTGTTTGTTTGTTTTTTAATCGATTTCAGAGAGTGAGGAAGGGAAAGAGAGAGAAACATCAATTGGTTCCCTCTCATACGTGCATGCCCTGATCGGGGGTTGAACCTGCAACCTGGGTATGTGTGCCCTGACCGGGAATCAAACCTGCCACCTTTTGGTGTTTGGAATGATACTGAGCCACCCTGCCAGGCCCTACTATCAAATCTAATTCCTAGTGTTACTCATAGTCCCAAAGAAATGTCTCCTAGTTCAGGAAATTTTCTTAGCTCGAGCAAAAATAGACTATTCTCACTACCAGCTTCACATGTCCATCAAAATGATTTATTGTGCACGTACTAAGGGCCAGGCACTCTGCCAGCGGCCATCTGAAAAAACAGACAATGAAGAGTCCTACCCTCAGAAGCCAGAGGCTAGTTCTCTACCTGCTCAGGTGTGTCTGCCACAGGAAAGGACAGCAGCAGCAATCTGATTAGCGTATCAATGAAAAACAAGGGGAAAACCTAATCGTTTGTGTGTGTGTGTGTGTGTGTTTTAAACATATATATATTTTTTATTGATTTTGTACAGAGAGGAAGGGAGAGAGATAGAGAGCCAGAAACATCGATGAGAGAGAGTCATCGATCAGCTGCCTCTTGCACACCCCCTACTGGGGATATGCCCGCAACCAAGGTACATGCCCTTGACTGGAATTGAACCCGGGACCCTTCAGTCCCCAAGTCGACGCTCTATCCATTGAGCCAAACCGGTCCCGGCAATCGTTTGTGTTTTGATTATAAGCCTCACGTCATCTCAGGGAAGAAAGTTGTGATAATAAGGAATTAGATTATTTCATGTGGTTTAAAAAATTTCTCAAGTTTTTTAACTTGAGAGTGGGAGTCCGCTCTTCCCCCTCCTTACGTGGGAGTTTGTACTTGTTCTTCAACAAATCTCCACCTTTGCTGTAAAAAAAAAAAAAAGACTATGTTTCATACCAGGAGCATATGAAAATGTCTCCCCTGGGCATCGCACAGGACTAACTACAATTTAATTTTAAAACAAAGTACAAAAGAGAACAACAGACTTTTAAAAAGATTTGATAGCTTTTCTCTGTTAGATGGAAGTCTCACATTTTTTCCTTACCCACCACATACCTATTGCCAGCTTTTGATGATGTCCGCAGCCAGTTTAAAATCACAGGCTGGTTGCCTTTGCCAACCAGTATACTCCTGGGCTGCTTCCTTTGGACACAAATCAGAATACCACCAGAGAATGTAAACTTGTTTTTACTGTTACCCACAGCCAAATGGCTTTAGGGAAGTAATCCCCCATAAGAAAGAAAATCAAATGCCTTCCAAGACATTTCAGAACTGAGCTATCCAATACAGCCACTAGCTGCATGTGTCTATTTAAAGGATAACTCATTAACATCTTAGTTCCTCAGTCACAGGAGCCATATTTCAAATGTTCAACAAGCCATGTATGGCTACCATATTGGACAGTTTCACCATCACAGAGTCCCAGCAGACAGAGCTGATCTTGAAAGGAAGAACCTTTGGATTATTTGGGCCATTGCTCACCTCCGTTTCCACGAATGGACCATCCTTGAATACTGGTATCTAAATATTAAATATGTGATCTTTAAATATAATTCTAACTTTATATACAGAAGAAGATACATGGGGTTAAATGGATATTTGATTTTTTAAAATAACAGAGTTTTAGCCGTGGCTGGTGTAGCTCAGTTGGTTGAAGCGTTGTCCCATACACCAAAAGGTGGCAGGTTCAATTCCCAGTCAGGTAAGGGCACATACCCAGGTTGCGGGTTCAATCCCTGGTCAGGGCACTTGTGGGAGGAACTGACCAGCATTTCTCTCTCATATCGATGTTTCTCCCCCTCCCACTCCCCACATCGCTCTCAAATTCATTCAATTAAAAAAACGACCACTAACTATAGTATTATAGTTTACATTTTCTCAATATTTGTTTAAGACTGTTTCCTAAATCTCTCATTATAGCAAAATCGCCCTAATCCAAACCTCCACGTCCCTTCTTTGAGAAAGTGGACAACTACTGGTTACCCTTTTAATATTTTTCGCCCCTAAAACCACTCCTCAGGCAACTGTTTTCCTTCTGCCTCCTCCACCACCACCACCCCCTCCCCCGCCACTTTTGCTGTTTTACATGGGCAGAATGCCAGCCCCATTCAGCTGCCCCTTTGTGATACCCAAGTCTGCAGCCACAGCACTACCTGAATGCCATTCCATTCTGCACCGAAGAACAGTTTCATGTCCCCTCATCCTCTTCCCCTTCTCTCCCCACCCAATCCCATTCCAAGCAGCGTTGCCAATGGCTCTTTTTCAAAGGCTCTTTGTCAAGGGCTGGGAGCGAGCTCTGTTTCCCAGTCCCTTGGCTTAATGAGGCCCAGACCCTGTTGTGGGGCAGGCAGGCAGAAGGACGAGGGGGAGGAAGGGTTTTGTCCGTGCCTGACGCTTTGGGAGGCTTTGCCCTCCCCCAGGGGAAAAGAGGAACAGGAGCCTGGGTCCTAACGCAGACATAAAGACAGAAACCCTGAGGGGAGGGAGAAACCGGTTTCCTCCAACTAGCAGAGCCCCTTCCCCAATGGTTTTCCAGCCCCAGAGTCACTGCATTAGGGGAGCCGCACACCCACAGTGAACCTCCCCTGGGTTAGAGGTGCGAAGGGCCACCTCCACATCCATTACGATCGTGGGAAAACGAGGGAAACAAAACCCTGCATGTTCTGCCCTCTTAGCCTCCCCACGGCTCACACAGAGCAGCTCCTTTATGGCTCCTGGGAAAGTGACATTCCCTTCTCCTCCTCTCTCTCCCGGCCCTTTGGCCAGAATGGGTGACCTCTAAGGTCCCTTGTCAATCTGAGGTCTTAAGAATCCTTTCGTTAAGTGGCCATTGTCCCAGGTCAGCAACACTAGATTGGACGGTGGAAAGACAGGAAAACAATGACCTGAGGAAATGAGGAGGAGTCTAACAACTCTCTATTACCCACTCTAATTCTCTTTTCCCAGTGTCTCCGCTTTATTCCCCGGCCCCCTCTGCATGGTCTCCCTGCTCTTTGTGGGAATTTATTATGGGAATATAAATTCACATTAATTTCTATCTAAATAAAATACTAGGGGAAAAAGCTGCTTGCCACACACACACACACACACCAAGTCCCAAAGTCCAATTCAGAGATTTTGCGTATTAGAGAGTTTATACTGTGACCTCCTTTTACTAATCATCAAGAGTTAATTTTTCATGCTTCTTATATCTTTTTGTATGTTCATAAGAACCAAGAGTGCACACATAACGTGATCCCAGGAATCTTCCTGATCCAGCCTAGAGGGAGACTGAGGCCCAGAGATGTTAATTCCTTGTCCAGATTAAGGTAGGGAAGTGGACAGAGTCAGAAATGATCAGTCCTGGGTTTCGTCAACCGGACTGCACTGTATAATGAGGAAAGACCAACACACAAACTTTCCACTGAAGGCCAGGAAATGCAATCCTCGCCACCACGTGGGAATCTTTGGAGGAAGATAATTGGGTCCTGTATTATAAAGGAATGCTTTACACAGACACCCCCCCAAAAAAAACCCAAAAAACAAAAACCAAAAAAAACTCTTTCCAGACAGCGTGGAGTGGTCCTGAGCAGCTCTAACGGATGAGCTCAGGGGAGAGCCAGAGCGGGCAGGCAGGCTCTTGGCTAAGCAGGAGGGTTCGGGTGGCACTGGGAGGCTGCGGTGCTAGGGCTGGCCAGGGTGAGCGGTCAGGGAGGTGACGGTCGTAGCCCAGGGTGGAACACAGCCCTGCCCGTCGTTACTGGGTGAGGAAGACACTGCTAGGAAGCCAGAGGCTGGAAGGCTCTGGTGTGGGGCTGCACCGGCTCTGGGTGCCCTGTGTGGGGCCTCTCCCAGGGAAGGTGTTGCTAAGGATTACAGCCCTGGCTTATCCCTCCCCGAGGGGAGTGAATAAAACAGAAAGAAGTCTGGCTCATGCCAACCCCCCACCCCCCCGGGCGTTTGGTAAATGCCCCCTGCGCAGTCTCCTGGATTAAAATTCAGGTCTGACTTCAAAGCCCTTGCTGTTAACCACTTACATTTAATCCTGAAAAAATAAATGAAACTCTGCGTTAAAAGGTCAACAGCGTCTTTCAAAGCACCTGCCAGTACGGTAATTGCCAAAACGGTTTGTCTTTCCTCCCCAAGGGCACTGATGTACCGGGGATGTTATCTCATTTGAGCCACGGACTGCTCAAGGAAGGCAGTATTAGCTCCGTTTTACATGGTGTGTGTGTGTGTGTGTGTGTGTGTGTGTGTGAGGAAGCTTAGAAGGGTTATTTTCCCATGCCACACAGCTGGAAAAGGGTGAGCTGGAACACGAAGTCAGACAGTCCAACTCCAGAGCCTGAGGGCTTAGCCATAGAACTACACTGCCTCCCCGATTGTGGAGGGCAGGGACACATTGCTTGTACCCCTGAAATGACAACTCAAGAGCCAACGCTAGCCCAGTGGGAGAGAAGGCTCTCACCCCCACCCCCACCCCCTCACCCCCAGCTTCTCATGCAAACAGAGAGGAGGAATAGAGAGAGAAATAACTGTAACAAAGGAGGTTTGGGCCTGGCTCAGGGGCTCGGAGGCGAAGCAATCCATTAAGTTGCATTTATAAAATGGTAACTAAAAGACACACAGACGTGATACTATTTATACCCCTAGGATTGTGTTAAATATCTCCAAAGTTTTTTCCTCGTTAGATAAATGTAATAAGAATACTGAATATCTGCTGCTGGGAAAGGAAAGCAGTGGGGAAAATTATCGAACTACCTTCAAAGCTGTGAGAAATTCACTAGAGGAAGACCACACGTTATTTTGGAGAATAAAAAAATTAGCCCCTCCGTCTAAGCAGTCTGGGTGCAGGCTCAGGATCCCAGCGACTCAGTGGAATTTCAGAAGCTCCCTCTCCCCTCTCTCTCCCAGAAGCTGCTTCCTAGAGGAGACCCAGCCCGCCAGGCCCTCCGCCTTCCTCTGACCACGGCTTATGCTTGGCAGGTGAGAGCTTCCTGCCCCACAGACCCTCTCTGCCACCCACTCCATGCCTCCCCCTTCCATCTGTCCCCTAAGATCTTGTCTCCCCCAACCTACCACCCATCTCCCCCAGCACACACGTCCTCCTCACCTGGATGTTCCTTTTGATGATGTCCCTGGTCAGCTGCACCTTGCCCGTGCTGGGGTCCACCCCGGCCAGCGGCACCATGACCTCCCCGATGACGTCGTCCCGGGAGAAGCGGTCAAAGCTGAGGACCAGGAAGTGCAGCACCAGGTCCTGGAGCTGGCTGTAGGGGATGCCGTAGAAGGTGAAGGTCTCGTCGAACACGGGGTCCAGGGTCTTGCGCAGCACCCTGGTCTTCACCCGGTGCCGCTTGTCGGGCAGGATGGTCATTTTGATGTAGGGGTCAGAGCCCTGGGTCTGGTCGTCCATCACGGGCAGCCCGTGGGCCTCCTGGATCGTCACCACCAGGGCTTTCTTGGGGAAGTTATAGTCCACCGAGAAGGTGAGGGATCCCAGCATGACGTCCTCCTCAGGGGAGGACGGAGAGCTCGTCTTGCTCTCCCCGGGGGTGAGGCTGGCTATGGGGCTCCTCAGGTCCTCCCCATAGTCCGCCTTGATGGGTAACTGGCCTATACATGACCCAGAACTGGGTGGCCTGGGGCCCTTGTCTCGGCCCAGCAGGCCGGCCTCGGCTGCACCCACCAACAGGTTCCCGTGTCCGCCTTCCCTCCCATCTTTGTCTCTCCGCACTTTGATGATCTTCTTCTTGTTGCTGAGGGTCTCTGGGTATATGCTGATGCCTTTGAGCATGTGAATGAACTTGTACGGGGGGTTCTTGTGCTTCTTCTCTGCCTGCTGGTGGCAGCACGTCCAGACAAAGACGGTCACCGAGACGCACACCACCAGCACCGAGGCCCCGATGAGGCCTGCCACCACCGGTGACATATCTGAGGGTGGAGACCAGAGGTGGTTAGGGCAGGTGGACCTCAACCCCCTCCTAGAGCTCTCCCACGTGGGGCCCCTGCTGGAGCCAAGTTCATCCCAACCTGGCCTCCAAAACACAGTTTGCTCATCCGGGGCTTGAGAACTTATCCCCTCTCTTTGAAGTACCCTCATCCTTCCTCTCAACCATCCCACAGCCCTTCCTTTCCACCAAACCTGGACAAAACATTCACCGTCTCCAGAAAGACTTCCCTGAGTGCCCAACCAACTCCCTGTTATTTCCTCGGCCTTCCCTTCGCACGAATGAACTTGGTTTTTCTAATAACGATTTGTTTCACGTAAACTGCCCTGTGGGTGTTGGAAGGTCACCTTTTTACATGGGAACCCATTCAGCCCAGCGGTCACCCCAGGGCACGAGGTGTGTCTGGGGTCAGGGGGTATCCCACAGCGTCTCGGGCAGGGTTTGTGAGCAATGGGGCTGTGTTCACTTGCTGGCATGGAGGGTGAAAGGATGCGGGATTGACTTCGTTTTAGTAGGTTGCTCCAGGGTAGCAAAAGGGGGTGGATGGTAATAAGAACAGTATTTTTTTAAAAATCTTCACCCGAGGATAATTTTCCCATTGATTTTTAAAATATATATATATTTTATTGATTTTTTACAGACAGGAAGGGAGAGAGATAGAGAGCTAGAAACATCGATGAGAGAGAAACATCGACCAGCTGCCTCTTGCACACCCCCTACTGGGGATGTGCCTGCAACCCAGATACATGCCCTTTACCGGAATCGAACCTGGGACCTTTCAGTCTGCAGACCGACCTCTACCACTGAGCCAAACTGGTTTCGGCTTCCCATTGATTTTTAGAGAGAGTGGAAGGGTGTGAGCGAAGGAGAGAGAGAGAGACAGACAGACAGACAGACAGACATTGATGTGAGAGAGAGACACACTGATTGATTGCATCCTGCAGGTGCCTGACTGGGGCAGGATTGAACCTGAGGCCCTTTGGTACACGGGTGGATGCTCTAACCACTGAGCACACAGCCAGGGAGGGTCCAAGTACTTTTAAAATATGTTCTAAATTTCAGCTCATAGATATTTAAAAATGGAAGAATTTTAGAAAGAGAAGTAAAGAGGCCGAGGCCGGTTTGGCTCAATGGATAGAGTGTTGGCTTGGGGACTGAAGGACCCGGGTTCGATTCCGGTCAAGGGCATGTACCTTGGTTGCGGGCATATCCCCAGTGAGGGGTGTGCAGGAGGCAGCTGATCGATGACTCTCTCTCATCAATGTTTCTAGCTCTCTATCTCTCTCACTTCCTCTCTGTACAAAATCAATAAAATATATTTTTTTTAAAAAAAGAAAAAAATAAAAAGAAAGAGAAGTAAAGAGACTGTGGAAAAGTCGGATCTTTGCTCAGATGTCACCTTCTCAGTAAGATCTTCCCTGACCACCCCATTCAAAAGAGCTGCCTTCTCCATCCCAGAGACCCATACTTCTGCCCTGCTTAATTTTCTCCAGGTGTCTGCTCTTTCTTTCTCTTTTTCTCTCTCTCATACACACCCACACACACAAGATTATATATAGACACACATATAAATGTACTGTTTATTATCTATTTTCACTAGAATATAAGTTTTATGAGGACAGGCATTTTTTTTGTTTTGTTTATTTCTATATCCCCAGCACTAAAGACACTTAATATATATTTGTTGAATAAACAAGTAACTAAAGAGAAACAGATTTCCCCCCCTTCCTTTCCTTTAGTTTTATCTGTCTTTTCCCCACACAAGTTGGCCCCTGACTTAGATAATTAGGTTTGGGGTTATCTCCCCTTAAAGTTCCCTGAAGCCAATTGGTCTTGATACAGCCTCTAGTTTTCCACATTACTTTACTTGCTTAATTTTTTTTCCAATTACATTTTACATTCAATATTATTTTGTATTAATTTCAGGTGTACAGCAGAGTGGTCAGACAATCATATACTTTACAAAGTGTTCTCCCTGATATTTCCAGTACCCAAATAGTACCATAAATAGATATTATAAAATTATTGACTATATTTCCTATGCTGTACTTTACATCCCCATTAAAGTTACTATTTTGTAACTACCCCCACATAACTTTTTTTTAATGTTTTGCATATATATACTTATATGTTATATTGTATATTAATAACATGTAATGTATATGTGTATACACACAAATTACAATCTTCTGTGGTAATCACAAATATTGAAACCCATTGTGCCATAATACGGTCCCTTGAATTTGAAATGTTATTACATAATTTTGTTTCAATAGAAGCAGAAACGTAACAAACCCATTTTTATAAAGAAAGACTTGGGCAGGGAGAAATGAGAAAATAAGTATGACTCCAGAATATTCCAGATTCTTCCTGGAACATCCTTTCATCAGGTCTGCCTGGCTCTCTGCCTCTCACTGCAGACCTGTGTTCACACTTCACTTTATCAGAGAAACATTTCCTGACTGCCCCACGTGAGAGAATATCCCTATTATTGCTTTATTTTTTTTCTTCATAGTAGTTAATGAGCCCAACAATTTCTGTTTTTCCTCACCAGATAAATTAATGAGAATACTGAATTCCTGCGCACTGCTGAATCCCCAGGTCCTAGAACCAGGTGGCACCTGGTAAGTGTTCAGGGAGCAAATGAGTTAGTAAATTCAAACAGCCTCCACAGATTGGAACAAGAGGGGGAGGTCAATATGATCACATAGATCAAGGAAAATTTAAAATTCTATTTGGTTTTCAAAACCTACCAATAAGCAACGGGAGACCTTACTTGATAAGGATGAGCAAAAATCACTTAGCAGTTTGGGTGACCACAAGCATGGAGTATAATAAGGCTAGAGCCAACTTATACTTTTAAAAAAAACAAAACCCTATGTTTTATTGATTTTTTTATAGAGAAGAAGGGAGGGGGATAGAGAGCTAGAAACATCTATTAGCTGCCTCCTGCACACCCTCTACTGGGGATGTGCCCGCAACCAAGGTACATGCCCTTGACCGGAATCGAACCTGGGACCCTTCACTCCACAGGCCAACGCTCTTTCCACTGAGCCAAACTGGTTGGGCCCAACTTATGCTTTGAATACAATGTCTGGCTCACAGGGGGGTAGTATAATTTCTTCTGCACTGGTCACAACATGTATGGAGTGTTCAGTCTACACTGACAGGAATAAACACTGCTTTTTTTTGTGTGTGTGTATATTTATTATGTCCCTGCCAGGCATTGAATTAGAGCTTCCTCTCTTTGAATCAAAGAACTCATTAAATAGGTACTATTAATATACTCACTTTACAATGGAGAAACCTGGGGACTCAAATCTGCCCAAGGCCAAGTAATGGCAAATGGCAGGGATGGGATTTAAATACTGGTTTTCCTGACACCAAAATGTCTCTACATTATGGATAATCAGGAGAGTAAAAGACCTGGAAACCACATCCAATGAAGGAAAATGGAAGGAACTGAAAGAGCTGAGAGGTCTAGGAATAATAACTTTCTTCAATTATTTACGATGCTGTGATGGAAGAAGGTGTGATTTGATTTCACGTTGGAGGTTAGGCCTGGCACCAGCACGTACAGGCTACAGGAAGACAGATCTGACTCAATGGAAAGAGTCAAATTATTATTTCAACTGCCTCACAGTAGCCCAGACTGCTTTATATAATTGAAAACTTTCAGAGGTTGAATCATCACCATTGGTTAGGGATACTCTAAAAGGAATTTCTTCCATGGCGATTGTGCTAAATATCTCCAAAGTCTTTTCTACTTCAAACATTCCATGGGTTCATGAAAGCTGGGGCCAGGTGAGAAAAGAAGGGGTTAGTCCTGGCCGAGTAGCTCAGTTGGTTAGAGTTCATCCTGATATACCAAGGTTTTGGGTTTGATCCCTGGTCAGGGCACATACAAGAAGCAATCAATGAATGAATAAATAAGTGGAACAACAAATCGATGTTCCTCTCTCTAAAATCAATAAAAATATTAAAAAATTAAAAGAAAAGGAAGAGTTATATTATAAAACAATATAGTTAAGGAATAAAGCCATTAACAAAATAAATCAAGGTGACCATGTCCATACTAAATAATACTAGTGTTTATTCACAGAGCATTAAGTCAAATAAGAGTTATTAGGGAGAGAGTTTTCAGAAAGTGGGACAGCAAGCAGAAATAACATCCTGCTCATCTCTGAGTCCCCGAGTCTCTCGAATCTAACACGAGGTCAGTAAATATTTATTTGAACAATTGATTGGTTTCAATTGTCAATCAAAATGGCACACGCTGAAAAAAATGGCTCTCTTGCCGGGACTGGTTTGGCTCAGTGGATAGAGCGTCGGCTTGGGGACTGAAGGGTCCCGGGTTCGATTCTGGTCAAGGGCATGTACCTTGGTTGCAGGCATATCCCCAGTAGGGGGTGTGCAAGAGACAGCTGATCGATGACTCTCTCTCATCGATGTTTCTAACTCTCTATCTCTCCCCCTTCCTCTCTGTATAAAATCAATAAAATATATTTTTAAAAAAAGAGGGGGAAAAAAGGCTCTCTGTTCACCAATAAGGGACTTTCCTGAACATTGCTTGCTAATGATTAGTGAAATTGAACATTGATTGTCTCTGTGAGAAGAGGAAAGCAGGGAACTACCGAGAGATCTATGATTTGAAAGAGAGATCAAAAGGCCATGTTGGGAGACATGTGAGTGATCCTTTGTGATCTACCCTAAATTTACTCTGTGATTCCCACTGTTGCTTCCCATGCCTTGGCTTTACTGCTAAAAGATGTAGGTGGTCTGGGTAAGAAAGAAGGTGAAGGATTCTTATCCGTTAGAAGGACAGAGAAGGAAAAGAAGTGAAATGGATCAATCCATTTGTAAGTCACCTATGTGCTTTTCTCCATCTTATTTTCCACTTTTCCGAATTTTTTTCTCAATTATTCGTTATCCTCTGCCTCTCCTTCCCACACTCAAAGCAGTTAATTAGAAAAACCAGGGATGCTGAAACTCAGAACCCTCTGTCTTGCTTTAGTCAAAAGGTTGATGGGAAAAGGAAGTTGGAACTAATATCTAAAATGAGTGCTTAAAGTAGTTGTAAATTGCAGTGACCGATGCTTCTTGCTCCTTTTGTGCTCTAAGGTCATGGCTAATTGAGCGTTGTCTTGGTATATCTCCCAAGGGCTAAGGCATTTGAAGGGAAGTACTCTACGAGACATGAAAAAGTCAGAAGTAACAGTTCCTTCGGAGGAAAGCCTCTGAAAGGGTTGGAAGGCCTGTGAGACACATCTGGGCTATGCCCAACTCTGTGGGTCCCTGACCAGCCTTCTTACTGACTTCCTTCACTAACCCAGCTTTTCCCTGTCATGTGTGATACAGATAGGAGAATAAACTTTGGCATCAACTGGACGTTGACATGACCCTCACTATCTCGTGTAACTTTTATCTGTTTTATCTCCCTGAGCCTCAGTTTCCTCACCTGGAGAAAGTATATATAATAATTCCTACATCAGAGGATATTTGCAAGGATTAAATAAAATGTAGTATGAAAAAGGCTGATAAAACTTATCTTCTCTTTTCCGCTAATATTCCTTCTAAAGGAAATCCCACCATTCACTTTCTAAAGAATTGGGAAATGCAATTAGAAAAAAACATGTTGAAAAGAAGGCATCAGCAGAAAAAGAGCAGAAAGAAAATCAGAGGATGCTCATGCAATCACCAATGAGGCATCTATTTTAGAAACTCAGTACTCAAAGAATAGCAATGCAGAAGGTGAAATGGAAGAAACAAATATCAAGATTTAGCCTTGAGAATCAGTGGGAACAAGAAGCTAATGGGTGTGATTTGTTGTCTAGATACTTGCCCTAGTCTGATGTCTTCGAATATTGAGAGCTTGGAGCACATTGAGTTTTGTGCTCTCACTGGAGATTGAGAAAAGCCACTTCCATGTTGGATTGTGGACCCACCCAAACACTGGATGCTCAAAACTTCTGGATTCGTCTCAGGTTTAGGATCTCTTAAAGAATATGAAGGAACCCTTGCCTGACAGACAGCACCCTGGCTTCTACCAGCCAAACTGAGGTAAATAGAATGGAGGGAGAAGCAGGGCAATTCTTATTTTTATTTTTTATTTCTGCACCGGGAGAACATAGCACAGGTAGCTTGTGACCCTAGCATATTTTGGAGGAATTCCCTAAGAGGGGAAAAAACTCGTCTCTCGAGCTTTTCTTTCCCATCTTTCCTATTTTCCACTCCACTCTCTGCTCCAAGAAATGTTAACAGATCTTGGAGCGGCGCCGAGATGACGTAATGCTTTCTCTGGTACACAAAGCGGCCTCCCCCGGGCCGGGCCTCTCTCGCCCCTCCCCCGCCGGCCTGGGTCGGCCCCCACCAGCTCCAGCGCTTAGCGCGGGTGAGTCCCCCTATTTGAAAAGCCAGCCCAGAGAACGGGGAACAAAAGGCCTGGGAGGGAGCGCCTGGGCACTGCCAGGAGGCCCAGAAATAGACATCACGTCATCCCCTCGCCCAGCGGCACCAAGCGCCATTTGGTAGCATCAGAGGGACCCCACCATTACGATGCAGAATAGCAACTTGCAGGGCTCACGGCTCCCCTCCTCCTCAGCATCCAGCTGACCGGCTTAAGGAGTGGCTTCCTTTGAGCTCCCCACCCCCGCACCTCCCTCCCCGGACGCCGCTGCCTCCCCCTGGCTGCCATCCACACGCAGCCCACAGCCTCCACACTGCCATCTTGATGCCCCATCCCCCTTGCCATCTCCCTCCCCCGCAGCCCCGAGGACTAGGGTGGGGAGGAAGGGGCACCGCCCTGCGTGCCCCAAGGGGGAGGGCTCGGCCTACTCCACCTCTCCTCCCCCAGAAGGAGGGGTGCGCATCCTCTGCAAGCTCCCTAGTTCTCACCTCCAGCAGTGCTGACGGTGCACCGTGCAAGGTTTTTAGCATCCTGGACCCCATCCGGGGCCTCCATGTCTCTCTAGCCTTCCCAGCCTCTGCAGGCCACAGTTTAAGTTCAGGCTCTGCCCACTGTTCACCACCCACCGCCACAGGCCCATGCTAGCGGGGCTGGCCTTGGAGACCCTGGCCTGGGCTTCATTTCTCCTGCAGCCCCTGCCTGGGTTCCCCTAGCTTCACCACTCTTCCGATTACCGCAGGCTTAGTTGGACCGTCTGTACTTACCAAAGCCAGGTCGGATATTGGTGATTTCGGCCATGTCGTAATCAGCGGCTATTGCTGTAGAGGCCGTTGCAATGGTCAGACAACTCTGGGAACCCTGGGTCAGAACCCAGGCCGCCGCAGCGCAGCGCTAGGTCAGGGGAAGGGGGAGGTATCTGGCGGATGCCTCCTGTGACGGCCTGGTCTCTGGCTGCCAGCTGCGGTCGCCTCTTCAGATGCTCCAGGGATGCTCTGAGCTAAGGATGCAGGTGCAGCCAGACTGGTCCTGATGCGAGGGAGGCCCCGCCTTCTTCCGAGCCGTCCTCGGCAGGAGACTCCGCCTCTGTCCGAAAAGTTCCGGAAGGCAGTGCCCGCCCCTTTCCGGAAGATGTCTGGGAGGGGACCCCATCACCGGGATTTCCTGAGAATAAGACCCGCCCACTGACAGGCTGTTTGTTGGTCTAAAGGAGCAAAACCCAAGGATAGAATTAAGAAGTGCAGGTATTGTAGAGGAAATTTAGATCCTGTGGTTCCGATCTCCTGGGCTTAATATAGCAGCGGAATGTTCTGGCTGAGAGAGAGCCCAGGATTTTGGAAAAACAAAATTCTATATGTCTGCATTTCAGTATCAATTGCCATTGTTTTCATGCATTTCTGAACCCACTGAAGGTTATTATGGAAACTTTCTTAAACTTCAGAAACACAAACTCTGATCGAAGATGAAACCTCGTGATGGATGCACAACTCTGAACTTAAAACAATTTAACTATACAAGTAGAACAGATGCATTTTGTGGTGTGTGGATTAAAGCTGTTTTTATAAAAAGACTAATGAAGCCTAGCCTGTTTTTCTCAGTGGGTAGAGTGTCAGCCTGCGGACTGAAGGGTCCTGGGTTCGATTCCGTCCACCTCAGTTGCAGGGTCCAGGGCGAGTGCAGGAGGCAACCAACCAATGTTTCTCTCACATCGATATTTCTCTCTGTCTTTCCCTCTCTTTTTAAAAAAATCAATGGAATGTGCTCGCTTTGGCAGCACATGTACTAAAAAAATCAATGGAAAATACCCTCGGATGCAGATAAAAAAATTGATGTTGAAAAACAGATAAATAATAAAATAAATTAATAATAAATAAATAAAAAGACGAATGAAGAACGCCAAAGTTAATCAGCGCTGCATATTTCTTTCTTAAAGTGTAAAGTGCTTTAGGGCTGCTTAGGAGAGAGAGGATGTGCAAACCAACAGATGACCAGAGGCTCTGATATTTGAAACCCTGTGAGCAACAAATCTTTTCCAGGGAAGATACTCATATGCTGCAGGTTCAAAAGCAGGCCACAAATGAAACGCCAAGCTTCTAGAGACTTCCTTGGCATTTGGGAGAGTTAGGGTGATAGAGGCTAGAGTCAGATTGCAGTTGTGCCCAGGAGTATATTAATTTCGCTCTTCATTTTGGCTGTGGATCCTTTCATCCTGTCAATTCTGTTTACAGATAGGATCAGGTTAAATGGATTATTTAAATCCGTAAAATATTTGTTGATAGTTCACCCGTGAAATGAGAGTTGAGTGTATTTTTCCAGTTTTGACATTTTCTTCCAGAAAAGTGGAAAGAAGACGGATCTAGGAATCATTCATTGTTCAAAACACAAGTATTGAATTATTGAACATCAACTATGCTTCCTGGACATGGGATCAATGCATTAGATGCTAGAGTTAAGGATACCTGATTCCTCTTGATAGCTGTGTGTATCTTTGTGAAATCACCTATCCAGCTGAACCAGAAATTTGTTCTGTGTAAATTTTTTTTGAAATATGTTTTATTGATTTTTACAGAGAGGAAGGGAGAGGGATAGAGTTAGAAAGACCGATCAGCTGCCTCCTGCACACTCCCTACTAGGGTTGTGCCCACAACCAAGGTACATGCCCTTGACCAGAATCGAACCTGGGACCCTTCAGTCCACAGGCCAAGGCTCTTATCCACTGAGCCAAACAGGTTAGGGCTGTCCTGTGTAAATTTAAAAGTATAATATCCATTGTTCCATAAGGATTATCGTGAAGATCAAATCACCAATGATAAGATAAATGAAAGCATTTTGTAAAACGGCAGAGCATTATACAGCTATGAGTACTCATTACTCTGGGGTGACTCCAGGACTCACTAGTACAAATAACTGCACTATTTGTAACCCAGGGATTCCTTCCTGAAAATTTATGAATTCTCCATTTCCTTGGTCCCGTATTTTCAGGTGTGCCACGGCAAGAAGGGTTAGTTATCAAGTTCAGCTAACGAATCACCATCCCAAGTTATGTTGTGAGGAGCGCTAGGACCGAGTAAGAGAGGTATTTCTTTAAATCGTTTTGACCACACAACTGACGGGCTAGCCTTGCGGCTTCATTCCGCCCTAAAGTGGGCCGACGCCGCGCACTACGTCCTGACGCCGCGCACTACGTACGACGCGGGCGCGCGCACGTAAGTGGCTGCCGCTGGCTGACTTCCGGTGGCACGGACTCCGAGTTTCCGCGGGATCCGTCGCCGGTGAGGGGAGTGTGTCCCGTGCCGAGAGGCGGGAAGTGGCCTGTGGGAGCCGGCCGTCAGGGCGCAGGATGTCCAGGCCGAGGGGGTCGGGGCGGAGGGCCGGCGCGGGGTGGAGGGCAGAAGGGAGAGGGCTGAGGGGGGCGAGCCCGGCGCGGGGGCTTGGGCCAGTGCTCGGCGCCTAGGTGAAAAGCGCAGTTCGGTCTCCCTTTTGAAAATTATCCCCAGGAGGGGCTCGCGCTGGGGCTACCTTCGGATTTGCATTCGCTCACCCTGTCGGCCTCACTCCAGTTCCTAAAAGGTGAGCCTCTTTGGAATTGCTGTGTTATAAGTGCCGGGGGTCGGTCCCTGTATGCTGCTGACTTTAAATGGTAGCTGACTTTCTTTTCTTTTTCTTTCCCCCCCTTCCTAATATTTCCCCCCTTTTTCATTAATTCATCTGCAAAATACTGGACTAGCCTGAGCTACTCCCACTCCCCTCACCCACTTACCACCCTCCCTTGAGCTTTCATTACCAAGATGAGGGCGTTGGTAGACTGGAGGGTGGGGGGAGATCTCTCCTCGTGATCTGTGGAAACTGAATTAGGGAGGTTTACAACTAACTTTATAGTTCAGACTCTTGAAGAGTGAGAACTTTGCCCGGGCCGGTCTGCTCAGGTGATTTGAGTGCCGGCAGGATACACCAAGGTTTCGGGTTCCATCCTCGGTCAGGGCACACACACAGAATCAACAAATGAATTCATAAATAAGTGGAACAAGAGATCAATGTTTCTCTCTTTCTCTCAACGCATTAAATACGAGAAATTATTTAAAGGGGGGGGGGAAACAAACAACAACTTTATTTTGCAGCCCTGTAGTCCAAACTTTCATCTAGTGCCCTGGTAGATGGGCATTCATACTTTGAGCATTAACAGTGATGAAGAACTCACTGTAACACAAGATAATTTATTCTGTTCTTGTACCTATTTTATTGGGGAAAGTTTTTTTGGGTAGAAAGTTTCCGTATAATGCTTAACTCTGGTTTAAATGCTGCATAAAATAAGCACGGAGTAAGAGAGGAAGGGAGAGGGGAAGAGGGGGAGAGAGAGAGAGAGAAACATCAGTCTGCTGCCTCCACTGCTGCTGGGGATCCAACCTGAAACCTGGGCATGTGCCCTGACAGGGAATCGAATCGGTGATCTCTCGGTGCATGAGAGGATACTCAACCAAACTGAACCATACCAGCTGGAGCCACACTCTTTTCCATTCATTCATGTAGTTGGGGAACATTCATTCAATCTTTACAGTAGGGCAGATACTGCCTGGTACTAGGGGTACTAGTTGAAAAAGTCCTTTTCCTGAAGAAAACCATGTATTTTTTTGTGGAGGCAGATGGGAAGGAGACAGACAAGAGGCAATTACAAACGTTATAATTACTATAAAAGAGGTTTGCAAACAGCTTCTAGAACATAAAAGAAGAGACCATCCAATTTAGGTTAGTGTTGCTCTTAAAATGTGATGACTGGAATTGAAAGCAAGAGTCAGAAGTAACGTAGTACAGAGAACAGTAGGAATCTCTCGTTTACAACACAAAATTTCTGATAATATCACCTAACCTCTTTATTTACTTATTTATTAATCCTCACCCGAGAATATGTATTTTCCCCCCATTGATTATTAGAGAGAATGGAAGGGAGGAAGGGAGAAAGAGAGAGAGAGACATGGATTGGTTGCACCCGGACTGGGACTGGGAATCAAACCTGCAACCCAGGTACATACCCTTGGCAGGAATCGAACTTGTAGCCTTCCGTGTGTGGGCCTGTGCATGCTCTAACTTCTGAGAGACACTGTCCCGGGCAAGGCCTAACCTCTTTAAACAAACACATTTTGCTTTTGGATTGTTTCTGTTAATGAAATAACCTTTTTATTTATGCAACAAAAATAGAAAACATTTATTGATCTAATAAATTACTATCTAGTGATGTCACTGCTATTTTTAATTTAGTTTATGACTGAAGAAGCAGATTCAGGGTAAGTAATTTTTAGAAGGTCACAAAGCTGGAGAGAATCAGACTTGGGAAGCAAATCCAGATTGTTTGACTCTGTTTGGTCTCAGCATTGTGCTATTCTACCTTCCTGATGGTAATAATCACTGACGCTCATCATTTTCTATGTAATTCTTATAACAACTCTCATGAGGTAAAAACAGTTCTTTCTTACAGTTGAGGAAACTGAAGTTTGGAGAGGTTAAGTCACTAAGCAAGAACTTACTAATCAGTGGTAGAATTGGGATTTTAACTCAGGCACTCTAACCACTGTCTGTCCACTTCCACTTAATGGGAATGAGGTGCATTTGATATAAAGTACTGTGTTCATGACTGAATATAAGAAAGGGAAAATATAGTTGAGGATGTATTATCATAGTTATATGAAGTTGATAAAAACTCGCTTTTATCCTTTTAGGATGGAACAAAAGTAGGACTTTTAAAATGTTGCCCAGTAAGAAGAGAAGAACTGCAGTGACTGAGTTCCCACAACATCAGGGCAACCTGGAGGAAGATGACTTAGACCTTGAGTCAGCCGTTAAACCAGAATCTGACCAGAGTACAGACTTGGGGTCATCGTCACTGTCCTGGGGTGGAAGTCATGGTGGTGCAGCTGGTCTCGAAGTTGAATCTGTGCAGGATGCAGGAAATCAGCTTGGTGTGGAAGATCCGTCTTTGAATTCCAGTGTACACGCCCAGGACACAGAGGCAACAGTTCTAGAAGCGGTTAATGTGGCCATCTCAAAGGGAATCACCCTACCTTCCTTGGAGTCTTCCCAGCCCCTTAACATACACACTGATAGAGAAAAACTCCATGCCACCAGCTCAAAGAGAGGGAAGAAAGCCACACTCAGGCCCAAGCCAGTTACCCAAGAAGACAGAGGTGACCATCTTGTCACCAAGGAGCCTTTTCCAGGAGAGCCTGGTGAAGAAGTCAAGGAAGAGGGAGGTAAGATATGCCTCATCTTTAGGCTTAATGCCTTCCTTGTCAGCGGTTTGGCATGTCTTTGCCTTTGCTAATGCACTCTTGTCAGGGCCTTTACAAAATGTAGTTTTTCTGAAAAGAGATCTTGATTTGGCATGGAATTGGAATTGTAGAGTTCCGAAGGTCAGCAGTGAGCTTTATGAATGGATGGAGGTTTTCTCCCCTCCCATTTCTTAAATCTTCTGTGCCCTTTTCTTTCCATTCTCATCCTTCCTTGTCTGGAGGTATGAAGTATGTATAGCTTTTTGTGATTTGTGCATACCTATGAAGTGGGGCTTGTGGAGAAGGCTCAGTGGCTTAGAGACTCCTGCCTGGGACATTGGGAAGGGCTTTACCTAACCCTTAGGACTTGGAGGATGAGTTGCAGTTTGACAGAATGATGGCATAGGGTTTCATAGGCCAACAGTAGTGTGCTCAGAGGTCAGAGGCAGAAGAGGATGGTGACATTGTTTGGAAGAAGTGGTGAGAGATGACTTTAGAGTGGTAGATTGTGCTTAGGTTGTGAAGGGTTTTATTTTCCATGGTTAGGTGTTTGAACTTTTCCTGTAGGTCAGTGTTTCCCAAAATTTTTTTTTTTTTTTTAATAAATTTTATTGATTTTTTACAGAGAGGAAGAGAGAGGGACAGAGAGTTAGAAACATCGATGAGAGAGAATCATCGATCAGCTGCTTCTTGCACACTCCCCACCAGGGATATGCCTGCAACCAAGGTACATGCCCTTGACCGGAATTGAACCCAGGATCCCTCAGTCCCCAGGCCGACGCTCTATCCACTGAGCCTAACCAGTCTTGAGTGTTTCCCAAACTTTTGATATATGTGTACCTCTTCTATAATTTTCGTAATGCTGAGTACCCCTTGTAAAAAAAAAATAAAAAAAAATGGATTTATTAGGCGCAGCTAAGCACGGTGCAGTGCATATCCTCACCAAACTCTGGTGCAACGCGTACCCCCACCAAACTCTTCCTGTACCCCTGCGGGTACGCGTACCACACTTTGGGAAACATTGCTGTAGGTGATAGCTAATCCTATATAATAAAAGGCTAATATGCAAATCAATAGAATGATAGAATGATGCACACTGACCCACTGGGGCAGACACTCAATGCAGGAGCTGCCCCCTGGTGGTCAGTGTATTCCCACGGGGGGAGCGCTGCTCAGCCAGAAGCCCTGAGCCAGGCTCATGGCTGGTGAGTGCGGAGGTGGTGGCAGCGATGGCCGGAGTCTCTCCTGTCTCCTTAGCTGCTGCCGGCCCTAAACCGTCAGTTGGACATCCTCTGAGGGCTCCTGGACTGTGAGAGGGAGTAAGCTGGGCTGAGGAGCCCCTTCTCCCCTCGATTGCGCAAATTTTTTGCACCAGGCCTCTAGTTGATGCATAAAAGAAGCAGAAGACATAGTTCTAATCTCAGGAAGCTTATATTTAGTTGGAAAGACAAGATATAAATGCATAGTTCATTTGGAACAGTATAAGAATATGTGATTAATTTGTGTGGTACAGATAATTAGGATTTTTGGAACGTGTAGGATTGGTATGTTTTGATAGATTGTAGGGAAGGAGTGGAAGTAGAATAGCACATTTTGAAAATACGTAGAAGTGCTGTGTTTGTGTGGGAATGTAGGAGGGCTTCAGAAAGAAAGGGCAAATCCAGGTATTCAGAGCCTCGCTGTTACCCCCTTAAGACCTTTATAAAGGATGGGACTAGGATGTTGACAGTAAGGATAGAGAATAAAGACTATATTTTAGAGTCTTGACAAAGAAATAACTAATATTGCTCAGAGACTGCTATGATTTAAGATATCTGGATTGGGAGATGGTGAAGCATGCCATCATAATGGGGAACATATTTGAGGGGCTGATTGTTAAATTTTTTTTCTTCAAACTTAGTTGTAATGGTGACATGAAGACAGCAGGAACTGGAGAAAAATACAAGATTAGAGTGCTAGCTAAGGAGTGGATAATTAAATAGGGGTTCAATGTCACTCAGCTGTTGAGTGGAATTTAGAGATTTTTTAATAAATTTATTACTAACATTGGTTAGTAACATGGTGCAAATTTCAGGTGTAGACTTTATAATATGACATCTGTTTAACTTATACCACTGAACTCTAGTCTTCCATCACCATATATTTGACCCCCTTTATCCTCTTCGTCCTTCCCCACCCACTTCTCCTCTGATAATGTTTTATAATGTATATCACTTATAGTTAATTAAATGTGATGTTAATGGTCAACCATATAGTGTCCCTTTGTCATCAGCAATATAATATCTCCTCTCTTCCCATTACGAATCTGATCTTTCTATCCTATATAGTAAAAGGCTAAGGTGCAAATCAAAGGAACGGCGGAATGAGCAGTTGCTATGATGCACACTGACCACCAGGGGAGCCCCACTCAGCCAGATGTTGGGCTCATGGCTGGCAAGTGTAGCAGTGGTGGCAATAGCCTCTCCTGCCTCCACGGCAGTCAGACATGCCCTGAGTGCTCCTGGACTGTGAGAGGGCACAGGCCGGACTGAGGGACTCGCCCTCCCCCCAAGTGCATGAATTTCATGCACCAGGCCTCTGAGTCTATAATAATAAAAGCATAATATGCTAATTAGACCAGATAACTTTACAGATGAAGCCGGGGCTGCAAAGGAGGCCCAGTTGACAGAGGAAGCCAGTGCTGGCAGCTGGGGTAAGGAAGGCCTATCTTGCATGAATTTTGTGCATCGGGCCTCTAGTAGGAAATAAATGCATAGCTCTCAGTATAATAGAGCTAGAAAGACCTTAGCAATTATCTACTTCAATTCCCTGACATTATAGATGAGTAAATTGGATGTGAGCATATTTCAATATCATTTCAATATTTTTCTTAGGACACTTTCTTTAAGAGAGAGGAATACCTGTATAGTATATGCATTATTAACAAAGTTATCTATCTAAAAAGGACTTTATAACAAGATCCTGATTTCTACAGTAGAGTCTGACTGAGAATGGTGGCGGTGTGAAGCACTGTTTGTGATTCTTCCAGGGAAGCCTCAGATGCCTTCTGGAGAAGAGATGCCTTTCTTGCCATCAGGCAGCCCCTCTGCAAAACTAGGAGGCCCGCCTGGGAAATCATCGCAGCCCGAAGTCTGTGCCTCTCCTCCAGGAAAGCCATGCAGGACTTCAGATCACCACGCTGAGGAAGAGATGGAGGATGATGGACTCTTTATTCCAATGGGTATAGAGTCTCTCTTTTTCTTTCCTTTTTTCAATTTTATCCTCTTTATTGAAGTATAATATGCAGGAAACTGCACATATCCTAAGATATAAAAGGTTATTGAATTTTCAGAGTTTGAATACACCTATATAATCAGCAACCAGATCGAGAAAAGAATATTACTGCCCTGGCTTGGTGGCTCGGTTGGAGTGTCAGCCCATACACCAAATGTTTCCAGTTCCATTCTCTGTCAGGGCCCATGCCTGAGTTGTAGGTTTGGTCCCCAGTTGGAGTGTGTATGGGAAGCAGCTGATTGATATTTCTCTCTCACATTGATGTTTTTCTCTCTCTCTCCCTTTCTCTCTCTAAAAATAGATAAACATTTCCTTGGAACATTTCCATTAAAAAAAAAAAAAAAAAAAAGAAACAGGATATTACCTGTACCCAAAAGTACTCGCTTTAAGTTATTACCAACACCGTACTGCTAGGGTAACCATTATCCTGACTTCTAGCCGCGTAGATTGGTTCCTCTGTTTTGTACTCTCTACCACCTCTGCCATTACCACCTCTACCACATCATATTCTGATTTCCAGGGCCAGACAGCTGGCAGCTTTTCTCTTTACAGCGTTGCCTTTTGGGGTTAAGTTTGGAGATTCTGGTGATGTTCTTGGTTTATTTGCAGAAGAGCAAGACAGTGAAGAAAGTGAGAAAAGGCAGAAAAAGAAAAAGGGTACCAAGAGGAAACGAGATGGAAGAGGTCAGGAAGAAGGGACTTTGGCTTATGACCCAAAACTGGACGATATGCTTGACCGTACCTTAGAGGATGGCGCCAAACAGCACAATCTGACAGCAGTCAATGTGCGAAACATCCTTCATGTGAGTAAGACTGGGGCAGCTATGGAATTGGAGTGGAAATTTTTTATGGGAAGCAAATAAAAGTACTCGGGAAATTCTTTTTTTTAAATATTGAGAAGTCTTTTTTTTAAAGTATATTTTATTGATTTTGTACAGAGAGGAAGGGAGAGAGATACAGAGTTAGAAACATCAATGAGAGTTAGAAACATCAATGAGAGTCATCGATCAGCTGCCTCTTGCACATCCCCTACTGGGGATGTGCCCGCAACCAAGGTACATGCCCTTGACTGGAATAGAACCCGGGACCCTTCAGTCCCCAAGCCGACGCTCTATCCATTGAGCCAAACCGGTTTCGGCTCGGGAAGTTCTTGACTCATGGTATATGAATTACTTATTTTGTGAGTTATCTATGGCGAAACATTTTACATTTCAAGATAGATTTCTCTTTGCACTCAGCACACATTTGAAATCTGAACAAATGTTAAAGAAGAACTTAACTGGGAAGATAAACTGTTCCTCTGCTGCCTTCACTGATTTGATTGTTTACTGTATTATTTATTAGATTTGGTGATGATAATGTTTATAATGGATTTACTCTTTGTGGGTTAATATGCCTGAAAAAATGCCCAGTTAACAGTTTATAGTACTTTGCACTATTCTTCAATATGTAGCAACACAGCTATTTATAAAACTTGTTTATTAGTTTCTCCTAAGCATATAGTTACCTCAGAATTTCCTTTTTTTAAAATTTTTTTTATTGATTTTAGAGAGGAAGGGAGAGGGATTGAAAGATAGAAACATCAATGAGAGAGAACCATTGATTGGCTGCCTCCTGTACACCCCTTATGGGGAGGATTGAGCCTACAACTCGGGCATGTGCCCTTAGTTGGAATCCAACCTGGGACTCTTTAGTCCGCAGGCTGATGCTCTATGCACTGAGCAAAACCAGATAGGGCAGAATTTCTTTTTATGTAAGCCATTTTTATTCCCTGTAGCAGATAATAAGCTGTCAAATTGCTTGAAGCTGTGTGTTTTTATGCAAAACTTGCTTCTTTGCTTTTAGTTGCCTTGCATTACCCTAATCTGAAGTTGAGTATATAGCTCTCATTTGTCTCTACATATGCTTAGCAGAATCACAGAGAGATGAGTGTTATCGAGTGACACGTCTTTGTTGCATAATGTGAAATTTCATCTTTCTGCAGGAAGTAATCACAAATGAACATGTGGTAGCGATGATGAAAGCAGCCATCAGTGAGACTGAAGATATGCCCATGTTTGTGAGTATTTGATTGTCATTTTTTTTAATGTGATGGAATAGAGCTATCTATAAACTGGCTAAGTGTAGGAGACCACTTCGGAGTCTATAAATAGTTTGGCATTTGGGGGCAAAGTTAGCATCCTAAAATTCAAGAATTACATGATGATTTTTATTGACTCTTCTCATTTTCCCCTCTTTAGGAACCCAAAATGACACGCTCTAAACTTAAGGAAGTGGTGGAGAAAGGAGTGGTGGGTGTTCTGTTTTTTCTTTATTTATTTGCTTACTTTTCTTTTTTGTTTACTTAGGTTGGTAAATAATATCTAATTTCAGGTTATTTGTAGAGAAAAAAATATACGGTAGATATTATTGTGGTCTGAGTTTGCCTTCTTAATGAAAGATGTGTAAAAGACAAGTGAAAGTAAAATATATGAAATCATCAGCATAGTTTCTTTTAGTCGATGTGGAAATAGTGCATTTTTGGAACTAGTAGGTAGTAGATAACTATTTAGAGTTGCTGAAAGCAACAAGAGGTCAATTCTGTTCACGTTATATGTGGCAGGGTTTAGTATTTCTCATAGTGTGTCCTGGGGACCACTTGCATTAATATCACACTGGTATGGGTTCCCTCACAAGTCTTATTAAAAATGCACGTTCTTGCCGAAACCGGTTTGGCTCAATGGATGGAGCGTCGGCTTGGGGACTGAAAGGTCCCGGGTTCGATTCCGGTCAAGGGCATGTACCTTGGTTGTAGGCATATCCCCAGTAGGGGGTGTGCAAGAGGCAGCTGATCGATGACTCTCTCTCTTGATATTTCTAACTCTATCTCTCTCCCTTCCTTTCTGTACAAAATCAATAAAATATATATTTTTAAAAAATGCACGTTCTTGGGCCCACCTCAGACCTACATATCAGGACCCATGAGTAGGGCCTGGCATTGTGTATCGTTGAAAACACACTAGTTTTTCCTTTCGCACACTGAAGTTTGAGAACCACTTGAAGACTTGTGAAGTATTTTGGTATAGCAAGGTCTTTGATGCTTGGAACCACATTACATCCTGATTAACAAACACTTATCCAGTTTGTGGTTACCTTCTGTGACAAGGCAAGTGATAGTCTGAGGGAGTCCGTTCTGTCTCTCATAGTGAGGAAGATGGACCCAAAATACATATTGCAGTTTTTATCTTTTTCCTGCTCTGTTCCTTCCAACCCTGTAGAAGAAATGTCTGTTCCTCTTCCACATGACCTTTCCTCAAGTCAAAGAAAACTAGCATCTCTTTTTGTAACATTCTTTTCTTGCTAAACGTCAGTATTTTATTAGCCTTTAAGTGACATAGCTTTGAGTATTTTTATCAATCACCCTTTTCTTCTGAATGTACCTAGTTTGTCTGTATCCTTTTAAAAGTGTGCCACAGTGGAATCTACTGGTCCGATGTGTCTTAACCAGTACAGGGTAAGTTAGGCTATCCCCTCAGTGTTCCACATACCATATTTCTTTTGATGCAGTCTGAGGTTTGCTTTTTGATAGCCCTATCATATATATATATATATATATATGTGTATATATATATATATATATATATAAATACATTTTATTGATATTTTTTATGGAGAGGAAGGGAGAGGGATAGAAAGCTAGAAACATTGATGAGAGAGAAACCAGCTGCCTCCTGCACCCCCCCCACTGGGGATGTGCCCGCAACCAAGTTACATGCCCTTGACTGGAATCGAACCTGGGACCTTTCAGTCTGCAGGCCGATGCTCTATCCACTGAGCCAAACCGGTTTCGGCCATATCATATTTTTTAATTTAATCAACTAACCCTGTTGTATTAAGTGAACTATCATCTTCAGGAAGTACACAAATGGACATGTGGTAGCTATGATGAAAGCAGCCATCAGAGGGACACAAGTTACATGAAGTCTACCTGACATATGGGGTGTAATTGACATCATTTCCATGTTTGATTTGAATAAAAGGCCAAGGAAATCCAAATCAGATTCTGGATTATGTTTACCAGCCACAAATATAGATGTAGAGAAGTTGAACAACCCAAGACGATAGTTTATGTGGAAGAGCAGGATTAAAGTTCCTCTTGCTTTTTTTTTTTTTTAAATTAATGATTTTTAAAAAAAATATATATTTTATTGCGTTTTTACAGAGAGGAAGAGAGAGGGATAGAGAGTTAGAAACATTGATGAGAGAGAATCATCAATCAGCTGCCTCTTGCAACCAAGGTACATGGCAGGATTTGAACCCGGGACCCTTCAGTCAGATAGAGCTGATGCTCTATCAACTGAGCCAAACCGGTTTCGGCTCCTCTTGCTTCTTAATGCTTAGTAGACTGACTCCAATACACTTCAGATGCTGCTTTGCCTTCATGATGTATTTGGGAATAAGGGAACTGATTGGTTCAGAAACAGGAGAAAGGTGTGGCCCTGAACCACATCATCCCCTGTACATTTTGTGTGGGCCTAGCCACACAGATCAGTGGCTTGGGCCTAGCCACACAGATCAGTGGCTCGGACAAGGCAGGGCTGAAATGTGGAAAACCTGAGGCTCCTTGTAGAGATAGAACCCAGTGGCCTGTTGGATTTTGTTCATAAAGTGATTTTGATTGGGTCACAAGTAAATAATCAAGAAATTACCTACTCCAATGGCATTTTGTCAGCACTATGTAGGAGCTTTAAAAAAATTATTTTAAAATCTTTTTCCTCCAACTCTACTGTTTTAAAACATGAAAAAAGTTGAGAGAGTTTTAGTGAATCCATATTCCATCTAGATTTAACAATTGTAAAATTTTGCCATATTTGCTTTATAACTGTATTGTTTGTTCCTATACTATTTGAAAATAAGTTGTGGACAGTTTGACACCTCAGTCCAAATCTTTTCATAAGACATTTCGTTGCCCTGGCCGGTTTTTGCCCTTCAGTCCGCAGGCTGACGCCCAATGGGTAGAGAGAGTCAGTCTGTAGACTGAAGGGTCCCAGGTTTGATTCCGGGGGGGGCGAGGTGGGGAGGGCACATGCCTGGGTTGCGGGCTCGATTTCCAGTAGCGGGTGGCAGGAGGCAGCTGATGAATGATTCTCTCTCATCATTGATGTTTCGGTCTCCCTCTCTCTTCCTCTCTGAAATCAATAAAAATATATTTTTTTAAAAAGGGAACTTTGTGTGGCTGGCTCTTTGGAGACATTCTAATGGTAGATTTATGTAATTAAGTAAAAAAGTACTGACATCAAAAGGCTACTGTCACCTATAATATTGTAGTTTACAAGTAGTTTTTACATTCATTATTTTGTGTGAACCCAAGCTGTGATTTAAAGTAGACAAGACAGAGATACAGAGTCTTACCTGGTTTAAGGCAGAATGCTGATGATGGAAATAGTTTTCTCACCTTTTCTGCTGTCAAGCTATGGCAGATACTTGAGAGTATACTCTCAGGGATAATTAGTACCTTAGCTCAGGGCAGCTCCATGGTAGGTAAATGGCTCTTTGTAAGGGTAAAGAGAAAGTAAACATTAAAAACAGTTTATTCTTAGGCTTAGGCTTAGGCTTAACTAGGCTTAGGCTTAGACTTAATTAGGCTTAGGCTTAGGCTTAACTAGGCTTAGGCCTAGGCTTAACTAGGCTTAGGCTTAGGCTTAACTAGGCTTAGGCCTAGGCTTAACTAGGCTTAGGCTTAGGTTTAGGCTTAGGCTTAACTAGGCTTAGCCTTAGGCTTAACTAGGCTAGACTTAGGCCTAGGCTTAACTAGACTTAGGCTTAAGCTTAACTAGTCTTAGGCCTAGGCTTAACTAGGCTTAAGCTTAACTAGTCTTAGGCCTAGGCTTAACTAGGCTTAAGCTTAACTAGGCTTAGGCTTAAGCTTAGGCTTAGGCTTAACTAGGTTTAGACTTAGGCTTAGGCTTAGGCTTAACTAGGCTTGGGCTTAGGCTTAGCTAGGCTTAGGCTTAGGCCTAGGCTTAACTAGGCTTAGGCCTAAGCTTAACTAGACTTAGGCTTAGGCTTAACTAGACTTAGGCTTAGGCTTAACTAGGCTTAGGCTTAGCCTTAGGCTTAGGCTTAGGCTTAACTAGGCTTAGGCTTAGCCTTAGGCTTAGGCTTAGGCTTAACTAGGCTTAGGCTTAGCCTTAGGCTTAGGCTTAGGCTTAACTAGGCTTAGGCTTAACTAGGCTTAGGCTTTACTAGGCTTAGGTTTAGGCATAGGCTTAAATAGGCTTAGGCTTAACTAGGCTTAGGCTTAACTAGGCTTAGGCTTAGGCTTAACTAGGCTTAGGCTTAACTAGGCTTAGGCTTAGGCTTTATTAGGCTTAGGTTTAGGCATAGGCTTAAATAGGCTTAGGCTTAAGTAGGCTTAATCTTAGGTTTCACTAGGCTTAGGCTTAACTAGGCTTAGGTTTAGGCTTAATGAGGCTTAGGCTTAAGCTTAGGCTTAGGCTTAACTAGGCTTAGGCTTAGGTTTAGGCTTAACTAGGCTTAGGCTTAGGCTTAACTATTGGCTTAGTCTTAGGCTTAACTAGGCTTAGTTTTAGGCTTAGGCTTAACTAGGCTTAGGTTTAGGCTTAACAAGGCTTAGGCTTAACTAGGCTTAGTCTTAGGCTTAGGCTTAACTAGGCTTAGGCTTAACTAGGCTTAGGCTTAGGCTTAGTTTTAGGCTTAGGCTTAGGCTTAGGCTTAAGTAGGCTTAGGCTTAGGTTTAAGCTTAACTAGGCTTAGGCTTAGGCTTTATTAGGCTTAGACTTAACTAGGCTTAGTTTTAGCCTTAGGCTTAAGTAGGCTTAGGCTTAGGTTTAGGCTTAACTAGGTTTAGTTAGGCTTAGGCTTCACTAGGCTTAGGCTTAGGCTTAACTAGGAAAATAAATAAATACATACATACATAAATAAATAAAACTGGCCAAATTAGTGGCTGCTCCCCAAACTGCTGCTGGGGCAGGAGCATGTCCTCAGTACAGAATAAAAAATAATAATAATAAAATAAAATAAAAAAATAAAAACAATCTATTCCAGTCAAGAGTACTTAACTACTTATATTCTTTGTTGCTAGGTAATTCCAACATGGAATATTTCACCAATTAAGAAGGCCAATGAAATTAAGGTAAACTTGGAAGAGGTAATTCTTATTCTTTTTCAGTTTTGAAACCTAAGTACTTTTTATTTGTTAACATTTTTGGGACTTTTAACTTAAACATTTAAAATTTCAGCTTTAATTTTTCTTCTATTAACTGTTAGGCTTGATTCTCTTGCTAGTAGTCTCTTTAACCCCTGCTTCTTATTTCTTACTTTTGGCTCATTGTGCTCTTGGGCTTTCCCCCCCTCCTGCTTGTCTTTCCCCCTTATTTTCCAAGTACACATGGTTTATATTTCCTGTTCACTTCATTTCTTTCTGTGATTGTATTTATGAAGCCTCCTCAGTTTGTGGATATCAACCTCGAAGAAGATGATTCCTCAGATGAAGAGTACCAGCCAGACGATGAAGAAGAAGATGAGACTGCTGAAGAGGTCAGTGGTGACCCTGTGAGTGTTGATAATACAGAAAAAAAATTGGCTTAATAAGGCAGAGTGTATTCTCTTGCTTTGTAATGTCACCTGTTCTGTAGAGAGGATTGACTGTTCTTTTTTTCTACTCACTTTGCATAAATCCAAGTCTGAGAGGTATTTTTACATGCTTAATTTTGTCACATCTCGTATTATGAAATATAACATACAGACCTGTACATACAGTAAAAATATACAACCTAATTATAAAGCTAATTCTCATGAAACTTCTCCAAAGTCATTAAATATAACATTGCCAAAATACCTCTTATTTGCCCTTCATGATCATAATCATTTTCTCTTCCCCTAAAGATAACCATTATCCTGACTTTTTGGATTACTTTTTTGTTTTGATTTAATATTTTTATTAATTTCAGAGAGGGAGAGAGAGATAGAAATATCAATGTTGAGAGAGAATCATTGATTGGCTGCCTCATGCACACCTCACACTGGGGATTGAGCCTGCAACTTGGGCATTTGCTCCTGACCAGAATTGAACCCGGGACCCTTCAGTCTGCAGGTTGAGGCTCTAGCCATTGAACCAAACTGGTTAGGGCTTCTTGTTTTTCCTTATAGTTATGTCACCTAAAATTGCAGCTCTATACATTATAGTTCAGTTACTGTTTTTAAACTTATAAATGGACCCATAGTGCATGTATTCTCTCTCTCTCTCTCTCTCTCTCTCTCTCTCTCTCTCTCTCTCTCGGTAGAAAAGCAAGCAAGAATTTATTGACCGAAGCAAAAACACACTTAGGACAGTGAAACAAGGAAGGACATTGAAGCAGCAACAGGAGAGCCCAGGCCGGGCTGCTTTGGCTCACTAGGACGCCAGAGAAAGGGGCTCGGAGACAGGCTCAGGGAGTTAGCCGTGGGAGAGGTGCTCTGCCCATTTCTCCCCTGGTCACACGTCTCCTGGGTTCCTTGGAGTTTGGGAGATGCATACCTGTTGGGGAAGGAGAGAGGGGAGGGAATGGCATAGTCATACTCCCTGAAGGGAGAGGGTCTGTATTCTTTTGTGTCTGACTTTCTTTTTTAACATTAATCCTTTGAGATCCATCTATCTTGTTTATTTTATTTTATTATTTAAAAAAATATATTTTACTGACTTTTTAAAAAAATATATATTTTATTGATTTTTTTACAGAGAGGAAGAGAGACGGATAGAGAGTTAGAAACATCAATGAGAGAGAATAATTGATCAGCTGCCTCTTGCACACCCTCTATCCACTGAGCCAGACTGGTTTCAGTTACCTTTTCTTTTAGCTATAGTAATATTATATTTCTTTTTTGGTAATATTCTGTTTCTAAATGTGTTGTTTGACTTGTTTATAAAAGGATCTTTGATGAATGCCTTACAACTTTGCAAAGTTTGCATTGTTGATGAGCACATTGATCTGTTCCTGCCTTCAAAATATTAAGCTTCTACTTAAATGTATTTTCTCTTACTCTAATTGAATGATCATTTGTGATTTCATTCTCTTGTGATACTTCATACTCAGTGGAATAAGGTAGAGGCATAAATGTAACAGTGAACCGGATATGTTTTGTAGAGTTTGTTGGAAAGTGATGTTGAAAGCACTGCTTCATCTCCACGTGGGGCAAAGAAATCCAGACTGAGGCAGTCTTCTGAGATGAATGAAACAGATGAAGAGAACGGCATATTATCAGAGGTAAATCTACGTCTACAAAAGTGATAAGTTATAACTGTGTGAATTCTGAGCTATTACCCTTTGCCAAACATGAATTAAGATCAATAATCATGCCAGGATCTTCCTGGAATTTTTAACTGGTTATTATAACTGTTTAAATTCCAAAGTCTTTTAAATCTTTTAAATCAGAAAACTGAACCCAGTGATAGGGAAAGAGCTTTTGTGAGGTCTCATTAAAGGGGCCAAATAAGAGTGATTAACAGAGTTTCTTCTTTTCTACCCTTCTCTTTTTTATACCAGTTTTCTAATATTGTCCTAAAGCCATTTTTATAACATTTCCCACTTTTGCTAACCTTAGTAACCTTTGGCTTCATTGGAAATAGCATGAAACCTAATTAAATTAATATATTGACAGAGTCTTTGTTTTTATGTGGCTATCATGGCTATCTAGATGGGTCCAGAAAGATCATTAGTATATGATCTCTCAGCTTCTTTTTCCCTCTCTCTCCTTTCATCCCTTCCATTTACTTTTATAATGTGCTTGCATCTTTTAATCAGGCTGAGAAAATTACCACACCTGCCATCAGGCACATCAGTGCTGAGGTAGTACCCATGGGGCCTCCACCCCCCCCAAAGCCCAAACAGACCAGAGATAGTACTTTCATGGAGAAGTTGCATGCTGTGGATGAGGAACTGGCATCTAGTCCAGTCTGCATGGATTCTTTCCAGGTAAGTATACTGCTAATTGCTCAGAGCCCTGGCTGGTGTCGCTTCTTGGTTAGAGTGTCACCCCATGACCAAGGGTCAAAGGTTCTATTCCCAGTTCAGGGCACATACCAAGGTTGTAGTTTGATTCCCAGCCCTGGTCTGGGCATATGCAGGAGGCACCATATTGATGTGTCTTTCTCACATTGATGGATGTTTCTCCCTTTCTCTCCTTCCCTCCTTTCTTTCCCTCCCTCCTTCCCTTCCACCTTCTCTAAAAATCAATGGAAAAAATATCCTCAGGTGAGGATTAATAACAACAGATTAAAAAGAAAATAATAAATCACTGGGGAAGTTAAATGGAATAATTCTGTTATGTTGGGAAGAGAGAGGGGATGATAATTAAATTCTGATGTAAGTAAAAGTTATAAAATTGTAAGTCTTTGATATCCTATTTTATTTGTACTATTTTATTGTGAGAATGGCAGCTCCTAAGGAAGGAATAAGGTATGTGAAAGAAAGCATTTTAAATGTGGAATATAGCCCTAACCAGTTTGGCTCAGTGGATAGAGCGTTGGTCCATAGACTAAAGGGCACATACTTTGGTTACAGCTTGATCCTTGGCCTTGGTCTGAGGCGCATGTGGGAGGCAATCAAATGATGTCTCTCATATCAATGTTTCTGTCTCTCCCTCTATCTTTCAAAAACTCAGTGGAAAGACATTCTCAGGTGATGATTAACAACAACAAAGCCTCTTGAGAAGGCGACATTTGAGCTGAGATCTGAATGAGAAAGAGCAGGCATAATGTAAAAGATCTGGGGGGAAATGGTTCATTCATAGGAAAGAGCACATTTAAAGTTCCTGATTCATAAGGATCACGGGAAGTAGTAGTAGGTGTGGGGTAAGAGCTAAGCTTGAGCGTAGGATCATGAAGGTTTTGAAAAACCATGATAAAGAATTTAGATTTTGCTCAGGCTGGATAGCCCAGTTGTTTAGAGCGTTGTCCCGATACACCAAGGTTATAGGTTCAATCCCCGGTCAGAGCACATACAAGATTCAAGATTCAACCAATGAATGCATAAATAAATAGTACAACAGATTTCAATTTCTCTACCCCCCTTCTCTCCCCCTCTTTCCTTTCTCTCTAAAATGAGTAAATTAAAAAAAAAAATGTTTTTTAAAAAAAATATATATATTTTATTGATTTTGTACAGAGAGGAAGGGAGAGAGATAGAGAGTTAGAAACATCGATGAGAGAGAAACACCGATCAGCTGCCTCCTGCACACCTCCTACTGGGGATGTGCCCACAACCAAGTTACATGCCCTTGACCAGAATCGAACCTGGGACCTTTGAGTCCACAGACCAAGCTTTATCCACTGAGCCAAACCAGTCTCGGCAAAAATATTCTTTTGGGACAAATGTTTAATTAGCAACCCAATTAAAAAATGGAAATTTGGGAAGGAGTTAGAGGGGGATGAAGGACAAAAGGGAAGGGATTAAGATGTACAAATTGCTAGTATAAAATCAGTCAAGGGGAATATAGTCAACAGTATGGTGTCAGATGGGTATTAGACTTATGAGTTAATCACTTTGTAAGTTATGTAAATACCTAATCACTATGTTATATACCTAAAACTAATATAATATTATATGTCAAGTATAATTGAAAAATTAAAAAATTTGTAATGGGCAAAACATATGAATAGACATTTCTCCAAAGAAAATATGCAAATGGCCAATAAGCAGTGAAAAGATGCTCCACATTTTCAGTTATTAGTAAAGTGCAAATCAAAACTACAATGAGATTTCACTTCATTACCACCAGGATGGCTATAATGTTGCTGCTGGGAACATAAACTGGTACAGCCACTTTGGAAAAATGGTTTGGTGGTTTCTCAATAATTATCATATGACTCAGCAGTTCCTTTTCCAGAGAATTGAAATCATGTCCATGTAAAAATGTACACACAAATGTTCACAGCAGTATTATTCATAGTAGCTCCAAATTAAAAACAACTGAAATTTTCCTCAAGTGATAAAGGAATAAACCAGAAATTGTATATCCACACTAAAAAGGAACAAAGGTTTGATACATTCTACAAAATGAATGAACTTATGCTAAGTAAAAGAAGCCAGAGACAGAATGCTAGTAAAAGAAGCCAGAGACAGAATGCTACGTACGTATTGTATGATTCCATTTATATGAAATAGCCAGCATAAGCAAATCTTTAGAGACAGAAGGTAGATAAGTGGTTAACAGAGACTGGATGCAGGTGACAATGGGTTGGGAGTGACTGCTAGTGGGAACTGGATTTTTTCAGCGGGGTAATGAAAATGTTCAGGAATTTAATAGTGTTGATGATTATACAACTCTGTGAATACAGTAAAATCCACTCAGTTTTATACGTGTAATGGTGAATTTTTTTTTTTTTTATGAAAGGATCATTTTTCTTTTTTTAAATACATTTTTATTGATTTCAGAGAGAGATAGAAACAATAATCATTGATTGGCTGCCTCTTGCACACCCCCTACTGGAGATTGAGCCTGAAACCCAGGCATGTGCCCTCACTGGGAATCAAACTGTGACCTCCTGGTTTATAGGTCAGTGCTCAACCACTGAGCTACTCTGGCAGGTCTTTAATGGTGAATTTTATGGCATATAAATTTTAGCTTAGTAAGCTGTTTTAAATGTCTTTGAAATTTGGTTTTAAGACTGATGTCATTATCCTTAAAGTTTCTCAAAGAATAATAAACCCAAATAGTTTAGAGAAGAGACTATCGTTTTAGCTAAGAAGAGAAACACATAGAATATGATGAGATTTGGAGAATTTGGAAGCATTAGGCATTCAGTGATATGTTTTTATTTCCTTCTCTTATTGGCTAGCCAATGGATGACAGTCTCATTGCATTCCGAACCCGCTCTAAGATGCCTCTGACAGATGTTCCCCTGGGACAACTAGAGGCAGAGCTTCAAGCTCCAGACATCACCCCAGACATGTATGACCACAATACAGCAGATGATGAGGAATGGAAGTTGTGGCTTGGGGGACTTATGAATGATGATGTGGGGAATGAAGGTAAGTAGTTTTGCTTGCATTTACTATCTACTTTGTGGTGAAATTTTCATTAGTTAGGACCTTAAAGAAGATATTTTTGGTTAATTGAATTTGGTATTTATCCAGCAATTTATTTTAAACTAGAGGCCTGGTGCACAAAATTTGTGCTCTCAAGGAGTTGTCCCTCAGCCCAGCCTGTGCCGTGAGCCCAGCTTCTGGCTGAGCAGTGCTCCCCCTGTGAGAATACATTGACCACCAGAGGGCAGCTCTTGCATTCAGCGTCCCCCCCCCCCCCACCAGTGGTCAGGGTATGTCATAGCAACAATCGTTCCGCCATTGGTTGATTTATATATTAGCCTTTTATTATATAGGACTAGTGGCCTGGTGCACAAAATTTGTGTACAGTTAGGGTCCCTAGGCCTGGCCGGTGATCAGAGCCAATCTTTGGGGGATGACTGGCAGGGTGATCAGAGCCCTCGCTTGAACCTGCCTTGGTTGGTCTGGTGCTACGTGCTCGCTAATACCCCTTACCCCGTACCCCCACCCCAATTGGGGCCTGTGGGCTGGGAGCAGCTCCTGCATTGAGCGTCTGCCCCTGGTGGTCAATGCATGTCATAGCAATCGGTCATTCTGCCATTTGGTCGATTTGTATATTACAGTTTTGTATAGATAGATTAGTAGTTAAATTCCTTTCTTCCCTCCTTTCTTGTTTTAGAATCTTTGGGAATCTTCAATGCTAAGAATCTTCCCCTGAAATATAAATGCACACATAATTTTTATATACCCTCTCATTGATTGGAGTGCATTGGTTCACTTGACTATTGTGTTAAGGTGGTTCTTTTTTTTTAATATATAATAAAAATATTTATTTATTTATTTATTTGGATATTTTGGTTATTAGTTTTTTTTAATTAAGTTATTATCTGGGTACATATTTTACCATTGCCCCCCACCCCCGTACATACCCTCCCTCCCCAGAGTTTTGTGTCTATTGGTTGTATGTGTTAAGGTTCTTTATGATGCAAGTGAAAGAATCCAAACTCCCACTTGCAAGAAGGTCAAATGAAACCAGACTTTGCTAAAGGTCAGAAAAACCTACAGTAGAGTTGACACCCTGTTAGGGCCCTCCTTCCTTCTCTATAGGTTTCATCTCCTCTACTTCTTTTTGTCAATCACTCCATTATTAAACCTGTTTTATTCTATAAGGCTTGTACCATAATCATAAGCACATTGTTTACTTCTTACATTGTCCTCAGATCAGAAGGATTGTAATGATTCCAGATTTTGTCCTATTCTCTTTTTTTAAAAAAAATATATTTTATTGATTTTGTACAGAGAGGAAGGGAGAGAGATAGTTAGAAACATCGATGAGAGAGTCATCGATCAGCCGCCTCTTGCACACCCCCCACTGGGGATATGCCCGCAACCAAGGTACATGCCCTTGACCGGAATCGAACCCGGGATCCTTCAGTCCCCAAGCCGACGCTCTATCCATTGAGCCAAACCGGTTTCGGCCTATTCTCTTTTTTTAATCCTCACCCAAGGATATGTTTTTCATTGATTTTTTTTTTTAACAAGTTTGCCAAATAGGTATTCTGAGAACATTGGCTAACCCATTTATGTGTTGTGAGCAGAAATTGTCTATTGCAATTCTTATACCCAAACAGATGGGTGTCCAAACATTAATATAATATCCATATGTTATAGGCTCTTTCATTGCTTTCATTATTCAGCAGTGTTTGAAAAGGATCTGCTGTGAAGAGACTTAATAAGAAATGACTGTAGTGATTAGGAAGACAGAATTCTATAGGTTAGCCGAAACCGGTTTGGCTCAATGGATAGAGCATTGGTCTGTGGACTGAAAGGTCCCAGGTTCAATTCCAGTCAAGGGCATATACATTGGTTGCGGGCACATCCCCAGTAGGGGGTGTGCAGGAGGCAGCTGATTTGGCTCAGTGCATAGAGTGTCAGCCTGCAGACTGAAGGGTCCCAGGTTCGATTCCAGTCAAGAGCACATGCCTGCGTTGGGGGCTTGATCCCTTGTAGGGGATGTGCAGGAGGCACCCATTCATGATTCTCTCTTATCATTGATGTTTCTGTCTTTCCTCTCTCCCTTCCTCTTTGAAATCAATAAAGATATATATATATATATATATATATATATATATATATATATATATATATATATATATATATATATATATTCAGTTCCTCAGTTGCACTAGCCACATTTCAAGTTCTCAACTTCCACACAGTCAGTGGCTACTATTGTTGTACAACGCATATTTATAACGTTTTCTTCATTGTAGAAAGTTCTCTTGGACATCACTGATCTAAAGTTGTCCCAGGGCCTAGCCAATGTGGGTCAGTGAATAACCGGACAATCTATGAACCAGGAAGTCATGGTTTGATTCCCGGTCAAGGCACATGCCTGAGTCAGGCTTGATCCCTAGTAGGGGGTGTGCAGGGGACAGCCGATCAGTGATTCTCTGTCATCATTGATGTTTCTATCTCTCCCTTTCCCTTCCTCTCTGAAATCAACAAAAATATTTTAAAATAAGTAATTAAAAAATAACAAAGCCTCAGAAAAATATAACTTTAATATAACAATAATTCAATGACTTCTTCATGACCTCCTGGTTCATAGGTTAATGCTCAACCACTGAGCCACACAGGCTGGGCAAACAATTGGGAAATGGGAAAGATACAGAGAAAATTATTAGGGAGAAACACAACCATATTTCTATATCCTAACATAACAAATGCTTATTATTTTTGTGTATTTTAAATTATTTTTTAGTCCTAATATAGGGATAATTTTTAAAACTTGATTATTATGTTATTACATTGTGTTTTTTGTCATGTATGTATTGAATTCTTATAGAATATTGCATCTTTGCATTTCGTATAATAGTCATTTCCTAATTTTGGGGAATTAGATTTATTTATTTTTTCACTATCAATGCCTTCATGAAGTTTAACAAAAGTATTATTTTCAGCCGAAACCGGTTTGGCTCAGTGGTAGAGCGTCAGTCTGCGGACTGAAGGTCCCAGGTTCGATTCCGGTCAGGGGCATGTACATTGGTTGCGGGCACATCCCCGGTAGGGGGTGTGCAAGAGGCAGCTGGTCGGTGTTTCTCTCTCATCGACGTTTCTAGCTCTCTATCTCTCTCCCTTCCTCTCTGTAAAAGAATCAATAAAATATATTTTAAAAAAGTATTATTTTAATAAGATGTAATAATCAAAGTGGGATTCCTGAGATAAATTATATGTCCAGTTTTCTTGCTTTTGCTGCATTTTGACAGATTTAAGTCTTATTTGGAGGAAGGAAGAAATTTGGTTTATTGGAGAGGGTAGGTGAGATGAGTCAGCTGTAGGAAGTGATCTGTGCAAAGGCACGGAGGATAAAAAATAAATTCTTTTAAAACTTAAGGATAGCCCTGGCAGATTTGGCTCAGTGGATAAAGCGTCTGCCTGTGGACTGAAGGATCCCAGGTTCGATTCCGGTCAAGGGTCTGTACCTTGGTTGTGGGCATATCCCTGGGGGATGTGCAGGAGGCAGCTGATCGAAGTTTCTCTCTCATTGGTTTTTCTGGCTCTCTATCCCTCACCCTTCTTCTTTGTAAAAAAATCAATAAAATATATTAAAAACAAAACAAAACAAAAACAACTTAAGGATAAATGTTCTTTATTGGAACACAGTCTCATAGTGCTGAATATCTTACATTGTCACTAAAGATAAGAGTTCAGAGTTGGGAACGAGTGTCTGAAACATTGTGTTTTCTAGATGAGGCGGATGATGATGACGATCCAGAATACAATTTCCTGGAAGACCGTGATGAACCAGACACAGAGGATTTCCGCACCGACCGGGCAGTGAGAATTACCAGTGAGTCTGTGTTTACTATGGGTCCTGCTCTTAATTGTGTCCCATCTACATTTGTTCACTTTGTATATTTTTGAGGGTAAAATTTGCAGTCCATTTAATCGGAGACATTTAAGCTTCCTCTATCCTATTTCTATAAATCTTTAAATGTAGGTATATATTCAGAAAGCCTATCAGTCACTCATTTACACATCCCATAGTTACGTATTGAGTCCAGTATTTGGCAGGGATTATACTTAGGATACCATAATGAATAAAACATGGCCAGAGTCTTATAAGGTGACAGTTTTGTAGGTCATACAAACAGAAGACATTATAATAGCCCTAGTCGGTTTGGCTCAATGGATAAGGGATAACTTGTAGACCGAAGGGTCCCAAATTCAATTCTGGTCAGGGCAGGTGCCTGGGTTGCAGACTTGATGCCTAGTAGGGGGGGTGCAGGAGGCAGCCAATCAATGATTCTCTCTCATCATTGATGTTTCTGTCTCTCTCTCCCTCTCCATTCCTCTCTGAAATCAATAAAAATATATTTTAAAATAAAACATTATAATACAAAGTGATACATTGTGTATAGGGTATGCTAGTGGCCTAAAAGAGGGTAAAATATAGTGATGCTATGAAATTAGGGTGGGAGGGCTCAGGGAAGGATTCACAAGTTGAGATTTTTTTATTCTAGTTTTGAAGGAGGAATAGGAAATTTTTGGTATATGGGGGCAGAGAAGGATATTACAAATCTAGAGCATCTATAATCAACAGAATTGTACAACAACAAGTGTGTTGGGGGAATGGTAAGTGGTTGGTATAGTCGTGTGAGTAAATGGTGGTAGAAAAGGGTAATCAGTGTTCAGACTTGGAATTTGAGAACCTTGAATTTGAGTTTTGGTTTATCAAAAAGAAGAGCTCAAAGAGTTTTAAGTCGGAAATCAATAGGAACTTATTTGGATTTTAGAAATACCGTTTTGATTACCAGTTTAATATAAAGAGACAAGATTGGAGGCATGCAAAGCAAATCACTTGACTTGAGTCATTTGTTTGAAAAATTACTTCATTGCCAGTGACAGAGAACATATTTCAGAAAGTATTGATTTTTATTACATGTATTACATTGTTAGCTTTTGACCAGGTTATGAAGAAAGCTTTATTTTTATTATTACTATTTTTTATATAAATATTTTTTAAAAATATATTTTATTGATTTTTCACAGAGAGGAAGGGAGAGGGATAGAGAGTTAGAAACATCGATGAGAGCTGAAACCAGTTTGGCTCAGTGGATAGAGCGTCGGCCTGCAGACTAAAAGGTCCCGGGTTCGATTCCGGTCAAGGGCATGTACCTTGATTGCGGGCACATCCCCAGTATGGGGTGTGCAAGAGGCAGGTGATAGATGATTCTCATTGATGTTTCTAACTCTATCCCTCTCTCTTCCTCTCTGTGAAAAATCAATAAAATATATATTAAAAAAAAAAAAAAAAAAAACATCGATGAGAGAGACATTGATCAACTGCCTCCTGCACACCCCCTACTGGGGATGTGCCCGCAACCAAGGTACATGCCCTTGACCAGAATCAAACCTGGGACCTTTCAGTCCGCAGGCCAATGCTCTATCCATTGAGCAAAGCGATTCGGCCTATATAAATATTTAAAAAAATACTTTATTTCAGAGAGGAAGGAAGAGGGAGAGATAGAAACATCAACGATAAGAGAGAATTATTGATTGGCCTCCTGCATGCTCCCTATTAGGAATCGAGCTGGCAACCCTGGAATGTGTCCTGACCAGGAATCGAACTGTGATACTCAACCACTGAGCTACTCTGACTTCACAAGAATAAGACTGTTTAGTTCTCTTATGTATTCCAAGTTTCTTGAACAGGATTGAGGCATAGTTGGTATTCAGTAAATGTTTTTGAATAATGAATGTTAGATATATATGAGGATTTTGTCAAATGCCTTGCTGAAAATAACATATATTATTTTCTTGGAATTCCCTCTGATGGGAATGTGCCCACAACATACTGTTTGGGTTTTCTTGCAGAAAAGGAAGTGAATGGACTGATGGAAGAGCTGTTTGAAACTGTGAGTAAGGATCTTTGGGTAAGAATGGATAGTAAAAGTAGATTCTTCAGCAAGCTCTGTCTTTAGGTCCCAGGGCCTCTGCCTCCAGAATGATGTTCATACAAAGCCAATTCTCCGTTTAGTCCACCCAGGAGAGAATATAATGGCAGGAGAATATTGATTATTGAATCCTAACAAACTTGGATTATCTATATATAGATAACTCTTAGTAAACTTTACTTGCAAACTTTGGGTGGCCTTCCCAGTTATCATTTGGTGCATCCTTAAGGATTGCATACTAGTTTTAGGTTATTCTAAACTCACATAGTTACTTTTTTCATAAATTTTTCTCTTGAAAGATAGTTATGATCACTGTGAGTTATCCATGCTTTATCCTTAGCTATACAGATTGACCAGTTGAGAGATTTTTTTCCCCCTGGGGTAACAGTGTAATCCTCCCATGTGCAGGACTGTGGAAGTCCTCAAGTGAGAAAAATATTCTTTCTGAGTGTCAGCATATCCTGTAAACTTAGTGATTGATTTCCCTTCTCACTGCTGCAGGGACTTCACATGCCCGTTCCCCAGGAAAATGCTCCTTTTCCTTTTCCTCAGTTCCAAGATGAGATGGGATTCCCCAGCATGGAGGATGATGGCCCAGAGGAGGAGGAACGTGTGGCTGAACCTCGACCTAACTTTAATACTCCTCAAGCCCTACGGTAGGCCTGTCAAAGACCTTGAAACTTAGAACAGAGAAAAAATGTCTTCTGAAAAGGTTTTCAGAAATTTCAGTTAATTCCCCATCCCTACGGGGGTATTAGCTGTAAGGTGAATAAATCTCCTTATTACGGGGCAGTGCAGCTATAGACCAAGCTGTATCTGTTTGGGAAGGGAGAAAAATCAGCAGCTGGCATCAATGGCAACTTCTCCGGGTGAGTGGTGCTGGAGAGGTATGTAGGACTCTGTGTGGCCAGCCACAAAAACTACCCCAAATTGTCATATCGATCATGTCTCTTTGTTCACCTCGTTTGCCGTTAACATCTGGTAAATGTTAATGAATGTTTGTTAATTACCTAGGCATTAATTGAACAAACCATGAAGCACCTGTAGTCTGAAATATATGTACTGCCCTCATCACATAAAGTTAGCACTTCTGTTGCTCCACCCAGAAAGTAGAGGCTTTAATTTCCGCCCCCCTGTTTTTGCGTTGGGTTTGCATAATCTATACATTATTGTTATTCATTCTGAGAAGAAACAAACCAGGATGGGGTTTATTCCCTGGGTGGAACAAAGCAAAACTTAGAGACCCACAGCTCCTAATGAGTCCTGTGTTTTAACCAAACAGCATTACCTGGCTAGAGAGCCTGGGATCCATTTGAAAGCTAGTCTGTAAGGGAACTTGCAGTTTAGTGAAGACAACAAAGTATATTAGCCAATGTGTAAAAGCTAGAAATATTAGTCCTACTCCATTACAATAAATACCATAATGAAACTATAACAAGTATCTCAGAATTTCCACTGTCAGCTTTATTGAGGTGTTATTGACAATGTTGGGTGGAGCAGAGTCGCGGTGTCACCTGCTGGTGCTAATGGTGTTCATCAGGTTAATGCAGATTCAGATTTGGCACCCTCCTGCATCTGCCAGCTGTGTGTAGGGAGGGCTCAACACAGGGACAACGGTGGCGCTTGCCATGAAGCCATACAATTCAGTTTGTCCCTGTATGTCTCTGGGCCCTTTTGAGCTGCTGTCTCTAGGCTTCAGCTTACAGTGAATGTTTGTAAGCGAGTAAGTCTGTAGGCAGGCCACTTTTGAGGACACCTGGTTTTCTAGAAGCCCTTTGTCTCACCAGATGGGGTTTCAGGGAGTTACCAGAATATGGCGAGCCATATTCACCAGGTCAGTTAAACTGCCATGTATTTTAGTATATCCCTTGTTGCTTCATGCCTGCAGGTCTTTGAATTTTTAAGAACAAAAAGCAGTGCAGAACAAGAGTGGAATGGGAGAAGCTAGATCAGGGATTGGAGGAATGGGTATGTCAGAGAACAAATGCTATACGTTGAGGATATTTTATATACTTGTTAAGAACAAGTTCCAGATTAATGTGCATATCAGTATGATATTGGAATGGTAAGTTTCCATTTGCTCTTTGACTGCTTTGTTATCCTGATGTTTCTCTCCTCCTTTTATTTGTATACTAGAGGCCCAGTGCATGGGTTTGTATACCCGTGAGGTCCCTCACCTGGCCTGCTGGGATCAGGCCGAAACCAGCCCCGTACACGGATTTGTCCAGGGCATATCTGGCCCCTTTCGCCCATTCCCGATTGGCCAGACCCCAGCAGCAAGCTAATCTACTGGTCGGGGCATCTGCCTCCTGGTGGTCAGTGCGTGTCATAGCGACTAGTTGAATGGTTGGACACTTAGCATATTAGGCTTTTATTATATATTATATAGGATTACTTAGAGGACTGATTATAGAAAAATGGGAATGAGGTACAGTTCAGAATCATCTTATTTGAATCTATGCTAACAACTTTGGGAAAAGATTTGGATAGACTATCAGTTTTGCTTACTGGCTAAAGTGGAATTTAGGAATTATCAGTAGATAGAAACTATGCAGACTCTCTTAGACCACTATTAAAAGGAATTGGATGTGTTGTGGACCAACGGAAATGTTCATTCAGTCATTTCCCTGTTGGGAATAGGTTTGAAGAACCACTGGCCAACTTGCTAAATGAGCAACATCGTACAATGAAGGAGCTCCTGGAGCAGCTGAAGTTGAGAAAATCTTCAGCCAAACAGCAGCAGGAAGTAGACAGGGTCAAGCCCCAGAGCGAGAACGTACCTCAGACTCTGATTCTAGACCCAGCTCAGAGGAAGAGGCTCCAGCAGCAGATGCAGCAGGTGAGACTCTTCTTGGTAATGTTCTATTGGATCGTCCCATGGCTTGGACCTGAAGCCAAAGTTAGCAGCTTTGTAAAAGTCAGAAATAGGTGTCTTGACACTCATTGAAACCATAGGACCCCAGGATCTTCACATCAGCTGGGCCCTGAGAACTTATACTCATGAATCATCATGGCTCGGGTGAAAATGCATATATGTATGTTGATAATATTCAGAATTATAGATTTCAAAGAATCCTAGTAATCCATTCTGATTTAACAGCCTTGTGGCCAGAATAGTTGTTTCTTCTTTCTAATCTCAGTTTCTCTGGTTTGAGGTTAAATTTCTTCTGATTCTATTATTTTGCTCCAGGGAAACATAACTGTAAAATTCATACTATGTTGTACTTATAGACTATCGAGAAAGCAAAAGATGTATAATAAAGTTGCAGATATCTTGACAAGATCTTCTGGGTTCCTCAAATGACATCATAACATGTCACTGTGTTGTTTTCTTTCCTTCCCCAGCATGTTCAGCTCTTGACGCAAATTCACCTTCTCTCCACCTCCAACCCCAGTCTCAACTCGGAGGCCAGTACTACCAGGATATTTCTTGTAAGGTTCCAAATATCCCTAACTCTAAAGATTGAGTATACAGTTAGCTTGGCAAGACATTTCTCACAGATATTCACCCACCATAATCTATATTTCTTCTTCTCTCCTGCATGTTTTGGTAGCTATTCCTATGTCTTCCTGTGTTTGCTGAAAGAACATAAATCACTGATTTTCATGAAAGGGCAGAGAGTGTATTCAGTTTCCTTGAGAGTATTGCTCTGACTTGCAGTCTTAAAGAGGTAATGTTAATTGTGAAAGCGTTTAGGATGTTTTTTTTTTTTTTTTTTTTACCTGTTTTTATCCTGTAATAGGAAGGACAGTTTTTCACACAGAAGATAAGGGCAATTGATACTAATGGCCTGGAACTTAAATCTCTTTGTGCCCTGTTTTCCCAGGAAGAGCTGGGAACCTTTGCTCAAAGCTCCATTGCCCTTCACCAGCAGTTCAACCCCAAGTTTCAGACCTTGTTCCAACCCTGTAACCTGATGGGAGCCATGAAGCTCATTGAAGATTTCAAAACACATGTCAGCATTGATTGGAGTCCTCGTAAAACTGTCAAGACGGGTAGGGGACAGCGGCTATTTCCTTCCAAACTTAACACCCAGACCAACGTGTCCATTGTAGTCCCCAGTGGCAACAAATGCCTTGAACCAGGCTTTTTGGCCAGCACGTGTCTGCCTTCACACAGGCATAATCTCCGAAACCTCATCTTTGTGGAAATTCACAGGAAAAAGTCAGTAATCTCAGATTCCTTGATGGGCAGGGAGAAGAGCTAGATTTCATCCAGGGACTTGGTCTTCAGTCTTTAACCAGGCAGCCCAGCGTGGTGACTGGGAGCACTCCTTGTCCTTGGCCTTGCCTTTGAGAGCTCCATGGCTGCGGCCCTGGCTTAGTCTTGACCTCAGCCTTGATCTTGGCCCCAGAAGCCGCTGCCAAATCCTCCCCAGAAGCGGCAGTGGCCCCCCATTACAGGGCCCCTAGGCCCTCCGGGCCCTGCTGTAGCACCAGTGTTATCCACCGTTTGGTATCTCATCAGAAAAGAAGCATCACCCATATACTTTATGAATATTTGTTTCCTGGTTTAGCAAATTAGTTGTGGTTTGGTCTGGATTTAGGTTGTCTTTGGATTTGATTTTAAGTCCCTAACTCTCATAGTTAAATTGAATATATTTGAATTAAGGTTCATTAGGTCATGGAAACTGATCTCAAACTACTTTATTAGCTATATGTTGGTACTAAAAACTTAATTTAACACCAAACTTCAGTAATGACTAATATATACAGTGTCCTGTACTTTTTTTCTGGTGATAAAAATATCTATGGAAGGAGGAGTATGGCTATAGTATTTCTTATTTCTGGGAAGGCAGAAAAATGCCTGGAATTGAGAGACTTAGGCTGTAAAACAGAGAAATTAAAGGGACCATGTCTTCTCATTCTCCTTATGTTTTTATTTTAACTCCCATCCTCGGGAGTAAACCGGGAGAAACTTAATGAAAGTTAAGTAAGAATAAAATAAAATTTGGAATACCAGATTTGTGAGGCACATTTAAGAAGTTGAAATCTTGCCGAAACCGGTTTGGCTCAATGGATAGAGCGTCGGCTTGGGGACTGAAGGACCCAGGTTCGATTCCGGTCAAGGGCATGTACCTTGGTTGCGGGCATATCCCCAGTAGGGGGTGTGCAAGAGGCAGCTGATCGATGACTCTCTCTCATCGATGTTTCTAACTCTCTATCTCTCTCACTTCCTCTCTGTACAAAATCAATAAAATATATATTTAAAAAAAAAAAAAAAAAAAAAAAAAAAAAAAAAGAAGTTGAAATCTTATCCTGGAAGAAAGAAAGCACTGTTGAAGTCATTTATCTTTCAAGGATCTAAAAGGGGAAGGAGGTAAAAATACTTTTAGCATTCACTGTGCCAGGTATTAGTAGGTACTTTCTAAGTATTTATGTTACTTAGTGTGGTAAGTGTTCCAAATAGGAAAGAATAAGAAAATCAAATTTTAGTGACATTGAATGGGATTCCCATGAGGTATATGTTAGGCTCAGAAAGTCGTGGAAACTTCTGTGTGGATTTGGAGGGGGTTAAGTTAGGTGGGGACAGCTCTATCTAAGTGCAAAAATGCAATCAGAAACTTGTGTGAAGTCCTATTTTAGAATTTAATTTATTGGGATTTTTTTTTTCCTTACAGCCTGTAAATTTCCCTGTTTACCAAAGCAAGTGGCTTGGATCCTGGCCACAAGCAAGGTTTTCATGTATCCAGAGCTACTTCCAGTGTGTTCCCTGAAGGCAAAGAATCCCCAGGATAAGAATTCATTCACCAAAGCTGAGGACAAGTAAGGGTTTATTATGGAGAGGGGTTAGACAGAATATCCTGAAGAGAGGTTTAGTTATTATTTCTTAAGGAGCTTAGGGAAATAAGGCATGTATAAGATATGGACACAAAAGACAAAGAAAAGCATTGTTGGTTGTTAAAACGTTATGTAATACGTGCTTGTTTCAGCATTGCCAAATACTATTCACATTTTCCAAACATTTTAAATTATGTTTTGTCTTTTATTGATTGTAAAGAACAATCTTGTAATATGTACTATTAGAAGAAATTTTCCAAAGGAAAATAAATTTTTATGCACTATTCTAATCACCCCAAGATAATGATTTTTCTCTTGCATGTCTTGTGTAATTATTGACGATTTAAATACATTTTTTTTTTTTTTGGCCTTTTTTAAACTTTGTCTTTTTGTTGTTTTTGTTTTGTTAATTCTCATCCAAGGATATTTTTTCCATTGATTTCTAGAGATTGTAAGGGAGGCAGAGTGGGGAGAAAGAGAAACATTGATGTGAGGGAGACATATTGATTGGTTGCCTCCCATATGAGCCCCAGCTAGGGCCAGGGATCAAATCTGCATCCCAGGTGCATGCCAGACATTGAGCCCACAGCTCCTAGGTGTTAGGCCAACACTAACCACTGAGAACACTGCCGAGGCCAACCTGACATCTTTTAAAATTGTTTTTCTGTTTGCTGTAACAGTTTTCTTTTTATTGTTTTTGTATATTATCCTTTAAAGCAATATTTAAACACACACACACACACACACACATATATATATATATATATATTGATTTTTTATAGAGAGGGATAGAGAGTTAAAAACATGGATGAGAGAGAATCATCGATCAGCTGCCTCTTGCACCTCCCCCACTGGGGATGTGCCCGCAACCAAAGTACATGCCCTTGACTAGAATCGAACGCGGGACCTTTCAGTCCGCAAGCTCTAACCACTGAGCCAAACCAGTTTCAGCTAAAAGCAATATTTAATGGCCTTGTGATATTTCTTTCATATTTCTTTCATTTGCTGCTTTTCTCCCTTCTGCTGTTTTGCAGTTGTGAGTGAGGCTTCACCAAAGATCTTTGTACACTTAGAGCTTTTTTTTTTTTTTTTTTTTTTTTTAAGCTCAACCTGAGGACAGGCTTAGAGAGAGAGAGAGAAAGCGCGCGCGCGCACACACACACAATCTATGTAAGAGAGAAACATCAGTTGGTTGCCAGTTGCCATCTGTACCTGCCCCAGCCAGGGATCAAATTCAACCCAGGTATGTGCCCTTACCTGAACTAAACTGGCAACCTTTCGGTGCACAGGACAACACTTAGCCAACCGAGCCACTTTGGCTGGGCTATACATAGAGCTTTTGAAAATCTTTGGTGTTCATCCCTTCCGGTAAATTCCCAAGAGTGAGATTATGCCATAAAGGCCAGGAATATTTTTATGGCTCTTGATGTGTATTGCTCTATTGCCATCAGAAAATGTGTACATAGGTTACCATAATAGATTATGTTATGGGAGGTAGGGTTGGTGTTGACTTCATATGCTTAACATGGTGCTCATTGTTTTTTATAATTGTTTTATTACAGCCATCCTCCTTCCTTTGAATACAAAGTTCAAAGGAATACAAAATATGAAAACTCACATGTTCTGACATTCATTAGTGATTTACACTTAGGGTTTCCTCTTTCTACACAGTGTGAATTTCTCATTGAGTATTGTTCATTGTACTTATTAACACTCAGTAAATACCTGAAATTTTTTGTTGAGTAGCCACTAACTTATACAAGAATCAGATGTAGAAAAGGTGGATTGTAAAATGTGGAGTTAGTCTGGGGAGCCGTTTTAGAAGAATGGATTGTGAAGTGGATTTTGAGTCATTGTTCTTTCTCAGTTTGTTAGTTTTAGGACTAAAGCACTTTGAAGGGACTGAGTTTCCTAAGCCTCTAATCAGCAAGTACCTTCTAACTTGCAAGACTGCCCACCAACTGACAGTGAGAATCAAGAACCGCAGCATGAACAGAGCTCCAGACAACATCTTCAAAGTAAGTGTTCCTGCAAGTTCTACCTGGGGACTTAGTAAGGCTTTGGCTGGAGGCTCAGGCTGTGAAAGAATTCACAACTAAAAGAAGAAATAGATGCAGAGAGGAAATTTATTTTATCTTACTAGGAAGGAAAGGCCAGGTGTTGCTAGTCAATACAGGGCAGATAACAAAAAGTGGCTTCCACTTAAAAAAAAAAAAAAAAAAAAGTACATTTTATTAATTTTTTACAGAGAAGAAGGGAGAGGGATGGTTAGAAACATTGATGGGAGAGAAACACTGATCAACTGCCTCCTGCACACCCCCTACTGGGGATATGTCTACAACCAAGGCACATGCCCTTGACCGGAATTGAATCTGGGACCCTTGAGTCCGCAGGCTGACACTATCCACTGAGCCAAACCTGTTTCGGCATGGCTTGATTGGCCCTAGTTGTTTGCTCAGTGGATAGAGCATTGGCCTGCAGACTGAAGGGTCCCAGGTTTGATTCCAGGCAAGGGCACATTCTCTGGTTGTGGGCTCAATCCGCTGTGTGGGGCGTGCCTACTTCACACAATGGGAGAGGGGATGGGGGTTTGGCTCTTCAACAGATTTAATCTGTCTTCATCTTTACCTAATTTTAGTTGTAGCTTTTCCTCCAATTCAATAAGTAGGAGGTGTGTTAGCCTTTTGATAGACTCTGACATCAATTTTGTTGGCTGTGAACTTTCTTCCACATGGGATTTGGTTTTCTTCATTTCCTGTCTTAATTTGGAAACTCATGTGTTTCAGTATTCATCCATCTGCTTTTTTTGTTGTTTTTAATCCTCACCTGAGGATATTTTCCCATTGATTTTTTATTTGAGAGTGGAAGGGAAGGGGAGACAGAAAGATAGAAACACGGGTGTGAACAAGACACTTTGGCTGGTTGCTTCCCATATAGTCCCCGGGCCGGGAATCGAGCCTGCAACCGAGGTATGTGCCCTTGACCGGAATCAAACCCGAGATCCTTCAGACTGGGGGCTGACATTCTATCCACAGCTAAACCGGCCAGGGCTCCATCTGCTTTTTAGCCTTGAAAATTTTGCTGCTGTTATCATTTTAAATACGATTTCTCTGACCATCTGCTTCCTTTTCTCAGTGACCTAAACTTTTCCCTTCCTGTTGACCTGAATAGAGATTATCAGTTAAAAGGCGTTGAATAATTGTAAAATCTTTACTAATTAGAGATTAATTTTAAATGCAGAAGCATTCAGCACATGCTGTTTATATACATGTGTGTAAGTGTGTTTGTGTCAGTCAAACCGCTGCCCACCCCACTCCTTACCCGGACAGAGAGCAGTGTTTTTGAAAGAAATGTAACTCATGCTTCATTTCTTCATGCTCAGTTTTATAAGAAGACCAAACAGCTGCCCATCTTCGGGAAGTGCTGTGAAGAGATCCAGCCACATCAGTGGAAGCCGCCTGTAGAGAGGGAAGAACACCGGCTTCCATTCTGGTTAAAGGTAAGCCCTCCTTTTCAAAGACCAGAGACAGAAGGTCACTGAAAACCTGGCAGAAACATCAGTTCCACCTTACACTTCTCATGCTTTAGTTGTAGAACTAGGATTTAAGAAAGCATCCTTCCCTCCTTCTTTCCTCCCCACAGGTGGGAAAAATGTTAGTTTCTTCCAGGAAATTCAGAGAAGAGTTTCTGAATGTAGTCTCCTAATGCAGTAGGAATGTAGTCTTTGTAGAAATCTGATATTGTGCAGAAAAATCCCTCTTGAAAAGATTACCTTGAGATTGTCCTGACAAAGGTCCTGAAATCTAGAAAACCCCATTTTATTTTTTTACCAGATTCTGACGTATGCTAGATCAGAGTGTTTCTGTTCCCAATAGGCCAGTCTGCCATCCATCCAGGAGGAAATGCAGCACGTAGCCGATGGTGCCAGAGAGGCAGGAAGTGTGACGGGCACCACTGAGGTCAAGCCAGACCCAGATGTAGGAAAAACCGGCGTGGAGTTGGGAAGTGAGACTCGGTACCCACTGCTGTTGCCTAAGGGTGTAGTCCTCAAACTGAAGCCAGTTGCCAACTGTTTTTCCAGGAAGGGCTGGAGACAGAAGCGGTCATCAGTCCTGAAGCCCCTCCTTATTAGACCTAGCCCCTCTCTCCAGCCTACCTCCAGTTCTGGGAAAATGCCACCCAGGTCAACTCAGTCAGAAGCCCCTCCGAGCAAAATGGTGGTCCGGATTCCTCAAACGATCCAACCAGCCACGGTCTTACAGACAGTGCCAGCTGTCCCTCAGCTGAGGGTCACTGGGGGTGATAGTTTTGAGTCCTCAACAGTATTGCCTACTATCCCCCCTGAGGCCAGGACCAGCTTCCCTCTGTCTGAGCCCCAGACCCTCTTCTCCCCTGCTCCCGTGCCCAAGATAATGCTGCCCTCACTTGCCCCTTCTAAGTTCAGAAAGCCGTATGCGAAACGGAGAGGCCCAAAGAAAAAGGGGACCAAGGCCTCGCTCTGTCTGAAGTCTGTCCCCCTCATCAACTCTGCACCTGTCATCTTCACTGTTCCTGCCACCACTGTGAAGGTTGTGAGCCTTGGCAGTGGCTGCAACATGATTCAGCCTGTCAATGCAGCTGTGGCCCAGAGTTCTCAGACCCTTCCCATCACCACACTCTTGGTTAACCCTACTTCCTTCCCATGTCCATTGAACCAGCCCCTTGTAGCCTCCTCCCTCCCACCCTTAATTGTTTCTGGCAACTCCATGAATCTTCCTGTACAGTCCACCTCTGAAGAGAAGGCCCAAGTTAGTATGGATGTTGGTTGTCCTTTGGATGAAGGGAAGAATGCCTTGCCAGGCCTGGTACCCAAAGTAGAACCCCAGGACCCACCTCCTCTCTGTGCCGCTGCCTTCCCCAAAAAGGAGCACAGCCCAGGACCTCTGCCATCAGATGGGGTGTGCCAGGATGACTTGTCGGAGAACAGTGCCTATGTCTGGACTGTTGTGAAAACAGAGGAGGGGAGGCAAGTTGTGGAACCACTGCCTCCGGGCTTCCAAGAACCTCTAAGCTCTCCTCCTGAAAATGTAGAGAAAACTGTCAAGATGGAACCTAAAGATCCTGGGGAGGAAGTCCCCCGGGCATCCCCAAAGCACACCGGTTGTGATGAAGTCAAAGAAGAATACTCTGTGGAACTGGACACTAGCTTCCCAAGTGAGGAGACAAGCGGTGCAAGAGAAGCAAAGAAACAGACAGTCTTACAAAAGGAGGAGGAGAGGAATCAACTAGCTAAAACCCCGTCGGCTGCTCAAGAGCCTCCTGATGGAGGAAACTCAGGAAATGGGAGCAAAGAGTCCTCAAAGAATGCTTCATCCTCCATTGACCCTGAAGTGGTGCTCAGCAACCTCCCTGGGAAACCTGAAGACTTACCCAGCATCGATGGTCAATTAGCAGGGACCCCAGCGAGGCCAGAAACGGGAGGAGAGAAGGACGGGCCAGAGGAAGAGGAAGAAGAGGACTTTGATGACCTTACCCAAGATGAGGAAGATGAGATGTCCTCAGCTTCTGAGGAATCTGTGCTCTCTGTCCCAGAACTCCAGGTGAGAGTTGGGAAATATTCTCAAATATTTTGTGGATTCAGTAATATCAATAGGTCACCTTGGTTGTTGCACTATAGATATTCCTAAAATCATTTTTATTTGACTTTTGAAATAAAAATTTTGGGTTGCAGTGAGGAGAGGGAAAGGGTGAAATTTGACTCATTGTATTTTAAACACATTTAAATGTTTCATTGATCACCTAAGCACAATTTAAATGCCTCAAAAATGGATCATAAGTGTGGACTGTGGCAAAGGAAAACTATCTTCAAGGTAGAGGGGACCTTTCCAAACACCCCCCCCTCTTCCACTCCTACTGTCAGGCAGGATTCCCAGCCACACCTGTGACTCCATAACTTAGACAACCAGCTCTGACAATTGTGGTAACTCCTGGTTCACCCCCTGCCATATGTGCGTGCGGCGCCCCCCTCCACCCCAAAATTATTAACGTCAGTTCCTCTCCAAAAACTCAGTCGGCACTTGGTGAGCCATTACCAGCCCTTATGAACACTCTCTGGGGGGTGAGGGTTGCAGGAAACAATGGAGAAACTGACTTGGCTCGCATCTGAAAGGCGCATGAGTCAGGAAGGTGAGTCTGAGGAAGAGAACTCTCAGGAAGAGAACTCTGAGCCTGAAGAAGAGGAGGAGGAAGAAGCAGAAGCAGAAGGAATGGAAAGCCTGCAGAAAGAGGATGGAATGGCAGATGAAGCCATAGGAGACACTGCTGAGAAACCTCCTGCTACCTTTGCCTCACCTCAGACTGCTCCAGAAGAGACCAGCAGGACCCCACCAGGTGAGTTTGGCAAGCCTGTATGAAGGGCAGCTCTCAGTTGGCCTCTTGTGTAAAAACGTGTGCAGAGTGGCCAGCTTGTAAACCAGGTGGTAAGTTTTCAGAAAAATCCTCTGGATCACTCCTGCCACTTCCCTTTCCCCAAACAGAGGTTTAACTTGGTGCTTTATAGACGAGATGCTCAGAAATTTAAAATTTTATTCTCATCAGCTGTTAGATTTGTATCAGATTTATCCAAATTTTATACTGTTTTTAAAAATATGTTTTTATTGATTTTCGGAGAGGAAAGGAGAAGGGGGGGAGAGAGAGAGAAACATCAATGAGAGAGACACATTGATGGGCTGCCTCCTGCTCGCGCCCTGACTGGGAATTGAACCCAGAATCTCTTGGTTCATGGGAGGATGTTCAATCTATTGAGTCACACCAGCCAGGCTATCCTGGTTCTTCATTCATCTATCATATATGAGGCTAAAAGCTATGTTTATTTCAGAAAGCTCTGCTTATTCCTCATCAAGACATAGTCCTTTGAGAGCTCGACGTAGGCCGTACTCACTCTTAAGATTGCTGATTCTGCACAAAGCTGACCTTGACAGAGACAGATATGCCTCTCATTCCATTTCTCAGAAGCTTTTCTCCTGATTTGTTCCATACCATTAAAAGAGTTTGCATGGGGTGGGCGCATGTGGTGGAATGGGAAGAGCAGGGGTTGCAGGGATGAGAAACGTTCTTTTTCTCACGTACTCTAAGGAGAGAGCATCAAAGCTGCTGGGAAGGGCCGGAGCAGCCATCGAGCTCGGAATAAGAGGGGCAGTCGGGCCCGAGCCAGCAAGGACACGTCCAAACTGCTGTTGCTGTATGATGAGAACATTCTCGAGCGGGATCCACTCAGAGAGCAGAAGGATTTGGCCTTTGCTCAGGCTTATCTGACGAGGGTAGGTAACTGCTCCTTCCTGTACTGCCGTTCCCTCTGAATGAGGCTACTCCTTTAAGGAAGGTGCTTTTAAAATGAAGTTTGCTTTTCAGGCTCCACAACAGCCTTCTATGCCTTTGCCTTTGCTCTCCTGGAATTACCTAAAGGTCTGTGGGAGAGCCATAAAGAGATGGAATTCAGTTTTAAGCAGGTTTATTGTTAGTACCTTAGCATCATCTCTCTCTTGCTTAGAAATTGGGGAAAGATGGACACCACCAGCATCAGTAAGAGGTTGTGACTTCATTGGGTAAGCTAAAATAGGACCCTTACTGAGCCCTTGGCTGTGAAGACAGACCTTTGGTACACTGCCAGAGAGTGGATCTCAGGCACCCGATCTTCAGAGAGATGAACCAATCTGCTCCTTGAAGTTGTCCTGGCTAGCTGTATCATTCTTTTGCTAACCATCTGCTTCCTTTATCTCTCCTTCCCCCAAGTAAAGTGGAGTACTAGCAGTAATAGTCATGACTTTTTCTTATTTCCTAATATTTACTAACAACCCTAATTTTGTATCAGTTACCCTCAGATGATACCATGCTGAAATATATGGATTAAATGCTTATCTATTTCAACACGGAGCTGAAATCAGGAAGGAGAGGCTAGGGCTGTGAGCTAGAAGAAAACTTACCTCGTTTTGTGGGGAAAATGGCTTTTCAGTTGCCCACTAGCAGAAAAGGGGCTGTATGTATGCACCTTGCTCATTGTCTTCCATTAATGGTAAGATCTTAGGACTTGTTAGAGGAAGGACAATTCTTAGAGCTCTCTAACAATAACTCCTCTCCTTTCTTGGTATTGCTGTTTTTTGTTGCAACGCAAAAAAGGGTGCTGATGATTGCTAGTCTTCCTGTCCAGGTACGAGAAGCCCTGCAACATGTTCCTGGCAGGTATGAGGACTTCCTTCAGGTGATCTATGAGTTTGAGTCGAGCACTCAGAGGCAGACAGCGGTGGATCTCTACAAAAGCCTGAAAACTCTTCTCCAAGACTGGCCTCAGCTGCTGAAGGACTTTGCTGCTTTCCTGTTGCCCGAGCAAGCCCTGGCCTGTGGATTAGTGAGTAGATGGGCAAAGACCGCACAGTGGGAGTCCTGGGTCAGAGCGAGATTGGATTTGAATAAATTTAATTAACACTTTTCCAATCTCCCAACTATTTCCAAACAGATGGCCTTCTCCTAGCACAAAGTGGTAAGAGCGCCCTTTTCAAAGGATGACCTTCCCAGTTCTGTTCCCCCAATCACGTCACATAGGGAATGGGGGTTTTACCTTCAGTTGCCAGTGAAGGCCTTAGCTGAATCACATGCCTGCTGCTCCTCATTGTTGTGAAAAGGCATTCATTGAACCAGTATTTAATGTGTCAGGCATGTAATTACTATGCCTACAGTGATTATAAAAAAATCCTTACCCTATGGAGTTTCCATTCTCATGGGGAAAGTCAGATGATAAACAGTGTTATGTAAAGTGCTGAGGTCTGAGAAAACCTTAGGGTATTTGTGGACTCCAAAGAAATAACCCCGAGGACCAGCTGTGAAAGACATGAGATTTTTAGGACTTGACATGTGCACTGGCTTCCACCTGTGATGGTTTCCATCTAGTCCCATCTGGCTTGCTGATAGGCCACACTGGGGGGCAGCCAGCTGATGGTCTAACCACCACCCAGACGTTCTCAGCACACGGTTTTATAATGGAGTTCGGAAAGTAAAGCAAAATGGGTCATTCAGGGGGAGGGGGTCATGCCCAGGGGCAAGCTGTGTGAGATCAAAACACTGGCTGTTTGCAATCCAGGCTCACATCTAGAAGCAGTTTCTTTTTTTCCCTTTTCTTTTTTTCTTTATAATATATATTTTTTTATTAAATTATTATTTTTGTACATATACCAATGCGCCTCCCCCACAGCAGTTTCTCTTTGGCCTTTCTTAGTCTGAATTGCTGGCCAACCTCCGAAGGTCTCACAGTCCACCTACAGATGGCCTTCTGGATATTCCCACAGGGTGGGAAGGGGAGTTGGAGCATGAGAAAGGGCCAGTGTTCCCATTTACCATACAAACTGCAAAGTTCATTATTGTAAATATATATACAGAGTGTGGCAAATATAGGTTTATAGTTGTGAGTATGTGAAACACAGTTTATTGCATTATTTGTTTGTTAATTATTGTATTATTTCCATATGAACAACTATAAACCTACTTTTGTCCTGCCTTGTATATTATAAAAATGATAAGATAGATATAATGATTTATAGTAATAATGCTCTATAGAAAAATAAAGTAGAAAAGGGGAATAGAGAGTAGTAGGTAAATGGTTGAGGGGTAGGGTGCTGCGGTTTTATACATGGAGGGTTGGGAGGGCCACGGTGATAAGGTGATATTTGAAATGGAGAATAAGTATCTAAACATGAGGGATATCTTGGTAGTTCTCATTTTTTTGTCATGACTAGTAGATAGGAATAAAGGATATAATGATAATTTTCTGATAGTCTTAAGGCAGATAAGTGGTAATGGAATGATTATACATATCATGCCAATCTTCTCTTTCTGTATTATGAGAATCAAATGAGTTCATATGTGAAAATTCTTTGTAAACTGAATGCTACATCAGTTCGAGTGTCTGATTTCACAATGCATGAAACAGTAAACACCTTGAGATATGTACATCTCTTGAATCTTTCATTCACATCAGAGTTATCTTGGATCGGTAGACCCCAGTAACCCAAGGTGAATGGGTGATGCTAGAGGTCGCTAAAAAGATCACACAGTTGTAAACCAGAGCCTTTCATCCTCATCCCAGGGGCAAGGGATTTTATAATATATATATTCCCCCAACCCGTGTGCAGGCAGCAGCCAACCCGTTTTTTCTTGGTTCTTATGCTTAGAACCTCCCATCCTGCTCTGGCTGTATAGGTGACTCCTCTTTTGCTCTCTTTTTGCTCTGGTAGTTTGAGGAGCAGCAGGCTTTTGAGAAGAGTCGCAAGTTTCTCCGGCAGCTTGAAATTTGCTTTGCGGAGAACCCCTCACATCACCAGAAGATTATCAAGGTCCTCCAAGGTTGTGCAGACTGCCTGCCCCAGGAGATTACTGAGGTACTTTTTTTTATCCTTTCCGTTTTCATCTAGGCCTTAGGCCCTTCCCTTCCCCCTTTCCCTAACTTAGCCCATATCCTCTTGCTTCTGGGGTACCATGCACTTCTAGAAGAGATGAAGAAGCCAAGGACCTTTTAAGGCTTGTCTCTGGCATAATACACTGGAATAGGGGTTGATTGCCACCTGAAACCAGATCCTGACTTATGTCCAAGGAAGGAGGTGACGGTGGGGCCCAGAAGAGGCTTATTGCTCAGCTTGGGTTAATGCCTGACCTGGAGATCAGTATTATTAGGAATCAGACCTATTATAGACTCCTCCTGTGTAGGCAAGCAAGGAGGGAGAGGAAATTTAAAAACTTTTATCTATCAAAGAGAGGCTTCTGTGTGTCTCCCAGTTGATTAGAAAAATAGAGCTTAGAAGTATCTGGGACTGGTTTGGAATATGGCCTAGAGAGGATCTGGGGATTTCACCTTTCCCTCTACAACCCTTCCTAGCTCAAGACGCAGATGTGGCATCTCCTCAAGGGCCACGACCACCTGCAGGATGAGTTCTCCATCTTCTTTGACCATCTGCGCCCAGCAGCCAGCCGGATGGGTGACTTTGAAGAGATCAATTGGACGGAAGAGAAGGAATATGAGGTAAAAGCCGGAGGCTGCACTAGGGCTGTGAAGGGAGGGATAATCTGCCCATGGTCTGTGTTTGAGTGGTACCAACTTCTCCCCAGTTTGATGGCTTTGAAGAGGTGGCGCTGCCTGATGTGGAAGAGGAAGAGGAACCTCCCAAGATACCCACAGCCCCAAAGAACAAAAGAAGAAAGGAGATTGGGGGACAAAATCATGATAAGGTACACCAAGTTATTGGAGATTGTTCATTTTTCACTAATCAAGACTTGAGTTTCTGCCTGAGTGTTGCTGAAGAGGCCCCACTCTGGAATGCTTCATTAGAAGGATGTGTTTTTTCCATTTTCTTTCTAGTTCTGAGCTATTTCTCTTGCCCTTGGGTCTTAACTTTTTCTTTTCTGTGAAAAAATAGAACTAAGATTGCCCATTGTAATAATGATAATGGCTAGTCCTTAGGTGTATTACAAAATATGTGTCTCTTGGAAATGGATTATCCACTCATTTAATTCTCACAAGAATCCTATGAAGAGATTGCTCTTATTTGCATTTTACAGAAAAGGAAACTGAAGTGCAGAGAAAGGCCATTGCCAGGGTCTCATATTTAATAAGTGGCAATGCTAGGATATGAACCCAGGTAATCCAGCTCCAGCATCTGCTCACTCTACTCTCTAATGCTCTTCAAGAAGTAGTCTTTTTATTTTATTATTTTAAAAATACGTTTTTATTGATTTTTTTTAAATTTTTTTTTTTGAGAAAAAGGAAGGAAGAGGGACAAAGAGTTAGAAACATTGATTTGATTGGCTGCTGCCTGCACACCTCCTACTGGAGATTGAGCCTGCAACCCAGCATGTACCCTGACCAGGAATTGAACTGGTGACCTCTTGGTTCATGGGTTGAGGGTGAACCAATGAGCAACACCAGCAGGGCAAGAAGTAGTCTTTTTTTTTCTTCTTCTTTTTTTCCCCTTTTTCTTTTTAATCCTCACTCTAGGATATTTTTCTATTGATTTTTTGAGAGAATGGAAGGGAGGTGGGGAGAGAGAGAGAAACATTGATGTAAGATAGACACATCGATTGGTTGCCTTTTGCAATGCCTGACTAGGGTCAGGGATCAAGCCTGAAACTGAAGTATGTTCCCTTCACCGGGATCGAACCCTTCAGTGTGCAGGCCAAAGCTCTATTCACTAAGCCTAACCGACTACATCAAGAAGTAGTCTTTTTAATCCATGTCCCTTTACTCCGTGTTTTTTACTATTTCTCAGGGAAGAACTTCTTAGTAGCTGAATGGCCTTGAGCAATTTATTTAATATCTCAGTTTTTTCATCATCAATGGGAATAAATATGGTACTTGTGTCTTGGGTTTATTAAATAGAGAGGGTATCATTGAGTGAGCCTTCCATATGTACAAAGCCTCTCTCAAGATGATTGGGAGGGGAGAGCTCAAAGCCCAGGGAGACAGAAACAAAGACAGATGAGTGAGTAGATCATACCTTATGTTGGAGCTCTCCAGTGTCTTTGCCTCAGATTATATTTGACTTGAATATTTCTTGAAACATCTAGACAACTGGGATATGTTAGTTTTGGGGTCATCTCAGAATTATTTAGGGATTCATAATAAGCTTTAATCGAGTTTAGACATTGATTTCCTCAGGCATTATAAGGATATGGTATATAATAAAAGATGGATTTGGCAGGGCCAGAGCAAACTGATAATTCTCTCTTGCTACCAAAATACTTGGCAGCTAACCAAGCCCAGATCTCTCCTAGGAGACTGAGTGGGCAGATGGTGCCAAGGACTGTGCCTGTGCATGCCACGAAGGAGGTCCTGATTCCAAACTGAAGAAGAGCAAAAGGAGAAATTGCAGCCACTGCAGCAGCAAGGTGAGGGCAGGGACTGTCCCAAGAGGTTTCCGAGCTGCCTACCTAGGTCAACCACCAGGTTAACTTACTGTTGGGTATTGTTTGCTACCATAAATGTGAACCTTGTATGCATCATAGATTACAAATAGAGTCTTTTAAAAATACATTGTGGGTTTTGCTTTTAAAAATATACATATATTTTTTATTAATTTCAGAGAGGAAGGGAGAGAAAGACAGAGAAACATCAATGATAGAATCAATGATCAGCTGCCTCCTGCACACCCCCTACTGGGGATTGAGCCCGAAACCTGGGCATGTGCCGTGACCAAGAACCGAACTGTGACCTCCTGGTTGCTAGGTCGAAGCTCAACCACTGAGTCACACTGGTCTGGCAGATTTTTCTTTTTAAAGAGAATTCTGTGGATAAAATTTTTGGAATTGAAAAAAAAAATCAATTAGTTCAAATAGTTCCTTCTTAGATATTATTTGTTAATGAAATCAGCCTGGGTCAGGGAAACAGACCCAAAGGTAATGCTGGTTCTCTAGGTAGAGTAGGGTTGGTTGGCAGCAAACAGTCCTTAGGTAGAGGGGTTGTTGAATCCAGTACTGTGTTCTGGGCATGTGAAATCCTTGACGCAGGCATGCATCTTGATTGACTCACTGAGCATCACAACAGGGCGTCTTCCTTTGGCCCCCTAAGACAAAGGAGGTCAAGAGACCCTTGACCCACAAGGCCATCCCTGCAGGTCTATGACAGCAAATCCTACAAGAGCAAGGAGCCCCATGAGTTGGTGGGTGGCAGCCCCCACGGAGAGGCCAGTCCTATGCCTGTTGCTAAGGAAGCTGGGCAGGGCAAGGATGTGATGGAGGAGGAAGCCCCAGAGGAACGAGAAACGATTGAGGCAACCCAGAGCAGGACTGGCAGGAGTACCCGAAAGGGAGAGGTGCCTATTTCAGGTGAGTGATCTGGCTGCCAATCCAGCCTTTCTCCATTTATTTCTGTCTTATTCTCATGCACTTCAAGTACAAATGTATTTGAACCTGGGTAAATAACAGTCTTCAGGGACTGTTAGTAATAAACCAGTAAAAATAGCTTTTCCTAGTCAGCCTTAGTTTTCTCTCCTGTGGCCTTAATACTTTTGCAGAACTAAGATTGCTACAAAATCAACACGATTCAGCCTTTTCTTGTATTCCCATTTCTGAATCCCTTCTCTTTATCTTTCCGCATTCTAAAGACTCCAGCATTATCAGCTTTGGCAGGCATATATATATATATTTTATTTTATTTGTTGATGTCTAGAGAGAGTGACATTGTTTTATTGTTCCATTTATTTATGCATTCATTGGTTGCTTCTTGTATGTGCCCTGATGGAGCTTAAACCCACAGCCTTACGATGCTCTAACCAACTGAGCTATTAGGCTAGGAGGGCAAAGGTTTTTTGTGTTTTTTTTAAATATGTTTTGTTACTGATCAGTGAGAGAGACCAATCAATCAGTTGTCTCCTGCATGCCCTCCTACTGGGGATCAAGCCCCCATCCTGGGCATGTGCCCCAACTGGGAATTGAACAGTGACCTTTTCATCCATGGGGTGACACTCAACCAACTGAACCACACCAGGTCGGTGCTCAGTTCTTTAAATGTGACTTTAGCCCTGACCCCTACCTCACTCTACGGATTAGAATTTTGTCACAGTTGTTTACCAGAGTGACCCTGTGGTAATTTGCAGTCAGTCCTTAGTTGCATCTCAACCCTGTCCATACTGCTCCACCTTTGTTTTCCTCCTAAGCAGGATTGGCAGTGGGGAGCACGTTGCTGTCCCCTCAAGAAGTGATTCTTACAGAACAGCAACTCCTCCTGGATGGCCCACCACCCAGCTCACCAGAGACTCCTCAGCTTCCCTCCAAAGCTGGAGTTGTTCTAGACAACACGAGGACCGACCAGGTCAAACCGGTTTCTTGCGGCATAGAGGCATCCCCCAGGCTTCAGAAGGAGGGGGAGGGCCGTCAGGCAGCAGGGGACTCGGAGTCTTCCACACCGGTCTGCAATGCTTCAGAAACTCAATGTTCTGGAACACTTGAACCCCCTGCTTCTTTCCCGAGTCCTGCTTCCTCAAGGACCAGAGACTTAGGGAGAAGACAGGCGTCTGGGGAACCAGATACTCCAGAGAGCTGGCTGCCCTCAAGCAGGACTGGTGTGAGGACATCAGACAAGAAGTCCTCAGTCCATGAATCTCCATCAGGAATTGACACTTCAGAGACTTCTCCCAAAACCCCTAAAGGAGGTTTAGCTAAAGACAGTGGAACACAGGTCAAGGGTCCAGAAGGGGAGCAGCCGCCAAAGGCCACAGAAGTCACTGTATGTGCGAACAACAGCAAGGTCAGCTCCACCGGGGAAAAGGTGGTCCTGTGGACAAGGTAGGTGGGGATGGTGTGTTTATAAAGCACATGGGCCACACCCATGATACCAGCTTAGGACTAATCACAACGTTTGTGTTACAGGGAAGCTGACCGTGTGATTCTCACCATGTGCCAGGAACAAGGAGCACAGCCCCAGACTTTCCGAATCATCTCCCAGCAGCTCGGAAATAAGACTCCTGCTGAGGTAAGGGGGCGGGGAGGAGCCCTCCACAGTTTCAAATCCAGAGCGGCATCTTGGCCAACTGAGGAGATTGTGAAGGTCTGCTGAGGAAGGGCCGGGCTTCCCAGGGTAATCGATAGTGGTTCCGGAAGAGAAAGGCATTGGATTTTGAGGTGGAAGCTTCAGGGATTCTTTTGTAGTTTCAGTTTTAGGAGTGTGGCTTTGGGCCACTTAACCTGAATTTCCTTATCTTTAAGGAGGACACAGCCCTCACAGCTTTACTGTGCGGGACAAGTAAGATTGTTTAGCTCGGTGTGTGATGCTTTATGTTACTTAGGGACAGGGAACACTGACCTTCGCCTCTCCTCCTAGGTTTCCCACCGCTTCCGAGAACTCATGCAGCTCTTCCACACCGCCTGCGAGGCCAGCTCGGAGGACGAAGACGATGCAACCAGCACCAGCAACGCAGACCAGCTCTCTGACCACGGGGACCTTCTGTCTGAGGAGGAGCTGGATGAGTGAGACTCAGGAAGCACGTGGGAGTCATGTGCATAGGATCAAAACCACAGGCACCCGACGAGGGAAAAGGTGCTTGAATGCCCTCTGAGCTCAGTGTGGAGCTGAAGGAGCAGGGCCCAAGGACAAGGACAAAGCTAGGCTGAGGGTTTTTGTGGCTCCGCCGTTCTCTGCCTCACTCACTGCCTGTTACAAAGTCTTTAGAATTACTGTGTAAATAGTGTTGAGGGAAAGTGGGGCTCAGCTCCTTTACTACCCTTTTTGGAATTTGTCCTGTTGGTACACATTTGTTGTGATGTAAGGCACAGTGATTCTAAATATAATAAGTGCGTAGGTTGGTGTAGCCGGTCCCAAGACATAGCTCTGCATCCAGCACTTTTTATTGTAAACTAGTTCTTTCCTTTTCTTGGAACTTTAGTCCATAAGGCTGTCACCATGCTGGTAGCACTGGGCCAGACTGTGTAGGTCCTGCAGCAGCTCCCCTAGGTCATCCTGCTCCACTCCGGCATCCATGAAGCTGGCCCAGCGCCGCAGGTTGAGTTTGGTGAGTTCCTTGGCCAAGTCTCCCAGGGTCCGGTTCAAGGATGAAGAGGAGCAGAGGGCCCCCAGCACTGGGATGCTCTTCCCTGCCACAGAGGGAGAGAAGAGAGAGACCTGTAGACGGATTGTTCTTCCACCCTGAGACTGTTGTATAGATAGGGAAGACTGAGTCTTTAGTTGACTTGATTATAAAGTAAACTCAATAAATTGTGTGTACTGTCCCCTTAGTATACCAGTACTCCAGAGGAAGAAAAGTCTTCAGGAACCACTGAATGAATAAAGAAATGTTTGACTGTGACTTTAAAGTATCTTTATTCAAAAAGTGACAGAGTAAACCACTCCCATGTTTGAAATCCTGGTTTTCTTCATCTCCTACATACCTGTTCCTGTTGGGTTATCCAGAACCAAGCCCTGCTGGCTGAGGCTTGAGGAGAAGAGGCAGGGATAAGGAGGAACCACCTTGCAGGGAGTCAGCAGCAGATGAGAAGAACTGGGGACAAGAGAATAGCAGCTGAGTGAGAGAGGGTCAAGGGAGGTCAGACCTAGGAGGAGAGCAGGAGCAAGCATTTTACTAACCTCCTGGCTCTAGGCTGCTGCTGCTGTAAATACTGGGCCAAGACTTCTTCCCCAGTGGAGCAAGCATGGAGGAGGGAAGGCAGAGGCGTACCTGGGGCGAGCCGACTGCCAGAGCAAAGACAAAAGCACCTTTAATATGGTGCTCAGTTTTTTTTTAGTTTTTTTTTAAGTGGGACAGAGGGAAGAATACAATGAGAATGTCCAGAGGGATTAGAGAGAGAAGAACCCAAAACAAGTCTGACAAGGGCTCTAAGGACCACCAGTTCTCACCTGGTGTGGCATGCTTTGTCTAGACCCCTCAGCACCACTGACTGGGCAAAGCAGTGGGTTCCAGAAGGGTCCCCACATGCAGACAGTGGAGTCCAAGGGGTGGCCCCTCCGAGCTGCATCAGGGTATCGGGAAGGGACTGGCTTGGACCCAAAGGGAAGGGGATGGATGCTCCTGCTGTCACCACCTTAAAGGTAAGGACAAAATCGGTTACAGGGCCTTTTCTCAGTTCTGACCTAACCCCTCACAAAGCTTCCTACCTTTTTCCCAGAGAAGTTCAGCATATCAGCTAGATGAACCATGGAAACTGGAGAGGAATACAGGCGATAAGGAACAGTGATTGTGTCCAGGGCTGTAGCCAGGATGGCACTGCAGTGGAAGGGCAGAGTTGCCTATAAAGAGGATTCCAAAAAGAGCACTTGAGTCTTTCAGCTCTGGAAAGAGCGTGTGGAGGCAGGACAGCATGGGCAGGGAGGTCTGGGGGCTTTGAGACAAATCGGCGTGATCGGCCTCAGGCTGGAGAAACAGGACTGATCTAAGAGGCCACATCATAGCTGAGTTCAAGCTGAGGCTTCAAGAACAGACTGACTTGGTGAGTGGGAAAGAGCCCCTGTTAATAGCAGAACAAGAGCATCGAGCCTTACGTCATAACGCAGGTGAGGGAAGTTGACGGGTGGCTCAGGCCTCAGCCCCAGGCTCCCACCCAAGGACAAGGGGCAGACTAGAGAGCTGTGAGCCGACAGGTGCACCAGACCAAAAGCTGTGTTCAGCAGACGGTAGATGTTTTTCTGGGGCTCCTGAAAGAAAGAGTAGTTTGTTCCAAGCAACTTTCTCACTGGGCTATCACTCCCTCGTTTCTCCCTCCATCCCCTGAGTTTTTCCCTCCAAGTTCGACTCACCCCAAGAGTGTAGGGACCAGGGAGCAGGCCCCAAGTCATTATCCCTCGCCCTGAATACTCATCATGTAGCAGCTCTGTGGCCTTAGCACCTACACCAGAGAAGCCATCATGCAGGTCGCACAGGATCTGAAAGCCCTAGAGAGGTGAGTGATGAGACAGGTTGCTGGTTCTCGGTAGAGATTGTGCAGGAGGCACCCAATTGATGTGTTACTTTCACATTAATGTCTCTCTCTCTCTCCCTCTCTCCGGCTCTCCAAAACTCAACTTAAAAATCTTAAGAAAGGTAGGATGAGAAGAGTTTACCCCAGTGTCCACTATGCCCACAGCTACCTGTAGGAAGTCACATTCCTCCACGTAGAAGTGCAGCCTGTCCTCCAGCTCTTCTAGGTACCTGGGCTCCTTCAGGATGCTTTCCCCCTGGCCAAAAGCCTCCAGGCGACCTGCTTCACTATCGTGCATAAACACAGTCCGGGGCTTGCAGGGTCCTGCTCCCCCTTCCCCCGCCCCTCCGCAAGATCTCCCATCCGACACCGGTAGGGACCCAGTTTCTTGCCTCACAGCCTCTGGGGCGCCCCATACCCATCATGGTTGTACTTCTGAATCATGCAGATGCTCCGGGGATGGAGGTGCACTCTGAGGAAGTCTGACCAGACTCGGATGCTGCCCTCTGTGGGGATAAGTGGCTCTGGAGTTGCAGCAGTGGTGAGTGGTTTGGGACCTAAAGGAAAATTAGAGGAAATGCATCTCCATGTTCCTGCCCTGCCCACTTCCCATCATGCACTACCTGGACAACTCTCACCTTTGCCATTGGAAATGGATTTGACCCTCCAGATACCATCACTACTCAGCACTCCCTGGGAGGGATGAGAAAAATCAATATTTAGTTCCAGGCAGACTAAAGACAAAAAGTTTATCCTCCCTGATTTTGCTGGCCACGCCCTACAGCCTCCTTTCTGTTTATGTAATCACAGTCCTTTTTTAAAATTTATTTTTAAAATATATTTTTAATTGATTTCGGATAGGAAGGGAGGAGAGACAGGAACATCACTGATGAGAGAGAACCATCGATAGGTTGCCTCCTGAACTACCTCCCTCCTCCCCCACACTGGGGATCATGCCTGCAACCTGGGCATGTGCCCTGACCGGGAATCGAACAGTGACTTTCTGTTTCATAGGTTGGTGCTCAACCATTGAGCCACACTGTCCGGGCTCTAGTCACAATCCTTTAGGAAGAAAAGTGCTTCTTCCAAAAACGCTATTGAAGGCATTTAGATGATTGAAAGCCTCTATTTCTCTGACCCAGAAGAGGCACTGTGGTTGTAGCACTCAGTGTGCAAGTTCAGAGCAGTCTGTCTGTCCCTCCCTCCCCAGAGCACACCCTCTCAAATCTTTTTCCCCATGGTCCTTTCCTAAACCTTTCTTTTGTCTCTGTAGCTTGTTTCCTTGGCCACTTGTTCCTTCTATGGCTCACCTTTAACTTTATAATAAACTTTCTCTTACAATGTGAAAAAGCAGTGCAGGGCTGAGACCCTCACCTCCACACTCAGGAGATCCTGGAGATAAGGATTCTTGGGATGGAGTTCCTCTTTGTGTGTGGTGAGCTTCCCCTGCCTTAAAGAAATTGGAGACTGATCATAGCCAGCTGGCCTCTGTTTTCCAGCATTCCGTGCACATCTCCCACTCTTCTCCAAACGACAAGTACCATGCTATTGCAGCGTCTAGCTGTTTGTCCCTGTAGAGTCCACTTTCTTGTTTTAGGGAGCTCAGACTACCTGCACAAAAATAACAGGAAATGGGAAATCAAAGCCTGGTCCCTCCCTGGTCTTCCTCTGATCAACTGGAAACCTGCCATCACCATCCCTCCAACACTTGGCACTTCCAAGCTTTCTTGAATATACATAAGCGGGGGGTGGGGGGGGACACGACGACGACGACGACATTGCCTAGGAGAATCTAGATTTCCTCCTTTCCTTCGCTGTGAGGCCTGAGGCAAAGACCACCCAGCGGTCCTAGGGGAGATGGCCCTTGAACGGAATCAAGGTTTGCCTTCTTGCGTCCCTCGGGTATTTGCTCTCCCTGGGCAACTCATCTGCCCTGGGGCTTAGTGTGGTCAGAGGGTGCTGAAACGAACGGATGCTCGAGACTCCGACGCGAAGGGGAAAATGGGCATTGGCCGACCCCGGCCACCGCCTCACCCTTGAGATCCATGAGGATGAGCCTGGGCGTGTACGTTTCCTGGCCGTGCAGCGTGCGGCCGGTGCGGAACAGGACGTCGGGGCACAGCTCCCCCCGCTGCTCCTGGGAATCGGTCCGTTCATGAAGCGCAGCATCCTGAGGAGGCAGGAAAGGGGCCGGGCTGAGGGGAGGCAGGATGGGCAAGCCGGAGGTGAGGGCTGGAGCCCCCGAAAGGCTCCGCTGGGGGCAACTGCCAAGGGACCTCACCTGCTGGTTCCACCAGTGCGCTCCCACGAAACCCGCAAAATGTCCCAACTGGAGCGTGAGCACCTCCCGGGCGCCGCCCGCCATGCCGCTCGGTCGCAAAACCGGCGCTTGCCCACTCGCTGCTCCCAGCCGATTGGCTCCGCAGGCTTGTAGGCGGGGCCTCATCCTCTGAGCCCTATTGGGCCACAAGTGCGTCTTTTCCCAGAGGATCAACGATTCATTGGGCTTTAGAGACACCGCTCATCCCCGCCTCTTCCTGTCGTGGACGAGTCCTCCTTCCTGGTGGTTGCCAAGGGGTGGGGCCCACGCCGGAAGTTGCAGGCGCCTGAGCCGACGCCCTTGCTGGCGCGTTCCTAGTGCTGTTGTCTCTGCTGCCCAGGTGCGGGGGCGGGGAGGCAGTCGGTGTTTTCCCTACTTCTCACGGCTCTGGCAGCGTTTGACTCTTCTCTCGGGATATTTCTGCTTCCGGCAAAATTAAAAGCTTGTTGGAAAAGTTGCTCCCCTAAAGCTTTCCACGCACCCTTTCTTCCGCTCAAAAAGTCACAACCTTCCTGATGTCCAACCCTGTGAACTATCTTTATCTGTCTCTCTATCCAGCATTTTATGTAAATAAATCAGAGCACATATTCTTTCTTCTTCTTCTTCTGGAGCACATATTCTTTTGCGTCTGCGTTTTGCTCCGTATGTTTTGTGACTCTCATTTTGTTCTATGTACTCACAGAACCCTACACTGTGTTCAGGTGACCACTTCCGCTGTCCAGTGTGCAGGTGACCACTGCTCACGTGTACCCTCTGGTAGTTTACGTGGTCCCGCCCCTGCTTAATCGCATACTTCCGGCTGCCTGCGTGGCCACGCCCCCTTGTTCACGTGCCCATTGTACAGGTGAAGCTACTGAGGCACAGAGAGGGCGAATGGCTTCTTCCTTCGCGGGTGCACGGCAGTGAAAGGACAGAGCTCAGAATGGAACCCTCGGCCACCCAGAGCCTCTATCTCGACCTGTGACCTCTGGGTAAGCGGCCCCTCATCCTGTGGCCATTTGCTCTGTTGGGCTCCACCCTTCCCCACACTCCCCGCTCCGCCCCCAAAGGACAGGGGTCCTGTCCTGGCACCAGAGCCTCCGGGCCGTGCTCTCTGTCTCTCGGTCCCTCCAGCTGGGAACCCCGGGGCGTCCCGCTGCACCTGGGCGAGGGCCTTGCGAGGAGAACGTCCCGCCTCCCCTCGCCGTCTGTGGCTTTAATTACAAAGTGCCATGATTTTTCCCATCTGGCTCACGCCTCCTGCCTTCCTTCGTTTTCCCTCGAGATGAATTGATTCGGGACCTACAAACCAGCAGACTCCCTGCGTTCGCTCTGTGAGGGGTGGCCCTGCCCCGGCACCTCCTGGTTCAAGTGCCCGATGCCACCCCACCTCCGTGGCAGCATTCTCATCCCCGGGCCCCCATTCAGCACACGGCACCCCCAGCTCCCCTGCAGCTCCAGGGACCTGCTGAGCCCGGGGCCCCAGCCGGCCACCTGTCCCGCAGGTCCTGCCTGCAGCGCCAGGCTCTCAAAAGATGTGGGAGGAGCCTGGAAGTTGACCCCTTAGGCAGAGGGGGCAGACACTTGGTGTGCACTCCATACCCACCTACACATGGCCAGTGATCATTTATTTTCATAGTGTATCCTTCATCTGATTCTTTTTTTGTGGTTTCTGTCCTTTTAAAAAAAGTCACTGTTTTGTTACTCATCTGAGGATATTTTTCCATTGATTTTTTAGAGTGGGAGAGAGGGAGGAAGAGAGGTGCAGAGGGAGAAAAACATTGATGTGAGAGACACACATTAATTGGTTGCCTCCCAGAGGCACCCTGATTGGGGCTAGAGATCAAACATACAACCCAGGTGTGTGCCCTTTACTGGGAATTGAACCCTAGACCATTTGGTGCATGGGCTAACACTAACCAGTGAGCTCACTGGCTAGGGCTCCAAGTCTGTTTTTCTTTCAGGGGAGAACGCAAATGCAGTTCCCACTACCATGAATTATGCAGCCGAGTTCCTCACATTTGGGGAAACCCCAGGGGTCCACACACCCGGAGTGCAGTGTATCCTCGCTTCGGGAAAATCACTTTTGTGGTCGTGGTATCTCCCCTGCCCGGTAGGTGTTCCAGGTCTGTTTTTATGCTACTGAAGTGCTCACTAAATTCCTGGAGTAGCCTTATACCTATATTTTGAACTCTATATCTGATAATTTGCTTGTTTCCGTTTAGTTTCTTTTTCTCAAGTTTTCTCCTGTTTTTTAAATTTGGGAACTATTTTTTTTTTGTCTTGTCAGTTTGGCTACTTCCCTGTGTTGGTTTCTATGTATTAGGTGGAGATGCTGTACTTGTAGAGTGGCCTTATGTAGTAAAACAGAGATAAGGTGAAATCAAAGAAGGAAATAGGGTAAGAGACCCTCAGACAGACAGCCAGCAAGTGGTAGATTTGGGACTCAATACCAAGAACTTGGGGATGGTCAATTTAACTCTGTTGAAACTTATTTCACAAATCTCCCAAAGATGGTACACAGCTAGTATGCATGAAGGACAATTTAATCATTACATACAATGTATTCTGTCAGGTTTACTCCTCAGTTCTTTGAGGAACCTGTATGAGGGGCTGTACCGTACCAAGCTGCCAGGCTGAGGTGGAGTGTCAGCAAGGTTCTCAAGGTCCACGGATAAAAGTGTAAAAGTTGGCCAATCTGAAGACTGCCCATCGCATAGATATAACACAACACTTTAAGAAAGATAATTTAATTTTTAAGGAAAAGATACATGATTGACTAAAATGTGAAAACCACATATAATAAACTGATATTAGTTGCAGGAACAAGAGGATGTCTTATTGCCATTATAGTCATTTTACAAGGAACCCATTTCAGCGAAGTTGGGAGTTGACGTGCAGTCCAGTCCAGTCCCACAGCTCTGTGTACTGCGGGACGCCCCCATCTGATCGGCCTTAGTGTCCACTGCCTTCCACGGATGCTGTGACCATGGCCTAGAGGTAGGCACAGAGCCGCTCCAGCTGCCCAGGATTCCCATTACTTAGGAACAGCAGCTCCTTTTTACCTTCTTCTGTATGAGCTGAAATGGAGTCGAGCACAGATAATTGGCACTTTTCTTCTGAAGCATCATGTTACACCCAGGGAATTCTGTAGAGGCTACATTATCTAGATTACATTCTGATGTCATCAGCACTTCCTAGAGACCTCACTTCTAGAGCCTTTATCCTAATAAACGATTATATTTTCTATGCACATTTTCCCTTTCTGTCTCTCTTCTTCCAATCCAGCGTTTATCTTTCCCACTATTCCAAGATTACCTTCTGGACGTTAGGACATGGTCAGATCTCCCAACCACCCAAATCTCCTCACTGTGCTTCCCAGTCCATCATGTTGCAGCTGCTATATATATATGTATATATATATACATACATATATATATATATATATATACACTCTTTCCTTTAGTAATGTATTCTAATTACAGCGAATTCTCTATGATCTATTGATAGAACAACTTTGACTTTTCCTCTATATCTTCCTCCAGCCAAGGGTAAGGATGAAAAGAACAGCTTGATTGCTTTCATGTACAAGACTAGGACAGGAAGAGCAAAGATTTGGTTTGTTAGGGGGAGGGTAGTCTCTTACACACTGTCAACTGTTCTGTGGGGTCTAGCATATACGTCAATTGAAGTTTGTCGAATGATGAACAAATGCAACAATGAACAAAAAAGATTTTAAAAAACAAAGAAAAATGCAATAATGAGAGTGTGGCAGCAACCTGAACCAAACAACTGGGCTTGGTCCGGCCTCCTCTTAGCATGATTATTTTACTTTAGACTACTCTGAGAATTTAGGAAGAGATAAATTAAATCTTACCCCTTTCTGTACCATGTGGTCAGCCAGGAAAAAGTCAAGATAAAGGGGAAAAGATGAAATACAAATGACACACTACTCTTGAGGGAAGACGAGATCAAGGCTTTGACAGTGGGATCCTGCTGACGGCATAAAGTCCTTATAGGAAAACCAAACTACTGACCTTTCTCATGTTGAAGCCAACTGTTTTCCATATAATACTGAATACAGCTTTCAAATTCTTTTGGGCTATAGTTGGCCACCTGGATAGGAATAAAGGGATCCAAGGCATCAAATCCCTCCTGGAGAAGAAAAAGGATAAAGATACATTAACTGTTAAGTGACACACAAGGCGTGTGCGAACAGGCCACACATACTCTTAAAGATACCCTCTCTTCTCCTGGTTCATCTACTACATGTTGCCTGTGTGTGTGCTGTTCAGGCAACTGTGTTCTAGGTTGACCTCATTAGGAATTCAATTAAAAAATATTTTTACTGACTTTAGAGAGGAAGGAAGAGGGAGCGTTAGATAGAAACATCAATGATGAGAGAGAAGCATAGATCTGTTGCCTCCGCAACCCATGCATTTTCCCTTGACTGGAATCGAACCCTGGACCTTCTGGTCTGCAGGCTGATGCTCTATCCACTTAGCAAACCAGCCAGGGCAGGAATTCATCTTGAAAATAAATTCTTCTCTATCAGTTTTCCGTGGCTTAGAAATGGTGGGTATTAACACTGCTCCCTCCCCCCAAAAAAACCCACAAAACAAAACACATACACACACACACACACACACACACACACACACACACACCTGCCCAGCCATGGACCAGAAGATGCCTTTAACCAAGTGTTATCAGTAGCCCATATGCATCCAGGGTAAGCTTAAAGGGGCACCTACTGGCCAAATCTGGGATGATTTAAGCATCAAAATAAATAATGGTAATAAAAATTAAGAATCCACATGTCTGTACTGAAATAAATACATAAGGTAGAAAGGGAAATTATTACATATAATAGAAAGCCAGCTGATACATTTAGAGGAAATGATGGAACTAGAATATATCTATTTTGCAATTATCATGATAACTGATATAGGAAGAATCACCAATGAGTACTAAAGCTATAAGGAGATATTTGAGGAGTAACAGGATATTTACCTAATCTGAAAGTATACATCTACAAGGTTATTTATTCACTATAAAAGTAAAATAACTTCACTGAGGAGAAACCAAACAGATGCCACCTTAACTATGTGTTCAAGGTTAACACTGTAGGAGAAATAGGTTTCATGTGCCTTCTGATATCATGCACTAAGATGCTTATTATCAGGAGAAAAACATCAGAAACTTCTTAAAATAACCCCTAAGATAGCTGGCATGTACTCTTCAGAAATAAAAATAAAAATATTAAGATTTCAGAAGACAGAGACTGAGGAATGTCCCAGGTTAAAGGAGACAAAGACACATGACCACGGAGTGCAGCACGTAGTCCAGGACCACCTTTCTGTAAAGAATACTGGGACATTCTGGCAAAACCAGAGGAAATTCTGTAGACGATGTTAACAGTGCTGTATTGATGTCAACTTTCTGATTTTGTCAGTTGTGCTTTGGTTATATATTGAGGTATCTTTGGTTTTAGGAAGTACACATGATTTTGAGATAAAGATACATGCATCCTCAGGTTACTGCCACATATTCAGAAAACAAGAATGAAGAGGAAGAAGACTAAAGCAAATATGATTAACGTTAACATTTTAGGAATTTGGTTAAGTCATATAGGAATATAATTTTTCTCCAAGTCTGATATTATGTAAAAAAGAAGAAAGAAAGATGTCTTTAGACAGAATGACTAAGAGAAACAAATTTTCCAATGGCCTGACCTTTCCCAGCAGCTCCTGGGGCAGGTACATGTTCCGGGGCTTGAAAAGAGACCCAGTCTGGCTCAAAGTCAGCACGATGGCACCTCCATTCTGTAAGAAAGGAGAAGAAGCCAATTAGAAAAAGCTAAAAAAACAGAAGATATAAAGACGCTTGAACAATTACAAGCAAAGTAATTACACCAATATTTAAATAAAATGGTTTGAATAAGCTTACTCCAGTTAAGTGGAAAGATTAGAAACCAAATATATATTTTAAAGATGGTACAGTTATGGGAATGAAACGAGATAAAAGAACTTTCTGTCCATAAAATCAGACTGGAAAGGAGGAGGAATGAAGTAGTGGAAGATCTTCAAAGTGAAATACACCTCTCTCTGAAATGTGTCACACCACATGCACTCACCCAGTCGTTTCTCACCATCTTCCTCAGGTTGTGAATAAGTGCGAGGTCCTCGGGGGCGATCTGCACAGTGGTCAGTGTGCGAGGGGAAGGAGGGTGGGAGCAGAAAGAGGCCATTATTTGCTTTTGCCTGGATACTCCCCTGAGACAAGTCACCAGTAATTAAAAACAACTAAAACACCCTCTACTACTACCTAACTGTAGTAGAGGCCGAAAGTATAGCCTGTGAGATAAGCTACCAGGGCTGGCCAAGGCTTGCGCTGCCAGCAGTGGCAGCAGCAGAGGTGTGATGGGGGTGTCGCCTTCCCCTGATCACTGGGTAGCCTCCTGCCCATGAGGGTTCCGGACTGTGAGAGGGGGCAGGCTGGACTGAGGGACCCCCCCCCTCCAGTGCATGAGTTTTCATGCACTGAGCCTCTAGTAAATAATATGGCACCAGAAATCAGAGAAACCAGAACAGAGAAACTCAGTTTTCCTACTGGGCTTTTATCTTCTCTTTTCAGCGTGGTTCTTCCCCAGAGAGCATTCACTCCATCCACTGCCACCAGGAGGCGAAAAATACCCAAAGAACTTTGCCTCTTTAGCTCTTTGAGCACAATCCCCACGGCATCGGTGGCGTTCCTCACCCGTGTTATGCCCTGTAGCGAAGGGAGAGAGTGGCTTACAGCTCAGTCCTTCTCTGGTTATGACTCAGCACACAGTATCTTTTTATACCTGTTCAACCACTTCTCCCAGAGAACTGCCTTTCTCAATGCTTTCTCGCTTATTCCAGACATACTTCTCTTGAATTTTTATCTAAAACCAAACAAAAGGTTGTGTTATTAGAATCAGTTTGAATCTTTTTCAAGCCCTATAAGAGGTCTATCTCAGTATGAGTGAATGCTATCTAGCCCATTTCTGCCTGGAGCTTAAACACATACACACACGATTCTGATTATAAAGGTCCAGGTTAAGATCTTGACATCTACATTTTTAATAGGTTCCTAGATGACTCTAAATATCTAAATTTGAAAACCTCTGGCCTAGCGATCATATCAAGAATTACTAGAGTAAAGAGTAATTTTACCAACACATTTCTGGTTCCAGAAAAGATTTTATCAGGAGAAAATTATGTAATTAGAACAGTGGTCGGCAAATTCATTAGTCAACAGAGCCAAATATCAACAGTACAACGATTGAAATTTCTTTTGAGAGCCGAAAACTGACTTCTGCACATGGGCCATGAAGTTCCAATCACACTGTACGTGTGCACCCACATGTGGTATTTTGTGGAAGAGCCACACTCAAGGGGCCAAAGGGCCGCATTTGGCTCGCAAGCCGCAGTTTGCCGACCACTGAGTTAGAATATGCTGTAGAGAAATTGAGCCTATGACCTTGGAAGTCAATGAATTAATCTGAACTTCAATTTGCTACCCACAAGATGGGAACAGCCTACTGATGGCTCTATGGATAAATTAGTTTCAGATTGTGAGCTCACTGTGAGTAAAATACTGCATATCTAAGAAGCAGAAAATGGTATCGTAATCTCAACCAGGGTACCAGTTCTCCAGTCTACTGGTACGTGGGGCACAAAGAAGATAAAATCTATTTACAGAATGTCCAGCACCAAACTTCTGGGAGTCTAATCACCTGACTCAAGAAACGCTCATTTGTAGTTTTGAAATTCTTCAGCCAGACTGAAGACTCTAAAGGTTGATCAAAGCGCTGCTTGTTGTAGGTGGACTGCAGAAGATCCCGGCAGTTCTTCACCCAAAGATGAGCTAAAAAGAAGGAGGCGGGGCAGAGAACAAAGTAGGCAGGAACCAACTGTATACAACACAAAGTACTCTATTGACTCTGTAAGTCGCGGGGAAAGATTTAGTGTCATATATACTCTTCAAGCCTTGTTTCCAAGGTTTGTTTTAGATTAAACATTATCATTGCACTCAACACACAAGACATCCAAGTGAATTCATGGTCACCTCAGCTTCCTCAAAGTTTCTAAAGACACTCACAGTATGTGAATGCACAAACACAGGGAGGATATGCACAAAGAATGAGCATTTAAGTTTTTAAACTCTAGAATGCTGATTATAGTGCATGTCGGTTTCTCTAGATACTCAAAACAGTTGACTGACCTCTAAGGGGGAGTTTATGCTCTTGGGCATCACAGAGCAAAGGGAGGACTGCTGGGCCAAAATAGCTCATTCTTATTATCAAAAGGTTCAGGAAGCTTTTAGCTGAATTTCTTCTTCTTTTTAAAAAATAGGGTTTTATTCATTTGAGAGATAGAGGAAGGGGGAGGGAGACAGAAACACGGATGAGAGAGAAACAGCAACGTCGATGGGCTGCCTCTTGCAAGACCCCTGCTTGGTATTGAGTGTCCAGCCAGGGCACGTGACCTCCTGGTGCATGAGTCAACCAGTGACCCACACTGGCTGGGCAGCTGATTTCCTTCTTGTTGCATTTACTTCACCTTGCAACTTGCTTGTTGATAATATGAAGAAATTATGAACGCGTTTAGATGGCTCTGTGTCTGGAGCAAAGGCCGCTCCTGTGGCCATCAGAGAGTGCTGAAGCCACACGCTATCTCAGGAACACGAAGACAAACCCCAGCACAGTGAAAAGAGAAGTTCTTACCATCTGGGATATGCAGTATCAGCCAGTCCTGTTTTGCACAGAAATGAATAATATGGCAAAGACTGAGTGTTTTTCCTGTTCCCTTCTCCCCATCTAAAACACTAGTGTTAAAGAAAACATTACCAGAAGGAACACTTCTGCTAACAAAGAGTACACTTGCATTTCTTCTTTTCTCACATTTGAGGGAGGAAAGCACTGGCTTAAGACAGCCCACATAGGCAGGAAAGGATACAGAGCACATATCGTATAGCTGGGTGAGCAAAATTGGTGTTTTTCAGGTAATGCAGAAGCTCTAGGGCTGGTTTCCTTACCATCAGGCAAGCTTCATTGAATGTCTTTATCTAACAAAACAGGGAAGGAGAAAGGAGAGAGTGGGTGTGGAACTGAATCTAAGATAGCAACAAACTGTATTTTTAATTTATGCAGTTAGAAGGGATTGGGTTGTTTCTGAATTTGAAAATACATCCATGTAATTAAGCTAAAAACTGAAACAAATGATCTCAAACCAAGTAACATAAGAGTCAGCTTTTGATTACATCTGTTATGAAGTACAGATATTGCATCAGTTAATTGAAATCTACAAATATAGACATCTCTCAACATAACTATTAGTATGTATTCCATTCATAGTTGATGTAAATACTAAAAGCATATAAAATGATACTTAATGCTACCTCTGGCATGGCTCTGTGGTTAAGTGTTGAGCTATGAACCAGGAGCTCACAGGTCAGGACATATGCCCAGGTTGCAGGCTCGATTCCCCAGTTGGGGGCGTGCAAGAGGCAGCTGATCAATGATGCTATCATCACTGATGTTTCTCTCTTTCTCCCACTATCCCTTCTTCTCTGAAATCAATAAAAATGTTTTAAAAAAAGTCAATGGGAAAAAAATATCTTGTCAGGATTAGCAACAACAAGAAGGAATAATTTATAAGGTCGAAAATAATTCAGCAGGAGTTAGCCAAAAGAACCAATCATGTCAACAAAATATGCTTGCAGTTATTCATAATTTTTTTTGTTTGTTAATCCTTACCCCAGGATATATTTTCCATTATTATTATTATTATTGTTATTATTATTATTATTATTTTAAGAAGTGAAAGGGAGGAATGGAGAAACATCGGCGTGAAACACACATTGATTGGTTGCCTCCTGAACACAACCCAACCAGGGCTGGGGATGGAACCTGCAACCCAGGTATATATGCCCTTCACCAGGAATCAAACCCAAGAAAGCCCCTTGGGTATGAGGCTGACACTCCAACCACTGAATCACACCAGCCAGTGTGATCATGAATTCTTTATTGACTATAAAACAATCCAACCAACTCTTTGGGTTGAAGTTATGACCACAAAACTAGAATTTTCTGAAAAACTGTGAAATTGAAGAACAATGATGCATCTAATCCAGACATCATTTCTATATGGCTTAGGAATACATTATAATTTTAACAGCATATTAACTATTTTCATGATAGTTTTCCAAGGAAAATATTAAATTAATTTTTAATAACTATTTAAATATTCAAGTTTCCAAAAACCTGTTAGGTAAGGAAAATAGCAGAATATTGTTTATTTATTTAAGAATATTTTGGCCGAAACCAGTTTGGCTCAGTGGATAGAGTGTCGGCCTGCGGACTGAAGGGTCCTAGGTTCAATTTCTGGTCAAGGGCATGTACCTTGCTTGCAGGCACATCCCCAGTGGGGGGTGTGCAGGAGGCAGCTGACAGATGTTTCTCTCACCAATGTTTCTGACTCTATCCCTCTCCCTTCCTCTCTGTAAAAAATCAATAAAATATATTAAAAAGAAAAAAAAGAAAAAGAAAAAATATTTTGGCCTTCGTCAGTTTGGCTCAGTGGATAGAGCATTGTCCTGCAGACTGAAGGGTCCTGGGTTTGGTTTAGGTCAAGGGCATGTACCTCGGTTGCCAGTTCCTCCTGGCCTGGGCTCTGGTTGGGGACTCATGCAGGAGGCAACCAATCGATGTCTAACACTGATATTTCTCTCTGTCTTTCCCTCTCTCTAAAAATCAATAGAGCTGAAACCGGTTTGGCTCAGTGGTAGAGCATCAGTCTGCGGACTGAAAGGTCCCAGGTTCAATTCCAGTCAAGGGCATGTACACTGGTTGCGGGCACATCCCCGGTAGGGGGTGTGCAAGAGGCAGCTGGTCAATGTTTCTCTCTCATCGACGTTTCTAGCTCTCTATCCCTCTTTCCTCATCTCTGTAAAAAGTCAATAAAATATATTTTAAAAAAAATTAAAAATCAATAGAAAAATATCCTTGGGTAAGGATTAAAAAAAAAAAAACAATGAAGAATATTTGCCTAGCTCCAAAAAGGATTTTAATTGGTTAAACTCAGATAAACATTGCTTAAAGTAATTATAGTAATAGCACTATTAACAAAAGATGAATGCATCTTTTTTTTAAGATTCAAGTTTCATTTTTGTATAGTTTTCTACTAATTTAATCACATCACTTTGCTGTGAGCAGCGTGTGTTCTGGGCCCCCTCCAATTCCCTCCGGTTTTGAGCACCTGCATTGCATATCGAGAAGGGAGGCCGTGGGGGAAAATAGTCTTCACATCCTGGAGGGGTAAGTTGTAGTGCAGACCCTCATGCTTCTCCTCATGCTTGGCCTATGAAATAAAATGCAAACAGATAGAACGGGGCTGTAGACAGAGTGACAAAGACTTCAAAAAAGTGGAAAGAGCCTGATAGACACACTGAGGAAACACTCATCTCAGAATTGAAAAGCATTATCTTTCATTTCTTATCTTAAATAAAAATATGCTAGTTCTTGTACCCAAATCCACAGTGTGTACATAAAGCTGGTGTTGGCCTGAATGATGTAATCAGTTGCCCAGCAATGTAAACCCTAGATGTGGAGGTAGCAGTGACAATTCTTGCCATCTGGATTCCTCTGTGCTGTGTATAGAGATGATCCAGTCATGTGACAAGATCATCTGCATGCTGCTGTTTCCATAGAAACTCTAGAGGAATTGGCAGATAAAGAGGGAAAGCTGAAGGGCACTTTGATGATTTCATTCACTTACTCTGTTTCATTTTGTGCTTTTGAAAGTAGGTGAACACTGGAGATATGAATAAAACACACCCTACTGAGAGAGTGCTTTGGTAATGAATTATTTTTCTCCTCCCCCGTGAACAGCAGCATGTGTTAAGATGGGGAAATCCAGAGAGTAGGAAAACAAACAAATAAACAAAAGCTATTGGTTTTCTTCACATTTAACCGCAGATCTTACAACTAACTTCATTTATGAGAGGCAGCAATAATGCTGGGAAGGAGAAAAAAATCAACATCTAGTCTAACGGGATCTGAAGCAGAAAATACAACACTGGATACCACTGTAATCCTAGCTTCTGCTGACAAACTTCATTTTAAATGCAGCTCTTCCCAACAAGTCAAGTTACTTCCTTCTCTAGAACTAGGAAATCCACTTAGAAAAATGGATAGAAAACGGTCCCAGATTGGTTATGAGGAAAACGAGGCTCTGTAACCGCTCTGCTGAGATCTTGGGCAAATTAAGTTGATTTATTTAGGATTTTTCATACCACAGTCTATAAACTATGGTTGACTACTGTTTTTATAAATAGTTTTATTGGAACACATCCATTCCCATTTGTTTATAACAGAGCTAAACAGTTGTGACAGAGTCCACTTTGGCTCGTAAGCTTAAAATGTTACTATCTGTTCCTTTAAGGAAATGTGTGTCAACCTATCATACAGTAAGATCAATAATCTCTGCTAAATTTAACTTCTGAGGAATTGACGTAGGTATTTACTATGTGCCTGCTCTATCCCCAGCAAAATCCTTGTCATAAGATGAGTTCAGTGGTAGGGATTAAATGAGAACAAATGTGGACAGACCTGCCTGAGTGTTTTATGTTACAGAACCAGACAGGGATGGGGACAATCTGGGTTCCAGAACGCTGTCTTGGATGCATTGTCTGACTACGTGTACATTTTCTTGATACATATATAATGACAGCAGCAGAGATTATAAGCCCTGAAAAAAATCCATATACATATCACCAACTCACCGGGTCGTTCTCACTGGTGCAGGAAATGGCTCTAGGACTCTCAAATGAAACCTGGTTATCCAGCTGAGCAGCAAGGCTTTGGGGCGCCTGGGTCCCCAGGCGCAAAAAGTGTCCAGGGTCCAACTAGAAAAGAAACCACATAAGTGTTTTGTAATTATAAAGTTTATGCTTGCTACAACGCTTAGTTTTTAAGCAATGTCTGCAACATGAAAAAATGCCACTAACATACATTTTAGTTTTATGTAAAATGAGAATCCTTGTTATTCCTTATAATTCTCTAAGAATAATCACATTATTCATGCTCTGAATCTGTTCCAGCTTATGTTGCTACTAGAAGCCTGGTACACGAAATTCGTGCACTGGGGGAGGGGATTAGTTTGGGGGGGTGTCCCTCGGCCTGGCCTGGATCCTCTTGTAGTCCTGGACCCCGTGGGGGGATAGCCAGAAGTCAGATCCTCTTGCAGTCTGGAACTCCTCACTCCTTACTGCCCACCTGCTCCCTTCAGTGAACTGCACATGAAAACCTCTGAACTAGGAAGGGATTGGGGGATGATTTAAGAGACAAATCTGGCAAAATGCTAATTGGAGAACCCCCAAAACTGAGTTTGAGGATAATAGGCTTATGTAGAAGTGAAAAGGTGCCAGTTACAAGGGAAATATTAGGATATGAAATCAGCAGAAGCAGATATGAAAGCCAGCTGCAGTAAGGGAGATACCTGATAAATAACAGGTAACATGGAAGCTGCCTGTATTTGTATTTAGTCTTACCAAGCAGCCTCAGAGTGCAGAAACTGTGTATTATTTTTGTACCAGCCCTCAGAACACTTACATCTACTTAAAAAGACCTTAAACTCGCCGAAACCGGTTTGGCTCAGTGGTAGAGCGTCAGTCTGTGGACTGAAAGGTCCCGGGTTCGGTTCCGGTCAAGGGCATGTACCTTGGTTGCGGGCACATCCCCGGTAGGGGGTGTGCAAGAGGCAGCTGGTCGATGTTACTCTCTCATCGATGTTTCTGGCTCTCTATCTCTCTCCCTTCCTCTCTGTAAAAAATCAATAAAAAATATAAAAAAAAAAAAACACCAAAAAAACCCCCTTAAACTCAATGACAACTTTCTAATTGGTTATCTTTACCTCTAAATCTCTGACTCTTCATCTTTCATAGTGTGACTTGTCCTTCCAAATAGTAAGTTTAACCTTCTTCTAATAAAAAAGGTTGTTTTTGCCCTAGCCAGTTTGGCTCTTTGGATAGAGCGTCAACCTGCAGGCTGAAGGGTCCCATGTTTGATTCTAGTCAAGGGCACGTGCCGAGGTTGCGGGCTCGATCCCCAGTGAGGGACATGCAGGAGGCAGCTAATCAATGGTTCTCTGTCATCATTGGTGTTTCTAACTCTCCCTCTCTCTCTTCCTTCCTCTCTGAAATCAATAAAAATATATATACTTTAAAAGTTTTGTTTCCTACTGATGACAAAATAAGCCTCAAAGTCCTTAACATGGTAGTAATCAAGGCCATGACTTCAACTGACCTCTCTAGTCTCATTCCTGAATGAACTCCATATTCCAGCCTATGACCATGCTAAAAAGTTATTCACTTTGATACTTCTATACTGCTCATTCTACTTCAACTTCTCTCTCTCCCTGTTTGTCTTACTCCTCCTTTAAGGCTCATCTCAAATGTCACATCTGTGAAGTTTTTCCAGATACCTCCAGTCAAAAGTAATTATTTTCCCTCTGCTGATAGCACTTTGTCTTGCATGGCATTAAATTTATTATATATATAAATTTTCACCCAAGGATATTTTCCCATTAATTTTTAAAGAGAGTGAAAGGGAGGGGGAAGAGAGAAAGAGAGAAGGTGACATTGATGTGAGAGACACACCCGGACTGGTTGCTTACAGCACAACTCCCCACCCAGGGATTGAAACTTCAACTGAGGTATGTGCCTTTGACCTGGAATCAAACTTGTGACCCTTTGGTCTGAAAAGCCGACGCTCTAACCACTGAGAAACTGGCCAGGGCAATAGGTTTTAAAAAATATATATTTTTATTGATTTTTAGAGAGGGAGAAAGAGAAAAATGGATGTGAGAGTGGAACATCAATTGGCTGCCCCTCCATGCCCCTCACTGCCCTGACTGGGAATCGAACTAGCAACCAGACCAGTCTAAGGAACAGCACCCAACAATTGAGCCACACCGGCCAGCACTTGCATGGCATTATTACTTTGCCTTGAACTGCATTCATGGCTTTTGTTAAGTGAATACTTGTTAGATGTGAGGCAATACAGAGTTTTAAACACATTTCTGAGCCAAGAATCCTAGAAGGTAGGGAGAATATTACCACATCTGTTTTATGAAGAGGGGAACTAAGGTTCAGGGAAATGAAGTAATCTTGCCTAAGGCCACAGAGTTGACAGGTGAAGCCAGAATTCAAATTCAGGTTTGTCTGACTCCAAAATCTATTCTTTTTATTATATACTATCTTATACACAAGTCTGTCCCCCATTTTGGACTCACTTGGAAGAGAATGGATCAGATTTTATTCACCTTTGTATTTCCTTCTCTAAGTAACATACCACAAATACTTCATCCTGTGCCCTGGAATAAGGAATCTTTCAGTGGAATCCTTCATGGAGCAGGGAGTATGTAGAGCATCTAGCTAAGTGAAAATAAACTGCACTAACTCAACTCCATGAACTGCACACAGAAACCTCTTGAACCAGATATAAAGTAACAGAGTTGCTTCAACTTTGTCTGAAGATGGCAGACACCAATGTTTATCAAATATCCAAATTCTCTATATTTTCCAGCCTCCTGTGCAAACAAATTGGGGTTATTTGATTAATTCTCATAAATGAGCTCTACGTGAATATAATCTGTCTTTTCTAGTCAGTCAGTTTAGAGTGACTATAAATCCTCTTTTCTTCCCGTCATGGCCCCTCCAGGCTGTGGTGGCATCCCAAGATGAACCTTCATTCCCATGTCAAGCCCCGCCCACAAGTGCCGTAAACCACTCTGGAAATACAGCAACGGGAAAAACAACACACGCATAGATTTTCACAAACAATATCATTTGTTGTGTTAAGCCAATGAGAACTCAGGGTCTGTTACCTCAGTACAGCAATCTGAACAGTATACCCGACTATTGATAGGACAGCGTACTCAGTTCTACTGGAGAGAGAGCACTCTGTCTCTAAAAAAAAGTAGTGAAGTGGAAAATTTAAGATATTCAAGGACCACAAGGTGGTGCTATTTCTACAAGAATTCTATGACTTTCTCGTTAACTGCTTTTTGAAGCAAATTAAGAGCTAGCAAAATGGATTCCTTACTTATCACAGCATTACATATGGCACCACCGAGCTAGTCTCTTGCTTCCAGGGAAAACAACTATAAGTACAATAGCCTCTACACAGTTCCAGAATGAACACCATGCAGTTAACAACAGCATTCAGGATCCAATCAAGACAGCTACTCTAAACCCATGGTCGGCAAACTCATTCGTCAACAGAGCCAAATACCAACAGTACAACAATTAAAATCTCTTGAGAGCCAAATTTTTTAAACTTAAACTTCTTCTAACGCCACTTTTTCAAAATAGACTCGCCCAGGCCGTCGTATTTTGTGGAAGCGCCCCACTCAAGGGGCCAAAGAGCCGAATGTGGCTCTTGAGCTGCAGTTTGCCAACCACTGCTCTAAACCAATCTATGTGAAGCACAAAATTTCTTCAGACATCTCTGCATTTGGGACTCAAATCCTCCTTGTCTGCTATTAAAGAAGAAATTGTAGCTTTTTAGATGTTGAGACCAGAATCCTTCCTCTGTTGATCCTTGATTTTACTTTCATTTTATGTACATAGGTTTATGGTAATCCACTGGAAAAAAGTGAATTCTATAGGAGGAAGGGTTGCTTTTCTAGGAAATCTAATCTGTAGTAATTAACAATGAGATGGAAGTGACTAAGCCCTCTGGCTCAGTTCTCACTTTTCAGGATACAGCTCTGGGAGATTTCCCCTGGGCCCTGCTAACCCAGGTTAAGTGCTCCTACTGGGTGCTTTACTAACAGCTCCCTACTATAACTAACAACCATTTGTTCATGATTCCATTACTGACTCTGAGATCCTGTATTGCATGGACTGCCACATGCAATAACGCACAGTGGTTAAGGCCACAGGCTTTGAAGCCAGGCTGACTTGGTACCTAGTCTGGGCTCTGCAATTTCACAGTCTCTTACTTTGCCTTTCTAATCCTCATTTCTGTGCCTGTGAAACAAAGCTGTCATCTAGTTCCTGGGTTATTGTGACAACTAAAAAAGTAAAGCACTTAGCCCAGATCCTGGCACAACAAATAGTAACCGTTAGTGAAATGAGTAATCTGAAAATCCTCAGTACTTGCAATATGGAAAGTACTGAAAACTATTTGCTAAATAAATGAAAGAATGAAGTAAAGCAACAAAATGTCTTTTTTATGTATGATTTTTGTTCAACTATCAGATACTTAGAGTCTAAACTGGCAACATATTTTTCTTTTAAGTACTTCATTAAGAAATGATAATCCAACTAGAGAATATTAATAAAAGATAACTGCAATCCATCTTTTAAAAAATGTTAATTCTTCAATGTCATGGTAAATTCTCAAGCAGAACTATTCTATGTTGACCTTGTTACTTGAAGATTTTTAGGGCATCTGGGAGTGAAGTGAATGGGAAGAGAAATGGAACTGGAACTGTTCTTTTTAAAAAAAATATATATATATATATATTTTTTTTTACAGAGAGGAAGAGAGAGGGATAGAGAGTTAGAAACATCAATGAGAGAGAAACATCAGCCAGCTGCCTCCTGCACACCTCCTACTGGGGATGTGCCCGCAATCAAGGTACATGCCCTTGATCAGGATCTAGCCTGGGACCTTTCAGTCTGCAGACCGACGCTCTGTCCACTGAGTCAAACTGGTTAGGGCTATAACTGTTCTTTTGAGTGTGAACTTGTAAATTAAAGTCAGCTGAAGTTCTCTAGCGCATTTAATTCTGGGTATAGTAAATCCATATAAAAACAGAAATCCACCTACAGACAGTTGGTACAAAGCATCTAAGTCAGGACTCACCTTATGGACCCTGGAGACAAGTCTTGTCACTCCTTTCAGCATTGTCCCCACACTCTTCAAAAAGTGAAAAGGTCAGCCAGAACTGGGAAAATATATTTGCACAATGGATTAGTATCCTGAATATATAAAGAATGCCTACAAATAGATTAAAAAAAATGAGAAGACACAAACAGACATTTCACAGGAAAGTTTGTACAGATGGATAGTAAACCCATGAAAATTCTCATTACAAATCAGAGAAATATAAATTAAAACAACCACAATGAGATCATTCATAACCAGCATATTGGGAAAAATAAAAAGGTCAGATAATAGCAAATGTTAATGAGGCTGTGAAGGAAGCACTAGGACTTTCATACACTGTCAACGAGACAGTAAGTACAAATACAGTAGGTCCTCGGGTTACGACGAAGATCCGTTCCTCTGGTGCAAAGCCAGATTTTCGCCGTAAATCAAACCCACCTACATAAGCACCTATGTCATTCACATGGAGCACACACACAGCAGTAATGAAGTGAAACAGTAAAAAAATAAATAAATAAAAAAAAATAAAAGAAAGATAACAATTCCTGATCTTTACTTGTGGTAAATACAGTAAATAATAAAAACCATAAAGCACATATGTGCATATGTCAAAATGACAAAGTTTTTTAAAAAAATATATATTTTATTGATTTTTTACAGAGAAAAAGGGAGAGGGATAGAGAGCTAAAAACATTGATGAGAGAAAAACATCAACCAGCTGCCTCTTGCACACCCCCTACCGGGGATATGCCCGCAACCAATGTACATGCCCTTGACCGGAATTGAACCTGGGACCTTTCAGTCTGCAGACCGACGCTCTACCACTGAGCCAAACCAGTTTCAGCAAAATGAAGAAATTTTTAAATTTATTTTTATTTATTTATTTATTTTTACAAATAAATGGGAGATGGTGACGTAACCATAAAATGATATATGTCGAGTCTGACGTAATCCGAAGACTGTCTGTATCTAAAAAAACAAATCTGGCATCATCTTGTAAAGTTGAAAATGTATAAGTCTAAAATCCAGGTATTCTATTCCTTGATATATATTTTATTGATTTTTTACAGAGAGGAAGAGAGAGAGATAGAGAGTTAGAAACATTGACTAGAGAGAATCATCGATCAGCTGCCTCTTGCACATGCCCTACTGGGGATGTGCCCGCAACCAAGGTACATGCCCTTGACCGGAATCGAACCTGGGACCTTTCAGTCCGCAGGCTGACGCTGAGCCAAACCGGATTCGGCTATTCCTTGATATTTATTCTACAAAAACACTTATACATGTACACCAGAAAATATGTGTAACAATGTTCATAATAAGAGAATATGAAGAATTATCAAAAACTTTAAAAAGCCCAAATGCCCATTGGTAGAATAAATACAGAGATATGGCCATACAATGGAATTCCATACAGAAATAAAAAGAGAAAATTGCAGTTTCATGCAATACATGTATGAATCTCAAAATCTAATATTGAGCCCTGGACAATACTAGTCTAGGTTGGAGCATTGTCCTGTACACCAAAAAGGTTGTGGGCTCAATTCCCAATTGGGGTGCAAGCAGGAGGCAATGGGTTAATACTTCTCTCTCTCTTTCTTTCTTCTCATTCTAAAAAATCAATAAAAAACATATTCTCAGGTGAGGATTAAAAAACAAAACAAAAATTAATATTGAGTGAAAACTATTATATACAGCATGATGTAACATATAAAATTCCAAACATAAAGTTGCTCAGTGGTTAGACCGTTGGCCCTAGGACTGAGGGTCTCGTGTTTGGGTTCAATTTCTGGTCAAGAGCACATGCCTGGGTTGCGGGGTCAATCCTTGGCCCCAGTCTCGGAGTGTGCAGGAGGCAAACAATGTGTCTCTCACATCCATGTTTCTCTCTCCCTCTATCCTCCCTTCCACTCTTTAAAAATCAATGGAAAAAATATCCTTGGGTGAGGATTTAAAAAATTAAACATATAAAGCTTAATTCATTATTTGGGGAATCCTACATAATAAGAGAGGAATATGCTAATTATTTGATCTGGTCATTTATACTTTTGCCATTGATTGATTCCCCTTAAACGACTGGGTGGCAGATATGCAGGAGGGTGGGGCAGCGAACTACACAAGCGGGTGTTGAAAAGCTACAGGTGGGGGGGTGAGGGGAGAAGCTACAGGAAAGCTATAGGAGGGCAGCAGAGCTACTGGCGCACAGATTCACACGCAGGGCTACTAGTATATACATATTTGGTAAAACTGAAAGAAAAAGGCAAGAGAATAAGCACATCATTTGGAATAATGCTTACTCTTAAAGAGAAAGTAAAGAGATAAGGCAGACAAAGAAATCGGTAATGATCTCTTTCTAATGCTAGCTAGTGGGTACATGAATATTTGTTTTGGAGAAATATGTACTGAATATTTTTTTTATAGATTTTATTAATTTTTTACAGAGAGGAAGGGAGAGAGACAGAAACATCGATGAGAGAGAATCATCAATCAGTGCATCTTGCACACTCCCTACTGGGGATGTGCCCGCAACCAAGGTACATGCCCTTGACTGGAATTGAACCTGGTACCCTTCAGTCCGCAGGCTGATGCTCTATCCACTTAGTCAAAGCAGTTAAGGCAACCTTGGCATATTGAGATGACCAAATGACCTATGCAGCCAAGGCTTAAAAAATTTATTTTAACATCTGAAGTCTTATTTTTAAAGTTTATATTACAGAGCTTTTCCTATTTATCTATACTGCATTTAGACAGTACCCCAGCAAGGAAGCACCATGAAATAAATGTTTATTTGCTTCTATTGCGGGGGGAGGGGAGGAAATCTGAGAGCAGTTTAGCTAATACTTGCTGCTAGACAGTAATATCATATAGCCCATCCTGTAAAATAAAGCCTAATACGCAAATCAACTGAACAGTGGAATGACCAGTTGCTATGATGTGCACTGATCACCAGGGGGCAGACACTCAACGTAGGAGCTTCCTCCAGCCCAGCCAAGGTGAGTGCCAGCGGGGCCCTCCTGACAGGCCTTGTCCCACAGATGGGCTCTGATCACAGGCCAGGCTGAGAGACACCCACGGACGAATTTCGTGCACCGGGCCTCCAGAATATCATACAGCTGAGGACTGATACCAGAGCCACAGGGAAATACAGTAGACCTTGGAGATATTGTGGGTTTGGTTCCAGATCACTGTAATAAAGTGAGTACTGCAGCTAAGTGAGTTGTAATCCTTTTGCTGGTGGACAGTGTTGCCTTCCATTTGTAGAAAAACACAACACCTATAAAGCACAATAAAGTGAAGTGTAATAAAATGCGGTATGCCTCCACTGGAAATCTAGGCACCTTTGAGTGCCTATAACTTTGCTTAAAGAAAACTTTCAGTTAAACCACAACTGCACTTAAAGCACAAATCACAATCCAAATCACAGTACTTTAGAGGTTAGCTCTGATTGGCTCCCATTTCTATGTTAGTTTATTACTGCTGTAACAGATTACTACAAACTTAGTGGCATAAAACAACGCAAATTCGCCACTTGGAGTTCTGTGGTTTAGACACCCAAAATCAAAGTGTCTGCAGGCTTGTATTCTTTCTGCAGGCTCTGGTAGAGAATCTGTTGAGGGGTTTGTGTGTGTGTGTGTGTGTGTGTGTGTGCTTTTTTTTTTCTCTCTCTCAACTTTTTCAATTTTTAAAAAAATATATATTTTATTGATTTTTCACAGAGAGGAAGAGAGAGGGATAGTTAGAAACATCGATGAGAATCATTGATCAGTTGCCTCCTGCACACCCCCCACTGGGGATGTACCCACAACCAAGGTACTGTACATGCCCTTGACCGGAATCGAACCCGGGACCTTTCAGTCCACAGGCCGACGCTCTATCCACTGAGCCAAACAGGTCCTGGCTCAACTTTTTCAATTTTTATAGCCTGCTTTCATCTTTAAAACCTGCAACAACTGGTCAAGTTTTTGTCATATTGCATCATGTTAACACTCTCATCTCTCTCTTAGAAAGTCTATCAAGTAATCCAGGAAATTCTCCCTATTTTAAGGTTAGCTCTTTAGCAACCTCAATTCTACCTGCATACTTAATTTCCTCTTGTCATGTGATCTATTCACAGGTCCCAGGGACTAGGACATGAACATCTTTGGAGGAACCATTATTTTGTCTCCCATACCTTCCTTGGTAGGGGAGACAAATAATTCAGCATTCACTCATTCAATAAGGCCATTTTATTTTATATTTTGGCCTCTGGTAGCACCTGGGGCATACACAAAAGAAGATTCTCTTCTCTATTGAATCTGCCTATGCTTGGCTGACAATCCATAACTTAGTGCAGTTACTGAAAGCTAAATGAAGGCAGAGACCATAAGTAACTTTCTTTGTAAACTGGTGGAATTTACCAGGAAGGCAATGTGGTATAGTGAAATAATTTAAGTTTTTAAGAGACAGACAAACTAAAGCCTAAAGATAAACTTCCTGGACTTCTCTGAGCCTCAGGCTTTTAATGGGGTTAAGGTGATCTACCTCAACATATTGTTTATTGTAAGGATTAAACAGGAACACATGTTCTCCTTTCTGAGGCACATATAAGATAATGCTATTTCTCTTTCCCTCCTAATGTTTAAAATATCTAACATTCACTTCAACATTTCCATGACTCACATGCTAGCCATAGTCCCTGCCCTCAAGTTAAAAACGTGTCAGTAGGATAACACACTTGCATATAAAACGCAAAGAAAGATCAATGTGCCCTAGCTGGTTTGGCTCAGGATCCCAGGTTCAATTCCAAGTCAAGGGCACATGCCAGGGTTTTGGGCATGCGTGCAGGAGGAGGCCGATGGATGATTCTCTCTCATTATTGATATTTCTAGTTTTCTCTTTCTCCCTCTCCCTTCCTCTGAAATCAACAAAAAATAACATTAAAAAAAGATCAAGGTAAACCTAAGAGGACTCCATGAAAGAGTTGGAACTTGAGACATAGTTAGGAAAAGCAAATATATAGTTAGGTAATTAAAACTGATTTTTTTTTCTTTAAAAAAAAAAAAAAAAGCAAGCCATCAAAACCTGATCCCTACATTGAAATATGATGAAGGGTGAAATTTAGGTGTCTACTTGAACTTGACTAGACCTTTAAGATTTTCAAACTATCCCCCTAGCGGACCCTAGAAGCCCACATATATTGAAGAAAAGGGATCCCTTTCCTAATTTATTCTGCTTTACCCTTTGAGTGACAGGAGAGACTTTGGGATTACCAGTGTACCTGAATGGTCCACAGTTCAGCATTCAGTCAGCGTAAATGTTGGTGCAGAGTTTTGAGAAGCAAGTTATTAGGAGCCACCGAAATCTGATAGGCCTAATTTTGCATAGTTTTATCAATGACTTGGAAGAATGACACACTAACAATTACACCCACAAACCTTATCAACATCAACAGTCCTCTGCACTGATAACACAAGCTCTGCGCTTTCCCTGTGCCTGGGAGCTAATTCTGTGATCTAACGAGGAGCTAAGGAAAAGAACTCTCTGAAGGACACACAAGGCATGGAAGATCGAGTCCAGAACTGAACCAGAAAGACAAGGTTTCTTTATCCTCTAACCTGAAGTTGAAAATGCATGATCCACTCATGAGGAAGGAACAGTGGTGTGACATTGGAGAAATCTTGAGCGGGATTTAGAAAGAAAGAGAGAAAGACGACCACGGCGCGGGTTTTTCTCTGGGTCCCAAGTCCACAGACAAGGAGCCCAGAGAGAAGTCCCCCGGGAGGGTCATCGGCCCCGCTCAGCCCCGCTTCCTACCTCCGCCAAGTCCGCGGTCCCGCTCCCTGCCCTGGGGGGCGGACGCCCGCGCAGGATCGCTTCCTCGCCGACGGCCGCGGGCCGGTGCTCCGGGCGAAGCGCACGGCGAGGCTCGCCGGCTGCACAGACCCGGTCCCGCCGCGGAGCCGCAGGCTCGGCCCGGCAGCAGGAAACGGCCCAACGCGCAGCCGCCGCGGCCTCCAACCGCCGCCCGGCGGAGGGGCGCCGAGCGGCCCCCGACCCCTCGGCCGGCGCTGGCGGCGGAGCGGGGAAGCGACGCTGGCCGCCGCGGGGCGGTGGACGGGGAGGTCAGTGGTCGAGGGTCCCTGTCCGCCACGCGGGCCGTCCCAGTCACGGCGGCCTGCTCCCTCCGCCCGCCCCGGCCGCCCGGTCTCCCCGCTCCCGCCGCGGCCGGAATGGAACAGGCCCGCGGGGGGGATTGTGGGAGGCGCACGCGCGGGGGGGGGGGATTGTGGGAGGCGCACGCGCGGGGGGGGGAATTGTGGGAGGCGCACGCGCGGGGGGGGGGGGAATTGTGGGGGGCGCACGCGCGCGGGGTGGAGGGAATGTGGGGGGGGGTGGGCGAGGAGGAGGCGGCGGCGGCGGCCGCGGCGGCTGTTGGTGGCAGCGGGGGCGGGGGAGGGGGAGGAAAGGGGCGGCGCAGGAGGAGGCGGAGGCGGGGGCTCGCGCCGCTGGAGGTACGCGGGAGGCCGCGCCGGAGCCGGCCAGACGGGGCCGCGGGGAGCAGGGAGCGGTGCGGGGAGGCGCCCTTGAGCGAGCGCGGACGGGCCGGCGGGCGCGCCGGGCGGCCCGAGGCGGCGGTTGGTGGGAGCCGCGAGCGCCGAGCCCGGCTCCTCTCCGCGCGTGTGGGCGGGCGTGCGCGCTCCGCCGCCGGAGTCGGGTGCGGGGGGGCCGGGGGGAGGTGGAGAAAGCGAAGAGGGAGGAGTGGGAGGTGGGGGGGTACGAGGCGCCCTTCGCTCCCTCCCTCCCTCCCTCCTGAGGAGCTGCCGCCGCCGCTCTGCCGCCGCCACTCCGCCGCCATTTTGGGTTCGCTTTGCGGAGGGGGAGCCGATCCCGGTCTCGGTTTGCGGGACCCACCTCCCCTCAGTCTCTCCGGCTCAGCCCCGCGCCTTTCTCTCCTCCTCTCTCCCGTCTCCGCCAGCCCGCTCCCCCGCCGGCCGCCTCTTGACAAGCGAGAGGGACCCGCCGTGGACCGAGGGAAGCGGAGGAGCCTGGTGGCGGCCGTCCCCTCTTCCCCACTTCCCTGCACTCCCATCGCCGGGCCTCGGCCTCTGACACGGTGAGTAGAGGCGCCCGGGGGGACCTTTGGGCCTAAGGAAGTCCTCGGCTGCTCGACCCTGGGCTCCCCGGGCGCTCCTGTCATCCCCGGACCTGGACCTCCGGGAGAGCGGCGGTGGGCATGGGGGAGGGGAGCGGCGGGCAGGGGATCCTGAGCTCATCGGGAAGTCCCTCCCGGCGGGGCTGGAGGGGTGTCCCTCGCTGGCGGGCTCCGGGCTTGGGGAAGGGGGGCGGGAAAGTAAGCAGGAGGAGGCGGAGCCGTCCGTGTCCCTGACAGGTTTATTTTGCGTGTGTGGTGTAGGCACGATTGGGAGCATCCCCCGAGGTCCAGATTCCGCCTGTTCCGGGGATAGGAGAGGCAGGAGAAGTGATCTTGGGAGGGTAGTGTACCTGAGTGGTCGGGTCTGTCGTGTTCCTGACACGCTGAACTGCATACGGCGGGCGGCAGAAGGATCTGTGTTCCAAGTTTAATAAGTGTTATTGGTTAGTTTGTACGTGGAGAGACGTGTCTTCGGTCTGGAAGACAGATGGTCTTGTTGGTATAGAGCTGCTGTTTGTGTGTGTATGGAAGGCAGGAACGTGTTCCGGAAGAGTTTGCTTGTATTTGTATAAGGGTAATGGGAGTTCCCCTTCTAAGTTAGCTTATTTTTAAGATAAAACTTGGGATGTGCCCTGCTGATGGATGGGTGTGTGTGTGTGTGTGTGTGTGTGTGTTGGGGTTTGCGAGTAGTGAGTACATTATTACTGGTTGGGAAAGAGCAGCCATGGCAGTAGTATTTTGTGTGGGGTCAGGAATGGGAGAAACTTGTCATAGCCAGTTGTGGTCTTAGGAAGAGTTTGTTTCTCTAATAGAGTGAATTGTGTAAATTCGAGGGCCCAGACCATCTTTAACAGAACAATTACTGTGAGGGCATAAAGAAGGCTTGGCCTTTTTGTGGACCTGAGTTTATATCAACACGTTTATAATAGAGGAACGCATTTGTATTTTTCAGAATGCACTTTCAGTTGTTTGTGTGTGTGTGTGTGTGATCCTAAATCCCTGTGAAAATGGTAGGATAGATGTTTTCTCCTATTTTACAGAATAGGAAATTGAGGCATAATGAGAGAATTCTTCCAAGGTCACAAGTTAAGTTGGAGACAAAGTTGGGACTATAACGCAAATGTTTGACCACTACTCAAGTAGTATTCTCATCGTACAATGAATGGAGCTTCTGAAGGTCTCTGACAGGCAAATCCTGAGTTTATTGGAAAGATAGGGGCATATGTGATTGGTTGGATAATACATTTGGTACAGATCAGTTGTGTCAGACATGTATATGGAATGTATGTTGTCCTTGTTCAGGTTGACCTGTATGAAAATGTGTATCCATGACACTATTTTTTTTGTTTGTTTGTTTATGGAGGAAGCAGAGCATTTCTGACAGTTAGATTTGTGTATGTGAGAGAGGGGACCTTTCATAGCTTAGCTTGTACCAGAGCAGCTGTATGAGGTATGACAACTTAATTCTTATTTTATTTTATTTTATTTTGACAGCTTAACTTTAAGTCTTTGGGAGGAAGGATCTTTCATTCAGTCAACAAATATTTATCTAAAAAATTCTTAATAAATTGTCCTGTCTTAGGCTGAGAATAATCAAGGTGACCCTGTTGAAACAACCTGAGTACATTTGAAGGGGGACTTGACTTGACAGAGATACATATTAACTTGAGCGAAGCAAACAAGTCAGTGTGGGATTGAAACTACAAAACCTTCCTAAAAAAATCTACCGTTTGGAAGGTATTTAGATTTCCAGACGTTTTAATATGGAAGGATAGAAGTGTATTTAATTAAGACTCTTAACAGGGTAGGTAGCCAGGTTGTGATAGAGTGTGCTTTTGCTTTTTTTTTTTTTTTGCGTTTATTAAACTATTTGGGGGATCTTGGAATTGTTTTTATAAGTGCCTATGGATATTGAAACTTTGGCTAGGCCGAAGGAATTCTTAGAAAGGCTAATTTTATAGTAAGCATCTCCTTTATGAATATGACTTGAATAAAGCCAACTTAATTTTATTTCTCTGGAAATTTGAAATTTTTTGGTGTGCTAGATCAGTGGTTCTTAAAGTTTTTTTGGGACACTTACCAGTCTGAGAATCTAGTGTAAGACCCTTGCTCACTGTAGAAAATGAGCATAAGAACAATCACACAAGTTATGCATACAATTTCAGGAACTTACATTGTAATGAAATAGAACCAATTTATATTCAGGTCTCATTTGAAAGCCTTTTTTATTTTTCTTCTAGTTTTGTCTGGGAGTGTGTATGCTGGTAGGAATTGAAAAGATGAAAGATTCTGTGGCTTTATTTGAGCATGCTGACAGTAAGGAAAATTTGAAGATCCATGTTTTTTAATTATTTTATTTCCTTGCATATTTATTTTTGCAGTGTTAATATGTGATTCTGAATTAGGTGTTAAGAGAATATAATATTGCACAATTGTTTATAAATTTATTCTTTTTAGTTATCTTTTTATTTTCAAACTTCTATCTTTCCAGTCTTGTATTGGAAATGAGATGTTTTGAGGCTCATTTCCTGAAGTTTATCTGAGTTATAACAAGTATTATTGAGTTAATTATTGAGTTATAACAAAGATGATTAATATATGGCCTCTACCCTGGAAGGGATTCTAATCCAGTTGAAGCTATGAATTGTATGATGGTAGGGACTTTCAAAAGGGCAAGGAGGATAGGATGGAAGCATATTCCTAGGAGTTAAGGTTTCCTGACTTAATTGCAGAGTTTTGCCACTATTTATTCTTAGGAAGCTATGAAGTCTTCATACTTTTTATGTAACTTGGTAGCTAAAAAATGTGCTTTGATATTGAAGATTGATACTTTGATATTTTGGGATCGAGGAACTCTAGTTTGAAAAGTAGCAGACATTGGTTTTATTCCTTATCTTGTTTTGGATATATTTCCATAATAAGTTTATATAAAAAGGATTAAATTTTTTTTTTATTGATTTCAGAGAGGAAGGGAGGGGGAGAGAGAGAAACATCAGTGATGAGAGAGAATCATTGATGTGCTGCCTCCTGCATGTTTGAGCTCAACCTGTGCTTGTGCCCTGACTGAGAATTGAACTGTGACCTCATAGGTCTGTGATCAACCACTGAGCTATGCTGGTGGGGCTAAAAAATGTCATAATGTCATATTTGGATATACATGCATCTAGAAAACACTTCTGGGGGTAAAATCCAATAGTTATTTCACAGACTACCCATGAATCTAGTACAAGAAATTCAAAATAATTTCTAAATTTTTAAAAGAAAACAAATTTAGAAAGGTATCTCAATAGGAAAGATTATAAGATTTTGAAAGATAATGGAGAGAGATTTTTTGAAAAATATATTTTATTGATTTTTCACAGAGAGGAAGGGAGAGAGCTAGAGAGCTAGAAACGTCGATGAGAGAGAAACATCGACCAGCTGCCTCTTGCACACCCCCTCTGGGGATGTGCCCGCAACCCAGATACATGCCCTTGACCGGAATCGAACCTGAGACCTTCCAGTCCGCAGACCGACTCTCTACCACTGAGCCAAACTGGTTTCGGCTGGAGAGAGATCTTAAGAAAAATGTTCTGATTGTCTCATCTTTATTGTCACAACCTCTGTAAGAATGTTATGTAAGTTTGTGAAAATTTAAAGTTAGTGTTCATTAACATACATTTCATTTTTTTTTTCTTGGTTGAGTATTTTTTAAAATTAAATTATTATCTGTGTACATATTGCCACCCCCCCCCCCGTCAGAGTTCTGTGTCCATTGGTTGTACTTATATGCATGTATACAAGTTGATCTCTTATCTACCCCAGATCTCCCTACCCTCCCTGCTGTAATTTGACAGTCTGCTTGTTGCTTTACTGTCTCTATATCTATCTTTTGGTTCTTCAGTTTATAATGTTCTTTATCATCCATAAATGAGTGAGGTCATGTGGTGTTTTTCTTTCATTGACTGGCTTATTTCACTCAGCATGATGTTCTCTAATTCCATCCAGGTTGCTGCAAATGATGAGAATATCTTCTTTTTTATGGCAGCATAGTATTCCATTGTGTAGCTGTACCATGGTTTTTGGATCCAATCACCTGCTGATGGACACCTAGGCTGTTTCCAAATCCTAGCTGTTGTAAATTGTGCTGCTGTGAACATAGGGGTGCATATATCCTTTCTGATTGGTGTTTCTAGTTTCTTGGGAACATACATTTCATTAAAAAAATTTTTAAAAATGTACAGAAGTAATTTTTTTGTTAATGCCTGTTTTCAAACTGATGACCGTTCTTGTCCCTGCACTACTGATAACACAAAGCAGTAGAATCGCAAACATCAAGAATCATTTTGTTCAGAATTTGTGTGCCTTCAATTTGTCAACTGCTGGTTTTATACTGTAAACTTGATTTTTTTATGTAGCCCCTTTTGAAAAAAGTCTAGTGGTACTTTATGATGAGCTTCCTTTGTTCAAAACTTATTCTGGCCTCACCCATTATTTCAAATCAGTTAAACCTGAAATAGAGTGAAAATTAAGTGAGTGAGTTATCAGCTGTTAAAGTGTGTATACAGCCGAAACCTATTTGGCTCAGTGGTAGAGTGTCGGTCTGCGGACTGAAAGGTCCCAGGTTCGATTCCGGTCAGGGGCATGTACATTGGTTGCAGGCACATCCCCGGTAGGGGTTGTGCAGGAGGCAGCTGGTCGATGTTTCTCTCTCATTGACGTTTCTAACTCTCTCTCCCTCTCCCTTCCTCTCTGTTAAAATCAATAAAATATATTTTTTAAAAAAAATTAAAGTGTGTATACATTTTTTTGGATAACCTATATATCTGTGCATTTAGATACATATGTATATAGTCTCTTCTAGTATGTGATACTTCACAAAAATAATGTTTGTAATAATAACAAAATTCTTCAGGATCTTTAAGGATCAAGAATGGAAAACAATTGCTCAACCAGCATGGCTCAGTTGTTGAGCTTCAAACTGTGAACTAGGAAGTCACGGTTCAATTCCCAGTCAGGCCACATGCCCAGGTTGTGGGCTTGATCCCCAGTGTGGAGATATGCAGGAGGCAACCAGTCAGTGATTCTCTGTCATTGATGTTTTATCACTTTCTTTCTCCCTTCCTCTCTGAAATCATTTTTAAAAATCTTTTAAAGAAGAAAACATAAAAAAGAATGGAAATCAAATTTTCTGTCCTTGAGTTGTATTTTAAAGTACAGACTGTAACTTCCCTATATATTTTTTTAAAAAATGAATTTATTGGGGTGAAACCTGCTAACAAAATTATACAGGTTTCAGATGCACAGCTCTACAAAACATCATCTGTATATGATATTGTGTGTTCACCATCCCAAGTCAAGTCTCTGTCATCCATAACATATATTTTGCTAGGAACTGTGTCTTTATAGAACTAGTAGTACTACTTGAGGCTTTATTCTAAGTCTTTTTCTATATTCTTATTAATAAAGAATTGGACACATTCAGTCCTGTCCAAAATGATCTGCCTACAAACAGTAGAGAAGTTTTACCCTATGTGTAGGTGGTATATCTCCAGTTAATAGTTTCACATTGCTATTTAAGTTATGTGTGTTGTTGTTGTTATGAATCTTTTAAGGTTACTGAAATCCACTTGGAGGTCTATTTTGTGTCTATCTTTTCAGAGCATGAGCTATCTTAAGCCTGGCTACCATAAGGAATTTAAATAGTTTTTGTTTTATTTTGAGCTATATTGTAGAGGGGTTTTTTTCCTTTGAATTAGTTGGAGTGTGTTTTTTTGTTTATATTCTTTGTATGTAGAGGTTAGATTTTCATATTATGATTTGTCATCTTAGTTAATTACAACTTTCATTTTTACATTTCATGTTTTAGAAATCACTTTTTTAGTAACTGCCTCATTGGGGGTGTTAATGGGCAGTATGATGCTGACACATCATAAATTATGGCTTCAAGTAATGACAGAAATTTACCTAATAACCTTATTGCTATTTCAGAGTTGAACATCCATTTGAATAATATAAAATTTTATTTTTAGCATTATTGTTGCTTTTTATAGTTTTTAGTCATTTGCTCTCAGACATACGCAAGTTGATGACAGGATTGTATACGTTCCTCCCCATTTAATTGTGTTGACTTTTTAAATGTGGAACATTTCAAGCATATATGGAGATAAAGAGAATGGTATAATGAGCTTTCATGTATTCAACATCCAGCTTGAATATTTTTGAATGCCTAGTTATCACACTTTTCACCCCTTTGATTATTTTAAGCAATGATATGAAGGACCTCATACAGCTATTTGGGGCATGAACATAAGACCTGATGGCAGAACTACTGGTAACTATGATGCACACTGACCACCAGGAGGCAGGTGCTTAACGTAGGAGCTGCCCCCCTGGTGGTCAGTGCACTCCCACAGGGGAAACGCACTCAGCCAGAAGCAGGCTCGTGGCTGGCGTGCTCAGCGGCAGTGGCCGGAGCCTCTCCTGTCTCCGCGGCAGCACTAAAGATGTCCAACTCAACTCAGGCCTGTTCCCCGCCAACAGTTGGACATCCTCCTAGGGCTCCTGGAATGCGAGAGGGTGCTGGCTGGGCTGAACGATCTTCCCTCTCCCCAGTGCATGAATTTCATGCACTGGGCCTCTAGTGTTTGATAGGAAAGAACGGAAATAGTAAACCAGGTGAGGAAAAATGATAGGAAATAGGTAGGAGAAGTAGCCAGGTATTGGATAATATAGGCCCTTATAAGACTTGACTAAGTATATGTTTTATTCTAGATCTGATAGGAAGATTTTGACAGGGAAGTAACTTGCTCTAATATATATATATATATATATATATATACACACATTGAAAGACAAGTGATGTGACTAGAGTGGAAAGTTAGAAGACCATTGTGATACCTGAGAAAATAGGTGATTGTGAGTTGAACGTAGGGTGTTATCAGGGAGATGGATTTGGGATATATATATATATATATATATATTTTTTTTTTTTTTTTTTTTTTTTTTTACAGTGGGGATGATAACTTGTATTGGATATGGGATCTGAGTAAAAGAGTAGTCACAAATGACCCCATGACCCCAGCCCTGACCATCATGGTACAGTGGTTAGAGCATCAGCCTGGGCACTGCAGGGTGTCAGGTTCGATTCCCAGTCAAGGGCATTTAACCTTAGTTGCAGGTTTGTTCCCCACCCCATTCGGGATCAGTGTGGGAGGCAACCGATCAATGTGTCTTTCATACATTGCATTGATTTTTTTTTTTCTATTTCTCCTTCCCTCCCACTCTAAATCAATGGGGAAAATACCCTTGGGTAAGGATTAACAACCACAAATAAATGGGGGGGGGGGTGGATCCTTGCTCCTTTGGTGAGGATTAAAATAAAAATAAAATGAGTCCACCCAGCCAGTGTGGCGAACCAGAAGATCACCATTCAGTGGTTCAATTTCGGGTCGGGGCGCCTGAGTTGTGGTCTTTTTTAAGAAAATATATATATTGATTTCAGTGAGGAAGGGGGAGGGGAGGGGGGGAGAGAGAGAGAGAGAGAAAGAGAGAGAGAGAGGAGAGACATCAATGTGCCATTGACCCGAATCAAACCCAGGACTCTTCAGTCCGCTGGCTGATGTTCTAATCTACTGAGCCAAACTGAACCGGCTAGGGCATGGGTTGTGGTCTTGATACCCAGTAGGGGGTGTGCAGGAGGCAGCCGATGAATGATTCTTGTCATTGATGTTTCTATTTTACCCTCTCTGAAATCATTAAGAATGTATCTAAATCTATAAAAAATCAATAACATCAATGAGAGCCTCACAAGTTGAATGCCATTTACTAAAATCAGGAACACTGCCGAAACTGGTTTGGCTCAGTGGATAGAGCGTCAGCCTGCAGACTCAAGGGTCCCGGGTTCGATTCCGGTCAAGGGCATGTGCCTTGGTTGTGGGCACATCCCCAGTAGCGGGTGTGCAAGAGGCAGCTGGTCGATCATTCTCTCTCATCGATGTTTCTAGCTCTCTGTCCCTCTCCCTCCCTCTCTGTGAAAAATCAATAAAATATATTTAAAAAATAAATAAAATCAGGAACACTGGAGAAGCAAGTTGCGGGTGTGAAACAACTAATTTGATTTGGCTATACTGAATTGTGTTTTCTATTAAGTGTTTCAGGTTGCAACATTGAATAGGTAGTTGGATGTATAAATTTGGGAGTTCATCATTGTAGAGTTGGTGTTGAGCACCAAAGACCTTGATGATATAACCTGGGGAGGTGAACTGAATTGTGAGGTATTATTGACACTTGGAAGAATTTAGTCAAGAATGATGGGACTGAAAGATGAATTATTCAATTAAAAAATGGATGAAAGACTTAAATAGATACTTCTCCAGAGAGGACCAGATGGCCAATAGACATGAAAAAATACTCAATGTCACTAACCATAACAGAGATGAAAATTAAAACTACAATAAGGTATCTCACACCTGGCAGAATGGCTATCAATAAATCAGCAAGCAACAAGTGCTGGCAAGGATGTGGAGAAAAGGGGAGCACTAGGACTCTGGTGGGAATGCAGACTATTGCAACCACTATGGAAAGCAGTATGGAGTTTTCAAAAAAAAATTAGAAATGGAACTGCCATTTGACCCAGTGATCCCACTTCTAGGAATATATACCCTGTTTCCCCGAAAATAAGACAGTGTCTTATATTAAATTTTTCTCCCAAAGTTGCGCTAGGTCTTATTTTCAGGGGATGTCTTATCTTTCCATGCGCTAGGTCTTATTTTCGGAGGATGTCTTATTTTTGGGGAAACACGGTACTAAGAACCCCAGAACACCCCTATGTTCATAGTGGCATTCTTTACAATGGCTAAGATTTGGAAATAGCCCAAGTGCCCATCAATATAGTTTTCTGAATAATGATGTTAAGAAGATCCCAGGAGTAGGATTTAGTCCTCAAATGATGGGATTGGTAGTAGAGACAATCCTATCTAATAAAGAAGGAATGTGCTAATTGACCATTACTCTGTCACAAAGATGGCTGCACCCACAACTGAGGCCAAGTTTCCATACGGAGATTTAACCAGCAATCAGCAGGGACCTGAGGCTATGCCTCCCCCCTCCTCCGCCCCTTCAGGGTTTGACAGGGGACCTCTGGCCGCACCCCCTGGCCTGGTGTCAGGCTGGGGGACCTAGGCCACACCCTCCTCCCCAATGCTGGGCTGGGGACCTCAGGCCACGCCCCCACCTGGCGCGGGTTTGACCAGGGACCTTAGGCTGCTCCCCTGACCCCAGCGCCAGGCCTGGAGACCTCAGGCCATGCCCCCATCCCGGCATTGGGTTGGGGGACCTCAGACCGCATCCCCTGCCTGGGGTCTAACAAGGGACCTCAGGCCTCGCCCCCTGACCCAGCACCGGGCCAGGGGACCTGAGGCTGCGCACCCCTGCCTGGCTGGGCTTGACAGGGTACCTCAGGCCATGTCCCCCACCCAGCGGGGCTTGACAGGGACCTCAAGGTGCACCCCCAGTGCTGGGTTGGTGGAACTCAGGCTGCGCCCCCACCCCCTGCCTGGCGGGACTTGACAGGGAATCTCAGGCCATGTCCCCACCTGGCAGGCTTGATGGAGGACCTCAAGGCATGCTCCCCACTTGGGTCTGGGCTGGGGGACCTAAAACCGTGCCCCCCACCCTGGTGCCAGCCCAGGGGACCTGAGACTACGCCCCTGGCCGGTAGGGCTTGACAAGGGTGGGACTGGCCAGGTCTGGATTTAGCTCAATTTGGGGCGGGGAGTGGGGGGAAGGTTGGCAGCTGGATCTGGGTCTCACACGAGTTTGAGGTGCATGTGGGTGGGCAGGCACTTGACTCTGGATCCCATGGTGTGCCCCAGACTGACAGGAGGAAGGCTTTCACATACATTTACTAATTTTCTTTCATCTCTGACACTTTTATTATAGAGAATAGGCAAATACCAATATTAAATTATTTCCTCTAATTCCCTTTTAATGTACACGAATTTCGTGCACTGGATCACTAGTTTATATATAATGATAGGAAGGAAAACAGGTCTGTACCTGTTTTCACATACATTTTACTAATTTTCTTTCATCTCTGACACTTTTATTATAGAGAATAGGCAAATACCAATATTAAATTATTTCCTCTAATTCCCTTTTAATGTACACGAATTTCGTGCACTGGATCACTAGTTTATATATAATGATAGGAAGGAAAACAGGTATGTACAATACAGTGGAGTTTGTGGCTGTTTTCTTTTGATTGTTTCTATTGCCATCATCAGAATAGAAGCAAAATCAGTGAGAGGAGATAAGAAATAACTTCTAGGAGAGTGGTGGTGGAGTGAATAGATTATGGGAATGTGTTACAACTCTATAAGAGCCACTTGAGATTAGTGGTCAGGAATATAAAGTGAGATTAGTGAACATTGTTTTTCTTAGACTCATTTTGATGGCACAGAACCAGAAGAGGTATTAAGATATGATTTGAAAGCTATTACTAGTACAGTATAAGATATTTTAGTAAGTTTACAGAAAACCATTTGTATGAAATATAGTTAAGATATAATTAAAAACAGATTTCTCATAACAAGATGAAATCATGGTAAAAACAAACAAAGAGGAGAAACATTTTCTACATACCAAACTAGAAATTATAGGGGCCTTAAAATTCCTTCCTTTCTTCCTTCTACTACCTATTGGGTATTAGCATGATATTCATTGTTCCCGGTGCTAGCGATGTAATGAACAAGCCAGAAGAGTTTCCTACCCACGTCAGCCTTACATTTTAAAAAAGTTTAGAAACTTACTAATTTTTTACAGAGAGGAAGGAGAGAAATAGCAAGCTAGAAACATTGATGAGAGAGAGGAACATTGACCAGCTGCCTCCTGCACACCCCCTACCGGGGATGTGCCTGCAACCAATGTACATGCGCTTGACCAGAATTGAACCTAAGACCCTTCAGTCCACAGACCGACACTCTATCCACTGAGCCAAACCAGTTTTGGCAAGCTTACATTTTAAAAATATATTTTTTATTGATTTTTTACTGAGGAAGGGAGGGGGGTAGAAAGTTAGAAACATCAATCAGCTGCATACCTCCCTGCACACCTCCCAACGGGTATGTGCCTGCAACCAAGGTACATGCCCCTGACCAGAATCAAACCTGGGACCTTTCAATTCGTAGGCCGATGCTCTATTCACTGAGCCAATCCGGTTAGGGCTCAAGCTTACATTTAAAAAAAAAAAATACTTTTAAAATTGACTTCAGAGAGTAAGGGAGAGGGAGAGAGAGATAGAAACATCAGTGATGAGAAAGAATCATTGATCGATTGCCTCCTGCAGGCCCCATACTGGGGGATCGAGCCCGCAACCCTGATCGGGAATCAAACTGTAACCACCTGATTAATGGGTCAGTGCTCAACCACTGAGCTATGCTGGCCCAACCGGACTTATATTTTAATTATAGTCTATTTGGGAAAGCAGCTGATAAATGTGGAACAAGAATTAAAAAAATTACCCAGATTGTGATCCAATAGCTTGAGGTCCCCTGTCAAGACCCAGTGCAGAACTTCGTATAGATCTGAGAACATAGGTCAGTAATTCATTATCCAAAAGTTTTTCGGGTTTTTTTTTTTTTTTTTTTTTTTTAATGCTTTTAAAAAGATAACATAATATAGACTAGCGGCCTGATGCATGAAATTCATGCATGGGGGGGGGGGCGGTGGAGACACCTCAGCCCAGCCTGCACCCTCTCCCATCTGGGACCCCTTGAGGGATGTCCGACTGCCCGTTTAGGCCCGATTCCACTGGACATCCCTCTCACAATCCAGGACTGCTGGATCCCAACTGCTCGCCTGCCTGCCTTCCTGATAGCCCCTAACCGCTTCTGCCTGCCAGCCTCATCACCCCCTAACCACTCACATGCCAGCCAGCCTGATACCTACTGCTCCCCTGCCAGCCTGATTGCCCCCAACTTCGCTCCTCTGTCGGCCTGGTCACCCCTAACTGCCCTCCATTGCCAGGGTTGATCACCCCCAACTGCCTTCCCTTGAAGGCCTGGACCCTCCTAAATGCCCTCCCCTGCTGGCCATCTTGTGTCCACAGGGGGCCAGGATCTTTGACCTGGGGTTAGCCATCCTGTGTGTTGAAGTGATGGTCAATCTGCGTATTACTCTTTTTTTTAAAAAAAAATATATATATATATTTTATTGATATTTTACAGAGAGGAAGGGAGAGAGAGAGAGAGCAAGAAACATCGATGAGAGAGAAACATCGACCAGCTGCCTCTTACACACCCCCCACTGGGGATGTGCCTGCAACCAATGTACATGTCCTTGACTGGAATCGAACCTGGGACCTTTCAGTCCACAGACCGATGCTCTACCACTGAGCCAAACCGGTTTCAGCTGCATATTACTCTTATTAGACAGGATAGCGGCCTTATGCACGTGTGGGATCAGCTGGTTTGCCCTAAAGGGTGTCCCAGATCAGGGTGGGCGTTCCTTTGGGGTGTGGGGCAGCCTGGGCGAGGGGCCTGTGGTGGTTTGCAGGCCAGCCACGCTCCCCCCCCAACCCAAGTGGAGACCCTGGTATCGAATTTATTTACCTTCTACAATTGAAACTTTGTAGCCTGAATCGAAGCCAAGCCTCCTGCTTGCTCCTTGGCAGCAGCCATTTCTGTTGGAATTTATTTATCTTTAATTGAAACTTTGTATCCTGGAGGGGAGACCTGGGCCCACCAGGGTGTGTAGAAAGCTTGGCTTCCTCCATTGCCAGAGAAACCCAAGCCTCCCTCCTGTTCTCTGTGGCCGCAGCCATCCTGGTTGGGTTTAATTTGCATACTCGCTCTGATTGGCTGGTGGGTGTGACTTGTGGTGTAGCGGATGTATGGCCAATTTACATATTACTCTTCTATTAGATAAGATTAGGTTATTTCATTTCTACTGTGGTGTTTAGAGTATCATTCCTTAATAAACACCTTAATATTTCACCATGAAATGTATGACTAATCACAGAAATTGTGGTAATTAATACAAAAATGGATGTAGATCAGGTCATAGCAGGTTTTGTGATTAGTGAATTATGCAAATACTTTAAATTTTAGACTTTCGAATTTCAGGATTGTGCATCCATCATGGAGAAGATAGGACTTGGTACATTTATTTTATTTATTTATTTATTTATTTATTTACTTTAAATATATTTTATTGATTTTGTACAGAGAGGAAGGGAGAGAGATAGAGAGCCAGAAACATCGATGAGAGAGAGTCATCGATCAGTTGCCTCTTGCACACCCCCTACTGGGGATGTGCCCGCAACCAAGATACATGCCCTTGACTGGAATCGAACTCGAGTCCCCTCAATCCCCAAGCCGAGGCTCTATCCATTGAGCCAAACTGGTCTCGGCGGACTTGGTACATTTAAAGGGAAGGAAAACACATGGCACAGAAACAGAAATGAACATGATTTGTTAGGGACAGTAAAGCAAACGGAATTGACTAAAACATAGAGATTGTGTGTTGGGAAGTAAGGATAAACAAGTTTGAATAGTTAGAACCAAATATGTAAAGCCTTGAGTGCAGTTAAAAACAACAAAGAATTGTCAGAATGAACTGATTAGAAGATTACTCTTTCAGCTGTTCCTGTGAATGAATAGAGTGGGAACAAAGTAAAAGTTTTAGTCATTGGCCAATATTTGTTGAGTAACTACTTAAAAAGCTGCTGCTCCTACTAGTATTGATAGTACTGTAATAAGAATAAATTGTTGATACCTTTTATGTGCCAGTCATTTGGGCTATACACTTTACCTAAATTCCTTACAGGAGTTGCAAAGTAATTCTATCATATGGTCTTTGGCCTTAAAAATCTTATTATCTTGTTGGGGGGGAAATGTCTTAAGGCACATAGTTTAAACTATGGAAGTATTCCACTTCATAAATGGAACTTTCTAAGGGATAGGATATTCTTCTTTTTCCAGTTAGTAGTGCTGGATCTTGTTTCAGGCATATGCTTGAAATGAAGACTAGCCTATCAAACCTTAAGAATAGTGAAGTGGATTGTTTTGGTTTTATATTTACTTGTCAGCCTCCTGATTATAATATGGTAATCTAGTTTCTTGAGGATCTGTACTTGTTTTTAAAATATATATTTTATTGATTTTTTTACAGAGAAAAAGGGAGAGGGATAGAGAGCTAAAAACATTGATGAGAGAGAAACATCGACCAACTGCCTCCTGCACACTCCCTACCAGGGATGTGCCTGCAACCAAGGTACATGCTCTTGATAGGAATCGACCTGGGACCTTTCAGTCCGCAGGCCGATGCTCTATCCACTGAGCCAAACCGATTCCGGCAAGGATCTGTACTTTTGAGAAGTGGCTTGCCCTGTATAGATTATTCAGATTTTCATCTAGGCTGTACCACTCACCTATTGTAAAATAAATTGGCATGCTGGTTTAAAAATATTTTATGAATTTGGGGAATTAAAGCATGCCAACTGACTACCATTTGCTATTAGAAAAACCTGTAAAAATAAATTTTTGGTTTTTAAAGTTTTTATAACAATTGTTATAAAGTATTTGTGTGATCAGTTTAACTTTTGTCTTATTAAAGTATAAGGCTTGTAAGTTTAGGACTAGATCTGTTTTGTTGAATACTGTACTTCCAGGGTATTGTACATAATAGATGCTCAGAAATATTTTTGAATGAATCAAGAGTTGAATTGTACAATAGAGATAATTTTAGCCTGAGTTCTAATGTAAAAAGCCTGATAACTTCTTATAAAAAAAAGGTTGGAGCACTGGAACCAGCCAAAAATGATTCTTTTACCCTTATTGAAATTGATTTTATTCAATTAAGATGTAGAAATATATTCCTTGAAACTGAGGAGTGATAAAATACATGAAATTATTTTTAACTTGTTTGTTTTTATAGAAGGTTTTTGGTTGCGTTATAACAGTGGTTCTTAAACATTGATTTGCACTATGCCACTCAGCTTGTTTATGATATCTGTAGAATTATAAACTTATTCTGAAATTTTAAATCTAATCATAACTAAATGAATTTAAATTCATTTTGAACTACATTTTTATTTGTTTCAACTGAGATTCTGTGTTCTTCTAACTTGTTCCCCTCTTCCCCCCAATATTCATTTCTCACGTTACTTTTACTCTGATAAATTTTTGTTATGGTCTGTCCTGCAGAGAAAGAGATGCTGGTTGCAAGTTTTGAAGATTCCTTTTTATGGAACACAATTCTGTAAACTGGTCATAGGATTCCTTGGCAATAACATACACTTGGTGATGGACCTTAGAAATACTGCTATGTTAGGATTGGGTTCTGATTCCGAAGGATTTTCAAGAAAGAGTCCCTCTGCCATCAGTACTGGAACACTGGTCAGCAATAGAGAAGCAGAGCTAGAAAACAACGCAAAGGAGGAAGAGGGACTTCGCAAATGGAATCGAGAAAGAAACATTGAATCAGGGAAAGATGATGATTTGACTGATGCACAGCAACAGTTTTCAGTGAAAGAAACAAACTTTTCAGAGGGAAACTTAAAATTGAAAATTGGCCTTCAGGCTAAGAGAACTAAAAAACCTCCAAAGAACTTGGAGAACTATGTATGTCGACCTGCCATAAAAACAACTATCAAGCACCCAAGGAAAGCACTTAAAAGTGGGAAGATGACAGATGAAAAGAATGAACACTGTCCTTCAAAACGAGTAAGTAGAATTCTCAACAATATGTGGTGACAATATTTGGATTTCTCGATTAATATTTATCTAAGTTGTATACACTTTCTATAAAGTTTGACTTTAATCTTTGTAAATTATTTCAAAATAGTCTGTTTTATAAGACTAAAATGAAATAGGCTTTGTCACTTGTCAGAAAATGTGAGTGAGAGCATTACCATCTATGTATTTGTATTTGTGAAATCATGGCAAATATTTTAAATGGAGTATATCCAGATTCTTGCTTCTAGTGGCATAGTGGAAAGAATATTGGACATATTTAAGAAGCCTATTTTAATCTTAGGTTCTTGTTTACCAACAGTGTCACTATAGACAAATCAACGGAGAAGAAACTACCTCAAAGATCTTAAGAGATTATAGTACTACCTATCATTTAGGATGATTGTAAGAATCCAGTTCACTAATACTGTATTTGTTGAGAGCTTTAACTAAATGAATTACACAAGCACTAGAGGCCTGATGCGTGAAAATTTCATGCACTGGAGGGGGGTCCCTCAGCCTGGGCTACCCCCTCTCACAGTCCTAGAGCTCTCAGGGGTGAGAGGCGACCTGGGTGTTCAAAGGAAGATAACACCCCATCATCACACCTCTGCTGCTGCCATTGCCGGCACTGCAAGCCTTGGCCAGCCCTGGTTACCTGAGCCTCTGGTGGCCCTGGGCGCTTGGGGGCTGAGGGGACTCAGGAACTCCAGAGGCAGGCATGCAAAACTGATGCGGGCACCTGCTGCCCTGGCGGGGGTGAGGGGACTGGGTGCCACCATCTTGTGGCTGTGGGCGCCACCATATTTGAGGGCGGGTCAGTCAATTAGCATATTCCCTTTTTATTAGATAGGATTAACTCTTGTTCCTCATAAGACAAGTTAGTATATTAAAAATTGTCTCCTTGTACTCTAGCTAGTTTGGCTCAATGGATAGAGTGTCTGCCTGTGGACTGAAGGTTCCCAGATTAGATTTTGGCCAAGGGCACATGCCTGGGTTGCAGGCTTGATCCCCAATGGGGGGTGTGCAGGAGGCAGCTGATCAATTATTCTCTCTCATCATTGATGTTTCTCTCTTCTTCCCTCTCCCTTCTCTAAAATCAGTAAAATATTTAAAATAAAAATTGTCTCATTGCACTGGCTGGTGTGGTTCAGTTGGTTGGGTATTGTCTTGCCCTATGCAGTGAAAGGTTACTGATTTGATTTCCAGTCAAGGCACATGCCCAGGTTATGAGCTCTATTCCCTGGGAGAGGGCATGTAGGAGGCAGCTGATTGATGTTTCCCTCTCATATCAATGTTTCTCCATTCCTCTCTGCCTAAGAATCAATGAAAAAAAATGTTTAAAAAAAAAAAAAAAGGTGTCGCCAAAACCAGTTTGGCTCAATGGATAGAGCGTCGGCTTGGGGACTGAAAGGTCCCGGGTTCGATTCTGGTCAAGGGCATGTACCTTGGTTGCGGGCATATCCCCAGTAGGGGGTGTGCAAGAGGCAGCTGATCGATGACTCTCTCTCATCGATGTTTCTAACTCTCTATCTCTCCCTTCCTTTCTGTATAAAATCAATAAAATATATTAAAAAACAAAAAAAAAGTTGTCCCCTCTTTCTCACCAGCTATCCTAATATAATTAATTTTTCTTAACTCTTTTTACTCTGTCTAGTACAGATATTTTTTAAAAAATATATTTTCATTTCAGAGAGGAATGGAGAGGGAGAGATAAGAGGTAGATAAAAGCATCAGTGCTGAGAGAGAGTCATTGATGGGCTGTCTGTTGCACACTCCACACTGAGAATCTAGCTCACAACCTGGGCCTGATCTCCTGGTTCATAGGTTGACACTCAGTCACTGAGTCTGTGGTTTCTGAGGGAAGATATTTGTATACTTGCAAAACTGCTGGTGATGGGTAGGTATTATTTGTCTAATAATTATTTTAGCATAGGATTTGAACGTATTACTAGCATCTTAATTAGTTCTTCAGAAATAATGGAAAGAGCTTGGGTGATAGAATCCGAACAAAATTCAACTACTGGCTTAACTGTACACAGCAATTTGCTTTATTTTATTGTGCCAGTGGGACTCTTAATGCCTATCTTAAATGGTTATATAAATAGTTAAATTTATATATAATATCTGGCTCTTGTGAATGCTCTTTTTTCCTTTTTTATAGCCTAAGGTAGAATATGTTACCTATTTTTACCTTTCTCACTCTCTAATGGGACAGTTCTCTTCGCTTGTCAGGCTTTTGTGACACTGTCAATGAGAGCACTAATGAAACATAGAAGCTTAATGTTATATCTCTCTTCTTTTTTTTCCAAATTTTTTTTCCTCTTTCTGTCTTCTAGAATAGCAGTACTTTTTGAGATTAATCTGCTCTCATGTCTGATGTCCCTGCAAAGTCATTGTTTATAGTCTTAAAAAAAAAAAATTAGTGTTATTGGTAGTAATGCTATTACTTGTGGCTTTTGCATTAATTTCCTGATAAAGGACAACTTTAGTAAATATCATTAGAAAACCCATTCATGGCAAAGGTTGCAGTTCTGGAAAAGAAAAACTTTTACATGAAACAAAAACTTTCCTGTAAGTATTTTATCTCAACACAGTGGTAAACTAAGATATCTATAGTACCTCCATTTAAAAACTCCATATTAGATTCTTAGTTTTAAAAAACTAAGTTTTAGATGTCAGACACTTTTGAAAGCATTTAACACATATTAGTGACTCAATAGAAGGTACCACATGAGCCCAAGTGAAAATTTTTTGTTGTTACTTCTATTGGTATTATGTTTATCCTGATGCCTTTTTTATTTTATTTTATTTTATTTATTTATTTTTAATATATTTTATTGATTTTGTACAGAAAGGGAGAGAGATAGAGAGTTAGAAACATCGATGAGAGTCATCGATCAGCTGCCTCTTGCACACCCCCTACTGGGGATATGCCTGCAACCAAGGTACATGTCCTTGATTGGAATCGAACCTGGGACCCTTCAGTCCCCAAGCCGACGCTCAATGGATAAAGTGTCGGCTTGGGGACTGAAAGGTCCCGGGTTCGATTCTGGTATTATTGAGAATATCAGAAAAAAGTATTATTGAGAATATCACAGATGTTTCCCCGGTTTCGGCCTGATGCCTTTAAAAAATATATATATATTTTACTGATTTCTTACAGAGAGGAAGGGAGAGAGATAGAGAGTTAGAAACATCGATGAGTCATCGATCAGCTGCTTCTTGCACGCCCCCTACTGGGGATGTGCCCGCAACCAAGGTACATGCCCTTGACCGGAATCAAACCTGGGACCCTTCATTCTGCAGGCTGATGCTCTATCCACTGAGCCAAACGGTTTTCGGCCTGATGCCTTTTTTTTTTTTTTTTTTATAATTTTTATTTATTTATTTATTTTTAAAAATATTTTATTGATTTTGTACAGAGAGGAAGGGAGAGAGATAGAGAGTTAGAAACATTGATGAGAGAGAGTCATCGACCAGCTGCCTCTTGCACACCCCCTACTGGGGATATGCCCGCAACCAAGGTACATGCCCTTGACTGGAATCGAACCTGGGACCCTTCAGTCCCCAAGCCGACGCTCTATCCATTGAGCCAAACCGGTCCGTTTAGTCTCTTTAGGTCTACCCAGAGAATTTGAGGTTTGCTAAATATGGGAGATGGTCACATTTTCTTATCTTACCTATAATACCTTGTGGGTTTGCCATCTATGAATGTAGTCCTTTTTATACCAAATTATAAAAAGATCCAGAAGACAAGTCCACATTTTCCCACTGCTATCTTTCCACTCTCATGTTCTTGTTGACAAGTTGTTTTTACAAAAAGGGCAATCTGATGGTATATAGGTTTCTCCAGAACCTATTGCCTTACCTTTGTATTGGTTATTTACTGTGGAAGCTGCTTGCGTTAGTTATTTGGTAGTAGAGACTTAGAGAACAGTTGACACAGAGCCCAGGTTCTCAATGGCAGCAGCTATTATGTAAATTCTGGATCTTCACATTTCAGTAAAGCCTTTTTTTCTCCCTTCACATACACAAAATAGACAGCTAAGGGGCATCCATGATGTGTCCTAAGCCTTGGAGACAAAACAAGGTGCCATGCCACTCTTTTTCCAAAATAACATTCATTATGGAAGCATATGCTCCCATAAATGGAGGGGAAAGCAGATCCCTTCCATTGCACTGTCCAGCTTCTGCTAAAAATATATACCAGGAAGATTAAAACTGCCATAATTAGTTTCATCAGGTTTATCCTCAATTCCTGCTTTCAGTTTGTATTAGAAACTTCACTAATCAGCACGGCAGTTGGCTGATTGAGCAGTTCACTTTCTCTTAAAGTGTAGAATGTTAAGGATAATTGTTTAAGTCAGTATTATGGTTTGGTTTAATGGTATATATAATGAGGTATAGTGAACGTGAATATTTCTCATTTTGTTGTTGAACTTGCTAATGGAAAAAGTCGTTATTGAACCAAATTGATAGCAGGCAAAGCTACTTTAGTCCCAGAAAATTAAACCTAAATATTGTCACACTTATTTGCTAATTCACATGCTGTTTTTTCTGGTTTACTGTTCATATCTTTTATTTTAATGACTGTAAATCACTCCAGAGATGCTCACATACAGACTGCTCCATAAATGCATATTGATGATTAATTTTAATTCTGAGATATAGCTACATAGAAATGAATGAAGACTTTTGCAGAGACATCAGAATTAAAGGCCCTATATGATGAGATATCAAAAGCTTTTATGAAACCTCATTAATAGGGAGACATGGTTAGATACATGATGAAAGAGTTGTTTCCTGTCTAACATCACTGAGTGAGTCAAATTCACTGGGTACATAGTTCTACATTAAAAAAAAAAGTATTGAGAATATCACAGATGTTTCCCCCCTTCCCATTACCCCCATTCATCCAGTTCCCACTCCGCCTCAGCCTTCACCATTCTATTGTCTGTGTCCATAGGTATTGCATATCTATACTAATAAAAGAGTAAGATGCAAATTGACCTTACATTTGCGACACCCACCAGCCAATCAGAAGTAAATATGCAAATTAACCAACAAAGATAGTGTGTTAATTTGCATACGCAGGTGCCTAGCGGCTGGGGCAACACAGGCATTCCACACTGTGCCAGCCACTCCGGGCCTCTGGGCAGTGTGGGGTGGTGGCGCTGGCTCTGACCAGAACAAAGGCAGTGTGCTGGCAGCCAGGGGAAGGAAGGCCCATTCTTGCACGAATCTTCAAGCATCTACTATGCATATAAGTTCTTTGGTTAATCCCTTTCCCCTTCTCTCTGAGATTACTCCATTCCATGTTTCCATGCCTCTGGTTCTATTTTATTCATCAGTTTATTTTGTTCATTAGATTCCTTGTTTGTTTATTTTGGTTTTTAGATTGAATTATTGATAGGTATGCATTTATTACTATTTTATTTTTAATATTTTTCCCCTCTTCTGCTTCTTCCTCTTGAAGAATGGCCTTCAATGTTTTATGTAATACTGCTTTGGTGGTGAATGTTTCCTTTAGCATTGTCTTGTCTGTGAAGCTTTTTTATCTGATATTCAATTCTAAATGATAGCTTTGTTAGGTAGAGTAAATAAATCTTGGTTGTAAGTCCTTGCTTTTTATCACTTTGACTTTTTCTTGCCACTCCCTTCAAAGTTTCTGTTGAAAAATCAGTAACTGTCTTATGGGTGCTCCCTTGTAGGTAACTAATTGCTTTTCTCTCACTGCTTTTAAGATTCTCTCTTTGTCTTTAACCTTTGGCATTTTAATTATGTATTTTGGTGTGGGCCTCTTATGGTTCCTCTTGTTTGGGGCTCTCCGGGCTTCCTGGACTTATAAGTGTATTTCTTTCATTAGGTAGGGGAAGTTTTCTGTCATTTCTTCAAGTAACTTTTCTTTTCTTTTTCTTTATTCTTTGTTTGTTAATCCTCCCTGAGGATATTTTTCCATTGTTTTTTATTTTTATTTTTTTTTAATTTTTTTACTGTTTAGAGTATTACCTATGCCCCTCATTTTTTTCCCATTGACCCCCTCCAGCCTGCCTCCATCTCCCAGCCCAAGCCTTTACCACAAGTTGGTTTTCAATATCTTGTTCACTCTCTTCTTCTGGCATCCCCATAATGCAAAAGTTGATACACTTGAAATTGTCCCAGAGGCTCCTTACACTATCTTCATATTTTTGGATTCTTTTTTTCTTTTTGCTCTTCTGACTGGATGTTTTTGCTTCCTCATATTACAAATCATTGATTTTGATTCTCAGAATCCTCTACTCTACAGTTGAATCCCTGTAAATTATTCTTTATTTTGGTTAGTGTATGCTTAATTTCTTACGGGTCTTTTTTCATGTCTTTGACATTCTAAGATCCTTGAAAGTCTCATGAAGATCCTTGAGTAACCTTATGACTGTGGTTTTGAACTCTGTATCAAGTTGTTTGCTTAATTACATTTCATTCATTTGTGACATGTTTTTTTGTTTCTGCATTTTGACTGTGTCCCTGTGTTTGCTTCTGCGTACTAGGTAGAGTGGCCTTGTATAGTACCCTATTTCTCTGAAAATAAGACAATGTCTTATATTAATTTTTGCTCCCAAAGATGCATTAGGTCTTATTTTCAGGGGATGTCTTATTTTTCTATGAAGAAGAATACGGTACACATTTATTGTTAAATGAAAATAAAGAAAATTTATTACCTGTATACAGTACGGTAGTATGGTAGTTAGTTGTCAACACAAACCAGACAAACTGTGAATCCTACAGTATCAAGAATTTACTCATTTATTCAATGACAATCATGTCGTCATCTTCTGGAACATCATCATAACAATCAAATTCCTGAATTTCCTGGTGAATTTCTTGTGACTCCATTTCTTTCAGAATCAGTGGACCAAATCTCTCATGTTTAGCAATAGCATTCTGAGATAGAGCCTGGGGGGGACCTTATTTTCAGGGTTATGCCTTATATTTCACTCAGGTTTTATTTTCAGAGGATGTCTTATTTTCGGAGAAACGTGGTAGGTGCCCTGTAAAGCAACGTGGCTCAGCCTCCCTAGTCATCTGAGCTGGGCACTCTAGATGTGCCCCTGTGTGCATGGTCTTGTTGTAGTTAAGCCTTTATTGCTGTTGGTGTCACTCGGAGGAATTGACTTCCAGGCCAATTGGCTGTGAGGACCAGCTGCAAGTACAGTGGAAGAGCTGCTGTGTAGGAGACAGAACTTGCTTCAGTGGAACTTTTGTGCTCAGAGTATGCTTTTTTTTTTTTTTTTTTTTACTTATTTTTAAATTTTTATTGATTTCAGAGAGGAAAAGAGGGAGAGAGAGATGGAAACTTCAATAAGAGAGAATCATTGATGGGCTACCTCCTGCATGCCCCATGCTTGGGATCAATCGGGCATATGCTCTTGACCAGAATCGAACTTGGGACCCTCAGTTCACAGGCTGATGCGCTCTCCACTGAGCCAAATCAGCCAGGGCTTCCCCTCTGCCCCCCAATGTATATATATTTTATTGATTTCAGAGAGGAAGGGAGAGAGAGAGAGAGAAACGTCAATGATCATAGAGAATCATAGATTGACTGCCTCCTGCATGCTCCCTACTGGGGATCGAGCCTGGAACACAAACATGTGCCCTTGACTGAAATTGAACCTGGGACCTTTCAGTTCGCTGGCCAACGCTCTATCCACTGAGCCAAACTGGCTAGGGCCAACCTTAGTCTTTTCCTCTTCTGTTTTTATGCTCTGATTTTCTTCATCGTACATTTTATCTTTTATTGCCTCTACCCCTCTCATGCATTAGAATGAAACCTCCATGATGAAAGGAAATTTTTTTTACTGCTGTTATTCTTTGCATTTAAATTGTAGGTACTTGATACCTATTTGCTGAAAAAATGAATTCCTTATGGAGCACGAATTTAATATTATAAAGTAAATAAAATCAGGCTCTGGCCAAGTGGCTCAGTTGAATGGAGTATCATACCATACACCAGAAAAGCTGTGGGTTTGACTCCCGGTCAGGGCACATACCTAGGTGGCTCGTTCAATCCCTGATTTGGGCAAGTACAGGAAGCAACTGATGGATATTTCTCTCTTACATTGATGTTTCTCCCTCTCTATCCTTGCCTCTCTCTCTAAAAATCAATATAACATATCCCCAGATAAGAATTAAAAAGTAATTAACATAAAATAAAATTTATAGTATTCTTGAATACCATCAGTTTATTGAGCTAGAAAATATTTTTAAAAGTTAATTCACAAAATGAACTCCACTTATACTAATAACAGTTGCACAGCTCTGTGAAGATATTAAAAACTATTGAATCTGTGCTATAAAAGGGTGATTTTATGGTATGTGAATTGTATCTCAATAATGTTATAAATAAAATAACCAAGGAATTTCTATGTAATACAGAAAGGAAAAATTAGTCTTTCCAAGTATGAAACATAAGGTTAAGGTATCACCTGTTCATTTTTTTCCATGTATCTGTACATACATCTGATAAGACTGTCATTTCTCCATTGTATATCCTTGCCTCCTTTGATGTAGATTAATTGACCATAAACGTGTGCATTTGTTTCTGGGTTCTATTCTGTTTCATTGATCTATGTGTCTGTTTTTGTGCAAGTACCATACTTTTTATTATTATTATTATTATTATTGTTGTTGTTGTTGTAGCTTTGTAATATTAGTGTGAAATCAGGGAGCATGATATCTTCAACTTTGTTCTTTTTCTCAAGAGTGCTTTTGGCTGCTCACTGTCTGTTATGATTTCTTATAAACTTCAGGATTATTTGTTCTAGTTTCGTTAGATTTTTTTAAAAAAAGGACTAAGTGCCTATCTTATATCTGCCTTATATGTGATCAATAAATTTGTTGGACTAAATACTGAATTGAAGTGGTATAAAGTTTATCCTCTCTAAAACCTTTTTCTTGTTCATATTTTAGGACCTTTCAAAGTTGTACAAGAAATCAGGTGATGTTTCAGCCATTCAATGCCATTCTGAAGAAAGTATCCATCTTCATTCACAGGGAGAAAACAATTCTTTGTCCAAGAAGCTTTCTCCAATACACTCAGAAATGACAGATTACATTAATGCAACATCATCTACTGTTGTTGGTAGCCGGGATCCTGATTTAAAGAACAAAACATTACTCAATGGAGGAACGAGCGTAACAGAAAAGTTGGCACACCTTATTGCAACTTGTCCCCCCTCCAAGTCTTCCAAGACAAAACCGAAGAAGTTAGGAACTGCTACTACTATTTCAGGATTGGTTAGCAAGGATTTGATCAGGAAAGCAGGTGTTGGTTCTGTAGCTGGAATAATACATAAGGACTTAATAAAAAAACCAGCAATCAGCACAGCAGTTGGATTGGTAACTAAAGATCCTGGGAAAAAGCAAGTGTTTAATGCAACAGTAGGATTGATCAATAAGGACTCTGTGAAAAAACTAGGAACTGGCACTACAGCGGTATTCATTAATAAAGACTTAGGCAAAAAGCCAGGGACTATCACTACAGTAGGACTGCTGAGCAAGGATTCAGGAAAGAAGCTAGGAATTGGTATTGTTCCAGGTTTAGTGAATAAGGAATCTGGGAAGAAGTTAGGATTTGGCACTGTAGTTGGGCTGGTTAATAAAGACCTGGGAAAGAAATTGGGTTCTACTGTTAGCCTAGTGGCCAAGGACTGTGCAAAGAAGATCGTAGCAAATTCAACAATGGGATTAGTTAATAAGGACATTGGAAAGAAACTAGTGAGTTGTCCTGTAGTAGGACTGGTCAGTAAAGATGCCCTAAACCTTAAAGCTGAAGCACTGCTCTCCACTCAGGAGTCATTTAAGGCTTCTTGTACAAACATCAAGAGTCATGAAAGTCAGGAACTTTCTGAATCCCTGAAAGACAGTGCCAACAGCAAAACTTTTGAGAAGAATGTTATTCGACAGAGTAAAGAAAGCATATTGGAAAAGTTCTCAGTTCGAAAAGAAATCATTAATTTGGAGAAAGAAATGTTTAATGAAGGAACCTGCATTCAGCAAGATAGTTTCTCATCCAGTGAAAGGGGGTCATATGAAACCTCAAAGCATGAAAAGCAACCTCCCGTATATTGCACTTCTCCGGACTTTCAAATGGGAGGCGCTTCTGATGCATCTACAGCTAAATCCCCTTTTAGTGCAGTAGGAGAAAGCACTCTCCCCTCCCCATCACCTACTGTATCTGTTAATCCTTTAACCAGAAGTCCCCCTGAAACTTCACTACACTTGGCTCCTAATTCTTTACTTTTAAGTCCTACCACAGAACTAATGGAAGAAATTTCTGAATCTGGTGGAAAGAACCAATTTACTTCTGAAAGTGCCCACTTGAACATTGGTCACAGGTCTGTGGGTCATAGCATGAATATTGAATGTAAAGGGATTGATAAAGAGCTAAATGATTCCAAAACTACACATCTAGATATTCCAAGAATAAGCTCTTCTCTAGGAAAAAAGCCAAGTTTAACTTCTGAATCCAATATTCATACAATTACTCCTTCAGTTGTTAACTTCACTAGTTTATTTAGTAACAACCCTTTTCTAAAACTTGGTGCAGTAACTGCCTCTGACAAACACTGCCAAGTTGCTGAGAGCCTAAGCACTAGTTTGCAGTCCAAACCATTAAAAAAAAGGAAAGGAAGAAAAGCTCGGTGGACTAAAGTGGTGGCAAGAAGCACATGCCGGTCTCCAAAAGGGCTAGAATTAGAAAGATCAGAGCTTTTTAAAAATGTTTCATGTAGTTCACTATCGAATAGTAATTCTGAGCCAGCCAAGTTTATGAAAAACATTGGACCATCTTCATTTGTAGATCATGATTTCCTTAAACGCCGATTGCCAAAGTTGAGCAAATCTACAACTTCGTCTCTTGCTCTCTTAACTGACAGTGAAAAGCCATCTCATAAGTCTTTTGCTACTCACAAACTATCTTCCAGTATGTGTGTCTCTAGTGACCTTTTGTCTGATATTTATAAGCCCAAAAGAGGAAGACCTAAATCTAAAGAGATGCCTCAACTGGATGGCCCACCTAAGAGGACTTTAAAAATCCCTGCCTCTAAAGTTTTTTCTTTGCATTCTAAGGAAGAACAAGAACCTCCAATTTTGCAACCAGAAATTGAAATTCCTTCCTTCAAACAAAGTCTGTCTGTATCTCCTTTCCCGAAAAGGAGAGGCAGACCTAAGAGGCAAATGAGGTCACCAGTCAAGATGAAGCCACCTGTACTATCAGTGGCTCCATTTGTTGCCACCGAAAGTCCAAGCAAGCTAGAATCTGAAAGTGACAACCATAGAAGTAGTAGTGATTTCTTTGAGAGCGAGGATCAACTTCCAGATCCAGATGACCTAGATGACAGTCATAGGCCAACTGTCTGTAGTATGAATGACCTTGAGATGGAACCAGGTAAAAAAATCAAGAGAAACAATGGACAATTGATGAAAACAATTATCCGCAAAATAAATAAAATGAAGACTTTAAAGAGAAAGAAACTGTTGAATCAGATTCTTTCAAGCTCTGTAGAACCAAGTAATAAAGGGAAAGTGCAATCCAAACTCCATAATACAGTGTCAAGTCTTGCTGCTACATTTGGCTCTAAATTGGGCCAACAGATAAATGTCAGCAAGAAAGGAACCATTTACATAGGAAAGAGGAGGGGTCGAAAACCAAAAACTGTCTTAAATGGCATTCTTTCTGGTAGCCCTGCTAGTCTTGCTGTTCTTGAGCAAACAGCTCAGCAGGCAGGATCAGCATTAGGACAGATCCTTCCCCCTTTACTGCCTTCATCTGCTAGTAGTTCTGAGATTCTTCCATCACCTATTTGTTCTCAGTCTTCTGGGACTAGTGGAGGTCAGAGCCCTGTAAGTAGTGATGCAGGCTTTGTTGAACCCAGTTCAGTGCCATATTTGCATTTACACTCCAGACAGGGCAGTATGATTCAGACTCTTGCAATGAAGAAGGCCTCAAAAGGGAGGAGGCGATTATCTCCTCCTACTTTGTTGCCCAATTCTCCTTCACATTTGAGTGAACTCACATCTCTGAAAGAAGCTACTCCTTCTCCCATTAGTGAGTCTCATAGTGATGAGACCATTCCCAGTGATAGTGGAATTGGAACAGATAATAACAGCACATCAGACAGGGCAGAGAAATTTTGTGGGCAAAAAAAGAGAAGACATTCCTTTGAGCATGTTTCTCTGATCCCCCCTGAAACCTCTACAGTTCTAAGCAGTCTTAAAGAAAAACATAAACATAAATGTAAGCGCAGGAATCATGATTACCTCAGCTATGACAAATTGAAAAGGCAGAAACGAAAACGGAAAAAGAAATATCCCCAACTCCGAAACAGACAGGATCCAGACTTTATTGCAGAGCTGGAGGAATTAATAAGTCGTCTTAGTGAAATTCGAATCACCCATCGAAGTCATCATTTTATCCCCCGAGACCTCCTGCCAACTATTTTTCGAATCAACTTTAATAGTTTCTATACACACCCTTCTTTCCCCTTAGATCCTTTGCACTACATTCGAAAACCTGACTTAAAAAAGAAGAGAGGGAGACCTCCTAAGATGAGAGAGGCCATGGCTGAAATGCCTTTTATGCACAGCCTTAGTTTTCCTCTTTCTAGTACTGGATTCTATCCCTCTTATGGCATGCCTTACTCTCCCTCACCCCTGACAGCCGCTCCCATAGGATTAGGCTACTATGGAAGGTATCCCCCCACTCTTTATCCACCTCCTCCGTCTCCTTCTTTCACTACTCCACTTCCACCTCCTTCCTATATGCATACTGGCCATTTACTTCTCAATCCCACCAAATACCACAAGAAAAAGCATAAGCTACTCCGACAGGAGGCCTTTCTTACAACCAGCAGGACTCCCCTCCTTTCCATGAGTACCTACCCTAGTGTCCCTCCTGAGATGGCCTATGGTTGGATGGTCGAGCACAAACACAGGCACCGCCATAAACATAGAGAACACCGTTCTTCTGAGCAACCCCAAGTTTCCATGGACACTGGCTCTTCCAGATCTGTCCTGGAGACTTTGAAACGCTATCGATTTGGAAAAGATACTGTTGGAGAACGATATAAACATAAGGAAAAGCACCGGTGTCATATATCCTGCCCTCATCTTTCTCCTTCAAAAGGCTTAATAAATAGAGAAGAACAGTGGATCCACCGAGAGCCTTCAGAATCTAGTCCATTGGCCTTGGGATTGCAGACACCTTTACAGATTGACTGTTCGGAAAGTTCTCCAACTTTATCCCTTGGAGGATTCACTCCCAACTCTGACCCAGCCAGCAGTGATGAACATACAAACCTTTTCACAAGTGCAATAGGCAGCTGCAGAGTTTCAAACCCTAACTCCAGTGGCCGGAAGAAATTAACTGATAACCTTGGACTGTTTTCTGCACAGGACACTTCACTAAATCGGCCTCACAGAAAGGAGCCACTGCCTTCCAGCGAAAGGACAGTACAGAATTTGACAGGTAAGAGAGTCATTTTGTTGCTTGTTTAACTTGTGTTAGTGAAATAGATTCTTGTTGATTTTTAGAGGGAGAAAAGGGGGGAGAGAGAAATGCAGATTGGCTGCCTCCTGCATGCCTTCCACCAGGAATTGAGCCTGCAACCCACGCATGCACCCTGATTGGGAATTGAACTGGCAACCTTTTGGCGCATAGTACATTGCCCCACCAACTGAGGAATATCAACGAGGACCATGTACATGAACTTTTAATAGATCTACTGGTTTTTATTTAAAAGTTTCTTTTTCGTTTTTAAAATTTATTTTTATTGATTTAGAGAGAAAGAGAGAAACATAAGTCAGTTGCCACCTGTATGCACCCCAACTAGGAATCTAACCCACAACTTGAGCATGTGGCCTGACTAGGAAATGAACTGGTAAACCTTCAGTACATGGGATGATGTTAAACCAGTTTAGCTATACTCGCCAGGGTGAAATCCTCATTTTCAATAGGTGTGAGAAGTAAGATAAGGCTGCTCTTTGCATGAATTTTTAATTTTGAGAAGAGATACTATGAAAACAAGAAGTAACAGTTATCTTTTGGAAACCAAGAATAATTACTTATCTTACGTATTACAGTTTCTTTAGTGAGAAATGGCTCATAGCTATCTGTTGGTCACTATTCAGGATTTTTTGTATACACTAATCCAATAGTTACAAACACTTCTTATTCTAGGGAGAGTATTTTATTCTGTATGTCTCATAATAAAAAATCTAAGCGTTCAAATTATCAACCTATAAAATTTAACTGAATATTCAGAGAGAGACCACTTGTAGAGTGCCTTTAAGTATCTATAAAAGCTGCTTCAATTGGATATAAAATAACATGAAACAAATTAAATAATGCATTTGTAATGTCTAGAAAGTATCTTTTAGGAAATGAAAATATATAAATTAAGAAAGAGGAAGAATTACCCATTCAAATGGGACAGTAATTTTCAACCTCTCCTGGCATACATAACAAATGTTTTTGCCAACCTGACAAAAAAAATAGTCATAATTTTGATTCATTCAAATTGAACAGCTATTGTTTTGGGTAAAAGAGGTCAGTGCCCTGACTAAATAATCAGGTATTGCATGTTTTAAAAATCCATGTGGCACATCAGTGTACCTCTTGAGCACACAAGTTGAAAATTATCGATATAGAAGATATCTCTAAGTCAGGAGTTGTTGTTTTTATAAAAAATCTCAATTCTCAGGTTTTGTAAATAACTTTGGGACATTCATAAAACCTCTATGTAGTAAGTAAAATTGTTGTGTATGTTTCGGGAGAAAGTGCCCCATTCTGAGTTTCTCCCTGGGTCCATCTTAAGTTAACTCTTTGGCGTAATGCACACTCCTATCCTCAGAGAATTCCAGGAATCGGAGACAAAGAACAGATATACAAGGGTGGATAGAAAGTAGGTTTATACTTGGGAGTAACTGAAACAGAGTTTATTTTTGTATTACTAATTATTATATCATTTTCTTTTTCTTTTTCTTTTTTTTAAATATATATTTTATTGATTTTTCACAGAGAGGAAGGGAGAGGGATACAGAGTTAGAAACATCGATGAGAGAGAATCATCGATCAGGTGCCTCTTGCACGCCCCCTACTGGTGATGTGCCCACAACCAAGGTACATCCCCTTGACCGGAATCGAACCCGGGACCATTCAGTCCACAGACCGACGCTCTACCACTGAGCCAAACTGGTTTCGGCTATTATATCATTTTCCATACAAACCTATAGTAGCCCACTCCAGTATTATTATATCACAAGTTTACATTCTTCTGTTAATTGGATTGTATGTTGGAATCTCTCCTCTTCCCAATTACTGTTGATAAGTGGATACAAATGGAGCTTGTTTTCTAATAGGAATTTTATTTTAGGTACACATGAAAATTAGCTTACCTACCCACTTAAAACCAGTTGAGAAAAAATATTTTTAGTTAAGGAAAATAGAAGTTCTAAAGTCATGAGATAACTTTTAATCAAATCACTTTGAAAGTAAGAATTTACTTTGTTTAGACCAAGCTTTTTGTATTTGATTTTTAAAAAATCTTAACTATTTTGATAGTAGCTGTCCCTTCAGCAGATATTCTGTCTGTTGTTTTCCAGGTCAAAGATTATACAAATGAATAAGATATAATTTCCACTCTCAAGAAATTTATAGTTTAGCAGAGAACAGACATGTACACAAATAATTATTAGTAGCTGCTAAAATTCAGATATTTACAACATGTTTTGGGGAACACAGAAGAGAGAGACTTACTTAAAAGGAATTAGGAAAATTTTTTAATTCAGGATGCAAAGAGGATGAAGACTGTATCTTATAAATAAGCTTCTCTGGGTCTGATACTCTGTTTATATAACTGAAAATAGTCTGATCTGGGACCCAGGAGATGAGGCTGGAAAGACAGGTAAAGCCTCTTGTTTATATAAGATGCCAAGTAGTTTGGCATTTACCCTGTAGTCAATGGGAATTTATAGTTTTAAAGTAGAAAAATGATTTGACTGAGTTTATATTGATCATGGTATGATAGATTAATTAGAGAAAGATCAGGTGGACCAGTTTGGAAAATTTCCCACCCAAATAGTATAGGGGCTTTAACTTAGTGATAGTGAAGACATATTCAGAAGTAAATGTACAAAAGTAAGGAAAGGGGGAAAGATTTTAGGATGTTTTCAAGATCCCCTTCTTGGGCAGTTGGCTGGTGATGTGAAGTGAAAAAGAGGAAGGATGCAAAGAGAAGGTTGGAGATAGAAAAGGGTTGTGGTTTATGCTATTTACTGAGTTAAAGGATCTGCTGCTCAAAAGAGAAACCTGAAACTACAAGTTTTAGATGTGATTGTTGAAGCCATGAGGAATAATGATATCTAGGGGGGATGGGTCACTGGTTTCCTAAGGGAGCTTGTAGTTCCGAGTGCCAGGTGCTACAGACATTTGTTAGATAAGGACTAAAAGTAGATAGTTTGCTTTTGCAGATTACCTTTTGTGATCTTAACAGCCATTTCCATAGTGTCAAATGTTAGATTTCTGCCGGTTAAGGAATGAAAGGGAAATGAGGAAATGCAGACAATTAAAATTCTTACAGCTTTAAATTTTGTAGCAATTTTGTCTGGTTTATTATTTACTCTTGTAGTGTCAGGGAAATGGTTGCATTTTCTCAATCTGTGATTATTGCAGTGTCACATCGTTTTTCTTAAAAAACATAACTAAACGTCGTGCTAATTTTAATTGACCTTGGTCTTCAGTTGATATTTTTTCCATACATGACTTGATGATATATTCATTATACATTACTTAAAATTTTGCAACTATTTTTGTCTTGGTGAAAAATAATGATTTAAATGTTAGAAATTTGTTTTAAATGTTATTTTACAATCATTTTTTCTTTGAACTGATTATTGCATAATATCCTTCCAAATCTAGCATTCTTACTCTGTTTTATCCAAAGATATTTCTTCCTAGCATTAGAAACATCAAAGAACCTGTTGCTCATTCAAAGCATTGCTTAGTTACTTGGGTCTTTAGTGTTGAACTCGCAACAGTGCATGACCAAAATTTATGCTATATTAAGTTATGGAAGATTTAATAATGGATTTAGACTAAAGAAATACATGTTTTATCCAACTGTTGTTGGTTTCATTCACTTGCTGTTGTTATTTTTGCTAATTTACATTTGCAAATTCTTCATTTCGTTGTCTAGGATTCTTCAATGATTAGTTTGAATCTTTTTATTCCAGTGTTTTCTTTGTGATGCCTTCCCCCCAGCCCCACAGATACTGTTATCAGTGGAAATTTTCTCTATTTATGTGGATATCTTTGTCCATTTGACTCTATCTTTACACCCAGGCATCTATAAATGTAGTATTCCTTTTTTATCTTACATTTCAGTGCCTCCTATGTAAACATCAATCAAATGTCTTCTGGCAGATAAACTTCAGAACATCTTCTTGGTTTCCACTCATTGTTGTGTATAATGTGAAGATTTCCAGATGCTTATCCCTTTAAAATCCAGTTATATTTTTTTGTTTTTGTTTTCAACTTTCTGGCATTCTTATCCATGCTTTCATCTTATGGTTTTGCTATAAAGTACCATCTTTCCCCTTTTTGTCTAATTTGACATAGAATCTGTCTTAATCTTGAAAAGTTCATCAAATAGTGGCCAAATAAAATCCAAAAATCCTACTATCAAAACAGCTTCCAGGGCTCACTCACTTTTCCAAATTTGTTTTTAATTCTTAATTCTCTTTTTATTATCCCAATTGATAATATTCTCTTTGTTCAATTTCCCTCCTTACTAGTCTGCTTTTTTTTTTTACATGAGGTCTCTATTTTTCCAACTGAAAAAATTACTTTATTGTAGTAATCAGCTTACATTTATGTTGAAGTTCAATTTTATTTAGTGCATAATCTATATTTTCTGCTTCCTTCATTTATGGGTATATATTTCTAAACCTATTTCTAAAGCTGTTGTTTGAGTGATGAGACAGTAGTGTTTCTACCTAATAGTTTTGTGAATTGAGGAGTTCCCATTTATATTCTTTGTTTACTTATAAAGTACTTAATTATTTGGCTTTACACTATATTGAAATTAGAAATGATGGGAACTCTCTGGTATTTAAAATTAAAACTATATGTGTTCTTTGTGTGTATTATGAGGAAGGGTCTAATTTTCTTGAACTGAAAACTTCTTAAACTTCTTGTCCTGTGAGTATTGGAGAGTCTTCACAAATTCCCCCAGGCAGATCTAAAATGACCACGTATGAGACATGAACAAACTTTTGTCATGTGATGGAGATAGCAACAAAGCAGGAACTCCCCTGAAAAATGAACTATGATTTAGAAGAACCAAAGAGCCAAATAAGAAAAACAGAAAACCACCTTCTCCCCTGGTACAGAGCTGAATAGAGCCAGACACCTTCAGGTTGTGACTCATTATTTCTCACATATGGCTTTACTGGTGTAATCTAGGGCATAATCCCAACCCTGGAGAAGCTATGGTGAAGAATCAGTGAATTAGAAGATTCACTTCATAGGAGCTTTTCCCAATCTTGCTGTTACCTACCAGCCTTGGAGGTAACTATATTATTAGTACTTCTTAATTAGAGGTACTTGTTTTATTAGTACTTCTTTATATTTAAGAGAAGTGCTTAATATTTTAAATTAGTTCCAGTTTCTAATTGGGCATAATGTGAGAGTGCTTTAATAACCCAATGTTCAAGTATATATATTTGCTTACATTTTCTAGTTTAATTTATAGCAGAGCCGAAAGTCAAGCTCACCATGCCTTCCTCCATAGTCCATGTACTTACACTACACTGCACTCAACCCTGCATTGCATTCTGTTTCAGGTTTTGAAAAAGATATGTAGGTCTCTTTTGAAATAGACATGCTTGTTCTCTCTAGGTATTACCTTGCTGTTCACCAGCCACCCGACTGGATAGTGGCACTTATAAAACAGTATACTTCTGGCAGTTTTGGAGATAATGTTTGCAGATTTCATATGATTAGGCCAGTTTGAACATGCTTTTGGATGTCTTTTTTAGGTTGCTACCTCTTGCACATAAGTTTATATCATCGTTTTCCAGTCTTAAACTTGGTTTCATCATTAGTTAATATTGTTTTCAGGTATCCTCATTCTCTTACTGCTAAGCAATGTTTTTAAATGAAATAAGAGTCTAGATCTGATGATTACCAGGCCCTGGAGATTGGTGTCTCAGGGATACAACTTTATTCCCCTCAAATATGGAATACTGTCAAGAACAGTTCTGCTCTGTTGAACAGGGAATTCAGACAGACTTTTAAAAATGAAAATTGAGAACCTTCCTGAATGAAATTTTATTCTAATCTCCTATTAAATCCTAAGAATAGGCTGCTGGCCTCCATTACTTTCAGGAAATGAAAAATGGCTCAGAAGCTAAGTAAGCTAAGCCATCTCTTTCTCAATTGTTTCAGTTTCTCAGGAATTGCTGTACAATGCTGCCAATAACGATCTCCGGGGATCTGACCCCCATTCCACCTCCCACTGCCTCCTCTGCAGCTCCAGATGCCACCAAAAGAAGGAGCTTTGAAGAAAGTGCCTGTACCCTCTTTTACCCTGAGGTGGGTGAGGCCAGGCAGGGTGATTCTCAGGATATTCTGATGATCAAAGGTATAGTTGAAGCCTTCATCAAGAATTTCTTGAAGATGATCAAGGAATTTGGGAAACATTACCAAATAGCCTAAAAACTGAAGATGGAGCTCAAGAATGGGTGGCACAAATGCCATCTGAAATGTATTACATGCTGACGTACGTGACCCAAAATAAGCTCCTTGAGGACAGACTGTTACGCTGTTTTTATATCTGTTCCACAACCTCTACAATGTCTGGCAAAGTACCAAGCATGTAAACTATATTCAATAAGTGTTAGTTTGTGACTGAGAGGAAAGACTTGATAGAAAGTGCTCTCCAACTCATCTTTCCTTAGCACTTAATCTAAGAAAATAGAGATAGAGTTCAGTGATGTCTCAAACTTCTTGGCCACTGATGTCTTCTGCCTGGCTGACTCTCTGAGTAGGAAATACTTGTCCAGTATTAATTATGAATACTTATAGTTATGTCTTCGCTGATGCCTGGGCTTTTACATCTTAGGTATTTTATTGTATTTAGCTATTTGATGGAAATCTTATCTGAACCGTAGTCTAGGGTTTGTTTTTTTTTTTTAAATCCTTTTGTATCTATTTTTAAGATTCAATAATAAAAAGTCTTGCTTCTTGATTAGATCTTACTTTAGTCATCACTGTGTTTCAGAAGTAGGCTATACTATCACAACATCAATTTTCCTGAAATCTAACTTGTTAATCTTGAATGGCAATGCATAGTCTTATATCTTACCTGAGCAATGCTAAAAGAGTCTGCTAAAAGAGTATTTACTGTAATGAGATTGAAGATATGTAATATAAACAAAGCTCGTGGTTTATTTTTTCTCTTAGAGAAATGGATATACTAGAAATAGCTGCATTCAGTTCTTCAGTTTGTCCTCCTTCTTCATTAAGGAGTTTGTCCTTCTTCTTTAAGGTGTTAACTCTAGAGGCAGATCTTAAAAATCTCATCTTCAATTATTTGATTTCTTGTACCTTTCGTGCCTTCAGTTATACATAAGGCTTTTTATTTGTAATCTTTTCAAGTTAAAAGGGAACATTTCAGAGCGCTACTAGTTTTTTGTCAAAACATGAAATTGACATTCCTTATGTATTCTCAACAGCTAGCTTTTTAGGTTATAAGGAATCCAATGAGAAACAACTATATTTTATTCAGGAAAATAACCTTTCCTGAATGACTTATCTCTTGAGTGGGTAAGAGATGTGTTAAATTATGCTGCATTGACCTGGTGTTTTGGTAAAACTATGAGATGTTTTGAAGGGAAATTGAGTGTATCTTCGTGAGCTTTTATGTACAGGGGGTTTATTCTCTTTCATGGGTAAATTAGTTACTTTTAGAATAAGCTGCAGCGGGAAAACATAGAATATGAAAATCACCTCTAGATAAATATGTGGATTTTAGGTCTAATTCTTTAATTTTCATCTCTGATTCTAATAAATGAAATAATCAGTTTGCATTGTAAGGTTTGTTTGTCAGTTTATATGGTGAATTTGAATTAATAATCAGGAACAGATTTGATTAGGATATTATTAGTGGTTTTTATAAATAAACATCTCAATTATATGTTTCAAAGTAGTAATACATAAAAACTGAATTATTCTGTCCATTCTTCCACTAAAATTAGTTTTCCATCTGTTAATCTAACAGAAAAAATTGTGTATATGAAACCTGTGAAATTCTTTTGGCAGCATCTAGTGTGGTTTGTCCTCTGCTTATTGTCCTGTTATTGTCAGCTCAAAAATCATATTACAGGGAATGACTGGCAACAACTAAAATGTTACAGTGCTAACTAACACAGTATGATTTAACATTATTTTTATACTTGAATTTTCCTATGATTTCTATATTTTCCTGTCTCTCCAGGTTCCCAAACAACCTCAGACAAGTCTTCCCAACGACCATCAGAGAGTATGAACTGTAGCCCTACCCGGAAGAGGTCTTCATCTGAAAGTACTTCTTCAACAGGCAAGTGCTATTTCTTTAACCAGACTTTAAAGATAATTTATCATCTGTTACTTGTGAATAGACTTAAAATATAATATTGTATATTTATAATAAAAACTGTAAGTTATATCTACACTAATGAAAAGGTATGATGCAAATTGATTGTACCTTTGTGGCACCCAACAGCCAATCAGAAGTGAGGATGCAAATTAAATCAACAAAGATGGGTTAATTTGCATACACAGGTGCCTAGTGGCCAGAGGCATTCTGCACCACTGCAGCCACTCCGGGCCTCTGGGCAGCATGGGAAGGTGGAAGGGTGGCTCCAGGTCGGAGCGAAGGTGGTGCCAGCAGTCAGGGTAAAGAAGGCCCATTCTGCCGAAACCGGTTTGGCTCAGTGGATAGAGCTTCGGCCTGCGAACTGAAAGGTCCCAGGTTTGATTCCAGTCAAGGGCATGTACCTTGGTTGGGGTGTGCAAGAGGCAGCTGATTGATGATTCTCTTTCATCGATGTTTCTAACTCTCTATCCCTATCTCTTCCTCTATGTAAAAAGTCAATAAAATACATTTAAAAGAAAAAGGAAGGCCCATTCTTGCAAAATCTTCGTGCATCGGGCTTCTAGTTGACATATAATATTGTATTTCAAAAAGTTGCTCTGGAGTCAGTAACAGTGTACATTGAAATAGTATAATAGTTTTCCCCTTTTACTCCTTTGTATCTAGCTAGACATACAGTAGTCCTTCCTTATCCATGGAGAAACTGTTCCAAGAACCCCAGTGGATGCCTAAAATCACAGATAATACTGAATCATGTTTTGTTCATGTCTTCCACCACAAATTTAATACCTTTTCCATTTTAACTAAGTAATTATAACTCTTGTGGCCATAACTTTCACAATTTGAGATGTGACAGCAGAACCGACATGAATTTCTTTTTCCTTCTTTACAATTTCTTAGATAGAAAATTAATTTTTACTGTAAATTTTTACAACCTCAGCATATGATTTTTTTTCTTCTTTCCCTATTATATGAACTTAACTTTCACCCTTTCATTTAAAGGAAGCACTTTATGGCTTCTTTTTGACATAGCCCAACTGCCAGCATCACTACTCCTGTGATTTGGGGCTGTTATTAAGTAAAATAATAATGCTAATTGAATACAAGCACTACTACACTGATACAGTAGTGTCCTGTGTTTTCAGAGTGATGCTTCTTTTTTTTAGTGTGTGTGTGTGTGTGTGTGTGTGTGTGTGTGTATTATTTATTTTCAGGGAGGAAGGGAGATGGGGAGAGAGAGAAACATCAATGATGAGAGGGAATCATTGATCAGCTGCCTCCTGCATGTCTCACACGGGGGATTAGGTCCACACCTGGACATGTGCTCTCCCCAGGAATTGAACCGTGACCTCCAGGTTTATAGGTTGCCACTCAACCACAGCCACGCCAGCATCTCATCATTGATGTTTCCATCTCCTTCCTTTCCCTTCCTCTATCTGATATCAAGAGAAACATATATTTAAAAATATAACATTCACGAATCTCTGAGATATACAAAACAATTTATAAGTTTGTAAGAAGAAAATTAATATTTCTAACCTCAAAATTAATAGTTTATGTATTTATAATTAGTAATATTTATATATTTTTTTATTTCAAAGAAGAAGGGAGAGAGAGATAAAAACATCAATGATGAGAGAATATTCTCTTAGGAGTTTTATGGATTTAGGTCTTATATTTATGTGTTTAATCTCTTAATTTTATTCTTATATATGGTGTATGAAACTGATCTGGTTTCTTTATTTTTTTTTACATGTATCTGTCCAGTTTTCCAACACCATTTATTGATGAGACTATCTTTACCCATTGTATAGTCTTGCCTCTTTTGTCATAGATTAATTCACTATATAGTCTGGGCTCTCTATTCTGTTCCATCGGCCTATTTGTCTATAGTTATGCTAGTCAATACTGTTTTAATTAATATAGCCTTATAATTATAGAAAGAACTTTTTTCTTTCTCAAGATTGCTTTGGCAAGTCTGGTCTTTTATGGTTTCGTATAAATTTTTTAAGTATTTATTATAGTTCTGTGAAAAATGCTTTGGTATTTTAGTAGGGATTGAATTGAATCTAGAATCTTTGGGTAGTATGGAAATTTTAATGATGATAATTCTTCCCTATCCATGATTTTGTACTTTTATTTTCCATGAATTTGTATCTTCTTCAGTTTCTTTCTTCAATGTATAGGACTTTTATCTCCTTTGTTAAATTTATATACAAATATTTTTTTAATGCAGTTGCAAACGGGATTGTTTCTTTTCTTTCTTGCTCTTTTAATTTCAGAGAGAGGAAAGGAGAGGGAGAGAGAGTAGTAACATAAATGATGAGAGAGAATCATTGATTGGCTGTCTCCTGCACTCCCCTGCTGGGGATTGAGCTGCAACCCAGGCATGTGCCCTGACTGGGAATTGAACCCAGGACCACCAGGATCAGGATTTTTTTTCCTTTTTTGTTTGTTTGTTTGTTTTAAGATAGTAGAAGAGAGGTAGTAGTGAGATGGAGAGAGAAAAATACGAATTTGTTGTTCCACTTATTATGCATTCATTGGTTGATTTTCCCCCCCATGTATTTTTATTGATTTCAGAGAGGAAGGGAGAGGGAGAGCGAGAGAGAAACATCAATCATGAGAGAGAATTACCCATCGTTACCCATCGGCCACCTCCTGCACGTGCGCCGCTGCCCCCACCACCACCTCCACCCCCATCAAGCCCGCAACTGGGCATATGCCCCCAACCAGAATCAATCCTGGGACCCCTCAGTACCCAGATTAATGCTCTGTTTACTGAGCCAAAGCAGCCAGGGCCAGTGGTTGATTTTTGTATGTGTCCTGCCCTGGAATCTGAATCACAACTTGGTGTATCAGGATGAGACTCACCAGCTGAGCTTCCTAGCCAGACCTGTACAGATTTTTTAAATTATCATTTTAAAGCGTTACTTAAGAAGAGAGTTTTACTTCTATTCCTTTGCACTTAAGACATTGTCAGAAAAGGCATTAAACTAGCAATATTGTCTATATTTAAAGTTCAGCTCTTTATCCAAGTTCCAAGATTGCTTTAATTGACAAGTCCTTTAATTAGATCTTCAGTTTTGAAGAAATTAACTCATTTTTGTCTGCTTTTCATCTCAGAGGATGAGAATTGTTGTTTTTGTAATCCACATATTATTAAGGAAATATGGGTCAATTTTGAATTTATTATGGTTACTGAAATGTACCCTATTCATGAAAGTATGCTGTCAACTTGCATGTGAAAGACAAATGCATATGGCATTATGATGTTTAATCTTGCTGTGAAAAATAGAATAGTATTTCTTACCTTTTGTTCTATGTAAAAACTTATTTAAATTACTAGCTGTGTTCAGTTTTTATCTTATTTGTCATTATGTGATTTGTCATCTTATTTAGTGAATGGAATTCCCTCTCGAAGTCCAAGATTGGTTTCTTCTGGGGATGACTCTGTGGATAGTCTGTTGCAGCGGATGGTACAACATGAGGACCAAGAGCCCCTGGAGAAAAATATTGATGCTGAGGTTGCATCTGCCTCTGTGCCACCTTCCTGTAGTCCGGGCCATAGCCACAGCAAGGAGCGCACCATGGGCAAACCAGATGGCCTTCTAGTGCCTGCAGTCCCCAGTGACTCTTGCAGTGATAGCATCTCACTCCTTTCTGAAAAGTTGCCAAGCAGCTGTTCCCCTCATCATATTAAGAGAAGGATAGTGGAAGCTATGCAGCGCCAAGCTCGGAAAATGTGCAATTATGATAAAATCTTGGCCACCAAGAAAAACCTGGACCATGTCAATAAAATTTTAAAAGCCAAAAAACTTCAAAGACAAGCCAGGACAGGAAATAACTTTGTAAAACGCAGACCAGGTCGACCTCGGAAATGTCCCCTCCAGGCTGTGGTATCAATGCAAGCATTCCAGGCTACCCAGTTTGTCAGCCCAGAATTGAATGAAGATGAGGAAGGAACAGCACTACACCTTGGTCCTGATACAGTTACAGATGTCATTGAAGCTGTTGTTCAGAGTATAAACCTGAATTCAGAACATAAGAAGGGATTGAAAAGGAAAAGCTGGCTTTTGGAAGAACAGGCCAAGAAAAAGCAGAGGCCATTCCTAGAACAAGAAGAACAAGAGAATACTAAATGGTAATTCCTTGCTTAATAACATTTTTATTTTAGTAGAGGAAACTAGCTTTTATACAAATGTAACAAACCTAGCGGATACATAAATCAGTTAGTCATAAAACCTTTTATTATACTAGAAGCCCAGTGCACGAAATTCTTGCACTGGTAGGGTCCCTAAAGGCTGTTGGCTAGGGCCTCCCTCCCTTGCCAGGCTGGCCCAGCCTCCTGGTCGAGCAGACAATTTGCAGGCAGTGGCAGCAGCAGAGGTGTGATGGGGCATCACCTTTCCCTGAGAGCTCCAGGACTGTGAGAGGGGTCAGGCTGGGCTGAGGGACTCCCCTCCAGTGCATGAATTTTCATGCACCGGGCCTCTAGAGTAGATATAAAATAGATGTCTATATAGATTGTTGCTACCACTCTATGTTCCTTTGCAATCATAAACTGCTTCCTAACCAGTAGCTATAATCCGTCTCCTAACTTTTAAGGTAACCACATCTTTTTTTTTTTTTTTTTTTTTAATATATTTTTATTGATTCTTTACAGAGAGGAAGAGAGAGGGATAGAGAGTTAGAAACATCGATGAGAGAGAATCATCTATCAGCTGCCTCTTGCATACCCCCCACTGGGGATGTGCCTGCAACCAAGGTACATGCCCTTGACCGGAATTGAACCTGGGACCTTTCAGTCTGCAGGCTGATGCTCTATCCACTGAGCCAAACCGGTTTCGGCGGTAACCACATCTTTACCTTATTTTATAACATTTAGGTATGTAATCATAGTATAATTTAGTTTGTCCTTCCTGAATGTCATTGAAATGGAATTTATAAGACATATGCTTTGTGTCTCACCTGTTTTTGCTCTACATATACATGTTAAACCATCTTTATTGCTGCATGTTGCTGTAGTTACCTTTGTTTTGTTACTAAATGGTAATCCATTATTTGTATATATAATACTAGAGGCCCGATCCACAAAATTTGTTCATGGGGCTCGGACCTCGCAACCGCACAGCCTGGCTTCTGTCTGGAAGGTCATTTGGCTGTCTGGTCTAATTAGCATATTGTGCTATTATTATTATAGACTAGGTCCAATGCACAAATTCATGCACCTTGAAATGTGGACTGTGAGTCCGCAGTAGGCACAGGGGTGGGTCTCAGCCCATCCTCTTCACCCTCGCTCTGCCCTTCCTGCTGCAGTTCCCTGGTTCCCTGTCTGCCAGCAGCCCCACTCCCATCGCTCACACCTGCTAACTGCTCGGAGTGATTGCAGCCTGCTCCATCAGCGGGAGTGAGCTGTGGCTGCTGCCCCAATTGCTCCTCAGGAGCAGGGTTGGTGGAGAAGCCCTTCGGGGTGATCAAGGCTGGCACCAAGCACCAGCAGTGGATGTGAGTGGCAGCTCCAGCATTGGCTGTGGGTGCGAGCAGAGCTGGCGCCAGCAGCAGATGAGAGCACCAGGCAGGATCGCAGTGTGTGCGAGCAAAGAATTTTCTGTAACCACCAGAGGCTCGCCCCAATGACAGCAACCAGTGTCCTGCCTTGGTCTGGCATCCCCCCGCTTACCTTCTCCACCATCCCACAGCAGCCTGTGCCCACCATGTTTCACATATGCCCCCTGGTGGTCAGTGCACTTCATAGTGACTGATTAGTTGTTCCAGTTGTTCCACCGCTCTATCTATTTGCATATTAGGCTTTTATTATCATTTTACTCTTGGCTTATTTTCAGTTTGAGGCTATTATCTAAAACTGCTGCTCTTAATATTACTCTAATGTCCACTTTTGGATTTGGACACTAATTTCTCCAAGGTATATACTTAGGGATGGTATTAACTGAATAAAGTGATGGGTGTGTCCCAAGACTTAATTTTAAGATATGGTATATTAAGATAGTATGAAACTGAGTGGGTTAGAAAAACAAATCCATTCATGTATGCAAGCTTGCTATGTGACAGAGTTGACACAATGGGGGGGAAAACAATATTCGATACATTGTGTCCCAAAAGCTGGTATTATATAAGAATGGAAATGAAATTAGATTTTTGTCTTAAATTAGAAAAATTAATTCCCAATTGATTAAATACATAAATCTAAAAGCAAAACTTAAACTTTTAGAAGCTAATATGGAAAGAGAGAAACTTTATCATCTTGTTCTCAGAAAGGATTTCATAAACAGGATATCAAAAGCAGTAACAGTAACATACAGTAGGTAAAAATTGATAAACTGGATTATATTATAAGAATTTCTTTTCATCGCCAGGACCGGTTTGGCTCGGTGGATAGAGCGTCGGCTTGGGGACTGAAGGGACCCGGGTTCGATTCCGGTCAAGGGCATGTACCTTGGTTGCGGGCATATCCCCAGTAGGGGGTGTGCAAGAGGCAGCTGATCGATGACTCTCTCTCATCGATGTTTCTAACTCTCTATCTCTCTCCCTTCCTCTCTGTACAAAATCAATAAAATATAAAAAAAAAAAAAAAAAAAAAAAAAAAAGCCGAAACCGGTTTGGCTCAGTGGATAGAGCGTCGGCTTGGGAACTGAAGGACCCGGGTTCGATTCCGGTCAAGGGCATGTACCTTGGTTGCGGGCATGTCCCCAGTGGGGGGTGTGCAAGAGGCAGCTGATCGATGACTCTCTCTCATCGATGTTTCTGGCTCTCTATCTCTCTCACTTCCTCTCTGTACAAAATCAATAAAATATATTTTTAAAAAAAAAAAAAAAAAAAAAAGAATTTCTTTTCATTAAATAGCATGACAAACATAAAGTCTTGCTGCAAACTGGGAGAGGAAATTTATAACACATGTAATGTATACCTCTTTTGTATCAGATTATGTAACAACAACAAAAATAGTTACAAATAAACCTATATAATCTAGCAGTTTCCTTTTAGATAATTAAAAACAAAAAACCTCTTGCACAATAGGCGCTAGAAAACACTTTTTGAAAATGTAGTAGCAAGATTGGTTATAATGGGTAATAAAATAGAAATATCCCAAATTAACAAAAAAGGAAGTAGTATATTATTTTTTACACAGTTGGAATGTGATATGATAGTAAAAATTCATGAATTATAGCTGCAATAATTACAGATGGTTCTTGGAAACATAATATTAAATGAAAGAAATCCCTAAAAAAGATATAGTAGTTAATACTATTTTTACTTTTAAAAATAAAATAAAGGTATTATATTGGTGTAGATAATTACATCATAAACCATCTATTAAAATGCTATACCTCTTCCTCTTTTTTTTCTCTCCTGAAAAATTTAGTTTTTAAGCCATTAGGTAGATGGCCCTGGGGTGTGGCAAGGTGAGCTGAGTTTTGGAGTCTTAAAAGAGTAAAGGAGCCGAAACCAGTTTGGCTCAGTGGATAGAGCGTTGGCCTGCGGACTGAAGGGTCCTGGGTTTGATTCCGGTCAAGGGCATGTACCTTGGTTGCGGGCACATCCCTGGGTGGGGGTGTACAGGAGGCAGCTGATTGATGTTTCTCTTATCGATGTTTCTAACTCTTTTCCTCTCTGTAAAAAGTCAATAAAATATATTTTTTTTAAAAAAAGAGAGTGAGGGAGTTGGGTGGGTGAGGGCCTTAGGCCCTAGAAAGTCAGCGCCTGAGTAGGATGAAAGGGTGCTGTTATTCGTTTGTTTGTTAAATGATGATCTTATTAATAGTGCCTGCTGTGGAGAGTCAGGGACCAGCAAGGTGTTTAATCCCAGACCTCAATATAAATTTTAAACATTCTATGAGTAGGCATTTGTTTTTCTTATATGCCCTCAAGGTGATTCTGATGTATATGATCTACAGGTGGCACTTAGGGGGAAAAACATGGCCATTGGTGAATTTATATATGTAGGAGATAAGCAGGAAACCAGAAAAAAAAAATATTTTTTATTGCAGGGGAAAGAAACATAAATAAGGCAAAAAAAAAAAAATAGTAGAAGCGAATTGGGTCAGAACAGGGGGAAAAAAATTAAGTAAACAAATATTAAATAGATTCTGTGATCAAGTAAGTTATGTAAGACTTGTTCAGTATGCAGAAATCAATTCATGTAATCCAGTACATCAGTAGGCTAACAAATAAAAATCTTATGATCTTAATAAATGTAGAAAATGAATTTCACAAAGTCATGATAAAAACTCTGAGCAACCTAGGAATAGAAAGAAACTACCTTAACGTAATAAAGACCATATATAAAACCTCCTGGCTAACCTCAATGGTAAAAGACTGAGAACTTCTCCCTAACATCAGGAATGAAGCAAGGTTGCCCACTTTTGCCACTTCAGTTCAACATAATATTGGAATTCCTAACCACAGCAATTAGGCAAGAAAAAATAAAAGGCATCTAAATTTTGAAGGAAAAAATAAAATTCGGTCTGTTCCCAGAGGCCCTGTCTTTTTTTATTTTTGTAATTCATGCAATCCGGTAGATCAGTAGGCTAACAAATTATGATGAAGTATTTGCAACTTTAACTTTATCCTTCACCCAAGGATATGTTTTATTTCATTTCATTTCATTATTTTATTTTCTAGTGGCCCAGTGATAGATTCATGCACATTGAAAGGCAGTTAATTAGAAGAAATATTTTAATATCACTATTCGCCCTTTCTCTATAATAGAAGTGTCAGAGATGAAAGAAAATTAGTAAAATGTATATGAAAATAATGTAGAAGTTGATTAGTAAACAATAACAATATGATATAACAACAAGACATGATATAAAAATTAAAAAAAAACTCTAAAAACAAAACATGATATGAAAACCTTGATAAAAAGAATGACTGATTAATTGATTAAAATTATTCTAGTATCTCCCTGTACACCAAATTAAGAATAAAAACACTTTCAGAGTGCTTAACTAATTTCTCTTATGATGAAGTATTTGCAACTTTAACTTTAATGTCACATGCTCTTCATACTTGAGAGAAAGCAACTTATAACTGACCATGTCTGAAAACAGGTTCATGTAGGAATATTTCTGTTCTTTCTAGAGTTTGTCCTTGTGACTTATTATTCATTGCAAATGCTGGCATCATGGGAAACTATCTTCGAATTAATTTAAATGGGAGGCCAGTGTCAGATGGGGACAAATCAATTCTTGGAATCAGAACAATTCCTTCCATTGGTCCTGTTAATATTTCAGCTTCAAGAAACACTGGTGTGACTGGCACCAGTGAGAACTTTATATGTATCACGCGTGCACGAGTCAACATTTATTTTAAATTGCCAGTGAGTGTCATATGTGCTGGTGGGACATACTGTCGGTCACTTAGCCTTTTATATAGAGAGATTTATTTATTTTTAGGAAAGAGAAAGAGAGAAACATTGATTGGCTGCTTATCATATGTACCCTGATTGGATATCTAACCTGGAACTTTGCTACATTCCAACCAACTGAGTCACCCAGTCAGGTCCCAGATACCATATCTTATATTTGGAAAACCCTAAGGATCACATGCAACACCTAAAGCTTATAAACTAAGTAAAGTTCAGAATGCAAAATCACCATACAAAAATCAATTGCATTTTTATACACTTCTTTCCAAAGAGAAAATTAAAACAGTCAAGTGCTTGCTTCAGCAGCACATATACTAAAATTGGTACAATACAAAGAAGATTAGCATGGCCCCTGTGCAAAGATGATATGCAAATTTGTGAAGTGTTCTGTATTTTTTATTTTTAAGGGGGGGGAAAAAAAGTTCTATTTACAGTAATATAAAAAAGAGTATAATAGTTAAGAATAAACTTACCCAGGAAGGCAAAGACTTTAACTGAAAATTTACAAAACATTGTTGAGCAAAATTAAAGAAATAAGTAAATGGAAAGATAGCCTGTGTTCATGGGTAAGAAAATTTAATATTTTTAAAATATCAGTACTACCCAGGACCATCTGTAGATTCAGTGCAATCCCTATCAAAATTCCAATGATGTATTTTGCAGGAGTAGAAAAATCCATTCTTATGAATTTCATGGGATCCCAGATAGCCAAAACAATCTTGAAAAAGAATAAATTTAGCCAAAACCAGTTTGGCACAGTGGATAGAGCGTCAGCCTGCAGACTGAAGGATCCCAGGTTCGATTCCGGTCAAAGGCATGTACCTTGGTTGCGGGCACATCTACGGGGGGAGAAGGGGCCCACACAAGTGTGCAGGAGGCAGCTGATTGATGTTTCTCTCTCATCCGTGTTTTTATCTTCCTCTCTGTAAAAAATCAATAAAATATATTCTAAAAAATAAAAAGAAAGAAAAAGAATAAATTTGGAGAGTTTAAGAGTTTCTTAATTTTTCTCCCATTTTTGCACAAGCTGTGACCTTTATTATGATGTTGAATATAAGTGGTGAAACTAGGCATTTGCTTTGTCCTTGATGTTAGGTAAATTGTATTGTCTTTCACCATTAAATACAAAGCAAAAAAGAAATCTAGGAAATTCCCTGCCATGTCAGTGCTTTAGGTCCCAAAGTCTCTAGGCAATCTGTTTGCTTATGTTTATTTGATATGAAATTTCCAGGATTTTTAATAGTACTTAGTGGAAGGATTGTTCCATCTTTGCCTGGAACTGGAATCACCTTAATTTTTTAAAGTTTTTTTCTATTTCTTTAGAATTTTTAATGAATTCAGAGGCATTCCCCCCCCTCCTTTTTAGCACTATAGTAGATGTTATTTCATTGCCTTCTGATTGCATTGTTTCATACATGAAAGCTGCACTCATTCTTATTTTTGTACTCCTGTATATATCATGTATTTTTTTCTCTGACCCCTTTTTATTTTCTTCAATAATTTTCAGCAAGTTTATTATGTTATGCTTTACTTGTTTTATTTGAGTTTATATTTCCTATGGTTTGTTTAGTGTCTTGGAACTTTGAGTTTATAATTTTTAGCAAATTTGGAAAAATTTTGACCAGTACTTTAAAAAAATATTTTTTTCATTATGAAATTTTTTACGTTGTGAATATTAAATTATTGTGTCTGGTTTTTGTTCTTTTCATAGTATTTAATTTATTTTGGTAGGCAATTAAGTGACTTGTAGATTAGCTTGGATTCTTTTGAAGATTGTTTTTAAGCTCTATTGGGATTTGGCTTTAGTCCAGATATAGTTAAGCCCTACAAAAATGGGTAATACTACCCTTTGGGATCACTATTGAATGCCCCTGGTGTTGGGTAATGTCTTTCTACTGTGCCTGATGAAATCTGAGTATCTACCATCATGTATGAGCTCTGGGAATTATCCAGGTTATAGTACTCTGGTAGTTCTTTGACTGGCCTTATAGAATTTCACCCTGCACATGCACAATTTAGCAGAATACTAAAGGAAATCCATACACAGATTTATAGAGTTATTTTTCTCTTTAATTTTCTTCACTTCAATATTCTGCCCCATGATTTCCAGCTACCTTAGCCTCTCAATACTCTGATCACTCTCTTTTCAACTGTTCTACTTCCTCATAAAGGGAAAGTGGTTATATAGGACTTTCTTTTCTTCCCTCTCATTTTTTATTTTGTTTATTGTTTGTGAGTGTTTCCAATTTTTCTCAGGGATCACAGTGCTGCACTATTTTCTGATGTCTATTGGTTGTTTCATAAACATTATCCAGGTTTAAAGTACTTTACTGTATTTTATTAGTTTCTGTCAGGAGAACAAGTGTGGTATCTATTATTCCAGCATAGCCAGATGAGAAAGACTCCATATCTCCTTTTTTTAAATTGCTGTTATGGTTTTTAAAATAAATCATTTGTAGGAAGATACTTTTTTCACCATAAAATTATCTTTAAACTTCTTTTTATAGCTTTACTGAAGCAGCAGTTGAGATTCCCAGTCCTCCTGAAACCCCAGCCAAACCTCTTGAACCTGAAAGCACCTTGCAACCCGTGCTTTCTCTCATCCCAAGAGAAAAGAAGGTCCCACGTCCCCCAAAGAAGAAGTATCAGAAAGCAGGGCTGTATTCTGATGTTTACAAAACTACAGAGTAAGTAATAGTATCTATCAGCTGGCATCCTTTAAAGATCTTTTATTCTTCTATGTTTAAAAAAAACTTTGACAATCGTAAAGCACATACAAATGTAAAATACACAAATGTGAATCTCATCACAAACACCTAAATATTCACTGTAATACCACCACACTGTGTCGTTCCGGGCTGATATATCTTCTCTGATCTTTACCTACTCTCTGTCTTTCCAGATGACATTTCTATAGTTTGGATTCTAATGGTATTTGGGGTTTTTTTATTAATTAAAAATAATGGCATTTTGCATGTACTAAAATAATCTTGATGATTAATCTATATTCATTCCTCTTTGGTTGAATGTTTTCTATGTTCTAAGTATTTGTAAGATTTACCTTACTTAAAAAAAACTTATTTCCTTGGGAAAATATAGCATAATAAGCAATCTAATTGAGAAGTTTTAAAGCCCCCAAAGGGATATCATTGAATAAGAAGTGTTTTTATAGCACTGGCCAGATAGTTCAATTGGTTCGAGTGTCGTCTCGATATGCAGTTTGCAGGTCTGATCTCCATTCAAGGCACATACAAGAATCAACCAATGAATACATATATAAGTGGAACAACAAGTCTCTCTCTCTCTTTCTCTCTCTTCCCCTCTCCCCCTTTCCTCTTGCTCTAAAGTCAATAAAATTTTAAAAAATAGAATATAGTTGGGTTAGAGATTCAATAGTAGTTTCCAAGGTGGAAGAAGGGCATTTCATTTAGAGAGAATAGAATGTGAAAGACAACATTAGGTTGTAAAGATTTTTCATGTATTACAACTCAGAAGTTATGTTTTTAAAATGCAGTGGGTGTTGTGGAAAATAAGCATTGCTTCCCAGAATCCAAGCTGATCTACAAGTAACTTAACTACCTACCAAAATGAATTGAATACTGATAAACCAAAAAACCATATACTTTACTGACTATAAGATATTTACTTATCCCATTAAGCTACAGGAAATTTTAAAATGATATTTTTAGGAAAGGAAGTGAAAATGCTAGCTATGATGCGCACTGACCCCCAGGGAGCAGATGTTCAATGCAGGAGCTGCCCTCGTGGGCAAAGTGCTCCCACAGCCAATCTCCCCTAGCTGGCTGGCCCTGATCAGGATTAAGCAAGATGGCCCTGATTGACCCCAATCCCAGCCAGGCTGAGGGACTCCATTCATGCACAAATTCGTTCACCAGGCCTCTAGTTATAAATAATTAATTATGGAAGCTCAGTCTGTCATTTAGGAATGGAAAAGGGTTGAGTGGGAATCCATGATCACATTTGTTTTGTTATATTTTTTAAATAGGCTTGGCTCTCTAGTTTTATGTCTAAGGAAAATGTGTAGTAGCTAGCATTGAATAGGGAGCAGCTGTGTTGCTCTAGCCCCCTCTAGTGAGTAAAATGTTTTGAATATGTTTTTATTTTTCAATTACAATTGAAAAAAAATTATATTAGTTTCAGGTGTATAACCTTATATTAATTAGACATTTAGATAACTTATGAAGTGATCACAATAAATCTTGTACCTATCTGACACCATACTACATAATACAGTATTACTATATTTCTTATGTTATATATACTTTACATGCCCATGACTATTCTGTAACTATCATTTTGTACTTTTTAAAATTAATTGAATTAATTTTTTTAAAAAAATATTTTATTGGTTTTTTACAGAGAGGATAGAGAGCTAGAAACGTCAATGAGAGAGAAACATCAACTAGCTGCCTCCTGTACACCCGCTACCAGGGATGTGCCCGCAACCAAGGTACATGCCCTTGACCGGAATCAAACCCAGGATCTTCCAGTCCACAGGCTGACGCTCTATCCACTGAGCCAAACCGGTTTCGGCTTATTTATTTTTAAATATTTTATTTTAGAGAGAGAAACATCAATAGGCTGCCTCCTACACATCCCTCACTGGGGATTGAGCCCACAACCTGAGCATATGCTCTGATTTGGAATTGAACTGGTGACCTCTCAGTGCATGGGACGATACTCAGTCATGGGATGAGCCACACCAGACAGAACCAATTGGTATTTCTTTTTTTCCCTTTTTTTTTTTTAATGTATTTTATTGATTTTTTACAGAGGAAGGGAGAGGGATAGAGAGCTAGAAACATTGATGAGTGAAACATCGACCAGCTGCCTCCTGCACACCCCCACCAGGGATGCGCCTGCAACCAATGTACGTGCCCTTGACCAGAATCGAATCTGGGACCTTTCAGTCCACAGACCGACACTCTTATCAACTGAGCCAAATCGGCTTGGGCCAATTGGTACTTCTTAATCCCTTCACATTTGTCACCAATTCTCCCAGCCCCCACCCATCTGGCAACCATCAAAATGTTCTCTTTAAGAAAAAAAAAAATGGCCAAGACCGGTTTGGCTCGGTGGATAGAGCGTTGGCTTGGGGACTGAAGGAACTCAGGTTCGATTCCGGTCAAGGGCATGTACCTTGGCTGCGGGCATGTCCCCAGTGGGGGGTGTGCAAGAGGCAGCTGATCGATGACTCTCTCTCATCGATGATTCTGGCTCTCTATCTCTCTCTCTTCCTCTCTGTACAAAATCAATAAAATATATAAAAAAAAAAAAAAAAATGGTCTTTGTGACTCTGTTTATATTCTTTTGTTGTTATTGTTAATCCTTATCCAAGGATATATTTTCCATTGTTTGCTTTTTTTTTTTTTTTTTTTTTTTTTAGAGAGAGAGAGTAGATGGGAAGGGAGAAAAGAGAGAAACATCTATTGGTTGTCTCCCACATGTGGCCCAACCAGGCTGGAGATTGAGCCTGCAAGCAAAGTATATGCCCTTGACTGAAATCAAACCCAAGAACCTTCAGTCTGAGGGCAGATGCTCTAACCACTGAGCAAAACTGACTAGGGCTATGTATACTCTTCTGGTTTATTGTTTTAAATTCCACATGCAAGTGAAATCATATGGCATTTGTCCTTCTTTTACTCATTTAATTCAGCACAATAATACCTTCTAGGTCCATTTATGTTGCTAATGGCAAGATTTTATTCCTTTTTATGGTTGAGTCATATTCCACCATATATATGCACTATCACTTCTTGATCCATTCACCTATTTGGGGGCACTTAGGTTATTTCTATATCTTTACTATTGTAAATAATACTGCAATGAACATATGAATATATATATCTTTTGCATTTATGTTTTGGGTTTCTTCAGATAAATATAAGTGGAATTGCTAATTCTTTCTCTGTGTCTTATTTTAGCCTTAGCTTGGGGTCTGTTTGTCTGGTATAAGCATTGCTAACCCACCATCCGCTCCCACCAGACAACCAGAGCAAGTATGTAAAGCTCCATTGTAACTAACTGCTTTTCTCTTGCTGCTTATAAGATTCTCTCTCTGTTCTTAACCTTTGGCATTTTATTTATGACTAGAGGCCCAGTACACAAATTCATGCACATTGAAAGAAAATTAACTAGAAGAGATATTTTAATATTGTTATTCACCCTTTATAATAAGTGTCAATCAAATTCACGATCAACAATGACACATCAAAACACACACGTGCAACTGGTGCCAGTGAGAGCTTTTTTTTTTTTTTTAATTCTGATGTCTCTTGGTGTGGTCCTCTTTGGATTCCTTTTGTTTGGGGTTCTGTGTGCTTCCTGGACTTGTAAGTCTATTTCTTTCACCAGGTAGGGGAAGTTTTCTGTCATTTCTTCAAATAGGTTTTCAATATCTTACACTCTCTCCTTCTGGCACCCTCATAATTCGGATGTTGGTATGCTTAAAGTTGTCCCAGAGGCTTCTTACACTGTCTTCATATTTTTGGTTGCTTTTTGCTTTTTGCTTTTCCAGTTGGGTGTTTTTTTGCTTCTTCATATTTCAAATCTTTGACACTTGATTCTTGGGATCTTCTAGTCTGCTATTGTATCTCTGTATATTATTCTTTATTTGAGTCAGTGTGTGCTTAATTTCTAGTTGGTCCTTTTTCATATCCTTGAGGATTTCACTAAATTTTTCGGAGGTAACCTTATAATCATGATTTTGAACTCTATTCCAGTAGTTTGCTTTCCCTTCATTTCTTTTATTTGTGACCAGTTTCTTTGTCTCTGCATTTTGGTTGCTTCTTGTGTTATAGAATGGCTTTGTATGCCATGTGTCCTATAGGGCCCAGTGACTCAGCCTCCCTAATATCCCAAAGAATCAGAAACACCACACAGAAAGGATATATGCACCCCTATGTTCATAGCAGCACAATTTACAATAGCTAAGATTTGGAAATAGCCTGAGTGCCCATCAGCAGATGAGTGGATTAAAAAATGGTGATATATCTATACAATGGAATACTATGCTGCTGTAAAAAGGAAGGAACTACCATTTGCAACAGCATGGATGGACATACAGAGCATTAAGCTAAGCAAAATAAGTCAGTCAGAGAAATATAAATATCACATAATCTCACTCATTTGTGGAATATAATGATCAACATAAACTGATGAACAAAAACAGATCCAGAGACAGAGAAGCATCGATCAGTCTGTCAAACCTCAGAAGAAAGGCAGTTGGGGAGAGGGGGAGAGATCAACCAAAGGACTTGTATGCATGCATATAGCATAACCAATGGACACAGACACTAAGGGGGAGTGAGGGCATGAGTGGGTGGTAAGGGGAGGCAATGGATGGATAAAGACACACAGGTAATGCCTTAATAAAGAAAAAATAAAATTAAAAAATTAACAGGAAAAAATGTATTCACACACACACACACACACACACACAAACAAACACACTAGAGACCCAGTGCATGAAAATTCATGCACTGGAGGAGGGTCCCTCAGCCTCACCTGACTCCTCTCACAGTCTGGGAGCCCTCAGGGCCAGGAGGCAACCTGGCAATCTGGAAGGTGACGCCCCCATTACATCTCTGCTGCTCCCGCTGCTGGCAGCACAAGCCTGGGCCAGCCCTGGTTACCTGAGCCTCGGGTGGCTGGAGGCTGAGGGTACTGGGGACTCCAGAGGCAGGCACGCAGAGTGGCTGGCAGCCTTGCTGCAGACCTGCTGTCACAGCCGGGCTGAGGGGACTGGGCGCCACCATCTTGTGGCTGTGTGCGCTGCCATCTTTGAGGGCGTGGCAATCAATTAGCATGTTCTCTTATTGTCTGTGGACGCCTCCATCTTTGCAATGGTGTGAGGGTCAGTTAGCATATTCCCTCTTTATTAGAGGAGATTTTGAACATACACACACACTAAGTAGCATCCACCTACCCTCTTGGTAACCAGTCACCAAAGAGAGACATTTGCAAAATGTAGTAAATGACATATTTTGATTTGAAAATTTTGTGGGGTGTGTGTGTGTATATAAACCTGTTTCTGTGGTCAACTATTATTACACTGCAATTTGTTTATATGCTCCCTTGACATTTACAAATAGCTTTTTCATACATTCTCATTTGTCTGCTGTTATATTTAAGAGTATCAGTGTTACAGTCCTAAACTCTTAAGAGATTCAAATCACAATATTTGACTAATCTCTTCACCTTCTAAGAGATTAGCCAAAGAACATATTTGTATAACCCATAGACAACAAGTGTCAGTGAGGTGATGGCCAGAGGCACTGGAAGCCAAGGGCTGGGGGGAGTTGGGCTGGTGGGGAGGTGGGCAATATGGGGACATTTGTAATTATATCAACAATAAAAATAAAGTTAAACCCTACCTGATTTGGCTCAGTGGATAGAGTGTCATCCCGTGAACTTGAAGGATCCCGGGTTCAATTCTGGTCAAGAGCACACACATATCTCAATTGCAGGCTCAATCTCTGGCCCCAAGTTGGGACGCATGTGGGTGGCAATCAATCGATTTGTCTCATATTGGTATTTCTCTCTCAGTGCTCTCCCCATTCCTTCTACTCTCTCTTTAAAAAGTCAATGGAAAAATATATTTTTATTGATTTCAGAGAGGAAGGGAGAGGAAAAGAGGAACATCAATGATGACAGAAAACAATGGACATGCTGCCTCTGGCAATCCCCACACTGGGTATTGAGCTTGCTATTTGGCATGTGCCCTGACTGAGAAACAAACCTTGATCTGCTGGTTCATATGTTGATGATACTTAACAACTGAGCCAAGCTTGCCAGACAATAAATACATTAAAAAGAAAACAAAACCCAATATATTCTATTAAGTATTCCACTAGAACACGTGTTTTAACTCCAGTATAATTTTTCTTCACCTTTTCTTATAGTTTTGGTCCTATCTTTTTTGTTTGGTTGTATTTGTTTGTTTGTTTTTAAGAAATTTATTTTTATTTTAAAATTTGAATAAATTCTTATTACCAAAGTAAATTAATTTGTTGCAAAAAATGTATTTAATATTTTCCCAAAGTACTTCTTATATGTATTACCTGTTCTTATATATAGTTTTATGACAACTTAAAGAAGATTGCAGGATTCTACTAAAACAAAACACTATATACCTTTTACCCAAATTCTTCAAAGTTGATATTCTGCCACTTTTCTCTCTCAAACTCCCTCCTGCCTCCTTTTTCTTTCACTCTCTCTTTCACTCTTGCTCTCTCTTTCTCATTCACATACCTATACACACATTTTTTCTCAATTATTGAAAATTTTCTCAGTGATTGAAAGTTATAGACGTTTTGACTCATAAATATTTCAGTATATATTTCCTCCAAACAAGTATATTGTCTTATACAAATAGGTCACAAATATTAAAATCAGGATCTTTAAAATGCTATCTACTATTATCTAACATACAATTCATAATAAAATTTTACCAATTGCGACAATACTGTTTTTTGTTTTTTTTAGAGAGAGTACAGAAGAATTGCTTTGCAGAGGGTCTTTAAATTTGCGTTAGTCTGATGTTTCTTCATAAATAGATTAAAGCTGTGCATTTTTTGCAGGAATACCACAAAAGTAATGTTTTCTTCTCATGCATCAACAAGATAAGTAATAACAAGTGTTCGAGAAGTGGTAGAGAAAAGAGGTTGTGCTGGTGGGAATGTAGACTGGTACAGCCACTGTGGAAATTGGCAATTCCTCAAAAACTTAAGACTAGAATTACCACCTGACCCAGCAATCCCTCTCCTGGGTATATACTTAAAAAAAAAATCTATTTGCAACGATAAATGCACCCCTATGTTCTTTGAAGCATTTTTCATGGTGGTCAAGACATGTAGATAAACCAAAGTGTCCTGCGACAGAGGATTAGATAAAAATGCTGTACATGTACACAGTGAAATACTACTCAGCCATAAAAAAGGTGAAATACTTCCTTTTGCAACAACATGGATGTACCTAAGTGAAATAATTCAGCCATAAAAAGCTAAGAACCTTATGATTTCATTCATGTGGGGTATAAAACTGAAACTCGGGAGCACAAACAGCAGTGAGGTGGTTGCCAAGGGGAAAAGGGTAGTGGGAATGGTAAAGGGCTAAACGCATGGTAATAGAGGATTTGACTTTGGGTGGTGGGTGCACAGTGCAATATACAAATCTTGTGTCATAGAAATGTGCAACCTAAGCCACAGGTCAAAAGTAAACACCTCGCACAAAAATTTACTGTTTACCTTACTATAACTTAGCAGTTTTATATCTGAAATAGCTACTCTTCATTCCTACAGGTATAAAGATTTTTCTCCTGAGTTATTTGAACTAGCAGTGTCATACAAACAAATGATTATATCACAGAAAATGCTAGGAGTGTTCAGAATCTCCAACACAAATTAACAAAAACAAACTAATTCTCTCTCTTAATCTGCTACTCTGCCAAGCTCACATGGAACAAAATATTTAAAATGTGATCGATGCCCTAGGCCGGTTTGGCTCAGTCGATATAGTGTTGACCTGCGGATTGAGTAATTCCAGGTTCGATTCCAATCTCGGGCACGTGCCCAGGATAGCTCTGGGCGGCTGGGCAACTGCCTTCTGTGGCTTGCCTGAGCCTTGGGCCAGCCCTGGGCAGTGGGGGCTGAAGGGACTGGATGCTGCCATCTTGTGGCTGTGGGTGCTGCCATATTTGTGATGGTGTGAGAGTCAATTAGCATATTCCCTCTTATTAGACAGGATAAATCGTTAGTGAAATATATGATTATCGTTAGGATCAAATCTGAAAATGAGGTTTCTTCTGCAAAACTATTGGAGAATACTAATGTTGCTCTTCCTTATATGTAATTCCTAAAAGGCTATTCCAAAAACATGAATTTTAAAAATATATGAAGGTACTTGGTATCTGTCCCTCCAAAAATATGCATTTAAGACTAAATCCAGGGCAAGGTAAGTCAACCCAATACACTCAGATTTCAGGTTCAATCCAAAGTCATGGCACATATAAGAGTCAACCAATAAATGCATAAATAAGTAGAACAACAAATCAATGTTTTCTTGTCTCTATTCCCCCCACCCCTACCTTCCTCTCTCTCTCTAAAATCAAACAAAAATATTTAAGGTACTATTAAAGCAAATAGTCTTGATAGAATGAGAAAATGCTATGGCCTCTCTCTCTTTTTTTTAATCATAGTCCAAAGAGCCGATTGATTCAGTTAAAGAAAGAAAAGCTGGAATACTCTCCAGGAGAGCATGAATATGGATTATTTCCAGCCCCAATCCATGTTGGTGAGTATACACAGTATATTGTCAGAAAAAATGGGTTATTTCTTGAGTTTGGGTGAAAGGTTCCGGCATTCTTGCTATTATTATATCTATTGGGGTGAAGCTCTTTTTATTTTTTTTTATTTTTTTACTATTTAATTTATACTTAACTCTAAAAAATTCTGCAAACTCTTTACTGTCTAGGAGTCAAAATTACATAAATCTTACTCACTGGAGTTTCAGTAAACAACACTATACCTGTAGCATTTGATTCCCTAAATATGTCATCTTGAAAAACCCAACTATTCATCAGTCCACTTTCATATCTCAAAAGGAGTGAGATTATTTATGGATATGTAATAAAGGAAATAGGCCCCAGGCTTTTCCTAATCTTTATCTGCTTGAAAATTAGGCAAGATTTTTTTTTTTTTAAGAGGATATGTCAAGGCTTTGTTTAGCACCTGGGTAATAGTACCTCCTAGGGTCCTACTATAAAGCATGCCAAATAAGTAAAAAGTACCTAGAAGTCATTCTAAATTCTTCCCATTTTTTCAACACCTTATCCAGTCCATCTCGAAGTCTTTTTATTTCCATTCTTAAAACACATCCTCCTTTCCAAGTCCATTGCCATCATTCGAGCCCATGCCACTGTGCCATAGCCTTCTAACAGATCTCTCCGCTTCCATTGTTTCCTTCCAGTTTTCCAGTCCCCTCTCCACACAGTAAAAAGAGAAATGATTTCATAACTTGAACAGATTATACTTAAAACCTTTCAGTGGCTTACCATTGGAGAAATTGATGCACTACTTATTCTGACTTTTAAGAATGATATGGCCCCTGGCTACCCCATTATTCCCATACATCTATTCCTATCTTTCCCTTATTCACTGTATTAGGCCATGCTGGTCTTCTTTCAAATCCTAGAATATACCAAGCTCTTTCCCTCAAGAAGATTGCTATACTTATTATTCCCATTGCCTGGAAATCCCTTCAAACTCTTCTCATGTTTGTTTTCCTCTCATTCTTTAAGGATTAGCTGACAGTATCAGCTTATATATAATTTTCTTTAAAATTGCATTCATGGCCCTGGTCAGTGTGGCTCAGTGGGTGTCATCCGATACACTAAAAGGCTTCGAGTTCAATTCCCTATCAGGGCACATGTCCAGGTTTCAGGCTCTATTTCCAGTAGGGGCTTGGAGAGGCAGCCCACCAATATCTTTATTGAAAATATTACATGTCCTAACCGGTTTGGCTCAGTGAATAGACTGTCAGCCTACGGACTCAAGGGTCCTAGTTCGATTCTAGTCAAAGCCATGTACCTTGGTTGCAGCACATTCCCAGTAGGGGGCATGCAGGAGGCAGCTGATTGATGTTTCTCTCTCATTGATGTTTCTAACTCTCTATCCCTCTCCCTTCTTCTCTGTAAAAAATCAATAAAATATATTTTTTAAAAGGAAGAAAATAATACATATGTCCTCTTTTTTTTCCCCCATTGACTCTTTCTTGCCCACCCCCACTCTTTCCCAGCCTCCGCCCCAGACCTTCACCACACTATTGTCTTTGTCCATGGGTTATCCTATATAATGAAAGCCTAATATGCAAATCGACTGAACTGTGGAGCAACCAGTCACTATGACACGCACTGACCACCAGGAGGCAGGTATTCAATGCAGGAGCTGTGTGCAAGCCCCAACAGGGTGCGGGGGTACCAGGCCAACCAAGGCGCTTGCCAGCGGAGATCCCCCGATCCGATCACCTCTCCAGTTGCCCCACAGATTGGCCCTGATCTCCAGCCAGGCCTAGGGACCCTACCCATGCATGAATTTCGTGCACCCGACCTCTATTGCATATATATGCATACAAGCTCTTGATCTCACATCAGTGTTCTTTCTTTCTCCCTTCCTCTCTGTCCAAAAATCAGTTTTTAAAAATCTTTAAAATAATAACAAAAAATACAGTAAAATTGTTCTCATGATTGTCCATCATGGAGGGTTCTTCCTTTATTCTACATCACAGAACCTTGTTTTTCTTTTTATAATCTATTAGAGGCCTGGTGCATGAATTCGTGCACCAGTGGGATCCCTTGGCCTGGCCTGTGGGATCAGGCTAAAACCAATTTTCCAATATTCCCTGAGGGGTCCCAGCTTGTGAGAGAGTGCAGGCCAGGACGAGGGAACTCACCAGTGCACAATTGGGGCCAGGGAGAGACGTAGGAGATTGTCAGGCCTGTCTCAGTCCTGATGTGCCATACCCCAGCAGCAAGCTAACCTACTGATCAGAGCATCTGTCCTGTGGTGGTCAGTGCACATCATAGCCAGTTGACTGTCCCCTAGTGGTCAGTATATGTCAGTGAGTGGTTGAGCAGCCTTAGCATATCATTAACATATTATAATTTGTTGAACAGCTGACCAGATGACTGGTTACTTAGCATATTAGGCTTTTATTATATAGGATAATTACTATATTAATTTTTATCTGACTCCCCTATCCTATATAATAAAAGCATAATATGCAAATTGTCCCCTAGATGGATAGTTTGACCAGGGGGCGAGGCCAGCCAGGGGAAGGGATGGGCCAGCCGCTAGGGAACCTGCCTGTGCATGAATTTCGTGCACTAGGCCTCTAGTTATGTTATTAACTCCAGGAGTGTAGGATCATTTGTCTTTCTTATTCTCCTTTGATTTCCCAGTGCCTAATTTTTTGTTGTATAAATGAAAGAAGAGAAAGAGAAATTAGGATAAATTGCTGAATGTAGATGACAGTTTTTTTCTCAGGAACAACTTATTGTGTAGCAGATGTTGATCCTATGCACTATAATGTTCTCTTAAACTATGACTCTCTTGCTGAGACCGGTTTGGCTCAATGGATAGAGCGTCGGCTTGGGGACTGAAGGGTCCCGGGTTCGATTCCGGTCAAGGGCATGTACCTTGGTTGCGCGCATATCCCCAGTGGGGGGTGTGCAGGAGGCAGCTGATCGATGACTCTCTCTCATCGATGTTTCTAGCTCTCTATCTCTCTCCCTTCCTCTCTGTACAAAATCAATAAAATATATTTAAAAAAAAAAAAAAAAAAAAAAAACTATGACTCTCTTGACCCTTTTAATTAGGGACTCTTCCCTGTTTTATGATTATTGAATCTCCTTTTTCTCCCTAAAGGGCCCAACATCATAAGGTATTTAAAGTAGCAGGTTTAGACAAGTTTTGCAATAAAGATGAGTTATTGTGTATTGAGTGACTGGAGAATGGTGTAACTACAACATAGAATTACAAGGCTTAATTCTTAGCTCGGTAACTATGCTAGTACTTAATGAAGGTAAGAGTTCAGCTCCATGTTCTCTAGGCATAATGCCAAAGTTCTCTTAAAAGAACCTTTTGTTTTTATTAGTGATGCATAGCAATGGAAGCAGTTTCTTAGCAGATTGTGCTATTTCCTAGAACCTGCTAGTGATAAATAGCTTTGAAAATAAGAAGTAATTTATAAGTCCCATTTAAAGGAAAACACAGCCATTTTGGTCTTACTGGTTTTATCCTGTTTGGGAAATTAACTTAGATCTTGGATGAAACTCTATGCAAGGGAATGAAGGAAACAGTTAATTCCAAGGGAAAAATGGGGGAATGATGGGTAGACTAATATTTCTTGTCATGTCTCTGGCATGAATTAGTGGTTAACAAGTCTAGAATGGTAATTCCTTTATTTAAATAAAGATTTTCTCTCTGCATCTCCACTTTAGTTCTAATAAGACTAATTTGTACTCAGTAAATAAAAAATAGAAAAATTTATCGAAATAGTGGCTCTTTTCTCTGGTGAATCAGGACTTTATCTTTTCTTTAAATCCTCCTCCTAGGATATGTTTTGTTTGTTTGTTTGTTTTAAATATATTTTATTAATTTTTTACAGAGAGGAAGAGAGAGGGACAGAGAGTTAGAAACATCAATGAGAGAGAATCATCGACCAGCTGCCTCTTGCATACCCCCTACTGGGGATGTACCCGCAACCAAGGTACATGCCCTTGACCGGAATCGAACTCGGGACCTTTCAGTGCACAGGCCGACGCACTATCCACTGAGCCAAACCAGTTTCGGCAGGATATTTTTATTGATGAGAGAGAGAGAGAGAGAGAGAGAGAGAGAGAGAAAGAAAGAGAGAGAAAGAGAAAGAGAAAGGACCATCGATGTGAGAGCCTTCTGTATGCACCCCTTCCGGGAATTGAACATGCTACCTTTTTGTGTATGGACTATACTCCAACCAACTGAGCCCCCCAGGCAAGGCTGATACAGGACTTTAAATCAGACTGTTGCACAATATATATTTTTTGTGGATGTGCTATTTTGTTTTTCAAATAATCGTTTATGATAGGAATAGAGCCCAGTGCACAGTGTCCCTCAACCCAGCCTGCACCTTCTCCAATCTTGGACCCCTCGGGTGATGCCCAACTGCTGGTTTAGGCCCGGCAGTCCTCTCAATCCAGGACTGCTGGCTCCCAACTGCTTGCCTGCCTGCCAGCCTGATAAAGGCCTAACTGCTTCCCTGCCTGCCTGATCGACACCTAATTGCTGCCCTGCCGGCCTGATTGTCCCCAACTGCCCTTCCCTACTGTCCCGATTGCCCCCCAACTGCCCTCCCATGCTGGCCCAGTAACCCCCAATTGCTCTCCCTTGCAGGCCTGGTTGCCCCTAACTGCCCTCCCTGGCCAGCCCAGTCACTCCTAACTGCCCTCCCACACAGGCCTGGTCCCCTCCAACTGCCCTCTCCTGCAGGCCTGATAGCCCACAACTACCTTCCCCTGCTGGCCATCTTGTGCAACAGCATGAGGGCCAATTTGCATATTACATCTTTATTATATAGGATAGAGAGGGTGGATACTCAGCTGTTTTAAACTGGTCACTTCCAATATCATCTAAACAAAGAGCATGACAGTCAGCTAGACCTGGGTTTATCTCTGTCTTTGCTATATTAGTTATATGAATAAAATAGATATATAAACAAAATCAAATGCAGCTTACCATTGGAGTCATATTCAATAAATGTAAAGTAATATTTTTATTTTTAAATATATTTTTATTGATATTTTACAGAGAGGAAGAGAGAGGGATAGAGAGCTAGAAACATCGATGAGAAAGAATCATCGATCAGCTGCCTCTTGCACACCCCCCACTGGGGATGTACCCGCAACCAAGGTACATGCCCTTGACCGGAATCAAACCCGGGACCTTTCAGTGCGCAGACCGATGCTCTATCCACTGAGCCAAACCGGTTTCGGCAGTATTTATTTTTAAAATGTTTAATAAAATCAAGTTTATTTATCTTAGGGAAATAAATTTTAATCCTCAAACAAGGATATGCTTTGATTTATTTTTAAGAGAGAGAGAAACATTGAGCTAAGAAACATCAATTGGTTACCTTCTGTATGCACCTCAGCCTGGGACCTTTCAATCTGCAGGCCGACGGTCTATCCACTGAGCCAAACCGGTTTTGGTTATAAAGCACTTTTAATCAAAACTGGGGTATTGGGCCGAGACCGGTTTGGCTCAATGGATAGAGCGTCGGCCTGCAGACTGAAAGTACATGCCCTTGACCGGGTTCGATTCCGGTCAAGGGCATGTACCTTGGTTGCGGGCACATCCCCAGTAGGGGGTGTGCAAGAGGCAGTTGATCGATGACTCTCTCTCATCGATGTTTCTAACTCTCTATCTCTCTCACTTCCTCTCTGTACAAAATCAATAAAATATATTTTTAAAAAAACAAAACTGGGGTATTGGCATTCATATATGGAACAGCATACATAGCCCAGAAATAGAACCACTTTTCTGTTTTTATTTGATTTGTACACAGGTACAAGCCCTTGATTAGAATCAAACCCACAACCCTTCAGTCCATGGGCCAAAGCTCCAGCCACTGAGCCAAACTGGCCAGGACCCTGCATTTTGTTTATTCATTCATTTGTCAGTGGACATTTCTGTTTCCACCTTTTTACAATTCTGAATAATGCTGCTATGAACATTAATTTACTATTCTCCTTGAGAACTCTGTTTTCAGTTTTTTTGTTGTTGTTAATCCTTACCTGAGACTATTTTTCCATAGATTTTTAGAGAGAAGGGAAAAAATAGGGGAGAGAAAGAACATTTTAGTGAAACTATCAACTACTTTATTAATATAGAAAGATCTTGCAAAACACCTTTATTGAAAAACAGCAATGTATTCTTGTCACACTTAAAAATATTTAAATTTATTTTAACTAATAACTTGAACATTATATATATTTTTAACTTTAAATAGTTGTTATTCTTTAATTGATTTTTCTCTATTCAGTATAGGAAATTGATTTTATACAAGTGAATGATAGATATGATTTTTAAATTTTCTCTATATATAGGTTTGTTAGGTTTTTCAGAAATTGCTTTCAAACCATAAACATGTATTATATAAATCTTTTAACATCTGTTTTCTCAATTGATCAATAAAATATTGAACAATATTCCTTCAAAAAAATAAAGTAAGGAAGTTGAAGAAGCCTCTTTAAGGTAGAAAGGGGGCTTTGAAATTGACTTTAAATAGTGATATTTTAATATTTAAGAAGTTAATTATGAAAATCCATTTAAACACTATTGAGTTTCAGGGAATCCTATTATTAAAAACTCTTATACTTTTCCCCTTTTTTAAATACATTTTTATTGATTTCAGAGAGAAAAATAGAAACATCAATGATGAGAGAGAATCATTGATCTGCTGCCTCCTCACGCCCCCTACTGGGGATTGAGCCCAAAACTTGGGCATGTGTCCTTGACTGGAATCAAACCTGGGACCTTTCAGTCCACATGCTGACGCTCTATCCACAGAGCCAAATCAGCTAGGGCTATTCTTCCCCTTTTTATAATCAGCTTTATATTGTGCTTAATAATGAAGGAGAATAGATGCCAGGTGCTCTAGGTAGTAATTTTAATAAACAATTCTTAACCAGCTGGTGTGGCTCAGTGGTTGAATGTCAACCCATGAACCAGAAGATCGCCGGTTCAGTCTCTGGATAGGGAATATGCTGGGATTGAGGGCTTGATTCTTGGGTTTGGGAGGGGCGTGCAGGAGGCAGCTGATGCTGTTTTATTCTCATTTGTGTTTTTCTCTATTCCCTTCCTCTCTCTAAAAATCAATAAAAAGTTTAAAAAATAATAATAATAAAAAATTCTTAGTGTTTTGTTTGCTTCATAATGTCCTGTATTTTTGGTAGTAACTTTGCTAGTTGTTTTATATAGATGATTAAAATGTGTCTTTAGTGACTTATGCTAGTTGTTTGGTAGTAACTTATGCTAGTGTTTTATATAAAAGATTAAAATGTGTCTTTAGTATGAAAAAAATAAGTAAAAATTAAAGATTAGTGATGGAAAAATCCATAAAGCTAAAAATTAGATTTTTATTTTTCTAGTTAGTGCATATTAGATCCTGTGTATGAATAGATGTTTAAATTAAGTTTTTTGTTATTGTTGTTTTTGTTTCAGGAAAGTATCTAAGGCAAAAAAGAATTGACTTCCAGCTTCCTTATGACATCCTTTGGCAGTGGAAACATAATCAGGTACAATGAATCTATCTTTCCAGATTTCATCCTTAAGGCATGGCAGAGAGGGAATGCAGATCTTTTTCTCTGCTTCCTTGTTATGCTCTCATTTTAGGAAATATAAAGTGTCCCTGTGAAGGTTAGAGACTAAAAAAAAAAAAAGATTTTGCATTCATATTTAATGTGACCTATTTGCCTTTACTCATAATTCAAAATAGCAGTGAGTTTCTACTTTCCTCAGCAATCTTCCGTTATTATTCTGGACTTTTATTTTGGTAGCATAGATTCTGTTCTGTAAGAATCCTGTTTGATGCAGGTCTCCAGAGAATGTAGATGTACTGAGCAGCATGAAGAAATTTCAGGCTTTATTTTTGTTGGCTCCTTCCCATCAGTTTGAAATTTTTTTCACATACAAAGGAAACAGGGAAAATGTTTAACACCCTTATGCTTTTAAAAGATCTTTAAATAGCCAAAACCGGTTTGGCTCAGTGGATAGAGCGTCGGCTTGGGGACTGTAGGGACCCGGGTTCGATTCCGGTCAAGGGCATATACCTTGGTTGCGGGCATATCCCCAGTAGGGGGTGTGCAAGAGGCAGCTGATCGATGACTCTCTCTCATCGATGTTTCTAACTCTCTATCTCTCTCCCTTCCTCTCTGTACAAAATCAATAAAATATATTTTTTTTAAAAAAAAAAAAAGATCTTTAAATATATTGGGAACTAAAAATAGGAAGATACTATTTTTCTCTCTTCCCTAATTGAAATATTTTTCCCAATTATTTATTTATTTATTTTTTTTTTGAGAGAGAGAGAAACATCAATTTGTTGTCCCTCTTATTTATTCATTGGTTGATACTTGTATGTGCCCTGATCAGGGATTGAATCCACAGCCTTGGCCTATCAGGAAGATGCTCTTACCAGATAAGAAACCTGGCCAGGGCAGTCCCCAATAATTTTTTTTTTTATATATATATATATTTTATTGATTTTGTACAGAAAGGAAGTGAGATAGAGAGTTAGAAACATTGATGAGAGAGAGTCATCGATCAGCTGCCTCTTGCACACCCCCTACTGGGGATATGCCCGCAACCAATGTACATGCCCTTGATCAGAATCGAACCCAGGACCTCTCAGTCCCCAAGCCGACGCTCTATCCATTGAGCCAAACTGGTCTCGGCCCCAATAATTTTTGTATTAAGCTATAGGCCCCAAACCCCATACTGAGAACAACTATATATATAAAAAGCCAGCAACCAGAACAACTGGTCGCTATGATGCCCACTGCGGCCAGCCTGCAAACCCCTACAGCCCCTTGCCCAGGCCAGCCCTGCCCGCCTACAAGAACTCCCACCCTGTTTGGAGGCTTGGCTGGCCTGCAAACCCCTGGTGGCCTGTCACCCATGTCGGCCCCATCCCCCAGTGGGGACCCGCCCACCCCCTCAGGTCAGGCCAGCTGGTCCCCACCCATGCACCAGGCCTCTATCCTATAATAAAAAGGTAATGTGCAAATTGACCCTAATGGCAGAACAACCAGAACAACCACTGGACCAGTCACTATGAGGTGCACTGACCGTTTCTGGCTGGCAGGCTCCATCACCTGATGGCCACCCATGGTAGGGGCAGGGCCAGGAACAGCCAACCTCTCAGTCCCTTCCCCTGGCCATCAGGCATTGATCATCCGATGATAAATGGGAAACCAGTAGTAGGTGGTGGCGGGAGGGCAGAGCCAGCTGCAGACAGCTAGGGTAGATGGCCCTGATCAAAGGCCAGGCCTACTGACCATACCCATGCACAAATTTCATGCACTGAACTTCTAGTTTGGGGGGGGGGGGGAGGAGTCACGCAAGCAAGGTGAATAAGCTCTTGAGTTTTGCCAAAATTCCACCAAAGTTTAATTTTATATATATATATATATATATATAAAATTGATTTTTTACAGAGAGGAAGGGAGAGAGAGAGAGCTAGAAACGTCTATGAGAAACATCAACCAGCTGCCTCCTGCACACCCCCCACTGGGGATGTGTCCGCAACCAATGTACATGCCCTTGCCCGGAATCGAACCTGGAACCTTTCAGTCCGCACACCGACGCTCTACCACTGAGCCAAACCGGCTTCGGCCAAAGTTTAATTTTGGAAAGCCAAAAGGCAATGGATGTTTTCTCCGCATTCTCTTCTCTGGTGGCCTTTCTTGAATTCTGAGAGAATATGTTAGATATTTGTCTCAAAGAGTTTATAACATTGGAGGAGATAACAGTGCTTTGACTATACCCACTGAAAAATGATGGTAGTCTTAGACCACGTTGCTATTTTTTTATATTGTCCTCTATGGTAAAACAATAACCAGCTGACTGCCTCCATTCTAATACATTGCTGTTGTTTCTTTTTCTAATGCGTTCTTTTTTAAAAAAAAAATATGTTTTTGATTTTTAGAGAGGAAGAGAAAGAAATATCAATAATTAGAATCATCATTTGACTGCCTCCTGCATGCCCTCTACTGGGGGTTGAGCCCCCAACCTGGGCACTGAACCAGTGATCTGTTGGTTCGTGCATGGATTTATGCTCAACTACTGAGCCACAGTGGTCAGACTTTTTTTTAAGCAGAGGAAATGAGAGGGATAGCGATAGAAATATCAATGAGAAACATCATTGATTGGCTGTCTCTTGCACAACCCCTACTGGAGATCAAACCTGCAACCCAGGCAAGTGCCTTGACTGGGAATTTATCCAGTGACCTCTTGGTTCATGAGTTGATGTTCAACTAGAGCCACACCAGCTGGGCTGATGCATTCTTAATTACAGTGTGAGAGCTCCATTTTCCTGCTTGCCCAATCTTCTTTATTCACTAAATTAATTGCCTTAATTAAAATGTGAGATGTGTTTTGCAACAATACCCACCCTGAAAAAGCCAGGGTACTCATTTCTTAAAATTTCATATACATTTCCAGTTTATATAAGCAATCCCTATGCAAGTTTTCCTCTTTTTTTTATAGAGTTTTAATTTATCCAAATAGAATTTTAATTTATCCAAATGAATAGCTTTGATTTATAGTGTGTGATTTTCATTTAAGTTAACCCAACAACATGCTAAAGAAACATTAGTTCTCTTAGCCAGTTTGACTCAGTGGATAGAGCATCCTCCTGCGGACTGCGGGGTCCCAGGTTCAATTACAGTCCAGGGCACATGCCCAGGTTGCAGGCTTGATCCCCATTGTGGGGCGTGCAGGAGGCAGCCAATCAGTGATTCTCTCATCATTGATGTTTCTATCTCTCTATCCCTCTCCCTTCCTCTTTGAAATCAATAAAAATATTTAGAAAAAGAAGAAGAAATATATAGGTCAGCCCTGGGCAGTGTAACTCAATGATTAGCATTTTGGCCCATGCACTGAAGGGTCTCAGGTTTGATTCCCAGTGAAGGGCATGTACCTGGCTTTCTGGTTTGTTCCCCATCCCTGGATGGGGCCCATGGGAGAGGCACCAATCGCTATGTCTCTTTTTTTATTATTTTTTATTTTTTATTGATTTCAGAGAGGAAAGAAGAGAGAGAGAGAGAAACATCAACAATGAGAGAGAATCATTGATCAGCTGCCTCCTGCATGCTCCCACTGGGAATTATGCCCACAACCCCGGGCATGTGCCCTCCTTGCTCATAGGTCAATGCTCAACCACTGAGCCACACTGGCCGGGCTCTATGTGTCTCACATTGATGTTTCTTTCTCTCGCCTTCTTCCTCCCTTCTACTCTCTCTAAAAAAATCTGTGGAAAAAATATCCTTGAGTGAGAATTAATAAAGAAAAAAACATTGTTCAAAATGAAGTTTCTTTAAACCATTTTATATGTATATTTATTCTATTGAACCTAGATCTCTCATACTGATCTAGTAAGTCACCTTTTAATTTGGGGTAAAAAGTGATCACATCAAGAGTATCCAGCCCAGAAAGTCTTGTAGCTATTTCCATATAGGCAGAGCACATAGATAACTTCCTATATTTTTAGTGATTAATGCTACTGTCTGGCATTTGAAGTTAAATGCTATATTAAGATTTTTCTTTTTTCTTCTAGCTATACAAAAAGCCAGATGTCCCACTATATAAAAAAATTCGTTCAAGTGAGTAATTTGGGAACTATTTTTTCTGTCTCCATATCATCGGTGTTCCTCTTGGTCTGACACTTTAAAAATTATCCTGTATGTACACAAACTGTTCTTTACTTTCTTCTTTCAAGATGTCTACGTTGACGTCAAACCCCTTTCTGGTTATGAGGCTACCACCTGTAACTGTAAGAAGCCAGATGATGACACCAGGAAGGGCTGTGTGGATGACTGCCTCAATCGGTACTCTACTGAACAGGTTCCTTTACAAACATAGGCTTTAAGATCTGGGCGATACTTCAGTTGAAGGGAAAAGTTAAATATGCTCTTGATTTTGCTTCAAGAAATTGCACATCAGTATATAAAACATAATTAATGCAATGTTTTAGTCAGCTGGGGCTATTATACCAAAATACCATCGATTGGGTAGCTTAAACAACAGAACTTTATTCCCCACAGTTTAGGAGGCTGTGAAGTAGATGGTCAAGATGCCAGTAGATTGGATGTCTGGTGAGGATGCACTTCCTGGCTTACAGACAGCTGCCTTCTCCTTGCATACTTAGATGGCCTTTCCTCACTGCATGCTCGTAGACAGTGCCTTTTTAACAGGGGCACTGATCCCATCATGAAGTCCCCACCCTCATTACCTAATACAAACCTGTTTTCCTCTCAAAGGCACTACTTCTAAATATCATCACATTGGGGCTAGGTCTTCAACTATGAATTTTGGGAACACATAAACATTTAGCTCAAATGTGGGATGAATACAGTAACAGAAAAAAATGATATTTAGAGTCTTACATGCCCAGGTTTAAATCTTGTTATTTATTATACTTGAAGAACATTATTTAACCCCTCTAATAAAAATAATACCTTTTATGATGAGTTTGTGAGAATTGTATGAATCAATGTTTTTAAAGTTTTAAGCACAGTTCTGGAAACCTTCATAGATCTCTATATATGGTAGCCATAATGAGGGAGTAAAGTTTATGGTGGCAGTGAGAAATAAGAAAGGCATGGTATATTTGGTGGGGAGAAGGGGTTAGTAAACCATTAGTATATAGCAGTTACACATGAGAATTGAGTCAATGATAGCAACAAGAAATAGTAACACTATTGTCAGAGATAGAAAGTATGGAATTGGACTTGTTTGGAGATACAATGAAAATTATTTTCATTTTGAACCATTGATTTTAAAATGACAATGAGATTTCAAAATGGAAATGTCTAATAGAGGCAAAAGGGTGAAAATATATTTGTTGGTTTTGGTAACATAAGCAAATTTATAGCAAAACAAAGAACCATTGAAATTCATATCAATATTTCCTGTTCTATATCATTTTCCTGGGCAAAGGCACCTGCCCAGGAACTGGTCTCTAGTCTGTTGTTCTCACGGCTGGGGGAATCAGCATGCCAGCTGTGAAATTGTACCTCACACACATCATTGTAAACTTCAAAATCTTCAAATCTTAACATGCAGCATCTACTTTCAGATTTTGGTAAATTTACAGTTTTGTTTTCAGGCACAATGTATAGAAACATGTTTGTTTGTTTGTTTGTTTAAAATATATTTTATTGATTTTATACAGAGAGGAAGGGAGAGAGATAGAGAGTTAGAAACATCGATGAGAGAGAGTCATCGATCAGCTGCCTCTTGCACACTCCCTACTGGGGATATGCCCGCAACCAAGGTACATGCCCTTGACCGAATCGAACCCAGGACCCTTCAGTCCCCAAGTCGACGCTCTATCCATTGAGCCAAACCGGTCCCGGCTATAGAAACATGTTTTACTTTTTATATAGTTAAAGGGCTTATCTTGATTATTTATAAAAACAAAGGGAATTTATTTCAGTGCCTTCAACTCTAGAAAACACAGATTTTTACCAACCTCTGAATGATTGTTCTTTGGCAGAAATTTTTTAAATTGAAGTCTCTTTCCTCTCAACATTATGTTATATTTATATTTTAGTTATTTTGTCCATCTGAACTATATTGTTCTGTGTGTTATGAAATATGGAAATAAAGGTATATAGTATTACGAATGGAGTTATAATTGAAACCACAAAAATAAATGAGCCCTCTAAAGAAAAGATGACAAAGAATAAGAGAAGTGGGAAATCCATTATCATAAAGTATCAACAAAACCCACAAAAAGAGGGCATTTTCAGGAGAGGGGTTCAACAATATTCTTACAGCAAAGAAGTCAGCAAAAGAAAGAATAAAGGTGATGAATTTGACAGTAAGGCAGTGTTTTTTTCACAAGTTAAGTTGATTGACTTAAGTTGAAGAATAATTCAATGGATACTTTCTCTACTGCTCATTTATGTGATTTGACACTGTACTAATTAACCTTTAGATTAAGGATAATATTTTTTGGAAGAATAAATGAAGTGACTCTGAAAATACTTTAAATTGTAAAGTATTAAATACTTTCTGTACAAGATTTATAAGTTATGATTATAAACATAATATATTTTGATTTACCAATATATTCTTGGTCCTCCCTTGTTCATGCTAAATAGCCATTCTGGGATTCCAAACAATAAAACAACTAAAAGGCTTCTATTAAAGATCCTAGAAATTTAAAAAGGAAAGCAGTGTTCACCTACTGTGTTCAAAATATTTTACTTGTTTATTCACTCCAAATTATAGGTTAGCTAATTATATAGACTGCTAATGTTATTTCCAATATGGAAATGTCATTTACAGTAATGAAATGTGGATTCCTATTTTTTTTAAAAACAATGTGAGCCCTAACCGGTTTGGCTCAGTGAATAGAGCGTCAGCCTCTGGACTCAAGGGTCCCAGGTTCGATTCCAGTCAAGGGCATGTACCTTGGTTATAGGGGATGTGCAGGAGGCAGCTGATTGATGTTTCTCTCTCATTTATGTTTCTAACTCTTTCCCTTTCCCTTCCTCTCTGTAAAAAATCAATAAAAAATACATTTTTTTAAATGTGAATATACTGACATTTATTAGTACACTTAAAAGTGATTATGATGGTAAATTTTGTGTGTATTTTACTACAATTATTTAAAAATCTATAAATGGCCATGAGCTACTTCAAAACAAGTATGCAGTATAATCATGAAACTAGTAATTTCTCTGTGGGTTGCAGTTAGTTCATTTAATCTTAGCACAGAGCTAAATAAGAACTTTTACCCAGGATGCTAAGTGGACAATTAGCTTAATAATTTACAAGGAGCATTTGGTGTTTACAACTTGATTTGAAAATTTAAAGTGTTATTACTTTTTAAGTTCTAGATCATTACTTGTTAACCTTGTTAGCCAATCTAACCTTGTTAAAATAATTTGGTGTATTCATTTTAAGAATTCATATAAAACATAAAATGGGTTTATATAGGCATATAAAGTTAATTGAATATAATTACTACTTTTCTTTCTAGAATGATCTTTGCTGAGTGTTCTCCCAACACTTGCCCCTGTGGTGAGCAGTGCTGTAACCAGAGGATACAGAGGCATGAGTGGGTGCAGTGTCTAGAACGATTTCGAGCTGAGGAAAAAGGTTGGGGAATCAGAACCAAAGAACCCCTAAAAGCTGGGCAGTTCATCATTGAATACCTAGGAGAGGTTGTCAGTGAACAGGAATTCAGGTAATTGATGATAGTAAAATGGTAAAAGTATCTGATTTGAATGGAAAATGGAAGATTTGAAATTTACTTTCAATATAATCATTAAGTGGCTTTCAATAACCTTTCTCCTTTTCAGAAACAGGATGATTGAGCAGTATCATAATCACAGTGACCACTATTGTCTGAACCTGGATAGCGGAATGGTGATTGACAGTTACCGCATGGGAAATGAAGCTCGATTCATCAACCACAGCTGTGACCCAAACTGTGAAATGCAGAAATGGTAAGGAAGAGGGGATGGGGAAACCAAGAATCCCACGGAACAGAAGGCATTGAGGATATCCAGAGATTTATCGTTCCACAGTGTCAGTCAGCTTACACAAAGCAGCTTAGGCATTTCCTTGTTATACCAGATCCTTCAGGCAAAGACTACGCCTCTGCTATTTCTTCACTTCACCCTAACTATTCAGTCGGCCTATGCTCCGAGGAGCCTTGCGTTTGATTCCCAGTGAAGGTCATGTATGAGTTGCAGATTTAATATCGGGCCCCAGTTGGTAGAAAATGTCATAAATATAAGACATCTAGTATTTATTTACTGCTTGCTTCGTCCTACGTACTGTTACATGATTTGTCTCATAACAGCTCATTCAGCATTTGCCCACTGAATTTGTCACCATGAGATATAAAAACAAGTGAATCTCTACCTTTAACTTTTGTCCTTTCTTTATAGGTCTGTTAACGGAGTATACCGGATTGGGCTATATGCTCTTAAAGATATGCCAGCTGGTACAGAACTCACTTATGATTACAACTTTCATTCCTTTAATGTTGAAAAACAGGTAAGAATATGCCCAGCCAGTGTAGTTCAGTGGTTGAGCATCGAACTATGAACCAGGAGGTCACTGTTTGATTCCCAGTCAGAGCACATGCCAAGGTTGTGGGCTCAGTCCCTAGTGGGGGTGTGCAGGAGGCAACTGATCAAGTGATTCTCTCTCATCATTGTTGTTTCTATCCCTCTCCCTTCCTCTCTGAAATCAATAAAAATATTTTCTTTAAAACAGGTAAGAATAGTAAATCCAAGAGGGAGGTTGAACTTTGTCACAGTGTTCTGTATAACAGGCCTTCAGTAAACATTACTGAGTTGTAGCCATTGAGAAGTACAGTGGAGAAAGCAGTTTTTCACTCTTAGCTCCACTTATCTAGGATACACAGGTCTATGTTATTCTTTCAGAACTCCTTAGGAAGAGATTGCCCAATCATTTTTGGTCTCCAGGCACTTCTTAACTATTCTGGTGAAGTTTTTCCCCCCCAATATTTAGTATTTTCTTTTTTTTTCTTTCTTTCTTTTTTTTTTAAAATATATTTTATTGATACTTTACAGAGAAGAGGAAGGGAGAGAGATAAAGAGCCAGAAATGTCAACGAGAGAGAAACATCGACCACCTGCCTCCTGCACACTCCGCACTGGGGATGTGCCCGCAACCAATGTACATGCCCTTGCCCGGAATCGAACCTGGGACCTTTCAGTCCGCAGACCAACGCTCTACTGCTGAGCAAAACCGGTCTCGGCGAGTATTTTCTTTCAAGTATTGTGGAAGTCCCCTTCATTCTCAATTAATTGTTTTCCTCTATGTGAAAATTTCTTCATTCAAACTTATTGTTGGGTATGCTCTGGCATCCTATTTGAACTTATAGCCTAAAAGCATTATTCTCTTTCCTTTCAAAGCAACTGTGTAAGTGTGGCTTTGAGAAATGTCGAGGAATCATCGGTGGCAAGAGTCAACGTATGAATGGACTCACCAGCAGCAAAAGCAGCCACCACCCTATAGCCACACATAAAAAGTCTGGACGGTCAAAAGAAAAGAGGAAATCTAAGCACAAGCTGAAAAAAAGGGTGAATAATGATCTCATAGCTTTCCTCAGATGGCATCTTCAGAGTGGTTTTAATATTCTTTGAGGTGATTTCTGATTGACCTTTTTGCCCCTCTGCATTCTGATCCATCTTTCTTTCAGAGAGGCCACCTCTCTGAGGAACCCAGTGAAAACATGAACACTCCAACAAGACTGGCCCCCCAATTACAGATGAAGCCCATGTCCAATCGAGAGAGGTAAAAGTAGATTTTTTCCCTGAGCTCTCTAAGTTATGTGATTTGCTTGTTCGATTATTGAGCAGTTGTATATTTGAATAAGTATTCAAGGGGTCTGTGAACTTGGGGGTAGGGGGAATTGTGTCTTTATTTTCCCTACTTTCTAACTGAAATTTAGCATGATCTTTAAATATGACTTTAGGCAACAACAACAAAAAAAGTGAGTGTGTGTGTGTATGTGTGTAGTATTTGCAGTTTCCATGAGTTTTGCCACCAATATTCATTTTCATATGTTACAAATGTCTCAAAATATCACTCAGGTTCATCTCTGCCTTAAAATTACTGTAGTAGTTAAACCTACAACTAGATCTTGTCATGTGTTAAAAATTAATGTTTAAAATATTCTGAAAACTGTATTGCAGTATATTTAGTTTTCTTTTAATTCTGTGTATTAAAATTACTTAAGTTTTTTTGTTTGTTTGTTTGTTTTTATCAATCTTTATTGTTCATAATATTACAAAGGTTCCTCATTTCCTCCCCCCTCCACCAGGTTCCCACCCCACCTTCCACCCCCTCCCCATCCCCCACTGTCCTCATCCATAGGTGCACAGTTAATGTTCAGTCTCTTCCTCCCTCCCTTTCCTCGATAGTAAATCCCTTTTCAGATAAGTAAATCAGTTACTTAGCATTTTCTCATATCAATAATACCTCCACATGCCCAATGATACACTTCAGACAAAAGACATTTCCAAATAGGTCAACCAACCTCATCCAGGCCCCACCCAAGGCGCTTACAGATCAACACCCCAGCGCTATACTAACTCAACACATTCAGATCTAAGCCTTCATCACTTGATTCAGCAGACCCTCAAGTTCCCGCCAAAGTCTCCAGCCATGTCTGAGAGGCAGCCTTGGGGCGGGGGCAGGCGAGGAGCGAGCTGTTTCGGGCCTGGCTGCACCGGGCCTGGCCTCTGTTGCTCTCGTTCGTACCACAACCAGCTGCTCCGGGTCTGGCCACTGCCGCTCCCGACCTAGTTGCTCTGGACCTGGCCGCTCCCAGCCTGGCAGCCGCTGCTCCGGGCCTGGCCGCACCCGACCCTGCTGCCCCGGGCCTGGCCGCTCCCAGCCTGGCAGCTGCTGCTCCGGGCCTGGCCGCACCCGACCCTGCTGCCCCGGGCCTGGCCACTCCCAGCCTGGCAGCCGCTGCTCCGAGCCTGGCCGTACCCGACCCTGATGATCCGGGCCTGGCCGTTCCCAACCCAGCAGCCGCTGCTCCGGGCCTGGCCGCACTCGACCCTGATGATCCGGGCCCGGCCGCTCCCAAAATTACTTAAGTTTTTAAATTAATTTTTAAAATGCTTTTAAAACATTGTTCAGAGCAGGGTTATATGGGCTTCACCAGTCTGCCAGAGGAATCCATACTTAGTTGATATATTAACAGCAGTCAAAAGGATCTTTAGTGGTCCTTTTTACTCTTCCTTGTATTCAAGCATTTGTTCATGTCAGAGGTGAACACTGTGAATATGTTGTATTTCTCAAGATATTCTATATTTCCCTCACTATACACTTTAATATCTTAGAAAGTTCATCCTTACTTAAAATTTTACTATAATTTTAGCCTCGTTTATTATATTTCACTTTGTCATAGAAATTTTATTTTATTTATTTTTTTTTTATTTATTTTTTTTTTTTTGGTCATAGAAATTTTAAACTTCATTAGATACCTAATCCAGTGGTTCTCTACTTGAGCTGCATGTGAGCTTAAGGGCTTTCAAAACTTTTGATGGGCCAAAACCGGTTTGGCTCAGTGGATAGAGTGTCGGTCTGTGTACTGAAGGATTCCAGTCAAGGGCATGTACATTGGTTGCGGGCACATCCCCAGTTGGGGGTGTGCAGGAGGCAGCTGGTCGATGTTTCTCTCTCATCGATGTTTCTGGCTCTCTATCCCTCTCCCTTCTTCTCTGTAAAAAATCAATAAAATATAATAAATAAATGAATAAATAAGTAAAAACTTTTGATGGCCCTAGTCACTGTAACTCAGTTGGTAGGAACATCATCTACTACACTGGAAGGTCAAGGGCACATACCTGGGTTGCAGGTTCTATCCCTGTTTGGGGGGCTCTTTCTGGAGGCAGCTAATTATTGTGTGTGTGTCTCTCTCCCCCCCTCTTTTTCCCTTCCTCCCTCCCTTTCTAAAATCAATTTTTTAAAAAAACGCTTTTGATGTCCAGGCCACACCCAGGATCACTTAAACCAGAATTTTCAGAGATGAAATCCAGACATCAGTAATTTTTAAAGCTTCCTGGGTGATTTCAATGTGCAGCCAAAGTCAGGAACTATAAAATTGGCCTAATCTCCATTACACAGACCTATATTTGAGATTTATTCAAGGTAACATTGTATTATATGTATACTAGGGTAAAAATCAAATAATGGAATCATCAAAATCATATGTAGGGTCAATCAAGATACATGTAACTTATTTACATTTAGACCCATGTGGAGGTATTGCTTCTAGCATCGTTTGCCCAGTGCATATCCATCCTAAATATCTTTGCCTATATCTGCCAGTTCTCCTTCTCAGAGCTAATCCTAAGCCTGTATTTATCTGGATAACTTTCTTGAGAATTTGTACAAATACTTCATAAAGTTCTACCTTCGAATCAGGTTGTTTCCATTGCCGAAATTTTTGTAGCCTTTAAGTCCTCAGGATTATCAATAAATAACATAGGAAATGTTATGTGAAAAAAATTTAGGATGCAAAACTGAATAATGTTTTCCCATATATAATTCTCTTTTTAAAGGCTGAGTTCACTGATAAGTATTCATTTATAACATTTTTCTTTTTTTAAAAAAAATATTTTTGTAAATTTTGTCTTGCTTTTTTTTGTTTGTTTTAAATATATTTTATTGACTTTTTTACAGAGAGAAAGGGAGAGGATAGAGAGCTAGAAACATCGATGAGAGAGAAACATTGATCAGCTGCCTCCTACACACACCCCCACTGGGGATGTGCCCGCAACCAAGGTACATGCCCTTGACCGGAATCGAACATGGGACCCTTCAGTCCGCAGACCGACGCTCTATCCACTGAGCCACACCGGTTTCGGCCATTTATAACATCTTAATAGTGGCTTACATAGAACAGACATGTAATAAATGCTTATTGAATTAATGAATAAAATAACTACTTTTTTCTTTCCTTGCAGGAACTTTGTATTAAAGCATCATGTGTTCTTGGTCCGAAACTGGGAGAAGATTCAGCAGAAACAGGAGGAAGTAAAGCACACCAGTGATAATATTCACTCAGCATCATTATATTCCCGCTGGAATGGCATCTGCCGAGATGATGGGAACATCAAGTCTGGTAAGGACTGGAAAAGTTTCTGCTAATTCCAAAAGGTTATCTCAAAGTGATTATACTTGTTACTTTCAAACAGTCTGTTCAGACATTCCTTTTAGTCTGTTCAAAAAAGTTAAGATCCAAGCATATTAATACCAATCAACAATAGCCTGTCCCTCCCAGCTCTCCACCTCCCTGTTTCTCCTGTGGGAAATAGGAAGAAGCCCCCTTCCGCCACCTCCCCGACATCACCTACAGCCTGACAGTCATTGCACATGAGATAGAGGTGGTGGGTCCTTTGTCTTCTTTCCTTCCTGGAAAATACCTTGCAGACAGGGTAAATAGTGAGGACAGAAGTAGAGGAAAATGACACCAGTGTTAATTTGAAGACTTTTTGCTTCCCTCCCCCCATCCCATTTAGATAGTATTATGTACACAAACCAAATTAGCATGTCTAAATACTCTTTCTAACTGAAAATAGTGTTCAAAAGTTCATGCTCTTATTATTTTATTTCCCTCAGAAAGTACAGGCATTCTGCATTGTACATGAGGGATATTGCTGAGCTAGGGACTAGATAGAAATTTGCCCAAAATTTTCTATCCTCTCAGTGATTTGTTGGGCATAAATTCTCTAAGTTTATTATTCAATTAGTTTAAATCTTCTGGTAATAATAATAATTTCCTGAGTCTTTCATAGGTCAGGCACTGAGCTAGAAACATTAAAAAGGTGTTTATTTCATCTGCATAATTCCTCATGAGGAAAATACTCACGCTATTCCCATTTTACAATTAAGAAACTGAGATACAGAGCATCTAAGTAACTTAACCAAGATCACAATCTAATAAGTAGCGAAGCCACAGTAACAACACAGACTCATTTTGAAGCTCCGACTTTCAACTACTCCACTATGTAGCATTTGGCTACTAAAATAAGCTCCCTCTAACTTGCAGCATCTGTCTCTCTGGTAAACTTCATTGTTTCCTATAAGGAGGAAAGAAAGAACTCTTATGACTTCCATTAATCACTTCAACAAAAATTGAGCAAGAGCAGAAAGTCACTGGGGAAGAGAAAGCCACTTACAGCTCCCCTTTTCCTGAAGCTAATGTTCACTCTCTTCTTCTAGACGTCTTCATGACCCAGTTCTCCGCCCTGCAGACTGCCCGATCTGTTCGAACAAGACGGCTGGCAGCTGCAGAGGAAAACATTGAAGTGGCTCGAGCAGCCCGCCTCGCCCAGATCTTCAAAGAGATCTGTGATGGTATCATCTCTTATAAAGGTGACTGTAACCACCCCACATTCGTTCTTCTTAGCTTTTTTTAAAAGTCATACCACTTATCCTCACTTGAAACATCCAAGACCAAGAATAAGTGACAATTTAGGATTAGGAAATTAGGAGGTATATTTAGTTCTTCCTTTTGTCAGAGTATAGAATTACAGGACTGATTATAGTCTTTGGGAATTGTTTTTAAATTCCCTAGATCCGCCGAAGCCAGTTTGGCTCAGTGGTAGAGCGTCGGTCTGCGGACTGAATGGTCCCAGGTTCGATTCCGGTCAAGGGCATGTACATTGGTTGCGGGCACATCCCTGGTAGGGGGTATGCAAGAGGCAGCTAGTCGATGTTTCTCTCTCGACGTTTCTAGCTCTCCCTCTCCCTTCCTCTCTGTAAAAAATCATTAAAATATATTTTTTTTAAAAAATAAATTCCCTAGATCTTATAAGTCAATTTTTTTGTATTTATTAGATTTACCATAAGTACTATATTTAGAAATCACATTTTTTTTATTTTTTTTTTAGCTATGGCTTAGAAGCAGGTCTCTATCTTGGATAAAATTTTCCTGAATGAACAGTGAAATCTATAATAATAAAAGCATAATATGCTAATTAGACCAGGCAACCAAATGACCTTCTGGATGAAGCTGTGGTGGGGGCTGAGGCAGAGGTGGTTGAGGGGTGATCAGGCAGGCAGACAGAGTGGTTAGGGGCGATCAGGCAGGCAGGCAGAGTGGTTAGGGGCGATCAGGCAGGCAGGCAGGGGAGCAGTTAGGAGCCAGCAGTCCTGGATTGTGAGAGGGATGTCCAACTTCGAGTTTAGGCCCGATCCCACAGAGATCCTTTCAGGATTGGGCCTAAACCAAAAGTTGGACATCCCCCAAGGGATCCCAGATTTCGACAGGGTGCAGGCCGCTCCCCACCTCCACCCCTGTGCATGAATTTTGCGCACTTGGCCTCTAGTATTAATATTTTTAAAAAAGGTAGTATGAACATATGGCATCAGTGGTTCTTAACCTTTTTTGTTTTGACAGATATTTTTGAGAATCTCAGAAAAGCTATGCACTCTTTCCCTAGAAAAAATGCATGTACATAATTTTGTATATATTTTGGAGGGATTACAGTCCCTACATTAAAAAAAACAAACAAACAAAAAACCTAAAGTTGCAAAAAAAATTACTTCAAGATTTTTCAGCCCAGCCAGCGTGGCTCAGTGGTTGAGTGTCAATCTATGAACCAGGAGGTCATGGTTCGTATCCTGGTCATGGCACATGCCCAGGTTGTGGGCTCAATCTCCAATGTGGGGCATGCAGGAGGCAGCCAGTCAATGATTCTTTCTCATAATTGATATTTCTATCTCCATTCCTCTCTGAAATCAACAGAAATATATTTTTAAGAGTTTTCATGCGAATATTTTTACCCTACTACATTTCTCTTTCTTTTTTTCTTTTTTTTCAAATATATTTTATTGATTTTGTACAGAGAGGAAGGGAGAGAGATAGAGAGTTAGAAACATCGATGAGAGAGAGTCATCGATCAGCTGCCTCTTGCACATCCCCTACTGGGGATCTGCCCGCAACCAAGGTACATGCCCTTGACCGGAATCAAACCCGGGACCCTTCAGTCCCCAAGCCGACGCTCTATCCATTGAGCCAAACAGGTCCCGACCACATTTCTCTTTCAAGACACATCTTTTGGATATGTGTTGGGGCTAAGGGTGATAAAGAAGAGAGGTTTTCATTTTGGGTAGGTAGTTTGGTAATGTACATGACTTTTTATGACCAGAAAATTTGGAGATATTTAAAATAAAATATTTTAACAAATAATTGCAGCTTTTACTGTCAATTTTAGCTGGTCTTCTCTTCCCTAAATTCTGCTCCTGGTCTGTTTTGCTCAGTGGAAAGAGCATTGGCCTACGGGTTCGATTCCGGTCAAGGGCACATACTTTGGTTGCAGGTTCGATTCCTGGCCCTAGCAACCAATCAGTGTGTGTCTCTCACATCGATGTTTCTCTCTTTGTGTCTCTCCCCCTTCCTTCCACTCTTTACTAAAAATCAATCAAAAAATATTCTCAATTGAGGATAAACAAATTCTGGAGAATTTTTTTTCTCTTTTCTTTCTGTACTTTTCATATTTGAGTATCTTTTTACAGTTTTGTTAACCTAAGATCATAGAGAAGGAAGGAGGACCAATCTGTCCGAAAATGTAAAATTTTGTGGCACCTATACCCTTTCCATTCCCAAAAGGTCACAGTCTGCATTTTCAACCAGCCCCATGTGGTCTAATGTGAAACTGTAGTACATCTCCCATCCAACTACTAACCAAGCCCGACCCTGCTTAGCTTCTGAGATCAGACGAGATCAGGTGTGTTCAGGGTGATATGGCCATAGACTGAAACTGTAGTACATCTAATCTCCACTACATTCTGAGTATGAAAATAGGCTTTTTCTTTACCTCATATAGTAAGTTGCTAGAAAGGAAATAAGGTAGCACTGAGAAGAAGCCCCATGCATGACTTCCGTTTTTATAATACAAAGTAACTATTATGAACAAAAGGATTCCAGAAAATATTTACATACTAAATTATTCATTATCTAAATTTAATTGAATTCAAACCAATGGAGTAATATTAGTGAGAGCTAGAAGACATTTTTGAATGAGATGATCTTTGCTGTCATATAATTTATTGAGCTGAAATTTGCACCAAGCAGCCTACCTACATAAGTTCCCATCTCTCATTCTTATTGCAAGTTTTTCTCATTACCCATCTAACATAGTGTTATATTTCAAGCATATATGCTATATCTTTTATATTCCAAGTAATTCTGAAAGTACCTTCTGATCCCTGCCTTTACCCCCATTTCTAAAAAATATTTGCATTTGTCATAGTGCAATATTTTTTTTCTAACTGTTAATTTTGAGGATTCTACTTTTTCATTATGAGTTAATACTTGTTTCTCTTGTATCATTTAGCCCTTCTGCTAAACCTTGTATTCTCCTGCAGATTCTTCCCAACAGGCATTGGCAGCACCACTTTTGAACCTCCCCGCAAAGAAGAAGTAAGTCACATATGTGGGAATCATCTGAATTTCTTTTTTTAAGTACCAACTGTACCGGACTGACACCTGGCTTTCTGTTCCAGGAATGCTGAGTACTATGAGAAGATCTCTGATCCCCTAGATCTTTCTACCATAGAGAAGCAGATCCTCATTGGTTATTATAAAACAGTGGAGGCTTTTGATGCTGACATGCTCAAGGTCTTTCGGAATGCTGAGGTATTTCTCACTGACTTGAAACACAGATTTAAGAAATTTGTTCTGAAGAACTATTCGGGGATTTTTAAGATTTTTACCCTCTTTTAGAATTTTCATATTTCTTGTTAAGAAAGGCAGTCATTTTTTGAATGCCCTTAGGGTAAAGATTACATTATACTAAATATTATTGAATCTTGTATTATAAAGACATTGATATGACTAAAATAGAAGTTAAGTCATACTTGCAAAAAGCAGTTTTTATAAAAACCTAATTTAAGTATTAAACCTTTATATTTACATAATATAGACATTTTACTACATTTAAATCATATCCACAGTTTCTTTCCTCAAATATGTGAAATACACAGAATATTATAGGTAAATAGTTGTAAATGTTTCTTAAGAATGGAATTGAGGGGTACTCTGAATACATTTTAGAATAGGTGAAGCTTTGGGACTGGATGTGGAGGTAAAGGAAATGGAGGACATCTGTAATACTGTCAACAATTAAAAAAAAAAAGGACTAGGTGAAGCTTATTAGAGAAAATGTGATTTTGAACTGATATAAAGGAGAGGATGGAATACTGTATGATACAGAGAAGAGGAAGTTATTCTGTGATTTTGAAATACCTTGGAGAGGTATTTGAAGGATAAAAGGCTACTAGAAGATGTACTGTTATTTGTAATACTTTAAACAATAAAATAAAAAAAATTTAAATAAATAAAACATTTACACTTAATGAAATTTTTAGAAAAAGGCTAATAGATGAAGGAAGAATTGAGGTTGAAGACAAAATGAGAGAAAAACAGACAAGTGGGAGAAGAATTAGGGCAATCCTGAATTATAACATGCTTTTTACTGAAACCCAGCTTTCATATGTATATTTAAAGCTTGTAGCTGTGTCCCTAATATCTGCAAGACAACAAGACAAAGCTAAATGGAGAGCTTCTCCACAACATTATTCTTGTGACATTAATTCACGTCTCATGGTCACTGTATGTTGATCACGTGGACAGTAAGACCTGTGAAAGGAGTTGAATGACAGCAATAGAAAAAATGGAAAAATTACCATGCAGATTCTAATGTTAATTCCTTTTAGTTCAGTTTAAGTTGTTTTCAAATGCCTGGCACTATATTCGATAGTATTGAAAGTCTTAATCAAAATGGGAGGATAAAGAAAATCCTGCTACCTCTTCAAGTATAGTTTTAAGCCATATTGAGAAGATGAAACATGATTTCTTTCTTCTGCTTTCTTCAGAAGTACTATGGGCGTAAATCCCCAATTGGAAGAGATGTTTGCCGCCTACGAAAGGCCTATTATAACGCTCGGCATGAGGCATCAGCCCAAATTGATGAGATTGTGGGAGAAACAGCAAGTGAGGCAGACAGCAGTGAGACCTCAGTCTCTGAAAAGGAGAATGGGCATGAGAAGGATGATGATGTTATCCGCTGTATCTGTGGCCTCTACAAGGACGAAGGCCTCATGATCCAGTGTGACAAGTGCATGGTGAGGGTCAGGAGGTGAAGCAGAAACCTAGTCCCGATGAACAGAGTGACCGTACTCAAAGCAGCAGTTCATGCCTCTTTTGGCTTGGCTTGACTGCTTTTTATGAACTTTAACTTTGTCTTGGTTTCTGTTATCCCCCACTGTTCACCATATTGTCTTTCTCCTTTTTTATGTCTGTCTCTTTCATTTTATCTTTCCCTTCTTTTCCTACCTCCCATTTTTTCTGCCCATTTCCCACTGTACATGTCTTACATAATATGGATCAAGAAGAATTATGGTATTTAGGATAGTGTTTTACCTTGCAAAACATTAGAGGTACTACACTCTGTATAACATTAACACAGATGGAATGTAATTTATAGAGCTCCTGATGAAAAGTGAAGGCCTGGATTTGAACCTTGGTATCTATTTACTGAACTTAACATGGAAAATGGAGCTATGAGTAACACATAGGATTGTTGGGAGAATTAGATAAAGATAAGTAAAAATATTTTGTAACTGTAAAGCCTTTCCAATAATCGTATCATTGATATATGTTATTTAGTAAGTAATATTTTGGTACTGTTCATTCTCCCATTCTCTATCCATCTTCCCATTTTGTTTGCCCAGATCTATCTATTATGAACTAAACTGTATACTTGTGTTCAGACAAGTCCTTACTCAATTTCCCCTATTTTATCATTTATCTCTAACGTTTTACATACCCACTTTCCCCTTAGTTCATTCCTATTTTACTTTACCCTCTCCTATTGGTTAAATATTTTTATTCTTAGCACCCAGGGCTTCTCTCAGTAAGTCTAAGACACCCCTGTCCCCCCACGCATTTTTTTCCCTACAGGTGTGGCAGCACTGCGATTGCATGGGATTGAACTCAGATGTGGAGCACTACCTTTGTGAGCAGTGTGACCCAAGGCCTGTGGACAGAGTAAGCTGCCCTCTGATAATACTCTGATCTAAAAGTAGGAGATATGGGCCGAGACCGGTTTGGCTCAATGGATAGAGCGTCGGCTTGGGGACTGAAGGGACCCGGGTTCGATTCCGGTCAGGGGCATGTACCTTGGTTGCGGGCATATCCCCGGTGGGGGGTGTGCAGGAGGCAGCTGATCGATGACTCTCTCTCATCGATGTTTCTAACTCTCTATCTCTCTCACTTCCTCTCTGTACAAAATCAATAAAATATATTTTAAAAAAAATAAATAAATAAATAAATAAAAGTAGGAGATATGGGATATGATATTTTATCAGCCCAGCTCCTGACATACTGAATTTTCTTTGATAAATCACTCAACTTCTCTGGGCCTCAGTTTCTTATACTTTACATTGAGAGTAATAATTCCGTCCTTCCTTTTTTAGGAGTGGGATCAAAGGGAAAATAAAATACCTAGAAATATATAGAAGGAATGATACTCTGAAACTATGATGGGTTTTGTGTGTGTGCATTTGTTTGTTTTTATTGATTTTTAGAGAGAGACAAAAAACATCAATGAGAAAGAAACATCGATAGGCTGCCTTTTGCACGCCCCCTAAGGGGTTTGAGCCCACAACTGGGGCATGTGCCCTGACCCAGAATCGAACCTGGGATCTCTTAGTGCATGGGTTGATGCTCAACCACTGAGTCACACCGGCCAGGCAAAACTATGGTTTTTATCAACACTCAGCTATTTAAAAGAAGTAGTTTGTAAAGCCCAGAACTTGAGTACTCTAAATACCACTTATATTAAGCAGTGTTTAAATGTAAAAAGCACTGGACTCAGAGTCAGCAAAGGTTAGCCTTAGCCATACACTCCAGAAGAGACTATAGATTAGATAATTTGCCCAAGTTATTATGTGGGCTTTTGATCTTAGCTCTGCCATTTTTATGTCTGTCATTTTTTATTTTTTTTTAACAGTGGTGCTGGTGTTATTTTGAGTCGACAGTTCTTTGTTGTGAGGGATGCATTGCAAAATGTTTGGCTTCCATAGCCCTTGAGCACTAAATACTGTAGCAAACTCCCCCAGTTGTTGTGACCAAGTTTCCCTTCACACATTTTCAAATGCTCTCTAGGTGGCACAGAGCAACCACACAATTAGAGCTTCAGAACATATGGTTTGGGGTACTTAGCCTGTCCATTTTATCTTCTACCTTCATTTTCCCAATTGCTTTCATCTTTTATTATATACCTGTGATGTACTGGAATGACTAAACAGTAAGTTTTACTTGGTTGGGAATTCTTGGTTTTAGTATCTTCCTCTTGAATAGAGATGAGCAGGCTGGATGTAGTAGTCCCAGCCCTTATCCGTTGGCTTTTTGCTCTTATCAGGAGGTACCCATGATCCCTCGGCCCCACTATGCCCAACCTGGATGTGTCTACTTCATCTGTTTGCTCCGAGATGACTTGCTTCTTCGTCAAGGTGCGTACACAGGAGCTGACCCTACTTGTCAAAACAGACCTTTCTAGTAGTAGGAGGTGTCAGCTGCTGCATAGTAGTCATTGTCTCCATATGACCATTAGTAGCAATAGAATAAAGGTTTTTATATCTTTCAGTCCTTAGGCTCACATGCATTTTCCCTCCACCAAATAAAACTAATGTGGCGAGAACAGGGTCTTATAAAGCTAATTATAAGCCTAAAAAGGACATGTAGGATTCTAAAAGATGGAAGGCCTCCCTCAGGCCACTCTTATAGTCTAGAGTTGATTATCACCATTAGATTGCTGGTTGAATTTATTATTTTAGATTTTAACTTCTTTCTATGTAGACCTGGGGCCAGACCAATGGATGCTTAACAGAATTGATGCAGGAATGATTTTAACCTTCTCCTGTGTTCTCTGCGTTCCTAGGTGACTGTGTATATCTGATGAGGGATAGTCGGCGCACGCCTGATGGCCACCCCGTCCGTCAGTCCTATCGCCTGTTATCTCACATTAACAGAGATAAACTTGACATCTTCCGAATTGAGAAGCTTTGGAAGAATGAAAAGTATGTGTGGAGGACGGCCTGCCTGCACAGAGCGGAATAAGCACTACGCTCTTGCTAACCAGCTAACCCTCCCCCTTCTCTTCATCTGTTTTTAGAGAGGAACGGTTTGCCTTTGGCCACCATTACTTCCGTCCCCATGAAACCCACCATTCTCCATCCCGTCGGTTCTATCACAATGAGCTGTTCCGAGTGCCGCTCTATGAGATCATTCCCTTGGAGGCTGTAGTGGGGACCTGCTGTGTGCTGGACCTTTATACATATTGTAAAGGTAAGTGATCTGGGCAACTTAAGAAAGGACCTCCTGTCCCCTAGTCACTGAGCTAACATTGCCTGCTTCATTTTTTTGTCTCTGTTTCATAAAAGATTGTCCAAGGCTAGTCAGAGAGCTGTACTGTATCATTTTCTTTCTTTACCTAGTGCTTGGTACTGAATAATGTTAATTCTCTCTTTTTTATATTTTTTATCTGTAATACTGTATAGTTAACACTCTGTTAGTATTTGTGGGATAAAGTGTTCATTTCCAAAAGTGCTTTCTTTATTTATCTGCCTTTCTTTTCCCATGAATTCCCCATATTCTGCTCTGTTTTTCTTCTAAATCTTTCTTCAAAAATCCCTGCAGCATTTTATCTACATTTCTGGGTTTTTTTCCATCCTATATTATCTCCAACTTGCTATACCCTTTTCCTTTGTTGTTGCTAGTGTCTGATAATTCTCCTTTCTCCTGCAGTCACCAAGTGCTTAGTAATTGCTGCAGAGTTTCCCTCTTAAAGAATCTAACTGCTCTCCCGGTGGTGTGGGGTAGTCTCTGGGCAGCTCGGAGAGAGAAGGGAAAACAGGCTTATTTAACAGTGTTTGGACCCGTAGGAAGACCCAAAGGAGTGAAGGAGCAAGATGTGTACATCTGTGACTATCGGCTTGACAAGTCAGCACACCTGTTTTACAAGATCCACCGGAACCGCTATCCTGTCTGCACCAAATCCTATGCCTTTGATCACTTCCCCAAGAAGCTCACTCCCAAAAGAGATTTCTCTGTAAGTTCCTTTCTCTCCTAATTGTACATGTCAGGACAACGTAGTTCATACATGGAATTCACAGAGTAAGAATTCTCAAGTGGCATCCTATTTCCATCCCAAATTCGGGAAGTCTTTATTTCTGTTTGGGATGTGTAAGCAGCATAAATGCATTTATTCTGCACTTCCTGGCATGAGCTGTGTCTCAGGAAATTTTTTATTTCCTGGTTAAACTTTAGTTGGTTTTTTCTCTTGTTTTCTCTCTCACTTCTTTAATCTTTGCCCTCGAGCCCCATATTGTAGTTTTTTGTTCTGTTTTTCACACCCATAATTTTAAGAAGCAGGTAGAATCAAGAACCCTGAGAAACCTTTTGTGAAAATTATTCAGTGTTTTTTTCTTTTTGTCCCTGCATCATTATATAAAAATTTAAAGTACAAAGCATTCAGAAAAAAAAGTATAAGCCCTGGCAAGTAGCTCAGTTGGTACAGGGTCATCCCAGTACCCTAAGTTTGCCAGTTCAATATCCGGTCAGGGCACATACAAGAAAACCAATGAGCCCTAACCGGTTTGGCTCAGTGGATAGAGCGTCAGCCTGTGGACTCAAGGGTTCCAGGTTCGATTCCCGTTCAAAGGCGTGTACCTTGATTACGGACACATCCCCAGTGGGGGGGTGTGCAGGAGGCAGCTGATTGATGCTTCTCTTTCATTTGTGTTTCTAACTCTCTCTTCCTCTCTGTAAAAAAATCAGTAAAATATATATTTTTAAAAAAACAACCAAGGATGCAGGCTCCTCCCCACCCTGGGCCTTGGTCAGGGCTCATGTAGGAGGCAACCAATCAGTGTGTTGTGTCTTTCCCTCTCTCTTCCACTCTCCATAAAAATCAGTGGAAAATATCCTGGGGTGAGGATTAACAAAACAAAAAAAGAAAGAAAAAGCAAAAGAAGCAGCAACTGATGAATGCATAGATAAGTGGAACAACAAATCTCTCTCCCTCTTTTTCATTTCTTCTCTCTCTCCTCTCCCTACCTTTCTGTCTCTAAAATCAATCAATAAATTTAAAAAATATATACAGCCATGCACTATATAACAATGGTGGTCCCATAAGATTATAATGGAGCAAAAATTTTCTCTCACTAATGACACTGGAGCATCCTAGCTCAATGCATTGCTCAGATGTTTGTGGTGATGCTGGTGTAAACAAACCTATGCTGCCATTCATATAAAAGCACATACAATTGTATACAGTACATAACACTACTTGATAATGATAAATGACTGTTACTGGTTTATGTGTTTACTACACTTTTATAGTTATTTTAAAGTGTACTATTTCTACCTTTTTTTTTTTAATTGCTGTAAACAGTAAGCCCATGTTACACCAGCAGCAGCCTCACACATCTCATGTTTACATTTTCTTATTGCATCATTTTCTCATGCTGATTTAAACCTTGTGTTGTTTTATAAGTTTGGTATAGCCTCAGTGTAAAGTGCAGTGTTTATAAAATAATAGTTTACAGTAATGTTCTAGGCCTTTAAATTCACTCCCCACCCAGTTACTAACTCACCCAGAGCAACTGCCAGTCCTGCAGCCTCTATTCATTGTAAGTACACTATACAGGTGTACCATTTTTTAATATTTTATAAATTGTTGTGAACATACTACTCGGATTATTTTATGCCATTCATCATTCTGTAAAGATTTTGGTCACTCACTCATCTATTTGCTATAATGAAACCCTGGATTAGCTCTTCTCATCCTATCTTCTTATAAGTGAGCCTGTCAAAATTCATAGCTATCATCCTGGAATGCTTAGAAATAATCTAACCAGAAAGCAAACCTTTATGTCCCTGTTTTTCCCATTATTACTTTTAGATTTCTCTAAACAGTATTTATTTTATATTCTTTATACCCACCACCAAGCCCTGCCTCTCATCTAGATTTCTCTGGTTTTACTTGCTCAGTCAACAGCTCACTGATTAGCTTTGAAACCTCTACGTTAACTACTTAAAAGCTGGGATAGGGCAAAAAGAACTGTGAGCCTTTTGGCCTACAGATTAATGGAAGTATGAACTTCGGACTTTAAAACATAGTCACTCAGCTTGTAAGGGCTTCAGCCCTATTTTTTCTTTCTTTACCTCCCCACCTCTCTATCCTGAGTTAGCCCCTGATCATATGATCCAGCTTTGTCAGCTTCTACTGTACACTCACTGCTTCCTTTTCTTCTCTGCAGCCTCATTATGTCCCAGACAACTACAAGAGGAACGGAGGGCGGTGAGTCCCATGGGGATGTGAAAAGCCTGAGGGATTTACCAACAACCCCTAAGACGGGGGATTCTCTGACAGAGTAGCCCAATGTTGTGCTAACAGTAAGGGCAGAGAGGGAGATTTTGCAAGGATTACAGATAGAGAAGAGAATTTGGAACAGAACTCCATACAAATTAAGAAAACTCTCTTTTTTAGATTTCTGCACACTTTGCCCATTTCTCCAAAGTTGACCAACTGTTAAGACTTTTGTCAAGGCAGTTTTAGCTGAGCAGTTTGAGTTTGTAATTTTTATTTATGTTTGCTTTGTATATAATGGGTATTCTTGGAAAAAGAGCACAAAAGTCTTATCTTCTTTTTCTGTTGAATGGTGGCATAACAACTGCTTTACCTACTTCAGTAGCTTACCATAAGGGAAAAAATATTGAATAATAGATATGAAAATAGATTTTGAAAAAGTAAAAACTTCATTTAAATACTTACTGTAGTTGGACTACAAAGTTGTATCATACTTCTCTGTAGTAATGAAGCATTCAGAACTAGCTAAGCAATTTAACCAACTCTGGTATATTTTATGAATTTGTTGGATTTCTGAAAGAAAAGAAAAATAGAATTTTACAAATCGAAATTAAGTTTCAGAGGAAAGGAATGGTTTGTTCAGATAATAAGAAAGTGAAGACCAGAGCCAAGGTCCTTGCCCGTTGAGCCAAGGCTGTTAACAGCTAGGCTTCAGAGTCTCAAGCCCCCCTGAGGTCTCTTCCCTTCATGCCCCATCCAGCCCCAAGTGCCCTTCTCAGCCTTACGCTAAGTCCACATATCCTTCGGGCAGATCATCCTGGAAGTCTGAGCGCTCAAAGGCACCCCTAAAAGACTTGGGCCAGGAGGACGATGCTCTGCCCTTGATTGAAGAGGTTCTGGCCAGTCAGGAGCAAGCAGCCAACGAAATGGCCAGCCTGGAGGAGCCAGAACAGGAAGGGGCCACTGCCGAAGTCAGTGAGGGCGAGAAAAAAACAGAAGAGAGCAGTCAAGAAGCTCAACCAGCCTGTACCCCTGAGGAACGACGGCATAACCAGCGGGAACGACTCAACCAGATCTTGCTCAATCTCCTTGACAAAATCCCTGGAAAAAATGGTAAGAAGAATCAGTATTTAAGGTAAATAGAAAATGAGGGAGATGGAATGAAAAAGAACAACAACTAATTAGAATAGAATGTATCCTAAGAAAACGGTGTAGTTCTTTAATGGGCCTGCTTTTAGTTATATATTGGGAATGAAACTGGGAGGTGAGAAGCTCTCCTTCCTAGAGACCGGCTTCCACCTAGCTGGAGGAAGGCCTAAATTGCATAAAGGTCAGAAAAGCAATCATGGAAGTCCTCTGATCTGAGAACTCAGATCTGGAGTAAGGAGTAAGCCAGTGGTATTTGATCAGCCTCCTTGGTTCTGTTTTCAGCCATCGATGTGACATACTTGCTGGAGGAAGGATCAGGCAGGAAACTGCGGAGGCGTACTCTGTTTATCCCAGAAAACAGCTTTCGAAAGTGAACCTCAAAAGAATGAGAACCTCAAGCATCTGAGATCCAGTGGAGCTAACAGTCCTGCCTCCTGTTCTCTGAGTGTAGACAGGAGTGGGAAGGGTCCATCCAGCAAGGGGAATGGGGCCATGACGTTAACATTAGGTACTTAATAAACCTTGGAGCTAGTTGAGAGGAAAAGGAAGGGGATCTGTCTAACCAGTTCAATTTAACTTGTTTTCCTCTCCATTGCTTCATCCAGAAGGTTAATAATAATGTAGGTAGGAAGGCAGAGCACATTGAGGATGACCAAAACTTTTTGGTACTTTATGACACTTGCCCCTCTCCCAGCTTGGGTTTCTCTGTCATCCTCTGATCCCACAAGCACTGCTAAGCTGCTGCTTCCTATACCCAGGTATAACTCAGAATCCAAAGGGGTAGGGCCAGGAACCCCCCACCTACCCCACCTGCTTTCTGTAGGCTCCAAGAGCTATCCCAGAGCCCTGAGACAGAAACAGTAGCTGGGGCCTCTTTCCAGATCCCCGAATAGGAGAGTTTCTCCTTTCTTGCCCAACAATGTTAAAGTAAAACATGAGCCGATAACTCAAAGCACTTGTAACTGCTGCTCCTCTCCCTACCTCTACTCCCCAAAATAGAATCATGGAATAGGGAAGGCCCCCATGGGGTCAGAGGGCACAGTACTTATAATCACCTTTGTTTAACCTGCCGGACGTATTTTTTTCTAACGAGGCCAGGCCTCCCCCAGCACATGTACAGTTATGCACTGTGGTTTGTGTGTGTCTGCTGTGCTGTGCGAATGAAGATTCATTTCAAAATAAAATCATTTTAAAACCTATATAAAAATGAACTCTAACCCTCCCCCCCCCAAACAAAAATCACTACATAAACTGTTGAACAGTATTCACTTATCAGAGTATTTGTTGTGAGTGTAGATTATCAATTCAAAACACTACTCTTGTTTTCTTAATTGTACAGTTTTCAATTTTTATCTCTTAAAGAGACAATGTGTTCTCCTTACCCCTAGTTCCATCTTTCCTCCACCCTCCTGATCATCAGGAGAGCTATCCAGGGTGTTTCCTTCCTTCCCATTCTCTGGGCCAGAAGTTACCAGACAATAATGTCTCTTTAAAAATAAAATTTAAAAAGCTTTGCTTTGTTGTCTTCTCAGACATACATATGCATATAAGTTTTAGATGTTCTTATAAGAGAAAAGATGTTTTTTAAATGTGCCAAGTTGTATGTATACATATATATGTGTGTGTGTATGTATATATATATACATATGTGTGTGTGTGTGTATATATGTGTGTGTGTGTATATATATATGCTGCGTGATTAGCAAGCAATACAATAGTAAACCAGTCCCCATTACTTTTTTCTAATATTGGACCAATGTTGTCCTAATTGTACATTTTCCCTTATGATGACGACACTCTGACTTGTTTAGGTAGAAACATTGACCACCTTCCATTCCATTGAATCTTTTTTCCTTTTTCTTCTTTCTGTGTCAATCTTGAGGAATAAACAAAAGAGACCGGGGATGCCAAAGATCCCCTTGAGCAGAGAAAAAGCAGAATAAATATTTTATTAAAGAAAAAAAGAGAATTAAGAAAATAATTTGGAGTATTTTCTTACTGTAGAGAAGCACTGTACATTACTGAGAGACCTGGGTATAAGATACTCACGTGTGGAGCTGGAAAAATCGCATGTCCGAGCCCATTTGAGTGGTTTCTTTTTTGGTTTTCGTTTCAGGGAGCCGGGGAGGGAGAGGGGGAGGTGGGAACAGGGGCACTTTGGGAGTCTCCTTTTAGTCAAAAGCAGGAAAGTTACAAGAAAGAGTTTAAAATTCAATATTTCCTTTAATAGTGTTAAACACTAAAATTTTAAAAAAGACAAAAAAAGAAAAACCTTTGTAATATGTGTGAACTGAAGCAAAAGACACTACGCTGTCATTTTATCTTTCTTTTGTTGAAAGACTAAAAACTGAAATGTTTTTTAGACAATCAAATGTTAGGTAAGTGCAAAAACTTGTTTTTTCTTACTTGTGTAGAGATTAATGCCTTTTTTTATTTTTCAGTTATTTTATAATAACGAAATAAAAAGATCCCCCTAGCTGCCAGGCGGGTTTTGGTGTTTGAAATGCGGGGCAAAGCACTACATCACTGCAAATAGATACAGTTAGTCTGCATGTCTGTAGGCTGTGTGATTGCGGAAAATATAAATGCTGCTAATATATTTCCTTTTTACAAAAGCATATCTAAATAGATGATTGTTTTGATGTTAATCTTTGTAAATTATGTATTACCAATTTTAACATTGGATGTAATTGCATAAAAAGCTTGCATCTCAAATCCTTAAAAGTCTAGTATTAAATGGAAAAAACTTTTCCTAACTACAGAGTGGTGAGCTTGCTATTTTTTCCTCTTTCCTATCCTTCATTTATCTTCCACAATCTTCTACATCCTGTTTCCAAAGAGATCTTTTTAAAACCCTGACTAACTGGGTTGCTCAGTTGGTTGAGGGTTCAATTCCCGGTGAATCTTAGGTTCCGAGTTCAATCCCTGGTCAGGGTGTGTACAGAAGGCAGCTAATCTGTTTCTTTCTCTCTCTCTCTCTCTCTCTCTCTCTCTCTTCCTCCCTCCCCATCTCTCTTTAGCAATCATGCCCCCCCCCCAAAAAAAATCAAAGTAGTCTTCCATATCTACTTTTTTATAACTTCAAATATTATAAAAATAAAGCTTCTTTTGCAGCGGTAACTTGAGTACTCCTAATATAACTAGGAATCCCCAGAGGCTCTCAGAATCTAGTTGGTGAAACATCACCCTAGAAAACATCAGAAATGCAAACTGAGGTCAAAATTGAGAGGGCAGCTAAACACAAATGCAAATTTAAAGCAAGGAGCAGATGAATATAAATTGGCCAGAAATGGAGTTTAAGAATTAGTCTTCAAAAATGACAGAAGTATGAGACACTTGAGGCTATTCAAAGCCTGCTCCCGAGTATTTACAAAGCTTTGATCTGTTTTTAATTCCCCTCTCCTATTAGTACCTGCCCACTCTCCTCTCCAACCAAGTTCTCCAGATATCTTTCCCCTGTATTTCACTTCATATTTTTCACCTTCCCCCTAACTTTTCTGTTGCCTGGTTATAATTATAGCTTTCTGTTCTTCTACCCTTTTAGTGATTTTCCTCTAGGCATCATTTATGATGATTCCCTGTCCCATTCTCAGCTCCAGAACACCTTAACTATTCTCATTTCAGAAGACAGAAACTCAACTCCTAACAAAGTTATATCAAGTTATTGTGCTTTTTGAAATTGTATTACCACAGAATGGTAATGTTAAATAGAAAAAAAATGTGTTACTTTTTGCAACCCTTTAATCCTTCATCACCTCAGATACAAATGTAATGAGTATAGTTTCAAGGGCTATGTCTTCCCCATTCTCCCATTATTTACTCAGGCTCCTACCTGTCATCTCACACAACAACGCAGTGAAGTCTCGGACTAGAGAGGCACTTCTGAGGTTCAGGCACAATTGAGGGGCACTTTTCACTCCTCAGGAAATAGTAAGAACTGAACCTGGGCTTGGAAGGAAGCATCTCCCTTGAGCTTCTTACAAGAGGGCCTCCCACAGCCGAGGTCCTCAAACCCAGTGACACACACACACATCCAACTCCCACACTTTATTGGGACAAAGGCGGAAGGAGACATATCCAACACCACAGGCCCACCCACCAGGGGTATCCAGACGTGAACACCTAGTACAACATGAGTACATAATAAATATTGGCAACATGGGATGGGGAAAGAGGGAGAAGATTCATACACATGAAGGAGACTAGAGACCCTCTAGTCTTGGGAACTGAGGCATACACTGTACTAGCAGAGTACTTACACGGGAAGGTAGATAGGGACTAGATTTCTATTTTGCAGGTAGAAAGGGAGATGTTCCCTTATGCAAATGGGGAAGTGGGAAAGAAACTGCAGGGAGGAAAATTGCTTTGTATATATTTGGAAGAAGAGCATATTTCAACTTACAGATGGGTGTGGGAGGAAGTATTTTGCAGACAGGAAAATGCTTCTGGGAAAATCAGTTTACAGGGGTTCGTGTTCACAGGCCATTCCATTCCCAAGTGACAGGAGAGAGAGACATATGCAGGGAAGGAAAAAGGTCCTAGGCCTAGAGAACAAGAGAGGTGTACCCCACAGGTACCAGCCCCTCCGTTCCATCCCGCCCACAGCGGAGCCAGTCCTCATCCACAGTGGCGATGACACGCAGCACTTCCCCACGCTGGAAGCTCAGCTGGTCAGGTCCTGCAGCGGTGTGGTCACAGAGAGCACGGACTGCCCTGTGGGGAGCCAGATGCTGGGATGAAGTGAGGTGGGGGTACCCAGCTGTCCCAGGTCTCATCTTCCCGCTGGGTGGAATGTCACTTTGGTTCAGCTCAGGGAACATTGGGATCGTGGCTAGCAACATGTGGATTCCCTGTGGGGCCCCAGCCCTCTCCTGAGCTCCAAACCCACTCTTCAGCTACTTATTTGACATGATTTGCACTTGTCTTGTACTTCAACATCTGCAAATTAAATAACTCATCTTAACCCTACACACCAGTCCCTCCTCTTGTGTCCCCTATACTTCTTCTACCCAGTTGCTCCCAGCAAAAACCAGGGTCTCTCATTCCTCATATCCAATCAATTACCAAAACCAGGTTGGTGTTTGTATCTCCCACTATTCCACCTGTCTTTCTCATCAACTCCAAATAGTTTAGCGCTCTATCTTCTCAACCTCTACATCTAATCTAACTGGTATCCCTTCACCTCTCATGACCTCCTCCCCAGATCCATTTTCCACACAGCAGACAGAGACCCTTCAAAAGCAAGCACATCACCTGCCAGCTTATGACCCTTCAATAGCTCCCCTACCTCACAATGAGGTCTGGGCCTATGAAGCCTATAGCTTCCCGTCACTGCTGCCAACAGCCTCCACTTCGGGCACAGCCAATCATGTGCCCAGAGTTCCTCACTACACTTGGGCCTCTCCACCTTTGCATCCTATTCCTTCTGACACACCCTACACAATCACGGGGCCTTCCCTAAGTCTGCAATCTTGGGGGGAAAGCCCTGTCTATATGGCCCCTTTCCTACAATCTTCCATACAGAATTTTTAAAATACTTTTTTATTGATTTTCTTATTTTAGAGGGAAAGGAATAGTGACACAGAGAGAGACAAACCTCAATGAGAGAAACACCGATTGGCTGCCTCCTGCATGGTCCCTATTAGGAATCAAACCAGTGACCTCCTGGTGCATAGAACAACACTCAACCAACTGGCCCACACTAGCCAGCTCCATACGGAATTTTAACTGCTTGTTTTTTCATTGGTAACTCCATTGGATTACAAGCTTCTTGAAGGCAGGGACTCCAATATGGTTATTTTTGTATTCCCTCCCCTAGCATAATGTAAGTACTTGAGAAGTATTACTGAATGAATGAAAAATGAAGAAACCTAATTCAATGGATTAAGAAACCAAAGGAAGCCATACCCTAAAGCCAAAGCAATGTGTGGTGCCAAATTAGAAGACCCCACTGAAGGGAAGCACAGTCCCTCAGGGTATGCACATGGGCACATCCAAATACATAGTTACATGGTAACTGGACACCTCTGTGCCAGATGCTCTTATAAAATTATGTTTAGTCTCTATAACAACCACAATAAATGTATAAATTATCCTCTCTTTAAGGAGAAAGAAACCAAGGCTCAAAGAAATGAGTTCACACCAATAATAGCAGAAATGTAATGCAAACTAAGCACTGTCTGACTTTACAGCCCCACGGCCTTTTAAACTACCTCCCCTCCACTCTCAAGACAAATGCGCGCGCCCACACACACACATAACACACCAACGCATTCTTCCCAATCCTTACCGTTGGGTCTGCACCGCGCTGGGTGCTGAGGCCTCAAGCTCCTCAGGTGGACTGGGAGTCTCAGAGGGTGCCACCCTCTTCACCAGAGTCAATACGTTCACTGCAGGAGGCAGCCAGCTGGATGGTCTCCTGGAGGAAGGGATACAGGGTCACCGATTTTATCCCACCTCCAAAAAAAAACCACCAAAAAAAACCCAGGACTCTGGAGGAAGAAAAAGGCTGAGCAGCCTGTTTCAAAAGATCGGGAGTTGGTCACTGCTGGGGACAGAGAGACGGTTTGTAGGGTGATTAGGAAGGTGAAAACAGGTCTACAACACAAAAGTCACTGAAGGACCTCTGGAACCAGTGCACTCAAACATAATCACTAGAGCCAGAGCTCAGCAAATGATTTCTTTTTTCTAAAAGGCTAAATAATAACTGTTTTTGGCTTTGAGGGCCAAGAGGCAAATGTAGAACAAACATATCACCATTAAAATAACATCACGAATATAACCATTTTTAGCTCATGGCTATAGAAAAACAGACTGCCAACTTCCAACCTAGAACATCACTCTAGTTTCATCCTTGGGTAACTGGTGATGTGGGATAGAGTCGGAGGTCATGGAGGGGACGAGGTGCCCCAGTACCTGGACTTTAGAGTTCCACTTTCCGTTTCTGTGAGGCCCCCAGGCACTCCAAACAGCCTTCCCAGCCACACGCCTCTGCCTGGTGCCGCGTCCGTGGGCAACGATCTCTCCTGTGCGTCCTCAGCCACAGCCCCGGGACACCTGGATCCCCACCGGCGAAGGGAGAAGCCCTCCGTGCCCCCAGAGGCATAGACCCGGGAGGCCTGGGTCAGCTGCTCCCACCAGCTGCCTGGTTTGGGAGGGCTTGAGGGGGCTGAAGGGCCTGGAGGGGTCTCCTCAGAAGCCCCACGAAGGGTCTGGGCCAGCCGACCCCCCCAGTCCAGCATGGCTTGCACAGTCTGCTGCAAGGCTGGCGGTGAGGCCGGGGGGGCGGGAGCCTGAGGTGGGCCCAGGGGCAGGTGGTGGTGATGCTCAAAGAGCAGGTCCAAGTGGAAGGTGAGCACCGACAACGGCTGCAGCAGGAGCAGCAGCTCTGTGGACAGGGAGGGGCAGCCACCCCGGGCCAAAGAGAAGAATCCAGTGGGCAGGTACAGGAGGGACAGCAGGCCTGGGAAAAAAAAGCCGGCTAACATCAGTCCCCGCCCTCAGCCCAGTCCCAGAGGGCTCCCTGCATCAGCCCACCCATCAACAAGCATCCCCCTGGCCTCATTCTATGCTGGGCACAGAGAACATGGTGGGGAACAGGGCTGATACATCCCTGCCCATGTAAAACCGCTGCTTAAAGAGGGAAGCACGTACAGAACAAGTGGTGATAAGAAACGGAGTAACAAAAAGGAGAACCGGCCGTGGAAGCAAAATCAGGGGTGAGAGTTTGCCTAGACTGAGGGCAAAGTGAAGCCTCCCCATACAGAATCTAAAGAATGAACGAGCGTTAATGAAGGGCAGGAAGTCCTATTCTAGGAAGGAATCAGAAAGGAAGGCTGTCAAAGAGCCAGGGAAAACCCCAGACTTAGAGGCCAGAGAAGAAGGCAGGGGCCAATAATCAAGACTGGAGGAGATAGTGAAGATTTGGTCTTCCCCCCCGTGGGCTAAGGGACTCCTTGAAAAAGTTTTAAGCACAAGGGTAATAAGATTGCAGGGCAGAGTAAGAGCATTCTGGCATTAGTGGGAACCAGCAGAACAGACCCCTTTTCCTCCTTCCCTGACAGCCTAGCCACCCCATCCTCTCCCAGGTGAACCTCTGACCTGCATCTTCCTGAAGACTGGAAAACCACAGCTCCAGCTGCTTGGTGCTGGGGGAGGAAAGGGAACAGAAGCTCAGGAGTGGAGGACGCCGGCGCCCTCTAGGGAGGGGGTGGGAGATGAGATTGGAACGGGAGAGGTTTGCTCTAGGAACGTGTTGCATCCCACCCGAGAGACACCCCTGCAGTCCCCGGGCCACGGGAGGGGCACCAGAAGGAATGCCACTCACTTGAGGAGGCCCAGGATGAAGGCGTGGAAGCGGCTCCTGCTGCTGCTCAGCGGGGCCAGCCGGCTGACCTGGCTGTACAGGGTCCCAAACGACCGGGTGCTGGAGCCTGAGGACAACCCGCGCTGTGAGCCAGGCCCCGGCCCTCGCCCTGCCTCCATCCCGTCCCGGCGCGGGGCCGAGCCCCCCACTTCACCTGGCTTCACCGATGCCTCCACCACGCTCCAGGGGCTGCTCCTGCGCTGCCCGGTGATGAGGTCCTTTCGGAAAGGCTTCAGCCCGTCAGCCACCAGGGCATAGAGAGCCGGGCAGAGGGTGGTCAGCACCAGGTGCCCCACATCTGGGCTCAGCCGGCTATCCCCCAACTGGGCCTGGAGGCAGAGATACCGACAACAGCGCGCTTCCGGCCCGAGGCTCTGCGCCCCCAGAGCTACAGTCTCCTCCACCCCAACGCCCTCCCACAGACAACCTCACCTTCTGAACCAAGTTTCGGGCCGCCCCAAAGTGCGAGATGATTTTATCCACGGAGGCGCTGACGGCTATCAAGAGACCTGGGGAGGGAGAGTGGGGAGGGGTAGGGGAGAGAAGCATCAAAGCCCCGTCTCCCAGGAGTACCCAGGGGCCTAGGAGAAGTGGGTTTATGCAGTCTGACCCTGTGAGGGGAGGGCCGCCATGCGGGGCAGCTGATTCCGAAGCCAGGGTTGGGGTGCCCTACCTTTCTTCTGCTCCTGCAGCTGGCCGGTCCCACGCTGGGCTTCTGCCATCCACAGTCGCTGGGCCCCGGGGACACCGGCGAAGGACCAGGAACTGCGGACTGCGGGGAGGGAAGAAGAACGCGTGACCCTTAGCAAGGGCTGTCCCAGGACTCCAAGCCGCAGCACAGGCCACCTCCTGCGGGCCCACAGCAACAGCCCTTGACGTCTTGGGCGAGCGGACACGATGCTGGGCACAGCACGGGGCGACGCGACCCGGGACCCCGGAGTGAGACCCTGCTCGGATCTCAGCACTCGCCGCCCCTGTCACCCCAACCTCCCCGTTTCCATGACCTTCTTCAGGGCCCTGGGCCCCCACCTCCGCGATCCCGGAAGTCCAGGCGCGGGGACAGCCGCGCTCACCTCCCGCCCGCCCGCTGGGGCCCAGAGGGCAGGAGATGACAGGGCGAGGGAAGGGCGGGCCCCGGGGCCCACCCCGGCCTGCGTCCTGCCCCCGGGAACGGAAGAGCACGTGGGGAGCCCGGACCAATGAAAAGACGGACCAACGAGAATGGAAAAGAGAGGGCGGGAGCGGAGATCTCAGGGCTGGGAGACTAGAAGGCACCCGAAAGAGAAGGCCCGGGTCGAACTCCGGCATGGCCGCGGAGGGCGCCCGCGGGAGGCGCGTCTGGCAGGAAGGTGTGACCAAGGCCTCTTCAGCCACGAGAGTTGGGGGAAGCTTCGCCCTGCATGTTCCCCTAGGAGGTGGCGGTCAGGCCCAACTCGCCTGGCCAGGGAATGCCACAGAGGGTGCCCCCACCGGGAACCCCACAGGGGCACCCCCAGTCCCTATCCATCGAAGGGCTCGCTGGAGGCCCTTAAACTGAGTTTGAGGCGGAACAGGCCCGCGTCCACGGCGCCCGCCGCACAGGAGCGTGGCCCGACGCCCTGAACCAATGAGCTTGCTAGGAACCGGCCGAAGGGCGGGGCGAGCCGGTAACCCGGATGGAACCATCACCGCGGAGGCTCCCGCTGAGGGGCGGGGCGGGCGGCCCGCCGGGGCGTGGCTTCCGGGCCGGCCCGGGGCCGTCTTACGTAGCCTGAGAGGAGTCGGTGGGCTCCGGGTCCAGCGAGGGGCCTTCGGCGGACGAGGTGGCGGTGGCAGCGGGGGGGCGGGCACCTGGCGGGGCGGGGGGGCCGCGGCAGGGAAGGTGCTGCTTCTGGGGAAGAGCGGGGACAGCAGCAGCGCCAGCTCGGGGCTGGCCAGGCAGGACAGGGCCCCCCGCGCCGGGGGCGAATAGGCTCCCACCGGGGACAGGCGGACGGGCAGCAGCTGCTCCTCTGAGGGGCTGGGCGCCCCCAGCAGCCGCAGCCCCGCGCGGGGCCAACCCGCCAGAGGCGCCAGGAGCAGAGACCCAGCTGTGCCCGCGCCCCCACCCTCCAACAGGGGGCGCCCGTCGGCCGAGAACCGGAAAACCAGGGGCCGAGGGACCAGGAGGGGACGGGCTGCAGGCGGGGTTGGCGGGGCAGGTGCGAAAGGGAAGGGGGGCAGCGGATGGGCAGCCAGGCAAGGAAGGGCAGGAGAAAGAGGGAGCACAGAGTTAGTCCCGTCGCCCAGCGGCCCGCCCAGCTTCCCTTTCCCGGAGCGCTCCCTGGCAGACGGGGACCGGGAGGATGGGGGACAGAGACGGGGTGGGGGACACGGGGAGACGGGCTGTCAGCTTGGGAGGCTTGGGCAAGGCCGAAGCCCCGCCCTCCTCCCGCCGCCTCCCGCCGCCTCTTACCCTCCAGGCCCGCCTGCGCACCGGGCTCCTGCGGCTCCTTCGGGGCTGGGGCCTCCTCGCCGGGCCTGACCTCCCTGCCCTCCCCGGGCTGCCCCTCCGCTATAGGCTGCAGCCCCGGGCGGTTCTTCTTCCTCCGGGGGGGCACGGGCGGCGGTGGGGGCCGGGGCGGGACCAAGGCCCAGCCGGCCGGGGGGTCTCGGGGCGGGACGGGCGGAGGCGGGGCCCGGCTCCGGGACCTCAGTTCCTTGAAGGTGGTGACTTCGCGGGGAGCCGCCGGGGAGCCGCTCAGCGACCCGGTGGGGGGCTGCTCGCTGTCGGGCGAGAAGACGATAAGCCAGTCGCTGCGGTCTTTCTTGGCCTGCGTCACCAGGGTCAGCCCCGGGCCCCGCTTGCGCTTCTGGGCCAGCTCGTGGAAGGACGTGATGGTCCGGTGGGGCACGGGCTCCTCGCTGACGTCACTCCTCCATCCTCCGTCCCTTTTCTCCGCGTCTGCTTTCAAGCCAGAATCAGTTGTTCCTGCATTGGTTTTCCAACCGGAATCAAATTTTCCAGGCTCAGCTTTCCAACTAGAGTTAGTATTCCCATTGATTTTCCAACCAGAGTTATTGTTCTCGGTGATTTTCCATCCAGCTTCAGTTTTCTCTGTGTCAATTTTCCAAATGGGGTTGATTTTCCAACTGGGTTCCGTTTTCCCAGCGTGGGTCTTCCCATCATCGGCCTCCGAGAGCTCGGAGGTCAGGAGGTCCTGCTCACCACCCTCCTCTTCCTCCTCCTCCTCCTCCTCCAGGCCTGGGGAAGGGAGGTCCTGGCAGGTGGTCAGGGCATTGCAGTTGGAGTCCAGGCCCGGGCCCGGTGGGGAAGAGGCTCCAGAGCAGGAATCAGGAGAACAGCAGAAGCTGTCAGGAGAGCAGGCGCCAGGGCCGGTGGAGACCAGAGGGGAGCCCTGCTCCCGGGGGAGGATGCTCGGCTGAGGGGGGACATTTTGGTCACCAGGGAGGTTCCGCGAGTAGACCGAAATGGGGGACTCATCGGGGCTAAGATCTGAGCAGGAGCTGAGAGAGGAGGAGCAGCCCGGGTCCGAGGGAGAGGCGGCCCCCTCTTCCTCCTGTGCCGGGTCCTGCCCGGTTTCTAGGCCCGGCCCGTGCTCCTGGCAGCAGCGGCAGGGCACCGCTGGGCTGTTGGAATTGGCATCCACCAGGGTCCCGCCGCAGGAGCCCTGGCTCTCCTTGCCCCCTGCGTCCCCCGGGGGAAAGGACGTGCTCAAGGGCCCCTCCCTTAGCTCCGGACGGCGGGACAAATGCAGGCCCAGGGAGACATGCTGGAGGTGGATGTGGTTGAGGTTGCAGAGCAAAGCCCTCTGAGGGGACAGCATGGTGCCAGCGGCGACGGGGTGGCCTCCAGAGAACCAGGAAGACCGGCCTCTCACATCCGCCTACCTGGCAACCGCAGATTCTGACCTAGAAGACAGGGATGGTGAAACCCAGCCAGTGAGGGTGCGGGCCGCTAGGACACCAAGGTGCCCGACAGCGGGAGCAGGTCTGGGAGGGCGCCGGCTGCTTTACACAGTATTCAAATGAGATGCAATGCCCGCTAGCCTTTAGTTTCCCCCGCAGTGTGTGCAGGTGGAATCCAATGTAACCCCCCGGGAGTGGGGCGCGGGGGTGGGGGTAAGCGAGTGGCATCAGAGAATGCGGCTGCGCTTTGGATCCCCATGGAGGGGCGGGGCGTGGGGGGGCGCTTGAAAAAGGATGCGGTCCTGAATGGACCCTCGGTCCTCTTGGCTGCAGGCACTCCCAGGGTAAGGGGCCCAGGGCGGCCCTGCCCAAACGCCCTGAAGTGTGGGAGGAGGGGAGCGCGTCTGGCTGGTTAATGCAGGAAAGTGGCGGGCATGGGGGATGGGGATGGAGCAGTCGTCTGCATGTCAAGCCGGGTGTACAGCCCCCATAGAAACCGGGCTAGAAACGCGGTGTTTCTGTCCGTTCCTTCCGTACTTGTCTGTCATCCAGCCACCACCCCACCCCCATTCATTTTTACTGCTCCCTCTCCTGCCCCATCCCTCATGCAGATCCATTCATGCACACCCCGAAACAGCCCTCCTCACCACGGTTCTGCTACTGCTGCGGGCGTTGAGTTCCTCTGCGGCTCGCACAGTCCCCGCACTGACTGGAGGGAAGGGGTGCGGCTGGAGGACAACCCGCCCACTCTGCGCAGCCGCGCCCCTCCGCGCATGGGCGTGGCGTGGCTCAGACCCAGCCCCCTGCGCTTGACGTCTTGCCCGTGTCACCCCACCTAGGCCTGTCTGGTTTGTGTGGCTTTTTAAATATATTTTATCGATTTTTTACTGAGAGGAAGGGAGAGGTAGGTAGAAACATCGATCAGCTGCCTCCTGCACATCCCCTACTGGGGATGTGCCCGCAACCAAGGTACATGCCCTTGACCGGAATTGAACCTGAGATCCTTCAATCTGCAGGCCAACACTCTATCCACTGAGCCAAATTGGCGGCCTGTCCCTTTGATATGACCTAGAAGTCATGACCCACAGTCCTGGTTTCTGTGGAACCACCTATGTGTTCCGGACAGAGCTGCACCCTGACTGGTAAGAACAGAACCACAAGGTTAGATGGTACAGCAGGTTCTGGTGTAATAGTTTCATTCTTTCTTGTTTTATAGGGCTGAGAACATTGATTCCAGGCAGGTCCACTGTGTGGAGCTTGCACGTTCTTCCCTTTGGGTTCCTCCTGGTTTTCCTCCCAGCCCAGACATGCAGGTGAGCTGAACTGGCGTCTAATTGCCGAGTGGTTGTGGGATACCTGGGCCCTGCAATGGGAGGGCCCCCTGTCCAGCATCGGCTTCCATTTTGAGCTGCTCAGATAGCTCCTATCACATACAACCCTGATCTGCTTTTGTTCATTCCTTAAATGTGTGTATAGCTCATTTCAGTGTTTAATATTAGAAACATTTGATGGTTATTTTTTACTTGTGTTTTTTTTTGTTTTTTTTTGTTTGTTTTGTTTTGTTTAGAGAGGGATAAAGGGAAACATCAGTGTGAGGCACATCAATTGTTTGCTTCCCATACATGCCCCAACCAGCAGCCGGGAATCTAACCTGCAACCTCCCAGCGCACAGGACGATGCTCCAAACCAACCGCCCAAGCCACACCCACCCACCCAGGCTGGTGATATTTTTGTGACCAGAAATAACACAAAATATAACTCTTGTCTATATCAGTTAACATATGGCAAAATTTTGTCACGGTATCCAAGAATCCATGGATGACATGAAGTGAGGATATACTGTAATTTATTAAGAGCCTCCCCTCCCCACCCTGGCAGTCTCTAGGTCACTTTTTCCGCTTGTAGATCTTCTGTGCTAGCCTCAGGAAGATGGCGGGGGGCAGGGGCGAAGAGCACTGCTTGATGAGACTCAGCAGGTGGCTGTAACGGTCTTCCTCATATTGCGTAAACACGGCCTGCAGGTTCAGCTCCTCGTAGAGTGCCTTCACCCGGGCCACCTTCTCAGCCTCTTTCTGCCCATAATTCTCCTAAAGGGGGTGGAGGCAGGAAAACAGGCTTACTCTTCCCCTAGTGCTTCCACATCCCCTCCATGCCCCCTCCACACCCCTCATCCATATATTCAGATCCTTTCCAATGCCATTAACTTGATTCCTGCCTCCAACTCAAGTGTCTGAGATTGCCTAATACGTTCAATTTTCCCCTCCCCACTCCAAATGCTCAGATATTAGCTCAGCCCTCAGCTTCCTCTGCCACAGGGCTTCTCAGCTTTAGCTTAGCACTGTTGAAATTTGGGGCCACGTAATTCTTTGTTATGGAAACGGTTGTGTGCATTGTAAGATTTATGGTAGCACTCCTGGCCTCTGCCAATCAGAGACCTTAGCACATGCACACACACAAGTCATGACAACAAAAACTGTCTGCTGCTGTTGCCAGATGTTCCCTGGGGTACAACACTTCCCCCCACTTAAGAACCACTGCTTTATCCCCTTATCAGCTCGGGGATCCACAGCCCTCTCCTGGGCACCTGCAGGATCTGGCGCTGTTCTGGAGAGGCCCGTTGTAGACACTGTACCACCAGCCAGCTGCACTTGTTGTCCTGGATGTCAGTGCCAATCTTGCCCGTCACACTGGAGTCCCCGAAGAGATCAAGGTAATCATCCTGGGCAGGGGAGCGAGAAGGAGATGAAGATGCTCCCAGGCGGGGAAGGAGGGAAGCTGGAGCCTGTTCTCTGCCAGTGCCTCCCACCTTCCTACCTGGATCTGAAAGAGCTCTCCAATCTCTGTCAGGATCTTCTTGGCATTGGCGTGTTCCTTCTCCCCGTCAATGCCTGCCTACAGTGAAAAGGGGATTGACAGGCGAGGCATCAGAGGCACCTTCATCCTCCTGACTGCTTCCTCCCACAGGTTCTTGCCCAAGGTTAGCCCCTAAATCTTCTCTGTCTCCTCTCAGACATCCCTGGCATCCCTGGCCTAAGAAGTCCCGGCTGGCGGTCCAACCTCTGTCCCACTTAATTTTAGCCAGGCCTTCCTGCAGGCAGAAATTAGTCCATTCTGGAGGCCCTCAGACCATCTCTTTTTTTCATGAAGTCCAGGAGTCACTGATTCTTCTTCATTATATATATATATTTATTTATTTATTTATTTATTTTTAATAGAGGAAGGAAGAGGGAGAGGGAAAGAGGGAAAGAGAGAGAGAAAAACATCAATGATGAGAGAGAATCATTGATCGGCTGCCTCCTACACATCCCCTACAGGGGATTGAGCCCGCAACTCGGGCATGTGCTCTTGACCAGAATCGAACCCAGGACCCTGTACTATGCAGGCCAACACCCTATCCACTGAGCCAAACCAGCTAGGGCTCTTCTTCATAATCTTTCAGCCATTTCCAACTTTATTCAGGATGAAAAGGAAACTTAGAGGAGGAAGTTCGGGGTAGCCAGTAAATCCCACTCACTGCCTGTAAATCCATTCTTTTTAGCCTGATCATTTCCTCCCCACTCCTATCCAAGCTCAGACGGGAGGATTTCTCATTCCTATGTGACAGACTGACCACTTTCACTTGCCACACCAATTTCTACAGCAGTTCTGTAAGGTGGGGATTTTATCCTTATCACACAGCTGAAGAAACAGCATCAAAGAGAATATGTAACTTGCTCAAGGTCACACAGCCATTAAGTGGGGGCAGCAGATTGTATAAAAGCTAACATTAGTGGGTAGTGGGGGTGTGCGGAGGCTCACTCACCATATACATAGCAGCAGCTACAGGAAGGTAGAAGGAGTAGAAAGCTGTCTTATACTTGACAATAGATTTGTACCTAAGTAGGGAGAGAAGATAATCCCTCAAATAGGCAATGCCAAGAAATAAAAATAAAAACAGAATGCCCACCCGGAGCCCTCCCTCGCTGTTCAGGTCTGGTTCCCACTGTCGCTCACCTCTTCTCAGTGAATCTGCCGAGATCCACGCTGCCCTGTGGAGCTGTGATGAGGTCCAGGGTCTGTCCAATCTCAGTCTGATAGGAAGTCTAAGGCAGAAGATGACCCATGAGCTGGGCTTTCTCCAGGACTGGGGAACCCAGAAATCCTGGGCCCCACATCCCATACCAGCTAACACCTAGGCAGAGTCAGAAAGGCAGCAAGAGGGAGGGAGGGCACCAAATGTAAAGACCCATATTCTCTCTCTCTCACACACACACACACACACACACACACTGTCCTTTATCCCTCCTTCCCATCATACAGGGACAGAGAACCCTCCTTGCCATTAATACCATCCTTCCCAACTCCCTCGTTTTTGGTTTTGTTTTTTTTGGGTTTTTTTTAAAATATATTTTATTGATTTTTTACAAAGAGGAAGAGAGAGGGATAGAGAGAAACATCGATGAGAGAGAATCATCGATCAGCTGCCTCCTGCACACCCCCTACTGGGGATGTGCCCACAACCAAGGTATATACCCCTGACCAGAATCGAACCTGCAACCTTTCAGTCCGCAGGCCGATGCTCTATCTACTGAGCCAAATTGGTTTCGGCCCAACTCCCTCGCTTTCTTCCTCTTCCACGAAAACCTAGTCTTTCCTATGCCCTGAGCCCAGCTAGATGGCAATGTCCTGAGGAGGCCTCTGGGCACCGGGCCTGGTCTGCAGCCCACCTGCAGGAAGAGCTCCATCAGGTTCAGGTAGTAGGGCTGCTCGCGGCAGTAGAGCTTCAGCAGTCGGTAGATGCATGCTTCCAGGAGCAAAGCATCATTCACGGCATCCAAACCAATGCCTGGCTGTGGTGGGGACAGAAAAACAAGCAATCAGTCTCTGGCCTAGACTCATACCAAGAACCTGTCACTCTGAACCCCTCAGCAGGCTCTGTGTAACCGCCTCCCTGTGGCCTGTTCCCATGCCCGTGGGTTTCCTTTACCTTCTTATACCAGCAGGCCTGCCCACGTCGGGTGAGGGATGCATCCATAATGTCGTCTGACACCAGGAAGAAAGCTTGGAGCTAGGAGAAGAGGGAAGAGTGGAATTAGACCCCCAGGGCTCCTTGTTACCGTCCCTTCCACCAGCAACAGAGCTGCCATTGCGAGTCACTGGGAGCTGAGAAAGGAAGCCAGGAGGGGGAGGCCCGGGCATGTTCTGTTCTAGGGGGTCAGGCTGCACATTCTAGTTCCTTAAAACAGCTTTCCGGGGCATGGCTTTTAAATCTCCACGTCATACTGATCTGTGTGTGTGCTCTAGTGGTAACCCTGTCCACAGGCTTAGGTGTAGGCAGTGCAAAAAAGGCCATGGCCACCGCTGCCCTTGTTCCAGGCCAAGTCCTTGGGGAAAGAGGCATCAATCTGCACCTTCACCTCTGACCTCACCCGGGGAGGGTCTGGCGTTCCACATCGGAGGCACATCTCTTATTGTTTACATCGCGTGTATTTGGAGTGGCACGGTTCCCCTGAAGCCACCCCTCTACTGCCTCTCCCAAGCACCATTGCAGGGCCATCTGGTTTCAACCAGTAGCATTCAACCAAGGTTGTCTACAAAGACCATTTATTACAGTGTGGCCTCCCTCAGTCACCTCTGCCCCCCAACAGTGATTGTGAAACAACTGCACTTCCTCTTTATCAGGGGAACTTCAAAAAATACCAGCGCCAGCCCTAACCAGTGTGGCTCGTGGTTAGCGTCAGTCCGCATACTGAAGGGTCATCAGTTTGATTCCAGGTCAAGGTCATGTACCTGGGTTGCAGGTTCGATCCCCGGTCTGGTTGGGGCAAGTTCAGGAGGCAACTAATGGATCTCCCCCCCCGCCTTTCACTGTCTCTAAAAATCAATGGAAAAATATCCTCAGGGCCGAAACTGGTTTGGCTCAGTGGTAGAGCATCGGTCTGCAGACTGAAAGGTCCCAGGTTCGATTCTGGACAAGGGCATGTACCTTGGTTGCGGGCACATCCCCGGGAGGGGATGTGCAAGAGGCAGCTGGTCGATGTTTCTCTCTCATCGACGTTTCTAGCTCTCTATCTCTGTCCCTTCCTCTCTGTAAAAAATCAATAAAATATATATTTTTTTAAAAAATTACTTAAAAAAAAAAAAAACAGCAATGCCAGAGTCCTACCCCAGATCAATTAAATAAGTAATCTTTAGGGGTAGTACCTCAGCATTGGGTTTTGTTTGTTTTTTTTAAATCGTCTTCCCAGGTATGTGCTTATATTGGGAAGTATCAGGAAATATACATTACTTATGTAGCATTCTTAGCAAATGTTTAGCCTGATTGTAATCATGGTGAAATAATCAGACAATCCAGACTAGATTGTGAGCCACTCTACCAAACAACTTCCTCCCACACACACCCCCAACGGGGGACAGGGATCAAGCTTGCAACCCAGGTATATGCCCTTGACCAGAATTGAACCCGAGACCTTTCAGTCCATGGGCTGATGCTCTAACCATTAAGCCAATGGACTAGGACTAGAATTTTGGGTTCTTAGGTGAATCTTCTTCTTTGTTAAATTAGGGAACGTATTTCTAAAGCATTTTCAAAAACTATCAGTGGGCTGCAGTTTTCAATCTCTGCTTTAGAATAATCTTCTGGAAGAACCATGGCACTTCACTCAGAGAACTGATACCTCCATGCCCAGTTCGAAGGCCCTGGCCCACAGGTGGTCTTCAAGTGAAATATGTACCTACTGACAAGAGAAGCTCCCTGTGGGTAATTCACTGTCTACCTTTGGCTATGGCACACCGGAGGCACAGAAACACAAATAGCCAAGAAACAAGTTCTAGGCCCATCCCTCCTGTTCTCACCCAGACACCCCCACATGTAGTAAACCTCTTCTTCTCCTACCCTTCCCCCACCCTTCTCACCAGCTCCACACACCAGCCCACAGTCATGGCCCGCTGGAGACTATCAGCGTCCTGCTTGCTTGGTTCCACCAGATCCTGGAAAGTTACCAGCACCGTCATACCCCGTTGGTACTTCCCTCCAATGACATTGTACTCCAGGACCTGGGGGACAACAGAGGGACAGAGCATCAGGATCGCGGAGCAGCTACTCTGAGATTTCTTCTAGCCCTCTCCTACTTCCCACCATGACCTAACTTTAAAGTCCTCCTTAACCCTGGCTGGCGTGCCCAGGTCTCAACTTCTCAAGATCCAGCCCCATCCCCACCGCTCCTAACTTCCCCTCACAACGCATCCAGGTCTCAACTTCTCAAGTTCCAGCCCCATCCCCACCGCTCCTAACTTCCCCTCACAACCCATCCCTCCTTTCCCAGCCACTTTCTCCTACCCACAGCTCAACCCATCTGCAAATGAAGAGCCTCACTGTCCTAAAGACAAGCTCCCAGCCCTCCAAATCAGTCAGAGGAGAGCTAGGAGAGGACCCGGTTGGGGGAGCCACCCCCCACTCTTGCAATGGTGCCTCTTCCTGCTCCTTTTGCCTTCTGTTATCCAGCTAGCAACCAGATCTAATTCAATGGAAAGACTTTTAAGGTCCATCCCAGTGCAGACAAACCTCCTCTTTTTCCTTGGTTCCCCTCAGACAAATGAGACAGCATTTATAAGAGAATTACTAGAAACTCCAAAAGAATAAAAGAATGAGGTAACTTAAGTATCCCAGCAATAGTTCCTGCCCCAGAGCAGGTGTCTGATGATAGGCTAGCTTCACTCAGGCCCACCTCAGACTGCCTTCCTCGGGGACCCCTGCGAAGGGAGCACCTTATGATTTCTGGACACCCAGTCTCCTTCCTCAGCAAAATCAAAGACTTACCAGGTTCAAGAGCCTACACCCATGCAAAGCAGTTTGGATGGCCTACCCGACCTACCGGATCTACCAGGTGGAACTGATATGCTCAGGAAGTAACCTGTCCAGGCACAGGCCCCTCCAGAGCTGACCCAGGGTCACTCAGATGAAAGCCTGTCCCCACACCTGTCAAAAGTCCCCTCAAAACCAGAGCTGGACCCCACGCACACAGAGTGTGCCAAAAATTCACTCCCTCACGCCGCAAATCCCTCACCTCCTTAAGCCGGGCAATAGCATCTCCTGTTTCTGGGTGCCCCAGCTCATCCTCAGTCAGCACCTTGACAATCTGGGAGAAGTGCTGGATGAAACTCTGCCTGTTCTGGTCATAAACATCCACTTTCTGGTCTCCGTTCATTCTGAGGGAGGAATAAAGTGCCCTGAGGAGAGAGAGGACAAGTCAGAAACCTGATCAGCTGCTCCCCTCCCCAAAGACCTTCGTCCCCCAGCACTCACCGAGGCTCCTCTGTCCTCACTGGGCACCAGCAGCGGTCACTGTGCCATGCCCCCAGGCCTGAGCCCCGGTGCACCAGGGAGGGCCGCTGTAGGAAACCCAGCCACCTTTCCTGTGGCACCCAGCAGGAGGCTGGTAGCAAGAAGACCCCCATAGATCTCAGCCAGCGGGACAGAGGCATCAAGGGGACAGGGGCTGGCACAGGGAGGAGGCACCCCGCGCTCCCTGCAGGGACAAGCACCAAAGGCAGATGCATGGTGGCAGGTCCCCAGGTCACCCCTACCACCTCCAACCTTTTACCTAAAGGCCCTGGGCCCACCCTCTTCTGGACAGAACTTGGGCATTTAGAGAAAAAGGGAAATGCAGATAACAAAAAGTTTGTGGCTGGTGGCCGAGACTCAACTGATCACACTTAAAATAAGATGGCAAGTACTTAATGTCCCCTAACTTTATCCTCCTCCAGGAAACCTCTGGGATTGCTACTCTCCTGGCTTCCTCGAAATCCCGAGTATAGTTAGAAGGGTCCAGAGTAAAGTTCCCACGACTACGGACTGTCAGGGTCCCTAAATCACACTATTTCAGAGACCGAAACTGGGATTCTAGAAGGTAGTTAGATACTTGGGCAGTGGCAGGGCCAAATCTGGAACCTAAATCTCTCTGGTAGGCGGGGAGGAGGGTGTGGATTTCCTGGGATGCTCCAAGAAGAGAAGCCTGAATCCCTGGTACCGGGGCCAAGTGGGCTGGAGGCTCTGAAACTAAGCGTCCGACCCCCACAGGGAGCGCTGTGGCTGCGGAGACACTGGGGAGTGAGTGAGGAGGATTCGCAGAAAAGCAAACCTGGTTCGGGTATATTGGGGAGATGCCAGAAAAGCCACTGAAGAGCTCGGGAGTTTCCACACCTCCAAATCGGTAAGCCAGTCGGGTCCACCGACCCTCCTTTCCCCCCCAACACCGGGGAATCAGATACAACTGACTGGGCCTCCGAGGCCTCAAAGCAGCATCGTCCCAAAGGAAAGGCCGAGTCTCTAACCCCTGCCCTCGCTCCCAGTCCGCTACCACTCTCACCTGTTCCAGGAGGCTGGTTCTGGCCACAGCGTGTTGGCGGGGTATTAAAACTAACCCCCCTCCGCGCTCAGCTCTCTGGGGTTAGTAGTTCTCAATCCTCTTTCACTATGGACAGAAATGTCTGGTTAGACTACAATTCCCGGCATGCTGCGCGGGGGGGTGGGACAGATACCACGCGATCTAGCGTGGCTGGCTGGGCGGAAACGAGTCGCGCTGATTGGCCCCTTCCCCTCGTATGAGCATGGGTTCTGTCATGAGAGCCAATGGAAGGGGTGCGCCCAGGGCCCAGGAGCGGGACTGAGGGAGTGGGATGGGCTGGGATGGGATCGGATCCGATGGATGGGATGGGATGGAGGCGGCTGAGAACGCCCTCACCTTTCTATGCAGTTAAGTGGCAGGTTAATACAACCCTGCCGATCAGCTTTGTCACTGATTCTTTAATTTAGGCAAATCATTTAACTCCCTGATCCTCAGTTAACTTCCTTGAAAATGGCTTTCCTTTTCTATATTCTTACCAACAGATAATGTATATAAAGTGCTTTAATGACTGAATTTTAAAAAGCTCAGAGTAAAAAAAAAAAATAAAAAAATAAAAAAATAAAAAGCTCAGAGTAGAAGCTAGAAGCCTCACCCCACACACAGTATGGCTTGATCCTGCTGTCTTTCTTTCAAAACTCAGTAACTTGACCCATCATGTCAAGATGCCTAAGCCCTGGCCTGTGTGGCTCAGTTGGTTGGGCATCCTCCCTTGCATGGTAAGGTTGACAGTTGTTTCCTGGTCAGGGCACATGTCGGGGTTGTGGGCTGATTCCCAGTAGGTAGGGGACGTGCAGGAGGTGGCTGATGGCTGATCATTGCTTCATTCGCACATGGATGTTTCTCTCCCTCCTCTTTCCTCTTCTAAAAATAAATTTTAAAAAAAAAAAAGTCTGAAACACCAAACCACCTAGGACATAAATGGATTTTGTCATTATGGAACAAAAAAATAATTGTGCAAGAAAAATTTTATTGTGCAAGGATACCCATTTTCATCACTGCTATTTCAACATTGTACTGGGAATTCTAGTCAGGGCTACTAGACAAGGAAAAGAAGTAAAACACAGTAAAATTGAAAAAAGAAGTAAAGATACATGTATTGCACAGACAATATGATTCTGAATATAGAAATTTCTCAAGAACTAAAGCTAGTAACCAAGTTCAGCAAAGTTGCAGGGTACAAAAAAAACATGAAAAAAAATCAGGTGTGTTCCTACAATCTCAAAAAGAAAACAAAGGGAACAATACTATTTACAATAGAAACTAAAATAATAAAGTACCTAAAAGTAAAATTTAACAAGGAGGTGAAAGACTTGTACACTGAAAATTAGAAAACATTGCTGAAAAAAAAAAAAAATTAAAGACCTAAACAAGTGGAAAGCATCCCACATTAAGATGCCAGCCCTAGCCGGTATGGCTCAGTGTATAGAGCATTGGCCTGTGGACTGAAGGGTCCCCCGTTTATTCCAGTCAAGGGCATATGCCCAGGTTGTAGGGGGCGTGCAGGAGGCAGCAGATCAATGATTCTCTCATCATTGATGTTTCTCTCTCTCTTCTTCTCTTAAATCAATAAAAATATATTTTAAAAATAAAAACATTTAAAAATGTTTTTAAGTAAAAAAAGAAATTATGCCAGAGAAGTGAAATTGAGATGGTTAAGTAGGAATTTTGTTTAGCAGAGAAGAAAGGGAAGAACACACAGATGCAGGAAACTTAGAGAGATCAAGTCATGTTTTGGAAGTGTCAGGGCTTTGGCGTGGCCCGAAGAATAGAGAAAGGGAGGAGATGTGGCTGCAGAAGTGATCCGGATTCAGATGGTAAAGGTCTCAGCATGCCCTGATGAGTCAGCAATGTCTTCACTCAGAGCAGGCTGATCAGACATGACTTTTAGGAATCTTGGGCTGCAATGGGAGGATCCCCTGCAGGTGGGGAGCCTCCACAGTGGAGATCCCAGGCAAGAAAAGTCTGAGCAACTGGTAAGAAGAGGCAAGCCACAGTCTGTGCCAGTGAGGATGGAGAGGAGGTGGGTTTGGAAAATGTTAGGAACCTACATGTTTTGTTGACTGGTGTTAGATGTGGGTGGGGAAAGGTTCATAGTTTCACTAAGATGCAGAGAGAGAGTTGAGGAGGCAAACAGGGATGGGGTGAGGGTAAAGAAGTGAAAAAAAGCTGACTTGGCTTAGTAGAAGATGTACAAGAGGGGGAGATGCTGAACAGTGGAGCGTGACCCCACCATGCAAGGTGGGCCATTGGATATGAGGGTCTGTAGCCCAGGAGAGAGCTGAAGTGGACTGGATCTTGTTGAATCACATTGAGAGCTGGGCCCCTAATCATTCATTCATCATTCAGTTATTTACTAGTTACTAGGAATAGAGCAGTGGACAAAATGGACAAAATCTCTGTCCTCCTACAACTGACTTTCTAGGTGTAGTAAGAACACATTTAACAAGTCAAATGTATGAAAGTTGAGCAAGTAAGGAAAGCAAAGCATGGTAGGAAGACTGCTGTGTTAAGAGAAGGTCTCACGGACAAGGTAATACCTGAAAAGGAATTAGAAGGAAGTAATAAGTAAAGTATATGGCCATCTAGGGGAAGGCATTCCATATACATAGAGGGAGGGAACGAGGAGTGCAGCTGCCCTCTCCTTGTTTGAGAAACCGTGAAGAAGTCAGTATGACTGGACAAGCGGCTTTAAAGAGACAAGAGGAGGAGGAGGAGGAGAAGGATTGAGAAGTGTCAGGACCTTGTCAGGACTTTGGCTATTACTCCAACTGTGATGGGGAACATAGTACTGTGCTCTTCACATTCTCACCCTCCACCTCCTCCTCCCCCAGCCCCTCACAGTGTTTGGCTCTCTACGTGCCCCTCCTCTCATCAGAGTTGAGCCTTCTGCCTTGCCCCACAAGCAATTTAAAAGATGGGCAAAATGCAATATGCCTTCACAAAATGCTCCAGGAGGAGCCAGAGACCTAGAATCATAGATCAACCTTCACCGTAGCATCATCCACAATGGCCAAAAGGTAGAGACAGCCCAAGTGTCCATCAATAGATGAGTGGATCAACAGAGTGTGATATATATATATATATATGATGGTATATTATTCAGGAAGGGAACTGAACCACTTCCAGCATGGCCAGGGGTGAATCTGAGGAGTGGCGGTGAAGGATTAAAGAAGACAGATAAGCCGAAACTGGTTTGGCTCAGTGGATAGAGCGTCGGCTTGGGGACTGAGGGGTCCCGGGTTCGGTTCCGGTCAAGGGCATGTGCCTCGGTTGCGGGCACGTCCCCAGTGGGGGGTGTGCAGGAGGCAGCTGATCGATGACTCTCTCTCATCGATGTTTCTAACTCTCTGTCTCTCTCCCTTCCTCTCTGTACAAAATCAATAAAATATATTTTTTAAAAAAAAAAAAGAAGAAGACAGATAAGATAATACAGTTGGGGCCAGGTGGATCACTGTACCTGTAAGCCAAAGCTTTATTTTATAGTTGGATCACACAAAGCAAAACAAGGGCAAGATGTTTACAATGTTCTTGCAAGTTTCAAATCTGCTTCTTTCCTGTTGTTGCCATTCTCTGAACTCTATAAAGCTTTGTTTAGGCAGCACTTGCTGCACCACCACCACCACCACCACCCCCTGCAGTCCTACTATAAGGTCAGGCTTACAACCATAGCTTCTGGCTATAATTGTGCTGGGAGGGCTTTGCCCTCCAAGCTGGGACTTGTATGTGGCTTTGCCACAAGTCATTCCAAGTCTTGAACCTATCTGAACACTGTAGCACTCTCCACAGAAATTCTGATACCTGCTTCAACAGAACCTTGAAAACATTGTGCTGAGTGAAATAAGCCAGTTACAAAGAGACAATGCTGTGTGATTCCACTTATATGAGGTACCTAGAGCAGACAAGTTCATAGAGATAAGAAGTAAGATGGAGGTTACCAGGGCTGAGGGTGGAGAGTAGAGAATGGGGGTTGATGAAAACATTTTAGAAATTGACAGTGTGATGTACTTGTGTGAATGTACTTGGTGCCACTGAACTGTACACCAAAACATGGTTAAAATGGTAAATGTTTCTTGTTTATATTTTACCACAAGTTTTTATTAGGAATTCTTTTTTTAATATGCTTTTATTGATTTTTAGAGAGAGAGGGGAAGGAAGAGAGATAGAAACATCAATGAGAGAGGAACACATTGATCAGCTGCTTTCTGCATGCCAGGAACTGAGCTTGCAACCCCAGCATGTGACCTGACTGGAAATCAACCAAGTATCTCTTGGTTCCTGTGTTGACACTCAACACTGAGCCACACTGGCCAGAACTATTTGACCACAGTTTGTTTTTTTATATTTTTATTGATTTCAGAGAGAAAGGAAGGAGAGAGAAACATCAATGATGAGAGAGAATCATCGATCTGTTGCCTCCTGCATGCCCCCTACCCCACATGGGGATTAAGCCCACAATCCAGACATGTACCCTTGACTGGAATCAAACCTGGGACCCTTCAGTCCGCAGGCCAGTGCTCTATCCACTGAGTCAAACTAGCCAGGGTGATCACTATTTTAAAAAATATAAAAGAAAAAGAGACTGGGACCCAGGCTGGCTTCTGCCTCTAGCTCCTCTCTGGCAAGTTTCCCCATGCAAATTAGGATCCCACAGATTGAGTTCAGGGAGTCCATTATAAAAGCTGTGAGCAAGCCGGGACTGGTTTGGCTCAGTGGATAGAGCGTCGGCCTGCGGACTAAAAGGTCCCGGGTTCGATTCCAGTCAAGGGCATGTACCTTAGTTGCGGGCATATCCCCAGTTGGGGGTGTGCAAGAGGCAGCTGATCGATGACTCTCTCTCATCGATGTTTCTCACTATCTCTCTCACTTCCTCTCTGTACAAAATCAATAAAATATATTAAAAAAAAAAAAAAAAGCTGTGAGCAAAATTAAGCCCTCTCTTCACAAGCAAGGAAGCTGGGATCTAAGTGAGGGGAAAGGCATAGACCGGAGTATATAGTTCCATGCTGCCATTTGCATTAAAAAGGGAAAGATGTATATTGTTTATTCCTGCATTGTCTGTTTCTGGGAGAATACTTTCTTTCTTTCAGAAATCTGATAACTTGCTGAGGGGGACCAAGTGGCTGGGAAAGGGGATGAAATTGGGAAGGAAACGCTTGCCCTGTACCCGTACATCTGATCTGTGTACATCGTGCAAAAGGCTATTCCAGTAAGTGTAACCACATTGTGAACAAATTCTATGGAACTTTTGGAAATAAAGATGCAGGCCCCATAGGCCATGTTCTGATTACTGAGGCGGGAGAGGCGTCACACAAATGCACAGGGAACAACCTCTGCACGTCTGCGGCCGGTATCGCACTGCCCCTCCCAAAGGTGTCTTATCTCCGTTCGCAGAAGACAAACGTGACTCTCAGCCTCTCCACCCAGACCCTCGTCCCCGCCTCTCCTGCCCAGGAGCCCCAGCCTCGCCCTCCTGCCAGCTGTGGCTCTTAGCTCTCAGCTCTCAGCTCTCGGGCGCCCCTTGCGGGCGGGCCGGCCATACGGCCTCCCCACCTCCCCTCCCAGAGGCTGGGCCGGTATTGGATGGTTTGTAGAATAAAGTCGCCTTAGTCTGGACTTTGTGTGCTGTGTGAGAGCAGGAACGTGCGTGTGCATGCATGTGTATATCTCTGTGAGAAAAAGTGTGGGAGGGTCAGGTGTAATTGTGTGAGTGTGTTGTATAAGTGTGTGCTTGTGGTGTGTAGATTCTGTGTGTGTGTGTTGCTGTTAGATGGAGTGTGTACATGAATGGAATGAGGTGTTTCAGTGTGTGCATGCGTGTGTGTGTGTGTGTGTGTGTGTGTGCACGCGCGTGCGGATATATGCATGTACAGGTGTCCAGGCACTGGGCATGCTCTTCCCTTGACTTTGCTGGGCTCTAGTGTCACCTCCTCTGAGAAGCCACCCTGATCTCCCCTTCGCCCACGAGACATTTTTCCTCATGCTCCTTTGCGTCCTGAACACACTCCATCACCCCATGGACGTACTTTATGAGCCCTAACTACCGTGGAACCTGATGGACAAAATGAATGGACCAACCAAATGAGACCGGAAGCAGGGAGGCATGGAACAGACTGCCATACCTTGATGTGGGGGTGGCAGACGAGGAGAGAGAAACCAAAGAACTTATATGCTTATATGCTTAGCCCATGGACATGGACAATAGGATTCGAAGACTTGGGGTTGGGGGGTAGGAGCTGGGGGAAGGGAAGGCGGGGGAAGGGGAGACATCTGTAACACTGAACTGTAGCATTCCTGTCTCTCCCGTCTGGGCAAGGGCCTGGCCTTGGTGACCTCATACCCTCAGAGACTGCTATGGTGCAGGGCATGTGGTGGGGGCATATTCCATGCTTGAGTCTATGTCAGTGTGTGTTTGATGTCATATGGGCAGTCACATGCATATATGTCAGGATGTACATATGGAGGGATGGTAGAGGTCTTATTTGAAAAGCTGAATTCTGTTTGGAGCCTGTTGTCCTTCTCCCTGTTTCCTCACCCACACGCCTCCTGTTCAGGGCTGCCTGACCCTGTGACAAAGTGCAGATTATCTCACATGGTCACTTGTGGACTCAGGGTCAGCCAGACTGCTTCTCCAGTTTGACTCGATTTCAAGTCAAAGCTCTGTCCTCTTGGCCGGCTAGGGTAAGAGATGCTTTGGGGCACCAACCCCTATTTCCTGTTGGCAACTTAGGGCTTGAATCTCAGGGATTCTTGTCCTCCCAACTGTCCTAGAATCAGTACAAAATTGCCAGGCCAACCCTAAACATCCCATGTCCCTCCCGACCTCCAAGCACAAGACCTGAGTCCCAGTCCCTGAAGGCTATCATGTTCCCTCTAGCTACAACTGTGTCCATCTTTATGGCTCCGTTTTCTATAGACAAAGCCTCAGATCCCCTCCCTCCTCCCACTGTCTGTTCCAGCATGCTGATCAATTCCATATAGCACTTACACAGTGTGAGGTTATAGCTTTATTTGTCTGATACTCATTTATAGTCTGCCTTCCTATCATATTGTGGATTCCACAGAAAGACAAAGGCCCTCACCACTGCATCCTCAGTACCTGGCACAGAGTAGGGGCTCAACAAGCGTTGGAGAGTGGCCAATGAGCACGTGGTAGCCAGCGCTAGCATGCTATTAGAACCCTTCCAGAGAGTCCCACCACACTACCACATGCTTCCCACCCCCTCCCTCAGGCTCCAGCCCTTACCCTAAACCCCACTTCCCAGGGGCCATATCACTGATTTAAAATATACATATATCTCTATTCAGGTTGATGGCAAGTGGATGGATTACAGTTTATCAGGAAATGTGGATGAGAGAGGGGGGATGACAGAGGCAAGGGAAGAGAGCCAGTAGGTCTGGGGGAGGGACTCTGTGGGGGGCAGGGGCAGCCTACTGGGTGTGTCCCATTTCTTCTCTCTGGCTCCCTTCGATAAGACCAGCAGTTTTGTTATCCTCTCCCCCTCTCTCCGCACAGTCCCGCAGCCCCAGCCCACACTTTGGAAGCATGTCAGCACAAGAGAACAAGAACATGGGACCCTTGCAGTTTGGGTCATGGATCTCTAAGTCCCAAAGGGACTTGGCCCAGTCCATCCTGATGGGGGCTCCAGGAGGTAAGGGGATCGACAGGAGCCAGTGAAAAGAGAAGGAAGATGGGGGTAGAAATCAGGAGTAGGGGTGGAGGGCACAAAAGATGCATATCTGCTGCTCTCTAGAAGGAGTTTGGGGAGGGTCAATGTCTAGCAGGGTGCCCCCTGCATTAAGCTATGGACCCTGGTCTGGGCCTGCTCTCCAGCTCCTAGAGGGAAGGCCGAATGCTGCCTGCAGCATGGGAGCCACGGGGTTCTTGGACTCCGACCCCCGGTGCACAGGGCCTCCAGTGACAGAGGAGGCATTGGTGACACTTTAACCAGCAGGCAGAACTGATCCCCAGCCCAGCGGGCCTTGTGTCTCTGACGGCCTGACAGTATGGAGCCGACCACCAGAGACCGGCAGGCGCGCCGGGCCATGGAGGGTACCGCTGGCCTGACTCAGGCTCCAGGGACCTCAAGACCTGGATTAGCAGCGGCGGGTGAGGGCTGAGGAAACTCAGAGGAGGGGACGGAGAAGCCAGCAGATGCGAGGAAAGACAACAGGGGCCTTAGAAAAGGGAACTGGGTGATTCTGGGCCTGGATAATGAGGGGCTACTATGGATTAGATATGGGGGGATGGGGAGACCCTGAGGCAAGTCAGCGGCTAAAGGGTAAAAAATCCAGGAAGTGGGGAGTTGTGAGTGTCAGAGAGCTGGACTTGGGCCTGGAGCTAGTCAGACCTGGATGTGCATCCCAACTTTGTTACTTAGAAGCTATATGATACTGGGCAATTTATTTAATCTTTCTCAGCCTCTGTTTCCTTATCTGTGAAATGGGGATCATTGTAGAGCATTTAGTCACACCTGCTGGCTAGGATCCTTGTGACTGTGTGAGGTAGTGCGTGCGTACGGCCCAGCTCATGAGGACTGAGAGCGGAGGGAAGGGAAAGAGGCTGTGCTGCGCTGGAGGGCAGGAGAGGCAGGTGCCCATGCGGCCTCCTTCTCTGCAGGGCCAGCAGGGTTCCTACGGCTGGCCAGCGTGGCCCAGCTGACCCAGGAGCTGGGCACTGCCTTCTTCCAGAGGCAGCAGCTGCCCGCTGCGATGGCAGACACCTTCCTGGAGCACCTCTGCCTGCTGGACATCGACTCGGAGCCCGTGGCTGCTCGCAGCACCAGCATCATCGCCACCATTGGTGAGCACCCCCCAGCCCCGCAGGATCACAGGGCTTCTCCGGCGATTCTCAAGGGCCTTCTCCATCCTTTGTCTCCTTTGAGACGTCTCCATGTCTGACAGAGTCATTCATTCAGCAAATATTTGTTGAGCACTTGGTAGATAAGGTTTGGGGCCTTGGGAGTTTGACCAGTGAAATAAACAAAGATCACTACCCCTGGGGAGCTGACAGTCTAGCGGGGTGAGACAGTAAGTGATAAATACAACCATTTAGGATGTTGGAAAGTTATAGATACTGTGGGGAAAAGGACAGTAGAGCATGGTGAGGGGCATGAGGGATGCCAGGGCAGGAGAAGGCCGCAGTCATGGAGAGGAAGTCCGAGGAGACATTATTTTGAAAATTAGACGCTGAGCAAACACTTGAAAGAGATGAGAGAATGTAGGGGATTAGGAAGAAGAGCTCCAGGCAGAGGGAATGGTCAGCACAAACCCCACGTCAAGGAGGTTGGGGTGGCTAGAAACTATTAAGGGGGGAAAGTATCAAAAGGGATTTGGGGGGGGAGGGGAAGATCATGTAGAGCTTAATAGAATTTTTAGAATTTGAGTTGTTTCCTTCAAGTAAAATGGGAAACTACTGCATAATTTTGAGCGGGGAAATGACATGCTCTTACTTATGTTTTAATGGAACCGCCCCAGCTGCTGCACTGAGAGTAGGTGGGAGGCGGGGTGGGGGCTGCTCCTGCATTTCTGGGTCAAACCAGGTGGTGACAATGGAGGTGGTGAGACGTGATCAGATGCTACTGACTGTAAACTGTGATTGAAAAACAAGCCCTGGCCAGTTTTCTCAGTGGTTAGAGAGTCAGCCCGGGACCCAAGGGGCCAGGGTTTGATTCCCAGTCAAGGGTGCCTTCCTTCAGGACACCAATCCATGTGTCTCTCAAGAGGGTATTTCTCTCTGTCTCCCCAACCTCCCTGCCTTCACACTGTCTCTAAAAGGGTCCATGGGAAAAATATCCTCAGGCGAGGATTAACAAAAAAGAGAAAGGGAAAGAAAGGGGGAAGAAGGGGAGAGATTTAAATTAAAAACACACACACACACACACAGTGATCAGATTCTGAATGCATTTTGAAGGATTTTTCAATGGACTGGATGTGGGTGGGTTGAGGATGAAAAGTATTCAGGATATCTTCCAGGGTTTGGTGTGGGAACTAGAGGGATGCACTCATTATCACTGAAAGCCTGGTGGAGAGGTGTGGGGGAGGAGAGCAGGTGTTCGGTTGGGGGAAAGTTGAGTTTGAGATGCATATTAGATATTCAAGTGTAATCCAGAGTAGGTAATCAAATACACACAACTCTGGGTTCAGGAGAGAGGTCTGAATTGGAGATATAAATTGTCAGCATATTATAAATGGTATTAAAGCCACAAAACTGGTTGAGACCACCAAGGGAGTGAAGGTGAAATGACAGAGAATGGGACATCTAACCTTAAGGGGAAGAAGCAGGAAGTGAGGCTGAAGAGAGCCAGTGAGGTGGGAGTGAATCAAGAGAGCGTGGTGGCTGAAACCGGTTTGTCTCAGTGGATAGAGCGTAGGTCTGCAGACTGAAGGGTCCCGGGTTCGATTCCGTTCCAGGGCATGTACCTTAGTTGCGGGCACATTCCCAGTAGGGGGCGTGCAAGCGGCAGCTGATCCATGACTCTCATCGATGTTTCTAACTATCTCTTTCCCTTCCTCTCTGTAAAAAATCAATAAAATATATTTTTAAAAATAATAATAAAAAAAAGAGAGCGTGGTGTCCCAGAGGCCCAGTGATAAGGTACATGAAGGACATGCAGCCAGTGCTGCCGATGGGCCAGCTAGGCTGAGGACTGAGAACTGACCATTAGATTTAGCAAAAACACGGAGCTTCTTGGGACCTTAACAAGAACAGATGCGGCGGAGAGATGGGGGTGAACAACTGACTGGTGTGGGTACAAAGTATAGGGGTGGGGAACTGGAGGCAGCAAGCACAGATCACTCTTACAATGAGTTCTGCCGCAGAGGAGAGCAAAGAAATAGGACTCAGCCTGGCCCATGTGGCTCAGCGGTTGAGCGTCAACCTTTGAATCAGGAGGCCATGGTTTGATTCCCAGTCAGGGCACGTGCCTGGGTTGCAGGCTCCATCCCCAGTGTGGGGTGTGCAGGCAGCAGCCAATCAATGATTCTCTCTCATCATTGATGTTTCTATCTCTCCCTCCCTTCCCTTTCCTCTCTGATTCAATGAAACTATATAGAAAATAAGTAAGACTGTAGCTGGAGGGAGAACTGGGAACATATATTTTTAAAATATATTTTTTTATTGATTTCAGAGAGGAAAGGAGAGGGAGAGATAGAAACATCAACAATGAGAGAGGCCTGGCGACACGGTTCAGTAGGTTGAGCATCAACTCATGAATCAGGAGGTCACGGTTCAATTCCCAGTCAGGGCACATGCGTGGGTTCCTGCTCCAACCTCCTGCATGCCCCACAATTATGAGAAAGAATGAAAAGAACCACTGATCAGCTGCCCCCCACTGGTCAGCCAGTCCCCCACCCCCATGTGCCTTGACCTGCAATTGAACCCTGACCTCCCGGTTCGTAAGTCACTGGGCCACATGAGTGGGGCAAGATAATTTTTTATGATGAAAGAAATAACAGCAGGTTTACATGCTGATGAGAATGAGACAGTTAAAAGGCGAACACTGATGACAGAGAGGATTGTAGGGTGGCTAAGTGAGTCTTTGAGCAGGTGATCGGGAGACCTAATGCACAGGTAGGTAGGGTGGGAGAGCTTGGCCAGCTGGCTCTCAGTCACACAGCTAGCTGCTCTGTCGGAGAGCAGAAATGGGGTAAAATTCAACTCTCCTCAACCAAAATGAGGCTTATCTGCTCTACCGCCCCAAATGCCCGCACCTGCCACCCGTCCCTGGCTGTCCCCCTCATCCGCTGATTACACCACTGCAGCACTTACACCACTGCAGCCACGGCTGCCTCAGACCTGGCCTAGGACCCTCCCCTGCACGCCCCCCCAGGGAGGCCTCCCCCCAAGTGGCTGGCTGGAGAGGGGAAGGGGTGACTTATGAGCGGGGTGGGTCAGGGACTAAAGGTCATGTAACAAGGCTTCCGTGGCACTCAGCACATCTGGAGGCGGCGGGCGGGCTGGCTCTCTGGGGTTTGGGGGGAAAGCGGTCTGAGCGGCGTCTCTGCTTCCAGGGCCGGCCTCGCGCTCCGTGGAGCGCCTCAAGGAGATGATCAAGGCCGGCATGAACATCGCGCGGCTCAACTTCTCCCACGGCAACCACGAGGTTCGGGAGGGGGGCGCGGGAGGCGGCGGAGCTGAGGGATGCCCCCGGGTGGAGGCCACCTCCCCCTGAAACCCCGGCTCGGTTCGGCTCTGTCCCCAGTACCACGCCCAGTCCATCGCCAACATCCGGGAGGCGGTGGAGAGCTTCGCGGCCTCCCCGCTCAGCTACCGGCCGGTGGCCATTGCCCTGGACACCAAGGGCCCGGAGATCCGCACCGGAATCCTGCAGGGGGTGAGAGGCGGCGGGGAGGGGGTCCGGGCGGAGGGGCGCAGGGCAGGGCCGGGGCGGGCGGAGGGGCCGCACTCAGCGCTGGCTCCCCCCCAGGGCCCCGAGGCGGAGGTGGAGCTGGTGAAAGGTTCGCAGGTGCTGGTGACCGTGGACCCGGCGTTCCGGACGCGGGGGGACGCGCACACCGTGTGGGTGGACTACCCCAACATCGTCAGGGTCCTGCCGGTGGGGGGCCGCATCTACATCGACGACGGGCTCATCTCCCTGACGGTCAAGACTATCGGTGAGGGCCGGGCGCACCTCCCCTGAGGCTCCTGCAACCGCCCAGCGTCCCCCCCCCCCCCCCGCCCGCCGCCCAGGCCGCCCCCCACCTCCCCAGGCCGCCCCCACCTCCCCAGGCTGCCCCCACCTCCCCAGGCCGCCCCCCACCGCCCAGGCTGCCCCCCACCTCCCCAGGCCGCCCACCACCGCCCGGCCAGCGTCCTTACTCCCCCACCCAGGAGCCCTCACCCAGACGCCTGGCTCCCCGCATGGGGCTGGGCTGGTGGGCAGGCGTCTCTCCACCCGAGACCTCCTCCTCGCGGAGCCCAGGCCGAGGGCAGACAGACACACAATGGGACGTGGATCCCAATCTCCTGGGGGGCCAGCCCCCTGCTCCCTAGTTCATGATGCTGCCCCCGGCTCCCCTGACCGAGCCTGGCCCTTCCCATGCCCGCAGGCCCGGCGGGGCTGGGGACCGAGGTGGAGAACGGCGGCGTCCTGGGCAGCCACAAGGGTGTGAACTTGCCGGGCACCGAGGTGGACCTGCCCGGGCTGTCCGAGCAAGACTTACGGGACCTGCGCTTCGGGGTGGAGCATGGCGTGGACATCGTCTTTGCCTCCTTCATTCGGAAGGCCAGCGATGTGGCCGCAGTGCGGGCTGCTCTGGGGCCTGAAGGACAGGCCATCAAGATCATCAGCAAAATCGAGAACCACGAAGGCGTGAAGAAGTGAGGCCTGGCCTTTGCCCCTCCCTGGCCCTTAACCAGCCCGTAGCTCCTTCTCGCCCGCCTCCTCTCCCTCCTCCTCTCCCGCCTCCTCTCCCTCCTCCTCTCCCTGGCATTTCCAGGCTCTTCCACAGCCCTGACCCTCCCCACAACCACCCAGGTTCGATGAAATCCTGGAAGTGAGTGATGGCATCATGGTGGCGCGCGGTGACCTGGGCATCGAGATCCCAGCTGAGAAGGTTTTCCTGGCTCAGAAGATGATGATTGGACGTTGCAACTTGGCGGGCAAACCAGTTGTCTGTGCCACACAGGTCTGAAGTGGGCCGGGAGAGGGCTGGCACGCTGGATTTGGGGACACCTGAGAGTGGTGCCTGCGCCTTAGGTCTATGGCAGGGTTTGCTGTCCAGTGTTTGATCCTCAGACAATGAAGTCAGGACGAGATACGTGACCCCCTTCTCAGATAAGGACACTGACCTGCCAGGATGGCACTGTCATAGGCGACCCTGGCCTTCCGGGCACGCTGAGGATGTGGATGTCAGAGGAGTAGCTTCCCTGATCAGAGTGTGACTCCTGCAGCTCTGACATCCAGATGTCCCCCAGATGCTGGAGAGCATGATCAGTAAGCCCCGGCCCACGCGGGCAGAGACGAGCGACGTGGCCAACGCCGTGCTGGACGGCGCAGACTGCATCATGCTTTCGGGGGAGACGGCCAAGGGCAGCTTCCCGGTGGAGGCCGTGATGATGCAGCACGCGGTAGGAGCCCGTGATGCGAGGAGGTGGGCCGGACAGCCAGATGCCTGCCGGGCCGGTGCCCCCCGTCCAGCCTGACCTCCTGGTGCCTGCAGATTGCCAGGGAGGCAGAAGCCGCGGTGTACCACCGGCAGCTGTTCGAGGAGCTGCGCCGGGCCGCACCCCTGACCCGCGACCCCACCGAAGTCACTGCCATTGGTGCGGTGGAGGCTTCCTTCAAGTGCTGTGCTGCTGCCATCATCGTGCTGACCAAAACCGGCCGGTGAGGGGGCACGGGGTACCACACAAGCCTTTGGGTCAGGGGCCACAGGCTTGGGTTTTGTCTGGCCATCAGAGGTGAGGAGTGGCATGCCGGGGCAAGAGGAGAAGTAGTTATGAGAGCTAGAGGTCGGGAGAAGCTCTTGGCCTCTCACCAGGATAGGTGCCAGGGAGCTCCAGGCGATGGAGGGGAGGCATTCTGGAGCATTGGTTTCCAGACCCTTTGGGCTCCTACGACTCAGAAGCAAGTCCTTTGCATTTAAATAATTTTTAAAATATAGTTTTATTGATTCAGAGAGGGAAGGAAAGGGAGAGATAGAAACATCAATGATGGGAGAGAATCATTGATTGGTTGCCTCCTGCATGCCCCTTACTGGGGATCGAACCTACATTCCGGGCATATGTCCTGACTTAGAATCAAACCATGACCTCCTGGTTCATGGGTGGATGCTCAGCCGCTGAGCCACACTTGCTGGGAACGAGTGTTTTGCGTTGAGCCCACAGTCTTACCCTGCTGGGCCCAGGTCTGAGTTCAATCTTTGCTCTGACAGGGCACCGTGGGTAAGTCACCCAGCTCCTCCACATAAGCCTGTTTCCTCAGAGACGTTTGTAAGTTAAGTACTACTTTACACTATAAGGGTGCCTTCTCAGAAGGGTTTTGTTTCTCAAAGAGGATTTTCCTGAACTATTTCATTTGATGTACCCTTTATTTTTATTTATTTTTTTAAAATATATTTTACTGATTTTGTACAGAGAGGAAGGGAGATAGTTAGAAACATCGATGAGAGAGTGTCATTGATCAGCTGCCTCTTGCACACCCCCTACCGGGGATGTGCCCGCAACCAAGGTACATGCCCTTGACCGGAATCGAACCCAGGACCCTTCAGTCCCCAAGCCGACACTCTATCCATTGAGCCAAACCGGTTTTGGCTGATGTACCCTTTATTATTTCATATTTTCTTTGTGTGGTAAGAAGGGCAGGCAGCCGAGACCGGTTTGGCTCAGTGGATAGAGCGTCGGCCTGCAAACTGAAAGGTCCCGGGTTCGATTCCGGTCAGGGGCATGTACCTTGGTTGCAGGCACATCCCCAGTAGGGGATGTGCAAGAGGCAGCTGGTCGATGTTTCTCTCTCGACGTTTCTAACTCTCTGTCCCTCTCAATTCCTCTCTGTGTAAAATCAACAAAATGTATTAAAATAAAAAAAAGAAGGGCAGGCATTCTTATACCCACTTTACAGATGAGGAAAACCAAGACCCAGAGAAATAGGACTTACCCAGCTTGGGTCACACAGCTTGTTGGTGACACCGGGAACCGGAACCCAAACTCTAGTCTCTGACTTAGCGCTCTCCCTGCTCTGGGCTGACCTTCTCTGCCTCCTTCAGCTCTGCCCAGCTGCTGTCTCGCTACCGGCCTCGGGCAGCGGTCATCGCTGTCACCCGCTCTGCCCAGGCTGCCCGCCAGGCCCACCTGTGCCGAGGAGTCTTCCCCTTGCTGTACCAGGAACCTTCAGTGGCCATCTGGGCAGAGGACGTGGATCGCCGGGTTCAATTTGGCATTGAAAGCGGTGAGTCATCTAGACTTCCTCCCACCCACGCCTGGGTTTGTGTCGTGAGCCCCCCAACCCCACTTCCCACGCCCACGCAAAGGCCTAGATTTACTCTGCGAGGCTCACTAAGTCTCAGCGATGTGTTGGCCGCCATGGACCTGCTGCGGGGGAGGCAGAAGGAGAGAGATCAGGGCCTTCCCTAACAAGTTAACCCGCTGCTGCCGGTATCATGTGGAAGAGCCTGGTGTGATCTAAGAAGCAGGAGGTGACAGGAGAAAGGGGACCTGGTCCCCCGCAACTGGAAATTTAATTTAGAACTGGCTACAATCACACCCCACCTCTTCCAGTTGGCATAGCAACACGGGTGGATAGACTTGCTGCTTAGCAACACCCACCACACCACCCACAGACAAACCTGCAATTCTAATATAGCGCAGTGGTCTCATCTCTGTGGTGCTACCCGAGGCCCACATGGTAGTTTAGCCTCAGGCCTCTCATTCCTACCGGCTGGCCTTGAGGGAGAAGGTGGTGGCTGGCTCTCATGACAGGGCTGACCCGGGCCCTCAGTGGCTGATTGTCGTCTTCCCTTCCCCCAGGAAAGCTCCGTGGCTTCCTCCATGCTGGGGACCTGGTGATTGTGGTGACGGGCTGGCGACCGGGGTCTGGCTATACCAACATCATGCGAGTGATAAACATATCCTGAGGTGCCCTCCCCCTCTGACTCAGCCGGCTCTGGACCCCATTCCTCCTCCCCATTTCCCTCACTCCATGCCCCCCACACGCTTCATCTGTCTCCTCTCTACTCCCATCCTCCCTGCCTGAGGCCACATCTACCACCTGCCCCATTCCAGGATGCCCCTTCCTCCTCCCCATTTCACGTAGGCCCTAAAAATGTCCAATTAAGCACTGGCCATCCGGTGGCACCAATCGTACAATGCCTGCACCCAGTGCTCTGAGCTGGACCCTAAGATGCTCGGAGACTTTAATCCCAGCGTAACCGGTTAATTGTATTTCCCCAGGTTTCCCACACCTGGAAGCAGAGGAGAGGGGACCAGAGCAATCACGTCCATTTTAGAAACATTTCACATCCATGCAGACTGTTGTTCTCATATGTGGCCTTTATGGTCATCTGCTTATCTCTTGAGGAGAGTGCCACCTCCTCCTTCATGGTAACTAACAGTAACATCAGAGCCCCGCTCTTGGGGGAAGCCTAGGTAAGGGATGCTGGGGAGCACACCCACCACTGTCTTCAGCACCCCGCTGGGATTGCAGACCACGGCCTGGCTGCTCCCGGGGCCATCTCACGCCTTGCTGGGCGAGTTCCCTTCCGCACCCAGGAATTCCTTCATACCCACTTTGTTTCCGCACACAAACGAGGAGCCAAACCGAATTGTCTCTATTTTCTTTTTTAAACCCAGCTGTTTTGAAGCAATTATAAAACTCCCACATACCCAGAAGCCCAGAACTCCTTACGCAGGAGAGACAATTGGGGCCCTGGCCCCACATTCTTCGTGCTGTAGAGTAGGCATGGAGACGGGTGGGGTGAGGGATTTCTCTTGTCCCTGAGAAGGCAGAGGTGCTGGCTAGGCTGCCCTTCCCCAGGCTCAGATCCCTCGGGTCCTCCCCTTACTCCTGTACCAACAGCAGACTCAGTAGGGATAAAAAACAAAAACCTAAAAGGAACAAAAACCTCAGGAGGCCCTGGTGCCCCTGCCTAGATAGGGAGTGTTTGGTATTGCTGCTGAGGGAGTTGGACAAGGACCACAGGAACTGGCGGTGGGGGGTGGAGGGGCTGCCCCTTCCTGTCTCCCTCCCAGGAGGAGGGGGAGGGATAGACAAAGAAATGGGTGAATAAAATGAATTGATAATAAATAAAATTAGCAAATGAATAAATATAATTATTAAATAATTGGATAAATAAGGGAAGAAGGAAAGAAAAAGTGCCATCTAAGGATTCAGCCACTTCCCCCTCACCTGGGGGATCTAGACTGGTGCACTAAATAAGGAGGTGCCGGGCATCCTTAGCTTCAAGGGGGACACCGGCGGGGCAGGGACACGGGGGGGGGGGGAGGGGGTGGCCCCCTTTACAAAGAGACAGTTCTACCGGAGACAGCGCGGGGAACTCGGCAGGAGACGTGTTCCCACCCAGGTGTATAGATAGGGGGGCCCTGCACATGGCAGTGAGGGTGGATGCCCAACTGGTGACCCAAAACGTTTGTTGACAGCATGGGACACAAGTGATTGGCCAGCTATGCTAGGAGGACAGGAGGATAACCCTCCAGGCAGGCCCCACAGGGTCACGGACAGAGAGACAGACATCTGGTTACTTGGCAGTGATGGCCTGGGCAAGTACTTGTGCTTAATAAGGTGGGCTCACGGGCCTGGGCCTGCACCTGGCAGGACCATGGCGGGGGAACACCTCCACCTAAGGCTTGGAGTCACTTCTACTTGGCAGTGGAGACACAGTGCCGTGTACATGGTAGGCTGGGCTCAGTACGTCTGATGAATGGCGAATGGATTAGGAGGCCGCAGGGTGCCTGAGCTGAGGATAGAAACTATCTTTTGGCACTAAGGGGAGATATTCCCGTAGGGCAGTGTTTCAGGTCCTCTTGGCCTTCCCCAAGAGTTGTCTGCCTTCAGGTACTCACTACTGCACCTGAGAGCTATCTAGGGGTTTCACATGTTGGCAGGGAGCTGGGGGCCCCTCGGGGCGGCTGGCTCAGGCACCGGTGGCCTGGGGAGCTGGGCTATCCCCGGAGGCTTGGCCAGGAGCCCGGAGGGGGCCAGGCGTTGGCGTTCACTCCCTGAGCCCTTCCGCCCCTGAGAGCCATCGCCTGTCGCCCGCTGGGGCAGGGAGGGCTGGGATGCCGAGAGCGGGCGGCCCCAAGGTCCGAGGCGGCGCCCACCTCCCCCTGGGGGCGGGCCCAGCAGGGACACCTGGGAGCGCCCGGCCTGGGACAGGCTGGTTTGGAGGGTTCGGACCGGTGGGGCGGGCAGGCGGGAGGTGGATGCCCAGGGCCCCCGGGCCAGCGGGGAGGCTGGGGAGCCTGATGAGCGAGCGAGGAGAGCGGCTGGAGAGTCGGGGGAGAGGAGCAGGGGCTGCCGCTGGTGAGTCAGGGCGATGGCCACGCTGGAGGTCGCGGCGGCGGCCTGCAGAGGCGCGTGCACCAGTGGCTCCCACAGCACCGGTTTCCCGCTGAGCCGGGCTCCTGTGCCCGGGGCCAGGCCTTGGACACCCCGAGCCATGTCCCTGTCGTGTTGCACCAAGTGCTGCTCCATCATGCCCACACTGCTGCCCGGACTGGGCCCGGAGCGTTTCCGCCGCAGAACAGAATTCTTACCTAGAGGTTGTCCCGGCGAGAGGAGGGAAGCAGAGGGAGGGAACCCAAGATAAAGGTCGAATGTCAGGGTGGAGAGAAGGGTCAAGCGATGAGAGCATGAGTCAGAGATGGTGAGGGTCAGGGATTCAGGCAGCAGGCCCGGGATGGGAACTTCGGGCGATATCCCCAAGGGCAGGAGATGCTGAGTGACCAGGACAGTGGGCCACGGTGTTGAAAGGCCTATGGGGGCATTTTCTGGGATGGGGGGGGGGGGCGCGTGCGTGCTGGGGAGGGGGCAGGGCCTTGGGGTGTGACACGGGAGCACTAAAGGCTGGGCCTGGGACCATGGGGCTTCTTACTATGCAGATGGGTAAGGGCCCAGGCTGGACCGAGAGAAGGCTCGGGGCACAGGCCTCACCGATGCGGCACAGCCGATCCATGGCCACGGTCTCGAAGGCCCGGCGCATCATGGGGAACTCCTCGAGCACGGCGTTGAAGTGGTCCACGCTGAGCGAGTAGAGGCGGCAGTAGGTGTCGGCCCGCACGCTGGCCGTGCGCCGGCCCCGCGTCAGCAGGCAGATCTCTGCGGGTTTGGGAGGAGCCTTCAGAACCAGTGCCCAGGGCTCATTCTCACGGGCCTGCAGCCGCTGACCCCGCTGCCTCCGGCTCCTCCCTACTCACCCACCCCTGGTCCCTACGTGCCCCAGGCACTGGCACTCCTCACACCTACACAGTTATCGGCCTCACTCTCTCCAACTAAAGCTGACAACCAGGCGGTTCTTGCCGGCCCCCACCTGCAGATATTCCACTTTAGTTCTTACCCCGCTCCACAGCTTTATGTAAACGCCCAGGAGAGCCCAGGCAGCGAGGAACAGTGCCGAAGGGCAAAGGGCAACGCGCTAGAAACGCTGGTGGATGGCTTGCAGACTGAGAGGTTATACGAGCTTTAAGTCACTGTGGGCACCTGCTGGCAGAACTACCTGCACGGCCACAGGCTGGGCCCCTGGGGCACACCAGCGGGGAGCCACCCAGAGAAGCCTGTGGGAACAGCACTGCTTTTCCTGCTGCCCCTCACTCCGGAGGACCTTCGGGGTCTCACCAACGATAGATTCTAAAAGGCCCGGAAACGTTCAACCTGGCATTGCATCGGAATCTCTTCAAAAGCTTCTTGTAAACACAGAGTTCCAGGCCCAGAGATTTTGACTAAGGAGGCCGGCTGGGGAGGGCCGGGCTCTGGGACGCTGCAGCATGGCCAGGCCGGGGCGGGCTCCAGGGGAGCCGGGGCCCTCCGCTCTCCGCTCTTCTCCCCCCACCCTCCCTGCGGCCCGCTGACCCCCAAAGTAGGACCCGTCGGTGAGGCGGGTGTCCTGGGCGCCGCGGGCCAGCACGCTGAGCAGCCCGTGCTGGATGAAGTACATCTTCCGGCCCACCGAGCCCTCGCGCACCACCAGGTCCCCCGGCTGGAAGACCTCGAAGCGCAGCTTGGTGAGCACCGCGGTGACGAAGCTGGGGTCCGCGTGGGCGAACAGCGGCATGTGGGCCACCAGGCCCCTGCAGGTGAAGCTGACGATCTCCTGGGAGGGGAGGGGCCGTCAGGCGCCCTGTGCCTCCTCCCCCCCCCTCCCCCGTCCCAAGGTGCCCCCACCCAGCTCACCCGTCTCCAGAGGCCCCACCCCTGGGTCAGGACCCGCAATAATGAGGATGCTTCCGTGGGCCTGGGACCATCCCTAAGCTCCGGCCCTCGGGGCTCCCCCAGGAGCCCCCAAAGGAGCATCCTCCCAACAGAGAGCCCTGTCCTCCCTCCCCACATGCACTTCTCCCCCATATGAACTTCAAGAAAGACCTTAGCCCCTGACAGCACCCCGCCCCGCCCCGCCCCCCCCAAAGGCCTGGCTCCACGGGGCCCTCTGCCAGCCGACAGCCCTTCCCCAGGTGCCATCCTGGAAGCCCAGGTCCTCCAGCCCCGCCCAGGGCCGCGCCCAGACCCACCTCCCGGAGCGGCTCGCTCAGCTCGCCCAGGATGCTCTCCTCGTCGAACATCTTGCCCTGGTAGCGGTGCTCGTAGTACTCATGGATGCGCTGCCGCGTGTCGGCCGGCAGCTTGTGGAAGGACATGTACTGCTCCACCTGCTTGTACTGGAGGGCCAGCCGATGGCCAGCAGGAAAGAGGACAGAGACAGGCGTGGGGCCGGAACAGTGGGGGCAGGTGTGCGTGGAGGAAGGTCACAAACGTGGACCAAATCCAGGGATTGAAGTGAAGCAAGGAGGTAGAAGGGAGAACACAAGGCCACAGAGGGACAAATCAGACACAGGCAGGGGAGGCGTCCAAGGTCAGGGGTATAGGTGCAAACAAGGAAAAGGTGCACACAGGGGCACGAGACACATGGACATGGACACAGAGAACCACAGGAGTATGTGTCAGCTCCCCAGCCTCCAGCACCCCTTCCCGCCCGCCCCTCCCTTCTCCTGTCCCTGCTGACCTTCTCCTGGTACTGCCGCCGGGAGGAATCCAGGGACTGGATGAGGGCGGTGGCGTGGCCGATGAACATCGCGTAGCAGGTGGCGCCCACAATCATGCTGAGCATGGTGAGCCAGACGTCAGGCATGCCCACTGGCGCCTGCTGCCCGTAGCCAATGCACAGCATGTGGCTCATGGCCTTGAACAGGGCGTGGGAGTACTGGCGGCCCCACGAGAGGTTCTGGAGAACAAAGTATTGCACCCTCAGAGCTCATTCTCCTCCTGGCCCTTTTCTCTCTCTTTCAGTCCTCTGCCTACCCCCTTCATTTCACATCTGTCTCCTAGGAGGCGCCTACGTTTGGTCCAGGGGAGCCCCGAGGTAGAAGGGGCCTCTTTTGCAGTTTAGGGACTTCAGTTTCTGCCTATGTTTCCTTCCCCGCCTTCTCCCTCCAACACGCAAGCACTTCCTCTGGGTCTCTGCCCACCTCACCTCACTTCCCCACTTCCTCATCCTGCCTTCTCTCTCGGTCGTCTCTCCATCATCTCTCGCCCCCTGTGGTCCGCCCACTGCTCAGACAGGAGAGCCCTCAGAATGCCCGGAGAGGAGAGCTGCGGGGAGATCTCACCACCATGTGGTTGATGAAGACCCAGCAGTCGGGAGGGAAGTCCTGCAGCATGGGGACCAGGAACTGCAGGCAGCCGTCCCAGTGACAGAGCAGCAGCATCATCCCGATGAGGTTGAAGATGCGAACCACCGCACTGGCCAGGTCATAGGTCATGTGAAAGATCTGAGGATTCCGAGGAGGGGCCACTGTGGACTGGAACCCTTCCTGACCATCTGTCTCCTCCATCCCCAGCCTTGCAAATTCCCTCTTTGAACTTCTCTCTCTCTCTCTCGCCCCAGCCCCATGAGTTTAAAAAATGTGGTCATTATGTGGACAGAGCCTTACAGCACACAGATCTAGCGAATACAAAGTAGGCTGTGTCACTACGCTCATCTTATAGATAGGAAAGCTGCTGCCAATCGTGTGCCCAGAGTCACACAGTGTCACACCAGAGGTGAGCTGCCCAAGCACCTCGGTGTAGCCTGGAAGGGAGGAGAGAGGGCATTTCATAGTGTAACGTCACAGGGCATGTGTATCAGAATGGATTCCAGCAGCCCTCTCCCTCTCTCCCTCCAATAATGATAGGCGATTGGCTAAGCACGTACTTCGGTACATGCCAGCACCATTCTAAGTGCTTTACAATTGTTAACTCTTTAATCCTATAACCTTATCACTCTGTGAGTAGACTTAACGTTCTCGTTTTGTAGGAGAGAAGACCAAGCCTCATCTATAGTCAGTGGTAAAACTGGTGTCTGACCTCAAGCAATGAGATTGCACAGTCCGCACTTGGAATGGACCCCTAAATTCTGCTGCCCAGCCTCTTCCCACCCTGTCATCACTAGCTCTCCTCCGACATCTGCCTCCCAGAGTCCAAATAGCCCTCAGGCATTCGTCTGGCAGTTGTACCACCATCCTCATCTCAGGGACCCCATCCCCTGAATCCCCATTCTGATCCTGCTTTCCCCCTCACCAGGTTCGGAGAGAGCCAACCTCGGAAGCTCCACCCACACATCTGCCCACCCCATAAAGTTGCCGGGAGTCCCCCTCTCCCCCACGCCACTGTCTGGGAGAGGTCTGTGACCGCCCTGCCCACCTCCCCGCCCCACCTCCTCCCACTGGTGTATGTAGCGGATGAGGCGGGAGAGGCGGAGCAGCCGCAGGAGGCTGAGGATCTTGGTGAAGCGCACGATGCGGAGGGCCCGCGCTGTTTTGTAGACCTCGGCGTCCAGGCGTGGCTCTAGCTCCACCACCAGGAAGATGTAGTCCACGGGGATCGAGGAGATGAGGTCCACCAGGAACCAGGTGCGCAGGTAGCGCGTGCGGATGGCCTGCGGGGCCAGCAGGATCTCGGCACCTTCCTCCACCACAATGCCCGTGCGGAAGTTGAGCGCCAGGTCCAGCAGGAAAAAGGTGTCAGAGAGGACATTGAAGGCGATCCATGGCGGGGAGTTCTCCTCCTTGAAGAAGGTGATGCCCACGGGCAGCACAATGAGGTTCCCCACCATCAGCAGGAGCATGACCAGGTCCCAGTAAAACCTGAGGCGGGGTGGGATAGGGAGTGGGACCACAAGGATATTGCATCAGCCATCCCAGATTGACAGCAGGTCACCTGACCCGGCCAAGGGTGGACAAGGACACGGAAAAAGGGATAACTATTTACAGCTCATGGGAGAGTAAACTGGAACCACCATTTAGGAAAACAGTTTGCCATTATCTAATAAAGTCAGATATTTGCATTCCCAGCAATACCATATAGACACTTGAAAAAATATATATATAATCAGCTTTAAGTTTGGAAACAACCTGGATGTCCATCAGAAGAAAAATAGAATATAGTTATGCCCTGTAATGCTATACAACTGTGGACTCATCCAACTGCAGCCACTTTCTGCAATATGAATGACTCTCACACCCCCCAAAATTATTTATTTATTTAATCCTCACCCAAGGATATTTTTTCCATTGAGTTTCTAGAGAGAATGAACAGGGAGAGACACATCAATTGGTTGCCTCCCACACATGCGGGGGTAGGGAGCCTGCAACTGAGGTATGTGCCTTTGACGGGAATCCAGCTGAACCTGTGAACCTTCGGTCCACCAACAACAAATCCTCTTCCTCTTCCTCCTGGGCCACAAGAGAAGTCCGATACCGTGAAGTGGGAGAGGAGAGAGAAAGAGGGTTTTCCCAGCCATAGAGCAACCTCATTGCCTGACTCACAGGCAGTCACAAGCCTGGCGGGTAATAGAGAGGACAGAGGAAAGCACAATAATAAGGGGGAGACACGGCTCCTGGGGATACATCTGAGGGTGAAATGGGGGAAGGGAGGGAGATCCACAGATCTAGCAAACTAGGAGAGTGGGAAAGGCACATGGTGGGTGGAAATGAGATAGTAAAGAAGATGGGAGCAGCGGAAACAATGGGAGAAAGGAGCATTTAGGGAATGTATGTGGATGTGGGTTCAAGATGATGTCCAAATCTCTGATCGTGTTTCCAGACTCCTGATGCACACCTCATCCCTTCAACTCGTTTCACTCCCTAGGTTCGGTATGTTTTGCACACACCCCACCTCATCCAACCGCTGTCCTTCATTTCCCTCAAGGACAGGGCAGCTCTCCTCCCCTAGCGCCCTTGATGTAAAGGTACAGCCAGATGGGGACTACGAAATGGCTCCGCCCCACCCTTCATCCGTCCTTTCTCTCCGGTGGTAGCCTTGCCCTGGTGTTGCAGCCTCAGACGCTGAGTCCCAGCCCTGCTCCACCGAATCCCGCCTTCAGCACCAGGGACAGCTACCCGGACTGCTGTCAGGATCCCCCCCATACCCCCCCACACACACACCCCCGCCACCATCCCCCCAGAATCCCCATTTTCCCTGGTAGCCTGCCTTGCCGAACTAAGCAGGTGCAGGGGGTGGGAGTGGGGGGCGGGGGAAAGACAGCGGAGCTTGGTTTTTCTCTCAGGCTGACCCTAAGTCTTGGAATATGACATAATTTCCCAGATCACCAGCAAGCAGTCCTGGAGGAGGCAAGGACCCCTAACTCCAGGAGTCCCTGTGGTCCAGGTGGGGTGCTGGGGTCCTGAAACGGGCAATCCAGGTCTCTCGCGTCCGCTTCTCTTCCGGCGGCCCCAGCCTGAGAAGTCCCTGAGGATTCCAGGCGAGGCCGGTGGGAGTGACTCTCGCCCCACCCGGGGATCCCTGGGCTGGGGATGAAACGGCCGTGGAGAGCGGGGCGGGTCCGATCCCCGTGTCTCCGCGGTGGAAATGGGATCGGGGCCCACCCCCCGCCCCCCTGCCGGGCCCCCGGTACCGGAAGTCGCTGTAGGGGTGGATGATCCAGGCCCCCGCGGACTTGACCCGCTCCTGCTCGATTTCCACAGCTTTGTGGCTGCCGAACACGCGAAGGGAGAACTTGTTGACCGCGGGCTGGAGCAGCGTCCCGAACTGCCTCCTCTTGGGCTCGGGTCCGAACGTGGACCCGGGGGTCTGACCGGAGGGGGCGGCCGCGGGCGCCGGGGCAGCGGGAGGCGTCGCCTCCAGCCCAGGGGTCGCCCGGTCGCCGGGCCCCGTCGTCGGCCGCGGCTCCGCCTCCATGGCGCCCGCGGCTTACACCCTTGGTCTCCGAGTTCCTGCCGCGGCCATGGGGGACCCCCGGGCCCTCCCGGAGGCGGGCCGGCGCGGCCCCGCGGGCTCCCAGCGGAGGCGTAGCGGGCCGGGAATCGCCGGCGCCCGGGGCAGAGGGGTGTGGGGGACACGCTCCCGCCGGCGGCGGGCCGGTGCGCTGCGCCCCCTGGCGGCGTCCGCGGGAACGCTGGGCAGGGCGGGCGTGGGCGGGGCCTCCGAGCGCCATCCCGGAGGGGGCGGGGCCAGCAGCGCCGGGATCCCAGGGGGACTCCGGGGTGGGCGTGGCTTGGCGGATAGGGGCGGCCCCTCGAGTGTAGGAGGCGAAGGGAGAACGGAAAAGGCGGCTGGGGCCCCGGGGAGGGCGTGGCCTAGAGCTGGGCCTTTTTATTCACTGAGCGCCAGGGAGGTGGAGCCGCCTGCGAGCGGCGGGAAAACCGGACGGGCGTTGTAGCTGATGAGACCGAGGAGGGAGAGGAATTGGGGACCAATGGAAGAGGTGGGGAATGGCTTTTGATATTCCGTCTTCCCCACTCTTGCTCATGAACTTCCGGTATTCCACTTTCTTTCTCTCTAGGCATATTCCTTTGCTCACCCTGGTATTTAACGTTCTGATTTTTTTTTTTTTTCCTGCCAACCTTCCCCAAATGCTACTCTGCCCATCACGGAATGGATGCTGAGGATGCAGGAGTTGGTTCAGATCTGATCTCCTCTAGGAAACCTAGAGGCACATTTCCAAATCTTTCCCCAGGTCGGGTCTAGTCTAGAACTTTCCAACAGTGTCCGGGGCACCACTGTTCATCACCATTCTCGTCCCAAGGCTGCCATGATCTCTTTACAGGCCTTTTCCTCCCATTAGACCGTGAAGCCCTGAAGAACCTGGCACAGTGCCGGACACATAGTGGGCACGCAGTAAATGCTCTTTGAATGAGCGATGATCTGGGAAAGCGTTCTTGGAGGAGGAAGTGAATTTGCCGTTCTGTCTTCTTAGCCCCGCACTACCCTTCCTCTTCTATGTTAGGGAACTTTTCCTAAACCATTTCTGGCTATCTGATCTAATCTCCATCTGACAGTCCTCCATCCCAGCTCCCCTCTGATATTCCGATTTTAATGTAGTTATCCTCAGGGGTTTTTGTTGTGTGTGTGTGTGTGGTTTTTTTTTTTTACTTCCCTTTCTATTTCTCAATTCCTTCTGTTTGTCTCAAGGTCCCCTTCTCTTTGCTCTTCAATTCAGTAAGCGTACACTCCTCCTATTAGGTGTAAGCACATAATATACGGATCCAAAGTGATTGCGCCTTTTTCGGCACCCGGGTCTCCATCCCCGCATTGCTCAAACCTTTCCCTTCCAGCCCCGCATTGCTCAAACCTTTCCCTCCCAGCCGTGCTGAATCCACACGTGCAGAGTCTGTGTTTAGGACAAAAGGTGTGTGTGGGGGGGAGGAGGGGGTCTCTCTTTGCTGGGGTTAGGAGGCCGAGCTGCCTTAAGCACTGGGTATTTTCAGGATATGCTGGAGAAGCAGACCGCACCACCAAGCCTAAAACTAGGTTTTCGGAGCGGCGACACTCCCTAAACACCAGCCCTTTCTTTTAAAAACCCCCAAACCTGACTAAGCCAGCGAGGTCTCCTAAAAGGGGGGAAAGACGGGGGAGGGATAGGGAAGGACGCGAGCGGAGAGGAGCGGGCCCGGGGCCGCCCGGGGCCCTCCGCCCGGGAGCCGCCTGCACTCGGGCCGGGGCCGCCCGCCAGCAGGACGCGGGCGCGGCGGCGGCGTGCGCGGCGCCGGGGGCGGGGCCCGAGGGTCACTGGGAAGCGACGCCGAACGTGCGTGCGTACGTGCTCGCTCCCGGCGGCGGCGGCGGCGGCGGATCGGAGCGGCCGGAGCCGGAGACCCAGCGGGGACCGGGCCCCGGGCGGGGGCGGTGCGAGCGGCCCCCCAGCGGATCCTCGGGGCGGGGACGGAGCCGGGGCGGGCGGGGCTGGCGCAGAGCCCGGGAGCCGGGCGGGAGGTCCCGGGGTCTCGGGGTGGGGGGTGGAGCCGCACTTCGTCGCCGCGGGGGTGCCGGGACTCCCGGCCGCGTCGCCGCCGCCATCACGGACTTCCTGTGGGACAAGCGCACGGGCCTCGCCGCCAGAACGGTGAGCGCGCGGGCCGGCGGGCCGCGGGGCCGCGCGGGAAGATGGCGGCCGCGGGGCGGGCGGGGTGGGGGTGCCGGGGGCGCGGGGCCGGGGCGAGGGCAGCGGAGGGGGGACAGGGTCACGACCTGCGAAGTGGCCGAGGTGGGGCGCGCGGCGCGGAGGGACGGCAGCCGCTGGGGCGCACCTGGGAGGACCTGTAGGAAACTTGGGAGCCACCCAAGTAGGAGACGGTGATGGAGCGATGGAGCGGGGAGGGGAGCGGTTCCCGGGCCGAGATGTCAGAGCTGCACCGAGGCTGGAGAGAGGAGACACCGCCGTGTCGCTTGGAGGGTACGGAGAGCCTTTGGCTCCGGAAACTAGTGCTGGATCATCTGAGTGAGAAAGGGAACACGAAGCTGCACCAGTTGGTGAAGGTTGTAGGCTGGAGATGCTTGGTTGGAGGGGACTGTCGGGGAACTTGGGTGGCAGCCTCCGGGGGCTGGGGGGACACTGGCGAGGCTGAGCAATGCTGGGTTACCTGCAGGTATACCGCGCTTCTATCTTCTAGGCGCTCTTTGAGCCCTGTTCAGCCAGGAACGAATTAACTGTCCCCCTTCTGAACCTGAAGACGGTGCAGAGAGAGCCTCCAGCGGGAGCCAGATTGTGGAGTCATTGGCCTTTTCACACCTAATCTCCACCCCCTCCCCAGACTTCTGCCCTTAGGCCTGTTCATTTCATTGTGCCCTCCTGGCCTCTTCCTGGTTGTGACTGATTTCTGATTCTTTCCCTGGAGGAAAAAAGGATTGGTGCACCATGCCATTCCAGTTCTAACAACTGGAAGGGAACTGGCTCCTAGACAAGCAGTGCTGATGTTAATGAAAAAACAGTTATTCTGTACTTCCCAAGCCCAAAGGGGAGAAGCCGGATGGGACGCTGACTGCAGCTTGGGGCCTCCTGTATTAAGACCTCTCAAAGGGCGTTGGCTAGAGGTGTAAGAGTTAAGGCAGTTCAAGGAGCTAGCCCAGGTCCCTGGGACTTGTTTATATTTCGTGTGCATTGCTGGGGGTGGAGACCCGGCAAATGGGCTTCCTGCCCTCAGCACACAAATGGGCGACACTCGGAATAACTGTCAGCGTGTATCATGACAAAGTACACCAAAGCTTTCGTCCGCTGCGTTGTGAGGCACTCAGCATGACACAGATCTGTCTTAGCTTTTAACCCCGGGAGGAGCTCGGCAGCCTCCCATCACTTACACCATCTCACCTGTACTGAGCTGTGGCCCGGGCCGGAAGGCCTTCATGGAACCGTGTTTGTGGAAAATCGGAGGAGAGCAGAGTGCCGAGGGGGGCATATTTAAGGGATTGAGCGAGCTAGGGAAGGCTTCCTAGAGTTATCAACCAGAGTCAGTAAGTGGCTACTGTTACACTCCACGAAGGAGGAGGTTTAAGCACAGTGGTGGTCAAAACAGAGAGAAATCAAAGAGAAGAAAGCAGCTGGGTACCTCTGCGACATCCAGTCCTTGCAGGGGACTGCCCCGCTATTTCTGCTTTGCCTTCTCTTCCAGATGCCTCATCCCCGAAGGTACCACTCCTCAGAACGAGGCAGCCGGGGGAGTTACCATGAGCACTATCGAAGCCGAAAGCATAAGAGGCGAAGAAGCCGATCCTGGTCAAGTAGCAGTGACCGGACACGGAGGCATCGGCGGGAAGACAGCTACCACGTTCGTTCCCGGAGGTGAGACTTGCACTCAAGATCGCTCCCTCGTTCGTTCATTTAACAAAGACTTATCGGTTACATGCCGAGCCTCTGGGTGGCGGTGATGCCGGGAGTGTTACCATAGGGGCAGGCTGCAGGAAAGGGCCGGGGAAGCACCTGGCACGTTTGGGTGGACTAGGACGGGATGTGTAGTTCAAGGAGAATTTCCCAGAGTGTGCGACATCTCAACTCCTCTGAAACATACGGGCGACGTGTCCCAGCTGAAGGGAAACCACATGCAAAGACTAGGGGCTGGAAGTAGCTAGTGAGCTGATGGACAAGACAGTTAGGTTTGTCTGGTTTTAATAACCTAGCGGCGTGTTCGGTGAAGGGGTGGGTTAGGGATCATTGGGAGCAGAGCTGGATGTAGGGAAGGCTTATGGCTTTGTTCCATTAAATCATTCAATTTGAGCCAAGACCGGTTTGGCTCAATGGATAGAGCGTCGGCTTGGGGACTGAAGGGTCCCGGGTTCGATTCCGGTCAAGGGCATGTACCTTAGTTGCGGGCACATCCCCAGTAGGGGGTGTGCAAGAGGCAGCTGATCCATGACTCTCATTGATGTTTCTATCTCTCTCCCTTCCTCTCTGTAAAAGAGCAATAAAATATATATTTTTTTAAAATCATTCCATTTGAGATGTCTTGGTGACATGCAGGTGGAGATTCCTCCTCTGCACCTGGTTCCTTCAGTTCTCGGTCCTCAGTCCTCTCAGACTTGGTCGGTGTGTGGGAGCCATTCTCCAGCAGCACTCCTTCCTCGAGGAGGGAGGACCTTGTCACGGGGGTGGCACAGAATGTGGCCTGATGGGTGTTTGCTGTCCAACAGCAGCTACGATGACCGTTCCTCTGACCGGAGGGCGTATGACCGGAGATACTGCGGCAGCTACAGGCGCAACGACTACAGCAGGGACCGGGGAGACGCCTACTACGACGCGGACTACCGGCACTCCTACGAGTACCACCGGGAGAACAGCAGCTACCGCAGCCAGCGCAGCAGCCGCAGGAAGCACCGGCGGCGGAGGCGGCGCAGCCGGACGTTCAGCCGCTCCTCTTCGGTGAGTGCCTGCCCCGGCCCTTCCCCTCCCTCCCCCTCTGGGACCCCGGTAAGTGAGAGGCGTCCTTGTGCTCAGCTGGTCCGCGGGGCATGAACGCTGAGGTGGGCACGGAGTCCGTCTCTCTCAGAAGCTCTTGGACTCCAGGAGAGGAGGGCCCCCGAATCTGCGTTAGAGGTGCATGGGCACAGAGCGCCTGTGAGCCCCGGTGCCCTCTGGCATGCTGGCCTCGCTGTGCAGGGGGCAGCCTCTCTGCCCCGGAGGCCCGCACTCTAATGGGGACCTTGCTTGTGGACTGCCTTTCTCCCCCAAGCCCTGGGCTCCATGGCCCCCTCAGCAGGTGGGCTTGGGTGGGGGAAAGGGGAGATTGGTGCCTGCCTGGAAGGGCACTGTGTAGAGCATGGGGTTGTGGGTGACGATGGCACAACGACACCACTTCTCTGCTCTGCCCGTGCCTCTCCTCATTCCCATTTTGGGTTTGGGACTTGGGGTTATGCGCCGCTCTCTCTTCTCACCCCGATCCGCCTTACTGCATCTGACGTGTTCCCTTCCACTGTCCCCCATCATCGTCTGTCCCCCCTGGCTGGGCGCCTGTGACCGGTGGCCCCTCCACCACCCGCCCCGCCTCCCTCCGGCCCCCGCTCCGACACCTGGCTTGCTCCGACCCCCCCCGCCCCCCGACAGCAGCACAGCAGCCGGAGAGCCAAGAGTGTAGAGGACGACGCTGAGGGCCACCTCATCTACCACGTCGGGGACTGGCTACAAGAGCGATGTACAAGCCAAATCGTAACAATCCTATAGCCTGTAATGGTCCCATAGCCATTCTAACGTCCCGAGCCAACCCAGTCACCGTCTCTCTTGCCTTCTCTCAGTGGTGTTGTTTATCTGGGTGGTTTGAGTTGCTGTTGAGAATTGACCTCTGCTGTCCACTCCCAGCTCTCATGGCCCCTGGGTTAAAGGTGGTGGGAGTCACACAGGGGTTTTCTTCCCCTGTGACCATCTGTATCTGTTCCCCCATCCTTCATTTCACCCCAGATCGCTGTCCCTTTTTCCTTCCGACTCGGCTCATTCCCCACCTTCTCTCCCTCCCTCCCTCTCCCCGCCCCCGCTCTCTCTCATTCCAGATGAAATTGTCAGCACGCTGGGAGAGGGCACCTTTGGCAGAGTTGTACAATGTGTGGACCATCGCAGGTAACTGTCAGCCACCCTGCCCCATCCCTGCTGGGCATAGAGAGGTGGTGAGGGTGATCTGGGGCCCGTGTACCGGTGAGCAAAAGGTAGGAGTTCTTTATGCCCCGACAGCCCGTTCAGTCTGAGACGCTCTCAGGAACCCAGCAAAAGCCTCTTTTACCAACCCACAGGGGCGGGGCCCGAGTTGCCTTGAAGATCATAAAGAATGTGGAAAAGTACAAGGAAGCTGCTCGACTTGAAATCAATGTCCTGGAGAAAATCAATGAGAAGGACCCTGACAACAAGAAGTAAGCAAGCAAAGGAGCGTGTGCGGAGTCCGAGAGGCTCCACCCCAAACTAGGCTAGGCCGGCAGGGAGTCCCAGACCTCATCCATTCATCTTCCGTTCCTCATCTTAGAGTAGCAGGACTTTAGAGTAGGAAGGGAGGGTCTGCAATAGTCTCTGATTCATTTCCCTGTTTTCAGGGCAGTGAAATTGCTGTCTTCAGCCCAGGCTGGCTTCTGTAGGGATCTTCCCTGGGAATGACCCTGAGACTGAGAATTAACTTTTTGTCAAAAAAGTTAATTGAGCTTTTAATACTTGGAACTATGCTGATGGGGCCACCAACATTTATATGTAATATTCCTGTTCACACACGTTCTGTAAGCCAACTATGTAACAAGGGTGTTAAGTGAACACATAAGAAGATGATAGGTCTAAACATGGGCCACATGGTGGCTAATAGTGAATTTCAGGAATGGGAGGTGGGGTCTGGATTTAGGAGGGACAGTTTGACAATTCAAGGTCAACACCAGAGCCTGGCACTCCACAACACTTCAGCAACTAGAGTTTTAACTATGTAAAATTTTTGAAAATGATTTGAATCTTGCTAGGTAGTACATCTCTTTGAGTCCACCAGAAAGACCATTTCCTAAGGGAACTGAATTGTGTTGGTAATACAAGTGTGTGAAATCAACAGCTATGCAGTCCCGCCTTGTTGGAGGGTGGTGAGCAGATGGGAGCTCATCAGACATTCCCCTTCCCCATCTCTCTTCCCAGCCTCTGTGTCCAGATGTTTGACTGGTTTGACTACCATGGCCACATGTGTATCTCCTTTGAGCTTCTGGGCCTTAGCACCTTCGATTTCCTCAAAGACAACAACTACCTGCCCTACCCCATCCACCAAGTGCGCCACATGGCCTTCCAGCTGTGCCAGGCTGTCAAGTGTGAGTGGGGTGGGCCGAGGTGGACTCTGGGACAGCCCCTGCCTCCATTGGACCTCTTCTATCTCAGTTGTGCACTGGTGAAGCCCCTAAGCAGTCAACTTGATTATCTGCACTTCCGTTATTCACTGTCATGTTGACATCTCCTCTTCTGACTTAACTCCTTGACTGATGTCCTCAGCATCACTGATTGGCTTACTCCACATCTAACCAAGCAGGAGCTGGAAGACAAAGCCTTTGAAATCAAAGCACTTAAATACCTCTTTTCCTTGGGAAGTGTAAGTCAGGCAGCAAGCACAAAGACAAAAGGCCAACTCCAGCTAGAGGTTTCCATGTGTCTAACCTGAGATGCTCTTCATTCCCAGCCAAGCAGGTGGAAGCAGAGAGTAGCACAGCCAAGGAGCCAAGTAGGGAATCCAGACTAGCACGTGGTTCCTCTTGAGTGTTCGTAACAATACAGTTTTGCAGAGTTGATATACATACATCAGAACCAGGACAAAAATACAAGCTATAGAAAACTGTCCTTACGCTTCAATTGAGAATTATTTACATATCTTATAAGCATAGAGCATCTTAGACCAGGCATTTCATTTGAATGTAAAACAGAAGGAAACCTAGGAACTGAACCCTCATCCTCACCAGCTTGGAGCTAGGTGACCAAGCGTAGGGTTAGCTGGTGCCAGTTAGCCTGGCTGCCAGGACCAACCGTGACCTGGCCTTTTCCCCTGCAGTCCTCCACGATAACAAGCTGACACATACGGACCTCAAGCCTGAAAATATTTTGTTTGTGAATTCAGACTACGAGCTCACTTACAATCTTGAGAAGGTAAGATGGATAGGGTTTCCCCTTGGCCAGGGAGGGCAGGCGGCTGTGTCTGTTTGCCTTTCTCTTAACCCTTCATGGCCTCCTTTTACTTCTTGCTCCCACATTTTCTCTTGGTCTGGCTCTTGACTGAGTAAAACCAGTAGAGATTGAAAGGGAGAGATTTAAGAAGACTTCAATTGGAAGAAAATTTGAAAAAAGAACCTCAGATAACTTCCCAATCTAGTGGGAATGCTTTTAAGGTTCTTGCTCCAGACTTCTTTCTCTTCTTTGTAAAGAAAGCTCGGTTCCCTGAGTAACTAGAGTTCATGGAGATCTCCAAAGCAAACTCTCCCTCTCTTTGCAGCATGTTAACATTTTCACAAAAACACCACCAGTCACTTGGGTGTAGCCTTCAATGCACAGAGACTTGCATGCTACCCCATAATTATTCCTTAATTCTCTTCCTCCTCAACTCCTAAAGTACTCTGCTAGGTATGGGGAGGCTGTAAGACAAGAGAGCGGCAGAGAAGCAGGTCTAAGTTAGTTTTTAATGCCTAGAACCACTTCAGAGGACAGTAGCGGCCTCTCAGGCTGGAGTGCAGAGGTTCATTCTTTTCCCGCTTGGTTCCTAGAAGCGAGATGAGCGAAGCGTGAAGAGCACGGCTGTGCGGGTGGTAGACTTTGGCAGTGCCACCTTTGACCATGAGCACCATAGTACTATTGTCTCCACTCGCCACTACCGAGCGCCAGAGGTCATCCTGGGTAAGGGGGAAGGACGAGGATGTCCGAGTGTAAGCAGGCGTGGTGGTGTGGGTGGCACCCCCTAAGCGCCATAACCCTTTTCCCTCCACTTCCCGCCCAGAGCTGGGCTGGTCGCAGCCTTGTGATGTGTGGAGCATAGGCTGCATCATCTTTGAGTACTATGTTGGCTTCACCCTCTTCCAAGTAAGTGATTCTGACCGCCTGAGACTCACCCCGATTTCCCAGTCTGCTGAGGACCTGCCTGCTTACTCGCCAACATTGCTTATTTTCCTGGCAGCTGGTCCTCAGCATTCCCTTCCCAGTCCCATGCTCAGTTCTGGCTTCCTTTCCTAGACCCATGACAACAGGGAGCATCTAGCCATGATGGAAAGGATTTTGGGTCCCATCCCTTCCCGGATGACCCGAAAAACAAGGTGAACTTTGAGTGGGAGGGGCTTAACCCTTTTCCTTTTCTCTCAACAAATGGTCAACATCACGTTTTCTTTTTTCTTTGACGCCTTCCCTCCCCCAGCTACTCAGACGGGGGTTCAGGGGATTATCCCACAGTAAGAGGAGCCTCCTGATTCCTCAACCTCCCCTTCCCCTCTAGGAAGCAGAAATATTTTTATCGGGGTCGCCTGGATTGGGATGAGAACACATCAGCCGGGCGCTACGTTCGAGAAAACTGCAAACCACTGCGGGTGAGCCAGGCTGGGGTCGGCAGCGCCCGCCACCGAGGTCACTCCTTTCTTGAGGTGTTTTGCCTCTGGAAAGCGTTTCACAAGCACAGAGCTGGGGAAGGAGGGGAGGAATACTGAAGACATTTTTGGTTAATTGAAGAGAGAGAAGGGGGACTGGTTTTTTGGAGGGAAGGAGGTTAGACAGCCATGTCCTTCTTGAGCCAATTAGAAATCAAAGCAATGTCCTGGATTCCTTGGGTCAAAAAAAAAAAAAAAAAAAAGTAAGTTAGAGCTTAAATTTTAATGTGGAGCTAAAGAAAGAAGATTTACGAGGTTGACCAGAATATACAAGTAGAACTTTCAGAGTATGAAGCGAAGGTAGGTTAAGCTGTAGTATCAGAGTTGGTCACAGTGTGGTCATATGAAGGTAGTATTCATAACGGTTATAAGCGGGGCCTTGGTCTTCCAAGACTGAGGCAGGGCCTTGTAGAAGGCAGGGCTTGTAAGGCATCGGACCTCACCTTTCTCCTGCCCTCCACCACCAGCGGTATCTGACCTCAGAGGCAGAGGAACACCACCAGCTCTTCGATCTGATTGAAAGCATGCTAGAGTATGAACCTGCTAAGCGGCTGACCTTGGGGGAAGCTCTTCAGCATCCTTTCTTCACCCGCCTCCGGGCAGAACCACTCAGTGCCAAGTTGTGGGACTCCAGTCGGGATATCAGTCGGTGACGATCAGATCCTGGGCCCCGCTGCCTCTCTAGCGGCAGTGGGTGTCCAGTCCAGGACACTGGTGCTTTTTTATATAAGAGAACAGAACCGGAGCCCACTCCTTCCTCCTGGCTCCCTGTATACCTGTGAATATGTGAAATAGTGTAAATACGAAAGAGCTTGTACCCTGCCTTGTACATAATGCTATCCATTCTACACTCTTCCCAACCTCACTTGCCCCTTGACAGATGAGATGGATGGGGGCAGAATGAGGTAACCAGGTGGCATCCAGCCCATATTTTATAACGAATTTTGTATAGTCTTTGTGAAATAAAATGAAGTGCTTCATCTGACCTCCATCCCCGGAGTTTGAGGTTTGGCAATGCTGGGGTGGAGGGATGAGAAGATTGGCAGCCTGAGTTTGGGTAAGCAGGGAGTCTCATCTTGCCCTCTAAAATTAACTAATCAGGCGACCAGTTTATCTGGTTTGTTTCAGGGGAGGGTAATGATAAATGATAACATTTCTTGCATGTTAGAATGGAGGATTATAAGGTGGCACTTTTTAAAAAAATATATATTTTATTGATTTTTTTACAGAGAGGTAGAGAGAGAGAGAGAGAGAGAGCTAGAAGCATCAATGAGAGAGAAACATCGGCCAGCTGCCTCTGGCACACCCCCTATGGAGGATGTACATGCCTTGACCAGAATCGAACCTGGGACCTTTCAGTCCACAGACCGACGCTCTACCACTGAGCCAAACCGGCTTTGGCAAGGTGGCACTTCTTTGGTCGGGAATAATGAGGGTTGCGAAAGGGGTCCAACTACCAGAGCCATTAGACTGGACCCCCACGGTCCAGCCAGAAACCAAGTTAAAAACTTGCTCTACTGGGCTTCTGAGAGGCTCCCACCACCGGGGAAAACTCCCATCATACATCTCGGGAGGCGTACTGAGCAGGGTTATCACGCAAAGCCTCCTGGGGGGTGTAGTTCGTTGGTGGGGCTGCGTCACGTGAGGTAAGGGGTGGTACTTGGAGACACTGGGTTACTGGTGTCACGTGTGGTACTTCCGGCCTTTCCTGAAGCCTGGACGCAGGCGTAGCCCGCTGCTGCTGCGGGATCCTGGAGACTTCCGGCCGGCCCAGCCAATCGGTGCACAGCGGAGCGGCGGCCGGAGTGGAGCGGAGGGAGCGCCGAGAGTCGCTGCTGCCCCCAGTGCCGCCCCAGGGGCGTGGAGGGCAGGGGGCGGCCTAGTCCGCGGTTGCAACTATGGCTCAAAACACAGACGGCCAAAACCCCTTCGCCGAGCCCAGCGAACTTGACAACCCTTTCCAGGTGACTTGCGCCGGCCTCCTTTGGGCACCAGGACTGCTTCCCGGTTCTGGAGGATGGGGTTAACTTGCCTTCCCATTCTGGACATTTGGTCTTTGGAAGGGCCGCCACGTGAGGGTGCCGGTGACTCCAGACCAGGGAGCACCCTGCGGGGCGGGCCCTGTCCCTGTAAGAAACCGGTCCGGGCAGTGAGGGGTGGAGGATTTGGAGAAAATGTTGGGACAACAGCGTGGCTCCCTAGTGCAGCCCGGGAGCCACAGGCAGTTTGAAGAGGCCCCTGTGAGGTATCGGGTGCCAGCTGAGCCTCTGGTCTCTGCCCGCAGGACCCAGCTGTGATCCAGCACCGGCCGAGCCCGAGCCCGAACTATGCCACGCTCGACGTCTACAATCCTTTTGAGACCCGAGAGGTGAGATTCTGGAGAGCACATGACTGACTGCAAGGAAGGGGAGGGTCTGCCGATAACTCCACTCTGTCGGGGTACCGGGGCCTTTTCCGCGTGCAAAGGAAGAAACGAGCACCGTGACCTTAGCTCCCTGACAGAGTGGCCATGGATGCTTAATTCTTCCGGAGACACGGGGGCTAACGATCCATCCAATCAGAGCCTGGCGGGGCCATGACCAAGGCTCTGTGTGGGGAGGCCTCTTTGGAAAAAACAAAGTATGCAGCCGGTGGGAGGTGAGAAAACACTCTGCTTAGGTGTGCACTTAGAAGGCAAGAACTAGACAGATGTGTCTCACTGGGACAGGAAATAGGGTTTTTAAAAGGCACGGAAGTAGCTGTAGAGGAGTGCTTTGCGTTCTGGCTAAGGAATTGGATGTGAGGGGTGATGAGGGCTGCCGCTGATTGTAACGGAGTTCTCTGACCAACATGAAAACTAGCCTTCTAACCACTGTGGGAGGGGCTGCTACCCAGGTAATGAGTTCTGAGTCAGAAGATACCCAGGCTGACTAGCTTCCTCTGTTCGGAGGGACCAGATGATCTGTAAGGTCTTTTTCAATCCACCAGCCACCATCAACCTACGAGCCTCCTGCCCCTGCTCCAGCGCCATTGCCTCCACCCTCAGCTCCCCCGCAGGCCTCGAGAAAGCTCAGCCCGTCAGAACCCAAGAACTATGGCTCCTACAGCACCCAGGTAAGGGCGGGTGCGGGTGGTGGTTGGGAAGCTGGGCCAGCCCGGGGCCCAGGACTCACATCTCTCTGCTCGCCCTGGGCAGGCTTCCGCCGCGGCAGCCACGGCAGAGCTGCTCAAGAAGCAAGAGGAGCTCAACAGGAAGGCAGAGGAGCTGGACCGGAGGGAGCGGGAGCTGAAGCACGCTGCCCTGGGGGGCAAAGCCAGTAAGTGGGTCCTTGGAGGGTCTGACGGTTTCTAAGGAGCAAAACACCTACGAGCCTGGGCCCCAGAGCCAAACTGTGAGTCTGGAATGTGGGCTCGATCGCTTATTAATAATAAGCTGCTTAATGCCGAGTGCCTCGGTTTCCATACTTGTAAAATGAGAATAGCTTTTGCACCTGTTGGACAGGATTGTTGTGGAAATTTAAACAAGATCCTCCAGCCGAGACTGGTTTGGCTGGCTTGGGGACTGAAGGGTCCCAGGTTCGATTCCAGTCAAGGGCATGTACCTTGGTTGCGGGCATATCCCCAGTAGGGGGTGTGCAAGAGGCAGCTGATTGATGACTTTCTCTCATCGATGTTTCTAACTCTCTATCTCTCTCCCTTCCTCTCTGTACAAAATCAATAAAATATATTAAACAAGATTCCTCCATACAAAGTGCTTGGCGCAGGGCTTAAAGGTTGTAAATAAATCCTGATTATTTTTATTTCTCTCCATTTCCTTGGACCCCAGGTTAGAGATAAGAATAAAGGACCCAGAGTGAAAGCAGGAGTGACTCCTTCGTCGGTCTCTGCCTCACTTCTGCTCTCTTTGTGCCTTTCAGCTCGACAGAACAATTGGCCCCCTCTGCCTTCTTTCTGCCCCGTCCAGCCCTGCTTTTTCCAGGACATCTCCATGGAGATCCCACAGGAATTTCAGAAGACAGTGTCCACCATGTACTATCTCTGGATGTGTGAGTAGTAAGAAGGAGTAACTTGTACATCTTTTCTACCCTGGAGCCCCCTCACCTAGAACTAGACACTGTACCTCTCTTTAATATTTGAGTTTAAGTCTAATTTCTCTAGGATCTTCCTGGGTTAGTCCTTTCATACAATTTAGAACTTATTCTCCAGCCTTCTAGCAAAGGTGTGTTTTTGCCCGCTTACCTTCCCTTGTCCTCAGGCATCAATGTATCCTGAATCCTGTAACTGTCTTTTCAAAGGGGATTGATTACACATGAGTGAGGTTTGCTCGTTCTGTCTCCCCTGTGGGGGACTCTGTAAGGGCAGATGTTGTCTGCGTTTCCTTCTCGCCACAATTGGTAAGGTGACCAGACGTCCCACTTTTGGCGGGACAGTCCCGATTTTTTTGGAAGAAATTTTTGTTAAAAACCGGGACATCTGGTCACCTTAACATTTGGGGAGGGTCATCGGGCGGGCTTATCCGGGAAGGAGCTTTCATTGCGGTCGGAAAGAGCCATCATCCTGTCCCTCCATCCGTTAGGCAGCACTGTGGCTCTTCTCCTGAATTTCCTCGCCTGCCTTGCCAGCTTCTGTGTGGACGCCAACGGTGGCACAGGCTTTGGGCTCTCTATCCTCTGGATCATCCTCTTCACTCCCTGCTCCTTCGTCTGCTGGTACCGCCCCATGTACAAGGCTTTCCGGTGAGTTGGTGGCTGGGGTGATGGGGAAGTTTGAATGGACCCCCGCTACCTGCTCCTCCAGCACTAATTCTCCCGCTCTCCCCGTTTTTTCTCCTCGCAGGAGCGATAGTTCGTTCAATTTCTTCGTTTTCTTCTTCATCTTCTTCGCCCAGGATATGCTTTTTGTCCTCCAGGCCATTGGCATCCCAGGTTGGGGGTTCAGGTCAGTGAGCCTGCCGTCTACCCTCAGTCCTTCCCCCCAGGCCTCTAGACCAAGTCGGGGTGGGTGGGAGTTGTTCAGCAGGAGGAAATGTGGTTTTTATCCTTGAGAGGTGCTGGTTTATGGAGAGAGACAGGACATTCTTCCAGGGCAGAGAGAGCCCAGGCAGAACTCCGGACAGACATGGGTTGAGGGGAAGAAGGTCAACCTGAGAAGGCTTCCTGGAGGAGGTGTGTGTAATCACGGTTGAAGAGCAGAGGGAGAATCTTCAACAGAAGCGTCTATTTATCTTATTGTATTTTAGTTTCTTGACTTTTAGAGGGCGAGAGATTTGTTGTTCTACATATTTATGCATTCATTGGTTGGTTCTTGCATGTGTCCTCACTGGGGATCGAACTCACAGCCTTGATGCTCTAACCAACAGCTCTCCAGCCAGGGCCAGAAGAGTCTGTTTAGAGTGAGGATGTCTGGAAGAGCTTGGAGAGCTGGGAAGTAGTTCAGAAAGTGGGTCTAAACCATGAAGAGAGTGGATGTAGTTCGGGAATGTGTGCGTAGAAAGCTGCCAGACTAACAGGCGTGACTGTGGATGGGAAGGGTGGGAATGGGGCTGGTTTGGAACATAACTGGCGGAGAAGCTAGGACGACAGAGACCCAGCTCTGGGCGGGCCCTCTTCATGGCCACATCCTTGTCCCTCCTCCCAGTGGCTGGATCTCCGCGCTGGTGGTGCTGAAGATCAACACGGCTGTAGCTGTGCTCATGCTGCTGGTCGCCCTGTTCTTCACTGGCATCGCCGTGCTGGGAATCGTGATGCTAAAGAGGGTGAGGGGCTGCGGTGAAGGTGGGGCCAGGAGAGTGAGATCATGTGTCCCCAGGGGCCTGGGTGGAACTTTCTGGAGGAACTGGGGAGGGCCAGGCTGATGGGCGGGTTCTGAGCTAATGGACCTGTGTGTGTGTGTGTGTGTGTTGGAGGGGGTCCAAGAAGGGAAGTGGAGAGCAGCAGGCCGGGAGTGGTGGCAGCGTGGGGCTGGAGCAGAGTAGCAGTGGCTGGGATGTGCTATGACATCTCTGTCCTCCACTTGCAGATCCACTCCTTGTACCGCAACACAGGTGCCAGCTTCCAGAAGGCCCAGCAAGAATTCGCGGCCGGTGTCTTCTCCAATCCTGCGGTGCGAACCGCAGCTGCCAACGCAGCCGCTGGGGCTGCTGAAAATGCCTTCCGGGGCCCGTGACCCCTGACGGGTGCCCTGGCCCTGCCACCTGAGGGGGCCAACATAGCCCCTCTCCCCGAGTTCTCTGGGACTTGTGAGACATAACTATTTGATGTCTCCTGTATCGTGCCCCCAACCCCGCAGCTGTGGCTGCCGAACCTGATTTAGGGGTCGGGGAACCCACTGTGACCCAGTCACTGCTCTGCCTACACCCCACTGCCCAATCAGGCCACTCCGCTGCCACCCCTTACACTCCCCCACCCAGCTTCCCTCTGCTGTGCCAAGGCTGTTGCTTCAATTATTTAAATAAAAAGAAAGTGGAACTGGAACTCAGAACCCTGTTTCTGGAATGTTTACTGGGAACTAGGACAGAAAGAGTGCCCTAGCAGGTTTGGCTCAGTGGATAGAGCTTCGGTCAGGGTGCATGCAGGAGGCAGCCAATCGATGTGTTTCTCTCACATCGTCCACTCTAAGAAATCAAAGGAAAAAATATACTGGGTGAGGATTTAAAAAGAAAAGTGAGGAGGGAACTGGTGTGAAGGCAGAATATGAATTCCAGAGGGTGAGCTGCCAGCTGTCAGAGTGGCTGGAGCAGGAAGGAGGAGGGAAGTCCACGGTTGGGCGTGGAATCATCCACCAGGGAGCCCTGCTCCCCACCCTTCCATTAATGGCCCGGAAAGAGCCGCTGCCTCTGCTGAGAACATAGTGGGGCGCGGTGGGGGGGGTGGGGACAGAGGCTGGATGGGGCTTAAGCGAGCGCCCAAAGGGTTGTGGGCACGGGCCTGGGTACCGGCAGAGGCAGGAACTGGAGAGCATCACCTGCCAGCCTGCTCTGTGGCCAGCTCCTGCCCCACCCCGCAGGGTCTCCCACGCGGACTACAACTCCCGGCGTGCACCGCGCGGCCACGCTCCTCCTCCCGCACCAGCCCATCCCCACCCCCTGCCTCCAAACCCGCTGCAGGCCCAAGCGGGGAGCGGAGCGTGGCGGGGAGGGGAGCAGAGCTGGCGACAGGAGACGGCGGTGCCCGGGCCTATCCCACCAACAGCCTTGGATCCCACTGGACACTCCGGAGGCACGTCCGCCGCCCCTCTAGAGTCACCTCCGCCGACCCCTCCCCTCTCCCCCGGACTTCTTCCCCATTCTCTGGACTTCACCTTCCCCATCCTTCCCTGGGCTCCGACCTCCGTCCTTCCCCACGCCCTCTCCTCACTCCCGGACCTGCCCTTCTCGGCGCCCCTCTTCCCTAGGGAGATGCGATGAGCCTGTGTCCCAGCGCCCTCATCGCCATCCTGGGCACGGTGCCCATCCAGTGCCCGTGGTGGGGAGGGAGCACGCCGCGGCCCCTCGGTGCCTCCCCTGCCCTGACCCCCCCTCCAGCTGGAGTCCCTGAGCCATGCCCCAGGGGACCCAGCCAGGGGGTGGGCTCTAGAGCCGGTGGTGTGGAGAGGAGAAAGGACGGGGCCCTGGGCTCCTCTGAGATGCTCCCAAGCGCCAGGGGGGGCCGAGCGAGGCGCAGGCACCCGGGCAGCAGGCATGATGCCCTCGCCTAGTGACTCCAGCCGCTCGCTCACCAGCCGGCCTAGTACCCGGGGCCTCACCCACCTCCGCCTCCACCGACCCTGGCTGCAGGCCCTGCTCACGCTGGGGCTGGCCCAGGTGCTGCTGGGCATCCTGGTGGTCACCTTCAGCATGGTGGCCTCCTCTGTCACCACCACCGAGAGCATCAAGAGGTCCTGCCCGTCTTGGGCTGGGTTCTCGGTGAGTTGGGTGCACAGTTGTTGGGTGGGGGCGGCTCCTCGGGCCCCAACCCTCCACCCCAGCTGCCGGTTCAAATCCTGGCCTCTCCTCCCTCTCCGGGCCCTCTCCCTCCGGAAAGGGCTGGGTGCACCCTGTGGCGAGGGGCTCACGCAGGTGCCTCCCCTGCCAGGCTGAGCCTGTGCCCACTCTGTCCCCAGCTGGCGTTCTCCGGGGTAGTTGGCATTGTGTCCTGGAAGCGGCCATTCACTTTAGTGGTAGGTGCCAGGGTCCGGTGTCCACGGGGAGGCAGGTGCCCTGCACCCGAGGGGATGCCCATTTATGCCCTCGAGAAGGGAACCGGCTCTCCCGTTCCGGTCACTCAGGCACGGATGAGTGTGAGGGAGGGTGGCTCCCTCCTCGGTGGCCCCCACTCCTGAGCACCCCAGCCCTGATCTGCACCCTGTTCCCCCAGATCTCCTTCTTCTCCTTGCTCTCGGTGCTGTGTGTCATGCTCAGCATGGCTGGCTCTGTTCTCTCCTGTAAGAATGCTCAGCTGGCCCGAGACTTCCGCCACTGCTCCATGGTGAGATGTGAGGAGGGCGAGCCAGAGAGAACCGGTTGGGGGAGACTGGGGGAGATGTGAGGGACACCTGACTCAGTCTGTCTCACCCTCCCCACTGCCACTCAGGAAGGAAAGGTCTGTGTGTGCTGCCCCCCTGTGCCCCTCTTCCGGCCCTGCCCAGAGTCAGGGCAGGAACTCAAAGTTGCCCCTAACTCCACCTGTGATGAAGCCCGAGGGGCCCTCAAGGTGAGCATGCACTCCCCCAACCCCCCATTCCCTTCTCCCCCCCACACCGCCCCTCCTGGGGTCCTCATGGGCCCAGGGTATGTGGGAGTTACCATCCCTCTCACACATCCCTCTCTCTCTCTCCTTTCCCAGAACCTGCTCTTCAGCGTCTGCGGACTCACCATTTGTGCCACCATAATCTGCACCCTCTCCGCAATCATCTGCTGCATCCAAATATTCTCCCTTGACCTCATGCACACGGTAAGGGAGAGCAGGGTCAAGGCCAAGCAGGTGTCATGGAGGGGGGTCAGGGTGTATGCGCTGGGACTGGGGTTGAGGGGGTGGTGATAGTGATTCTTCTAAGCACCAGGGGCTGGCGATTACACATCAGAAATGTCTGTTATTGTAGGATGTTAAGGGGGCCCGTGGGGGAGAGGGGGTGAGGAGAGGAATGACAGGGAGTAAGAAAGTATGTGATGCCAGCCTGGGGGGCGGAGTCAAGCAGGTCCTGGGTGGGGGTGGGGGTGGTGATGGGGGTGAAGGGTTGATGTGCTGGTGAGGACAGAGCAGGTGGCGATTCTGGGTGTAGATGGGGTCATAAGGAGGAGGAATTATTTTAGATAGGCAGGGCCTGCCTGGAGGTGCGGGGTGGAGGCCGGGTTAGGGGAGGGGCTGTTTCCGGCTGGGGGCGGGGCCAAGCTGAGCCGCTCTGAGGGCGGGGCCCGAAGATGTAGACGAGGCCAGGAGTTTGGGAGCCCAATAACCTGAAACCAGGGTTCTGTTTGCTCCCCAGCAGCTGGCCCCTGACCGCTCGGTCTCGGGTCCCCTGGGGCCTCTGGCCTGTACCTCCTCGCCCCCGGCCCCGCTCCTGCACGCCATGCTGGACTTGGAGGAATTTGTACCACCTGTGCCCCCACCGCCCTACTACCCCCCGGAGTACACCTGCAGCTCCGAAACAGATGCCCAGAGGTGAGGCCTGGCGGCTCCGACCGGGAAGCGAAGGCAGGGGCAGGCGGCTCTGGCTGCAGCCTTGATTAGTGGGGAGGACTTTTGTGGAATAGTCCTCCCGCTTTCTCCCCTCCCCTCTTCCCACAGCATCACCTACAATGGCTCCATGGACAGCCCAGTGCCCTTGTATCCTACCGACTGCCCGCCTTCTTATGAGGCCGTGATGGGGCTCCGAGGAGACAGCCAGGTGAGAGCAGGGCTCGGTGCGGCCGGGAGCCAGAGCGGGAGCAGGGACGCCGAGTGAGCCGCAGTCATTGCACACAGATAGCAATAGTTCCCAGCTGAAGCCGGTTTGGCTCAGTGGATAGAGTGTCGGCCTGCGGACTGAAAGGTCCGGGGTTCGATTCCGGCCACGGGCATGTACCTTGGTTGCGGGCACATCCCCGGTGAGGGGGCGTGCAGGAGGCAGCTGGTCAATGTTTCTCTCTCATCGATGTTTCTAGCTCTCTGTCCCTCTCCCTTCCTCTCTGTGGAAAATCAATAAAATATATCTTATGGCACGAACACATCCACTGCCATCTGTGAACGTCCCTAGAGGCCGGGGAGATGGGTGGGGTGGGAGCCATTATTTCCGTAAAACAGAGGCTCCCCTCAGTGACATGTGCACAGGGACTGGAACTTAGACCGTCCACAGCTCTGTCCAGCACATGGGGGTGGCCCTGTCGGTGTGCAGAGCTAGGCCTGTGACCCTTGTGTCTTCTTCAGGCCACTCTGTTTGACCCTCAGCTTCACGATGGCTCCTGCATCTGCGAGCGAGTGGCCTCCATTGTGGATGGTGAGCAGACAGTGGGGAGGATGGACAGGGGCCGGCTGCCCGGGGTAGCAGAGCCAGGTGGGAGCGAAAAAGGGGGGACAAGGCTGAGTGTGTGGACCAGCTAGGGCGGTGGCTTCCTGGGACCCTGGACTTCACAGTCTCCCTGGAGATAAAAGAGGCAGCGGGTCCCCCAGAGGCTGGGCCTGAACGGAGGGAAGCCGCCCGGGCCGGGCCGGTGCCAGCCACGCCCCTGCCGCCCACAGTGTCCATGGACAGCGGGTCGCTGGTGCTGTCGGCCATCGGCGACCTGCCGGGGGGCTCCAGCCCGTCCGAGGACTCGTGCCTGCTGGAGCTGCAGGGCTCGGTGCGCTCGGTGGACTACGTGCTCTTCCGCTCCATCCAGCGCAGCCGCGCCGGCTACTGCCTCAGCCTGGACTGCGGCCTGCGCGGCCCCTTCGAGGACAGCCCGCTGCCCCGGCCGCCGCGCGCCGCGCGCTCGCACTCCTGCTCCGCCCCCGAGGCGCCGCCCGCGCTGGGCGCCCCCGCGGCCGCGCGCAGCTGCCACCGCCTGGAGGCCTGGCCGCCCTGGGTGGCGCCCTGCTTCCCCGAGCTCCGGCGCCGGGTGCCCCGGGCAGGCCGCCCGGCCGCGGCCCCGCCCGCCAGGGCCCCCGCCCGCCGCTTCAGCGACAGCTCAGGGTCCCTCACGCCGCCCGGGCACCGGCCCCCTGGCCACCCGGCGCCCCCGCCGCCGCTGCTGCCTCGCTCACACAGCCACCCCGGCATCGCCACCTCCAGCCACACCGGTGAGTACCACCCCCTACACCCCCTAATCCCCACCCCCTACACCCCCTAACCCACACCCCCTACACCCCCTAATCCCCACTCCCTACACCCCCTAATCCCCACCCCCTACACCCCCTAATCCCCACTCCCTACACCCCCTAATCCCCACTCCCTACACCCCCTAATCCCCACCCCCTACACCCCCTAATCCCCACCCCCTACACCTCCTAATCCCCACCCCCTACACCCCCTAACCCACACCCCCTACACCCCCTAATCCCCACTCCCTACACCCCCTAATCCCCATCCCCTAACCCCCTAATCCCCACTCCCTACACCCCCTAATCCCCATCCCCTAACCCCCTAATCCCCACCCCCTACACCCCCTAATCCCCACCCCCTACACCCCCTAATCCCCACCCCCTACACCCCCTAACCCCCACCACCTAACCCCCTAACCCCCAAGGTCCAGGAAAGGGCAGGCGCTGGAAGTGGAAGGACCAGCGATGGCCAGCAGGATGGGGAGCTGGTGAGGTCCCTGGAGAGGATGGCAGAGCAGAGCGAGGTCACCCTGCGGCAGACAGCTCCTGTGTGCTCGCCTCCTAGAAACACTAGGAACACAGCATCCGTAGCGTTGTGGCTAAAAGAGGATTTGTTTTTTTGTTTTAGTGATTTTTTTACAGAGAGGAAGGGAGAGGGATAGAGAGTTAGAAACATCGATGAGAGAGAATCGTCGATCAGCTGCCTCTTGCACACCCCCCATTGGGGATGTGCCCGCAACCAAGGTGCATGCCCTTGACCGGAACCGAACCCGGGACCCTTCAGTCCGCAGACCAGTGCTCTTATCCACTGAGCCTAACCAATTTCGGCTAAAAGAGGATTTGTTGTTGAAACCCAAATCCACAACACCCAGCTCCGGCTAGTCGCCACGCTTGTGACTTACTATAAACCAGACAGAGCAATAGTCTCCCCGGCGTGGGTGCCTCAGAGTTCCTGAGAATGAGGTGATGCCAGTAACATGCTTAGCACACACAGGGCTCAGGGTCGCCGTCATGCCCCAGGCGCGGGGAGGGTGTCGCTGTGAAGGACACCGCCTGGATCCCTGCCTGGTGACCTGTGCACCTGTGGGCAGAGGTGATGTCCGCCTGGTTGGGGGTGGGGTGCGGGAGCTGGGAAAGCTCCTCTGGGCTTGAATTCTCACAGGAGGGTGGTGAGCTGGGCAGGTGTGTCCACTGAGCAAGGCCCTGTCTGCTTCTCTCCCCCCTTCCCCCCGCCCCCCCCCCAGCTGACTTCAGGGACCTTTATACCAAAGTGTTTGAGGAAGAGGCTGCGTCTGTTTCCTCTGCAGATACAGGTCAGGCGTGTGGTTAGTGCCCGGGGGCTGGGGGTGTGCTGCCTGGCACTCTCTGCTCCTCCCATTCCACTCATTCTCTCCCTCTTTCTCTCTCTCTCTCTCTCTCTCTCTCTCTCTCTCTCTCTGACTCTCTCCAGGGCTCTGCTCTGAAGCCTGCCTCTTCCATCTAGCCCGCCGCCCTTCCCCCAAGTTGCTACGTGCTCATTCCGCCGAGAAGCGGCGCCCCGTTCCCACCTTCCAGAAGGTGCCCCTGCCCTCGGGCCCTACCCCTGCCCACTCCCTGGGCGACCTGAAGGGCAGCTGGCCGGGCCGGGCCTTGGTGGCGCGTTTCCTCCAGATGTCCAGGAAGACCCCGGACGCCGGGGGGCACGGAGCCCACGGGCAGAAGCAGGTAGGCGTCAGGGGAGCCTGGGAAGGCGCCCGGGAAAGCCGGAGCTTCAGGGTGGGCCACACGGGTGTCCTCTCCTGTGTCCCCCTTCAGATGCCCCGGAGCCGGTGGGGACGGCCAGGCCGAGAGAGTCTCCATCTCAGAAGCTGCGGGGACCTGAGCTCCGGCTCCTCCCTGCGGCGCCTCCTCTCCGCCCGCAGGCTGGAGCGCGGCACCCGCCCCCACAGCCTCAGCCTCAGTGGGGGCACCCGGGAGACAGGGCTCTGAGGTGGGCTTCTTGCTGCATTGAGCAGATCCAGGTGAATGCGGGGGCCACGGCCCCCAGCTGGTTGGGACCAGCAGCCTCCAGCATTCTCTTGCACTGGATGACACTGAAGAAAACGCTGTTTACCCCAATGTTACTCCTTTCTCTCCTACCTCTGGGGCTCCTGCTGCTTGCCTCTGCTCCTCTGTCCCTGTACTGCATGGGTATTCAGGCTGTGGCGGGAAGATACTCTGCTTCCCGCACTGGAGGAAGAAATTAATCAAGTCCTGCCCCACCCCCACCCCCCAGCATGAGAGTCACTCTCTCTGATGTGGCAGGGGCACTGGCCAGGGCAGGGCATGGCCAGGGTGTTTAAGCACAAGGGGCTGTGTGCCTATACAGCTGGGTGGTGAAGCATGAAGAGTCATAACAACCTGGGTGGCCTCTCAGCTCTGCCACCTCTAGCTGCATGACCTTGGGCAAGTTATTTAACCTCAATTTCCTGACCTGTAAAACACTGCGAGGACAAAGGTTTGTAAAGCTCTTAACACACTATGTAAGCCTTCAATAAATGTCAATTCCCTCCTGGTCTGGATTATTTTTAAAAATATATATATATTATTGGTTTTTTTTACAGAGAGGAAGGGAGAGGGATAGAGAGTCAGAAACATGGATGAGAGAGAAACATCGATCAGCTGCCTTCTGCACACTCCCTACTGGGGATGTGCCCGCAACCAAGGCACATGCCCTTGACCAGGATAGAACCCGGGACCCTTGAGTCCGTAGGCCAATACTCTATCCACTGAGCCACCCCGGTTTCGGCAAGTTATCATCAACGAAATCTGTTCTAGTGTCTCTTACAGATAAAACTCAAGATTTACATTCCGTTCAGCTGCCACACGGTGTCTCTGCTCCTTTTCACAGCAGAATGCTTTGTTCCTTCCCTGCACCCCACTGCCTATTCCCAGGCCGAGTTCCTGATCAACTTCTCAGCAACCAAAAAGTGGCCATTTCTCCGCCTGCATCTCAAACTCTATCGGGCATAACCCAGAAAACCAGCCCTTTCTTCTTGGAGTTTTCCGTTTCTTGCCTTTGAAGATACCATGTTCTCCTGTTTTTTCCTCCTACTGGACCCTCTGGGTATCCTTAGAAGCGTTTACACCTCTGCTGGACTGACTCACACAGGAAGGCCCGGGGCTCTCCCCTCAGCCCTTTCCTACTTTCACTGTCGGCAGAGGGCTCTTCCAGGTCCTGCAGCTTAAATACCATCTGTGTGTTCATGGATAACTCCCGCCCCGACCTCTCCATGGGCTCAAACCTCCAACCGACATCTCTGCTTGGATGTCGATGGGTGTCTCAGCCTCAGCCTGGCCACCACCGAACTCCCAATCCCCACCTCTAGCACATTCCAGAAGCTTGGGACCCAACCTGTTTTTTCTTTTCCCTCCTCCATCACCCCCAATCCTATTATGAACTCAGCCGTGTCTCAGCAGCTATCCAGCTCAATCCCCAGTTTCTGCCAGCATCTGAATTGATTTATTTCCTTCCTAACACTCCATCCTCCACTCAGCAACCTAAGAAATCATGTCACATCAAGATTCCACCCAAATCTAATGCCTTCCCATTGAATTTAGAATAATCCCCAAACGTCCTCCCAGGCTGGAGACAGGTAAAACCTGGTCTGCTTTGCACAGGGCCTTTTCACCTGCTTTTCCCCAAGCATTAAACGCTGGGTCCCATGGCTGTTGCCTTCACTTAAGCCTAATTCACCTTCCCACTGAGCAACCTCCAGGCATTCTGTCACGCTGTCATGTTGTTTTGAGCACTTACACTGTCTAAAATGGTCCTGTTTTTGTCTGTTGTCCCATAAAATGTAAGCTCCGGAGAGCAGGGACTTGCGCATTGCACTGGGTCTAACACTTAGTAGGTCCTCAACAAACCCAAGTTACTTAAGTGGCAGAGTGGGGCCTCTAAAACAGCTCTGGGGCCCTATGATTTTGGGGATAGCCGCGGTGCCCTGCTGGGAATGAAGGGAGAAGGAAGGGGGACTGTCCATCGATGGCGTCAGGCGGCAAGACGTTTTGAATAATTCACCATCATAACAACCCCGCCTCGGGGAGGGCTGGGGTGCGGCCAGGACCACAAAGAAGGTAGATGGGATTCCCACCGGGCTCTGAAAGGCTGCTATCCTGGGGCTCCTAGAGGAGGAAGCCCAAGAACCTTGTTTGGCCGGGATTCATGGAGGAAGTTCAACCTCCTTTCCCCACCACAGCCCCTTTATATTCCCCCGCCCCCCCCCCCCCCCGCTCGTGTAGACAAAGGCGCATGCGCGCTTCGTGAATCCCGCTCCCTTTCCCAAATACGCGTGCGCCCCATCTGGGTTACCACTGGTCAGGGAGAGCCGTCAGTCCCTCGGAGGACCAATAGGCTTGCGGAGAGGGCCTCCGTCCCGCCTTCTGGCCATGAGAGGCACGCCTTCCGGAGCTAGGCCCCGCCTCCTCCGGCCCCGCCCCGCGGACCTCGGGCGTCTCGGGCCGGCGCTGGGTGGCGCGCAGCTTCGCTGGGACGCAGCCGCCGCGGAGCCCCCTCCTCCGCCCCGCCCGCCCCGCGGTGCAGGCCGCCGTGGGTTTCCTTCACCCCCCGCGCTGGTGGCTGCTCCTCTACGTCGCCCCCGGTAGGCGTCCTGGACGTGGCACCATTTGGTTCTTAACTCTCCCCCCCGGCGTTTGCACTTCACTTTTCAATCATTGTTACTGGTAGGGATGGTCGTACTTTATACTAATGAAGAAGAGAGGATAAATCTTCAAATTCTCTCTACCCACCTTGTTTTTTGTTTTGTTTTGTTTTTTTAAACGTTTTAAAAAAGATATCTTTGGCCGGGACCGGTTTGGCTCAGTGGATAGAGCGTCGGCCTGCTGACTGAGGGGTCCCGGGTTCAATTCCGGTCAAGGGCTTGTACCTTGGTTTCCGGCACATCCCCAGTAGGGGGTGTGCAGGAGGCAGCTGATTGATGTTTCTCATTGATGTTTCTGACTCTCTATCCATCTCCCTTCCTCTCTGCAAAAAAAAAAAAAAAAAATCAATAAAATATATTTAAAATATATATCTATATATCTATTGATTTCAGAGAGGAAGGGAGAGGGAAGAAGAGATAGAAACATCAATGTTGAGAGAGAATCACTGATTGGCTGCCTCCTGCACGTCCCCTACTGGGGATCAAGCCTGCAACCTAGGCATGTGCCCTTGACCGGAATCGAACCTGGGACTCTTCAGGCTGATGCTCTGTCTACTGAGCCAAACCAGCTGGGGCCAACCTTGTTTTTTGAGGGGTGGAGTGGGCATAAGGTCTGTGTAATTTATCTGTTATTCTGTTCTTCAGTCATTCCACAAACATTTACTGAGCACCGGATTAGTGCCCCGGGCTATGCTACACATTAGGGTATGGCCATGGGCCTAGGAAGGGAGTGTGGACAGACTCATCCCTATCCTACTGGGCTTACCCACTGACACATCAGCGGGCCAAGGAGTTAGCAGCCACTGGACACTAACGGACATTAAGCCACTGGACAGTTAATTGGGATAAGAGCTACAAAGGAGATGTAAGGGCTTTCAATGTGTGTACCAGAGGGCTGTGTGTGGAGGGAGAGAAATTTTGGAGAAAACGACATCGCAGGTGAGCTATGAAAGATGACCAGGCGTTAACCAGGCTGCGTGGAGGGGAAGGGGGTATACGCTGAAGAAGAGCCTTTTCAAGGACCCTGAGGTACAGCGGAGGTAGACAAGGGACAAGTCCACGGCAGGCTGTACGTGGCAGCTAGTCTCCCTGTCTTGGCATCTTCCCCCCACCATCGAATTCTACCCCGCAGCCAAAATGATCTTAAAAATATACATCTGGCCGGCACCGGTTTGGCTCAGTGGATAGAGCGTCGGCCTACGGACTGAAAGGTCCCGGGTTCGATTCCGGTCAAGGGCATGTATCTTGGTTGCGGGCACATCCCCAGTGGGGAGTGTGCAAAAGGCAGCTGGTCGATGGTTCTCTCTCATCGATGTTTCTAACTCTCTATCCCTCTCTCTTCCTCTCTGTGAAAAATCAATAAAATATATTTTAAAAATATATATATATACATCTGATCCTGTCACTTTCCTGCACCAAACTCTCCAGTGAATTTCCATCTTAGAACAAAATTCAGTCTCCTTACTATGGCCACCAAGGCCTACAGAGTCTGGCTCCACACTTTCCTTTCTAAACTCCTTTAAAAAAAAAAAAAATATATATATATATATATATATATATTATTGATTTTTTACAGAGAGGAAGAGAGAGGGATAGAGAGTTAGAAACATCGATGAGAGAGAAACATTGATCAGCTGCCTCCTGCACACCCCCCACTGGGGATACGCCCGCAACCAAGGTACATGCCCCTGACCGGAATCGAACCCAGGACCTTTTGGTCCGAAGGCTGATGCTCTATCCACTGAGCCAAACTGGTTTTGGCTAAACTCACTTCTTATAATTATCCCCATCGCTGGCTCTATCTGGCACTCCCTACCCTTTATTTTCCTTCATAGGTCTCATGACCATGTGAAATTCTCTCTCTCTTTTTTTTTTTTTATCTACCAGCCACTAAGACAGGAACTTTAGCATCTTATTTATTGTATCCCCAGGATTTAGAACAGCGCCTGGCATATAGTAGAGGCCCAATTATTATTTGTTGGATGTGTGAATTGGGGAGCACTTAGCAAGGGTGTCTAACCGAGCAGTGGGTATCAGGAAAATGGTACTGAAGGCAGGGATATGAAGGCTGAGGCCTTAATGATTAAAAAAGAATTATTCCTTTTCTTTAAGAGAAGAGAAGAAAGTACTACGGCAGGGAGGGAAATAGAGGCAATAGAGCCCGCAGCCTGTCAGGGGAAATGGGGCTGGAGAGGTGAGGAATGAGAGTGGAACACAGATCCTGTAAGCCTCTCAAAGGCAGTGTGGTGCCATTAAAGGATTTGAAGAGGAAGAGTGGTAACTCTCGTAAGGGACAGAAGGGGTCTAGTCTCGCTGAAGAAAGAAGTCCTTTTTGGTGTCAGTAACAGGGAGGAGTGTCATCTTCAGATCGGAAACCAGAGCTGAAAGGACAGGTTCTAAAGGTGATTGATACGGTTTATTCATTCTTTCGTCTGGTATTTCTTGAGCACCTACTCTCCGCTGAGTATGGAATGAGAAAGTGCCTCTCTCTGACTTGGCCGTGGATGTAACAGTGGGACTGGGAGGGGCGACCTCCTGGGGGGCTTGGTCTGAGGCCTAAAGAGCAAGGAGCCTGTGACGTGAAACTTGCCAGTCTCTAGGGCAGGCGTTTGCTATCTGAGCCGAGCCGACAGCCCTGCAGAGGGCTAGCGGCAGTGGGGTCAGACTCTGCTGCTGCGTCAGCCAGACTATTTTTGTGCTTCTGCTTTTGCTTATATTTCCCAGTTGTCCTCCCTTGGTGTTTAGCGAAGTCTTTTAAAAGTGTGCAACAGGACCAGGAATACATACATGCCACCTAACACGCCCCTAGTGGCCAGTGCAGCGAGGCCTAGGTGTTGGAGGTGACTCCCTAAGGGAGTGGTTCTCAGTCGCCCCCTAGGGGACATTTTGGAAACTTGTGTCTTTAGGGGAGACCCTGGAGGCACTTTTTTTAAAAAAAAAAATTTCTTTATTGATTAAGATATCACATATTTGTCCTCAACCCCCCATTCCAATCCCCCACCACTCCCCACTCATACCCGATCCCCCTATTGTCTTTGACCACTGGTTAGGCTCAAATGTATGCACATAAGTCCTTTGGTTGATCTCTCCCTTTCATCCCCACCCTCCCTTTGAGGTCCAACAGTCTGACCCATGGCTCCTTATCTCTTGGTCTGTTCTTGTTCATCAGTCTATGTTGTTCACTCTGGAGGCACTTGGGGGATTACACGGATGGAGGGCAGGAAAGTAGACATTCTACATTCACAAAGAGTATTCTCATTCTACTTGACTTTGGAAATTTCCACTCAACCACATATGCAAATATAAAATAAAAAACAAGTCAGCAGGACTGTGTTATATAATAACGTAGAAAATTGTAGAGAAGGAAGCTTAAATAAAATAATTTCCAACTATGTAATATATTTATTTGAAAAGAATTTCTGTGCAGTAGTACAGTTCCTAAAGAAGCAATGAACTGACTGCAAATATATAATACAATTTTGATAGCTTAATTGAGGTATAATTTATATACTATAAAATTCTCTCCTTTTCAGTGTACAGTTCAATGATTTTTAGTAAATTTACTGAGTTGTGCAACAGCTAATCTCTGTTGCCACTACAGCTCCAGGCAGCTACTAATCTATTTTCTGTCTCTATAGCTTCACCTATTCTAAAATTTCATATTAATAGAATCGTACAATATGTGCTCTTCTGTGTCTGGCTTCTTTCATTTAACATATTTTTTATATATTTTATTGATTTTTTTACAGAAAGGAAGAGAGAGGGATAGAGAGTTAGAAATATCGATGAGAGCCGAAACCGGTTTGGCTCAGTGGATAGAGCATCGGCCTGCGGACTGAAAGGTCCCGGGTTCGATTCCAGGCAAGGGCATGTACCAGTAGGGGGTGTGCAAGAGGCAGCTGAGTGATGATTCTCTCTCATCGATGTTTCTAACTCTCTATCCCTCTCTCTTCCTCTTGTAAAAAATCAGCAAAATATATTTTTTAAATCAATAAAATATATTAAAGAAAAGAAAAGTCCACGTGTGAGGAACCTGGCCTCTCGCCACAGCCAGCCCCAGTTCTCCACCTGTGTTATAGTGGCTCAGCGTGGAAGCAGAGCCTCAGTCCACGTTCCTGGCGATGACTTCGGCCCTGGCCCACATCCCTAATGGGGTTATGCAGGAGGTAGCTGATTGATGTTTCTCTCTCATTAATATTTCTAACTCTCTATCCCTCTCCCTTCCTCTCTGTTAAAATATCAATAAACTATATTAAAAATATCTACATATATAAAAGCCAAGTGACTGGGATGACCACTTGCTATGACATGCACTGCCGTGGCCAACTGGCCCATTCGGGGCCCCAAATGGCCCCCTTCCAACCTCCTGAGGCCCCTCCTCCTGGCCAGCCCCACCCATGATCGGCCCCTGATCACCTCCCCATTATCCCCCCAACAGCGGGCCAGCCAACCTCCTATGTCCTCCCACCCCACCAGCCCAGCCCCTATCTGCCCCCATTGGGGTGGGCCAGCTGGACCCCACCCATGCATGAATTCGTGCACTGGGCCTCTAGTATAAATATAAAAGTCCAAGGGAAGCCCTGGCCAGTGTGACTCAGGGCTTAGTGCATCAGCCTTTGCACCTGAAGCATCCCAGGTTTGATTTCCAGTCAAGGGCAGGGACCTAGGTTGCAGGTTCAAATCCTGGCCCTGACTGGGGCAGGTTTGGGAGGCAACCAACCAACCCATGTGTCATGTCTTGTGTCTCTTGTTGCTCCCACATCTATTTCTCTCTCTCCCTCTCAATAAAATTAAGGAAAAAAAAATAAGGTGGTATAAAAAATAAATAAGGTGGTATCAACTCTGGAAGATTTTTAAACTGAAGGATAAAAAGAAGAAATAAAAGCCTCCTAAACACTGTTTTACTACACAGTGAAGCGGGGGAGCAGACCGGCGCCAATATAGTCTGTGTGACAAATGTTTGTGGAATGAATGAACTGGAAGGAAGAAAGGTGCAGGTATCACCTGTCTTCTTCACAAGAATGAGCCCTATACAACGTTTCCTGGAAAAACAGGAAGTCTGGATGGAGCAAATAATGACATCGTGCTGATGGTTCATTTTGGTTCAACAACTTGGCATGTACCCAATCTGTGTCAGTAAAGGGATGAGTAAGACACTCCCTTACTGACTCCTCTAAGGACTTATTACAGTTCTTGGTGCCCAGCAGCGTACTGTACACATGCGTTATGGTACCGAAACCTCACAACACTTTTATGAGGTAGGAGCTGTCACTCCCCTTTCATAGATGAGAAACAGAGGCTCATGTCATTATTGAAGATCAAACAGCCAGTAAATGGTGGAGCCAGGTTTCACACCAGCTGGTCTCACTGAAACTGGGCTCAAGTGCTATAGGACCCAGGACAAGAAAAGACCCGTGTTGCCTGGTGTGTCTGGAAAGACTTCACTAAGGTCATTTTAAAAGGACACAGCTCTGAAAGGGTTTTTTTGTGTTTTTTTTAAAATATATTTTATTGATTTTTTACAGAGAGGAAGGGAGAGAGATAGAGAGCTAGAAACATCAATGATGTTTCTAGAAAGATGTTTCTAGAAAGATAGATAAGAAACATGGACCAGCTGCCTCCTGCACACCCCCCACCCGGGATGTTCCCGCAACCAAGGTACATACCCGTGACTGGAATCGAACCTGGGATCTTTCAGTCCACAGACAGACACTCTATCCATTGAGCTAAACTGGTTTCAGCAGCTCTGACAGGTTTAGCTCAGTGGATAGAGAGTTGGTCTGCGGACTGAAGGGTCCAAGGTTCAATTCCAGTCAAGGGCATGTACCTTGGTTGCGGGCACATCCCCATTAGGGAGTGTGCAGGAGGCAGCTGATGTTTCTCTCTCATCGATGTTTCTGATTCTCTGTCCCTCTCCCTAACTCTCTGTGAAAAATCAATAAAATATGTTTTTTAAAAAATAAAAAGACACCGTAAACAAGCGGTTAGTGAGCATCTCCCATACGCGAGGCACAGGCTTGTTTCGCTGATTCCAGTGATGGCCCTGAGCGATGGTGTGGGGGCCTCCGCTGTAGTTAGGAAACAGGCTCGGGGGCTGGCGTTTGTCAGGTCATAATTGTGTGCGTGTGACCTGACCTAAATCACTGAGGTCCAGGGCGATGTGGTCGCAGCATCACAGATAACCCCCTTCTCATGTCCACGAAGGACGGAGCCTGTACAACACTTTCAGTTTCAGAGCTACGTGACACAGCCCCCCCGGCCTGTGAGGAAGGAAAAGCCGTTCATACAACCCGTGCCTGTGGATGCAGCCAGGCGTGTGGGGGACTCCTCCCTCAGTCATGCCTCCTCGGCCCTCCCTCCTCTCTCCTGCGGGTAGTGATCCCTGCCCTTTCTCCTCCGGAAGCCTTCCAGGATAGCTCCTCCCCTCGTCACCGGCTTGTCTTCACGTGTAACTATCTGCGTGAGTGTCTGACGCCCTGTTCCCCAGCCTCTGAGGACAAAGGCTGCCTTCACCATCTCTCAGTATCGCGGCCAGTGGACCTGTCCACTCTTGCATTAGCATCAACTTTATTAGCATCCCTTTAACATTTTTTCTAAAGAACGCAATGTGACTTTGGTTCCCATCCTCCTGGATTCTGGAGCCTCTGCCCAGTCCTCGCAGGTTTTTGATTTAGATTCTTTCCTAAGCTGTCATTCACACATGCCTTCTAGAACATCACCGGGTGTGTAATCACCAGCAACCTGGAGGAAACCGGCCGCCCTTTACAAGTATGGTCGAAGTTGCCTCACTTCCGGTGTCATGTGACTCTCCCGTCGTCATCACATGACCCATCCAATCCATGATGCCGGAATTAATCCCCGAGGCTAATCCCGGGCCTGTAGTAAACCAAGTACCGGGAGCTCCACTTTTATTTAGTGGACTCCTGTCCCTCCGAGGCTGTGAACCCTGCAGGCTTCTCACCCCGCGATGGAGCTTGCACGTCCTTCCAGAGTGGTGAGTGGGCCAGGGCTCCCAAGTGATCTTGCCTGCTTCTGGAATCCTGACCATCAGGTTCAGGAATTCAGTGAATGAGACTCTCCTCGAACTCAGGCCATCATGGCATTTCTATGGAGGGACAGGACGAGGGAGAGAGGGGTGGAAAGAGGGGAGGAGGAGGGTCCTGGTCGGGGCTGGCAGAGACTCACTAACAGGGCTTGGAGGGAGGGCTGGCACCAGCAGAGGGCCTATTCCATCCCTCTTGGAGGCGGGAGGCTAGTCTGAGGGTGCCCATGGGGAGCTGAGCACCGCCCTGGAGTAGCTGAGGGGTGGAGAGGGGCTTGCCTTCCAGCCGCTCTTCATTCTGTTCTCAGGAATGTCCCACGGCCCTCGGCAGGGTGGGCATCATGGCTGCCGGACTCACGGGATTGCTCCTACTTCAGGCAGTTTCTTGGGCATCAGGTGAGTAAATCAAGGAGGAGGGAGGTGGCCTCAACACTCTCTTCTTCGGTAATTTTCTGACAAACTGGTGGTGGAGCATCAGCAGATGCTCAACTAATACTTTTTTTTTTTAATATATATATATTTTATTGATTTTTTACAGAGAGGAAGGGAGAGAGATAGAGAGCTAGAAACGTCGATGAGAGAGAAACATCGACCAGCTGCCTCCTGCACACCTCCTACCGGGGATATGCCCGCAACCAATGTACATGCCCCTGACCGGAATCGAACCTGGGACCCTTCAGTCCGCAGACCGATGCTATACCACTGAGCCAAACCGGTTTCGGCTCAACTAATACTTTTGAGTGGAGGTACAGCAAGGGGATTTTAATCCTCACCCAAGGATTATTTTTCCCATTGATTTTTATTTTTTTATTTAATTTTAATTATTTAATTAACTTATTTTTTAGAGAGTGGAAGGAAGAGAGAGGGAGGGAGGAAGAGAAACATCTGTGTGAAACACATAGATGGGTTGATTGTTTGCCTTCCTTTTGCATCCCAACTTGGGTCAGGGATCGAACCCGTAACCCAGGTACGTGCCCTTGACCAGGAGTCGAACTTGAGACCCTTTCGTGCAGAGGCCAGTGCTCTAACTGTTGAGCCACACCGGCCAGGGTGCGAGAGGGTTTTAGGAACCCGTGTTCAGTCTCTCCCGAACAGTGTGGCTTTTCCCAGCGTCATCCTTCAGCCCTTGCCTCTCTCTCCCTCCCAGGTGCCCGCCCCTGCATCCCCAAAAGCTTTGGCTACAGCTCGGTGGTCTGTGTCTGCAATGCTACGTACTGTGACTCTCTGGACCCCCTGACCCTGCCTGCCCCTGGCACCTTCACACGCTACGAGAGCACACGCAGCGGGCGCCGAATGGAGCAGAGTCTGGGGACCATCCGGGCCAATCAGACAGGCACAGGTGACCCCTTCACCCCTAAGCCAGGCTGGGGTCCCCCTGGGGCTTCTCCCTGTGCACTGACACCCTGACTCCCTGCGTGTGTTCTCAGGGCTGTTACTGACCCTGCAGCCGGAGCAGAAGTTCCAGAAAATAAAGGGATTTGGAGGGGCCATGACGGATGCTTCTGCTCTCAACATCCTTGCCTTGTCACCCCCTGCCCAGAAATTGCTACTCAAATCATACTTCTCTGAAGAAGGTGAGGCGGGGGGGGGGAAGGGGGGGGCAGGCAAGATGACAGTGCAACTGACCTTGACATTTCCTTTGACCCTGACTTCCATCCATCCCTGACATTTGCCCAAATAAACAATATTGTGCTACCCGTCTTCCACGGAGTGCTTGGGGATTCTCAGGCCCAGGCCTGTGTTTCACCAGGTGCCTGGCTCCACTGGCCCTCACCCTGGAGCCCAGACCTGCTTTAGGACTGGCAAGTGATAGGCCAGGCCCTACCTGCTCCTATTGACTCAGACTCCCAGACCCTGGTCTTTTGCTGCAGGAATTGAATACAACATCATCCGGGTACCTATGGCCAGTTGTGACTTTTCCATCCGCATCTACACCTATGCCGACACCCCTGACGACTTCCAGTTGCACAACTTCAGCCTCCCAGAGGAAGATGTCAAGCTCAAGGTGGGCACCCTGGCCTCCCCAGGCCCTGGTAGCTTTGCTGCCCGGGATCTGAAAAGATTCAGGCTCGAGAAGTACAGAGAGACAGAACCTGGCCCCTATTCTCTCTGCTCCGTCCTGGGGAGGTGGGAGGGCGGGGGCTAATGGCTAGGCCTGATGCACTGGTTGGGCCAGTCTGTTCTAACTCTGGTTGTTGCTCTCCTCACTATCTTTGTTTCTAGATACCCCTGATCCACCAAGCCCTAGAGATGTCCCCGCGCCCTGTCTCGCTCTTCGCCAGTCCCTGGACATCACCCACGTGGCTCAAGACCAATGGGAAAGTGAACGGGAGGGGGTCACTCAAGGGCCGGCCGGGGGACCATTACCACCAGACGTGGGCCAGATACTTTGTCAAGTAAGGGAGCAGCCCGGTCTATGTCCCTACCTGGTTTCACCTACAGAGGACTCTCTTCCCCTCACCTTCCCATCTTCTGGGCCTTTCTGACCTGGGCCCTCAGTTTTCCCCACCTCATCAGCCTCCTGGTCCTCAGGTTCTTGGTATCCTTCCTTCCTTCCCTCCCTCCCTCCCTCCCTCCCTCCCTCCCTTCCTTCCTTCCATATTTTATTGATTTTTAAAAATATATATATTTTATTGATTTTTTACAGAGAGGTAGAGAGAGGGATAGAGAGTTAGAAACATCGATGAGAGAGAATCATTGACCAGCTGCCTCTTGCACACACACACACACATCCACTGGGGACGTGCCCGCAACCAAGGTACATGCCCTTGACTGGAATCGAACCCGGGACCCTTCAGTCCACAGGCCGACGCTCTATCCACTGAGCCAAACTGGTTTCAGCATCTTGGTCTCCTTTCTTTTCTTTTTCTTTTTTTTTTTTTAAAATATATTTTATTGATTTTGTAGAGAGGAAGGGAGAGAGATAGTCAGAAACATCGATGAGAGAGAGTCATCGATCAGCTGCCTCCTGCACACCCCGCACTGGGGATGTGCCCGCAACCAAGGTACATGCCCCTGACCGGAATCGAACCCAGGACCCCTCAGTCCCCCAGCCGATGCTCTATCCACTGAGCCAAACCGGTTTCGGCTCTTGGTCTCCTTTCTTGGTCATAGTCGCACATACCCTCCCTCTGCCAGGTTCCTGGATGCCTATGCGGAGCACAAGTTACAGTTCTGGGCAGTGACAGCTGAGAATGAGCCCACGGCAGGGCTCTTTAGCGGGTACCCCTTCCAGTGCCTGGGCTTCACCCCTGAACACCAGCGAGACTTCATCGCCCGGGACCTGGGCCCCACCCTGGCCAACAGCACTCACCGAGACGTCCGTCTGCTCATGCTGGACGACCAGCGCTTGCTGTTGCCCCACTGGGCCGAGGTGGTAAGGCCGAGGACCTCCACGGGTACCCCAGTGACCCTCAAATCCAGGATCCAGCGACTAGCTCTCAAACAGAGTACCTTCCCTGCCCCACCTCTTTTCTTAAAGATACTTTTACTGATTCCAGAGAGGAAGAGACAGAGATAGAAACATCAGTGGTGAGATAGAATCATTGATTGGCTGCCTCCTGTAGGCCCCACACTGGGGATGGAGCCCGAAACCCGGGCATGTGCCTTGACCGGGAATCGAACCGTGACCTCCTGCTTCATAATTTGACCTTCAACCACTGAGCCATGCTGGCCAGGCCTGCCCCAACTCTTGATTCTTAGAGCACCTGGGCTGGAGCCAGGTACCCAGGTGGTATACCCCTGGAGTGTTGGGGTGGTAGCCCCCCTTTTGGGTCCCCAGGACCCCATGGATGTTACTGTAACCCCCTCTAGTTGTGTTCATCCCACAGTCCATTTCTCTGGTCCCCTAGTGTCTCCCAGAGCCCTCCGAACCGGCAGGGCCAGGTTCAATGGCCTCCTTTCCCCATGATCCCCCTTCCCCGTGCAGGTGCTGGCAGACCCAGAGGCAGCTAAGTATGTTCACGGCATCGCCGTTCATTGGTACCTGGACTTTCTGGCTCCAGCAAAGGCCACCCTGGGGGAGACACACCGCCTGTTCCCGGACACCATGCTCTTTGCCTCGGAGGCCTGTGTGGGCTCCAAGTTCTGGGAGCAAAGTGTGCGGCTGGGCTCCTGGGACCGAGGGGTGCAGTACAGCCACAGCATCATCACGGTGAGCACCTGTCTCCCTCTTCACCAAGCAGCCCCTGGCCCCTTCCTCCTCTCACCAGACTGATGGTCGGCCTCCGCTCCAACTTCCCCCAGCTGGCTTGCTCCTGGGGGCACAGTCAGGGACCTCATGATCCCTTCAGATCTGTCCATCCCATCCCCCTCCTCCCAGATGCTTGGGCCTTGAGCAGTTAGAGCTGCCTGCTTTCCCAGCTTCTCTTGTGACGTCTTCCTCCTCAGGCTCCCTCGTAGATGTCAGGCCACAGAGCCCCCCTCTCACAGGGCCGAGGCACCGGAGCCCACCCACCGCGTTCACTACATTACCTGGGACCCCGTGTCCAGCCTTTGTCTCCGCCCTGTTCCTGACCTAGAACCTCCTCTACCACGTGGTCGGCTGGACTGACTGGAACCTCGCCCTGAACCCTGAAGGGGGACCCAACTGGGTGCGCAACTTTGTGGACAGTCCCATCATCGTGGACATCGCCAAGGACACGTTCTACAAACAGCCCATGTACTACCACCTCGGCCACTTCAGGTGAGGGGGGGCAGGCCCCCGAATCCACAGCAGGCCCAGTATTTCCTGTCCTGGCTTGCATCACCCACACGAGCAGCAGGAAGGTGTTTAGGGTGGACCCTTGGGAGAGGCACACCTCTCCCTCTTGCACCATCTGGGCAGGAAGTGACTTGACAGCATCAGACACAGCTGGAGCTGGGAGGCAGGAAGGAGGGCATGCCAGCAGCATGGCTCAAGACCGGAGAATTGGGGCAGAGCCTTAGCAAGGGATGTGGGGAGGGGGAGGGGGGGGTTGAATTCTTGGGTTACGCGTTGCTGGGCACTACCCTCAGGGTCAGAGGGGCTGGGCGGGGGTCCCTGACACTGCCTGTTCCCTCTTCAGCAAGTTCATTCCTGAGGGCTCCCAGAGAGTGGGGCTGGTTGCTAGTGAGGAGACCGACTTGGAAACGGTGGCAGTGACGCGCCCCGACGGCTCTGCAGTTGTGGTGGTGCTGAACCGGTGAGAGCAGCAGCTGGCCCGGGCACTGGGCTGAGGGCAGGCGGTGGGTTTGGCAGGATCATACCTCAGCTCTCCTCCTCCCTCCCCAGCTCCTCTAAGGACGTGCCTCTCACCATCAAGGATCCTGCTCTGGGCTTCCTGGAGACCATCTCACCGGCCTACTCCATTCACACCTATCTGTGGCGTCGCCAGTGACGGAGCAGACACCCAGGCAGAGGCTTGGGCTCCACATGGGCATTAAAGGGACCGAGTCAGTCACATGCTGTCTGTGGCTAACAGGGAACAGCAGGGCCTGGGTGAGTGTAAGTGACGTAAGCCCAGGAGCAGCGGTTTGGGTAACTCACTCTCCCTCTAGCTGGTGCCAGGGGCTGGAGGCCCCTCAGGAAAGGATTAGGAAGCCCCAGTGCCTCTCCCCTTCCCCCCCCCCCCCCCCCAAGCTTGTGTGTTCTGTGCTGGTGGAAACTGGGCCCAGGCCCAGGGTGAGCTCACTGTCTGTACAGACACAGATTGGGGGGGGGGGGGGGCAAGAAAAGGAAGAGACTAGGAAGGCTGGACCCAGAGCTGAGGACTGTTTGTCTTTCCTGGAGATGCAGACCTGGGTCCTTGCGGGAGCAATGTCAGCATCAGGGCCAAGCAGCTCAGAAGCCAAGGACCCAGATGGCCCTGACAGGACAGAATGTCTGATCCCAGCAAAATGTGAGCAGGTTTATTTTCAGGGGGACACCCCATTACTGGCTATACCGACAATGGGGAGACACAGGGACCTTGGAATGCATTAGAGTAGAAAAGTCAGTCCTGGGAGCATGAGGACAAATCATTCCTCCTCCTCTTCCTCAGCCATGCTCAGGGCCCCCGGGCCTGGGGTCCGGGCAGGTGTTGCCCGCTGGATAGAGACAATGCCACTGAGCAAGGCGTAGCCCACCATGGCTGCCAGCCCCACCAGCACGGACAGGACCTGGGTCCGGCGCCGGTACGGCTCCTCCTCCGTCTCTGGGCCCACCGGTGTCTGGCGTGGAGGTAGCACCTCAGCTGAGGGGGAAGGAAGGAAGGTGAGCAGGGAGCTCGCTCCCGGACCCCTGCCCACTCTCCCAGAGCCACAACCACCCGCCTCCATCTGCCCCTCACCTCCATCCCAGGGGAAGTAGAGGCTGAGGATGTGGGTGCAGTAGGCACAGAGGTTGTGCAGCCCCCGAAGGTGGGCCTGCAGCTTCCCACTGGGCAGCTTCACCTGCAGCAGCAGGACCAGGTGGCTAAAGACAAAGGCGTCCAGGGAGGCAGGGCTGAGGCAGAGAGAGGGGTGAGATGGCTTTGGCAGAGGGGCAGAGATGGAGTCAGAGGGAGAGGTGGCTCTGGGTAGGAGAGGATACACCTTTCTGGGTCTTGTGTGTCGACGGCCTCTAGGTGGCGCCAGCCTGGCCCCGATGGGACTCTAGCCCAGGGCTGCATAAAGGGCACATTGAGTGCCCCACTGCCCTGCAGGCTCCTGTGCCTGGCGGCCCTCCCACCCTCCTGTACCCCTAAGGCAACTCCCAGCCCCGCTGTCACCAGACCGGGTGTCTGTCCCGAGGGCCTCTCGTCCAAAGCTGAGCCCACCCAGGCCCCTGCGGCTACAGCAAAACCCGCCTCTTCTTCCGAGCCGCCTCCTGCTCCCCCGGGTCAGACTCACGCGTCTCCAAAGAAGAATTTCTGAGAGCCCAGGCGCTGGGAGAGGAGGGTCAGGCATTCCCGAGCGTCCTGGTACAGCTGCAGGAGGACACGGGGAGCCGAGGCTGCGGGTGCTGTGCCTCCTCCCCTCCCGGGCAGTCCCATGCCTGCCGTCAGCGTGGGGCTTCTCTGGTACAAGCACCCTACCCCAGAGGTACCTCCTTCTCCAGCTCTTCCTCGCTCTCAGGCCGGTGCTCCCCACACAGCAGCTGGAGCCGCTCTATGTGCTGCCGCTGCATGCGGCCAGGCAGGAAGAAGTTGAGGGGGAAGGGCATAGCCTCTGCATACCACTTCCGGGTCACCTCCACATAGTTCTTGGCGTCTATCCAAAATGTATGGATCTGGACGGGCACACAGGAAGGACGGGGTAGGTCTGAGCCAGTGCCCCTGCCAGACTCAGGGTGGGCTGCTGATCCCCAGGCTGCTCCAAGGCTGGAGGGTGAGGTGAGGGGTTTGGGTGCGTGTCCCCAGCCCTCCCCCGCTGGCCACACACCCTGGGAGGTCCGGGCACACTCACCAGCACCGGGAGCAGCTTCTCCTCCAGCAGAGACATGAAGGCTAAGGTGTCGGCTCCTTGCCGGGCAGACAGGTCATAGTCAGCATTGTACTTCTGAGGAGGAAATGCCCCCCATGAGCTGGTGCTGGGGGAGCGCAGGGCCCTTCCCGGGAGCATCCTGCTGGCACCACCACTGGCCTCTGAGCGTAGCAGACGGAGAGTGAGGAGATTCTCCCGCTGAGGCCCCGGGGCCTGGGCACAGCCAGGAGCCTGTTTCTGTTGGCGGACAGCCTGGGCCTTGGAGCCTGCTGGCCGTCAAGATCCCGTGCCCATTGGGGAAGGAAAGGAGGCCCAGCCGCAAACCAGGAGCAGCTCCCAGACTTTCCACGGAAAGGTGGCAACATGCCTGCTGACAGCAACTTTCTAACAGTAACTCCTCCAGTGCAGGCACCGCAAAGCTAACAGAGTGAGCTCAGAGGCAGGCTGGGCTGCCATCCACGCCTCAGAACGAGGGAACGCCATCCTCCTGCTCCTGGACCCGTGGGCCCAGGGCCCCCTGGCTGCCTCTCTCAATGCCCGGCTCTTGGCTGTGTCCCCTATTTCATTCCATGGCCCCGGCGCCGCCGCCACCACACATTCCAACCGGTCCCCCAGGTCTCAGGCCGCCTCATCTTCCTAGGCTCCAGTGTCTGTTGCTTAGCAACCCCCTCCACATTTTTGAATAAACTCTGTCCCCGAATAACCTTGTGAGCATGATCCTTCAATCCCTCTGAGCCTCACTTTCTTCCCTGTGGAATAGGGGTACTGATCTCTTTCTCTCAATGTGGCTATTATGAAAAAACTCTGAGAACTGGAAAAGGTGTGCTCACACATCAGGCAACATGGCTGTGGCCCAGTGCCTGCCAGGAACTCTGGCTTTTATCTGGATCCCCTCTCTACATGCTTCTCAAGCCTCTATTAATTCCCCAGCTCCTTAGTATTTGGGAAAGTAGAAATGGAGAAGAGGGTCCCACTTCTGTATTCCTCCCCTCCCCTCCCCCCCCCCTTTTTTTTTTTAAATTTTATTGATTTTGTACAGAGAGGAAGGGAGAGAGATACAGAGTTAGAAACATCGATGAGAGAGTCTTCAATCAGCTGCCTCTTGCACACCTCCTACTGGGGATATGCCCGCAACCAACATACATGCCCTTGACCGGAATCGAACCCGGGACCTTTCAGTCCCCAGGCCGACGCTCTATCCATTGAGCCAAACCGGTTTCGGCTCCCCTCCCCTTTTTAAAGATATATTTTTTATTGATTTCAGAGAGGGAGAGAGAGAGAAACATCAATGATGAGAGAGTCACTGATCGGCTGCCTCCTGCATGCCCACCACTGGGGATTGAACCTACAACCCGGGCATGTGCCCTTGACCGGAATTGAACCTGGAACCTTTCAGTCCGCAGGCTGACCCTCTATCCACTGAGCCAAACCAGCTAGGGTGTGTTCCTTTTTTTGATCAGACCATGAAAACTAAAAGAACCCTTGGAAAGCACCCTGGCTCAGCCCCCTGGTTTTACAAATAAGGAGCTTAGCATGGAACAGACTGTCCAGTCTCAGAGGAAAAGCGGGGGTTATGTGGGAAGAGATTAACCAAAGAACATGTATGTATATGCATAACACATGGACACAGACAGTAGGGTGGTGGAGGCCTGGGGCAGGGCAGGCTATACGGGGTCAATGGGAGAAAAAAGAGGACATATGTAATCCTTTCAACGATGAAGATAAAAAACAAATAAGGAGCTTGGGGCCCTGACACATTAAGCAATGTGCCCAGGTCACTTGGTCCAGGAGAGAGTGAGGAACATGGCTTGGGTCTCCCCATTCTTGTAATACTCTTCCAACTTCCCACCCGGCTCTAACCCTTGTCTACCCTGAGTTCCATATCCTGCCTGACCTACTCCCTGAAAAATGGGCGATGGCCCTTCGAAATCCCTCTCTGGTCTCACTTTCAAGGGTCTCACCTGAGCCAGCTGCTCTCTTCCAGTCTCCTTTCCCGCCCTCGTGTCATCAGCCTGTTCATCTCTCTCTCTGTCCAGCAGGCAGAAGGCACTGTGCCTCCAGATGCCCCAAAGTGCCCCAGCGTAATCTCTGGCCTACTTACTGCATCATACCAACACTGTGTGTGCCCCCCCCCCTCCTGCCATCACACTGTTCCTTGAAGCTCCCCTGCATCTAGCCTGGCATATACCTGGGCCTCAATAAATGTGTGTTGCACTGAACTGACTGAACGTTTCTCACTAGCAGTTCCCCTCGCCAGCACCTACCTCTTTCCGAAGGTGGGTGATGATCTTGTGTGGTGCTGAGACCACTTCTCCGTGACTGGTCCGAAGGGCAGGCAGCGTTCCTGACAGTGAGAAAGAAGTACGCCCACCAGACCCTTAGCTACCTACCCGTCCGTATTTGGACCACATTCCTGTCTGTCTCCTGCTTCTCCCTTTGTACACCCTGCCCCCCGCCCAGGAACACGGGGTACCTGAAGGGCTCCGCCAGGGGTTGGAGATCTTGTGCACCTTGAGTGGGGCACCCGTGAACCTGGCATAGGTCTGCAGAAGGAAGCAGAAGGCAGGGAGGCCAGAGACATGGCCCCCACAGGGGAATCAAGAAGAGGAAACATGTATTGAATACCTTTAATGCTATGATCTATATTTAGGACTTCACACACACACACAGAGGACATTACTTCACAATGGGCAACACAGGGTTCAGAGATGATGGACAGATCCATGATTACCAGTCAGCTAGGGAAATCCTTTCATCTCCTCTCCTACAATCTACGTGGTGAACATTTATCCTCAGAAGTGTGTTCTAACCAGTATATCCCTTTTCTTGGAAAAACTGACCAAGCACTTTTTTGTTGCTCATTTTCACCCAAGGATATTCTCCCCGCCCCCATTGATTTTTAGAGAGAGTGGAAGGGAGGAAGAGAGAGAGAGAGAGAAACATGGATGGGAGACATTGACCGGTTGCCTCCCCAACTGAACCCGAGACTCTTCGGTCCAAAGGTCCACACGCTAACTTCTGAGCCAAACCGGCTAGGGCCGACCATGCCCCTTCTAGGCAACCTCTGTGGCCTGTTCTTACTTATACCTTAGCACCGGAACATTTTATTACAGTTATTTGCTGACATGTCTTCCTTTCTATAAGCAACCACAAGGGGGGGGGGAACCAAGTCTTATTTATTTTGCATGCCAATGTCTGGTACTCGGGAGAGGCCTCATACACGCTTATTAAATGAAAGAGTGAATGAGTGAAATGAACTAGTCTGACTCCAAAGCTCTTTCTGCGGGGCCTGGCTGTCGGCCCTTTGGTCCAATAAACAATAAGAGCAATCAATGCTGTGTGGTGAGGAGGAGAAGGAGGAGGGAAGGGAGGAATAGGAAGGAAAAGAGGAGGAGAAGGGGAGGGAGGAATAGGAGGGAAAGGAGGAGGAGAAGGGGAGGGAGAAATAGAAGGGAAAGTGGGAGGAGGAGGGGAGGGAGGAATAGAAGGGAAAGGAGGAGGAGGGGAGGGAGGAAGAGGAGAGGCTGAGAAGGTAGGAATACCACGCCTGAGAACTGCTCAGCTCCGGTCAACAAGGCTATGCAGAAACCGCCCAGAGAGAAGTGATCGCCCCAAGGTCACTCAGCCGGCCAATGGATGAGCGAGGGCGGAAACCCATTTCCCTAGCCCTCGGCCAGGCCTCTCTTTACGGCCACACAAAAGCCAGGCTGCTCAGGAATAGGGCACCGGGCCCATGGCGGACCGGCACGCCCTTCGGCTGCCTCAGTTTCTCCCACTTCACCCTTGCTGAGGAGCCCTGGCAAAATCCGGGCGATCGGCTAGTCAGGGCCCCCTCCCGAGTGCTCCAGGGCGCCAGCACCAGCCCTCACCAGTACCGCCAGGCTGTCCAGGTCCACGGAAGGCAGCCCCCAGCCCCCCGACCAGCAGAACAGCTCCATGGGCGCCGCCATCTTGCCCGCCCTCTGGCCCGGAAGCACTTCCCCCCCCACCCGCGCCTCGGCCCGCCCCCCGCCGCCGCCGCCGCCGCCGGGTCGCTGGAGGCCGAGGGCTGAGGGCGGCTCCGCGGGAGGTGCGGCTTCTGGTGGCCCGGGCGGCGGGGGCGGGGCGAGGCCTCTGGGGAGGGCGGCCGCCGCCTGCTGCAGGGGCGGCTCCCAAAGCGGGGGGAGGGGCCCTCGAGAGTCGGGAAGCCCCGGCGGAGGGGATCCCCCAGCCCCCGAAGGAGTGGCCGGCCGGGGAGAAAGGGTCTCGAGCGCCTGGGCCGGCCTTGGGGGGCGTCTCGCGGCTCTCCACGTGACCCGGACGCCTCAGGGCCCCTCAGGCCTCGGCCCTGAGCCGGGGCTGCGGGGGGGATCCCCCGAGGCGCATGTTTTCCACAGCGCGTTATGCTTGGAGCCGGCCCCGCGCCGCCTGTCGCCATGGAAACAAAACAGGGGCGGCGGCGGCCGCCGGAACGAGGCCGAGCGAGGGCCTGGGTGGGGGAGGGGAGGTGGGGCTGGCGCGCTGTTGCCTTGGCAACGGGACTGAGGCGCCCCTTCGCTTCATCCGGGTCATGGCCTGTCAGCCGGGACCCTCCCTCGGCGGCGTTCCTCTGCCCCCTCCTCTCCTCTCCCTGGTCTGCGCCGTCCCTGATGTCCCTTTTCCCCGACTTCCTCACGCCGACCCCACTGACCGCTGTTGCAGGTTTTCCCTCCAGTTCCTGCTGGAAGCCCCCGGGTTTCCTCAGGAATGAGGGAACATGGAGGTCCAGGCACGCGTCCGGGGGCCTTCAATGAAGGGCACTCGCCGGGTCAGAGCAGCACACGTCGTGCCCCGCGGGCATTCCCCGGGCACTAGAGCTCGTTTCCACACTCCCTTGGCTCCCTTCCATGCCAGCTGTGGAAGAATGCCCACCGTGGGGCAGGCACTGCCCTGCCAGGGGTTTCTGCCTTCCAGAAAACAGTAGCATTTGGTAGTGGCCCCCAACCAGGAGGTGCCCGGAGGGAGGCGGCCAGCAAGAGCGGCGGACCTCGGAGCGGAGGAGCCCGGGAGGCCTCCGGGGCCGTCCCCAGGGCGCTGGCTCCTGCAGCTGGGGATGCCTCCAGGGTGATTGGCAGCTCTTTGTTTCAGCCCCCCCCTCACCCGCCTGCTGCCCCCCCTGCAACTCCCCCTTCCAGTCCCTCCGCCCCCCGCCCCCCCTGCTCTCCCCGCCTAGCCTTTTCCCCTCCCAGCCGCCGGCCCGCCAGGGAGAGTGAGCCGGCTGAGCGGCATGGAGACACAGGAACTTCGGGGGGCCCTGGCTCTTCTTCTCCTTTGCACTTTGGCTTCCGCCAGTCAGGACCTGCAGGGTAAGCCTGTCTCCATCCTCTCCCATCTCCCGCCTCTCCCCATCCCCCTCCGTTTGCCCTCAGCCTGGCAGCGGGGAACATGCGGGCAAGGGGAGAAGGGGAGAGTCCTGAAATTGAGCCAGAGCGAAGGAAAGGTGCCTTTTGGCCCCGGGGGAAGGCGTGGACACCAGAGGCTGGTAGGGGAGTGGGAACCGGCCAGAGTCAGCGTGAGGCCAGGGCAGAAGACTCAGGGACAGGATGCTAGCTAGCTAGGGCTGCCCGGCCGGGTTGGCGTCTGAGCATCCCCAGGCACCCCGGGATCTCGGAGAGCGGCGTGAACGTGGGTGCGCTGTGGTCCCCTAGGTTTCTTCATCCCCGAGGCTGCCGGCTGCCCAAGGACAGGGTGGGGGGTTGGGACCCAGTGGCCTGGCCTCTGGCGGAGGTCTGGGGTGGGATGGGCCTGTGGGTGTGGGAGAGGTAGCCGAGGCGGATGACACAGGCACAGATTCTTCCCTGGCTGGAAGGGAAACCACAGATTGGCCAGAACACAGGCGGCAAGGGAGCCGGGTCCTGCATTCTCCGAGGGAGAGCGCAGCCAGACAGTGGGAGGGTCAGCTCCCTCAGTGGGCAGCTGTTCTCATCCAGGGCGAGCATGCTGAGCCCCAGGGTGGGAGGAGGGGCACTGGGGTGTAGAATGAGCCAAAACCTGCTGTGGAAGAGGAACTGCCTTCCAATTTTTGTGCGATGGGCACCAGGTGCTACTCCTGCCTGGAAATCAGCAGCGACTCCCTTGCGCCACCTGGTGGAGAAGTCTCAGATTTGTGGGACACTTTCTTGTTTCCAAATGAGCCTCAGGCCTGTGGATTCCCAGAGCGTGGCAGTAGGCAGTGTTGAAGGGAAGGGAGGAATAATATCTTGTCCTCTGAGAGCAGCAAGGGTTGCATTTTGAGGTGACTAACTAAGGGGGGCGGGGGTAGGCGGAGTGATGCCCCACCCCTGAGGGCTCAGGGACTTGGGCAGGATTTATCATCTAACCCCATTCTCTGACCTTGATCATCCCTGCCCGGCCAGTGATCGACCTGCTGACTGTGGGCGAGTCCCGGCAGATGGTAGCTGTGGCAGAGAAGATCCGGACAGCCCTGCTCACTGCTGGGGACATCTACCTCCTGTCCACCTTCCGCCTGCCTCCTAAGCAGGGTGGGGTCCTCTTCGGCCTCTACTCTCGCCAAGACAACACACGATGGCTGGAGGCCTCTGTTGTGGGCAAGATCAACAAAGGTGACTGGTGGGCATCTCCTTTCCTGCAGCAATGACCCCCTTTGAGCACTCTCCCTTATCCCCATTCCCATATCCCTCTTAATTTTAATTGGGTTCCACTGGGGACCTTGGACTACCCGGCCGTGCCCAGGCACCAGGGCCACCTGGTATGGGGTACTTAGGAGACTCCCCAGAATGCCAGGTACCCAAACAATAGGGTAATAGGGTAAGGGCTGGTCTTTGTCGGGATGGGATGTTGTACCTGGGATGCTAGTGGGGAGGGGGAAGGCGTGACACTCCCGCAGCAGGGGTATGGAGCGGTTCCTACATTCTTGGGATAGTGTAGTGGGTACAGAACCAGCTGTCACCTTGCAGGGGCAGAGTGATCTGAAGCCACTGAAGACTAAGCAACTCCTAGTCTTTGAACCAATTTCCTAGCTGAGGAAGGGATAATAGAGACTAGAGATGTAGCATCCGAGGCTCAACTGGGATTCAGGGGGTGGGGGCCAGTGCCCATACTGACCTCCCCTCCTGGGCAGTGCTGGTGCGGTACCAGCGGGAGGATGGCAAAGTCCACGCAGTGAACCTCCAGCAAGCAGGCCTGGCGGACGGGCGCACACACACGGCTCTCCTGCGACTCCGAGGCCCGTCCCGCCCCAGCCCCGCTCTGCAGCTCTATGTGGACTGCAGACTAGGCGATCAGCATGCTGGTCTCCCGGCACTGGCCCCCATTCCTCCAGCGGAGGTCAATGGGCTGGAGATTAGGACTGGACAGAAGGCTTATTTGAGGATGCAGGTAAGGGGGAAGGAAGGGCCCTGGAGCTTCTGTGGAAACAGTTTGTGCCAGTGGAGGAGTTGGTCGGTCCTCCCACCCTGTTCTGCTCCTGTCCCCCCAGGGCTTCGTGGAATCTATGAAGATGATTCTAGGCGGGTCCATGGCCCGGGTCGGAGCCTTGAGTGAGTGTCCGTTCCAGGGGGACGAGTCCATCCACAGTGCAGGTAACAGTGACTTCCCTCAGCTGACCTCCTGGGCCCAGGTCACATTCTGTTGTCTTTGGTGACTCACCTCCTTTTGACCTCCCCCTTAACATTCGTTCCTTTGGTTCACCTATTCATGGTGCTCTGGCACTGTTACCCCAAATCTCCTTCACCTCTGACTGATCTCCAAACAATAAAGCCATACCAAAAGGTGTGGGTTAAAAGTCTCCCTGTTGTGATAAAAAGACAAGAAAAGAAAAGAAATAGCCCTATTTAGGTCAGAAAAATAAAATGATCCAATAGGAGAATAGAACTCTGAGGATGCTAATTGCTTTGTCTTGGTTTTGACTGAGATAAGGGTCTTGGGTCTTTTTTTTAGCTCCCATTGATGCTGTTTCTCTGAGCATTGCCCAGCTGCCTGGTCTCTCTGACAGGGATGCTCAGAGGCTCTCACCTAGAGAAAACACCCCATCTCCCACATATTCCAAAGACTGCTCTTGAGGGAGAAGCTTGGGAGGGAGGAAATGGAATATATTGTGGCCCTGGCCCTGCTTTGGGCTTCCCGCTCGGATCCCTCCTGCCACTCCCATGCCTGGGAACCAGAGAGATTTGGGTTTTGACTGTCTTGAGGCACCTCCCTCAGAGGGCCTCTCACCTGTGTAAAAGCTGGTGTTGCTTGCCTGTCACCTCTGACCTCCACCATCTAACACCCCATATTCTTTTCTTTTCTTTTCTTTTCTTTTATTGATTTTACACAGAGAGGAATTGAGAGGGACAGAGAGTTAGAAACGTCGATGAGAGAGAAACACCTCTTGCATACCCTCCCACTGGGGATGTGCCCGCAACCAAGGTACATGCCCTTGACCGGAATCAAACCCGGGACCTTTCAGTCCACAGGCCAATGCTCTATCCATTGAGCCAAACCGGTCCCGGCACACCCCATATTCTTATTCCAAGGCTCCAGACCTTTGTTTCCGTCCCTTTCCTTCTTCCTCTTCACCAGCCAGGCCCCTCTTTACAACTCTGTCCTCTGATTGTGTTTTCTTCTCTCTAGTGGCCAGCGCTCTTCACTCCATCCTCGGTGAGTAGGCCATGAGGAGGTGGAAGGGCATGAGCGTCCGGAGGAGGTCCTGGGCTTTGGCAGCTTCCTGAGACTAAGTCCTCTTCAGCCAGGAATGGCTTGGAGTTAAAGATGGCGGGGGCAGCAGAGGCAGGAGCTGGCTTATTACCCAAAGAGGGACCAGGGCTGGTGCCCCAGTCCTGAGCCTCTCTGCATCCTGGGCCCTGACAGGGGAGCAGACCAAGGCACTGGTCACCCAACTCACCCTCTTCAACCAGATCCTGGTGGAGCTGCGGGATGATATCCGAGACCAGGTTGGAGCCGGTCAGCGAAGGGGAGCAGACTCTGAGGTGGGTGGCAAATGCCGAGAGCTGACCTCCCCATCCTTGTGTCTGCCAGGTGAAGGAAATGTCCCTGATCCGAAACACCATCATGGAGTGTCAGGTGTGCGGTGAGTGGGAGAGCAGGGGCGGGCTCCCGGTGGAATCGCTGTGCACCCCACCCCAGGGCCTGGGCCTCCAGTTCCTGGGATTTGAATGGTGACCTCTTCTGGCTCTGACCGTGCCCTCCTTGCAGGCTTTCACGAGCAGCGTTCCCACTGCAGCCCCAACCCCTGCTTCCGAGGTGTGGACTGCATGGAAGTGTACGAGTACCCTGGCTACCGCTGTGGGCCCTGCCCGCCTGGCCTGCAGGGCAATGGCACCCACTGCACTGACATCAACGAGGTGGGCAAGGGCGGGATCTGGAAGGACACAGAAAGCCGGGGGGTGAGGAGAGGCCCACGAAGCTGGGGAAATGCTGGTCTGAAGCAGAGTTACCTGGGGGCCGGAGACCAGCAAAGAAGTGTGAAAAGGAAGGTAGAAGGCCTGAGACAAAGGCTGAAGGACCACACTGGGAAGGGGTTGGGGGAGGGGGAGTTTGAGATGGCTAGTTGGCAGGGAACCCAGAGAGAGGCTGGACGTGGGGCTCAGAGCACAACCATGTTGGGTGGGAGGGGCTGCAAATGGGGCACCGGGAGCGGTGGTCCCAGGACCACAGGAGGGGCCTGACTTCTTCTTTCTCATCTGGTCCCCAGTGCGCTCATGCCGACCCCTGTTTCCCGGGCTCCAGCTGCATCAATACTATGCCTGGTTTCCACTGCGAGGCCTGTCCTCGAGGCTACAAAGGCACGCGGGTGTCTGGTGTGGGCATCGACTATGCCCGAGCCAGCAAGCAGGTCAGGTTGGGTGGAGTGTGAACAGGGAGCTGGGCCTTGCAGGGGCCAGGGGTTTCTGGGTCGGCCACGGGGCTCCTGTGATAAATGGGCGAGGCTCCTGACTCATCTGCTGGCTTAGCATTGGTTTGGGGTCCGTGCTCACAGTTAAGGGCACACCAGTGCCCTCCCCTGTATGAGGAGACCTCCCACAGGTCTGGTTCTACCCAGAGTCTGCCCCTTCAGGTCTGCAACGATGTTGATGAATGCAATGATGGGAACAATGGGGGCTGTGACCCAAACTCCATCTGCACCAATACAGTGGTGAGCCGAGTACCTGAGTGTGTCTGCGGTGGTGGGAATGGGCAACCCCCTCTTCAGAGTCCTGCCTCCCCTCCTCTTTCCCTGGGCACTACACATAGTTGGTGTTCTTCATGGCCCTGGTTTCGCCCCTCACTAGCCATGACCTTTAGCAAGTTACCTTTTCTGAGCCTCACGTTCCTTGTTTGAAAAATGGGGCTGCTATTAGAAAGGTTGTCAGGAGAACCTGAGATCATTGATAGACCTGGCATATGGCTGCGAGCCCATCCTACACCCCTCAGGTGGCACAGCGCCGGTCCTGGGTGCCTGGTGGCCGCCCCCTTTCCTGAGACTGTGTTTCCCTCCTCTTAGGGCTCTTTCAAGTGTGGCCCCTGTCGCCAGGGATTCCTGGGCAACCAAAGCCAGGGCTGCTTTCCAGCGCGGACCTGCCACAGCCCAGCACACAGCCCCTGCCATGTCCACGCACACTGCCTCTTTGAGCGCAACGGCGCGGTGTCCTGCTCGGTGAGCGGGGCCTGAGGCTTAGCAGGAAAAGGCAGAACCTGGGGATGGGGTAGGGCTAGTGAACATGCTTAGGGGTTGGGATGAGGACCTTCATGGGAAAAGGAAGTTGGCCTGGGCCCAGGAACTGGGTGGTGGGAATAGAGTTTGAGGCAGGGGAAAGGATGGGCTTGGGGGAGCCAGCCGACTGCTAACTCCCCCCCCTTTGTGTCGCCCCAGTGTAACGTGGGCTGGGCCGGGAACGGGAACGTGTGTGGGCCTGACACCGACATCGATGGCTACCCGGATCAGGCGCTGCCCTGCATGGACAACAACAAGCACTGCAAACAGGTGCCGCTGCAGTGCCGGCGGACGCGGGAGCAGGGTGGGCGCCCCAGGCTGGGGCAGCCAGAACTCGTCCATTCATGTCCTCCCTGACCTTTAGGACAACTGCCTTTTGACACCTAACTCCGGGCAGGAAGATGCTGATAATGACGGCCTGGGGGACCAGTGTGATGATGATGCTGATGGGGACGGGATCAAGAACGTTGAGGTGCCTCCCAGACATTCTGTTCCTCCTGGTCCTATACTTTCCTCCCTGTCTCTGTTGCCTGGTCCACTAACCCTGCTCCCCCTCCCTCTGCTCCCTGGCAGCTCTGCAGGGAGGGCTCTGGTACTACCAATTAGGGAGGCATAGCCTGGTGCCAAGGACAAGGTGGACTGCCTAGAGGTTGGGTGGGTGGGACTGCACCATCAGGTGGACCATCACAGGACTGGCGATCGTAGACAAGGGTACAGGGACATGGTGTGTGCTAGGTGGCCAGTGGTTTGAGGGAGGCCTGACTCTTTCCTTCCCACCCCAGGACAATTGCCGGCTGTTCCCCAACAAGGACCAGCAAAACTCAGATACAGATTCCTTTGGTGATGCCTGTGACAACTGCCCCAACGTCCCCAACAATGACCAGAAGGACACAGATGGCAATGGGGAAGGGGATGCCTGTGACAACGACGTGGATGGGGATGGTCAGGCCTGGGCTGAGGGGTGGACACCTGTGAGAGTTTGGATACTGTGGGAATTAAGCAGAGAGACTAGGAAGTCTGAGAATTGGGGGAGGGTATTCTTATGAAAGTCAGCCTGGGTGACTTCCTATGGCAGATGTCAATGGGAATGTAAGGTAGGAGGTAGGGTTAGGCAGGGAGAGAGCAGGCAAGAGGGTCAGACAAGATACAGGCAGATTTCCTGAGTAGCCATCCTCTGGATGGGAGACAAAGCTCAGGGCTTTTACCAACTAGGAGAGTGTGACCACCTTTGCCATCCCCATGTCTTCTAGGCATCCCCAATGGGCTGGACAATTGCCCTAAAGTCCCCAACCCCCTACAGACAGACAGGGATGAGGATGGTGTGGGAGATGCTTGTGACAGCTGCCCTGAAATGAGCAATCCTACCCAGGTACAGGGGAATGGAGAGGGCAGGGGAGGGGTGGGGACCAATGGGAGATGGGAAGTGGTCAGGTCACCCTCTTCAGGTATCAAGAGGAGGTGGTGAGAGCAGTCCCCTCTCTCTCAGACAGATGCAGACAGTGACCTGGTGGGGGATGTCTGTGACACCAATGAAGACAGGTAGGGTTTTGGCCAAGAGATAAAAGATCTTACAGGAGCCGGGACTGGTTTGGCTCAATGGATAGAGCATCGACTTGGGGACTAAAGGGTCCCGGGTTCAATTCCGGTCAAGGACATGTACCTTGGTTGCGGGCATATCCCCAGTAGGGAGTGTGCAAGAGGCAGCTGATCGATGACTCTCTCATCGATGTTTCTAACTCTCTCCCTTCCTCTCTGTACAAAATCAATAAAATATATTTAAAAAAAAAAATCTTACAGGGGATACTTAACTTTTCCCCCGTATATTCTCAATTCTATGGTTTACCAAATTTCCACTGCTGCTGAACAGGAAGTTATTCCTGTGGTCTGTCCTCCATTTCTACTTCTGGACCTTCACCTCACCTGGCTGACTATAAGGGGTCTGGATGAACAGAGGGTGCACTCATACCTCAGAGAGGCTCCTAAGCAGGAGACAAGGGGAGGATGTGGTACCTTTAGAGCTTTTATTTGGTGCCTCTTCTGGGCAGCGATGGAGATGGACATCAGGACACCAAAGACAACTGCCCACAGCTACCCAATAGTTCCCAGCTGGACTCGGACAATGACGGGCTCGGAGATGAGTGTGATGGGGACGATGACAATGATGGGGTCCCAGATTATGTGCCTCCTGGTCCTGATAACTGTCGCCTGGTACCCAATCCCAATCAGAAGGACTCAGACGGTAAGGCTAGGGTCCTGGAGGATGGAGTGGTGTGGGCTTTGCCCGTGGAGAGGTGGCAGACTTGCTGGGGAGTTAGAAAAGGCAGGGTGGGGAGAGAGTCAAGAATGCAAGACCTACCTTAGCTGGTTTGGCTCAGTGGATAGGGTGTCGGGCTGAGAACTGAAGGGTCCCAGGTTCAATGCCAGTCAAGGGCACATGCCTAGGCTGCAGGCTTGATCCCCAATGTGGGGCATGGAGGAGGCAGCCGATCAGTGATTCTCTCTCATCACTGAAGTTTCGGGTGGTAGTGTTAGCTGGTGGCAGTGGCCACGGCATTCCTGAGTGCCTAGCTCCGCTCTTCCCAGGCAATGGCATTGGCGATGTGTGTGAGGATGACTTTGACAATGATGCGGTGGTCGACCCCCTGGATGTGTGCCCTGAAAGTGCGGAGGTAACACTCACAGACTTTCGGGCCTATCAGACCGTCGTCTTGGACCCTGAAGGGGATGCTCAGATTGATCCAAACTGGGTCGTGCTCAACCAGGTACCGGGGCAGTGGGCTGGGTGGGTGCTGTCAGACCAACCCCCCGGGCAGGGCCCAGGTGGGGTAGCGCACCTGGATCAGGTCTTTCTTCTTTATTTGCCCATCACCAGGGCATGGAAATCGTTCAGACCATGAACAGTGACCCTGGCCTGGCAGTTGGTATGTGAGGGATACCCAGTTCCACGCCTTCCAAATAGAGGAATCTGACAGGGGCAGAGGGTGGGGACAAGCTGGCCACATACAGCAGGCATCCCTTCCCACCCCCGGTGCACAATGGGCCACTAGTAGCTTTGCTGCCCTGATCCTGACCCCCCTCCCTCACCCCCAGGATACACAGCCTTCAATGGCGTGGACTTTGAAGGCACCTTCCATGTGAACACCGTTACCGATGACGACTACGCAGGCTTCCTCTTCAGCTACCAGGACAGCGGCCGCTTCTACGTGGTCATGTGGAAGCAGACGGAGCAGACCTACTGGCAGGCCACGCCTTTCCGGGCTGTTGCCCAGCCTGGGCTGCAGCTCAAGGTCCCACAGCTGCCCAGACTCCCCAGTCCAGGACCCTTTCCCCAAACCTCTCCCCCTTCCTGAGTGGGAACCCTCATACTCAAGACGCTGGGTCTGGGGGTTGGCTCCCGGGGCTTCAGAACCTCCTGACCACCTGGACTTCCTTTCCCACCTGCTGCCTCTGCCCGCATTTGGTTCCTGCCTGTGGTTGACCCATTGTCTTTGCCAATGCCCTTCAGGCAGTGACGTCAGTGTCTGGCCCCGGTGAGCACCTCCGGAATGCCTTGTGGCACACTGGCCACACCCCCGATCAGGTACGGCTGCTGTGGACTGACCCACGGAACGTGGGCTGGCGTGACAAGACCTCCTACCGCTGGCAGCTGCTGCACCGGCCTCAAGTTGGCTACATTCGGTGAGGGGACAGGCTGAGCCCTCCTGAGGGACCCCAGGCTCAGCCTTTCCTTCCCTTTTAGCTGGGACTCACCAGTGACCCCTCAGCTCAGTGCCGCGGTGCCGTGGGCCCAGATTGGGACCACTTCTCTCCATCTCCTCTCTCACCAGACACGCCGCCTCAGCCCTGCTTTCTTCCTAGCATCAGGCAGCCTGGGCTCTGGTGCCGCTGAGGATTGGCCGTGGCGGGCAAGTCCTTCCCGTTCGGTGCTCCCTTTGCCCTCAGTAAGACGAGGGCATCTCTGGGAGCCTCCAAAGCCCGGGCCAGTCTGTGCAGAGGCACCTCACCTCCAGCCCTTCCACTGGGTCAGCCCAGAGCCGGCCCCCTCAAGGCGGCTGACCTCGTTTACAGAAGTGCAAACCCAGCCCCAGACCCACAGCAGAGCCGGGGCCTCGCGGTTCAGCACTTCGTCCACCAACGCATTTCCTAGTTGGTGGGGATGGCAGGGAAGGGAGAGGAAATGGCCAAGAGCCCTGAGTCCAGACACTTGGGTTGGTTTCCCTTTAAGGTTCTTGGGGCTGTGGGGCGCCAGGGCAAGGGATAAGGGAGGGGTAGACCAGAGCCTGGGAAGCGGGTGACTTCACCCCCAGCCCTTTGTGTTCATTGTCATGGCAACCCAATCCTCGCTTGGAATGCGGCTGGTGCTTTGAGATGCAAAGGGGGCTGGACAAAGAGCCAGGGGCCCCAGGCCTGAGAAAAGCACCCCCTTCCCTCCCCTTTCCTTCCTCCTCTCAGGCCTGGTGAGCTAAGGGGGGTTGGGGAAGAGCAGGGCCCCAGCATGGTGGCACAGTGCCCACTGGTACCCTGGCACCAACGGAAACCCCTATCCTGGACAGAGTGAAGCTCTATGAGGGTCCCCAGCTAGTGGCGGATTCTGGGGTGATCATTGACACATCCATGCGAGGGGGGCGTCTTGGTGTATTCTGCTTCTCCCAAGAAAACATCATTTGGTCCAATCTCCAGTATCGATGCAATGGTGAGGCTCTATACCCACCTCAGCCTGGCCTCTCATGCCCTCATGGGAAGAGTCACATCCTTGACTTTAATCGTTTCTCCTTCCTCAGACACAGTTCCCGAGGACTTTGAGCCATTCCGGAGGCAGCTGCTCCTTGGAAGAGTGTGAAGCGGTGGCTACCAGATTCAAAATCCTGATTTTAGACCCTTTGGCCTTGGGATCCATCCCGGAGGCCCCCAGGTCTAACCTAAAGCCCTTCAGCCAAATGCACCCCCTCCTCTGGCACCAAGCAGGAGTTCAGCCCCAGAGGAGTGGTGACTGTTGAGGAGGTGGGAAGTTTTCAAGGGGCATTTCTCAGGCGCTAACCCCAGGAAAGATAATAGCATATTACCATAAAGTTCCAGTTGTTTTCTAAGCCAGTGCAGTTGCTTATTTTAGGGATTTTCCGGGGTAGTGACCAATGAAAAAGGTTCCTGAGAAGGGTAAGGGTGAGGCTGGTAGGATGGAAGTTAGAGGAAGTTTGGCTGAGTTTGGGGCAGGTGCTGGATGAGGTTAGGTGAAGGATGGGGCTGGGTAGGTGAAGGGTGAGGTGCTGGTCAGAGGGTGTTCAAGTCCTCCCAGCCCCACTTACTTACGGTGGCAGCAGCGACACTCCAGTCAATAAGTTGGCCAGGATCGAGAGCCAGGAGGGCTGGGGCTGGCCCGCTCGGGGTGAGCGGGGGCCGGGGGGCCGGGGGGCCGGAGGGGCCGGAGGCCGGGACGAGTGCAATATTGGCGGGGGAAAGAACAACACTGCACCGCGTCCCGTCCCTCCCGCCCGCCCGGGGCCCGGGATCCCGCTCCCCACCGCTTAAAGCGGGACCAGCCCCAGGACCCGGAGCGCTCTGGGAGGCTGAGTTCACCTGGGAGGCCAGAGAGACTTGGCGCCCGGAAGAGGGTGAAGGGGACGGTAAGGGGAGGTGGGGGTGGGGGGGTGAGAAGGCCGAAGGGACGACTTTGGTATCCCGGAAGGCCGCTTTCTGACGCCGGCGTTGTGCGCGCTTGCTCTTTAAATACTCCCACTGCCCGGCGCGGAGCTGTCACCATGGTAACGCGTATCCCAGCAACTGAACTAAAGGCTGTTGCCTAGCAACTCCAGGGTTGAAGTTTTGAGGCCGCCCACCTAGCTACCCGCGCGTTCCCCGGGCGGCGGGTCTGGGCTTCCCCGCCCCTCCCACCCGCGTCGGGCGCTGACGTCCCGCCGGCGCCGCACAAAGCCGCGCCTACCCGGGGGAGAGCTGTTGTCCCGGGTTTCCCGCCGCACCGGTCTGTTTGAAGTTAACTTTTCAACCTGTATTCGTTGGGGCTAGGAATTGTTTTCCTAACGCGGATGTAGCTGCTTCCGTTGGCCGAGACCGCCACCCAGCACCTGCGGCTGAGGCCAGATCCCCTAAACTCCATGAGCCGCTGTGAATCCCTCTCTGGTCCCAGATATTTCTGTCCTTTCATCTACCCCGGTTCTCCGAAGTTATGCAACCTCACACACTTTTACCATGTGCTTAGCTGCTCCAAATACCACTCTGCTCCCCAAAAGATAGTTCACGGCCCTCCCAATACTATTCTGTTAGCTGACTCCTAAATACGTAACCCGTCCCACCGCCCCCCACTTTTCCGATGTACTTTCTTACACACCTCGCCCACTTTTCCAGATACCCCCGGATCACACCCACTTAGCGCCATTTCCTCCAGACGTCGCCCCCCCACACACACCCTCACCCCGCGCCCGAGTCCCCTCCTCAAGTTCCCAGCCTCTCGTCGATGGCACATTGCATTCCTCCCCTTCTCCGTCCCAGCCACAGGCACCTCTCCCGGGGGCGCTGTGTCTCCAGCCCCCGATGCCAACTCTCGGCCCCCCGTTAGGCAGCGCCGCTGTCCAACCTCCCCCACCCGGGCAGTTCCCAACCCGCCCGCCAGGCGTCGAGGGGCTCCGCGTGGCCACTAGAGGGCAGGAGAGCCTGGCCCCCTGACGGGCGCCCGCCGCTACCCGGGGCGGGGTGGGGGGAAGGGGGATTGGGAAGGAAAGACCCTCAAGTTCGGCGGTCTCGTCCTTCTTTAAATGGACATTTCTTCCCCCGCTTCCTTCTGGGGAGAAAGCCAGGAAGGAGCTCAGTGGGCTGGAAAGTCCGGCAGGGGCGGGGCTGTGGGTTTCGGGGCAGAACTGCAGAACGGGACAGGGAGCGGTTCGCCAGGTGGGGCTATTCTGGGAAGTGGAGGGGGAGGGGGGCCAAAACCAACCTCTGGTCCACTCCTTACCAAACCGCCCCCTTTTTTCTCGGACACCCCCCCCTCCCAGTGGGGCTTCAAGGACCCTGGGAGAAGTGGAGTGGGGGGCTGAGGGTGAACTTCCCACTTAACCTGGCCCATGTTCTCTATCGCCTTTCTGGAGCTAAAACTAAGGCCTTGGGGACCAAGGTCCCAGGCTCCCCCACTTTCTCTCTCTCTCTGTCTCTCTCTGTCTCACATACTCTCTCTCTCTCTCTCACACATACTCTCTCTCTCTCTCTCACACACACACACACACACACACACACACACCCCACCTTCTGGAGCCAGGGAGTGGTCGGTGAAAAGGGGGGGCTGACTGGAGGGCAGGTTGTCAGAGAGTTGAATGACGAGCCCCTGTGCTCTACCTGAGGGACAGGAATGGTTGGGGAGGAAGAGGAAGAGATGAGGTAGGGAAAGGAGGGGCGGGGTTTTGTCACCTGTCACCTGCTCTGGCGGGTGGTGGTGGGAGGGGAGGACTGATAAAACCTGGCACCTGTGCTGCTGCGCCTCACACGCAGTGCCTGCCCGGATCTGTTCTGCCCCCTCCCCACCGGGTCACTGCCACCAGGACACCAGGCATGCAGGCCCCTTTCTGCTTCCTGCTGCTGCTAGTCCCAGTGCTCACAGGTGAGGGGCGCCGGGTGGGGAGGGGCCGCCCGGCACAGCTTTTCTGTGGGTTTTGTCTCCTGGCAGGTGACACCCCACAAGGCAGAAATTGCAGACAGGTGGCCTAGCCTGGGCCAGAGCAAAGGAGACAGGCTCAGAGACGACCCCCCAGGAGAATGGGTGCCAGGGGCAGGTGATTGGCTGGAGAGAAGCCCAGGGTCGGGGTGGGAGTGGGCGTGGCAGGACCGGTAAATCTCAGGCATGGAGATGGCTAACCCGGAGCAGAGGGGTGTGGGAAGAGGGAGGCTGCAACTGGAAGGAGGAGGAGGGCTCGCTCGGGCCTGGCCCCCCAATCCTCCTCGCATTACTTCTCCAGATGCTAGAGGACATATTTTCTCCTTGTTCTGATTTACCCTGAACCTCATTCTCAATTTCTTACAGATTTCTCCCCCACCCCATCCCCAATAGTTCCTACAACCTCTGGCCACACAAGGCCCACGGGAAGTACACAGACTGTGACTACCCAAAGCAGCCCAATGTCCAGGTTCATTGACAAAAGTTCTGTGAGCACAACCAGCAGCTCACTCCCCACTCCCAGCCCTGCCTCAAGCTCGACCACCACCCCAGCCCCCGATACCACCTCTCCCTCGACCACCAGCCCTGCCTCAAGCTCAGCCACCACCCCAGCCCCCGATACCACCTCTCCCTCGACCACCAGCCCTGCCTCAAGCTCAGCCACCACTCCAGCCCCCCGTGCCACCTCTCCCTCGACCACCAGCCCTGCCTTAAGCTCGACCACCACTCCAGTCCCCCATGCCACCTCTCCCTCGACCACCAGCCCTGCCTCAAGCTCAACCACGACTCCAGTCCCCCGTGCCACCTCTCCCTCGACCACCAGCCCTGCCTCAAGCTCAGCCACCACTCCAGCCCCCCGTGAAACCTCTCCCTCGACCACCAGCCCTGCCTCAAGCTCGACCACCACTCCAGTCCCCCATGCCACCTCTCCCTCGACCACCAGCCCTGCCTCAAGCTCAACCACGACTTCAGTCCCCCGTGCCACCTCTCCCTCGACCACCAGCCCTGCCTCAAGCTCAGCCACCACTCCAGTCCCCCGTGCCACCTCTCCCTCGACCACCAGCCCTGCCTCAAGCTCAGCCACCACTCCAGTCCCCCGTGCCACCTCTCCCTCGACCACCAGCCCTGCCTCAAGCTCAACCACGACTTCAGCCCCCCGTGCCACCTCTCCCTCGACCACCAGCCCTGCCTCAAGCTCGACCACCACTCCAGCCCCCCGTGAAACCTCTCCCTCGACCACCAGCCCTGCCTCAAGCTCGACCACCACTCCAGTCCCCCGTGCCACCTCTCCCTCGACCACCAGCCCTGCCTCAAGCTCAGCCACCACTCCAGTCCCCCGTGCCACCTCTCCCTCGACCACCAGCCCTGCCTCAAGCTCAGCCACCACTCCAGTCCCCCGTGCCACCTCTCCCTCGACCACCAGCCCTGCCTCAAGCTCGACCACGACCCCAGTCCACGGTGCCACCTCTCCCTCGACCACCAGCCCTGCCTCAAGCTCAGCCACCACTCCAGCCCCCCGTGCCACCTCTCCCTCGACCACCAGCCCTGCCTCAAGCTCGACCACGACTTCAGTCCACGGTGCCACCTCTCCCTCGACCACCAGCCCTGCCTCAAGCTCAGCCACGACTTCAGCCCCCCGTGCCACCTCTCCCTCGACCACCAGCCCTGCCTCAAGCTCGACCACCACTCCAGTCCCCCGTGCCACCTCTCCCTCGACCACCAGCCCTGCCTCAAGCTCGACCACGACTTCAGTCCACGGTGCCACCTCTCCCTCGACCACCAGCCCTGTCTCAAGCTCGACCACCACCCCAGCCCCCCGTGCCACCTCTCCCTCGACCACCAGCCCTGCCTCAAGCTCAACCACGACTTCAGTCCACGGTGCCACCTCTCCCTCAACCACCAGCCCTGCCTCAAGCTCAGCCACCACTCTAGCACACAATGGCACTTCTGCCAAAGCTACCATCTCTCCAGTTGGCAAGGGCACTCCATCCTCAGTTCCCAGCCACCACTCTGATACTCCGAGCACCCCTGCCAGCCACAGAACCAGGACTACAGCCAGTACCACCGGTGGTAGCATAGTGCCCCCCACCTCTTCCATTCAGAGGATGTCCTTCTTCTTCCTGCTCTTTCATATTTCGAACCTCCCGTTTAACTCCTCCCTGGAAGATCCCAGCACTAACTATTACCAGGTGCTACGGAGAAACGTTACCGAATTGGTGAGTAACCGCCCTTCCTCCACGCGCTCCTTCGCAGCAGCTTCAGAACTGCTCGGACCCGAGCACCAAACTTAGCACCTACTCTCCCCCCGTGCCCCCCCCCCGCCCCTAGTTTTTGCAGATTTATAAGCAGGAGAGTTTTCTGGGCTCCTCTGACATCCAGTTCAGGTACAGTTCTGGGTGTGGGCTCTGTCTGGGGTGGGTGCATGTTGTCATAGCTGTGGGGAAGGACGGGTACTCTTACGGTTGGGGGAAGTGCCAGAAGCGGGACTGCACCTGAATCGCTCATCTCCCCGTGAGCAGGCCAGGATCTGTGAGGGTGGAATCCATCCTGGCTTTCCAAGAGGGCACCACTACTGCCAACAACGTCAAGGCAGGGCTCGTTCAACTCGGAGCAGACAGATTCCACTGGGACGTCTCAGGAGTGAGCGGTGAGGCCGCTGTCCTTGCCTCTGGGGCCGCTCACTCTCCAGCACCCGGATTCCCACTTCTCCCCGAGGGTAGCAGGGGAGGGTCGCCTCCTTGGGGAAACTGCCCTGACGACTGCTTCTCCTTTCAGCGGAGGAAGTGTCCTTCCCTTCCTCCTCCCGGCCTGGGGCCGGGGTGCCCGGCTGGGGCATCGCCCTGCTGGTGCTGGTCTGTGTCCTGGTGGCGCTGGCCGTCCTCTATCTCCTTGCCCTGGTAAGTTCTTGGTCTTCAGCCCTCACCAGAGTGCCCCTGCTCGAAGGAACTCCGGGGCCCCCCCTAACCTGCCGTCTCCCCCCAGGCGGTGTGTCAGTGCCGCAGGAAGAACTGTGGGCAGCTGGACATCTTCCCCACCCGTGATGCCTACCATCAGATGAGCGAGTACCCCACCTACCACACCCACGGGCGCTACGTGCCCCCTGGCAGCTCCAAACGGAGTCCTTACGAGGAGGTGAGCTGAGCGCAGGCCCACGGTGGAGGGACAAGAGGCTCTGGCTGGGAAGGGGGCCCGAAGGGGTAACATGGAAAACCCGGAGACCTTAGAAAAGGTGAGGGCTGACGTGAAGTAAGCAGTGGAGGCCTGGCGAGGAGAGGAGGTGGGTGGAGGGCACGAGAGTTTTGGGGAAAGGCCTGGGGAGACCATGGAAGAAAGGGGACCTCGTGAGGGAGTGTCCCCACTACCAGCGATTCCAGGAGAGCGTTTGCTGGTCAGCTGGGCTGGGGCACGGCCGTGTTTGGGATGCCCAGTGGTGAAGTGGGTGGGCACCCTTCACACAGAACTTCCAAGGAGTGGGCATCTGTCCCCCACTCTTCTCCTAAGAATGGAGGAAGGTTGAGGAATGTTGGGGTGGGTTGGGGTGTCTCGATTCCAAGGCTGAAGTCTCACCAAGCCGGTGAGCCTGGGTGGAGGGTTCTTGGGAGTCTCAGGGAAGCAAGGACCCCCCTCCCACACACACACACACTTCTCCCCTCTCCTGGCCCTTGTCCGCAGGACCTAGTAAATAATTACTTGGTCACCTGGGGCTGGAACTCCAGGTGGGGGAGGGGGACTTTCCTTGACCCCATTTTCCCACTCTGGGGCCTGCCTTCTTCCAGTTTACACAGATGCGCACACACACCTTCTTGGGCTGGAAGAGCAGAGAGTGGAGGGAGCCGGGTAGGGGGTGGGGGGCAGAAGGGGGCAGCAGGGAGGCTGGCTGGAACCAGGGGAGGGAGAGCAGGGGAGCAGAGGGAGGGGGAAAGGCCCTGTTTACAGTCACCTGGCTGCTGGTGGTGCCGGCAGGTGCTCCCTCCAAATTAACCCTTTGAGAGCCAGCCAGGCTCCCAGACTGCTGCCCCAGCCTGGGCGGGCGGGGGGCCGCCCAGGGGCCCTGGGGTGGCAGCTTCTCCCGGGGAAGCTTCTGCCCCTCAGCCTGGACCCCTTCCCCCCTCACCTAGGTTTCTGCAGGCAATGGCGGCAGCGGCCTGTCTTACCCGAACCCAGCAGCCACTTCTGCCAACTTGTAGGGGCACGTCGCCCGCTGAGCATCCGGCCAGTGGCCTCCGTCATGGTCTTGGGAGTTTCAGGGAACCAGTGCCTTTCCGCCCCCCCCCCCTTTTCCTGGACTGGTGAGCCGGGAGTTCCAGGGGGCTGTGCGCCCCTAACCCAGCTCAGCCCTGGGGAGCCCATCCTGGCTCCCAGGGATGTGCCTGGGGCAGTGGCTCCAGGACTGGCCCCAAAGCCCCCAAATGGGAGAATAAAACGTGGGCCTCGTCCGCCCTGGCTCTCACTTCTGATCTGTCACCTGTGACCCTCGGACAGGAGGGGCGATCCGGATGGATGTGTGCGGGGGTCCGGAGGGGGCTCTGGGGGAGGCGGCAGCGGGGAAAGAAGGCTCGGAGCAGGGTTTGTTTGAGCAGCAGGGGGTGGGGAGCGATGACCTTGGGTCAGGAGTGGCCGGTGGAAGAATTTGAGTCACCTTTCGCCCATTGCTGGCGGCACAAGAGGAAGGAGGAAACGAAACCTAAGTGGCTGGCCCCGGCCTGCGCACCACGGCTCACCCATGGTTTCAGCCTGGCGGGGGGCGCAGGCCCGCACCCTCTTCTCCCCTTGGCACGGCGCTCTCGGGCGGTTCTATTCTGAGCCGCTCGCTCGTGTGTGAAGTAAATCCTCAGGCGGCGATAACAGCCGAAAAGTCAACATGGGATAACAGCCACCAAGTCAACACGGCCCTGATAAGTGTTAGATCCGGGGCTGGCGCCAAGCCCGGTCCCCTCCCTGGCCACGGTCCCCTCCCGGCCCCCCATCCATCCGCCCACTGGCTCTGGGGTCCGCTCCCCGCACCCTGGGGAATGGGGAAGTGGTTCTGGTTCCCTGCCCCTTTGAGTTCAACCACATTCCCTCAGGGGCTGGGAGCGGTGTCTCATGCCTCTTTGGGGGACACAGGAGGTCACCGGAGCCGTGCGCCCCCTGGCGGCCATGGCGGGCGCAGGCCTGGGTGGGGCACCGGTGTGGGCAGGAGTCTAGGGAGCGCCGGGCTTGGGGACTTCCTTCCCTTAGGGCCACAGCTGAGCGCCCGGTCCCTCGGGCAGCCACACCAGCACAGAAGCTCAGAGGAATGGCGGGGCTCGGAAAGGCAGAGAGGGCCTGGCCTCACGGTTTATTGTTTAGAAACCATGAAAATGACAGCTGTTGCTTGGCACAGGCCTAGCAGTCCCTACCGCAGCGGGCAGCGGGGGGCCCCAGGTCTTGCCTGGTCCAACCCAATGGGGACATCCAGCCTCCGCGTGGCCCCAAAGGGAGCCTGGGCACATCGGCATGGGTGCGGGACAAGGAGAGCATGCAGGAGGGGGAGGGGCATACGAGGCATGCGGCTGGAGGGCACGGGGACCCACATAGACACGGGACAGGGTCCTCTTCCCTCCCAGGGAATGCCAGGCAGTGCCAGCCAGAGAGCCTGCCCGCTCCAAGGCCGTCGGCCAGCATCAGCAGGGCAGGCAGCTGGGCAGGGCAGAGGGCAGAGGGCAGAGCTGGGGGTCATGCCCTGGTCCCAAGAGCCTCCCTGCCACTTGGCCTGAGTGCTGGGGAGAAGGGCAGGGGTGGGGGAGGGCTCTCTCCATGGCTTGGTAGGATGCCCCGGGCAGAGGACGGAGCAGGAGCCGGGTGGGATGGGGTCTGGATTAACAGGCAATGGAGAAATGGCGGCCAGCTAGAGAGGTGAGCAGGGGAGTGTCGCTTGGTGGAGAGAAGGCCCCAGGGAGACACAGACACAGGGTGAAGGACAGGACCTCGGGGAAGGAGGAGTTCGAGGGAGAAGCCGCCGGAGCCATCAGCCGGCTCGGGGGAGCTCAGAGGGACGTCAGTCCAGCTTGGCGAAGCCCCCGATAGTGACCTTCCTCTCCGGCTTGGTGCCCACGGGCTCCTGGAGCTGCACAGCGCCCCCTCCGATGAAGCAGAAGGCGGGGCACACGGGCCCCGAGCAGTCCAGCGGGCACTCCAGGAGCCCACGGAAGGACACGGCGTCCAGGAAGGAAACACGGCCCTGCTCGTAGTCCAGGCAGATGCCCAGGCGGGGGGGCAGGGGCACGGTGCAGCCGGCGGCCGGGCCGTCCCGCCCGGTCAGCCCTGCCCCGGAGCTGGCCGCGGCGCCCAGCAGGATCTTGCCCATGCCGATGGTGAGGAAGGCGAAAGGGGGCAGCGCCTCCACCGCGGCGTCCTCCGCCCCGCTGTCGTGGCCGCTGTCGGGGTCGTACCTGCAGGAGGGGTGCTGGGTTGGAGGGTGCTGGGCTGGGACGGGGAGTGGGGGGTGGGCCCCAGGGGGCTGAGACGCTGGGAGTGTGGCATGTTGGCTGAAAGGATGGGTTGGGAACACTGAGGAGAAACATGTGGAAGAAACGGGGGTTAGAAGGTAGGGTTGGGGTGTGGTTTGGCAGAAAAGGGGCACAGAAAGGAGATCACGCTGGCAAGAGAGGCATTGGGCAAGAAAGCTCGCTGAGGGGTGCAGCCGTAGGGGGGGGGCGCGCGATTTGGGGACATCCCGCTGCCAGAGGGTTCTGGGGGTTAGAGAAGCTGGGGAATGAGGCTGAGAGGAAGGATGGTGGGAGGTTAATGGGGGGAGAGTAAGGAGGGTGGATCAGTGTCCCGGTGAGCGATGTCAGGAGGATGTGGGATTGGGGACGGAGCTGCGAGCGGGCAGAGAGCGTTCTGAAGGCACAGGGCCTGGGGAGGGCGCTGGGAGGACGGGTTTGGGGAGGAAGGCACGCGGTGGGAGGTGTTAGGTGGGGTGTTGGGGGTGAGAGGGCTGGAGGTGGGAGGTTTAAGGAGAGGAGTTCAGGGCGTTACAAGTTAGGGTTGAGGAAGGTGTGCAAGAGCGAGGCGTGTGTGGGGAAAGGCGCTGGAAACGGGATATCGGGGAGAATGGCGTGCAGGTGTGGAGAGGGGTCTCTTAGTCTTGAGTGACGGAAGGAAGGAAGTGGAGGTGGTTCCCTCTCCTTCCCCAGACACACACTCCAGAGCCCTCCCCTGGCCCCTCCCACACTTGCCGCACCACAGCCCCCTCCCCCCCCCCCCCCCCCTAGTCCTGGCTGCCATTACTTTACTGCGTCCTCCTAAGCCTCTTCCAGCTCCACCCCAGCGAGTCTGTGCTCCTCTTGCCCCCCCCATCCTGTCCCCAGCTCCCCACCCGGTCCCCCGCCCCATCCTGTCCCCAGTTCCCACCCGGGTCCCCCCCCCCAGCCAGAGCGGCCTGACCTGGGGCTGATCACGTCGGCGGCGCCCTGGAAGCTCTCCTGAAGCTTGCTCTCCAACCCGACGCCCACCTTGACCAGGTAGGAGGCGGGGTCCACGGCGCAGGCCCAGTAGCTGCGGCCCTGGGTCACGGCCACGTCGCCCAGGACCACGTCCACGCTCAGGTGGCAGCCGGTGAGCAGCCGCTCGGCGGCCAGGAGCAGGGGCAGCCCCGGCACGCTCCGCACGGCGCGCTGGTCCTTGCTGATGGCCAGCCTCTCCCGGCTGGAGCCCCAGCGGCCGTCCAGGAAGAAGTGGAGGACTGGAGGGGGAGGGGGGACAGAGGAAGGAAGGGCTTCAGGGACAGACTGGGACCGAGGCATCAGCACCGACACCGGAGGGGGCGTTTCGGAACAGGGATCGGGTGCCAAGGGCGCTGGGAGCAGGGCCTGGTGGACGGCACCGAGGGGCACGGGGGAGAGAGAAGTGGAGATGCCAAGTGGGCAGGGACCCCGGAGGGTCTGGTGACGACTGGTGGGCACAGAAACCGGTGCCGACTCCCAGCGCTGCCTCTCAGCCCGCCCACGCGGGGACACTCCCACCCCTGCCTGCACCCAGGCCCACCCTCTGGTCCTGACAGCCAGCCCCGCCCGCGCCTGCACCCGGGGGTGGTGGTCCTCCTCCATGATGCCTCCGTCCCAGGCCCACCCTGTTCCTGGACAGTCGCTGTGCTGCCATTATTAGCTCTGACTTGAGGTGGACACTCTAACATGTGTCAATCCCATTCATCCTCACAGCAGCCCTCTGAGGGGGGCGCTGTGAATGCCCCCACAGAAGAGGAACTTGAGGTTCGGAGAGGGCGAATAACTTGCCCAAAGCATACAGATGGCAAGAGGCAGAGCTGGGGTCTGAACCCAGCAAATCTAGCTCCAGCATTAGTGAGTGTGACCCACTGCACCACGCGGTCTCTCCAGTGCTCACCCAGCCCCGCCGGCCAGCGCCTGGGTCCCGGCATGCCCTGCGCCCTGTCCGCACCGCACCGCGCCCGCCCCTCCGCCCACTCACCGGGCGCCGGGGGCGTGTGCAGGTGCACGTCCTCGCTGTACTCGCCGTAGCCGGCCTTGTTGCAGCCGCGCACACGCAGCACGTACACGGAGCCCGTGTCGGGGTTCTCCAGCAGGGCGCTGGTGCCCCTCACCTCCTCCCGCCGCTGCCAGTGGGCCGGGCCCGGCTGGGCAGGCACGTCCGTGCGCCGGAACTCGATGGTGTAGTGCCAGGCGGGCGGCGAGTGCGGGGGCAGCCGCCAGCACAGGAAGATCTGGTCGTAGGCAAAGGTGCGCTGCGTGTCGATGACCGGAGCCTCGGGCACTGTCGGGAGAGACGGGGTGTCAGTCAGGGCGGCCGTTGGCCGGGCGTGGGGGGAGACAGGAGGGGGGGAAAAGCAGCGGGAGCCGGGGGGTGAGTGCGGGTGAGAGGGACCCGGGGAGAGACCCATCTGGGCGCCGGGCAGGGATGGGCAGGCAGAGCCCGAGGGAGGAGGAGAGAGGCAGGCAGGAGGCCTGGGAGCTAATGTGGTGAGCGCACTGGCCTCAGGTCAGCCACCTCCCCCTTCGGGCCTCAGTTTCCTCCCTGTCAAACGAGGGCACCAGACCCGAGGAGACCCTTCTTTCTCTGCCCCTTTCATTCTAGGAATAAGGGGAAGCCCCAGGGCAAGGCCACCGGGCCCAGGCAAGAGGGCACTGAACAGGAAGGAGGGAGGGAGGGAGGGAGGTGAGAGTCAGCAAGACAGAACGTGGGGACCACGGAGGGCAAGCGAAAGCTCGGTGGCAGGAGACAGAGGTCAAGGAAGAGAGAAGAAAAGTTCAGAGGGCAAGGGTCACAGGGACAAAGGGCAAGGAAGGCAGAAGAGAGAGAGACAGGCCACGGGGCTGGGGGGGCAGGGGGGGACGGGGTCTGGTGGAGGCAGGACAGAGAAGGAGGCAGAGAGGGGTGGCCAAGCGGGTGGGGGCTGCGGGTGGAGCCGGGGCCCGGGCCGCTGACTTGCCTGGGGTGCTCCGGAGCAGAGTCCGCGGCGGCCACGGCCTACAAACAAAGAGAGGGAGAGCAGCGCTGAGCGCGGGGCGGCCGGCGTGGCCGGTGGGCTGGGCGGGCGGGCGGATGGCTGGCCAGGCCGGGCAGTGGGCTGGGAGGTCCCCGGTGGGCACTGCCCCCCGGGCCCGCTGCTGGGGGAGGAGGGAGGAAGGCTCTAACTGGAATGGGGCCTGGCCGTCGTCTCCTTACCTCGGAGAAAGTTAAGCTCCGTCAGCAGCTTCATCTCTCGCCCCACGTCCAGCTGGCAGTGGCGGAAGGAGGAGCTGGCAGCCGGCCGGAACATCTGGAGGGCCTCTGTGGCTCGGGCGATCCTGGGGTGGGGGCACCCATGGGTCAGGCACTGCCACCCGGGCAGCCACCCTTCTCCTGGCGTCTGCCTGCCTTGGGTCTCTTCCTCGTCCCCTCCCGCACGCTGGGTACTGGTTTGGCCAAGCGGTGAGAACCCTCAGGGCCCAGCTCTCCATGGGACGGCACTTGAGACTCTGTCTTGGACACTGTCTACCCCTGGGATGCCCCTCTCACCCCCCCCTCCCCGCCCCAGGGGAGCCCGTGCCCCTGAGCTGTGCGTGCCCTGAGGTACCTGTTATGTAACTGCTTGGCTGCTTGCACAAAGCACGGCTGGTCCGTCTCCTTAAGGACCTCCTGGGCGTAGCCCACCAGCCCGGAGCCGTCCAGGAGGCTGCGGTGCTCCTGCAGCTGGGCGCCGAGGCGGGCCAGCCGCTCCTGCTGGCACTCCTCGATGGCCTGGAGCAGCACCGCCCTCTTCTCCTCCAGCACAGCCCCCAGCCCCCGCACCAGCTGGGACACCTCCTCCTTGGCCTGCTGACCGCTCACCTGCCCGGCGGAGAGCAACACTTACTATCTCCCTGACGGGGCTGCCTGAGCCAGCCTCCCGGGGCCCCCGCACCGAGGCCGGGGTCACAGAGAATCCGGGGAAATGCCACCCGCCTCACCGGGGCCGGGCGTACGGCTCCCGAGGCACCGCATCCCCATGTGGCCTCCGCTCCTGACCATTCGTGCTAACCTTTCCGGTGCCCACGCCCCAGGACTCCCCCAAACAAAAGCGATCCCTCCTTGGGCTGTGCTCACACCCAGTGGCGTCTGTGCCGTCTTGTTGCCCACCCCACGCCAGCTGATGCATGCCATCCGGGTGAAGGCATCAGAGCCGTCCCCTCAGCCTAGCTCCAGGGATACGTGCCATCCTCAGCAGGTTTCTGAGCCCGAGGGCATCTGACCTGCTTTCCTGGGACTTTTCAGGCTCTCCCTGTCCTGTCCCCACTGTAGTTCCAGCCGCAGCCTGGCCCAGGGCACCAAGCCTCCTGCTTAGCCTGGTTTCATCAGAACCCGGACATGCACGGACCCCACACTTCCTGAGCTCGCCACCAGGGGATGGGGCCCGGCCTCTCCCACCCTCCTGCTGTGTCCACCTCTGTGCCCTCCCTCACCTCCGTGTGCCTCAGGGTCTCCTCCAGCTCACAGATCTGGGTCTGGACCGTGTCCTGGTTTCCTAGGATGTATGTCAGGCTCTTTGACAGTTTGTCCTAAGAGGGAAGAAAGAGGTGGGAATCAGAACCGGCTGGGCAGAAGCTATCCATCAGTAAGAGGCGGTGTGAGGGGATGTGAGTGGGTCAGCTCACCTTGAGGGCCTGGTAGGCGCTGAGCACGGGTGTGATCTTGTGCCCGCTGTGGGTGCGCCTCACTCGGCAGAGCTGGCATACCAGACGCTGGCACGTCTTGCAGTAGTGGGTCACCTCTTCCTTGTGGTCTGGGCACATGAGGCCCTGGGGACAGAAAGGGCAATGGCACAGTCAGCCAACAGTCTGCATAAGGGGGCGCCCTTCCTCCATTGCCAGATGGGGGCGAAGAGGAGCTCAGTGGCGGCACTCCACAGCGCCACCTGGTGGTACCTGCTAGCATCAAAAAGAGCCTTTCCTGCCCCCTCCAGGCACCAGCATCCTCCTCCCCCTCGGCTACCCCAGGAGAGGTGTGGTAATCACAATATAACGATGGCAATCTTGGCCTTGTGGTTACTCATTAACCTTGTCCATCTTGTTCTCTCATCCCCATGCCCGGAATAGGGCTAGGCACAGAGATGCTTGATACATATTTGTTCAATGAATAAACCTCCAGTGTTCACAAACACTATCTCACGTGAGCCTCTGAGCAGCCCTGCAGGGGTGGGTATGGCAGGACACGTATCAGCCTCCTTCAGCAGGGAAGAGGGAGGCTCCAAGATCCGCCCAGGGTCTTCGTTGTCGTTGTTACAGAAAAAGGAGCCTGGCCATGGCAAACCCCTGCCCACCTCCGTTCGGGCACCCCTACCCATCCAGGTCTACCGCGCCCCCCCCCACCCCCGCACCGCGAGGGCTGCTCACCTTGGGGCGGAAGGAGAGGGTGGGCAGGGTGGGCTCGTGCTGGGCCTTCTGGGTGCCCCAGGGGTGGAAGAGCTTGAAGCACTCATTGCAGAAGGTGGCGCGGCACTCGGTGCAGCCCTTGGTGGCCTCCAGCGGCGGCGGCTTGCACAGCTGGCACAGGATGGAGCCGCCCACGCTCACGCTCTGCCGGTACCGCTCCACCACGCGCTCCAGCGTCAGGTTCCGGAACAGGCCCGCCAGGCCCCGCTCCCCCAGCTCCACGTCGCCCTGGCAGGCTGGGCACGGGAACACGATCGCCTGGGGGTGCAGGGCACCTCGCTTCCGCCCGGGGTACGTCCCGAAGCCTGTGGAGGGGCCCGGGAAGGAGGGAGGAGGTCACCCTCATAGCTGGCCGGAGGTGGGGGGGCGGGGAGTCTGTTCCGCTAATTAGTTTTTTAAAATATATTTTATTGATTTTTTTTTTTTTTTTTTACAGAGAGGAAGAGAGAGGGATAGAGAGTTAGAAACATCGATGAGAGAGAATCATGGATCAGCTGCCTCCTGCACACCCCCCACTGGGGATGTGCCCGCAACCAAGGTACATGCCCTTGACCAGAATCGAACCTGGGACCTTTCAATCCGCAGGTTGACTCTCTATCCACTGAGCCAAACCGGTTTCGGCTAAATAATTAATTTCTTATTTTGTCCTAGCTCAGCTGAGCCCCACGGAGGAACCGCCCCACCCCCTGGAAGCAGACAGATGCCCCTGAGCAAGGATGGCCCTTCCGTCTTCCTGATGGACATCCCGGCATCCTCCCTCCCCTCCCCCCAGGCTGCAGCCCACCTGACTTGAGCAGCCGGTCCAGGCGCTCCGGCTTGGGGAGGGTTCTCCGGGACAGGCGGGGGCTGCGGGTGGAGGGGGTGGAGGCGGGAGACGTGGGCTCGGAGCTGGGGTCCCCGCCGTGGCCTACATAGCCCTGCTGGCCCAGCACCTCGCGGGCACAGGCCTGGCACACGTTGTGGGTACAGGGCAGCACCAGGGGCTGCTTGTACATCTCCTGGCACACCGGGCACAGCAGCTCCTTCTCCATGTTCTTCATGCTCGTCTGCGGAGGGACCGGACGGTTAGGTCAGAGCTTGGACGCGGGGTATCTTGGCAGGCCCCAGGGGTCTCAGGCAGGGGCAAGTATGGCTTCCCCCGGCCCCACCCCACCCCCGTCCCAGCCCAGGCCTGGCCCGCAGACCTTCCCGGCTCTGCCTCTCGCCTCTATGTCTCTGAGGCAGAGCTGAAGGCCTGCGCAGGAGGACGGGTGCTCCGGGATCCGACCTCCGCCAGCCTCAAGCTCCCCCCTCCACTCCCCCTGCCCAGCCAGGTCTGCAGCCCCTGCACCTGGCCATGGCCCCCTGCTCCCCGCCCCCACCTCTCTCCTGCCCCCGGCACGTCCCTCAAGGACACCGCTCTCACCTCGGCGCGGACCCCCGCCCTCCTCTCTGGCGCCCCCCACGCCCCCTCCCACGCGTGACTCCTCCCTGTCGGCGGGCGCAGCGCCCTCCATCCTCCCGCTCACCGCGGCCGTGCTCCCGCTGCGGCTCCGGCCTGCGGCCTCCCCGGCCTCCATGCACCATCCTGGCTTCCCCGGTCATCTCCTCCGGGCCCCCCCGACACCAGCCCTTCTCCCTGGCCCCCCACCATCCGACCCCCGCTCCTTCCTCCCCGCAGCGCTCCGGCTCCCCGCAGACCCGCGCCCCCTCCCCGCGCGCCCCCTCCCCACCGGAAGTGCCCCTCCCTCCCCCGGCGGCGGGGGTCCCCGCCACGCCCCACCCCCTCACCTCACCTTGGTCCCCCTCTTCGCAGCCATCCCGGCCAGGGGCGCCGCTGACACAAAGGCGGGAGGGAGGGACGGGGAGGGAGGGGGGAGGAAGGGATGGTGGGGGGAGCGAGCTGGCACCGCCCCTGGAAGAGCCGGGCACGAGTTGCCATGACAACCGCGGGAGGCTGGGAGGCTGCGGGGAGCGGGGGTGCGGTGGGGTGGGGTCTCGGGGAGCTGTCCAAATGGGGAACTGCACCCCGGGGTGGCTCCTTCGCCGCCCCTGCCTGCTCCCCGTTTTCTTGGGGGTTTTCCAAGCTCACCCTCGCCCCGTCCTCACGGTGCAGCCCCCCTGCCCCGCAGCCCCCTCCCCGCCCCCCCCGCTGCTCCCCCGCAGCTCCCGGTTCGGTTCCTCACACCCCGCAGAGGGACACCCTCATGGCACCCACCTCCGGGCTGCCCCGATCACCACCCGCTACCTGCACCCCCACCTGCCAGTCCCCTCTGCCAACGCCAGCCCTCTCCGCCCCCCCACCCCTGCATCCCAGCATCTTCCCGGATCCCCACCTGTTCGAGGTCCCGGCCGGTCCCGAACCCCCGGGCTCCCCCTCCCGCCCCCTCGGCCCCACCTCACTCACACTGATGCGGACCAGCGCATCCATGATGGACGTGAAGGTCTGCATGTCCTCCGCCTCGGCCATGGTCCCACCTGGCCGCCCGCCCGCCCCCGGTGCCCGATCCGGCGGTGCTGAGAACCCGGGGCTGATGCAGGAGCCGGTGGGGTGCGGGGAGGGGTGGGGGTAAGCCAGCACTGCGCATGCTCCGGGGCGAGCCTCGGCCAGGCGGGGTGGGAGGTGGGAAGCAGTTTCCCCACGTGGTTCTCGGGAGGCGGCGGGCCGCGCGGAGTGGTGTTCGAGGAGAGAGCCATTGCTCGGGTTCGCAGCCTCCATGGGCTGCTGATCGTCCTCACATAACGGGGAGGATCGGCTTAGAGAAAGCGGGGCTCCAGGGTGGCAGGACCAGGCTTTGGTTTGGCCAGGAGCCTGGGGGAGGTGGCGGAAGGAGGCTTGACTTGGGTGGCGGGCACACAGATTTTGTGTGATGGAAATGTGCACTCTCGCCCCGGCCGGGGTGGCACAGCTGGTGGAGCGTCCTCCCACGCACCCCAGGGCCCCTGGTTCCATCCCCGGTCACCGGGTCAGCGCACACACCCAGGTTGAAGATTTGATTCTCCGTTGGGTGCATGCAGCAGGCGACCAATCAATGCTTCTCTCTCTCTCTCTCTAGCTCCCTCTCCCTTCCTCTATCTTTCTTTTTAAAAAATCATTGAAAATTTCATTTTTTTAATGAGAAAAAAAAGAAATGTACACTTGAAACCCATATAATCATATTAACCAATGTGATCCCAATACATTTTTAAAAAAGCGTCTACAGAGATGTTGAGGCGATGCTCATGGAGGAGGGAGGTTGGAGGAACGGGCATTAGAGGTGACGTAAACGGCAAAGAAGACCGAGGTGGGCAGGTGAGGGGTCGTTTTAAAGAGGTAAGCGCAGCTCGCGTTAGAGGCAGCGGCTGTCCGGGCTGCGGGTGAGGGCGGAGGACTAGGGCGGTGGCCAGATGCTCTTTGACGCAATGCTTCCTCCCTACCGCGAGAGGGCGCCGCGTCAGGCGCCGCGGGGGACCGAGAGGAAGACGTGGGGAAAGCTCGTCGCGCCGGGAGCTGGCGCATGCGCACAGGCAGCAGCGCCCGTTCATCTCCCGTCTTTCTCGGCCGGAGGCACCTATTGGACCCACCGGGGGGCGTGATGGGTAATTGGGGCGGCGGGGTACCCCGGGCAAGCTAGTTGGGGTCGGGGTTGGGAAGGACCCGCTTTCCTGGTCCGCTCCCCGCAGAGCTGACGTGTCCCGTGTCCCAGGGGGCGGGCCAGGTTGCACGGGGCCGGAGGGTGCCGGGCGCTCGGGGCTGAGCTATTTCCGGGGGGCGCGGTGCAGTGAGGGGCGTTGGGGGCATGGCTGCGAGCCGCGGGGTGCATGGACGCGGTCGGGCCCTCGAGCTCCGGGACCTGCCACGTCGGCCTGCGGCTCCCGGAGGCGGGGCCGGGCCGGACTCCGCGTGTCCTCTCTCCGGCGCTGCAGTGGTGGGCACCGGCACGTCGCTGGCGCTGTCCTCCCTCCTGTCTCTGCTGCTCTTCGCTGGGATGCAGATGTACAGCCGCCAGCTGGCCTCCACCGAGTGGCTCACCATCCAGGGGGGCCTGCTGGGCTCCGGCCTTTTCGTCTTCTCCCTCACTGTATCCTCCTGCGGTTGAAGGGGGTGGGGGGTGAGGGTTGGGTGGGGGGGGCTGTGGGGTTGGAGGGGAGGAAGGGTGGCGGGCCACGCAGGCTGGTACCACCCCCATTTCTCACCCGGCCCTGCCCTGCTCCTTAATTCCCTCAACCCAGGCCTTTAATAATCTGGAGAATCTTGTCTTTGGCAAAGGATTCCAAGCAAAGATCTTCCCTGAGAGTAAGTACAAATTGGGGGTTGAGAATTTGAACTCTCTCTTCAACATCCCACCCCCCACACACACACCTGAATTTCCAAGTGCTTAGAAGGTAATGGTTGTTGCGGAGAAGGAAGTAGGTGAGTAAGGCTGTGGAGACAGATCACACCTTTGGATCCAGCACCTTAGCTAGCTCCTGGGATTGGAGCTGGAAAAGAAGGCCTCCGAGAGGGAGAACCTCGGTTGCCTTATGGCTAGTTCCCAGGGAATGTCTGAGGGGAACAGGCAAGTTTGCACCCCTTTTGCATCCATCCATGGGGGGGAGGGAAGAGGCGTTCCTTGTTCCCACCAGAAGCAGCAGCGCGAAGGACCACGTTCATTGAGCGGATCTGACGTGCAATGGACCCAGTGTCAGTGAATTCCATTTGAGATGATGGTGAAGAGCCTAAGTATTAGACACACCACGTTTCTATGTGAGCTGGAATCCTGACCCAATTAGAATAACTTTTAGATGGTTCCCTGTTTGAAATGACCCTTGTTTGCTCGTGAAATTGGGATTTGATGTGATTTAGTTATTCATGGAGTATTAAGTTCATAAAGCAAATTAGGTGTCAAGGCCAGATCACACCAAGAATGCCGCATGCTGGGAAATTGCCCACAGGGACCTAGTCCCTTCCTGGGGCAGCACAGAGGCAGTGGGGCAGGGGCAGGGGCAGGGGTGAGAAGGGGGTTCCCCTCTCACCACCCCTCCCTGATGCCTTCGCTGGGGCCGGCTGCCTGCTGCTTGTCCTCTGGCTGTGTTGGTCCTCAGTGGTCCCTGTGGGCCAGATGACGAGAAATATGGTTACTCACACCTTCCCGCAGGAGACCTTTTGTTTCGCAGGAGAACTTCTTGATGAAAGGAAAACCCCAGACTCATAGTTTGGTGAACTCTTCGAAAAGTACATTAAAGATGAAAAGATTGTGCCAGTTCTTTTTAAAAGAACTCCAAGTTGCCTGGCCAGTGTGGCTCCGCATTGAGGTTCGATTCCCCATCAGGGCACATGCCCAGGCTGCCAGCTTGATCCCCAAGAGAGGTTGTGCAGGAAGCAGCTGATCAGTGTTTCTCATCAGTGATGTTCTATCTATCCCTCTCCCTTCCTCTCTGAAATGAATTTAAAAAAACAAAAAAGGAACTCCAACTTAAAAATATATATGTTTTTATTGATTTCAGAGAGAGGAAGGGAGAGAGAAAAATAACGATGAGAGAGAATTATCCATTGGCTGCCCCCTGCGAGCCCCCCCACTGTGCTGGAACCGTGACCTCCTGGTTCATGGAAGGATGCTCAACCACTGAGCCACACCTGGCCGGGCGAACCGTCAGTGTTTTAACGAGGGAAATGGACCAGACAATGCCTGCCAGTGCTCAGGAGAATAAATCCTTGATTGATGGGTTTCCAAGAAATCAGGACAACCTTCAAAGTTGGAACCAGATCACAGATGGGAAGGCAGATTACTTTTACTTAAAATTTATTTGTTGATTTTAGAGAGACAGGGAAGGAGAGAGAGAAACGTTGATTTGTTGTTCCACTAACTTATGCATTCACTGGTTGATTCTGGTATGTGCCCTGATCGTGTCCAGACCTTGGCAAATCTGGAGGACGCTCTTATCAACCGATAAGCAGATTTATTTAAGGAGATTTAAAAACCGCTATACTGTGGTCAGAAAAGTAATATATCTTACTAGAGGCCTGTTGCACAAAATTTGTGCAAGGTGGGGGGTGTCTCTTAGCCCAGCCTGCACCCTCTCCAATCTGGGACCCCTCTGTTTAAACAGGCAATCGGACATCCCTCTCACAATCCAGGACTGCTGGCTCCCTTCCTGATTGCCCCTAACTGCTTCTGCCTGCCAGCCTGATCACCCCCTAATCACTCCCATGCCAGCCTGATTGATGTCTTAACTGCTTCCTGCCGGCTTGTTTGCCCCCAACTTCCCTCCTCTGCCGGCCTGGTCACCCCTAACTGCCCTCCCCTGCAGAGTTGATCACCTCCAACTGCCCTTCCTTGCAGGCCTGTTCCCTCTCAACTGCCCTCCTTTGCAGGCCTGGTGCCTCCCAGCTGCCCTCCCCTGCTGGCCATCTTGTAGTGGCCATCTTGGGTCCACATGGGAGCAGATCTTTGACCACATGGGGGCAGCTATTGTGTGTTGGAGTGATAGTCAATCTGCATATGACTCTTACTAGCTAGGATAAGTGTTTTTGAAAAATTGGCAGCAAATGCTGTCCTGTGTGAAGCCCTCCTCCAAGTTGCAAGCGAGAGCTCCTTCCGGCCAGCAGCCCCGGACTCCTCCCTGGGCTTTGTTTCCGCGTGATTGTCTTCATTTACTTGAAAGAAACCTGTGGGGCAGGGTTCCTGTCCCTCTTTGCCTGCCCTGCTCTTCCCACCGGGCAGGCAGGGTTTGCCCTTGCTTTCCGCCTCCCCACCCCCCCTTTCTCTCCAGTCCTTCTCTAGAGAGCCTCAGACCCCTCCCCGCCCTCACGTGTGTGTCCAGACTCTGCCCTCCATCCCGTGTCCAGGGAGTGAGGCCCTCGGCGTCCGCCACTGGCCGGTTTAACGAGTTGATCCCCATTGGCTGGCTTCTGTGGAAAGGCCTTGACCCTCTTCCCAAAGAGGGAGCTCGCCTTGCCCTTCAGACCCTGTTATCACCGCTGCTTTTCCCTGGCAGGGAGCCAGGAGAGGGACGTTGGGTGATAGCTGGGGCCGAGCAGGGGCTGAGCATGCGCCTGTCTCCGTGTCCTGGGCGTCAGGAGGCCACCTCCCTCCACGCAGGCTCCCCGGATTCGGAAGGCCCCAGACTTCCCCTAGTCCAGTGGTCTGCAAACTCATTAGTCAGCAGAGTCAAGTATCAACAAGACAACGATAGAAATTCCTTTTGAGAGTCAGATTTTTCGAACTTAAACTTCTAACGCCAATTCTTCAAAATAGACTTTCCCAGGCCATGGTATTTTGTGGAAGAGCCACACTCAAGGGGCCAAAGAGCCGCATGTGGCTCGCGAGCCGCAGTTTGCCGATCACGGCCCTAGACGGATGAATGCTGGTATTTCCATTCTGACGTCTTCCCCCGTGTGCTCTCTCCCTCCCCAGTTCTCTTCTGCCTCCTGTTGGCTCTTTTTGCATCTGGCCTCATCCATCGCGTCTGTGTCACCACCTGGTAAGTGCCTGGCCACTGGGTAAGGGGTACAGCATCCTGTCCTTTGGGCCTGGGCCCTCCTCTGATGGTTCCATCCTTCCCCAAACCCTCTCCCCGTCTCTCCTCCCTTTCCCCCCTTCCCCGCGTTCTTAAACCTGAGCCGGGGTGGTTCTCCGATGCTGGTGTCTGTCCCGGGAGTCCCAGGCCGGCTGCAGGCCCAGTGATGCCGGGCCTCTGTCTCCGCCCTCAGCTTCATCTTCTCCATGGTGGGTCTGTACTACATCAACAAGATCTCCTCCACCCTGTACCAGGCAGCAACGCCCGTCCTCACGCCGGCCAAGGTCACGGGCAAGAGCAAAAAGAGAAACTGACCCTGAGCCCCAATAAAGTTGGTTGTTTGTAGCTCTGTGAGTGTGGTACACTGCGGGCCCCTCTTGCCAATGCTGCGTGCGTGTACGGAACGATAGGACACGTGGGTACCTGCTGTCTCAGGCCTTGAGGATGGTGAGGCCTTTCTTCCACTAAGGTGTGTTTTACCAGATTCTGTAGAGAGCCAGCAGTGGCCCGGTGCTTTGCCAGGCCCTGGAGTGGCATGTGCTGTGTCTCATCGTGGAGGGAAATGCACCAGGGATCTGCAGGCCTGACCTCTGCAGGCGGAAAGCAAGGGCAAACCCTGCCTGCCCGGTGGGAAGAGCAGGGCAGGCAAAGAGGGACAGGAACCCTGCCCCACAGGTTTCTTTCAAGTAAATGAAGGCTGCAGTGCAGGGAGGCCTGTCAGAACTGGAGTAGCCTGGCCGGTCTGGCTCAGTGGGTAGAGCATAGGCTCGCCGACTGAAGGGTCACGGGTTCGATTCTGGTCAAGGGCACGTACCTTGGTTGCAGGTTCCCCGGCCCTGGGCGGGGTGTGTGCAGGAGGCAGCCCATCAATGCGTCTCTCACATGGATCTTTCTCTCCCTCTTCCTTCCACTCTCTAAAAATCAATGGGAAAATATCCTCGGCTGAAGATTAACAAAAAAAACCTTGGTTCTGGTGCCCTTGTTTTTCTCCTCTGTTTAGTAGCCAGGAGATGAGGAGCCTCCTAATTTTCAGCGGAGGGTGTGAAACGATGGGGGCCGGGCCGTCCCGTCCACCTGGAGCCCGGGGACAGAATAGAAATGAAGGTTCTGGGCTCCACGCCGTCCGCTCTGCGGCGAGGACCGCCTTGTCCAGAGCTGTCCGCGGGCGGGAGGCCACCTCCGGGCGGTGTGGGCTGTGGGCGCACGCAGGGCCCTGGTCACATCGTGTTCTCTGCGGTGCCTGATAACGGGCAATAAAGACAGGCGGGCAATAAAGACAGGCGCGTTGGGGAAAGAACCTGCCCTCCTGGAGCATAAAACCCTGAGCATGGCATGTGCATGACGGAGGAGGCCCAGTGAAGATGAAGGAGTGAGTCTGAAGGAGTGAGGCCCACCCCCATCCTCCCCCTTCTCCAATTAGAGGCCCACCCAACCCCCCTACTCCCATTTGTGGCCAGAATCCCAAACCTTGTTCCGGCCCTCGGCTGACGGAGTGCCATGCAGTTTACCCAGAACGCCCGCAGAGGGCGCCATGAGCTCACGTCTCCTGGAGACTAGCAACAATGCCCCTTGCCAGCCGGCTCTGAGGGCTGGGAGGGTTGCTGCCTGGCTTCCCGTGGAGGCCCCAGAAAGGCTAGCTCACTCAGGAGGGCTGAAGCCTGGGTGAGTCCTCGCTCCGGAGGCTGGAAGCCACCGCAGAGACTTCAGTGGGGATGAGAGCCTCCCTGAGGGAATGGCGTCTAGGCTGCAGCTCACCTGGTGGTGGTTGGGGGTTGCAGTGTGGGCCCCGCACCTACAAGGAGGCTGGGTTGCACTGGGTCCCACTCTGTCAAAGGCTGACTTTGTCCTGCCCTGGGGTGGGGCAGTGGGCAGAGGGCCAGGTCCCAGGCCGGTGGGCACAGACGGCTGGGAGTATCCGGCCGCCTGAGGGCATCTTGCCTCCCAAGATGAGAGCTGGGGAGGGCCAGGCTGGGGGCGGGGGGCGGGGGGGGGGGCCTGGAGAGCAGGTGCCAGGGCACCCACGGCCTAGGCCCCGGGGAAGCAGGTGGCCCAGAAATAACACCCCTTCCCCGGGGAACGCATTTACAAGGCAGTTGGCGCCAACCTCGGCCGCCACCCAGCTATCTCCAGTGTCCTAGTTGCAGGCTGCCTGCACCTGACCTGCCAATTAACCCGGCAAGGGTATCTAGCCACCATCACCATCATTACCTACGGGGGCGGGAGGCCGCGGGCTCCGGGAGACCTGCAGGTGAGAAGGGCAAAGGTGCTAACCTTTGGCCCCTGGACTCACGGGGCTCTGGCCGCCCCCCCAGGCTGCAGGCCTGAGAGGGAGAGGGCGGGGGTCCCCCCTGGAGGGCAGAGGGAAGCCAGATGTTTCCTCCTGCTCCTGCTCCCTCACATGAGGCCCCGACACCGGGCCTGCTCCAGGCCTGCTCCCGGAAACAGGAGTAAATACAGGGGGAGGGGTGTGAGGGGGAGACCGACCGGCCCAGTAGGACCCTCCTTGCAACCGACCGGAGGCGATACCACCACCAAGAAGGCATGTGAGTGCCAGAGAGGGCAAGAAGGCTCCCACCCACAGAGGCGGCTCCCCTTGGACTGGCGCTGGCGTGAGGGAGCCCCTGGCATGCAGGGCTCGCCACAGGGTCAGGGCAGAGCGGTGGCGCTAAGACTCAGGCCAGCCCTTTCCGGCTCTCATTGTCCTTGGTGAGAACAGGACGCAGTCTCGTTCCCACTGCCCTCCTCCCGCCCGTCCCCAGCTCTGCTCCCGGGAGATTGGGAAGGATGTCGGGAAACAGGCGAGCCAGAGACTGTTAGAGACAGAGATGCTGAGAGACGCAGAGACAGATACAAAGGGGAAAGGTTCCCCCGCAAAAGCGAGTCCTGAATTCATTGTGAGCCCAGCAGCCCCGGGCACTGTGGGAACCTGGCGGCCCTGCCCCGGGGATCCAGGCTGGCCCAGCCCGAGCACAATCCTTGACTTAGGGTCACCCACAGGCTGCCTCCTAAACAAACAAGCCTCGCCTCCCATTACGCAGGAGGCTGGTGGCTCTTTGATTGCTCCACTTCAGATACCTTTCTTTGCCCCCTCCCGGCAGACTGGAAGTTCCTCAGGGGGCAGCGCCAAGGTCCCAGATAGCAGCGGCCGCTGACCGCAGCCAGCAGGCCGCCAGCAGAGGCTGCCTGTGCTGCTGTCGGCTGAGTCCCTGTAGAGGCCGGGAGAGCCCCTTTGGCCCTGGAATTAGGCCCCCAGCACTGCTGCACGCCTGCCCTGCGGCCCATGGAGAGCTCCCCTGTGCGGGGTGGGGGGATGTGAGCGGAGGGGGAGGCTGGCACCCTTCCTTCTAACTCTCCTACCTGGGCCCACAGTTCTCAGCAACTGCTCCCTGATCCAGGCCCCCACAGATCCAGAGAGCTCCCCTCAGCACCTGAGGCTCCAGATACACTTCATTTTTAAATTTTTTATTGATTGATTTTTAGAGCGAGGGAGAGAAACATCAATTCATCGTTCCCCTTACTTGTACATTCATTGGTTGTTTCTTGTATGTGGCCTGACCGGGGATTGAACCTGCAGCCTCTTGGCGCATGGGACAGTGCTCAACCAACTGAGCCACACCAGCCAGGGCGACAAATGTTATTGTTCTCTGTGTGATGACAACAACGACACCTTTAACTGAACATTTACCACTTATCAGTCTGTGTACTCAGTGCTTTACCGGTATTCTCAGCTCCAACACTCACATCAATCTTACTGCTCTTCATATTCCATGTGATGGCTGATTTTATGTCTCAACTTGGCTGGGCCATAGTGCCCAGATATTTGGTCAAATGTTATTCTGGCTGTTTCTGTGAGGATGTTTTTTATTTTAATTTAATTTTTTTAATTTTTTTTTAATATTTTATTGATTTTGTACAGAGAGAAAGGGAGAGAGATAGAGAGTTAGAAACATCAATGAGAGAGAGTCATTGATCAGCTGCCTCTTGCACACCCCCCACTGGGGATATGCCCGCAACCAAGGTACATGTCCTTGACCGGAATCGAACCCGGGATCTTTCAGTCCCCAAGCCGACGCTCTATCCATGGAGCCAAACCGGTTTCAGCACGTTTTTTATTTTTAAAAATATATATCTTATTGATTTTTTACAGAGAGGAAGGGAGAGGGCCAGAGAGTTAGAAACATTAATGAAAGAGAAACATCGGCCAGGACTGGTTTGGCTCAGTGGATAGAGCGTCGGCCTGGGGACTGAAAGGTCCCAGGTTCGATTCCGGTCAAGGGCATGTACCTTGGTTGTGGGCACATCCCCAGTTGGGGGTGTGCAAGAGGCAGCTGGTCGATGTTTCTCTCTCATCGATGTTTCTAACTCTCTGTCCCTCTCAATTCCTCTCTGTGTAAAATCAATAAAATATATTAAAAAAAAAAAAAAAAAGAGAGAGAAACATCGATCAGCTGCCTTGTGCACCCCCACTACTGGGGATGTGCCCGCAACCAAGGTACATGCCCTTGACTGGAATCGAACCTGGGACCCTTAAGTCCACAGGCTGACGCTCTGTCCACTGAGCCAAACCGGTTTTGGCGTGAGGATGTTTTTTAGTGAACAAAACAAATGGCCCTCCACCACGGACTGGGCCTTATTGAATCCATGGAAGGCCTACTGTGAACAAAAGCCTGACCCCCCGGAGGGAGAGGAAACCCCGAAGCAGGAAGCCTTTGGACACTTCTCCCTCCTTCCCTTCATTCAGATTTTCTTGCAAATGTCTCCTTCTCAGTGGGGCCTTTGGGACTGTGCTATATAAAATACCATACTCTGTCATCCTATTGAATCCTTTGCCTGGCTATCATTTTCTTCATGCTACTTCCCATTTCTTTTTATATTAACTATTTACTTGATTGTTTCTTTTTCTTTTAAAAAATATATATTTTATTGATTTCACAGAGGAAGAGAGAGGGGGAGAGAGAGAGAGAGAGAGAGAGAGAGAGAGAGAGAGATATCAACGATGAGAGAGAATCATGGATCGGCTGCCTCCTGGGGATCAAGCACGCACGCCAGGCCTGTGCTCTGATCGGAAGTCAAACTGTGACCTGGTTCATGGGGTGAAGCTCAGCAACTGAGTCACGCTGGCCTGCGAGCTGGGCGTTTGATTGTTTCTTACCTGTCTCCCGCCACTTCATGGAAAGCAGGGAATTTGTCTGCTTCGTTCACTAGAACGCTGCTGGATGTCTGGTAGGTGCTCGATACGTATTTGGTGAAAGAAGCAACAAGAACCCCGTTAGCAACACACACGCCTGTCCCACTCTGAGCTCTTCGCTGAAACTCCTCTTCCATCCTGCCTCGATCCCAAATTGCTGACTCGCCAGAATCATCCAGCGTTCCTCTCACCGCTGGCTGTTCTGTCCCTCTTCCCTCGGGCCCCCTTCTTGTCCCGGAGGCCTCTGGCTCACCTTGCCCGGGACCCTGACTCACCCAGCCGCTCTCCGATCAGCTGCAGGACCTCCGACCTCCGCCCTCCGCTTCCTCCTAACGCTGGTGTGATTCTGTACACGCTCTTGTTGGTCACGTGTGTGTGCTTCCCGTCTCCCCAGGGGAACTGTGGGTGCCCTCAGGCCAGGGATGGAGTAACACAATCTGACTCCTGGGAGTTTGCCAGGAACCAGTAATCACCGTGGCCCCCGTGGGCACACAGAAAGCTCTACATGACGTACGGCATTGACATACAGGCACATGTTGGGTCACCCTCTCCTCTACGGTGTGAGTTGCTGACCTGAGGGACCAGCCTACCCCCCAACACAATGCTTTCAAAACAAAAAAGTTTTATTGATTTCGGAAAGGAAAGAACAGGGAGAGAGAGAAACATCAACAATGAGAATCACTGTGGGCTGCCTCCTGCTCGCCCCGCACTGGGGACGGAGCCCATAACCCAGCCATGTGCCCTGGCCGGGAATTGAACTGTGACCTCCAGGTTCATAGGTCGATGCTCAACCACTGAGCCACACCGGTTGGGCCCACACAGATAGTTTTAAGGGGTCTTCCATAACCTGGCCGGCTTTCCAGCCTCTTCTCCTGCCGCTCCCCCCGGGAAGCTGCCTTTGTCCCAGGAAAAGCCCCAGAGGATTGTTTGCGTGGATTCCCAGCCCCGCACCTTTGTTCGGACTTCCTCGTGGCCTCACAGGCCTCTGCCCCACCTGAACAATCTTACTCATCTTCCCGCGCAACGCTGGTGTCAGGGCCCCGGGGCAGCCTTCCCTCCGGGCAGCCCGTCCTCCGCTTCCTGTGTCATTGTGCACATTCCCACCTTCCGTGCACGTTAGCACGGAGGCTCCCAGGTTGGGAAGTTGCCGCCCTCTGAAACCAAAGCTTGCAAGAACAGAAAAGGCCAACAAACAGCTTATCCGGCTGCAGAAGTAACAGCTCAGAAGACGGTTTGGGAATGATCGGAGGGAGGATCTCCTTTCATCTTAGAGCAACCCCATGAGGGAGGATCAGTGAATTATTCTATTGTACAGCTGAGAAAACTGAGGCTTAGGGACAATAGGTTAGTTGCCCAAGATCACAGCTAAGGAAAAGAAAGAGCCCGGACCCAAGCTCCGTACAGCTGGGCTCTAAAAGCCCCCAATTTTAACCCCCAAGCAGTACCATCTCTCCTACTGTAACTACCACATGTCTGTGTGTGTGCTGTGGCAGCAGGAAGACCGGCAGGGAGCTGGGCCATCAGGACCTGCTGGCTTTGTGCAGTGCCATCCGAGTGGCTGGCAGATGGTGGTCTCTGGAGTAGACACATTTCCTGGGACCAGGAAAGCTGGGCCAGTTTCTCTGGTGATCATCAAATGCCAACCTGTCCTTCCCTCTGTCCCTCCTCTTACATTATAGCAGGCTTGCTGGGTTTCCTGCACTGTGCTTGTTCCTGGAGATACATGGTCTTGGGTAACAAAAATCCTACAACTTGTCCAGCCGACCTGGCTCAGTGGTTGACCTATGAACCAAGAGGTCACAGTTTGATTCCCAGTCAGGGCACGTGCCTGGGTTGTGGGCTTGATCCCTAGTGTGGGGCATGCAAGAGGCAGCTGATCCGTGATTCTCTCTGTCTATCCTTCTCCTTTCCTCTCTGAAATCAATAAAAATATATATTTAAACACACACACACACACACACACACATACACACACACGGGTGCTCAGAGGAGAAAGATGGTGACCATCCTACAATACAGATGCTGGAGCTAGACAGATGCTGGAGCTAAACATTGGAGAAATATGTCTCCACATTTTCTCGTGGGAGATACAGGGTTTCACTTTTCACATTGATTTTTTTTTTTTAATGCCCTGGGAATTAATTTTGGTCTAAGGTGTGAGGTTGAATTCTAACTTAATTTCCTTTTTCAAATGGTAAGCTAGTTGCAAATGGTTTTTAAGCAATTCCTCTTTCCTCATTTACACTCGATGCCATGTCTATCATCTGATAAACGGGTGTATGTTTGATCTATTTTTTCACTTTTTACTCTGTCCCATTGATCTTGGGAGGGAGGGACGATATTGTGGTGGCAAACTTTACAGGCTCTGATGTCAGATTGTTTGGGGCGCGCCTCAGTTCCCTCACTTGAGAATGTAGACTATACAAACACCTACTTCATGCCATGGCTGTGGAGATGGGAGGAGATAATGCACACAAAGCGCTCATTACAGAGCCTGGCACAGAGCGGCCATCAGTGAACATCAGCCACTGCTGTGATCCTATCTGCCTGTTCCCCGGCGAACCCAGGAGGCGAAATTACTAAGCGCATAGCTTTGAGCTGATGGAACAGCCGCTGCTGACTGTGTGCGTGACCTCAGGCAGTTACTTACCCTGCACTGTCTCTCCGTTCTGCTTCCTCGCTCCCAATGGGGGTATGAAAGCATCGACGGCAGCAGGTTGTGAACATGAAGCATGAGCCTTCGACTAATGCTTTTTCTTCTGCTGATTATTATTACAACGTTATAATTTATGATCTGTCTTTAGGTGTTGTAGCCCCTTCTCATTGTGTTTTTCCCCCCAAATTTTATGGGGAGTGGCACACATTCTCCACCGGGTCTACTGGGTGAACAAAATAGAATTTCTGGGTCTGCAACGTTGATGCCTAGCCCTTGTCCTGCGCTGAAAGCAGGCCTTGTATCAATTCTCTTTCCTTCCTTTTATAGCTCTTTATTTCCCCTAAAGTTGATACCTTCCTGACCTTTTACTTGGGTTTCAATATACCTATTAGGGATTCATCCCCCATCCTGTCTGAAAGATGTATACTCCTGCTCTCATAATTCCTGTTTCACACTTTTTTCCCTTAAAGACACCTTTCCTGATCGCTTCTCCCCCTGGCTCCAAGCTATACTGGTTCCTCCCCTGCGTTTCTTTTTAAAAAATAGAACAACCTTGCCCTGGCCTGGTAGCTCAGTTGGTTAGAGCATGATCCCCATGTGCCAAGGTTGTGGGTTCATCTCTGGTCTGGGCACACACAGGAAGCAACCACTGAATGCATAAATATCTGGAATGAAAAAAATCTCTCTCTCTCTCTCTCTAAAAAAAAAAAAAAAAAAAAAAAAAAAAAAAAAAAAAAAAAAAAAAAAGACAGCCTGTGTTCTAACACCTCTCTCAAAGCATATGATTACTTGTCAATGCATCCATTTTGCCTGACTCTCCTTGCCCGCCCCTTCCACTCCAGGAGGAGGGGCCATATGTCTTGATTTCTCTATTTCTCCAAAGTTTATCATAGCGCTCAAGAAGCTTTTGAATGAATGAAAGAATAAATGAACGAACGAATGGGATTTGTATGTATAAGTGAAGTTTAAGAAGGATATTGCAAGGTTTAAGGGTGGCCTCGGGCTTTCTTTTCCTTTCTTTTTTCCTTTTTATTGAATGTATTGGGGTGGCACTGGTTAGTAAAATTATACAGATTTCAGGCGTACAATGGCCTCAGGCTTTCTGCAAGGCCCACGCGTGCTTGAAGCGGGGCCCTGAGGGAGAGTAGCAGCATCGAAGCCCTTGGGACCCAAGTCACAGTTTCGGGAGCAGCCAGCTCTTTAACTCAGGAGGGAAAGACATTGGCCAAAAGCCTTCCAGGCGCCGCCTCGAGGACTACAACTCCCAGAAGGCAGCGCAACGGCGGAGCGCGAGCGCGGGGTGCGTTCCGTACGCTGACGTCAGACCCGCATGGAACCGGGAAGAGTCGGCCGAGAGGTACGAGTGGGGTGCTGGCAGAATGGAGAGGGCGAGGGGGGTGAGAGCCAGGGCGGAGCGGCCCTGGGGAGCTGAGATGGAGGGGCCTGCCGGGGGAGGAGGACAGGGGGAACGCCGACGAAGCGGGGGTCGCGAGGTGGGAAGATGCCGAGCTCCGCTTGCTCTCCCTGCAGCCACCATGACGAAGTTAGCACAGTGGCTCTGGGCACTGGCGCTCCTGGGCTCCGCCTGGGCGGCCCTGACCTTGGGGGCCCTGGATCTGCCTCCTTCCTGCCGGGAGGTCCTGTGGCCACTGCCCGCCTACGTGCTGGTGTCCGCCGGCTGCTTTGCCCTGGCCACGGTGGGCTACCGCGTGGCCACTTTCCACGACTGCGAGGACGCCGCCCGCGAGCTGCAGAGCCAGATCCAGGAGGCCAGAGCCGACTTATCGCGCAGGGGGATGCGCTTCTGACTCTCCTTTTACAACCCGACAGCCCCTCCCGCCCACCCCCCATTAAAGAGCAAGTTTACTTTCTGTTCAGCATGGAGAATGGGAATGGGGGGTTATGTGTGTACCAAGTGGGAGGCAGGCAAGCCACCTTAAGTGAGGTCATCCAAGCTTTTACCTTTGCATTCTGCTGGTGCTCCTCCTTTTTGCTCCAAAGGAGGCAAAGACCCCTTCTTAAGATCTCTCAGGATCGAAGTGTTTTACTTTTCTGGTCCTTTTCACCCTCTCAGGAAGTACTTCTTGAAGTCTAACTTACATTCTTCTTCATAACATCCAAGCTCTGTCCTTGTTAAGGCCTTCCTAGGTCTTTTCTAGGTTGCTCTGGTTCTTTTATTTGTTACTAGAGGCCCACTGCAATATTCGTGCAAGAATAGTCTTTCCTTCCCCCGGCTTCACTCCCAGTGGCCAGGGAACCCACAAGTCCTGGCTCCTGTAGCTCTCTCCACTGGCCCCCTCCCCCTCCCACTCCTCCCAGCTGCTCCACACTTGCTATGCAAATTAACCCCATCTTTGTTATCCCCATCTGATTGGCTGTGGGCATAGTGGATGTATATCCAATTTACATGTTTGCTTATTATTAGGTAAGGTTATTATTTTCCCTCACACATGCTCTGGTTCTTTTAGATACCTTTTCTGAGCTAAGGCTACCAGCCCAAGAATAACTCAATCAGACAGCACACGCCTCCACCTTTCACCAAACCTGGCAGGTTGAGAATCGCTGCATAGAGAATGAGCCTTGATGGACAGGGGTAGGGAACAGTTTATTTTAAGGCACACTCTAAAGATTTCACCGCCACCCCCAAATTAAAAAATATAATCTCTAAAAAATAAGTGCTTCATCTCCCAATCCCACCCACTCTTCTAAGTAAAGCTCTTTCTTTGGTCCCGGATTCTCAGAGTTGTCTTTTCCCCATGAGCCCTGGCCCCCGTGCCGTGGCCGGCCGGAACAGCTGGAGCAGGTTGGCTTGAACCTCTTTGGTAACAGGTTGGCGTGGAGGCGTCCTGTGGCCAGTGAGCCGCCTCAGGCTTGTAGGAGTTGGTAGTTCCTGTCTTGCTCCTGAGGGTACTTCCAGAAAAGCCAGAGGCGAATGAGGCTGGTGAGGATTCCCGGGATGTTGGGCACCTGAAATCAGGGCTGCGTGAGGAGGGGAGCTGATTTCCCGCCGCGCACACCTGCCGCCCCTCCCTGCGCTGCTCACCATGATGTAGGGGTCTCTGAGTCGGAACCCGTAGAGCGTCCAGGAGGCGGAGGTGAGGAGGGTGGCGATGGTCAGTGAGAAGGAGAGGCGTTGGGTGGATTTGGTCTGGATCACTCTGGCCTGCGGGGAAGGAGGAAAGACACTCCTTGTCCAGATGCACAGAAAGGCTCCCACCTTGCCCAATAATTTCCTCAGAAAACAGGGCAACTATCCTCCCGGCCTTCTGCTGCCCACCCCTCCCCTCCCGCGCACCCCCCCTCCCCACCTCCATGGCCCTGGCTCCTTCCTTTCCTTTAGAGCAATGTTTCCCAAAGTGTGGTTACGAAAATTATAGAAGGGGTACACATATGCCAAAAGTTTGGGAAACACTGGAGTAGAGGGTAAGCTCCAGGCTCTGGCTGGGAGAGCCTGGCCCTTCTTATCTCCCCAGCCCCGGGGACACCCCCACACCCACTCACCAAGTCAGCCAGGGGTGAGAGGTACATGCTGATGGTGAAGACACTGCAGAAGAGGCCCAGCTGCTGAAGCCTGGCCTCCACGTTGGGCACCAGGACCCAAAAGTAGCCAAAACCCATGAGAAGGACCCCCAGCAGGGCTGCGGTCTGCAGGAGCTCGGCACCCTGCAGGGGAGGGAACCGGAGTTAATTCTCCCTGCCTTTCCCCTGCCCCCGTGGGGGAGCCGGCCTTTGTCCGGGCCTCCGGCATTGCACTTGTCACAGCCTTCCCACCAGTGACCCCAGCAGCCCACAGCACTGAGGACAGCTAGGGGAGAGGAAGATCTTTTTTTGTGAGTTTGTATGCACAGGAGGAGCTTAATCAATGCTTGTGTGCCTGACTGGGGCAACAGCTAATCATCTTCTCAACCTCTGGCCCCGGTTCCGAAGGAACTAGGGGAGACAAGCCCTTTCCCTGTTTGTTGAGCAGCAGGCACCATCGGGGTAGGCAGAGCGACCAGCCTTGCCTGAGTGAGGGGCGATGTGTGGGTCTGGGAAGGCCGGCCCCATGGAGGAAGGAGGCCTGCAACGCTGGAGGGGCCTTCTAGGAAAAGGCGGCAATGCCAGCCTGTGCAGTCTTTCAGGAAGTACCGTCTGTCCTGCCAGCGAGGCAGGCAGCAGCAGGTGTGTGCAGGGAGGGCCTCTACCTTCCGGGGGCAGTAGTGCAGGTACACCACGATGTACAGGGTCTGGAGCACGGCGCCCACCGCGTTGACGACGATTAGGGTCCCATCTCCCTTCAGGGTCCCATAGCTCAGCCAGCTCAGGTTGCTGCAGGATGGAGGGGAGGGACAGTCGCCTCTTCAGGGTCCCCACCCCATCCCACCCCCCTCAGACGGTCTCTCCCGCCGCAGCCGGCACCCCTCACCCCTCTCACTTGACGTCCGTGGTGAGAAAGGGCAGGAACTGGACATTGTCCACTCTCCGGGTCATCCACATGTGCCTGAGGTCCGAGCTGGAACAGCGCCCCGAAGGCAGGGATGAGAGGGAAAGGGGGGTCCCCAGAGCCTGCCATCCTCCCTTGCCCCGCCCTCAGCTCCCTGGCCTGGGGGTCAGAGGCCCTGCCTCGCCCCGGTCCCCCGGTCCCCTCGACCCCTTTCCGCTAGGGCCCCCGGTTCCGGGCGCAGCGCGGGGCTGCAGCCGCGTCTCCCAGCGCCCTGGCGCTCCTCTCCCGCCCCGGGCCTGCCCTCCCGCCCGGCCGCGCTCACAGGCCGGTGGAGAACATGCCGAGGGTGAAGGCCACACACAGCGCGGACAGCAGCGCGTCCGCCGCGCCCGCCTCCATCCCGCCGGGACCGCTCCGTCCGCTCCGGTGCTCGGTGCGCGCGCGCGCAGGGAGGCTGGACGTGGCCCCGCCCCTTCCCGGCCCCCGGAAACGGAGCCGGAACCCGCTGCGGACGGAGGCGGGAGCTCAGGCCCCGCCCCTGGCCGGTCGCCGGGACCTGACGTCGCCCTCCCTCCCTGGTCTCGGTCGGCCCGCGTCCTCGGCCCCGGCGCTGCCCGCCCTGCGCGCACCCCTGAGCCGCCCGGGCCCCGGCCTCCGCGCTCCCGCGGGCCCGCAGCTGGCTGCACCCAACCGGGCCAGCGCGCCTCCCACCCAGAGCTCCGGATCGGAACCTCCGCGGTCCAGGGTTCGGGCGGCTTCCCGTTCGCTGGAACCTTCCCGGTCTCTGCCCTGAGCCACAGGGGTTGCCAGGAACCACCGGTTCTGACAGGTGCCCTCTCCCGTCGGCCATACCACCCACCTGGCTGATCCCCTAAAACCCATACGCTGACCCCCCTGGTCCAGCCCTGACTGCTGCTGGGAACGCTCCCTCCAGGGTTCCCACACGCCCGGGGCGGGGCGCCCTGACTCACTCCGCCGCATGAGCACCTGCGCGGCTGCCCCAGCCCAAAGCCCCGCCGCCGTGGGGATGGGCAGAGGTTAGGCAGGAAGAACTCCCAGGGAGGCTGTGTGGAACCCCTCCCGTCCCAACAGCCCTGAGGAGGGGACACCCCACTTTGGGGAGGGGTATGGACTCCTCTAGAGGGAAAAACTCCAGCCCGGTTGCTACTGGTATCCTCCATCGCAGGGACTCCATGGTTGGGTATACGTCGGTATGGAGGGGCAAGTCCAAAAAAAAAACACACACATCTTTATTTTTAGACAAAGAATGTATAAAAAAGTTCCAGTTTTAGAAATCAGACACACAGCATATATATGTACACCTGTACACGTGGGCCCTGCCCTCACAGCTACACTCCGGGGAAAAGGTGGGCACAGCCCCCCTGTAGGCACAGCACAGCGTCGGGGTGCTGCCCCGGGACAGAGGGTGCCAGGCTGGCTACACATCTCTCCGCGGCCGCTCCGCAGGTGGCAGAGGCGGGGGCCGCCCAAGCATCCTGCCTCTCCTGTCCCGGCTCTCGAGGGCAGCGAGCTCCCGCTTCTCCTCAGTCCGTCCTGGCGTCCTGGCATCCTGGCTCTTCGTGAGAGGGGCATCTTTGCCAAGTTCTGTGTCCTCCCACATGACCCCAGGTCCCTTCCAGCTCAGCTCCCAGCGCGCGCTTCTTAAGAGTCCATGGCTGCACAGTTCGTTTGTTTTGGTTTTGGTGTGAGGGCTGGAACGGCCGGGTAAGGACTGTCCCGCTTTGTCCGTCCTTTCCGCACGGGAGGCAGGGATGGCACTACCAGGCTTGCTGACCTCCGGTGGGTTGAAACCCTTAATACTGACCCGTTTTGAGGCTGCTGGGTGGCAGCTTGTGCATTTGGTGGGAGTGGTTCCCAGCACTGGGGCTGGGCCCCAGGAGAGGTGAGGGGTGCCTGCCTCTGCCTCCTCAGCCCTGTTCCGGTCCTCAGGCGAGACGCTGCGTCCGAGGTCAGAGGGTCTGCAGCAGCAGGATGGGCACGAGCAGCGCAGCCCAGGCGAACGGGAAGAGGCGGGGGGCGGCGCTGTGACCGATGCTGTGCAGAACCTGCACCTCGGGGTCATCTGCAAGGTGGGAGGGCAAAGGTGAGCAGTCCCACCTTCTGGCCCTGGCCCTCAGCCCAGCAGGGTTCCCCCGGGCCCTGCCTAGCAAAGGCGCTGCCTCCTGTCCCCGGCCTCCTCAGCAGACCCCCGGCTCGCCCCGGCGACCTACCAGCTGCAAGCCTCTTTTCCTGCGGATTGTCCTGGGCGTGAGGACTGTGAGCTAAAACACAGAGGTGGCCATAGGTCAGGCACAGTACCAGGGAGACAGGAGTGGGGGTGCTGGGTGGGCCGGCCAGTGGGACGCCCCACCATCCCCGGTCATCAGGCCAGGCCCACAATGAGGGGTGGAGGAAGGAGGTTCTCAGGCCCCTGACACTCACTGGTTTTGCCATCGACAGTCACCTTCAACCTCAAGCACCGGTCCTCTGTGTGGTGGATGGGCTTGGCTGCAAGAGAAACCCACACAGGGTTAGGGAAGGGGAAGGGAGCAAGTGCAGATGCCTCTCCGGCTCTCCTGTCTCCGGCCCTGCATCCCTGCTCGTTTGAATCCCTCTCCTCCCTCCCAGCTTTCACTCTTACCCTCCTTAGGTTTTTGCCCACTTCCCGCCCCATGGTCATCCCAACCTCCTTTCTCTGGAATAACCCTTGGCTTTGGAGATGGTGGTGGAAAGAACATGGCCACTGTCCCCTCCCCGCAGTCCTCCCTTCCCTCCTCCCGGCTGGAAATTGGTCGAGGCCTGCGTGGTCTCGTCCCCTCACACGGGTATTTTGTATCCCCCGGCCCGGGCACCTCGGAAAGGGTGAGGCCCGCGTGCATTCTACGCAGAGCTGGTCTCATCCCTCCTACAATCTCCCAGTGCCCTCGGGAGAAACTCCTGCGATCTGCCACGTCCATCTATCTCTCCAAGCTGGCCTTCCCCCCCCCCCCCGGAAAGTGTCCCTCCCACTCCAGCCATACGGAGTTCCCGGGACATGCCATGTTCCCTTTGCACGTGTCCCCTCATGCATGGTCACCTCCTCTACTTGCCCCAAGCTCTGGGAAGCCAGGAAGCCTTCTCTGAGCGCCCTCCCCTGGTTCCCAGGTCACTCCTCCAGGGCCCCTGTGCTCATGTCTACCATGGCATACTGTCCTAGCGGCCCGCTACCCTCTGTGTGTCTCTGCCCAGCTTCCCGGAGGACAGGGACCCTGTGGGGTTTATCTCTGTGGCCACCATGCCAAGCTCAGGAGAAGCTCACTCCACACTGTACTGGGAATGAGTGAAAACAGAGCCCGGGACTGGAGAGGCCCTCTGCGGCCTGACCGCCCCCGCCCCCCCCAACCCCCCCCCTCCCGCGCGAAGCAGGCACATGGGCACCTGCCCCACGCCAGCCGCGTGCCCCGCTCGGTGCCCCCTCCCGCCTCCCGGGCGCTCACAGATGTAGTAGTAGCTGTGTCCCTCCTTGAACTCCTTGCCCAGGGTGAAGGGCGTGAAGCGCAGGAACTTCTCGGACAGTTTCTCGGGGCCGTGCCTGGCGCTGGGGTGGTTGCACTGCCAGCGGACCTGCTGCTTGGATTGGGGCTGGCACAGCTGGTACTGCTCGAGCTCCACCAGGTAGAGTGTGTACTGCTCCATGGCGGCGGCCGCCACCGCGGCGTCCTCGTAATGCGGGCAGATGATGTCCAGGTAGTCATTCAGCTGCACGTGCACGGTGTAGTCCTCGCTCCGGAACCTGGGCGCGCGCGCGTGCGGGGAGGGGAGGGGAGCCAGCCGTCACGCGGGAGCCAGAGCCTCCGAACGTTTACACGGCCCCCTCACATTTCACACTGGACCCCCACACAGATGTGTTGGCAACCTCAGCTCCCAGTAGTGACCGATCTTGGCCTCTTAAAATATCTTCCCACCGTTTCCAAACATCCCTCCACCATCCCTGTGTTCAACGAGTAGCATCCACGTAGTGTCCTTTAGGCAGCGAAGCACTTCCCATTACCCCCTGATCTCTACCCGAGGATGGGCTGCTAAGTATTTCCTTAGCTCACGCATCATGCTCTTCCACCCATAAATATTCCCCCAAATCCGTACCAGGTGTTCCTTTAAATGCTATGGGCCCCCGTCTGAGACCCTGCCGGCTGTTCTGTCCTCAGGATCCAAGGAACCCTCCCTCTCCACCAGGCTAGCACCAGCCCCACACAGTCATGTCTTCACTTCTCTTACTCCTTTCATTTCCCACCCTGACCCACTGCGTATATCTCCTAGTTCTCAGCTTCATTCCCCCCAAACCTCCAGGACACCCAGGCCCACAGAGAATGCCCTGATCACTTCCGTCCATTCATTCATTCCCCTCAAACCCCTACTTCCAGCTGCTTAAAACGGCGCTCGGGCCTCCTGGTCCACTTTTCTCAAAGCACCCACACCACCATTGTCCCTTTAGCTGCAAAAGCCACACCGCCAGCTGCGCCGTGAGCCCCACAAACGCGGGAGTTCTCAGATCCGAGGCTGCAGCCTCTCCTCCCAGGGTGGAGCCAGCTCCCCTCCCCCAGCCCATTCCCTCCGGGCTCCGCAGGCTCCAGCCTGACTGCCCCCCAGCCCCTCCCCCCGGCCCCAGACACCTGGCTCCAGGCTGGGTGGGGTCCTGGCAGGGGGGAAAGGGCCTCACCTCCCTCTCCCGGCTGGTCAGCTCCTCTGAATTCCCCTGAGCACCGTCAGCTAGACACTCAGCGGAGCTGGCTGCCAACGCGCACAAACCAAACCAAAGCTCTGGGCACGGGTGGTGGGAGGAGTGTCTGTCGGGAATGAGGCCAAGGCCTGGGAGGTGGGCACCCACTGCCCAGTCAGCATGACCCCTAGGAGGCCTGGCTTTGCGGGTGGCTGTGTCAGTCAGTTCTCAGGCTAGGCTTAGCAGGGCCCCTCCCCCACCCTGGAGAGGAGAAGGAGAGTGAGAGAGGCTGGGAGGGAGGCAGGGAGAGAGAGAGAGAGAGGCTTTTAAAATTCCTCTCTGGAGAGATAAACATAGAAGCCATTTCAGAACAGGTATTTCAGCTCTGGGCCTGGCATCCTTCCCCCATTCCAGTGAAGGGCACTGACTCATTCCTCATCCACCTCTGCCGCCCTCCCCAGCGTTCACGAGAGTCTGTGAAAATGTACCCTGTCAGGTGTGGACCCCAGGACGGCACAGTGTCCCCCGGCCCCGGGCACTTCCCCCCCCCCCCCCAGGCTGAGGGAGCCGGCAGGTCCGAATGGGCAGGGGACTGGCCCCTCCAGTACCAGGGAGGCCCGTGCCCAGCTCGCAGGAGCACCACCCTCAGCCCACGCTGCCCCCCTCCAAGGTCCCACGGCTGACGGATGCTCACGGCCCTGAGTCACGGAGCCAGGCTCGCACCCGCCTAGCTCCCCGCCACCTCATCTCTGGCCTCGGCCGGGCCTCGCCTGGCTGCCCGTGCACTCCCATCTGGGCTGGCGAGTTCTCGTCAGTCCTGGGCATGGTACGTGAGCATGTGGCCAGATGGAACGGGGCAGAACTCTGCTCAGTGGGGGCACCCATCACCCCCTCCCTGGGGTGCAATCTGCGCCACCGAGGACCCTTCTGACGCTGGCCCTCCCGTCGGGGAAAGGGGGGCAGTGGCGTCAGGGAAGGCGGGGAAAGGGGCAAGGAAGAGGCTCCTTCCTGAAAGAGAGGAAACCTGGGAGCTTGGGAACGGAAAAGGCCAGGGTCACCCCCTCCCTACTCGCAGCTTCCTGTCCCCTCCTCCTCCTCCAGCCAACACCTGGCATGGGCATAAACAGGGACTTTGCTCTCTCCCACTAGGACAAGATTGGGTCAAGGAAGCAAAGAGCAGACAGCAGAGCGCGGACAGCGGGGAGCGGGGTGGGGGGAGGGCTGGCGGGGCTGCCCCTTGTAAACCAGCGGGGCAAGAGGGCACTGCCCTCCGCGGCTGGCAGCCAGCTGCTCTCACCCAACAGGCCACAGACACAGACCCCCGCACCAAGCAATGCCGCTGCAGGGCCGGGGGAAGCTGGCACAATACCTTTATCAGGGGGGCTGGAGGGGAGTGCTCTTCCTGACCCCAAGCCGCTCAGCCCTCCTCTCCATTCTTCTCCCCACCCCGCCTCTCCCGTTCCGCACGGAGACTGTTCCCAAAACTTCAGAAAACTCAAGGGCAAGAACAAAGGGTCCTACAGAGCAGCGTCTTCAGTCCAGGAGTACCATTTGCCTCGCGGCCCTAAAAACTGCCCCCCCCCCCCCGAGGAATTAACTGCTTGCTGCCCGGAGCCCTCGGTAACCTTTTAACCCCTTCCATTCCTCCGGGGCCTTTCCCATGACCTCCCTCCCCCATGCCTCTGGTTTTACTACCTGCGCCTCATAAACAGATGACTCCCTCGGCCTGCCCGGCCGCAGCGCGTGCCTCCCTCCCTCCTGTCATCTCTGAGGATCCCCCGGCGGGGAGCTTCCCACCGGCACCCCAAACACAGAGCTCCTTCTAGGGGTACAGCGAGCCCTCTGCTTCCTCCTGATGGCACACCAGGTGCCTGTCAGTGCAGGCAGATGCCCAAGCGCAGACAGGAGAGGGACCCAGGCGTTGGTGGTGGAGGGGCCGCCCCCGAGCGCCCCGGTGGCCAGGGAGGGAGGCAGGGTCTGCCCAGCATGGGTGCCTCACTTCGGGGAAGTTGAGGTGCCCCCGGGAAGGGCAGGAGGGGCAGACACAGGAACAGAAAGCAGACGCCACAGGCAGGTTCCCACCCTGGGGTGGCCTGCTCCCCGCTCTGGGGGAGAAGAGAGGGAATAACACTGAAGGAACCCCTCCCGCCTCGGTGGCCACCCCAAGGCCCCCCAGCCGGGGGCTGGCTGGAGCAGCGGGACCGGGTGCAGGGCAGTGCCCACCGGACGCCCTTGCGGGCCGGAGACCGGGCTTACTTGGGGTTCGAACTGTTCCAGAAGACGGTGTGGCGGTCGGCGGCGGCCAGGCTGTAGCAGAGACCCAGCAGAGGGGCCCAGAGGAGCTCCATATCGCGGGGCCTGGCCAGGCCGGCGGGGCGGGGGCTCTCAGGCTCCGGGCTCTGGCTGGCTCTCCCGGCGCGGGCGGGCGGGCGGGCGGCAGGGCTCGCACAGATTTCGCAGGCGGCACAGGCTCCCAGATTTGGCTCCAGCGCCGCCGGACTCCGCCTTTTGGGCCAGCGCCGCCCGCCCGGCACCCGCCCCGCCCCCGCCCCGCCCCGCCCGGCGCTGCCCCGGGGCCTGGGGCCGGGAGGTGGAGGAGGGGCGCCGGCGGGGAGCGGAGCGCGGCTCCGCCCGGGAAGAGCTGCGTGTCGCCCACTCGGGGGTCCGTGTGCCGCCTGCTGGGCCTGCCCGCGGGTGGATGGGGGGGGGAGGTCTGTGTCCCCGGCAGAGCCGCGTGGGGAGAGGGAAGCCAGCGGCTCTGGAACACGCGGGGGGAGCCCCGGCTTTGCGCGCGGCGCGGACCTCGCGGGGCGCGGGGCTGTGGATGGGCCCGCACCTCCCCGCGCGTCCATCCCGGGCTCCCCGCGTTCCCACACTCCTCCCCGCCCCCCGGGCCCGGCTGCGCTCTCCGGCCCCCCCTCACATACGCGGCTGTTTGTTTTTGTTGGGTTTGTCAATGTTGTCTTTGTTCGGGAGGTTGTGTCATCGCCTGGATGCCGGGAATGAAGTGTGACCCTGAGTGACCAAGTGTGTAACGTGTGTGGCCGGGGTGAGGGCGCACGCCTGTGCCTGGCAGAGGGCAGCCGCAGCCTGGGCCCGCGACAGCGTTTGCCTGTGTTTCTATGCGCCAGAGGGCGGGGGCTGCGTGTGTGTGAGTGTGTGTGTGTGTGCCTGTGTGCGTGTGTGCACATACGTGTGCGCCGCGCGGACGGGCTTTGAGTGTGGACGGTGAGAACCCGGCATGAAGTGACTCACCACACATGTGCATCTGGCATGTGCTGTTGTGCAAGTGTGAGAGCGTCTGAATGTGTCCCAGCTGCGCCTGGGGGTGGGGGGGAGCGTGTGAAACTTGGATGCGTGTTGCACGAAGGGAAAGTGCACAGGCCGGCAGGGCACGCGGGCGGGCGGGGGGCAGGGGTGTTCACGTGGCGCCCCGGGGCGGGGCAGCTGGGTCTCCTAATCCTCGGGCTCCAGAACCCCGCTCGCCCCCTTCCCCGCGCCCCGTGGACACACCCGCTGGAATTCCCTGGGGGATGGGGGCGGAGGGGGACGCCTCGCCAGGGTCTTCTGTCGTGCGGAGGGAGCTCCTGGCGGGTGTGTGTGTGTGTGTGTGTGTGTGTGGTTGGGGGGAGTCTGCCTCCCAGCTTGCGGGGAGGCACGGACTGGCAGGTGTTGGGCTGCACGGAGTGTCTCGCGTGGGAGGTGGAGTGCTGTGCGCCTGGCGGCCTGTGCGCGCCCCCGGGAGGTGTCGGGGTGTGCGCGCCCCAGGCCAGCCCTCGCCGCAGCTCCCAGCGCGGGAAGCCGCAGGCTCCGGCCCTCCTCTGCCCCCCCGCCGGCCGGGCCCCTCTCCCCGGTTCCCAGGCCGTTTCATCCTCCTCTTTTACGGCCGGGGCCGGCGACAGCCCCTGTAATTACCCGGGGCCGGGACGCCGAGGCTGGTCCGCGCTGACCCCGGGGGCGGGGCGGGCCGGGGCAGGAGGGCCAGGCTGGTCCCCGCCCCCGGCCTCGGGGCGCAGGCTGCGCGCGGTACGGACGGACGTGCGGTGCAGACCGTAAATATTTGCCCTCACCTGCTGAGGGCCAGTCCCGCCTCCCCCCCTCCCCCTGCGCCCCGGGGCGGGCTCCGGGCCCCGGGCGACGTGCCCGGCCCCGCGTTCCCCCGCCCCTCCCGCCGGGGCGAAGTCTACCTGCGGGCCGGCTCCGGGCGCCGCGCGCTCTTTACTCACCTGGGAGGTCCCCGGTGCCGGCCTCCCACGTGCCCGACGGGAGGTGGTCCCGTCCCTTCGCCCGGGTCCCTGGGAACCCAGGCTCGGCGCGGGCAGCACTGAGCACATAGTAGCTGCTCAATAAATGGCTGTGGAGCGGGTGACATCACTGTTTGGGGAAGGAACCTCTGCCCTCTTAGTGCTCCGAGAAGACACGGAGAGGGGCTCCGGAGGGGGAGGAGGGTGGTAGCAGCCCTAGGAGACGGCAGCCCCGGGTTGCCCCCCGAGGAGGTGGTTTGGGGCACAGCCTCCCCCCCCCCCCTTTTCTCGGATCGCTGGGACCGCGGGGCGGGACCGCGTCGGGTCCCTCGGCTGCGCAGCTCGGTCGGGCAGGTTCAGGCTCGCTCCGCCCAAGCCGCCGGGCCAAGTCCTGCCTGCGTCTGGGGCTGGGGCCGGTGGAAAAAAGGTGTGTGTGTGTGTGGGGGGGGGATTGGAAACACGAACGGAACACGGAGCCTCCTTCCCCGGCTTGGCGCTTCCCCCGACATCCTCACTTCAGGCTTTGATCTCATTACTCTTCTGTGCATGTATTTTTGTGTTTGGGGGTCGTTTTCCAGACCTAATGGGGCCGGTGTTGTAATTAGCAACGAAGGTAAGGCGGCGACTGAGATGAAATCCCTGCCCTTGGGGAGCCCGGGGACCGGCGGGGGAACAGACAAACCACTATTTATTTATACAACACACTCGCCTGGAGTGTCCCCGCGCAGACCGCAGTCCGCGCTCCGGAGCGCTGCGCCGCCTGCTGGACGCCGAGGAGCGTTGCAGGCACAGCGTGGCCCAGACAGACAGCAGAGAGGTGCCCAGAGACTCGACCTGAAGGCCAACCCACCCCGTCCCTCCCCCTCCGCAGGCCCGGCCTGCCCAGGCGGGTCTGTCTCTGGCTTTGGGCTCCCTCTCACCGCAAACTGGTGCGCTTGTGCAGGCTCTCACCACCGCCAGGCAAACATCTGTGCTTAGAGCGGTCTGAGGTGTCTGTCTGTCTGTCTGCCTGTCTGCCTGTCTGGGAAATTCCCCTCCTGGGCCTTCTCTGTGAATTTCTGAGACAGGATTAACCCTCTGAGTGTCTGGCAGGAGGCCCGACCTCTGGAGGGACGACCTTTGAAAGGACACACTGCCGAAACGGGTTTGGCTCAGCGGATAGAGCGTTGGTCTGCGGACTGAAAGGTCCCAGGTTCGATTCCGGTCAAGGGCATGTACCTTGGTTTCAGGCACATCCCCAGTAGGGGGTGTGCAGGAGGCAGCTGGTCGATGTTTCTCTCTCATAGATATTTCTAGCTCTCTATCCCTCTCCCTTCCTCTCTGTGGAAAAATCAATAAAATATTTTTTTTTAAAAAAAGAAAGGACACACTGTCCATCCTGGGGGTACTGCCCACCTGGAGGCGCCATTTCCAGTTTGGACCTGGCAGAGCTATTTGATTGCTACTCCTTTACTGGGCACCCTGAGGTTGGGGGTGGCAAAACCATAGGGTCCTGGGCACCTGCTAACCTGGCCCAGCCCCTGAGGGTACCTTTAGACAGTGGGGTAGGGGTGGGAGGCCTGAGCCTCTGTGCCATTCCCTCAATGTCATTTTGAAAATTCAAGTGTATGTTTCCCATTTTATTGGTTAAGTGTGTATATTTCCCACTTTATTAATAACTAGAGGCCTCGTGCAGGAAATTCAGGCACAGGTGGGATCCGGCCAGCCATCCCATCAGGCCTATAGGGCAGGGCAGGGGTGGGTGGGAGGTTGGCTGGCGGGACTTCCGGTGAAGGGGACAATTTGCATATAAGCCTTTTATTATATAGGATGTATGTAAAGTCGGAAAAAAGAGAATAGGAGTCTTGGCTGGTAGCTCAGTTGGTTAGAGTGTCATTCTGATATGCCAAGGTTGTGGGTTTGGTCCCCAGTCAGGCACATATAAGAGGCAATCAACAAATGCATGAATGACTGGAACAACAAATCAGTTTCTCTCTCTCTCTCTCTCTCCTCTCCTTTCTCTAAAAAATAAATAAATAAAATTAGAGAGAGAGAGAGAGAGAGAGAGAGAGAGAACAGGAACCCTAGCTGGTTTGGCTCAGTGGTTGGAGCTTTGGCCCTTGGACTGAAGGGTTCCAGGTTCCATTCTGGTCAAAGGCAGGGCAGGTGGGTGAGTTGAGGGGGCAATCTATCGATGTGTCTCTCACACATTGATGTTTCTCTCTATGTTCCCCCTCCCTTCCACTCTGCTTAAAAATCAATGGGAAAAATATATTTGGGTGAGGATTAACAACAAAAAAGAGAGAGAGAGAAAGAGAGAGAGTGAGAGAGAACAGGAGGAGCCACCAGCCAGCTTTTTGTTGTGAGATTTGGGGAGGGGTGGGGTTGCTTGCTTTTACACAGTGTGAAAAATATCACACATTTCTATTGTGTACTTTTTTTCCCCTCCTTTAATTTTATGACAGAAGACATTTTTCATGTTGCAAACTCTTTATAAACAACATTGGTTTTAGTAATTTTATTTTAAATCCTCTCCTGAGGATACATTTTTATTGATTTTTAGAGAAAGAGGAAGGGAGAGAAAAGCTGTGAGAGAGAAACATTGATCAGCTGCCTTCCATAGGTGCCCAGTCCAAAGCCTTTTGTGTATCGTATGACAGTCCAACCAATTATAACCACTTGGCCAGGGCTGTAAATAATTAATGTATATTTTTAGCCCTAGCCAGCTTGGCTCAATGGATAGAGCGTTGGCCTGTGGACTGAAAGGTCCCAGGTTCCATTCTGATCAGGGACACATGCCAGTGGGGAGCGTGCAGGAGGCAGCTGATCAATGATTCTCATCATTGACGTTGCTATCTCTCTTTCCTTCTCTCTTCCTCTCTGAAATCAATAAAGATATATTATAAAAAACAATTTATATATATTTACAAACAATATTTAAAAATATTTTTATTGATTTCAGAGAGGAAGAGAGAGGGAGATGGAAACATCAATGAGAGAGAATCATTGATTGGCTGTCTCCTGCATGCCCTCCCCTGGGGATGGAGCCAGTAACCTGGGCATGTGCCCTGACCGGGAATTGAACCAGGGACCACCTGGTTCACAGTTCAGTGCTCAACCACTGAGCCGTGCAGGCCGGGCTAAACAATATCTTCAATGGCAGCATAACTTCCCATTGAGTGTTTCAGACTTGGCCATTGTAATGAGGCAGGGCAGATATAAATACACACACCCACACACCCACGCAGGCGGGCTTCAGTTGTGAACACTTGAGTTGACTGTCTCTCAGGACCTAGAAATAAACCTGAGGTTGGCTTTCACTCAACAAGTATTTATGGAGCACGCGGTCTGGACTGGGCTCCGAACTGGGGGCTTTGTGGGGGATACGGGGAGGGATCCCAGCTGTCATGGAGCTCACGTTTTAGATGGGATCTGGGCATGGCTTGTCTGGATTCTGGAGAATCTCACAATGTGGGAAAGTGCTTTGGATGTTGCCAAGCTAAAGCCAGGCTCTTTGGGCGACTAACGCGTCCAGCTCTTTTACTGAGGGCCGAAGTGACCGGAACCTCATGGATCTGTTCCCGCGCGCGCGTGCACACGCAACTCCTGATTCCGTGGAAGAGGGTGGAGTTCCTCCCCTGGGAGTCCATGCAGGGAAGTGGGGGCAGAAGGGAGGGGCGGGGGAAGGAGGGCGGGACTGTGTTCCAGGAGGGCTTTGTACGGCTGCCTCTTCCACCAAACACGGACTCATTGGCCGGTTGGTGTGGCCCGGCGTTTGAGCGTCAGCCCAGGAACCCAGAGATGGGAGTTCGATCCCCGGTCAGGGCACAAGCCTGGGCTTTGGGCTCCATCCCCAGAAGGAGGCTTGCAGGACGCAGCCGATCGGTGATGGTTTCTCTCTCATCAGTGTTTCCGTCTCTTCTATCCTTCTCCCTTCCTCTCTCTCTAAAAAAAAAAAAAAATGAAATAAATAAGATTAATTGCTCATGTTACACACTGTGCTGGGAGGCACTGGGGACTCTGAAATAGATCCTTGCCCTGAAGGAACCTGGTTTGCTGGCACATATATCATTAGGACATCAGATAAGGATGGTAATAGTGGTGTAATAGGGATCACTCTGACGCAGCGAAGCTTGCAGGATAGGCCCGGGGAGGAGTGGCCGCCGATGGGAGCAGGAGGTGGTTTGGGGCCGTGTTTCCGAGGGGCTTGGATGCCACGGGCAGGATTTTGAATATTAGCCTGTAGCCCACAGATGCTTCAATGAGAAACACACTCAGGTTTGAATTTTAGAAAAGTCACGTGGGTGACGGCCTGTGGGCAGAGGAGGGAGCTCAGAGGTAGGGGGACTTGGGGCCTGGGCTGCAGGAGCGCTGGTGGGAGGGAGGAGGCCCGAAGCTGAGGAGTGCGGAGGAGGCGGGGAGAGCAGAGGAGACGTGAACCGGAGGTGCATGGGACCTGAGCCAGGGGCAAGAGGGAGGGGAGGGCGTGGAAGGCCTGGTGGACAGGAAATGGAGGAGCAGACCTGGGACGGAGAAATGAAGAGTGTCATTTTGGTCATTGTGTCAAATTGAAATTGTTTTGGCTGCAAGTAGCAGAATACCCAACTGCCAAGGTCTATTTCTCACCATCCCGGCAAAGCATTCGGGAAGTGGGACAGAGGCTCAACCTTATTTCAAAGACCCAGTGCCCCAGTGCCCTCTGCCAGCCTCTCTGGCCACTGGAGTCACAGAGAGGAGGGGTGGAGGCACCAGGTCTCCTCATAGGCTCTGTTAAGTATGTTTCTAAAACGCTGATTTCAGCCCTAACTGGTTTGGCTCAGTGGATAGAGCATCAGCCTGCTGACTGAAGGGTCCCAGGATTGATTCCGAGGGAGGGCACATGCCTGGGTTGCAGGCTCGATCCCCACTAGGGGACAGGAGGCAGCCAATCAATGATTCTCTCTCATCATCGACATTTCTATCTCTCCTTCCCTCTCCCTTCCTCTCTATAAAAAATCAATAATATATATATATATATATATATAATGATTCTCTCTCTATATATATATATTATTGATTTTTTATAGAGAGGAAGGGAGAGGGAAAGAGAGATAGAAACGTCGATGATGAGAGAGAATCACTCATCGGCTGCCTCCTGCATGCCCCCCACGGGGATGGAGCCTGCAACCCGGGCCTGTGTCTTTTTTAAAACGCCGCGGGACAAATTGTTAAAAATCGGGACTGTCCCGCCCAAAGCGGGACATCTGGTCACCTTACCCTCACCGGCTGGACTCCCCTGTGACGCAGCGTCAGAGCCGGAGTGTAGGTGCTTCTGCTGCAGAAGCATCCCTCCTACATGACCTTTCCCTGACCACAGGAGAAATCAGTGATCCGCCCTAACCGGCCTGGCTCAGTGCATGGAGCGTCGGCCTGTGGACTCAAGGGTCCCAGGTTCGATTCCGGTCCAGGGCATGTACCTTGGTTGCGGGCGCATCCCCAGTGGGGGGTGTGCAGGAGGCAGCTGATCAATGCTTCTCTCTCATTGATGTTTCTAACTCTTTATCCCTCTCTCTTCCTCTCTGTAAAAAAATCAATGAAATATACATTAAAAAAAAAGAAAGAAAACAGAAGTCAGTGATCAGAAAGCTAGAAGACGCACAAATGAAGAAAGAAAGAAAGAAGCCACCCCCGGAGCAAGCACAGGCCTCACCGCCCGCCCGGCTCTGCCCTTTTACGGGGAGCGTCCCTGGGAGGTCACCGTCTGATGCGGGAACCCGGGCCGCGGGGTGCGGTTTTATGGTCTCCCCGGCTTCCCAGCTGCGTGTTTTATCACGGCCTGTTCATCTTTACAGACTCCGGGCCCGGCCGGCCGTGTGGGCACAGGCAGAGAGACTCCTCCCTCTGCTCCCCCACTGGATGGGGAGACCCAGGCTCAGAGAGGGTGTGTGTGAGGGGGGGTGGGGCCTCGTCATTCCTTTCACACGGTGGGGCCCGGCTGCCCTGGGTGGGAAGGACGGCGAGCAGAGGGAGTGCGTCCAGAGAAGGCGGGGTGAGGGGGGTGAGGGGAGAGGGGCTCCGTCCAGCACCAGGGCCCGTGAGTGGGAGAAGGCGAGGGGACTGGGAGGTGCTGGGCCCTAGAAGGGACCCGAGGGCCTGCGGGGGGGGGGGGGGGGGAACGGGGGGGGGGGCAGAAGCCTGCTCCGGCCTTCCCGGCAGGAGATCCAGAACATTTTGGTGGGACAGTCCCAATTTTTTTAAAAAATATATATTTTATTGATTTTGTGCAGAGAGGAAGGGAGAGAGATAGAGATCTAGAAACACTGATGATGAGAGAGAGTCATCCATCGGCTGCCTCTTGCATGGCCCCCACTGTGCCAAACCGGTTTCGGCAAGGGACAGTCCCAATTTTTAACAATTTGTCCCGCGTCCCGAGGCGTTTTAAAACAGTCCCGATTTTTGGAAGGACCCCGGACAGCTCACGGGACAGCACATGCAGATGGCATGTGGCAGCAGATAGCAGTGTGGCCTCACGCTCTGCTCAGGCGCCAGTGGTTGTGCCTCGGAGCCTTTTGGAAAAGAAAGCTCCTCTGGCATTTGCACGGTCTGCTATCTTACGACACAGACAATAGACAAGTTCAAGGTTAACGATAGGCCTAGGACCTGACAAACAGCCGTGACCCGCCTTTAATGAGGAATTTTGTTGTTGTTAATCCTCCACCCAAGGATATTTTTTCCATTGATTTTTAGGAAGGGGGAGTGGGAGGGAGAGGGAGAGAGAGAGAAGAAGAGAGAGAGGGGGAGAGAGAAACATCGATGTGAGAGAGACACATCCATTGGTTGCCTCCCACACTGGCTCAGGTTGGGGCTGGGGATCGAACCTGCGGCTGGTGGGACTCCTCAGGAAGAGCTCCCCTGGGGACAGGCCTCCGGAGGGAGACCGGCTGAGGACATCCCAGACTGGGCCGAAGAAGTCCGCCCACCCAGCAGGGCTTAGAAGCACGCCAAGGGGTTGTACTTCATCAGAGAACTGAGCGGAGGCAGAGAGAGAGGTTTTGGAGACGCAGGAGTCCTGATGGGCACGGCGCCCTGGGAATAACAGCTCACTTTATAGGACCCCCTCTCCCCTCCCGGGAATGTGCCCGCAACCAAGGTACATGCCCTTGACCAGAATCGGACCCGGAATCTTTCAGTCCGCAGGCCGACGCTCTATCCACTGAGCCAAACCGGTTTCAGCTGCTAAAAGCTTTATTGTTTCCATGTGGTCCAATGCATGGGAGAGGGCTCTAGGGGTTTCGGGGAGAGGCTCAGGCAAAAGCCAGGCACCAGGGGGTGCAGAGGGGCCTCCAAAGGCCTCTGGGCTCCAGGGGCTCCTGCTGGAGGGGAGCCTTTGGCAGAGACACCCGCCCGCCCAGCCTGGGCCGCAGCCTGCGGAGGGGAGGCAGGTGTGGCCCCTCTTCTGGATGAGTCTGACCTCCTCCCCCGGAAGTGGTTCTCCAGGGGTCAGTGCTGCGGGCCTGCGGGCAGAGCCAGGGCTGCAGGCCCAGAGGCCGGGTCAGCTCCTCTCCCAGGCCGGGCGGCGTGCATGGCCCCCGAGTTGTGCCCCTCATCTCCGGGCGGCTTCTGCTCGTCCTGGAGGAGAAGGCGGCACCCGCGGGGGTTGCATCTGTGAGAGCCGCCCAGCGCCCTCTGCTTCTCCGCCAACGCGAGGAAGACATGGCCCCCGCCCTCCAGCCACAGCGTCCGGAGAGGTAGGTGTGGGCGCCCGGCCGGCGGGCCAGGCGGTGGACCGCAGCCTCCAGCTCGGGGAGTAATTATGACAAATTTGGGAGCTCCTGGTTGTTCGGCAGTAGGAGTTGCTGTGTGTTGTTTGACAATAAGGAGTTAAGGCAGAAAACATAGAGGTGGTGCCGAAGGGGTGACTGGGAAGAGGGCGGAGGGTGGCCGGAGGCTGGCAGCAGGGGCGGCCCTGGGTCTGTTCCGTCCAAACACAGTTGAAGCAAGAGACAGGCCCGGGGTCGCTGAGGCCTTCGCCAAGAGGTCATCTTGCTTTTCTTTCCTGTTTTAACTCGCTCCTCAGGCCTTTCTGCTTCCACTCAGGGCCCCAGAGGTATAGGGGGGACTCAGCTGTGGGCCGTTAGCATCCGCTTCCCAGCAGACGGCGCCCGTGGCTCTGGCTCTTGTCCTGGCTGCCCCTTCCCTCGGCCCCTGCCCTCTCCCAGGGAGGGTCCAGCTTTCCCGTCCACTGTGAGAACTACTGGGTTCCCTCCCAGCAGATCCTTTCTCTGCTCTAAGTGACCTCGAGTCAGTGTCTGTCACGGGCAGGACCGAACCTGGACGGTGCGGAGCCGGTCGGTGATGGTGCCGAGAGCGAAAGCCTGGGGGATGGGGCAGAGCATGTGAACCTAGAAACGAAGGCCAGCGTGAGAGAGGCAACAGCATGTGTCTGAGATCCAGGAGAGTCGCTGTTCAGGAAGTGCGGGCGCGGGCAGACAGCCAATGTTCTGACGGGGAGTCACAGGCAGGGTGTTTGTGAGAAAGGAAAGGGAACAATGGCATCGGTAGACGTGTTGATGTAAGTAACTTCCAGCCTGGCTGGTGTGCTCCAGGCCGGGCATCAACTGCTGCCAGTTGGGTCTCCAGTTGGGTTTCTCCTCCTTTCCTCTCTCTCTAAAAACAAACAAAAATATAAATAAAAAAGAGATTTGCTTTAAAAAAAAAAAAATGTTCAAACCTGTAGGTATCTATATCTATATATATAAAAGGCTAATATGCTAAGTGTCTGACTTGTCAGGCTGGTTGCTATGATGTGCACTGACCACCAGGGGGCAGACGTTCAACGCAGGAGTCGCTGTGACTTGGCAGAGGCAGTTCTTGGGTGATGCACCCCGAAACCAGAGAGGAGGGGGCCGATTCCTCACCGGCTGTGCAGTTCCACCTTCGGCCGTGGGTTATGTTGCCGGGGCGCTGTTGGTCCCGAATCTGGTTTACTGCACGCTGGCGTTTGGGTTCCCCACCCTGGACAGCAACTTTGCAGAGTGCCCTCTCGCACTCCAGGACCCCTCGGGGTAGTCGGAGAGCCAGTTTTGGCCCGATTCCTGCAGGCCAGGCTGAGGGACCCCGCCTGCATTCACTCTGGAGACACCGCAGGAGCTTGGCTCCAGGGTGTGTCCGGCCCATCTAGCCCAGTCCCGCCCTGGTGGCCACCTTCTAATTAATTTCCTTTCAATGTATACAAATCAGTGCCCTGGGTCACTAGTGTTTTTTTTTTTTGTTGTTGTTGTTGTTGTGGTGGTGGTGGTGGTGGTTTTTTTTATTAATTGATTATTTTAGAGAGGAAGGGAGAGGAATAGAGAGATAGAAACATTGATGAGAGAGAAACCTCAACCAGCCACCTCCTGCACACTCCCCACTGGGGATGTGCCCGCAACTAAGGTACATGCCCTTGACCGGAATCAAACCCGGGCCCCTTGAGTCCACAGGCCAAAGCTCTATCCACTGAGACAAATTTTTTTTATAAGAGTTTATAAACTGAGGATATATGCCGGGGAGGGAGATCTCAAATGCTCCAGATAATAATCCTTTTATAGTTTCTTTTATTCATTTGAGATTAAGGCGGGAAGATTACAGGAAGGTGGGAGAGAGCAGGGCGGAAAATGGATTACAGGATAGCTAAGATTGTGTACTAGGTGGCATTTCTCCCCCACCCCCAAATATGTTTTCATGGGTTTTCAGAGAGAGAGGAAGGGAGAGGGATAGAAACATCAGAGAGAAAGAAATATCATCCATCTGCTGACTCCTGCACGCCCCCTACTGGGGATAGAGCCCACAACCTTAGCAGGTGCCCTGACCAGGAATCCAGCTGGTGACCTCTTGGTTCCTGGGTCGACACTCAACCACCGAGCCACACCGCCAGGCTGAAAGGTGGCATTTCACACAAACAAAGAACAGGGCTTGCTTACGGCAAGAAGAACTTTTACAATAAAACTATAGGCCCCCTGGCTGGTGTGGCTCAGTAGGTTAGGCGTCTTTCCATGCACCAGAAGGTTGAGGTTCTTTTTTTTTCTTTCTTTCTTCTTTTTAATATATTTTATTGCTTTTTCACAGAGAGGAAGGGAGAGGGATAGAGAGCTAGAAACGTCGATGAGAGAGAAACATCAACCAGCTGCCTCCTGCATACCCCCTACTGGGGATGTGCCTGCAACCAAGGCATGTGCCCTTGACCGGAATCGAACCTGGGACCCTTCAGTCCGCAGGCAGATGCTCTATCCACTGAGCCAAACCAGTTAGGGCAAGTTGAGGTTCTATTGCCCCTGATGGCGGCAGTGCCGAGGCAGGCGGCTCATGCTTTGCTCTCACGTAGATGTTTCTCCCTCTCCCTTCCTCTCTCCAAAAATCAGGACGGCCTTAAAACCTTTCACTACGGAAGTAACAGGCCTGGGACGTGACTACCCACCATGACCTGCCCAGCTAGGAATTTATGATCAGATTACCTGTGAGATTAATTTCTGTATACAAACGAACAGGGTGACGGTAATTCTAAAAAAATGCGTTTAATCTCCGGGCCTGTAATCGCTCTATCTGCTCTCTTGTTATCTCTGCGAGCAGTTGTCCGGGAAAGTGCTGCTTTAGGCCCAGTGAGGAGGTTACTTCGCCCATTTCACATTCCGGAGGGTTGAGGAGTGAGGCAGATGGGGCAGTTCCTCTGAGCCGGCAGCCGTGTTAAACTCTGTTTGTGTTCTTTTCCTTTCTTAAATATATTTTTATTGATTTCAGAGAGGAAGGGAGAGAGAGAGAAACACCAATGATGAGAGAGAATCATTGATTGTCTGCCTCCTGCACACACCCCACGCCCCACTGGGGAACGAGCCCCACAACCCGGGCTTGTACCCTGACTGGAATCGAACCCGGGACCCTTCAGTCCCCAGGCCTCAACGCTCTATCCACTGAGCCAAACCAGGCAGGGCCATTTGTATTATTCTCTACAGTCAGTTGCAGTGTGTGTTTTGGGGAGTTCTGTTTTTGCAGGTTAACGTCCTTGGGGTTCCCTGGAGAATGGGGTCCAGAAGGTGCATTTAGGGGCGGGGCCTGGGGACCGAGCTCTGAGTGAAAGGTGGAGAGAAGGAACGGAGAGCTGGATCTGAGGCCCGGGCTGACGTGAGAGCCGGCCTGCCGCCCAAGGGCCGGCATGGAGCCTGGAGGAATCGCAGCGTCAGAGGACCAGGGATGAATGTGGGGACAGAAACGAAGGTGTTCTGTAGAAATAACCTCACAGGTGTTTTGCTCATAAATCCCTAACTGGACAGGTCATGGTGGCAGTCACGCCCCAGGCCTGTTACTTCCTTAGGAAGGTTGTAAGCCAGCCCCGGCCATTGTTCTTGTGCACCAGGCTTGCACACCTTGTAATACTCCTGCAAGCGAGCATGAACCCTGAACAAAGCGCTTAATCTTGTACACTACCCTGCAAGCCAACCCCTACCCTGCTCTCTCCCACCTCCCTGCACTCTCCCTATGTCACCTCCTTAATTCCAAGTGTATAAAAGAAGCTACAGAACTGTTATTCCCCGGAGCATTTGAGATCTCAGCATGCCATCAGTTGGCTCAAATAACGCCTGTAAAAATTACAGTTAGCCCTAGCTGCGGTGGCTCAGCGGGTTGGGCGTCTTCCCATGTGCCTCAAGGTTGCCAGTTCCATTCCCGGTCAGGACGTACACTGGGGTTGTGGGCTCAATCCTGTGTTGGGTGCATATAGGAGGCAACCGATGGATGTTTCTCTCTCTTTCTCCCCCAAATCAATAAAAAACAAATAAACATATCCTTGAGTGAAGATTAAAACAATTTACAGGTTTGGATGTTTTTGTTTTGTTTTGTTTTTAATATATACTTTATTGATTTTTTTTTTTTTTTTTTTTTTTTTTACAGAGAGGAAGGGAGAGGGAGAGAGAGTTAGAAAAACCAATGAGAGAGAAACATCGATCAGCTGCCTCCTGCATTACCCCCCACACACACACACACTGGGGATGTGCCCGCAACCAAGGTACATGCCCTTAACAGGAATCGAACCTGGAATCCTTGAGTCCACAGACCGATGCTCCATGCACTGAGCCAAACCGGTCAGGGCTTGGATGTTTTTGTGTTGCTGTTTGTCAGAAAGGCAGAACACACATAGGCTTTGGGCTTCAGCCGTCACAGAAGACGGAGAATCCCTCTGCTGCCTCAGCAAGAGTCTGAGGCTCTCACCGTCCCGCCGAGGGCCACACGCCCGTTCCCAGCGCCGTGCCTGTGCCGGGTCAGCAGGCTCAGGGCACTGGCTCGCTGCTGGACCTGGGAGGCGGACGGAGGATGAGGGTTTCCCAAGGAAAACTGGGTTTTTGTCCCCAGAACGGGGCAAGGAAGATGGGTAAGCAAACACGCCGGGGCCAGCTGAGAGAGGCTGACACTTGAGAAGGCCTCAGAATGGAGGGAAAGGCTTTCTCTGAGCGGAGAAACCTGGGAGGTTCCCGTGGGGATAAAGGCTGGGTGCAGGGGGAAACTGAGGAACAGGCCCCCCGAGGAAGGTGGGGTTCAGGGAAGAGGGTGGGAGTCCCTCTTGTCAAAGGGGAGCAGCTGTTTCTCCGAGTTGGGCAGGTAGGGAGCCAGGGGGGTGGGGGGCGGCGGAGTGGGGGGTAGAGAAAGCGGGGGCTGAGAGGCATTGAAAGGAAGTCACAGGAGCCTGTTCCCGGATCACCCGCTGCTGCAGGCCGCGCCCGCCGAGGGCCTGGGCTTTGAAATCCCAGCCCCATCGCTGACCAGGTTGTGATGCTGGGCCTCAGTTTCCTCATTTATTTTCTTTTTTAAAATTAAAAAAATAGTTTTTATTAATTTGAAAGAGAGAGGAAGGGAGAGGGAGAGAGAGAGAACACCTGACTGAGGATTGAACCCGAAACCTGGGTATGTGCCCTGACTCTAATCGAACCAGCGACCTTCCGGCACCTGAGATGATGCTTAACCCACTGAGCACACCAGCCAGGGCTTATTTCTTTAATTTTTAAAAATTAATTTGAGCCTTAGCTGGTTTGGCTCAGTGGATAGAGAGTCAGCCAATCAATGACTCTCTCATCATTGAATGTTTATCTCTCTCTCTCCCTCTCCCTTCCTCTCTGAAATCAATAAAGATGCATTTTTAAACATTAATTTGAGCTGAAACCGGTTTGGCTCAGTGGTAGAGCATCGGTCTGCGGACTGAAAGGTCCCAGGTTCGATTCTGGTCAAGGGCATGTACATTGGTTGCGGGCACATCCCCGGTAGGGGGTGTGCAAGAGGCAGCTGATCGATGTTTCTCTCTCGTCGATGTTTCTAGCTCTCTATCCCTCTCTCCTCCTCTCTGTAAAAAAATCAATAAAATATATATTTTTTAAAAATTAATTTGAGCCGAGACCGGTTTGGCTCAATGGATAGAGCGTCGGCTTGGGGACTGAAGGGTCCTGGGTTCGATTCTGGTCAAGGGCATGTACCTTGGTTGCGGGCACATCCCCAGTAGGGGGTGTGCAAGAGGCAGCTGATCGATGACTCTCTCTCATCGATGTTTCTAACTATCTCTCTCCCTTCCTCTCTGTACAAAATCAATAAAATATATATTTTTTAAAAATTAATTTGAAAGAGGAAGAGGGGACAGAGAGACAGAGAGAACATAGATTTGTTGTTCCACTTATTTACACATTCATTGACTGATTCCTGATTGAGGATTGAACCCATGACCTTGGTGTTGGGAATGACACTCTAACCAACCTGGCCGGGGCTGGATTTTCTAATGTATGAAAGGAGGAGGACAATCACAGCGCCCACAGGACCGTGATGAGGGTTCAGCGAGATTACGTGTAGAAGGCACTGAGAGGAGCTGTGTGTCTGGCACAGGAGAGACCGTGGGGCCAGCTGTTATAAAAGTGATTATTATGATTTTTCATCTCAGATGGCTCACAGTGCAGGAATGAATCCCAATCCAACTGGCTCCTGCTCCTCCCCGCTGACAGAGGGCCCCCAGCCCCCTGCAAAACCCCCCCTAATATTGCTGACGGTCCCCCTGGGGTGACTCAGTGGATTCATGGGGCGTGGCGCTGAGCACAGCTGCTCCGCCGGCCAGCCGGGCCGGGGCGGGGCGGCTGGAATCTCCCTCCCGAGCCTGTCTCCTTTGCTGGGAGTTTCCCCGTAGGCTGCCTGTGTTCCCACATGTGGTTGGTGTTTCAGCTCTTCAGGTGGGTTTTTTGTTTGTTTTTAAAATATTTTTATTGATTTCAGAGAGGAAGGGAAAGGGAGAGAGAGAAACATCAATGATGAGAGAGAATCATTGACCAGCTGCCTCCTGCACGCCCCACACTGTGGATGGAGCCCGAAACACAGGCATGTGCCCTTGACCGGGACCCTTCAGTCCGCAGGCCGATGCTCTATCCACTGAGCCACACCGGTTAGGGCTCTACTTTCTTCTAGGAGATCCCAGAAGGGCCCCTTCCAGATAGAGGCGCTGGGACACGATGGAGGCACAGAGATGCGCCCGTCTCCCAGCCCCCCCAAACCACCCCCCTCCCCGTCCTGCTGCGAAGAGAAGCCCCTCCCCTCGCCCACAGCTGCTCTGGTGCTAGGAGCTGGTGGACTGGAGGCCAGGAGACCATTTCTGGGAGATGTTTTCTCCTCGGAGCCCCCTAGCCTGGCACCTGGATTTGTCCTGGGCCGCCCGCCCGCCCGGGAGGCTGGTGCTCTGAGCAGCCAGGGCGCTCCCTCCTCCTCTCCCGGCTACTGGGAGGGCACAGACCGTAAACACGACGGGAAAACCCGGGCCTGCAGAAGACACGGATGAAATGAAAAAAAAAAAAAAAATCAAAATAAACAACCCCCCGCCCCCACGCCCGCCGGCCCGGAGCAGCCGGCTCCCGCGCTGGGTGGGATGCGGGCGGGCGGCCTGTTTGGGGCGGTGTTTACACAAGGCGCTCGGTTCCTCCCTCAGGCGAGCCAGCGAGTTGTGAAATTTGAAGGCACGTTTTAAAATTGTTTAAAACCCTGCAAATGTGCTTCCTGTCTGGCACAGGCGAGCGGGGAGCCGGGTGCTGTGCCTGTGTGGCCCGGAGCGGCGTTAACGAGGGGTTTGGAGGCGGCCTCGCCGAGGAGCCCGGGGCGGCCGGCGGAAAAGGGGCCTGTTGTGCTCAGGGCGGGTGTGCGGGCTGGAATGCGTGTAAAGGGCCCGGGCCGTGGGAGGGTGGTGTGGCCTGGGATGTTAGCGTCTTTTAAAAAACAGCACCACACCTATAAACCGCCGGCGACCGGCCTCTGGGGGCCGGGGCGCAGGCTTGTGATTGTTTTTTACTTTTGATGCAAAGTCTGCGCGCGGGTCTCTGACAGCGTCTGCTGGTGAGAACGGGGCGCTGGCCGCTCCGCTGAATGGGAGGCGGCGCTGACGAGTCCTCCCGCACATCCTGGCTCTCTCCCCGCGCCTGAGCTGTTGGCGCTGCCGGAGGCCTTCGCCAGCTGTAGAAAGCCTCGTCATCCGTCATCCGATCTGGTACTGCCGCCCGCGGGGGGGAGTGACTCACCCCTCCCCGGGCCCTCCTGACATTTTGTCTTCTGCAGTGTTTACCGTGGTTCCTTCCCTCCTGAGATGCGGCTGCCTGTGTGTCTGTTCCCTGCCAGGTGCCCTCAGAGGGCTGTGTCCTGGCGGTCCGCGTCTGACTGCCCTGCAGCTCCGGCCTCGGTCAACATTGGTGGAATTAAACTTTTTCCCCCCTTTTTTCAAAGAGGATTGGTTTGCAGACAATAAAGACCCCCTGCACGGGGGGGGGGGGCCTTGTTGGGTAAACGTCATCACACGCCAAAACCGGTTTGGCTCAGTGGCTAGAGCGTCGGCCTGCGGACTCAAAGGTCCTGGGTTTGATTCCAGTCAAGGGCATGTACCTTGGTTGCGGGCACATCACCAGCGGGGGGTGTGCAAGAGGCGGCTGATCAATGTCTCTCTCTCATCGATGTTTCTAACTCTCTATCCCTCTACCTTCCTCTCTGTAAAAAAAAAAAAAAATCAATAAAATATATTAATAAAAAAATATAAACGTCATCACACACGTAAGATACTTTTTTTTGTTTGTTTTATGGTTTTTGAACTTTGCCCCCGAGTCTAGACATAATTGCCCTGGGTTTAGAATGAATGACATTGAAAATGCAATTGGAAGAACACGTGGCTTGATGTCATTGCAGTTCTGACAGAGACGTGATAGACCTAATGTCCATCTGGCTGGGAAGCCCTTTGTTTGGGGATGGCGTTTTCAGGGCGGGGCGAGGTGGACTGTGGGGAATCTGTGTTTCTGACGGAGATTCCCGGCACCTGTGGATGGAGGGCCGTGGTGGTTTCCGGGATGGATGCTGTGGAACTCAGCGCTGAGCCTGGAAGGAACACTGGATTCTTATGAATAATTCAGAGGCGTCCAAAATGCAGCCCGCATAATGGAAATGTGCAGGGGAGCGGCCCTCGGAGGGGCTGGCTGTGGTGTTCAGATAAACAGGCTCTCAGAAAGAACCGCATGCTCCAGGCTGGCCAGGGTGACCCGGCTGGGCGTCGTCCTGTGCAAGAGAGGTGGTGCTTCCATTCCCGGGCAAGGCACCTGCCCAGGTTGTGAGTTCAATCCCCGGTAGGGGGCATGCAGGAGGCAGCCAAGCCATGTTTCTCTCCTTCTCCTCCTCCTTCTCCTTCTCCTTCTCCCTCTCCCTCTCCCTCTCCCTCTCTCTCTCCCTCTCCCTCTCCCTCTCCCTCCCTTTCTCTCTTAAAAAAAAAAAAAGATTATGACACACACAAATTACAGATCCTTGGCATGAAGCAGGAAGGCTGTGTTGGCACAGAGCTGGGTGGGCTCTCACATGCAGGTGGGTTCTCCTGCCCGTCCCTCGGCCTCCCTGTGCTCCCAGCAGGAGGTGGTGCCGGGCAGACACGGTGCCGAGGAGCGAGGCAGACCCCGGGCTTAGGTACCCACCTGCCGTGGCCGGAGGCCGAGTCCCCTCCTCTGTGCCAGGGGCTGCGGTGCGCTGGTAAGCGGCTCGCAGCCGCATCTGGCAGACGTGAGCGCGTTCGCTCTCCCGTGGGGCCTGGGACACTCCCCCCGCCCTCCTGCCCGTGTGTGTGTGTGTGTGTGTGTGTGTGTCCCCTTCCTTCCAGCCGAGGCTCCCTGGGTCCAGCAAAGGCAAATAGGCCGTGCTCAGCGGAGTTTGAACTTCAGATGCACGATGGCTACGTTTTTGGGTCTGAGCACCTCCCATGCAGTCCTTGGGGCATACCTCTACCAGAAAAGCAGTTGTTTTGAATCATCCCTCTTGGATAAACACTGCTTTTGGAATGTTAACCCTGCTATGTGGCTTCTGTGAGTGCTTGTTTGCTTAAATAATAAGGAAAATAAGATGACTCCCACTTCGGAGAGGACATTAAACCTTCCCCAGACGAAGTTACCAGCGTTGGTGCCGGGCCAGGCCTTTGGCTGAGGTCTCAAGGGCCCAGCACAGGGGGTTCTTTAAGAACTGGCAAAGGGGGGCCGGAAACACCCCGTATTTGGGAGGTCGAGAAGGTAAAAGCATATCAGTAGGGACTGTTGCTCCATGTTGGGGCCAGAATTTGAAATCCAGTTCCTCTAGGCCCGCCCGTACTAATGAAGTGTAACTCCATCTCTAAGACAGTTTCTCTGAAAGTCCAGTTCAGCCGGGAGCTGCAGGTCATCTGACAGCTCGATGCCAAGCTCTGCCCCCTTCTCACCGGGGTGGCAGCTTCAGCTCCTGGACTCCTGCAGCCCGTCAGGCCGGGGGCTCTGTGTGACGTCAGGGGACAGCACCCCTTTACTCATCAGTGACGACAGCCACTGTGAGCACCAGCATGTAGGAGGTTAGACAGCCCGTCACCGTTCCCCTCACAGGGACGTGCCACGGCTGACATCCGTGTCCTGTGGGCCCAGGAGGGCCCGGGCCACCCAGGGGCACACGGTGGCACTGCAGCGAGCTTCAGACTCCAGTGTGCCAGACTGGACTCCGGACCCCAGGCCCCCGGCAGCGGCTGGTGGGCGGGGCCCGGGGCTGACACCCAGGCCTCTGCCGGCCCGGCCCACGTGGATCTGCCGGGTTCACTGTGCTGGAGAGCCATGTGCCACCATGGAACCATGGGGGTGGCACCTGCTTTCTGAGTCCTAAACACGATGACAAAGACCTGGGTCTTCAGACAAGCAAGTGTGTTAGCTCCTGGAAGCTTCCGGAGTGCTCTGGCCGTGGTGTGTGGACAGCCCGGCCTTGCTGCCGGACGGGCTGTGAAACTCGTCCCTGAGCAGCGTGCCCCTGGGCAGGCCTGGGTGTGAGGGGCGTGGCGCGGGGCCGAGCGGGGGCCAGGCCCGAGGCGTCCGGCGCGGTGGCCGTGCTTTGCTCCACGTTTGGAAATCGGCAAAGGAAGCCGTGGCCCTCTGGGGAGGACGCACCGGCGGCCCTGCGCCGTCCGGCGGGGGTCCGTCTCCCGGGGTTCTTTGCCCGACACAGGGGATCCGGGCGTGGGCGGGGCCGGGCTATGATCCCGATGAAAACGCAGCCCCTGCTGCCGTCCGCCCCGTTGCTATGGGGATAGTCCTCCTTGCTTGTGCATCGCCGGAGACAAGTGCCTCGTGGGCCCGCCCGCGGGCGCCAGGACGGGAGCAGGTGCCCGCGGGGAGCGGGAACGGGCATCGCTGAGAACCTGCCAGACCGGGGGGGGGGTAGGGGGGGGCCTCTGCCCCTGACACGCTGGCTGCCTCCTTTCGTCCCACCCCCTCTCGTCTGTTTATTCCGTTCCAGTGCGCATGCTTTTATTTTATTTTATTGCTTTTTCACAGAGAGGAAGGGAGAGGGATAGAGAGTTAGAAACATCGATGAGAGAGAATCATCGACCAGCTGCCTCCTGCACACCCCCCACTGGGGATGTGCCCGCCACCAAGGTACATGCCCTTGACCAGAATCGAACCCGGAACCCTTCGGTCTGCAGGCCGACGCTCTGTCCACTGAGCCACACCAGCCAGGGCCGTGCACAGGCTTTTAGAAGAGGGTGGGGTGTGCAGGCTCCAGTCTTTCCTGGTAGCCAAGTAGCTGAATCATTCCGAGTGGGTACGGCGTGGGGGGGGGTGAGGAGAGGGGCGGGGAGAGGGGGATGACAAGCCGGTCCAGGCTCCCAAACCTGTAAACAGCAGAGCAGGGCCTTGAACCCAGGTCTGTCTGGTTTTGAATCCTTAGCTTTTTCCGTGGCGCCGCTCAGACCCTCTCCTTCCGAAGACCCGGGGAGCCTGAGGGCTCCATCGCGCGTGTCTGTTTCCCCGAGCGCACACAGAGGCCTGGGAAGCGTCACGGGAAGCAGGACGGCCGCCCCACGGAGAAGAGTCCACGTGCACGGAGGCTCCTCGCCGGGAGCTGGCGGCAGCGGGAGGAGGGCGATGGGTTTGGGGAGGACGAGCGTGGAGGCGGTGCCCGCAGGCGGGCGTTGTGTCTGCTCCCAGGACCCAGGAGGAGCTCCGCGTATGGGAGGAGGGAGGATCTCTCCAGGCAGGATGTGCCCAGCACTGAAATGGGGACAGCACTGGGCAAGGGGTTGTTGTGAGCACCTTCCGAGTGCGGCCTCACGCACAGATCCACTGCTTCCTGGGCACCTCTGCCAGGAAGGCCCGTTGGTATCCCACACGCGCCATTGCCAAAGGCGCGCTGTTCCCACCCAAATCCAGTCCTCAGAAAATGCCCAAAGCAAAACAGGAGTGTCTTTGGCCATCCTTTCCCGCCCACAGCATCCCACCGCGTCCCCGATCCCGCTCCCCACGCCCGCCTCTGCCACCGGCTGGGCCTTCCTCGCCTCCTGACACCCCGGGACCCCGTTTTTTACGCAACAGCCCAGAGATCCTTTTCCTGCAGATGTTGTCCTGGGGCCCCTTACCGAGCGCTCCGGGGGCTTCTTCCAGACCCCGTGCTCTGGCCCTTCACCCCCGCACTCCCACTGGATGTCAGACAGACTGTCTCCTTCCGCCTCCCCTCCTCCAGCCACACTGGCCTCCCCGATGCTCCTGAGCCCCCGTCTGCTCTGGCGCCAGAACGTGGACCTCACACCTCAGACAGAAAGACTCTTCCCCGGACAGACACGTGACTCATCCGAATGCCACCTCTGCCGAGAAGGCGGCTCTGGTGGCCAGCACACAGCACAGGAGCGAGCTCGCACAGGCCCGTGCCTCTTCCTCCGCTGCTTCGGCTTTATCTCCCTCAGAGCACGTGTCACTGCCTGACCGGCATCTCTATGTCTTTCTCTCTGTATGTGTATCTGCATGTACGTGTATGTATGTGTGTGTGTATATATCTATCTATCTATCTATATCTGTGTGCATGTGTGTACATATATCTGTATGTACACGTGTGCGTATATATCTGTGTGCATATGTGCACATGTACCTGTACATACATGTGTGTTGTTGGGAGCTGCCCGTTGCCTTCACTGGCAGAGCGGGGTGGACAAGGAGTCAGAAGGCTGGTCAACCTTCAGGCGAGGGTCAGAGCCCCACACCCACGGTCCGGTGGAGCCAAAGGGAGCTGAGGACACTTCCACCTTTTAGTCTCGTGTAAAGCCTTGCTGACCAGAGAACGGTCTCAGGGAACAGGACAACATTTAGAAGAGAGGAAAAGCCATTTGATGTCCTTCCACTTCTCCCTTCCCTCCTTTCCTTCTTCCCTCCTTCCCTCCCTCCCTTCCTTCCACAAGTGTTTGTTAAGCCCCTACTGTGGCCGGGCGATATTCCCGGAGCTTGGACTCTGTCTGTGGACGGAACTGACAAAGATGCTTGCCTGGAAGAGGTGACATTCCAGCGGGTGCAACCCCAACCCCAACTGTGCACCCGGGTACCCAACGCATCTCTGTGCCTCGGGCCCCAGTCAGGATGGCTCTGGTCCAGAACCAGCAGGCGTCCGGGAAGCGCCCAACGGGGAAGAGACAGAGATAAGCACACCGGGAAACAGAAACCGCAAGAAAATAGCAGTAATGCCGGGAGTAGAAGGAATCAGGTAAGAAGAGAAAGAAAAGGTAACGGACAGGAGAAACTTTCTGAGGACGGAAGGCCGGGAATGAGCGTGGCAGAGGTTTGCATTCAGTCAGAGGATCAGACGTCAGCCGAGCCTGAGACTCCTCAGCAGCAACAGGGGAAGCAGAGAGACCTCGGAATCCGGAGGGAAAGTGTTTCTAACGTAAGTGACGCCCCAGCCAAACCCGCCGTGAAGGGGGCGTTGGATACGGAGCACGCTGAGTCACTCCGTGACAGAAACACAGCCCCCGCCGCCCGCAGTGTTTTCCAGGAAGCTCTTGGAAGCGTGCCTGCACCACGAGAAACAGAAAGAAATGAGACATGGCATCCAGGAAACGGGCTCGGACACAGGAAAGGGGAAGGCGAAGAAAGCTCCGAGGCAGCAGCTGGGCACCTGGCCACCGAGGATCCGCTGGTTGGAGCTGCCTAAGGGTCTCGGGTTCGATTCCCGGTGAGGGTACATGCAGGAGAAAGCTGACTGATGGTGAGACATCGATGTTTCTCTCTCCCTGAAATCAATAAAAGCATATCCTCAGGTGGGGATGAAAAAAAAAAAAAAGAGAAGAAGACCAACGGAGATTAGAGCAGAGGCGTGAGGGCTGCAGGAAGTCTCCCCAAGAGCAAGGGCCCCGGCTGCCTGGTGCGTCTGACCGTGTGGGGAGGGGGACTGAGCAGAGAGTCTGAGGATAAGTTAGCAACAAGGAAAATAAGTAAATGGAAGAACGCAGGGATGTTTTATATTTGAATCCATTTCTGAATAGGAAATACATTCACATGGTTGAAAATCAAAATTAGCCGTCTCCCTCCAGACATTTTTGTTAGTAACTTCCAAGGTTTTTTTTTTTTTTAAATAATTGTGATAAAAAGCACACAACAGCCGAAACCAATTTGGCTCAGTGGATAGAGCGTCGGTCTGCAGACTGAAAGGTCCCAGGTTCAATTCTGGTCAAGGGCATGTACCTTGGTTGCGGGCACATTCCCGGTGAGGGGTGTGCAAGAGGCAGCTGATCGGTGATTCTCTCTCATCGATGTTTCTAACTCTCTATCCCGCTCCCTTCCTCTCTGTAAAAAAATCAATAAAATATATATATATATATATTTTTTAAAAAGCACACAACCATTGCAACCATGTTTAAGTGTACAGTTCATGAGTGTCGAGCACATTTCATAGCGTTGTTTTCCAGTGTTTTTTTTAAAAATAAGGTCCAAGTAAATATATAGATAGATAGATAGATAGATAGATATAGATAGATAGATAGATGCCTAAGTGACCATTATGACCGAATGACCGGAACAGTCAACCAGTTGCTATGATGCGCACTGACCACCAGGGGGCAGATGCTCCATGCAGGAGCTACCCCTCGTGGTCAGTGCACTCCCACAGCCAACCTCCCACGGCCCCTCCCCTCAGCCAGCCGACCCCCATCGCCAGCCAGGCCAAGGGTCCCCTCACCTCTGCAGGAACTCATGCACCGGGCCTCTCGCACGAATATACGCTCTCATTGTTCTTGCATTCTATACACATTGTTCTACGCTTTGCTGTTTCCTCTTTACGTTATATTCTGGAGCTCTTTCCACGGAAGACTTCTCATTCTTTTGTCGGGTGGCTCAGCGTTCCATTGTGTGGGTGTGCAGGAGTTTATTGGACCAGGTCTCCGTAGGAAGACACTTGGGTTTATTCCAACACGTTCCTACCGTGAAAGAATGCCCCAGCGAGCGCCTGCACACAGCATTGTTCCCTGTGTGTGCCGACAGAGCTGCAGGACAAGCGCCCAGAGGCGGGGCTGCTGGGCTAAAGGGTAAACGCATTTGCAATTTTGCTTGATGCCTCCAGACCTCCCTTCACCTCTTTGCCTTCCCGCAAAGCGCCTGCTCCCTGACGGGGCGGGAGCTGGTGGAACGCTGCCAAGCTGATCAATGCAGAATGCTACCTCACTGTAGTTTTGCTTTTCATTTATCTTGTGTGTGAGATGGAGCATGTGTTTTTATTTTTATTTTTTTTTACAAATTTAAAGTCATTCTAACCTCTTTTCTTTTTCATGAGGCAGTGATGAGTTGTGTATTTCAAGCCTATCGCGGACGACCAAAACGGTCACTTTCTTCCTAAAACACTAACAAAACGGTAACAAGTTCTGCTTGAAGTCCTGCCAGTGTGGCTCAGTGGTTGAGCATCAACCTATGAACCAGGAGGTCAAAGTTCTGTTCCCCGTCGGGGCACGTGCCTGGGTTGTGGGCTCGATCCCCACAGGGTAAGGGGTTCAGGAAGCAGATGATGGATGGTTCTCGCTCATCGTTGATGTTTCTGGCTCTCTACCCACTCCCCGTTCCTCTCTGAAATCAATTTTAAAATCCTGCCTGAGGTTGTGTGCGGTGTTTTTCCTGTTTCCCTGACGTGGTTATAAATTTTAAAAAAGTGCAGATGTTCAGGTTCTCTCTTCTCTCCCGTGGCTGTGTTTCATCCTTTTGTTAGGTTGTTCTTATTTTCCTTTTATGCTATTGTGTTTTTTAAAATAGATTTTTATTGATTTCAGGGAGGAAGGGAGAGGGAGAGATAGAAACATCAGAGATGAGAGAGAATCATTGACCGGCTGCCTCCTGCATGCTGCCTCCTGGGGATCGAGCCCACAACCAGGAATTGAACCATGACCTCCTGGTTTATAAGTTGACCCTCAACCACTGAGCCACACCGGCTGGGCCCAATTAGGGCTTTTTGAAAAGCAAATTAATCATGTTTGCAGAAAAGTCTCTTCCAGAATTATAGGCCAACTTCGGAATCTGGCCATGATGGAGTCTCAGGGACCACCATCCTCAACCCCACTGTATTAAACAACACGAAAAGGACAGACTCGCCCTGGCTGGTTTGGCTCAGTGGATGGAGTGTTGGCCTGTGGACTGAAGGGTCTCAGGTTCAGTTCCCGTCAAGGGCACAAAAATACTTTTTCCTTATTTAAAATTCTCTTTCAATGACAGTCAAAGGACTAAAGCAAAAATACTAACGTGTGCGGGATTCATAGAATCCAGAGAAATAAAACGCAGGACATCCCATGCACAGAGGCGGGGAGGTGGGGGATCGAAGGAGGGTTTGCACTCTGAGTGAAGGGGTAGGATATTGAAGAAGGCAGACTAACTACCGTAAGTTAAGATGCATCCTGTCCTGGATGAACCAGGAAGAAAATTAAAATACAGCTTAATGAGCAAATGAAGGAGCTGGAAGGGAGTCCCGGTCGCAGGCACCCTCAGGGGCACCTGCGGCTGCCCTCCCTGCAGACAGAGCACGTGGGTGGGTCCCAGCCCGGGGCCCTGCAGGACGCCAGAGGTTCGGGGCAGAATAACAGGGCACTGACTCCGACCGACCGGACTGGACCGTCAGGAAAAAAGCTTCCTCTCCTGCCACCTTCTGGCGGTAAATACAGCCTGTCTTTTTTTTTTTTTTTTTTTTTTTTAAACTCAGGCCTCTGATGAAGGGCTTTTGGCTAAAAGAGAACCCGTCTCCTCTGAGCCCCCAGCGCTGCCGCGTTCTCCCGGCTTCCAGCCTCCAGAGACTCAGATGATGCTTTGCTTCCCGGCACCGGACCAGAAGAGGCCGCTCCCCGGACAGGTACCCGCAGCGCGCAGGGCGTGAGGGGGCCGCCAGGGGGCGCCGTGGCACAGGCCGGGGAAGGTGCCCGCAGGCCGTGCTGGGAGGGCGGGCCCAGAGCCCCTTAGGAGAAGGGCGGGCACAAGGCGTGAGTGGCGGTTTGCGTGGCTGCGTATATTCTGAAACATAAACATGGTAGCCTCTGACCTTTTGGTCAGGCCAGCCCCTCTGACAGGCCTGCCTACCCCCCTGCTCGCCCCCGCCCGCACCCACACCCTCGCTGGCACTCTGCCAACCATGGCTTCAGCCTCCTCTCCCCCAAAGCCTCCCTGACAGCTCTGCCCACAGGCCCAGCAAACGGCTCTTTTATTTCGCGCGGCACACGGGGCCTGGGGGTCTGCAAAGTAGATGTGGGGCCACGGCCCCCACATGGAGAGGGGCAGGCTCTGTGGTCCCTCCCTGATCCCTCCCAGGCCCCTCCTGACCCCTCTCTCCACACCACAGGCATGCACATGCGCGCACGCACACACACACATATGCGCACACACGTGTGCAAGCATGTCTGTGGTGTAGAGAGAGAGGTTGCTCTGATCCCAAGCTCACTCTTCACCAGCACACGGCGGGTGTGTGTGTGTGTGTGTGGAGGTAACAGGGGAAGGGGTTTGCAGGGACCTGGGAGGAGCTGGTGGATCCGGCTCTGACTGACGTCTGGCAGGCGGGGCCGGGTCTCTGGGCCTGTGGATGTGAGGGAGACGCCCTGGTTCCCTCTGAGTTAGTGGCCGTGCCTGGGTACCCCCTTGGGGCCCTAGGAGTGGCCCTGGGTCCCGTGTGGCTGTGGACGTGACCTGTGGGTTTCCAGGCTGTGGGTGTGGCCCTGCTCCCCACACCCCTCCCCACCCTCCCCACAGCCGTACGGACTCTGGACTCTGCCCCTGGGTTGGTGCTGCCGACGGGGCTGCCAGCCCGGTCTGGGTGCCAGGCCTCACGGGCACCCCACCCCGCGGTGCCCCGGGTGCCCTGTGGCGCGGGCACACATTCGCCGTGTGGCGCTCCTGCGTGTGCCGACGGGGCGGTGTGAGCGTGGCTGAGTCTGGGACTCGCAGGCTCAGAGTGTGCAGAGGGGCGGCGCTCAGCGCCTTGCCCGGGTGGGAAGCGAGGGTGCTCCTCTGGCCGGGAGGCCCCTCCCCCGTCAGCTGTGTAAACAGAGCCCCCGCCCGCCTCTCTGGGGCCCCTTTGGGGCTGCCCGCCCCCCCCGCCCCTCCCCCAGCGGTTGGTGGACTGTGTGGGGTTGAAGGTTGTGAGGTTGTATAACTGGGTGTGAACTGACGTGTGCCCTGAGGGTCCCCGGCCAACGCCAGCCTGTCAGGGGCAGCTGGGGACCCGGCCTGCACAGAGCTCTCCCAGGCGCTCCCCCCCTTTTATAGCCAGGCCTGGCGACAGCCCTGTAATTAGCCGGGCCAGACATGGTGGTGAAAGCCAAGAATCTGGCAGCTGCCCCTCAGGGGAAGGACAGGCTCTGCACCCCCTGCCCTGCCCACCTCAGAGGTCAGATGCCCCGGGTAGGACCCCAAGCCACCAACCCGGGTTCTGCCTGAAGCAGCTCTTCCCGCCCCAGGCCCAGAGCGCCTCTGGCCGGCCCGGCCCCAGCACCTCCGGACCATTCCCGTGTCAGCGCCACCCCTCCCGGTCCCTCATCCGGGGGCTGAGCCACCCGCCTGTGTGGCCCACCACGCCCCACCTGTGTCTTTCATGCCAGCCTGTGCCCCCACCCAGCCCGTGTCCTTCATCCCCACCCGTGCCCCTGCGTCCCAGCCTAGGCCGCCTGGCCCTGGTTCATCTTCCTTCATCCCAGTCCCTGTCTGCTTCCAGCCATGCCACCGCCACATCCACCCGTGACCGCGTCCCTCCAGAGAGGCCGAGGCTCTGGGGCCGAGCGAGTGGCTCCCAAGAGCTGGACAGATGTGAACGGGGCCCAAGTCCACTCCCAACCCCTTAGACCCGTGGTCTGCAAACTGCGGCTCTCGAGCCGCATGCGGCTCTCTGGCCCCTTGAGCGTGGCTCTTCCACAGAATACCACTGCCTGGGCGAGTCTCTTTTGAAGAAGTGGCGTTAGAAGAAGTTTAAGTTTAAAAAATGTGGCTCTCAAAGGAAATGCCAATCCTTGTACTGTTGATATTTGGCTCTGTGGACTAATGAGTTTGCCGACCACTGCCATTAGTCTCTAGAACTGGAGGGAGGGGGGAGGGGGCGGGGGTTGGGAGAAATGCTAAGATGGAGGGTGGGCTGGGACCTCCCCCTCCTGCCCCAGAGAACAGTCTTAGCCACCACTTCCTCCAACACAACCCCCTGCTCAGCCCCCACAGCCAGCCCCTGCCCGCCCCTGCTGACTTCAGAAGCATCCAAACCTGTAGGTAGTTTTTAAAAATAATTTTATTTTTAATTACAGTTGACATACAATATTATATTAGTCTCCGGCGAGCGCCCCAGGCATTAGACATTATCAAACTTCCTAAGGGATCATCCCAAAGAGCCTCCTATCTACCTGACACCACACGTAGTTATTAAGATATTGTTGACTGTATTCTCTGCGCTGTACTTTAGACCCCCATGGCTACACTGTAACTGCTGGTTTGTGCTTCTAAATCCCTTCCCCTTTCCACCCCTTCCTCAGCCCCCTCCCATCTGGCTACTGTCAAAACATTCTCTGTATTTATGAGTCTGTTTCTCTTCTGCTTGTTCACTTATTTTGATTTTCGGATTCAGTTGTTGACAGGTATGTACTTATTGCCATTTTATTGTTCTTCCCCTCTACCCTCCTCCACCTCCTCCTTATTCTTCTAAGACCCTTGAACATTTCACGTAATACAGTAGGTTTTATGGTGATGAATTCCTTTAGATTTTTCTTGTCTGTGAACCTCTTTACTTGACCTTCAATTCTTTTTTTTTTTTTAATATATTTTATTGATTTTGTACAGAGAGGAAGGGAGAGAGATAGAGAGTTAGAAACATCAATGAGAGAGAGTCATCGATCAGCTGCCTCCTGCACACCCCCTACTGGGGATATGCCCACAACCAAGGTACATGCCCTTGACCGGAATCGAACCCGGGTCCCATCAGTCCCCAAGCCGACGCTCTATCCATTGAGCCAAACCGGTTTCGGCTTGACCTTCAATTCTGAATGATAGCAATAGATCAACATTGGTGGTAGATCCTTGCTTTTCATCACTTTGAATATTTCTTGCCACTCCCTTTGGCCTGCAAAGTTTCTGTTGAGAAATCAGTCTTCTGGGCGCTCCCTCGTAGGTAACTCATGGCTTTTCTCCTGCTGTTTTTAAGATTCTCTCTTTGTCTTTAACCCTTGGCTTTTTAATTATGATGTGTCTTGGTGTGGGCCTCTTTGGATTCATCTTGTTAGGGGCGCTCTGCACTTTCTGGACTTGTATGTCTCTCTCTTTCACCAGGTGGGGGAAGTCTTCTGTCGTTCTTTTTTCAGATAGGTCTTTAATTTCTTGTTCCTTCTCTTCCTCCATCACCTCCCAGATGCAAATGTTGGTATACTTGAAGTTGTCCCAGAGGCTCCTTACACTTTCTTAAATTTTTTCCTATTTGCTGTTCTGACGGGGTGTTCCTTGCTTCCAAATCGCTGACAGGATTCTCGCTCTCCTCTCCTCTGCTGTTGTGTCCCTGTGAACTGTCGCTTCGGGTCGTGTACCCTTCCCTCCGGACGGGTCCTCGCTCCTGTTGCTGCTGTTCTCACCGAGTCCCTTGGGCGTCCTCGTCGGCATTGTTTTGAACTCTCGCTTCCGTTTCATTTAGTACTTTTTCTTTTCTGGGGGTTTCTTCTGTTCTTTACGACATGTTCCTGTGTCTCCGCATTTTGGTTGCTTCCCTCGTTGGTTTTATGTAGTGGGTGGGGCTGCGATGCGTCCTGGGCTTGGTGGAGTGGTGTACCGTAGCAGCTGGCCCTGTCCCGTAGCCTCCCCAGCCGCTGAGCGGGCACTCCAGCTGCGCCTCTGTGTGGGCTGAGGGTACCGTCCTGCTGTCCCTGAGCCCGATTGGTGTCACTGGGAGGGATGGACCTCCAGGCCCAGCGGCTGTGAGGACCAGAGCCAGCCCAGGCTCCCTGGGCTTCTTCTGCAGGCCCCTGGTCGCAGGGCCTCCATTCAGCCGGATTCAGGTGGTTCTGGACAGTGGTGGTTGTGCGTTTCAGTTGTAATTCTGATGTGGCCGTGGGAGCTGGGCGAGGGCGGCATTTGCCTACACCGCCATCGCGACCCGCCTCTGAGCCTGCAGAGAGCCGTCGCAGGAGGTGCCTGGGCTAGACTGGGGACATCCACTGGGGAACTCGCTCTCCGATGCTCCCGAGAAGAATCGTTCGGGTACTTCTTTAATGAGTGTGAGAGTCGGAGGAAACAGGAGACAGATGACACGGAGGTGGGGACAGGCGCCGTGGGGATTGGATTACAGGACGCTTAACGAGATTATCCGCTCTCCGGAGGGTGGTTACGGCTTATTCCGGAGGTGTGTTAGCCTAGATACACAGGAGCACTGGACAGGGCTTGCTTAAGGCAAAGATATAGCATTTACAGAAGAAGTTCTATGGGATGGAAAAAATAATTAAAAAACAAAACAAAAAACGTATATGCCTGAGGCATGACTCCCCACCATGAGCTGCCCAGTTAGAGATATAGGTCACATGGCCCTGCCAGGTTACTTCCCACGGAACCCCTTTTCTCTTGTCCACACCCCCAGCCCGGGGACGAGGCTTGAACCCACACTGAGATGCAGATGCCCCTGCCCTCCCCCCCGGCCCACAGCAAGGCGAGGTGGCCTCCCTGGAGGAGGAGGGCCTGGTTCTGAGCCCGACCCCTCAAGCCAACGTCTGTGCTCGGTGTTGGTTGTTGCTGTTGTTTCTTTTTTCTTTGTTTGTTTGTTTATTTATCATTATTGATTTTTTACAGAGAGGAAGGGAGAGGGACAGAGAGTTAGAAACATCGATGAGAGAGAAACACCGACCAGCTGCCTCTTGTACCCTCCCTACCGGGGATGTGCCCGCAACCAAGGTACATGCCCTTGACCGGAATCAAACCTGGGACCCTTCAGTCCGCAGGCCGATGCTCTATCCACTGAGCCACGCCGGTTTCGGTGCTGTTGCTTCTTACCCTGGGGAGGGGAGGGGGGCAGCGGGGCACAGCGTGCCCGGGGAGAGCCCTGGGCGTGCCAGCCTGTGCTGGTGAGAGGCCCCTGTGGAGCGTCCAGGAGACACACTGAGGGGGGGGAAGAGCCTGCTCAGCTCACTGAACCCCCCTGCCTGCCGGCCCTGGGCTTCCGGGTGGGGACAGCGCAACCACAAATGCCCCGGTGCGGGGTGCCATCTGGCATCCACAGCTCTAAGGCTCCTGGGTCAGGTGTGGGAGCAGGAAGGAGGCGGCCGAGCCTGGCCCTCCCCTTCCTGTCTGTGTCCTGTTGCCACCTGCCTCGGTCCCTGCCATCTTCCTCTCAGCCTCCTGGCCAACGCCCCTCTGCTTCGTTCCGGTCTCTCCCGTCGTCAGAGGCACTGAGTTTGCACTGTGGGCCCCGCCTGACCCTCCCCACCCCACCCCAACCCCCAGGCCCTGCCACTGGGGTCATCTCACTCCTGCCCTGGCCAGCACGCCCTGGGCTGTGCGGACCTTGGTTCCACAAGGCGGGGGCCCTGAGCCAGGGCTCAAGGTTACTGGCCTCCGTCTACCTACTGGCCCCTAACCCCAGTCTGTCTGTCTCAGTGCTCACCCGTCACCTCACTTTCCTTAGTGCTTGGAGCCTGTCTGAGGGGAGATCCCAGCGGGACCCGGAGCTTCCCGGAGCCCCCGCCTCAGGGCGGTGAAGAGGGATCTCAGGTAGGTGGCGCCCCCTCCTCAGACATCAGCCCCGGGTTCCCGGGAAGGCGCAGCAGAGGATGATTTAAACAAAGAAAAAGAAAAAGATGGGAGTCACGACCCTGAATCCAGGCCTGGCTCTGCCAGGAACATCTGAGAGGCGCAGGCAGATCGCGTGCTCCGGCCGAGCCTCAGTGTTCCCACCTGAAATGTGGGGTTCGGACCAGCTCGCCTAGCCCCTGTCTGAGGTCCTGGGGTGTCTCTCCCCGAACCCTGAGCGGCCTTGCTGGAGGGGGCCGGGCGGCAGACGGGATTGAGGGGAAGGCTGCGGGTGCCCGGGGTCCCGGCACGGGGACAGCCAGACCCTCGCTGAGCGCCAGCCAGGGACGGCCTCTCAGACCCCGTGTTCCCGCTGGCGCGCTGGGTGGGAAGGCCCCCACAGCACACTGCTCAGGCACCCGGAGCCCTGGGCACGGCGCCTGGCGCACAGAACCTGCTCCGCAGACGGGAGCGGCTGGTCCTAGTCCTGACTCCAGATGCCGGCCTTCCCCCAGTCTTCCCATTCCTGGATTAAAATATATATATATATAGTTGATTTTTTACAGAGAGGAGAGGGATAGAAAGTTAGAAACATCGACCAGCTGCCTCCTGCACCCCTCACCCCCCACTGGATATGTGCCTTCTACCAAGGTACATGCCCTTGACTGGAATTGAACCTGGGACCCTTCAGTCCACAGGCCGATGCTCCATCCACTGAGCCAAACCAGTCAGGGCCCCATTCCTGGATTTTGGATCCACTAGGCCCGCCCCTCTCAGCCAGCCACACCCTGTCCCACGAGGCCCATTGCAATGGCTGTCACGGGACAAACCCACCCTCCCCAGCCTGCGAGGCCTGGAGCCTCTCCCTGCCGGGCTCCAGCTGTGTGCCTCCTGCTGGCAGCCGCCTCCCGTGCCCAGGAGAAGCTGTGCTTTCCCCCTGTTCCCGCAGCCTCCCTGGTTACACGGTCACGTGTGTGTGTTGTTATACATGTGTGTGCGTTACTGATCCCTACGGACACGTGATAACGGCGAGCGCGTCCGAGGGCGGAGCCCCTCTTCTCTGTGTCTGCCCGCACAGAGCATGCCCTCAGCGGGTGCTCCCCCCGCACCCACCGCCGATGGGCCGGCAGGAGAGCCTCCGTGGCTGTCTTGTCTCAGTCCAGTGCACTGGCTGCGCCCGGTTCCTCCCCATCAGCCCCCCCATCCCCACTGCTCCCTGCTCTGCTGGCGGGAGGCCGCCTCACCCTCCAGGGGCGGCTGGCAGTTAATTTCCCATGAGCACAGAGGAGAGACAGGGCCTGTGCCCAGGGACTCCCACAATGCTGCCGGCAGGAGCCCCAGGGCACCCCGGGGGGGGTGGGCGCTCACCCAGGACCCACACAGTGGCCATGGGAGACGAGTCCCGGGGTGCAGCGCTCAGCATGAGGGAAAGGCACCCTCCCCCGGGCCGCCTGGGCAGGCAGAGGCTGAGTGATGTTGGTCCCTATCAGCTCGCCCCACACAGTGCCCGCCTGTCCGCCTGGGCTCACGGGGTCTGGACGGGCAGCTGCTGCTCAGAGCAGCCGGGGACGTCCCCCCGCGCCCTCCCTCCCTCGAAACTGCTGAGAGGTGCGGCCCAGCTCTGGCTAACGCTCAGCCCTTTGGCCACAACATTTGGAACCAATAAAACAAATGTACAAAGGAAACCCGTTCTATTGAAACAGTTATCAAAGCATTTACTTTTTTTTTGGCATCGTGATAGGCTTTTATGAACACGGTAAAAACAAGGGAGGTCTGCTAACTAGCAGCCTTGTCGTCATTTCAAACGAGTGTGTGGAGAGTAAACACCATCTCGAGATATCTCCGAACACCACAACACCGTCGGAAAACATCTATGGTTATTTCTGTCGCTCCTGAAGCCACAGGCGCCGTTAGCTACGGTGGCTGGCTGCCCGAGTCCATGAGAGGAGGTTACGTCCCAGCTACAGGTGAGGGAAAATAAAGGTCTCATTCTCTTCCTATCTAGGTTCGCACCCGGAAGTGGGAAGAAAAGGAGAAACCCGTCATCGATTGAGCCTTACACGCCTGTCACTTAATCCGTACACTGGCCCGGAGAGAGGCTATTGTAACTCAGGTTTTCTTTTTAATGGATTTTTTTTTTTTTCTTGAGAGAGAGAGAAACATAGATGTGTTGTTGTTCCACATATTAATAAACTCAGTGGTTGATTCTTAAATGTGCCCTGACGGGGACTGAACCCCGAAAGCCTGGTGCATCCAACAAGGGGCTACCGGCCGGGGCGATAACTGGGGTTCCCTCAGGGGACGCCCGGGGCTCAGGGAAGCTGCCCCGAGTCCTCCCGGCCCAGCTGGGAGCCCCCGAGGCTCCCCCACACAGAGCTGCCCCTGAAGGTACGTTCCAGAGCAAGGTGCTCCGGGTCCCCTTGGCCCCCGAATCCCCTCCCCCACAAAGGCCCCGTGACTGGACCCGGTGTCCAGTGTACAGAGGCTCATGCCCCCTGGAAACCACACACACTCGTTTTTGTCTCCAGTTTATTTTTTTAGACTAAGAGCAGAGTATGAAAGTCACAGCCAAAGCACTTGAAAAAGGCCCAGGAGGATGGGTGGGGACCACAGAGATGGACGGAGGCAGGTCCCGGGAGCTGGGGCCCGGCTCGGGGCTGGAGGGGGACGGGCGCGGTTGTCTCACGGTCTCCAAAAGTGTCTGTGCGTTGCATAGGTCTTGTCTTCACGGAAGACAGAAGAGGGGCCAGGGGGCCCCCGGTGGGGAGGGGGCCGAGCCTGGTGGGGAGGGGGCCCGAGGTTGGAAGGGGAGGTCAGGGGAGGCCGGGGGGGGGGGGTGAGGAGGGGAGGGACTCGTCTGTCTGTACATTATATATAGAGATATAGAGCTGTACATGCCTGCCTGGCACCCCGGTGCCCACCCCTTGACATCCTCTGCCACTGCCCACCCCCCAGGGGTGCTCCTTGTAAACTTGGATTCCATCCAAACCACAGTCCGGGGGTGGGCGTGGGGGGAGGAGGACGTGCTTATTGCTGTAAACAGGGTCCGGGGCGGCGGCCAGTGCCACCCCCTCGCCACCGAGTCCCCTCCCGGTGCCCTGCCCCTGGGAGAGGGGTGGGTGGGGGCGTCTCCCACGCTTCCGTTTGCTCTCTTTGGGGCACGTTGGTCTCTCCGGGGGAGCAAAGAGGGGGCGCCGGGGGTCAGAGAAAGGTGCCAGGGGTCAGGGAGTCCTGAGCACTACCCTTGATGGCCCCCCCCCCCCCGCCCCGTTTGGTACCAAACCATCGCCCAAGCCGGCAGGCCACGGGGGCCCGCGGCTGTCCCTGCGCCTGGCCCACTAGTGACGCGCGGAGGGAGGGGCAGAAGGGACGGGCACGGGTGTATGGTGCAGACACCCCACTTCCAGCCGCCGGAGGGGGGGTCTAGGCCTCTGGGCGAGGCTTCCCTGGGAGAGGCCAAGGTCTCCCTGTCTGGGCCCGCCCCCGCCCCGTCCCAGGTCCCCCGCATGGAGGGAGCGGGCAGAGCTAGGAGGCCAGGAGCGTCATGAGGAAGAAGGCGATGCCCACCGCCAGGGGCAGGTGTTCCCGCTTGGGGCTGGTCCCGCTGATGCTCTTCTCAAGCTTGGGCACCTGGGCGTTCTCCCCCTCGAAGTCCTCTGTGGAGAGAGGGGAGACAGGCAGATGAGGGCGGGCTGGGCGCCAGGGTGGCGGCGGCGGCGGCAGCAGGGGAGCGGGGACGTGGCGCCCACGGCGGCGGGAGGGATGGGTGTCCCGGGGGGAGTCATGCGAGGTGAGCAGGCACCGGGAGGGGACTGCGGTTCCAGCAGTGGCCACCAGAGGGCGCTGCGAACTCACCCAGCACGTTGATCTTCACATTGGGGCCCATGGTGAACTGGGGGAGAGTGGGGACCGGCTTCTCCCCGGAGTGCGCTGCTGCGGGGTAGGGTGTGGGTGGGGAAAGAGGAGGGGGGGAGAGTCAGGGCCAGGATCCCCTCCCCCTGCTACAGCTGGGGAGCGAGTCCCCCTCTGCTGTGCCCTCCGCCCTCCCCCCGGGAAGCCAGGGGAGCCCCGAAGCGGGGGAGCTGAGGATGGATGGATGGGGTGGCGGCTGGGCGCCGGGTGCACTCACTGGAGGCGCAGCAGACGAACACCTTCATCCTCAGACACTTCCAGTGCAGGTTGTGGGTGGGCGTGGCTGGGGGGGGACACGGAGCCTGAGCGGCCTGCTCCTTCCCGGCTGGTCCTCCCCCTGACTGCCCCTCCCTGCCCCCCTCACTGCCCCTCCCGGGAGGTCCCCTGCCCCCTCACTGCCCCTCCCTGGAGGTCCCCTGCCGTGGACACTATGGACACGGGCCACGAGGCTCAGCTGTCAGCGCCAGAGCCCCTTGGTTCCTAGAACTCAGTGACCCAGACCCCTGAGGTCCCACCCTGGGAGGTTCCACCCAGAAAGTGGCTCCGACCCAAACTCTGGATGCGCCGAGCACCTCTCAGCCCCTCTACACGGTCTGGGAACTGACATCCCGAGCCCCGCTCCCTGCCCAAACCCCAGAGCGGGCATCCCTCCCAGCGGCCCGATGCCCGCCCGGGGACTCCCCCCCCCCCGCCCCGGGGACCCCGTCCTCCGGGGACCCCGCACTCACAGATGTAGTAGTACTCGTGGCCCGCGTGGAACTCGTAGCCCAGGGAGAAGGCGCTGTAGCGCTGGAACTTCTCGGAGAACTTGATGGGGCTGTGGGCGGCGCGCGGCCGGTTGCACTCCCAGCGCTTGAAGCCCTGGCTGGCGTTGCAGGCGCGGTAGCCGGCGCGGCTCACCATGTACAGCACGTACTGCTCCGCGCCGCCCGGGCCCGAGCCGTTGTAGTGCGGGCAGTAGATGTCCAGGTAGTCGTTCACGTTCACCTGCACCGTGTAGCCCTCGCGCCGCAGGCTGCGGGGACCGGCCGCGGGTCAGAGAGGAGCAACTGCCGGGCCACCCGCTCCCGCCGCTCCGCACCCCTCCCCCCGGGGTCCCCGGGCTTCCCCCCCCCCCCCCGCGCTCCGGGGCGCCCCCTCTCCCCATGCCTGCCTCCCCGGGACCCCCGCCGCCGCCAGGGCCGCACTCCGTGCAGACTCCGGCCGGCTCTGGGCCTGTCCCGCTGGCGGCCACCAGAGGGCAGACACGGCGCAGGGAAGCCCCGCCGGCCTCCCAGGAAAGGAGGCGGAGAGGACGGTGGAGGGAAGGAGGGAACGCCGGCTCTGGTTGCCACAGAAACGGCGCAGGCCCCTGCGATGCCGATACCCAGACCCGGATTTCCTCCCTCCATTCCCCATAATTCACCAGCGGGGCGCGGGGACAGAGCAGGGAGAGCAGTGAAAGTGGGAGGACTCCCTCCGGGTGGATAAGCATCCTCCATCCCATCTCCCCCGCACGCTTTCCCGCGGCTGCCAGGCCAAGGCCAAGGGAGTGCGATGGGACCTGCCCTCACTCAAGCATGTAGGCAGGCTTCATGCATATACATGCGTAGTTCCAAGGCGCACACACAAACATGGAAATGCTCGGTTGTATGTGTGCTGAACTTGCACACCAGGATTGGTTGACCTCCACAATCTCAAATTCTCCCCCCCCTCTCTCTCACACACACACGCACGCTTTCTCTAAGGTAACACCGGTCTCTGTTCTTGGAGTCCCACTGCCCTCTGCCCTAAGGCCATGGCCGTTAGGTCCCCCAGGTGACAATGCACCAGGGAGTTAAGGAGCTCAATATCAAGGCTCCACCTGGTATCGCCCAAACTTTTGTATCTATCCGTCTCCCTCCATCCTCAGCATGGGCACCACCGTCCCTTCAAGATGCTGGGCAGGGCGGCGGGCCTTGTGCCTAGACAGATGGCTGTTCCTCTTACTGCCCTGAGCCTCCTATGGGACAGGGCCGCAGATGCTGGGTCCCTTGTAATCCCCACCTGCCTTATTAGCCATCCTCAGAGCACGGCTCTTTACCCTGTGGATGCAGGGATGGGAGAAACACCTGAGTGGAGAGAGAGAGACTCTGAGCACCAGGCAGGAATTTCCCCCGTTTCCGAAGGGCAGGCATGCATACGCCTTGGCAGTGAGCGGGAGAGTGGGGGACACGATGCCAAATGTCAAACACCGGAGTCCCTGGGAACTCCCCGAGGGGAGGGCCCGGCTCCCGTGTCGCCAGGCACCTCCCTGCTCCACAAACAGTAATTAGGTCTCGCAGGGAAAGGCGTTTGGAGGCTCTGCTGGGAAGGGCCTTGAGGGTCCCTCTCCACCTTACCCTACTTCCTGGGCCCTGCCCGTACCACCCTTCCCCTCCGCATCCCCTTCCAGGCTGGCAGGGAGGCGGGCGGCGAGCGCTGGCGCTTGGGCGCCCGGGGAGCATGGGCACAGCTGCCCTGAGTCACCAGGAATGCCACTGGCCCCACTCAGTTCCCACGGGAGCGATGGGTCACTCAGGCCCCGCCCTGGCCCTGGCGCTCAGGTGGGCAGGAGCGCGGCCTGGGGCGCTGGGAGCAGGAGAACGGGTTAGACCAGGCCCGGCTCGGCTCCCGGCCGCCACCCTAGGTTTGCCTCTCCCTCCAACCCCAAAGGCTGTGGGGAGGAGGCCGCCGTGGTAGGGGGCCACCCAGGGGCCTCTGTCCTTGAGCCTCACCCAGGTCCCAGCCCTGCCCTGGGGGGGCCCCTCCCTGGGGGGCTGCTCAGTTCCCCCCTCACCAGCAGGGAGTAAGCCAGAGCCAGAGCCATTGCTACAGGGACCTCAGTTCCCAAGTGGGGTTGCTGGGTGACCACCAATGAAGAGACACCATCTCTCACCTATCCCAGGGTTGGGCTGAAATGCCCCCAAAAAGCTGGGCACGTTGGAGCAAGAGACCTACTTGTGGAATGGCTGTGCCCGCCTGGAATCTGTCGGATTGGGGGCAGAGGGCTGGCTGCCAGGAATCTCAGCCACACTGCTGGAAGCGGGGGTGGGGGTGGGGGGGCTGCTTGGCCTGGGTGCTTTCTGTACATCTCTCCTCCGCCCTCTCTCCATAGTGAAGACGGTGACACCAGGCCCGGTGAAGCTGGCTGCTAACCCCTCCTCTAGGGCTGTGCCTCCCCAGCCTGGAGCCCCGCCCCTGGTAGGGGGTGGGGCGAGCTGGGACCTGGGGATTGGGTGGTACCTGCCCCTTAAGACAGTTCTCTCTTCTCCCTTGCATCATCCCCCACTAGCCTCCCACGTGTCTCCAATAAAGGCGAGTGTCCACTCACCCCACCTGGAGGGGGTGGCGCCGCGCCCGTTATCCGTCCCTCCTGGCTCTCACCGCCTCCGGTGCGCCTGGCTCCCAGCGTTCCGTCTGCTGGGACCGGGTGGTGGGCGGCGGGAGCGCGGGAAGCGGCAAACCTCCACCCCCGCACCGCGGGGCGATTCGGGGCAGTTACACAGGGTGTCTAAGCCATCGGGGCGCAGGGAGAGGATCCCACAGAGCCCGGATCCGGTTAGATCCCTCCCCCTCCCCTAGGGGTGGGAATGCCGAGCCGGGGAAGCGGAGGGAGGAAGGCTGGGAAGACACCGGGCCGCCTCCTCCCTCCGGCGCGCGCTCCCGAGGCCTCCCTCGTGCGGCTGCTCCTGCCGGCGAGGCCGGACCACGTGTGCGCAACGTGGGGCCGCGCGCGCGGCGGGCGGCGGGTGGCGGGGACGCTCGCGGGGTGGCGGGTGCACACGGACACCCCCGCACCCTCCTGGCTCCCTGGGCCTTGGGACTCTTCCCACCCCCCCCCCCGGGCCCAGCCCCCGAGCTCCGCGGGCCGGCGTCGGCGGGAGAGAATCCGCGCGCCACGCACCCGCCCCTCCTCCTGCGACAGCGGCGGCGGCGGAGGTTTATTGATCTGCAGCGGCGGAGAGGCGCGAGGGCCGCCGAGAGCCAGGCGCGCAGAGCCGAGCGTCTGGAGGAGCACACACCGACGGGGAGGGGGGATGCACAGAGACCGGACCCACTGAGAAACCCGGGAGAGGAGGGAGCGAGGCAAGAGAGAGAGAGAGGGACCCCGAAACCGAGAGGACGAGGGAAGCGTGCACACCCAGAGGCTTGGAGAAAGGGGGAGGCATGGAGGCTGGTCCAGGGAGGCCCCCACACAGCGGAGACAGAGACAGTGAGGCGCAAAGGTTGTTACCGGCGGCCGGCGAGGGGTGCAAGGCCCCCTCAACGGCGGGAGGACACAGGGACCCCCGTGGGTACAGCGGAGACTCAGTAAATGTGTTAAACAGTGTATGAATGGGAGGCAGGTCAGAGCGGAAGCATCTCAGAGACAGACAGGGAGGGAGAGATGTTCTTGGGGCTTGAGAAGGGCGGATGCCAGCACACCTGCTCAGACTGTAAAGAGACCGAGCCCAGGCCGGGGCGCAGACAGCCTGCCATCGGTTAGCCGCCCCCCACCCCCCATTCAGTCCCAGGCTCAGGGGCCCCTGAACCTCACGCATCCTCCTCTCCAGGCAGCCCGCCCGGCCCGGTGTCTGGTCCAGGCCGGGCGCAGGGCTGGCTCCTCCAGGAGGCCACCCGGAGGGGCTGCGTGGGGGCCGCGGGCGGGGTGCCGACCTCAGGAGGGCGCAGCCCCCGGGTCTGTCCAAGGAGGCCCCGCACGTGTCCCGCCGGCGCCCTCCCACGTGACCCAGCAGGAGGGGGGGTCGCAAGACCCTCCCCACGTGACCCCAGGGCCAGAGACCCTCCGCGTGTGACGGGCGGGAGCCGGCGCCGCTCACGTGACCGGGCCGGGGCGCCTGTGGCTCGGCGGCCCCGCCCCCGCTCCCCGGCCTCCGCTCCCGGCCCGGAGCACGTCGCGCTCACGATTTATGGGGCCGCGGCTGCCGCAGTGAGGGAGCCGGGAGCCCGGCGCCGCGGCAACAAAGGCCGAGGATGGGAGGCGGGGGCGGCGGCGGCACCGGCCCGGCGGGCACCCCCCACCTCCGCCGGCCCCGACCTGCGGGAGCGGGAAAGGCAGAGAGGAGGCCACCGGAGCCCGGGCCCCCATCCTCTCCCAGGGCGTCCACCTGAGCCCAGGTGTATGCGGGGGAGGGGAGGGGAGCTGGTCAACAACACCCCCCCCCCGACCCTGCCCCCGCCGATCCCATCCCTCCGCCCCGGCCTCCGCTGGGGGCCCGGGATGCCCCAGGGCGGAGGGGGACCGGCCCCTCACCTGAGCGCTCTGCTCCCCGCCAGGCCCGAGCGGGGCGGAGGGCGGGCTGTGAGCCTGGGGGAGGGGGACAGGCTCCGGGAACCGGGGAGCAGGCCCCCCGCACCCCCGAGTTCTCCGAGCTCCCCTCCGCGGGGGAGGGGCCGCGCCCCCGCCGAGAGGTTTCCATGGGAAGCGGGAGGGGGCGCCGCGGCTCCTCCCCACCCCCAGTCTGACACTCGGGCGCGAGGTGGGAGCGAGGGGGAGGCGCGGAGCCCCAAACAACAAAGAGCCGGGCGGCGGGCGGCAGCCCCTCCCCCGGGAGGCTGGGGTCGCCGCCGCCGGCCTCCGGGTGCCTCCCCCCGGGGCCTCACCACAGCCCGGGAGCCGCCTCCGGGGTGGGAGCCAGAGGCAGTGCCGCCGCCCGGGCAGGTGTGACAGTGACCCCCGCGTCCCCAGGGATCCCCCCGACACACACACACACACACACACACACACACACACACACGGTGATCGGAGGAGAAGACAAGGGCAGCCGGGACCGAGCGGGGAGAGAGCCCGGCCCCGCGGCCGGCAGCCGGGACCCACAGGCCGCCCGACCCCCGCCCAGCCCGCGGCGCCGGAGCCCCGGGCCCAGAGGTGGCCGCCGCAGACACACCAATCACACCCTCAGACACACACGCACACTGACAGCCGCGCACGCCCGCTCACACTGGGAGCCACACGCCATCCAGCCCGGGTGTGTGTGCGTGTGTGTGTGTGTGTGTGTGTGTGTGTGTGACAAGCCATCTCCCTGCTTTCTCCTCCCTCTCCGCTACCCCGCGTCCCCATCCTCACCCACCAGCACCCCGGCGCCCCCGACCCAGCCGCGGCTCACCCAGCTCACCCGGCCAGGCTCACCCAGCCACACCGCCCGGCAGCCCCTCCACCGCCGTCCCGGGGAGGCACTCAGTCAATCGGACGCCCGGCCTCGGCTCTGGGCCCCACTTCCAAACGCAGGAGTCCGAGACAGAACCCCTTGAAACGCTCAGCACCGAAAACAGGTCATCCCTGCCCCCCACCAAAAACGGATGGCCTGCCCCCAGCACGCTGGTGCTCCCCAGTCCCAGCCTGGCGGCGAAGGCGGGGGCGCCGGGGGCCCTGTGGGGTGGGGTGTGCAGAGAAGCCAAGGTGGGGCGGGGGTCCCTGAGCAGCCTGCCTTGCACGGCCAAAGCCTCCTTCCTTCCTATACACCTCCACGGCCTCTCTCAGACGCCCCCCGAGCTCCCCATAGAGCGTGCCCCCCTCTCCCTCGCCTCCCAGCACCCAGCGGTGCTCCCGCAGGACTCCCACCTAAGGTCCCCCCGAGCCCACCCGCTTCCCCTTCCCCGACGCGGGACGCGAGCTCCCGCCCGGCCCGGACTCACTGCTGGTTGGAGCTGTTCCAGTACACCGTGTGCCGGTTGCCCAGCGCCCCCCCGGGGCCCGGGGCCAGCAGCGGCAGCAGCGGCACCGGCACGAGCAGCAGCAGAAACAGCAGCAGCAGCGCGGCCGCCGCCATCCCCCGAGCCGCCGCCGCCGCCGCCCCCCGACTGAGCCCCGCGCTCCGGGCTGCTGGCTGCCCAGCTCCCCGCCGCCCGCCGCGGCCGCCGGCCCCGGAGCTCAGGCCACGCCCCCGCCCGCCCCCCGCCCGCGCGCTCCCGCAGGCCCCGCCCCTGTGGGCCCGGGCGCGCGGCGCGGGGCGGTGGGACCCGCGCTCCCCGCTCCCCGCGCGCTCCCCGCCTCTCCCCCCGAGGTCTAACGTGCTGCCGCTGGTCCCAGGCTCTCTGCTCCCTCGGCTGGCGTTCCCAAGTGGGTTAGGAAGGCCACAGCGGGGATCCATCTCCACCTGGAGAGAGCGCAATCATTTCTGGGATGGGGTAGACACTTGAGAAGAAGGTGGGGATCCAGGCCCCCTTAATCCGTGGCACTAGACCCCCTCCTTTTTGAACGGCCTGGCCCCCTGCGCCTTCCATTCCCCTCTTCCCCTGTGAATGGGGAGTCAGGGGGGCCCTAGAGGGTGTGGACAAGCCCTCAGCTGGCGCCAGCACCTGACAGCGCCCACCTGAGCTAGAGGCTTGTTTTTCGTGGGGGTAGGTGGGGTGGAGGAGCTTAGCCCCCCCCCCCAAGACTGTCAACCCTGGGTGCTGTAAGGGCAGGGGCAGTCCAGGGCCAAGGTGAAGGAGGACCCAGGAGAGTCTGCTGGAGCAAACCAGGCTTATCGGGACACAGACACGTACACACGGACGGGGACACACACACACACACACACACTCACACACACAATTCCTCACACGCTCTGGCAGGCCCCCTCCCAGTAATGTGGTGTTCTTAGGTATTCTCACTCCTCTCATCAACAGGGACAAGAGGGCAGAGGGCAGAGCACCCAGCTCTCACCAGTCATTGTCCGACGGTGACACCCAAGCACAGACATTACACACACACAGGAGAAAAAGCAGACACCCAGAAGCTGACACCAACTTACACACACCTGTCTCCTGCGCGCCCGCACGCACACACGCACAGGTAGAGGTAATTTCAGATAACTAGCGATCTGTAGAAACACAGACCCTTCGATGTACAGAGACAGGGGAGCATACACCCAGATACATGCACACTCACGACGCATACACAGACTACATGCACCCTCCGATGCACACACACAGCTCTGTGCGCTCCTTTCTTTTCCTGGGCCGGAGAAGGTGAGCGAAAGGGTCTGGAGTCCTGCTCGCCTCCCATCGCTTCTCTTGTGGAGAGGCTCAGACTGAGTGACCAGGAGAGCCAGGTCTCAAACCAGGTTCTCAGAACTCAAGCCGACCCCCCCCACCCCCCCGTGTGCAGGGGGACAGGCAGAATGTTCCTTTCGTCTTCACCGCAGGAGCGAGAACACACAGGCACCCTTCGTCCACTTACCCTTGGCCGGACAGAAGCGCTGACCACTGGCCCACCGTGGTGCTGGGTTTGGGGGAAGGGCAGTGCCGTCCAGAGCAGGTCCCATGTCCAGTGCTGCTCCGTGCTCCCTCAGCTCCTCTCCCCCCCAGGAGACCTCCTCTCCCTCCTCAGGAGCCAGAAAACAAATTGGGCCCTTGGGGTGGACAGGGAGACTGCAAACAGCCCTCCCTCCCGCGAGACGCTGCTCCCCACGGAGATTTGTTTCACCTGAAGATGCTAACCTGCCCGCTCCAGGTGCCAGGGATCCCAGCGCCGCCCTGCCTCCCACACCCCCTCTGCAAAGGGAGGCTTCGCGCTGTGGGCGCACAGTTGCCGATAACCACAGGGAGCCGGAGCTTGCTGGTTGAGGACTTCAGAGTTGATTTCAGAAGCTCTAAATCCCTGTTTGTAGAGTCTGGACCCCATTTACAGTGGTGGGTCCAGAGCATCCTCTTTAGAAGCACCCACCCTCCAAGAGTCACTGAGCCCCTTTCTCTAGAATCTGGAGCTCGCCCTCTCTCTCTTTAAAAAAATAAAAAAATTAAAAAAAAAATATATATATTATTGATTTTTTTTACAGAGAGGAAGGGAGACGGATAGAGAGTTAGGAACATCGATGAGAGAGAAACATCGATCAGCTGCCTCCTGCACGCCCCCTACTGGGGATGCGCCCTTGACTGGGGTTAACCTGGGACCCTTGAGTCCACAGGCCGATGCTCTGTCCACTGAGCCAAACCGGTTAGGGCATAAAGCTCCCTTGACAGGACTCAAGCAGCTCTCTCTATGCAGTCTAAGCCTCTGGATCAGGCACTCTCTGTAGGACCTAGGCCTGTGTCTGTAGGATCCGGTGCGTTGCCTGTTTGGGCCTTTATCCAAATCAGCTGGTGGCTGACTTGACCTGTGGGTGAATTAGAAAAAGAACTCCTCTGTGCACACCCAGTCCATAGAATATGGGATGTCTGGTCACCTTACCTTAGAGGGCGTCTCGTGGCAAACGGTGCCTCTGGGCAAAAACAGAGGGGCCACTTCCTCAGGCAGAGGCGACCTGTGTGTCTCCCCACCTTGGGCTAACGCCAGCCTGGACTCCCGCTGAGGTGGCTTCTTTGTGCCATGCACAAACCACACAGCTGTCTGGATCAGTTCTGACTTCAGCTATAAGGCCTAGGCCTGTCCGTAGGCCTCTACTCATGGGTCCTGGGATTCTCTAAGGACTGGTTCTCTGGGTATAAGGTCTGGGCCAGTGTCTACACGCCTGGGATCTGACCTGAGGCAGGCCTCCTTCTGTGCCATCTGGGCTGCCATCAATGGGGTCTAGGCCTCTGTTCATATCTGTGACTCAGATTTTTCCTGAATGTGACTTGTGCATTTTGCATTTGTAATATAGTACACACACACATACACACACACACACTTGCATATAACTGGAACAGTAATGTTTATGAAACAATACTTATTACCTTTACTACTTACCTTTACTACAGAGGATACACTTCAGTCAGGGCACATGCCTGGGTGGTGGGCTGGATCCCCTGTACGGGGTGTGCAGGAGGTAGTCAGTCGATGTTTCTCTCTCCCCCACTCCCTCCTTTTCTCTCTAAAATCAATAATAATGAAAAACACATTAAAATGTTTTAAATAAAAGGCTGATTGAGATCCATAAAATTGATTTCTTGATTTTACTACCTCTAATGGGTTACAAGCTACAGTCTGAAACACGGGTGCCAAGGCCTGGGCCCAGATCAATACTCCTCTGTGGGGGAGGGCCTGGGCTTCTCCCACAGGACCCGTCCTCTCTCCAGATCTCAGGCCTCTTCCTGCAGGCGTTGCCTTCATTTCCTTCCGACCCTCAGGCTCAGTACTCTGCTAGCCGCCCCGTTCTCTCCAGGAAGCGGTGAGCGCAGGCTCTTGGGAGCTCTGAGCCCGGTACCTCACCCTCTGCCCCTGAGGCCTAGGAAGCCGGGAGTAGAACAGGGGCAGGGGGAGTGCTCAGGCTGTGGCCCAAGATGGCTCCCAGGACATGGGGTGGCAATCAGGGAGCTCAGCTGAGCTGTGTTCAATAAATCATGGAGGCGAGGGCCTGAGGGAGAGGGAGCCAGGGGGAAAGGGGGCCATGAATAAATAATTCACTTAGAGAATGAACAAGGAGCCCTGGCTGGCATGGCTCAGTACAATGTCGGCCTGTGCACCGAGGGCTGCGGGTTTGATTTCCAGTCAAGGGCACATACCTGGGTTGCAGGTTCGATTCCCACCTGGGTCGGTGTGGCACATGTGGGAAATGACCAATTAATTTCTCTCTCTCTCTCCCTCCTCACTCCCTCCCTTCCTCCATTCCAGTTTCTCCAAAAATCAATGGAAAAAAATATCACGCAGTATTAACACAAATCAATCAATCAATCAATAAAAATAAAAACAAAAAATAAGGAGCCTGTGAGGAGGGGGAGGGGGACCGGACATGTGTGTGAGTGGGAGAAGCAGCTGCCAGCTCCAGACATAAAATATTCACAGGCTTTCCACTTAGCAGAGGGCCCATGTATGTGCCCAGCGCTGGCAGGTGGTTTGTGTGGTTCTAACCCGGAAACCTGGGTGTTAACAAGGACTTCCAAGTGTATGTGTCAGCACGGTACTCCCATGTCCATAGCTGACAGGGAGCTACACACGGGACTGACAGCAGGGAACACGGCGCTCTGCTGGGTGGTCCAGGACATAGGAAACAGGGCTAGGTGGGCGGGGTTGGGGTGTAGTAATCTCTTGTCCTGGTCATGCCCTGATCCCTCTAATGAGCCTGGCAAGCCGAGAAGCCTGAATCGGGGAGGTGTCTCGGGGACCAGGCTGAGGTGTGTGGCTCCTCTGAGTGTGCCTGAAGGAAGCTGACAGGGAGGCAGCCTGGCTGAGCAGCTCCCGGGATGGACTTGGGGTCGAATTCCAGTCCTGCCACTCACAGGCTGTGAGTCACGTCGCTCCGCTGAGACTGAAGTGGGGCTAGTCACCCTCTCTGTGAGGAGCTGGTTGTTGAGGGATTAAGATTCAGGTCTGGGAAGCACTCAGCCAGTGTTTAGGACCTGCAGTGTCCGGTTAATGGAGGCCTCCTTGTCATTATCATGACCAGGGTATCTCTCGATGTCCACCTACCTAGACCAGCCCCAGACTCCATCTCCAAGCTCCTCTAATCGCTTTCCTAGTGGGAGAGGTGGCCGAGGGCGTGGGGAGAAGGGACGGGCGGGAAAAGATTAGATAGAATCAGGGAGAGGAGAAGTTACAGCCCAAAGTGGAGGTCCTATCCTTGACCTCCTCCTCAGACCCCGAGCCTCTCCTCGACCCCTCAGATCCTCCCTTGAGATTCTCCTCTCTTTCCTGCCTCCACAACTTTAGCTTTCTAGCACGTGGCTGCAAGAAGACTGTGGGAATTAGGATAGAGCGGCGGTCGGCAAACTCATTAGTCGACAGAGCCAAACATCAACAGGACAACAATTGACATTTCTCCTGAGAGCCAAAAGCTGACTTCTGCGCGTGGGCCATGAAGTTTCGATCGCTCTGTAGGGCGCGCCCGCACGTGGTATTTTGTGGAAGAGCCACACTCAAGGGGCCAGAGAGCTGCACGTGGCTCTTGAGCTGCAGTTTGCCGACCACTGGGATAGAGGTCTCTGAATATAGAGGCCATCCCAACTCCTCGTCCTCCCTCTCGCCCCCACGCCTGTCCTCACTGCCAGAGCTCGGCTACCACCCTCTGCCGACAGCAGCCAAGGGCTTCTTCCCTGGCAAAGACGGCTATGTCTGGGCAAAACCCAGAGCAATGGCATCCCGGAGTGGGCGGGCAGGATCCTGGCTGGAGCGAGCCTAACCGGAGAGAGCCGGAGAGGGCCAGGGTGGAGGACCCGGGGCCTCCTGTGGGCCCAGCATTCCCCAGCCCTCTCGTGTACCTGGAAAGGATCCGCTCCCTTCAGGAGAAAACGGCAGGCAGGTCTGAGCTGGCCTGCTCCTCAGGAGACAGAGGAACAGGCTGGGGGAGGGGGCCTGCGATCTTCGTGGGGAGAGGTGGCGGTAACCCCGTGGCTCCTCTGGGGAGCCACGAGTGGAGGGAGTAAGGCCTAGGCACCCCCTACCATAGCCCGGGGCTCAGCCCTTTGCCCCCCCCCCCCATCTTCTGCCACCTGGAGAGCCAAAGGTCTGGGCCCCCAGGGGGAAGGTGGTGCCTGCTCACCCCTTCCCAAGAGCCAACGTGGGTTCCTCACTTCCCCTCCCCTGGGCTGGGCAGGTTTGGGCTAATCTTCGCAAGAGCTTCACAGCAAACATTGATCTGTAATAAAACCACAACGTGTGTTCCGGAGAAGATTCCAGACACGGAGAGATCCAGACACCACGCAGACACACACACACACACACACACACACACACACACGCGCACGCGCGCGCGCGCACGGCGCTGAGAGGCAGACACCAGCAGCCCGGAAAACACCGCCGAGTCACATGCACATCCCCTCCCGCCATAAACATAGTCCTTCAACACCCGGGCCTTCGCTGGCAGCCGCCGTCCCCGTGTTGTCCTGGCACTTTGCACACAGCTCTGTAATAGACTCGCACTTGGCATTACAATTATTTGTTAGCCAGTTTGTCTTCTCCGGCAATCTGAAGATTTCCTAAGGGAAGAAATCTTGTCTTGTGCAAGTGTTACCCTCAGCATCCAGCAGGCAGCTCGGAATTTAGTTAGTGGGAGTAGGGGGGGTGCTTCATAAATAATTGTTGAATTGCCGAACAGGGGAATAAATCTAGACGGTGGTATCCCCCCTCCCCCCACGGCCCCTCAGAAGCACAGAGGACACCAGGTGCTGCCGCTCACGCCTCTGGCCCACCTTCTTGTCTCTTAGAGCCCGGATCTCACAAAGGCCCCTTCTTCCTCCCTCTTCACTCCATGCAAGACCATGCATTTGCGGCCGGCCCGAGGGCTGGCAGGCAGGGTAAGGGTTAATGACACCTCATTAGGCTTTAATTGGAGGAAGGAAGCTGCCCTGGCACCAGACAGGTGGGCAGGCCTGGCCCTGGCTGGAAGCAGCCTCCCCTGTCCCAGCGCCCTGCCAGGTGTGTGCGCTATTTGGCCCTGGAGAGCCGCAGCCCGGTCGGGGGCACCTCCCCCCACCGTTTGCTTTGCCAACTTAGTCTCCAGGCAGTACAGACCAGTCCTCCCCATCTGTCACCACACATTCGGAGGGGGGTCAGGCTTCTTGTCCTTTCTCTTCTAGCTGGGCGGTGCCCCGCCCACCTCAGGAGGCACCGGAGGCTGGGGAGAGGGGTCGGGTAAGGAACTGGACGACTGAGACAGCAGAAGGGGGTGGTTTGGGATCCAGACTGCGACGACAGAGAAAGACGGAGAAAGACGGCCATGGGGAGGCTCAGAACTTGGGAGATGTCTGCCCAATTTGACCTTAAATGAAGAGAATGCAAATGAGATGCAGACGATATGCAGATGAACACCACGAGGATCTCAGCATTTACATTCCCGGTGGCGGCAGCTCTGCACCCAGGACCCCTCCTCATCCCCCTGGCGTAAGCGGCCCTGACCGTGACTCTGGGTGAGGAGAAGGACCTTAAGGAAGAGAAGAGCTGGGCTGGGCCAGAGCCTCAGGACCGGGGCGCTGAGCTCCACCCGTCACCCTGCCCTCAACCCAAGCGCCACCAAGATGCCCAGATGCCAATGGAACTGCGCTAACCACTCTCCAGGTAGTGCTGGGACGCACTGTTCGTTGCTATGGGGACCCCTCCCACGTCCAGGCCTGAACCAATGGGCGTCCCTGCTGATGACCTCATGACCTCATGCCCTAGGGCCCCGAATTCTATTGGTTATTTGGAGGCCATCGTGCCCCTCGCCAGCTGAGTCAGGGCTGGGGATCCCCATGACTGGTGTGGCCTACTGAGAGAAGGGCATGCTGGGAGCTCACAATTTGCTGAATGAATGAAGGGGGGGGGGGGATGAGTCACAAAAAGGCCAAAACTTCAGTGTTTTGCCTGAAGGCAGACTTGTACCCCCCCAAACCCCCCCCTAAAGAATGGAGTGGATCAGGCTCTCCTGGCGGAGGGAGGGAGCAGAGATGAGTGGAGTTTTCGCCTGTTGGGAGAGAGTAGGGCAGGCCCAGCAAATTGAGGGCCTCACCCTCTGCCGTCTAGCGCCGCTGAGTTTAGGGGAGACCGGTGACGCCCCAAAACTTGCAGAGCTGCCCAAGCCTCCTGGAACCGCGCCGGGAACACGCCTGGAGGACTTCTCGTGGGGAGGAGGGAGGGCGGGCCGCACCGGAAGCCTGCCTGCCCGGCCTGGGAGCGGACTCCCTCCCGCTCTCCACGGGGACTTCCCCGGGAAGGTGTCAGGGCCCGGGCTGGGCGGGGAGCGAGGACAGGGCGGCCGCCTGGCCCGAGTTCGAGGCTCCCTCCACCCCCTCCACCCTCCAAAGGGCAGAGCTGCCTGCCAAGGTGTCGCCCTGGCACAGGGCCTGTGCCTGTGTCCAGGGTGCGACCACAGGGTGGGTGGGGCGGGGTGCGGTCCCAGCCGCCGGCCCGGTCTCTCTCCTGCCTCCTGGCCGGTCTGCTCGGAGGGTCCCGCCTGGGTCTGTGGGGAGCAGAGGCCCTCACAGTCTCAGCGCAGGGCCGGGCTGCTAACCAGGGGCCCCGCCTGCCCCGCCTGTGGTGCCCCTGGAGAGGGTGGAGGCAGTGCGGGCGGATGACAGGGCGACACACAGACATGCATTCCGGATGGCAGTAGGCGGAACTCGAACCCAGAATCACAAGACAGCCTTCAGCTCTCACAAGCCCGCGCACTCCAACCCCCTGACCCTCCCCTCCCCCTGCTAGAGATGGCTTGAGATGAGGCCCTGACTCCTGCCTACCCAGGCCTCGCACCCACAGACCCCACAGACAGGCATGTTCTGAAAGGGCCTCCCTCAGCCTGAGCGATGGGATAACCAGAGGACCAGGCTGCCCTAGGTGCTCACGGGGTGGGGGAGGGGTCCACAGTCCCAGCATTTCAATCTGCCAGTCTCCGGCCCCCACCCCCCACCCCTCCCCACCCCGGCGTTCACACTCTGCCTCTCGCTGCCGCAGCCGCGGAGCTAATGAGCACAACATCCACCTATCGATCCGGGCGCAGTGCCAGGCGGCCGGCACCGAGCTGAGCCACGGAGGCCGGGGGCACCGGGGAGGTAGAACACAGCTTGGGGGGGGGGCGGGCAGGAAGGGGCGCCTTTCCCCCTGGCGCCGCCCAGGACATAACGCGGAAAGAGGGCCCCCATGGGTCTGGGGGGATCACAGCCTTGTCTGCAGGGGGAGAAGTGTGGGGCTGAGAGCAGAGGGGGCCCTCCCCTCCCTCCTTGTAAAAGCCAAGAACAAAGAGGCGCTGGGGATGGAGGCTTTGATCCGACCCCACCTTCCCGGTTCCAGGCCGCCCCGCCCAGACTGCCCCTGGGAGGGAGAGACGCCCAGCTCTCGGGACCCACGTGTCCTGAAACCAGGGTGCTGCCTTCCCATGGCACCGCCTGGCGCTGCCGCCGCAGCTCGGGCACTGCCCCAAGTGGGTGGGCTGCCAGGAGCATCCACCCTCTCCTCGGCACAGGAAGCCAGCTCGGGTGGGTGGGCGGGGGCTCCACAGCTGCTGCTGGCACCCACTCCACACTGCCCAGAGGGGTGCCCACGGAGGCCTGGCATGGCTGGCCCGGGCACAGCTGGCACGGAGGTCAGGCCAAGCCACGCTGAGAGCAGAGGCCGCAGGGAGTCCCGGTGTCAGGGAAGGGGCAGGGGGCAGGAGGTGGAGGAGAGCAACAAAAGAGAAGGGGGGTTTATTGAGGGCTTGGTCCAGGAACTTATAAAAATACAAACTGGCAGGAAATTCGGCCTCGTGGCAAGTCTGTCTTCACAGAAGACGAGTGAGTGGCCCCTGGGCGGGAGGTGCTGCCCGCGGGCAGGGGCCGCAGGGCACTGGGCACAGCGGCAGGCCTGGGCCGCCGCCTCGCCCCGGTCCTTCAATCCCCCGGGCCAGCTCTTCATCTTGGCCCCCCAGGCTTGAGGGTTCGATCCCCCCGATTCCAGTCTTCCTGGAGGTGGTGGAGAGGCCACGGAGGCGGTGGTGGAGGCCCGGGCTTAGCCTGCCTTCGATCCAGATGCCCAAGGCCGAGTGCAGCTCCCCGTGGCTCCTCTTCAGCCTGGGACAAGGGGGCCAGCACGGCAGGGGTCACGTCAGACCCTCTGACTTCCCTCGCCACGCCTCCATCTTGTCTGTCCGGCGTGGCACGCCCAGCTCAGGTGCAGGGGCTCCTCCAGGCAGTCCTGGGAAGGCGCTGGCTCCTGGGGTGGCAGGAAGGGTCCCCTTGGCTCAGAGAACACGCAGGAGACGAAGGATGGGGAGCAGCAGCAGCGGCAAGAGGCAGAGGGGGCTGCGAGTGCCGCCCGCTCGCCACCCCGATGTGCCACTCTCTCCGGGGCTCCCGACGGGATGGGCGGACTCAGACTCTGCGAGGGGGAGGGGAGCACCGCTGTGTCCTCCGTTCCCGCTCCCGTGAGCGGTTCACCCCCATCCTGTTCTCCAGGATCCTTCAAACCAGCCACCGTGTCCTCCCCAAAACCCAGCTTCCGGGTCTCCCCCAAACAGCCGGTGTGGTGTGGCCCACCAGCTTTTGAAGGCCTGGCGCCCGAGGTGTGGCTCTGCTGCCCAGCACACAGGCTGCAGTGGGCGCCCCCACAGGCTGCACAGGGGAGGGCCCGCGCTCACAGCCCTCCCCGAACCCCTCCAAGCCTCCCAGACCTGCCCTCCTTCCCCAGACGGGCCCCTCGCCAGAGGACTGCTGCCCGGGCCCCCCACTTACTGCTCTCCTTGCAGCAGACGGACACCTGGAGCCTCAGACACCGGCCAGGACTCCCGGGCGTGGGCACGGCTGGTGGGGGAGGGAGGAGAGCGTCAGCGCGGGCTGGCTCGCAGACTCCGAGTCAGGCCCTCCCACGTTCTCCTCTCAGCAGTCCCTGGAAAACTTTTCCCTCCTTCTGGGCCCCGTCCAGGTGCCGGGCCCCGTCCACGGCGGCCCCTCAGCCCCTCTCCTAGCTCCTCCTCCTCCTCCCCCTCTCTGGAGACTCACTCTGGATGCCCCCTCGGTCCTGGACTCAGGGCCCCGCCAGCCCCCCCTTCTCTGACCACAGCCCCTCCTGCCTCCCCGTCCCATGGTTCCTGGCCCATCCCCCCCCCCTCACCTTGGGCTGTCTGCCTCGACGGGTGGCCAAGCCAGGTGCCCCCTACCCCCCCCCAGGCCGCAGCGCCCCCCGCACTCACAGATGTAATAGTAGGTCTCTCCCGGCAAGAACTCGAAGCCGAGGGAGAAGGGCGTGAAGCGCTGGATCTTCTCGGAGAACTTGACCGGCCCGAAGGGAGCGAAGGGCAGGGAGCACTCCCAGCGCTTGAAGGCGCCCGCCCCCTGTGCCTGGCAGGCCTCGTAGCCCGCCCAGTCCACCATGTACAGGGCAAACGTCTCGGGGCCCTCGGGGGGCCCGGGGCCCTCATAGTGAGGGCAGAAGATGTCCAGGTAGTCGTTGAGGCCCAGCTCCACCACCGCGTCTCCTCGGAGCAGCCTGCGGACACAAGGGGGTTACGGTGGGCTGAGGGGCCACTGTGGGGCATACTCGGGCACAAGGTTACCCTTTCCAAGGGTCTCTGCCAGCCCCTGCCCTGCCCTCTGGCGAGGCCTGTGTTCTCTAGACGGACAGGTTCGGGGGGACAGAGAGAGAGAAGAGATGGGCAGCAGGTCCCAGGCGCAGAGGTGAAGGCCGCAGTCTCACACCTCACCACTCCTGCCTGTGGTGTCGGAGCTGCCCCATCTCTCCGGCCCGGGCCCCGCCGGGCCTGGCTCAGCTCCTGGGCTCACAAATGTTAGCCGGACGGACGGCTGCTGCGCAGGAGCTGGGACAGGGCCAAGGGGCAGAGACCTGGGCCCACAGGGCGGTCACAGGGATGGAGAGTGGGAGCAGTGTCCTCTTTATTATTTTTAGTTTTTTTAATGTTTTAATGTATTTTATTGATTTTTTTACGAGAGGGAGATAGAAACATCGGTGAGAGCCATCGATCAGCTGCCTCTTACACGCCCCCTACTGGGGATGTTCCCACAACCAAGGAACATGCCCTTGATGGGAATCGAACCCGGGACCCTTCAGCCCGCAGGCCGCCGCTCTATCCACGGAGCCAGACCTGTTTCGGCAAGCATCCTCTTTAAAAGATGTCCTTGAGCTCTCAGTCCAATGCTGGAAAGAACGCCAGCGGGGCAGTGGATGGTGGGTGCCCCCTCTTTATTTATTTATTTATTGCCAGGACAAGTGCCAGACGTGGAGGGGAGCCCCCTGCACGTATCCCCCATCTTCAGCCTCCTCAGCACGCCCTCCCCCACCTCTCGGGAGCTGCCTGGGGAGCCAGGGCCGGCGGGAAGGACTGGGACACACGGCCCCCCACCATCAAACACAGCACGAACCACGCTCCCTGCCCACCACACGGACACACAACCCCCTTCATGTAGGACCGGCCTCCGACTGTCCCCCAGGGGGTGGTCCAAGGGCCACCAGTGTCAGGAGTCCTGATTAGAAACGCAGGTTCCGCCAAAGCCGGTTTGGCTCAGTGGACAGAGCGTCGGTCTGCGGGCTGAAGGGTCCCAGGTTCGATTCCGGTCAAGGGCATGGACCTTGGTTGCGGGCACATCCCCGGCGGTGGGTGTGCAGGAGGCAGCTCAGACCTACCAGGACACGGGTCGGGCCTCTGTACCTTTCCTTTCGCCGGATCCTTAGTGCCTTGAGGAGTGTCCGGCGCCAGGACAGCGCTCGGTACACATTTGTGAATTGAGGGGATGAACCAGAACCCTTAGCGTTGGGGGCTAGGAACCTGAATTTTTAACCAGTCCTCTGAGCGGTTCAGAGGCCCAGGTCCGGAGCCCTGAGAGAGGCATTCCGAGCAGGAAGACAACAGTGCTCTTATCCTATGGTGTTGGTATTGTAACGCCCTGTCCGGGCCTGCCCTCCCCGGGGGGCATTCGGGCTCTGGGAGGACAGAGTCTAGGTCTTCTCATCTTTCCGGCCCCCGGCCCCCTAGCTCAGTCCCATACACAGTCCGCTCCTAATAAACGTGAGTGAGTGAATAAATACAGACACACTTTTGAAGAAAACAGTGAGGTCAGACGACGTGCCCAAAGGTGATTCAGCTGGAAGGGCAGGGCCCAGACGGGAGAGGAACGGGAGGACAAGGATCAGGACCGAGACGGAAGCAGAGACGCCAAATGGGAGAGATCACGAACCGGAGTGAGTGAGGGTCGGCGGGCAGGTCCGGCGAGCAGGAGGGGCCCCCTCGCTCTCCCACAAAAGCCAAGCCCCCTCCCAGGCTGGGGGAGGCCGGGGAGCCCCCCGAAGAGAGGCGAAGGGGGCGGGGCCCGGGGACAGGCCAAGGCCCCTGGGCCGGGCTCCAGGAGCCTACCCACCGGGACCGGGACGAGGCTTCCCTCTGCGCGCCCCCCAACACGTGCGGGTCGGGGGCGCCCCAGGGCACGCCTCGCCCCTCCCCCTCCCCCGCCGACTCAGACAAAGGAGCCCCGGCGCGCGGCCCGGTGCGGGCGGGTGCGGGCGGGCGGCGCGGCGCGCGGGGCGGGCAGGGGGGGCGCGCGCGCCCGGCCCCGGGGCGCCCAGGCCCGGCGGGGGTGCGGCCCGGGCTCGGCGCGGCTACCTGGGGTTGCTGGCGTTCCAGTAGAAGTCGTGGCGGAGGCCGGCGCCCCCGGGCAGCGGGGAGCCGAGCAGCGCGGCCCACAGGACGGCGTGCAGCAGGGGCAGCAGCCGCATCGCCCCCCGCGCGCGGTCCGGTCCGGTCTGGTTCGGCCCGGCCCGGCCCACTTGGCTCCGGCCGCCGCGAGAAAGGTACAAAGTGGGGAGGGGCGGGGGGTGCGGGGGGGCCTCGAGGGCCACGCCCCCCGACAACTTTCCGCCAATGGGAGCGCGGCCCCGCCCCCGCGCGCGGCGCCAGCTCCGGTTAACCCCCTGCGCGCCCGTTAGCGGCGCAGGTTAGCGCGGCGCCCGCCGCGGCCGGACGGGTCCGGGCGGGGGCGGAGGGCCGTCCTCCCCTCTCCACGCGGGTCACAAAGCGGGGCTGTACCCTCCGTGCCCGCCTCGGTGCGGGGCGGAAGGCGTCCTGGGGGTTTGGAAGATCTAAACGGCAGCGCACGCCCTTTGCCCGGGAAGAGTAAGGCGAGGCCGGAGCCAGGACCCGCGCAGCCTGTCCCGCCGCCCGTGGTCCTTGCACGTCTAGGGACGGCGCTGGGGGTCGGGGCAACTGGCCTGCGCCCCCCCGAGCTTTCCATACTGAGCCCGATGCCCACCTTGGGGCTGGCGCCTGTCCCTCCCGCCCCGCACCTCCGCCCCGGGCTGGGGGCCGCGCGGCCCGGCGCCGAAGACGCAGGAATGAGGCGGCTGCGGCTCGTACAAAGCACCTTTGTTCCCGGGCCCTCAGGTGGGGGCGGGGAGGAGGCAGGTGCGTGGCCTCGGGATCGTGGGAGCCGCTGCCGCCGGGCCCCACCCCGGCTCCAGGGCGCTGGGAACGCCGGCCAGATCCACTTTTCCCAGCCGCCCGTCAGAGGGCGGGGACGGCGGGCTCCGCGGCCTGGCTGCGGGGTCCGATGGTCGCCCCTGGGCGCTGGGGGCGAGGGCCGGGCGGCCAGGCATGGCGAAGGGGGCGCACCGCTCTCTTTGGCAATAGATGGTCCGGAGAGCCCCCCCAAGCTGGGCAGGAATGAGCTGCGAGCATCTGGGGGCGCCGGCTGTTCCAGCCTGGGACTCTGGTCCTTCCAATCCAGTTTTCGTCTGGGGCGACAGCGTCCCCTGGCGGCCAGATGAACCGCAACGGGAGGGGGAGGAAGGGTGAGGGCAACCCAGACTTTTCCAGAGCAGACAAACTCCGAGGCAGGCAAGCTCCTAAAATCTTCCGTTTATTACAGCCGAGCAGAGAGATTGCACGCACTGCACCTCCCTCAGCCGGGCCCAGCGCCCACCCCATCTGTAACTGCACCCGCAGGTCCCCCGGGGGCAGCCCGGCAGCTCGGGGAGTGTCTCCAGAGGCCTGCTCCCCCGGGGCAGCCCCGCAGCTCGGCGAGTGTCCTAAGAGGCCTGCTCCGTTGCATCCAGGCTCTGGCTGCTTCCATCCCCGCGGAGGAGTGTGTGGAGGGGTGCCCCAGGGGCCGGCCCACGCCTCTGTAAGTCCTAGGTTGGGTCGGAGGCAGGTGGAACTCCAGAAGAGGTCAGAGGTAGAGGGAGGACACAGCTGGGGGCGGCGGTGCAGGCCTGGGGTGCCGGACGCAGAGAAAAGAGGTCAGAGGTTCCCTTTCTCCCCAGACCGCTCGCCCTGTCCGCCCACTCTTTTCAGCGCCCTCCTTGCCCACCTGGAAGGTACCACCAGGGGCGGGATTCCAGCTCCTGGACCAGGCTGGTCACTTGCAGGACACAGGCCCTGGGGGTCTGCCGGGAGTGGCTTCCTCGGGGGCGGGGGCTTGGCAGGCCCCTGAGACTGAGGGTGAGAGCAGGTAGGACACAGGCTTGGCGGAGGCTGTCATGTTGGCCCCCCTCACCCCACCATGTGCTGGTGCTGGGGACACCAGCTGTGGGGGCCTGGGGGGGAGCACCGGAGGTCCCTCTTTGTTTCCATCTGTCACCGTAAGAGTACCAGTGGGGTATGTGCCCTCAGGCACAGAGGGGAGATCTCGCCACCGCCACAGCCACAGCCACCACAGCCCTGGATGGCGGGAAAGGCTGTGACCTTCTCTCCCCGCACTGTTACCTTCGGGTGCCTCACCACCGGGTCAGCGGGCAGAGGGCGGGTGGGGGGATTAGGTCGGTCAGCCAGCGCAGCCTGAACAGAGAGAGGGGCAGTGACTGTGAGAGCACATCGAGGGGCAGTGAGCATGCAGAGGCGCCCCCGAGGGGTTCAGACCAACATGCACAACCAGCCAGAGGGCAGGAGCACGGGCACATGCGCACGGGGGCTTGGGTGCATGCCTTGGGTGCATGCCGGCAGATGTCTGGGGGAGGAAGGTGTGGGTCATCGTGCTGTCCCTGGCCCGCTGCAGTCCCGCCTCTGACCACCAGGTGGCGGTAGAAGCCAAGGCAGGAGGCTCACCCTTTGCTGCTTCTGGGGCTCAGAGTGTCTGAAGGCTGAGGGGCACCCTGGTCCCCTAAGGAAGAGCACCGCGGGCAGGGAACAGGGGTGAGAACGGCAGTTGGGCACCAAGCCTCCCGCCGGCCCGGAGCCAGGGCAGGGCCTGGCCCAGATTTACCTGGAGTCCCTTGGGCACAGGGTCAGGAGGCAGTGGCCGTGAAGGGGGTGCCGGGAAGCCAAGAGCACTAGCCTGCTGAGGTCGCAGGAGGAGCAGGCAGGCAGAGTGGGGGGTGGGGGGAGGAGCAGAGAGAGAGAGAGAGAGACAGATGTGGGCAGAGAGGGTTAGTGCCCAGGAGGGGCCGCTAGGACCCCAGGGACAATGGGGTTGTGCATGCCGTTATTCATTTGCATGCAGAGGGGGTGACAAGTGGCAGATTGGGCACGGAGACCACCTCCACACACATACTCCTGTCATCGGATCCAGAGGGCTCAGCCAGAGCACTCACCAGCCCTGTACACGTGGTGAACACGAAGGCCATCCTGGCTCCCACCCTCCCTTCCTGCCAGGGACCCCAGCTTGGTTCCAAAGCCACAGCGTGGTGAGCTCCAAGGTCAGCAGACCCTCCTCGAGGCCCTGCCCCACCCCCTCGGCTGAGGAACCACTGCACTTGGTTTCTCAGCGGCAACCCGAGGAGGAAAGGGCTGGCCCGGCCCCTCTGGCTGACTCCTGGGCGCTGGGAGTCTTTCTCTGGGCCCATCCCGGGGCCCACGCTGGACGCCAGGCCAGAATGGGGCTCTCCCTCCTCTGGCATTCGGGACTCACCTTCACACCTGGCATCAGCTGGGCCCTCTGCGGGGGTCCAGGGCGTTCTGGGGGACCAGGCTGAGCTGCCCTGAGCGCGGAGAAAGGCAGGGGGGAGAGGGCTCAGCCTCAAACCCTGTTCTCCACCTATATGCCACCCTTGAGAGGAGCATGGGTGGGGGGCGGTAGCTGATCAGCCTGGGAACCCCACTTCCCCAGCACAGGGGCTCCTGGCAGGGAGTGACCCTAGCACCCCAGCTTACCCCCTCAGGTCCACCGGTCTACATGTGAGGTGAAGCGTTCCAGGGAACAGGGAGGGAAGGGAGGTGTGTTGGGGTGTGGCCCCAAGGGGCTGGGGGTGGGAGCCAGGGGGCAGGGCCTGCAGAGGGGGTAGGGGCAGGGCTCCAGGCTGCTGTCCTCCAAAGAGCTGTGGAGGGCAGCTGGCAGCAAGTAGGCTGGTACCTGTACTGGCAGCTGGGTCCCTTGAGCTGGCAGAGTCGCTGGCGCAGGCGGGCACGGTACCAGTAGCTGGCACCAAGCAGCACCAAGATCAGCAGCAACAGGAGGCTGAGGAGCAGTCCTGTGGTGAGGGACCTGGAGGCTGTGGGGTGCAGGCATATTTGAGGGAGAGTGGGGCTGAGAACCCCACCCCCAGGAAGGGACAGGGGGCAGGGAGTCAAGTCAGGGGCTCAGAGAAAGGGAGGGGCCAGGGGTCCCAGAGTCAGAGCCAGCCGTGAAGGGGCGGGAGAAAGAGAGGGGTAAAGGATGAGCCACTCTGCCCTCCCAGCTGCCCCTGTCCCCCGGCCTTGCCACCTCTGATCCGGGCACTGCAGTCAGGGGGCGCCCAGCCCTCCTCACAGTGGCAGAGCCTGTTGCTGTCGCAGACCTAGGAGGGACAGGTTGAACAAACCATGAGGGGCTCTGCACTCTGGGGCCGGGTTTCCCTGCCCCCAGCTTTTCAAGATCTCAGATATCTGCTGAAACCGGTTTGGCTCAGTGGATAGAGCGTCAGCCTGCAGACTGAATGGTCCCGGGTTCGATTCCGGTCAAGGGCATGTACCTTGGTTGTGGGCACATCCCCGGTGGGGGATGTGCAGGAGGCAGCTGATCGATGTTTCTAACTATCTCTCTCCCTTCCTCTCTGTAAAAAATCAATAAAATATATATTAAAAAAAAAAAAAGATCTCAGATATCCACAGCTGGCAGGTGAGCTGGAGGTGGCGGGGGGCAGAGAGCCAGCATCTGGGGGTCTTTATGCTGAACTACCACTGTGAGTGCCTTCCAGATGCCGGGCACCAAGCTAGAAGCTTCCAGACTCATCGCATGTGGCTCAGGAAGGGGTACTGTGCCCATGGGACAGGGGGACGCTGAGCTCAGAGGGGAGTAACTGCCCAGGCCAGGCAGCCAGAAGAGCGAGGATCAGAACCGGTGTGTCTGTTGCCAAAGGCCTGGAGGCTCCCTGCCCCCCTTCCTCGTTCCCACGCCAGCTCACCCCGTGCCCGTTGCACTTGCTGCGACATTCCTGTGCTCCCAGGAGGTCCAGGGGCTGGCATCGGTGGTCGATGCACACCTGCCCGGCGGGGAAGCAAGAGCAAGGATCACATTCCGGCAGAACTTACCGGCGTGGGGAGCCCACGTGGCTCAGGCCGCACCCTGCCTTTTCCGATGGGAAGACCAGGGCTCAGAGGAGGACAGGACGTGGCTCGGTCACAAGCGTGCGAACTCCCCTCCGATCCGTGCCTTCTGCACGGGTGGGCGGTGAGGCCTGGGTCCTCGCCGGGGCCCACACATCCCTCCCGCGGAGGCTGGCTCACCCGGGCTGCTCACCAGGCCGGGGCCGCAGGCCGTGCCGGGCAGGGCCAGCAGGGGCTGGGCCACGTCGTTGCCCAGGTCCAGGTGCACCCAGCTGCAGTTGAGCCGGGTCCCGTTGGCGTCCAGTACCTCCCAGTGCAGATCCCGGGCTGAGCCCAGCAGAGGCCGGGCCAGGCCCCCCCGGCACTGGAGCTGCCCGCACACGGCATCTCTGGGGTGAGGAAGGAGGCACGGGGTCTGTGGGATTGGGGCCACGGCTCCCACACACCCAGGAGAGGAGCCGCGTATTTCCCCACGTACCTCGGGCCACAGGACAGGTAGCCGCCGGCAGGAACGCGCCCGCAGCTCCCGAAGGCGTCCCCCCGCGTATTGGCAGCGAGGAGGCAGGGGGGGGCGGCGGGCTGGGCCCCCGGCCCCCAGAGAGCCTGGCACTGCTGGGCGTAGGAAGCACAGCGCCCGCGCACGCACACCGCCTGTCCGCCGTCACAGGGCTCGCCGTCCCCCAGGCTGACGTCGGGAGGGCACTGGGGGCTGTCTCCGGGGCAGAACTCGGGCAAGTCACAGTCCCCTCTCGTTGGACGGCACGGCCAGCCCGCCGGGCGCAGCTGTGGGGGCGGGTGAGGGTCAGTGTGGGTGCCGGGCCCCTGGCACAGGAGCTCTAGAAGACCAGCCCACCTGGCAGTTGTGACAGCAGGGTCCGTCGGACGCACACTGTGCCCCAGGCCTCAGCTGGCAGGTGGCGTAATCACAGCAGGGGTCGGTGCAGTCCTGGGGGCCAGGGCACAGAGGGGCGGGGCGTCAGCGCAGGGCCTACCTCCGGTCCCTCTCCAGAGCCTGACCCCCAAGGACGCCCGCAGCAAGTATAAGCTACAGCCCAACCGCTCCCATGCCGTCCCTGCAGACAGGGAGGAGGGGGAGGGGGGAGAGGGCTCCTCAGAACCCAAGAGGGGCTCAGGGGGCGTGGAGGGAGCCCGTGAGCCGGGGCCAGGGCACAGGAGTGAGTGGGGCAAGGCTTTGGGGGAGGCTCACATCCGGGAAGTCACAGCTGTGCTGCTTGCTCAGCTCCACCATCTTGTTTCCGCGGACAGTGGCCATGGAGGACAGGCGGGGCAGTTGCTCGAAGAGGCAGCTGCCCATCCCGTCCAGGAGGGCTCTCTCCAGAGCCCGGCGGCTGCAGTTGCTGAAGTTCAGGCCGGGCAGGAAGCTGGGGAGGGCGGCAAGGAAGGCTGGGGCTGCAGACCACCCGCTGACCCCTGCCCAGCCCCTCTCTACAGCCTGCCGTCCGTCCATTACTCACTCCGTGGAGGCCTCCATGATGCAGCTCTTGGCGGGGGCGGGGCCTGGGCAGGGGCAGCTGTTCCCAGGTGGGTCATGGTCCAGGCCCAGGCTGTGGCCCAGCTCATGGGCTATTGAGGAGGCAACTCCAAGGATGCTCACGGAGTGGTCCTAGGGGGGAGGGGTATCCCAGGTCCAACACCAGCCTAACTGCTCCCGTTCTCTCCTCATCTGACCTCGCGGGCACTCGGCAGCACTGCCTCTCTCCTTAGTTGCTTCTAAAGTAGGAGGAGAGCCAGGCCAGCGCGGCTCAGTGGTTGAGCACTGACCTATGAGCCTGGAGGTCACGGTTCAGTTCCCAGACAGGGCATATGCTCTAAGGCTGCTGGCTCAATCCCTAGTGGGGGGTGTGCAGGAGGCAGCCAGTCAAATGATTCTCTCTCATCATTGAGGTTTCTATCTGTCTCCCTCCTCTCTGAAATCAATAAAGATATGTTACGAATGAATGAATGAATGAAAAAAATAATAATAAAATGGTAGGGGAGCCCGGGCCTGGGGGGCAGGAAGCCTGGGTTTGTTCTCCTGCCCTCACTGTGTGGTCCTGGGAGATCACCTCTGTTCTTTGGGCCTCAGCTGCCCCCCCAAAATGAGAAAACCTTCCAGGTGAAGACTGTACACTGATGAGCTGGCCATCAGGGAGGGTGCCCTGACTGCAGACGCCACAGGCTGCTCCCCGCTCTCTACACCTCTCCCTTGGGGTTGGGTAGCTGTGTAGGGGGCTTCAGGGAGTAAATGGTGCCCCCAGGAGGAACTTAACTGGGGATGGGCAAGAGACCTGGAGACCGCTCACCATGTTCACGCCTCCCGAGTAGTCAGGAGAGCAGATGGAGTTCTGGATGGCCATGCCCACCGTGGGCCCAGAGAAGGAAGTAGCTCTGTGTAGAATCGAGAAGTCAAAGGTCAAGGCCAAAAGCCAGGGGAGGCTAGAGCTCCAGGGCCTGAGGTGGGGAGCTGGGCTGCAAGCTGGCCGGGTGAGGGCAGAGCTGGTCCCACGGACCGCGCCCGGGGACCTTACGTCACCAGCTGGGCGCTGTCGTGGGGCAGACGGGGCAGCAAGCTGGTCCGGCGCCAGCGGAGGAAGTTGTCCAGCGTGACACCCGGGTCGCGGCTTATCTCTACCAGGTCTTTGTGCGTCCAGGCCTCCAGGCCCACGAGGGCCACGCGAACATTCAGGGGCCGGAAGAACTGAAAAAGAGCCGGCGGGGCTCAGGGAGAGGGGTTCCGCGGCGAGGGGGCCGGGGTGCCATCCAGCCTGCCACTCACCGTGTCCAGGAGGAGCGCCACCTCCAGGGTGCGGTTCAGCAGGTACTGGAAGTCCGGGTACCGCTGGACCTGCGGGGTAAGAGCGGTGCCCGTGACAGCTGGCAGGGCAGGTGGGGGCCAGGGCAGGACAAGCAGAGGCCAGCAGCTCACCTCTGAATGATCAGCTACCACCATGAGCTCAATAATCTTCGTCTCGGTCACCACATCCCGCCTCCGCTGTGGACGAGCAGGAGCATCAGGCCGCGGGCCGCTCACTGCCAGCGGCCGCAGGGCTGGCCAAGCCGTGTCCGCCCCCGCCCGGAGGACGGGAAGAGCGACTCTTACAGAGGGACCGGGGGAGCCTGGGAGGCGAGGGACTGGCCCAAGGCAGCCCAGAAGTAGGCTAGGAAGCTGGGGAGCAGAGCCCTGCTTTCCTGCCTCCAAATTCAGTGTTGGTGATTTTTTGGGTTTTTTTTTCAAATGAAAAATAATAATAGCTGAAACTGTTTGGCTCAGTGGATAGAGTGCCAGCCTGCAAACTGAAAGGTCCCAGGTTCAATTCCGGTCAAGGGCATGTATCTTGGTTGCAGGCATATCCCAGTGGGGGGTGTGCAGGAGGCAGCTGATCAATGTTTCTCTCTCATCGATGTTTCTAACTCTCTATTCCTCTTTCTCTCTGTAAAAAATCAATAAAATATATTTTAAAATAATAATAATAATAATAATAATAATAGCCTTGACCGGTTTGGCACAGTGGATAGAGCATCGGCCTGCGAACTGAAAGGTCCCAGGTTCAATTCCGGTGAAGGGCATGTATCTTGGTTGCAGGCACATCTCCAGTAGGAGGTGTGCAGGAGGCAGCTGATCAATGTCTCTCTCTCATCGATGTTTCTAACTCTCTATTCCTCTTTCTCTCTGTAAAAAATCAATAAAATATATTTAAAAATAATAATAATAATAATAGCCTTGACCGGTTTGGCACAGTGGATAGAGCATCGGCCTGCGAACTGAAAGGTCCCAGGTTCAATTCCGGTGAAGGGCATGTATCTTGGTTGCAGGCATATCCCCAATGGGGGGTGTGCAGGAGGCAGCTGATCAATGTTTCTCTCTCACTGATATTTCTAACTCTCTGTTCCTCTCCCTTCCTCTCTGAAAAAATAAAGTATATTTAAAAAAAATAACAATAGCCAAAACCATCAAATACCCTACGCCAGGCACAGTTCTAAGCACTTTACATAAATATTGAGTCACTTAATTTTCATAGCAACCCTATAACATCCGTAGTTTTATTATCTCCATTTTACAAATTAGGAAACTCAGTTTTCATTGTTTTATTATTGGTAACTATATATTTTCTATATCAAAGTGAGCTTTCTACATAGGGGATCGTAAGACATGCGGAGTTGGGATCTACTGCTGTTTCCCCGAAAATAAGACAGTGTCTTATATTAATTTTTTCTCCCAAAGTTGCACTAGGTCTTATTTTCAGGGGATGTCTTATCTTTCCATGCACTAGGTCTTATTTTCGGAGGATGTCTTATTTTCGGGGAAACGCAGTAGTATATACATCTAAGTCCTTGCTATACCATTTCTTAGTTGAATGGCTTTCGGCAAGTCATTTGATATCTCTCACTAAAACAGAGCTGTCCGGAGCACCGCCTCCCGGGTTGCTGGGAAGAGTGAAGGAGATAATGTCCATAAAGTGTTGCCACGTGGAAATCGCTCCGTTAGCGGGAGCTGTGGTTACTGCGGACGGATTGCCCCGAGGGTCCTGGGCCAGCCCTCTGGCCGTTCCTCCTTACCCGGCGCATGTGGCTCTGTCCCAGGGGGCGGTCTGGTACCCGTGAGCTCAGGGTGCAAGAGTGGCCCGGCCCGGGGAGATCCTGGATCCGGGAGACAATGGGGGGACCCCGAAGGTCCCCAGGCCTCAGCTCCAGGCTGTAGCTTTTCTCAGGGGACAGGATCACCAGGCCCCTGGGGAAAGATGCAGAATGTCAGACAACGTCTCAGCTCCATGCCTCACGCCCTGCCGTCTCTCAGCGCCGTGGACTCTCCCCGCCGTACCTGAGCCCGGAGCAGGCGCAGACGGAGGCCCAGGAGTCTGCACGGCCCCGCACGCCGCCCTGGTAGCAGCAGTTCTCCTGCAGCACAGAACAGAGTGCCCGTTGGCAGGGGCGGCCAGGGTCTCAGCCCGGGAGGCTTGCCTGTGGGTTAAGATACGTAGCATCTTCCCACATCCTCCAGGGGTGGCCCCCTCCCGCCGTCCCCTCCCACCGTCCCCTCTCGCCTTTCCTCAGGCCAGAAACAGGGCCGGGGGCCTGACTCACCAGGGTGTGCCCCTCACTGACCATCCTGGTGCCATCGGGTTGGTACCACACCACGGCTGGGAGGCCTGGGACCAGCTCCCTGTGGAGTGAAGACAAAGGAGAGCGGGATCAGCTCTTGCCCTGAGTGCTGCAGTGCCCGCCTGAGCCCTGAGGGTGACAGAGGGTTAACTGGGTGCCTTCCTGCTTTCCCCGGAGGCAGCAGAGCACAGTGGTTAGGCCACAAATTCTGCCAGGCTTTCTGGGTTCCAACCTGGATTTCACCACACACTAGCTGTGTGACCTTGGGCAGGTTATATAACCTCTCTGTGCCTTGACTTCTTTATATATAAAATGAGGACAATAATAATAGTATCTGCCGAAACCAGTTTGGCTCAGTGGATAGAGCGTCGGCCTGCGGACTGGACAGTCCTGGGTTCGATTCTAGTCAAGGGCATGTACCTTGGTTGGGGGCACGCCCCCGGTATGGGGTATGCAAGAGGCAGGTGATTGATGACTCTCTCTCATTGATGTTTCTAATTCTCTGTCCCTCTCTCTTCCTCTCTGTGAAAAAAATCAATAAGATATATTTTTTTAAAAAATAGTATCTACTTGTAGGGATGTTATGAGGATTATATGAACTCAAGCACTTAGGACCTGACACATAGTAAATGCTATGTAAGCTGTTAGCCGCGTTATCGTTATTATTATCACCACCACTGCCTTTACCTATTCTGTTGCAGCTCCAGGACATGACTCTCACCATCCAATTCCAATTTGATCCGTAAATTCTCCGGCAGGCTGGTCTGTGGGCACCAGAGAGTGGGTCACCTCCCTGGCCCTGCCCCAAATCCCTGTTTTCCCTACCCAGACGGCAGGCCCTCGGGAGACCAGAGGATTACATCACTGACTGGGGGGGGGGGGGGCTGTCCCAGGGGAGGGGTCAGGAAGGCCTGTCTGGCCTGGGCATTGTTCTGGGGGGGTGGTGCGGGAGGTCAGAGAAGGTATCTCCAGCCGCCCCCTTCTCGGCTTCCTGCCCAGAGAGGAAGCACCGTGGAGGACTCGGCGAGGGCCCCGGCCCTTCCTCTGACTCAGCGTTAGAATTGGGGGTAAGAGGAGAGCATTGGGTGAGGTCCTGACTCACCCTCAAGCCCCCACTCCCCCCCTGTCCCCGGAGAAAACCAACAAGTGAGACCCAGAAATCAAGCTTGACCTCAGGATTTCCCAGTGGCCATAGATGGGTGGGTGGGGCTGAAGCAGCTGTGTGTATGTGTGTGTGTGTGTGCGTGTAGAAGGGAGAGGGAGATAAATTAAACTGGGTGCAGGGGTGGGATGGGAGAGGCCGCCGTGCCACAGCGAGGTCCACTCGCCTGCTCCTCAGCCAAGCTTTATCTGGACACCCGATGGGGGGGGTGGCGGGGTGCTTTATTTGAGGGCACAGGGAGGCTCACCTGCAGCACCTCAGCCAGGCTGAGTGTGAGGTTGTCCTGAAGGACCTGGGGTTCCCGGGGCGCCCTCAGGGTCTTCTCTGGAATCGCCTGCTCCCCCTTGGCGCCGCCTGCAGGGTCCCCAGAATGCTAAGAGACTCTGAGCCAGCTGGTCCCCAATACCTCAAGGCCCTTCCTGCCTGAAGGACTCCTGAATGGCATGCCGGGACTTAAAGGAGAATACTGGGGGTGTGGGCTCCCTCCAATAGTGTGCTTTCATCCCACCAACACATCCCCGAGTCCCCAAAGAAACGGAGCTAGCCCAGCCTGTGGCTCCGCCCTCTGGCCCCCAGGCCAATCCCGGGTTCTCACAGGGACCCTCTCCCCTTCCCCTCCCACTCCCACCACCGCCGCCCCCGCCCCAAGAAACGCCGGCATGAGGACTGAGGGAAGCCCGTGGCTGGGTGCCCACTCACCCTCCCTTTTCTCGCGTCGGAGATGCCGGGCACGCCCATTCTGGGTGAGCAGTGCAAACACCACCATCCCCTCCCTAAACACCCTGGTGCCCAGCTAGGCACACCCGCTCCCCACAGCCTCTGCTTCCTCCCCGGGTCCCCCCCTCGCACAATGGCCCTCTCTCCTCCGGACACTCCACCCTGGCCTGCCCGCTCGGCCCCCGGCCCAAGACCGAAGCAGGAAGTGAAAGTTCCAAGGAGGAGCTGGTGTCCCAGCCTCTTTCCCGGCCAAGTCTCCCCTCTCGGGGCTTCTCCCGGCCGCCGGCTCAGCCAGCTCCCCGGTGGCATCGGCACCGGAGCGAGAGGCGCCTGGCCGCTCAGGCCTAGGTGGCGGCGGCAAGCATCCCCTTCGCCAACCCTACAAGCGTGTCCACTGGGCACGCTGGCACGGGTGAAACGGTCAGCCAGGCCCCAAAGGAGCGAGGCCTCGGTCCCGGGGCGCAGTGACCCCCTCCCGGAGGGCGGGGCGCTGCGCTGCGCCAGGGCCTGGGAGCTGGTTCCAGCGCCGGGAAGCGACGGCGGGGACCGCGCCGAGGGTGACCCTCCTCTCCTCTCCATCGCCCGGCCGCCGGCCCTCGCCCAGGACCGCAGACCAGGGCCGGCCGCGCTCTGTTGGGGTCTCCCAGGGTCTCCTCCTGACCCCAATTCCCCGATGATGCCTCCCCACTCCCCTGCGCCTCTTTCCAGTCCTCCAATGGCCCGCCCCCGGCCCCGCACTCACCTGTCCCTGGAGGCGACGGGAAGGGCAGGGGGCTGCCCGCGCCCAGGAGCCCCAGGGCCCAGAGCAGCGCCAGCCGCATGACAGCGGCGCCCGGGGCCGGCGAGGGCGGCAGGTGCCGGGCCGCGCGCCGAGTCGCAGCGGCGGCCGGGTCTGCTCGGCGCACTGCGCCGCGCGGGGCCTCCGCCAGGCCCCGCCCCTCCCCCCTCACAGGGCCCGGAGCCAGGCCCCGCCCCTCCCGCCAACCCCCGCCCTCCCGCCAGGTCCCGCCCCAGAGAGGCCCCGCCCCTCAGCTCTCACAGGGTCCCGAGCCAGGCCCCGCCCCGTCCTCCAGGCCACGCCCCTCCCTTCTCACAGGGCCCCGGGTTAGGCCACGCTCCTCTCTCCAAGCCCCGCCCCTCCCTCCAGGCCCCGCCCCCTGAGAGGCCCCGCCCCGCCGCTCGGCTTCCTAAAGAAGCCGACCCGGACCCCCCGGACTCCGCTTGCTCAGCGCAGCGCCGCCGCTTCCCAGCTGCCGTGCTGGGTGGGATCGGAGGCCGGTCTGACCGGCTGGGGCGTCGCTTCTCCACCCGCCGCAGGTCCGGGCTTCTTCCTAGCAGCGTTGCCGACTCCCGCCTCCAGTCCACCGCCCGGCCCTGCGGCGATCGGTGCCAGTTCTCCCGGGCTGCCCGCCCGGCAGCGCCCGGCCCGCTCCCCGCCCGAGTACCGGATCCCCGCGGGCGGAGCGCGGGCAGCGGGGGTGTGCATGACATTTTATTGATTCGGAAGGGGCGAAGGGGGAGCGCGCAGGGCGCCCCTTCACTCCGCGTAGGTGGCATCGTCGTTGCTGTCGCTGAAGGCGGAGGAGGAGAGCTCCTCCCGGGGCGTGCAGACCGGGCAGCGCTGCCGCATGTCGTCCCAGCAGGACCGGCAGTACACCGCCGCGCAGTCCGCAGTCGGGCACACGTAGGAGTCGGGTGCCTCCGGGGCCTGGCACACCACACAGCGCCGGCGCAGCCAGGGGCGCAGGAAGGGGCAGCGGCGGTGCAGGACGTCCGCCAGGTCGTGGCGCTGTGGGAAGCGGGGAGGGTTAGCGCTAGCGAGGGGGCGAGGTGGGGCAAGGCGCGAGGGGACTGACCCGCGCTTCTTGTCCGGAGACTCAAGGCACGGCAATGCCCACGAGGTGGAGAAAACTGGATTGGGCAAAGAGGACCCCCCCCAGAGAGCCTGGGTGCTAGGGAGGTGGGTCCTAGAGGGCTCCCTGCCCGCACTCCGTGATGGAGAGGGGGAGGGACCGGCGGGTGGGACTCTGGTTGAGCGGGGACCAATGAACCAGGAGGTCAGGTTGGATTCCCGGTCAGGTCACATGCCCAGGTTGTGGGCTTAATCCCGTGTGAGGCGTGCAGGAGGCAGCAGATCAATGATCCTCATCATTGATGTTTCTATCTCTCTCTTCCCCTCCCTTCTTCTCTGAAATCAAAAAAAAAATTTTTTTTTAAATATATTTTATTGCTTTTATTACAGAGAGGAAGGTAGAAGGATAGAGAGTTAGAAACATTGATGAGAGAAAAACATCGATCAGCTGTCTCCTGCACACCCCTCACTGGGAATGTGCCCGAAACCAAGGTACATGACCTTGACCGGAATCGAACCTGGGACCTTTCAGTCTGCAGGCCGGCGCTCTAACCACTGAGCCAAACCAGTTTCGGCAAAAAAATATATATATATATTTTAAAAAGAGTGGGAGGATGCAGCGTGGACTCTCCCAGCTAGCAACAGCAATCACCATCATTTTCATTTTCCCATCAATCATCTTTCTTGGTTCTCAGGGTGGGGCTGAGCAGTGAGGAGGGCAGATAAGACTATCACTTCACAGATGAGGAGGATGAATCTCACAAAGGTGAAGTGACTTCCCCAAAGGCACCCAGACAGTAAACAATCAAACCTGGCTGGACTCAGGGATCCTGATTGAAACTGCGAGCCTGGTGGTGGTGCTAGATGCTCCCCCTCTCCTCTACCCTCTCCACAGGTCACCCTTGGCTCAAAAACCTCCAGGAGCTGCACTGCCCGCCCAAGGCAGGACTCCTGCGCGGGGCTTTCATAGCTTCCACAGTCTGGTCCCTTTCTAGCCTTCAGCCCAGTGTCCCCCTTCCTGAGCTGTGCCTGGCCTTCTGCTCGCCCTTTGCTTGGGTTTTTAGTCTTGGCACATTCTGTTCCCTCCAACATTTCCATCTGCCCATCAGAATCCACGTTACTTCAGGACCGGGTCATGGGATCACAGTATGTTCTTTTTTTTTTTTTTTTATCAGTCATGGTGCGTTTCATGGGGGATAGGGGGTCTGGGCACAGAGGAAAAAGTTAAACAGGCATTCTCACTTTCATGAGTGTGATTAAATAAGAACAGGTACAACTTGTTGTTTTTTAAATGTTGGGCCCTGCCCTAACTGGTTTGGCTCAGAGGATAGAGCATTGGCCTGTGAACTGAAAGGTCCCATGTTCGCCTAACCAGTGTGCTCAGTGGATAGAGCGTCAGCCTGTGGACTGAAGGGTCCCAGGTCCGATTCCGGTCAAGGGCATGTACCTTGGTTGCGGGCACATCCCCAGTGGGGAGTGTGCAGGAGGCAGCTGATGGATGATTCTCTCTCATCGATGTTTCTAACTCTCTATCTCTCTCCCTTCCTCTCTGTAAAAAAATCAATAAAAAATATATTTTAAAAAAAAGGTCCCATGTTCAATTCTGGTCAAGGGCATGTGCCTTGGTTCCAGGCATATCCCCAGTAGGAGGTGTGAGGAGGCAGCTGATTGATGTTTCTAACTCTCTATCCCTCTCCCTTCCTCTCTGTAAAAAAGCAATAAAATATATTAAAAATAATAATAAATAGCCGAAACCGGTTTGGCTCAGTGGATAGAGCATCAGACCTTGGACTGGAAGGTCCCAGGTTCGATTCCGGTCAGGGGCATGTACATTGGTTGTGGGCACATCCCCAGTGAGGGGTGTGCAGGAGGCGGCTGGTCTATGTTTCTCTCCCATCGATGTTTCTAACTCTCTTTCCCTTCCTCTCTGTAAAAAAGCAATAAAATATATTTTAAAAAAATAATAAATAAATGTTGGGCCCTGTACTAAGAAACTGTAAGTAAATTAACTCAATTCAAACAATAACCATGTAAGGCAGATACTGTTATCATCATCATCATCATCATCATCACCACCATCTCTTTTCCAGGCGAGAAAACTGGTGGTTGGAGAGGTGGCCACTGGCCTAGGGTCACAGGATGACACCTAACATGTGTACGGGACTTCCTGTGTGCTTGCACCACGGCAGCAAAACCCATTTAGTCCTGACCACAGCCCAACCGAGCCGGTGACTCCATTTCCCAGAACACCAAGGCACAGCGTTTAAATGAGAGTCGTCATGGTAATACGGACAGGAGCCATCACATAGTGGTCATGGTAATAAGACCTGGAGCCCGACACTGACGGTCCCTCTCTTACTAGTCTCCAGGGAGCAGGCTGCAGACCTGTCCCGCCTCCCGTCCTTCAGAGGGAAACCCAGGTCCGGCGAGGATGATGGCCAGAGTGACCCAGCCTCACGGGGGAGTGTGAACGAGCCTGGATCTTCCAACTCAGTGTGCTTCCCTTGTGCCACACGCCCCTTCGTGAGGCCTCCGGACCCCAGCCCCCGCCTCCTGCCGCCTATGGGTCGCCCCAAGCGTCTGGTCTGCAGGCCTCCCAGCGGGACCCGTGGCTTTGCCTCGGTCCCCGGTTTCTGACGAACCCCTCTCGCTTTCCTTTGGTCAAATCCTGTTCCCCCTTCCCGCCGCTTCCTGCTGGTCCTCTGAGCGGCTCAGGCCGGGCTGACGTCTGGGGCTCAGAGAGGGACACAGCCCTGGCGTCCAGAGCAGGGGACCAGCCCCTTTGGCGTGGATCGCGTCTGAACGCACTGAGCCTCCAGGGGCCGGGGCCCGGCGGGGCTGGGCGGACTGAGGGGGGAAGCCTTCCTCCGGTGTTCTCGGGCCCAGCGGGGAGCACGGCTCAGGCCTGGCCTGACTTACCCGGGCCCTCTGCTCCCGCGCCTGCCTCACGATGGCCGCCCTCCTCAGCTTGGTGAAGGCCGCCCGTTTCCTCAGGAGCTCGTTGTAGAAGAATAGGACCCGCTTCTTCTCCCGCTGGGCGGAGAGGGGGGTCAGCGACAGGGACAGGGACAGCGGGCGGGGGCTGGTGCGGGCGGCTGGTGTGTGTGAGCGCTGCCTGCGGGGGGGGGGGGGGGGTGGGGGGAGGCCGGGGGGAGGTCAGGGGGAGGTCAGGGAGGAGGTCAGGGGGGAGGTCAGGGGGAGGTCAGGGGGAGGTCAGGGGGAGGTCAGGGAGGAGGTCAGGGGGGAGGTCAGGGGGAGGTCAGGGGGAGGTCAGGGGAGGTCAGGGAGGAGGTCGGGGTGCACCTTGGGGAAGTAGAATGCTGCGATGACCCTCCGCAGCCGGTAGCCGAAAGCCTGGAGCAGACAGAGACACACCAGCAGGCCCGTGGGGAGTGCGGTCCTCACATAGTCTCCGGCGCCCAGGGACAGGGGCTGAGGCAGACAGGCTGGGGGCGGGCAGGGGAGGGGGGGCTGTAAGGGTCTGGGACGCTGATGGACGGGCAGCCCTGGCTGAATTCCCGCCCAGTGGGGGCGCGGGTTGGGTCTGACACCTCGCTGGACTCCTGCCGCCCCCTCCCCCCGAGGAGCGGTGCCACCCAGGGCCCATGTGGCTCTCTGCTCAGCACCGCGCAGGTGTAGGCAGCTTCCATCAGAGCAGAGAGGGCTGTGGGACCACAACGCCCTCCAGAGGATGGGACCCTCTGGCCGGGAGGCCCAGCCTCCCCCCCGCCCCCCCTTCCCCGGCTCTGGTGACCCGGGTCTGTCATCCTCCAGCTCTTCCAGTTGGACCCAATATTTCCTGCTCTGATTCCCCAACCCCAACAGAGTCCTCTGACCCCTTGTCTCCCCACCCCAAGGCCCCGGCCCCCACGCCCGGCCTGGAGAGGCCCTCGCCCCGCAGCCCCCCATTCCCCCGCTCCGGAGCCTCCGCGCCACGCACGCATGTTGTTGGACTCCACCACTGTCTCCGAGGAGGTGTTCAGCGCCCCGATGGTTTTCCGGAGGAGCCGGGCGATCAGGGAGTCCCCCCCAACTTTCACCTCCAGTTTATGACGGCCTGAGGCGAAGATAGAGGCGTGGGCCAGGGGGTGGGGGCGGGGCGTGGGGTGGGGATGGGGCGTGGGGGTGGGCGTGGGCGTGGGCGTGGGGGTGAGGTTAGCAGTTGGCGTTAAGGGGATGGGGAGAGGTCCGAGCACAGAAACACTTCTCTCAGCTGCACATTCCGTCCCTCCACTGGGCGCGCCGTTGTAGGCGGAAAGGAGACCCAGGGCCCGGGGACAGCGGTCAGGTGGCAGGGCTCAGAGGTGACCCTGAGGAGCCGGAAAGGCCTGAGACCCAGAGGCGGAGATGGGGAGCATCGGGGCGGTGGCGGGCAGGTGGCGTCGGGCGCGCTCACTGCGGAAGGAGTACTGCAGGAAGGAGTGCCGGCGGATGGTGTCGAAGATGGAGTAGAGCGCCCAGTCCAGCCCGCACAGCGCCAGCAGCAGCAGCAGCACCGGCAGCGTCTCCAGCAGCTCCATCATCTGCCCGAGAGCAGGCGGGGTGGGGCGGGCTCGCCACCTGCCCCGGCAGGGAGCCCTCTCGCCGCCTTTGCCCTCCTCGCTCAGGTCTGGGCCGCTGGTGCCCCCCCCCTCCGCCCCCCTCACCACGTTTCTCATTTCCGAGGCCTGGATGGTGGGGTCGTAGGGGAAGATGACCGTCTTCTTCTCCGCTTTGCGGAGCGGCAGCAGAGTCCGTTTGCCCTGGAAGAAGATGAACCACAGCAAGGAGCACCAAGGGTACGGCTGGGCCCACTCACCAGCTTCTTTTTTTTTTTTTTTTTGCCCTCCACTGCTGGCCTGGTTGCCCCTAACTGCCCTCCCCTGCCGGCCTGATCTCACCACCCCCCACTCACCAGCTTCTTCCTGCGTTCATCGATCTGACAGAAGTAGGTGCTGATGTAGATGTTGTCAAAGCGAATGTCCCCGTTGTAGCTGTCCATGTAGGAGAAGGACCTGTGGACAAGAATGTCTCCATCTCTCTCCAGCCCTGGGCTTCCTAAGGCTCAGTCACTCCACCAGCCGGCCTCTGAGCGCCATCTACATCCTAGGAGCCTCTGCCCTGCCCTCAGGCGGGCCCAGTGAGAGACACCTGCACCAGCCCTGAGACCGCGGGGGGTGGGGGGGCTGTGGGCGGGGTGTCGTGGGAGGAGGGGAGACGTCCCAGGCTGGACCTGGCAGGATGAGCATCAAGCAGAGGAAACAGCAGAGCAAAGGCCCAGGGGTGGGGAAACCCGGCAAGGTTTCAGGAGTCACCTGACCCGTTGTGACTCCCCCATTCACCGCTGGAGTCCTCGCCTCTCGGCTGAGCCCGAAAAACTTCTGTTGAGGGTTCCTTCAAGCAAAAGTCACCGCGAACACCACTTTCCTTCCCCTCGGACACACCCCTGGCCTCAGCAGTGGTTTCTGTGTATGTGTGGGGGGTAGGGGGGGTAGAAGGGTGCGTGTACATGTGTAACTCTCCTCCGTGTATCTGCCAAGGTCCCACATAATGCTTCTGTTCTTTCTTTCTTTTTTAAAATATATTTACACAGGCCAATACTCTATCCACTGAGTCAAACCGGCTTTGGTAATGCTTCCATTTTCTAAGGGGGAAAAAAATGTTAATTGTTGAAAATGTGTTTGAGCCCTCGCCGGTTTGGCTCAGTGAATAGAGCATCGGCCTGCCGATTGAAGGGTCCCGGGTTCGATTCCAGTCAAGGACACATGCCTGGGTTGCCGGCTCCATCTCCAGTGGGGGGGCGTGCAGGAGGCAACCGATCAATGATTCCCTCTCATCATTGACGTTTCTATCCCTCCCTCCCTCTCCTGTCCTCTGTGAAGTCAATAAAAATGTTTTTTTAAAAAGTAAAATGTGTTTGAAACTATAAAATTACATTAAATAATCTCTGTAAACTGTGAAACGTAACTGCCAATGCTATTGGCTCTGGGACCTTGTCATAATCAATCCATCTTTCCCTTTCAATTGGAACTAACTATAAATGCAACGGAAGACTGTGAGCGCCCCCTTGTGGAGGAACCTATCGCTACTGTGCGCAGGCCTCCGGAGCCTGGGCCCCGCCCTGTCCCCAGCGCTGCCCCCTCAGGGAGTGACCTCACCCAGGTTGAAAGCCTGGAAGTGCCTTTTGCCTCGGTGCCTCCTTCCTCCCCGCCCCACGCTCGCTCTGAGGCCTGCGACACCTTTCCCTTTTAGGGCCTTCTCGGGCCAGCTTCCTGCCACGCCCCAGTCCCCAGGCTCCCTAACCTCTCACCCGCCTTGGACTCCTGCCCTCGGTCCGCCCCAGTCCCTCCGGCCACCGCCCCCAGGGCCTTCCAGACTGCCTGGCCCCGCCCACTCCGGCCACGTCCTCTGCCCCCACACCCCACAGATGCCAGGATCCTTGCCCGAGAGAACACCCTTTCTCTCCTTGACCGGGGCTCCCCGTCTGCAGCCTTTGGAGGCCCATTTATAGCTCCTGCCGGGGCGCCTCCTCGGCTCCCACACCCGTCCCGCAGCCCTTGAGTCGCCTCTGTTTCTCGGACGCCTCTCTCGTCTGCCCTCCGCCCTGAGCTTCTGGAGCGGGGAATGTGGCCCATTCATCTCTGTCCTCTCACAGGCACACGCGTAACCGCGCACTGGAGTCACTCCCGGCTCTGCAAACACGGGCAGCCCGAGCAGGAGCCCCTGCGGCCTCCCTGCCCGCCCCTGCCCGGCCCCTGCCCGGCCATCTCCAGCATCTGGGGGTGGAGGCAGGAAGCAGAGGGTCCAGAGGTCAATAGGGGACGGAGAGCGAGGCCGGGGCGGCCCGGCTGGACGCCAGGCTGGGTGGGGCTGAGGACTTTGGTCCAAATGGAGGGAAAGTGGCTGCCAGCACAGCAGGCGGGAGAGAATGAAAGCAGAATTGGACAATAAAAATGGCACAAAGTCAGAGCCAAGGGGAATAGGAAGGGCGAGGGGGGGGGAAAAAAATCAAAAGTCAACGGGAGAAGTAAAAGCGTCAGCGTGGGGATGAAGGCTGGAAGGAGTGGATAGGAGGGCGGGCGGCCTTCGGAGGTGGCGGAGCACGGGCGACGCCGCTCTGACAGAACGCCACCTCTCCTCCAGCTCCGTGTGCACGAACCCGCTCGGAACGGGCACGGCGGCCGGCACGGGGACCTGCACACTCAGAGCTGGAGGTGGGCCGAAACCGGCGGCTCAGTGGATAGAGCGTCGGCCTGCGGACTGAAGGGTGGGTCCCGGGTTCGATTCCGGTCAAGGGCACGTACCTTGGTTGCGGGCACATCCCCAGTGGGGGGTGTGCAGGAGGCAGCTGATGAATGTTTCTAACTCTCTATCTCTCTCCCTTCCTCTCTGTAAAAAAATCAAATATATATATATATGTATATAAAATAAAATAAAAAATCAATATATATTTAAAAAAAACACCCAGAGCTGGAGGTGGGCCTGACGGTTGGTTCTCCCAGCCTCCCCGGGGCAGGGCTCCTCTCCGGAGCCCAGGAAGGGGCTTCCGGGGCGGGGTGGGGCGGGGTGGGGTGGGGTGGAGCGGGGTGGGGCGGGGGCGGGGTGGGGCGGGGTGTAGGGAGGGGAGGCTCACGAGTGGAGGACGACCAGGAAGGTGCTGGACAGCAGCACGTGCAGCAGCCCCAGGGCCCCCTCCAGCTGGGCCTCCCGGCGCCGCACGTAGTCCCGCACCTCGGTGCTCACGTGCTCCCAGCTGGCGTTGAGGCCCAGCAGCCCCGCCTGCTTCTCCTCCTGCGGAGCACAGGTGCGGCCCTCAGGGTCTCCGCCACCTTACGTCCGCTTCCTCTCTGCTTTCCTTGGCTTCTCTTCCCCGGGAACAAGGTCTGATCCCCCCGCCCCCGTTCCCCACCTGCCTACACCCATACCCACTGTTAATAAACAAGGTCAGTCGGGATTCACAGCCCAGCTCCTCTGTTTGCCCGGCCCAGCCTCCCGTGGCATCGCTCCCCGGTGCCCGCGCAGGCCATGCCCCCTGGCTTGTCGCAGGGCCTGCGGGAGCTGCTGCTTCCTTCTGCGCCACGCCCTTCCCGCGTGGGCTCGCTCCCTGCATCTGTAGGAGCTGACCCTCACACCTGGCTGACCATCCGTCCCCAGCCAGCTCCAGGCACCCGCACGCAGGCTCAGCCTGCTCCTCTGCCAGCACCCGGCACCCTGCTGTGCCCCTCCTGCCCCCTCCCACGCCCAGTGATCTCGTCCCCCACGCCCCCACTCGCCCTACCTCACGCCCTCTCCCCTGTGCCTCGTCCCACTCCCTACCCCCCCACCCCGCTCCATTTCCAAATGCCCCTGCCTCCTACCTTGAAGTTGATCGTGGCCGAAAAGTCCCCGCCCAGCCCCTGAATAGACTGGTTGACGGAGTCGTAGGTCTGCCCGAAGTTGCCTTCCACCGGGATGCGGCTGCGGCACCAAATTTCCATCGCTGGTGGGAGGGGGCGGGTGAGGGAGGGGCTGCCTCCCCGTGCCCAGCCTCCAGCTGTCCCCTGGGGAGCACACACACACACACACACACACACCCTCTCTGCCTCCCTGCCCACTGCATTCGACCCCCTGGGGTCCGTTTCCTCTCTGCTTTCCTGAGTTCTTTTCCCGGGAGCAAGGTCTGATTCCCCCCTTTTTCCACCATCTCCCACCATACCCATTGGCAATAAAGTTCGTCGATACTCATAGAGCAGCTCCTCCGTCTGCCAGCCCTGCTACCTTCCTCACAAGTGTTATCTCCTTAAACCCTCAGGAACCCCGGGCGGGCCGAAACCGGTTTGGCTCAGTGGGTAGAGCGTCGGCCTGTGGACTGAAAGGTCCCAGGTTCGATTCCGGTCAAGGGCATGTACCTTGGTTGCAGGCACATCCCCGGTGGGGGGTGTGCAGGAGGCAGCTGATCAATGTTTCTTTCTCATCGATGTTTCTTACTCTCTATCCCTCTCTCTTTCTCTCTGTAAAAAATCAATAATTTATTTATTTATTTTTAAGAAAAGAAAGAGCCAGAACCGGTTTGGCTCAGTGGATAGAGCGTTGGCCTTCGGACTGAAAGGTCCCGGGCTTGATTCCGGTCAAGGGCATGTATCTTGGTTGCGGGCACATCCCCAGTAGGGGTGGTGCATGAGGCAGCTGATTCATGATTCTCTCTCATCGATGTTTCTAACTCTCTATCCCTCTCTCTTCCTCTCTGTAAAAAATCAATAAAATATATATTTTAAAAATAAATAAATAAAAATTAAAAAAGGAAGAAAGAACCCAGGCGGGAGCAGCACTGTATGATGCCCACGTTTCAGCTGTCACGTACCCTGGAGGGGGGAAGGGCTGGCTCGGAGGGGGCTGTGTCCTCATGGCCTAGAGCCTCCCGCCTCATGGCTTCCTGCCCCAGGCCTTCCCAACGCACCCCTGGGACTCGGCTCCCCAGCCCCAGTGCCCCCAGCCTCCTGCCACGGCGCTGACCCCTGGCGATGCCGCAGAAGAACCTGAACTTCATGGGCAGGCAGAGCAGGTGGTTGAGGAGCGGGACCGGGATGCGCTGCATGCACTCTGCGTGCTTCTTGTCAAACCAGCGGCGGCAGCTGAGGATGGCCTTGTCCACCACGTCTGCGGGGGCGGGGGGGGTGGGAGCAGGGGGCGGTCTGAGGTCCCGCACCCTGACCGGAGCCCGGCCCCGCGGCTGCCCCCGGGGGTCGCCCCTCACAGGCGCAGCGCAGCTTGGTCTTCAGCTCGTACATCTTCTGGGTGGAGAGGCGGGCCTGGAAGGCCGGGGCGCGGAGCGGGGCCGCCTCCGCCAGGCCCCCGGCGTCCTCGGGCGTGTAGCCGGTCTCGCTGTTCACCTGGGCGTCCAGCTCCTCGAAGGAGTTGGAGATGTTCGCCGTCTCGTCCCTCAGGGACTTTTTGCTGCCCTGGGGGTGAGAGGGGTGGACAGGGCAGGGACGGGGGCTGAGAGGTCTGCTGCCCCCTGGCCTCTCTTCCCCCCAGTAGCCGGGCTTCGGGCCCTTCGCGAGGCCTGTAGGAGCCTGGGCCTGAGGGAGATGCTCCCCTCCCCTCCCCACGGGCTACAGTCCCCGAGCCCGCCCCTCTCCCTGCTGCCTCCCCTTTGCTCCCCTCCCAGGCTCCCAGCTCCTCCTCAGGCCTCCCGCCCCAGATCCGTGCTCCTCAGGGAAGGCTCCCCAAGTCCTCGGACTTCACCCCACATCTCCCATCCCTCAGGCCACTAGGCCGTCTCAGTGTCCCCACTCCCAAGCCCTTCAACCCCGATCTCCCCAGCTCAACGCTCCGATCCCCCCAACCCCCCGTCTCCAAAGCCCAAATGCTGCCAGAACCGGTGTGGCTCAGTGGATAGAGCGTCGGCCTGCGGACTGAAAGGTCCCAGGTTCGATTCCAGTCAAGGGCATGTATCTTGGTTGCGGGCACATCCCCTGTAGAGGGTGTGCAGGAGGCAGCTGGTCGATGTTTCTCTCTCATCGATGTTTCTAGCTCTCCATCCCTCTCCCTTCCTCTCTGTAAAAAATCAGTAATAAAATATATTAAAAAACAAAACAAAAAGCCAATGCTCTAGTCCACTGTTTCCCAAACTTTTGACATATGTGTACCCCTTCTATAACGTTCGTAACGCTGAGTACCCCTCGTACTCATGAGAACGTAGAGTTAGGCGCAGCCAAGCACGGCGCAGTGCATATCCCCACCAAACTCCGGTGCAACGCGTACCCCCACCAAACTCTTCCCTGGGGGTACGCGTACCACCCTTTGGGAAACACTGCGAGTCTAGTCCCCTGGTCTTCAAAGCTTCTGAACCCTCAAGGCCAAGGCCCCCAAGCCCCTGACCTTCTAGTTCAGCTGCCCAGCGAGCCTCCCACTTCGGTGTTTGGGGTAAGGCCTGTGCCCCTGACTGGGGCGGGGCACACACACCCTGCCATGATTGGGGACGGTCTTGAAAAAAAAAAAAAAAATGCCAGGAGTCCCCCCTTTGGGAAAGAGTGAATTCAGGGCCCCAGCTCCCAGCTCAGGTCCCCTAGGTCCTCCTGAGAATAGGGCCCCCCCCGCCCCCCCCCCCCCGCCCCTGCAGGGTCCTGACCAGCAGGTCCTGGAACACGGCGCGCAGCGGGGCAGTGGAGACGCGCCAGGCCGCGCGCGTGTTGTTGATCTGCAGCTCCACCGTGCAGCCCAGCGAGGCCACCACCTCGTTGAGGTTGAACCGCAGGTTGGCCACGGGCCCTGGGGAGGAGGCCCGAGGAGTCACCCTCCGGAGCTCGGCACCTCTCCTGCTCCCGCCCCACAGGCAGGGGCACCTCCCAGCCCGGAGAGGTCCTCTCCTCAGCCCGGTTTTGTCCCGGGTCCGAGGAGGAGGCCTCTCGGGGACCCTCGGCCAATGGCCGCCGTTGGGATCGGATTCCCACCCTTCCTCCGCCGCCCGGCCCGGCTCCCACGGGGTGTCCCACGAGGGACACGGCCCCAGGGGCACACGCACCCTCGTAGATGGCGGCCAGGGCGTATCCCAGCACGAAGAGCCTGCCCTCCCTGCCCAGCATCTTGGGGATGAGCAGCAGGCTGGCACAGCGGATCCGCGGGGAGGTCCCCCAGCCCACGGCCCCGGAGCCTGTCGGAGAGCCCGGGAGGCGTGAGGCAGAGCGAGGGCTGCTGGTTAGTCTACCAGGTTCACCCCAGTAACCCCCCACCCCCCACTCCCTTCTGGAACACCCCCATCCCGCTCTCGTCCCCAGTTACACAGACCGGATCGGCCTTCCGGGCCACCATTACTCCACGTATCCAACAGCCCTTACAGAGCTCAGCTGGGTGCCGCCCCGGAGGGCTGGGGAGATGGAAGGCCGTGGCTGGGGAGTGACTTTGTGGACGTGCATAGTGAGTGCCTGTGTGAGGGAAGGGGGCCTGCCGGAACCGGTTTGGCTCAGTGGATAGAGCATCGGCCTGTGGACTGAAAGGTCCCAGGTTCGATTCCGGTCAAGGGCATGTACCTTGGTTGTGGGCACATCCCCGGTAGGAAGTGTGCAAGAGGCAGCTGATCAGTGATGATTCTCTCTCATCGATGTTTCTAATGCTCTATCCCTCTGCCCCCCTCTCTGTAAAAATCAATAAAAATATATATATATATATATATTTTTTTTTTTTAAAGGGAAGGAAAAAAAGAAAAGAAAGCTGAGACCGGGTTGGCTCTGTGGATAGAGCAAGGGTCTGTGGACTGAAGGGTCCCAGGTTCGATTCCGGTCAGGGGCATGTACATTGGTTGCGGGCACGTCCCTGGTGGGGGATGTGCAGGAGGCAGCTGGTCGATGTTTCACTCTCATCGATGTTTCTAATTCTCTATCCCTCTCTCTTCCTCTCTGTAAAAAAATTAATAAAATAGCCGAAACCGGTTTGGCTCAATGGATAGAGCATCGGCTTGGGGACTGAAGGATCCCGGGTTCGATTCCGGTCAAGGGCATGTACCTTGGTTGCGGGCACATCCCCAGTAGGGGGTGTGCAAGAGGCAGCTGATCGATGACTCTCATCGATGTTTCTATCTCTCTCCTTCCTCTCTGTACAAAATCAATAAAATATATATTTTGAGGGGGAAAAAAATAAAATAAAATATATTTTTTTAAAAAAAAGAAAAAAGAAAAAAAAAAGGGGGGGAGAGGGCCTCATTTCCGTCTCCAGGTTGCATTCTCACTGACCCTGGGAGCTGAGGGAGCAGAGAGAACGAGAGAAAAGTTCTGGAAATGGGCCCTGGCGCTGAGAGCGGTCAGAAGAGAGGGCAGAGCCACTTCAGTGCTCCCCACGCTCTGGCGCCTACAGCTCCCCGACCCCGGTCCCTAACTGAGCCTGTAAGTATGCGCCTCCTGGTATGTCTTAGCCGTTTCCCACGTGCGTCCCTGTGGTTTGTGAAAGGAGACAGTGAGCTCCCCGAGGCTCCTAATCCCGGGGGAGAGACAGACGCGTAAACAGATGACTGCAGCGGTGAGCGCCCAGGGCTCGGGGAGGCGCTCAGAGAGCCGTGGGAGCACGGGAGGGAGTGGCGCCTCTGCAGGGCGGGGCGGGCCGAGCAGCCGGACAAAGGCGGTGATGTGTCAGCGGCCCGGGGGATGAGTAACTGTTGTCAGAGGGCACGGGCGGGCGGCAGTCCAGGCCCAAGGAGCAGCACCGGCTGCTCGGGGGGCCCAGAAGATCCCCGTGTGGACAGAGCGCTCCTGCCAGTCCCCAAAGCCAACCCCGAGCCTGTCCTCCCGGAGCCCCCGTCGCCGCTCGCTGGGACCAGCCGGCCCCCCACTTCCTCTGAGGCTGGGCTGTCCTTCGATTGCACGAGGCAGCCAGAGTGGTCGTGTGAACACAGAGGTCCGAGCACATCCCCGGCCTGCTTCGCACCGCCCCGGGGCCTTCTGCCACACGTGGAACCGAATCCACATCCCTCAGTGGGGCCCGCGGGCTTGCGATCCGGCCTCTGCCTCCCTCCGACGCCATGCCGCGCTCCTCGGCCCTCCGCCCACCGCGCCCGCCCTCGCAGGCCTCGCCGCTGTTTCTAGAACGTGCCAAGCTCATCGCGCCTCTCTGGCCTGTGCCCTGGCTGTCCTCCCAGCCGGGAGCATGCCTCCCCCTCGTCCTCACCCGCCTGGCACCGCCTCGTCTCACAGGTTTGCTGCAAACCCCGTCGGTGCCACCCTGCAGCTTGCTCTGCTCTCTTTCTTGCTAAGACAACGTGAGTTTTGTCCCAGAGCAGTGGCCTGTCCATGCCCTGACCCCGGGAGTGGTTTGTCTAACCCAGTGGTGGTAAAACCGAGCATTGAAGGGGCTTTTTCCTGTGGTCTTGGCCTTCTGACCACAGAGTCACGCTGAGGAAGATGGGGGATAGAGTTGCCCTACATTTTAAGCACACATGGCCCGGCTGGCGTGGCTCAGTGGTTGAGTGTCGACCTATAAACCAGGAGATCACAGTTGGGTTCCCGGTCAGGGCCCACGCCCGGGGTGTGGGCTCGATCCCCAGAGTGGGGCGTGCAGGAGGCAGCCAATGATCCTCTCCCGCCATTGATGTTTCTATCGCTCTCCCCCTCTCCCTCCCTCTCTGAAATCAATAGTAAAGATTTCAAAAGAGAGAGAGAGCGTGCCCGATGGAGGTGCCAACCCCTTCTCTTGACTCCCAAAGAGCAAAGCTAGTCTCTCACCCCTCCTCCCCACCAGTCTGCGTAAAGACAAGACCGGACATTTGGATTTTCTGGGAGGGGAGAGCAACGGTGGGAGCAGGCGGACGCTGGAGGCGAGTCTGCGGAGAGAAGGAGCGTTCCCTTCCCCGTGTGGAGTGAGATGCTCCAGGGGAACCCTGCGGGGACTGGAGCTTCGAGACGGGAAACCGGGTCCCCTGTCCTGGGCCGGACTCCAGCTGAGCCGCCGGGCCGGGGCCGCCCGGAGCCCACAGCCCGGGAGCGCTCACGGAGGGAGCGTGGTACGCGCTCCACGGCCAGCCTGGCAGGCTCTGAGCGGCCATTTCCTCTGGGACAAGAGGCCATGCTGGGAGGGAGCAGCCTCACGCCCGCTGTGAGGCCCCATCGTGGGGCAGACCCAAGGAGCAGAGGCTGCGGGCCGCCTGCAGGAGCCGTGGGCAGCTTCCCCCGAGGTCAGCGGCGTGGACCTGCCCCCGCAGTGACCTGGGCCCCGCGAGGCCCACCCAGAGCCTCCAAGGAGCCTCCACGCGGACCCCTGAGCCACCGGGCGTGAGTGCCGGTCACACACAGGCATTGTAACAGTTCCGGTGACTTCGGACTTTCGTCCCTTTTCCTCTGATTCTTCTCATCCCTCTCTGACAGCAGGACAGCCAGAGGGGAAGGAGGCTGAGAAGAAAGTCACGGACAGGACAGGCCGAGCCCCCTTCTCCGCGGAGGCCAGAGCCCACCAGGGGTCAGGCCTGAGCTGAGGAGGAGGGAGGGGAGGAGGGAGCAGGCTGAGGAGGAACCGAGATGGAAGTGCTGATGTAGGAGACGGAATCGGATCTTTTAAAAGGAGTCGTAATTCCTGAAGCGGGACGAGGGGTTCTAAACGAACATAACCAGCAAGCGAAGGGTCTACCTGAAAGGTCGTCGGCGACAGGACAGGTGTGAACACGCCGATCAGAGGAAAAGCAGCTTCCTGTCGGTATCCCATACGAGGGGCACCAGTGAATAACGCGGATTTTTTTTTTTTTTTTTTTTTTTACATATGCATAACTCCATCCACTGAAAAAACCCCGCGTTAGTCACCGGTGCACCTAGAAGAGAGCGGTTCGTCCAGCAAACCGGTGGGGCCTCGCCTGGGACAGGCTTGGGAAGGGCACCTGCTTCCAAGTGCTGGCCAGTGAGACGCGCGGGGAAGCTGGCTGGGGGTGACAGGGGAAAAGTTTCCCTTGTTCTTACAAGAGAGAATCGGTCAAAACCAGTTTGGCTCAGTGGATAAAGCGTCGGTCTGTGGACTGAGGGGTCCCAGGTTCGATTCTGGTCAAGGGCATGTACATTGGTTGTGGGCATATCCCCGGTGGGGAGTGTGCGGGAGGCAGCTGGTCAATGTATCTCTTTCATGGATGTTTCTAGCTCTCTATCTCTCTCCCTTCCTCCCTACGATAAATAAATAAAATATATTTTTTAAAATGTTAAAGAGAGAGAGAGAGAGAGAGAGAGAGAGAGAGAATAGGATGGAGTGACTGCTTCGACTTTCTGACATTGTCATATGGAGGTGTGATGCCCAGAGTGGTGGCCTTCCCTTCGTGACCTGAAGAGGAGTGGCTGGCAGGCCAAAGATGGGGCAGAAAAAAAGGTGAAAGAGGCCTGGCCAGTTTGGCTCAGTGGATAGAGCATCAGCTTGCAGACTGAAGGGTCCCAGGGATTTCCATCAAGGGCACGTACCTCTGTTGCAAGCTTGATCCCCAGCCCCTGCTTGGAGCACATGTGAGAGGCAACCAGCTGGTGTGTCTCTCTCACATCAATATCTCTCTCTCTCTCTCTCTCTCTCTCTCTCTTTCCCCCCTCCCTTCCTTCTACTCTCTCTACAAATCAATGGAAATATATCCTCAGGTGAGGATTTAAAAAAGAGAGAGACACGAAAGGAATCTGAGTCCTTGGTGGGTTTACCAAGCTGCTGAATTATCCAAACTCCAAATGCCACTCTAACCTTGAAACTTATTATCTATATATATAAAAGGCTAATAGGCAAACTGTCCCCTCAGGAGTTCGACTATAGACCAGGAGATGGATTGCTCGCTATGATGTACACTGACCACTAGGGGGGGGCGCGGTACAGAACAAAGGAAGGCCCTGGCCTGCCGCTGGCAGCCAGGGAAGGAAGGCCCCAGCTGGCATCGGCCCTGATCCCCGCCCAGGCCTAGGGACCCTATCCGTGCACGGATTTCGTGCACCAGGCCAATAGGATGAGATAATAAACGTTCTTTATGGTTAAAGCACTTTAAGATGGGCTTTCTTTTCGCACAGCTCAGCAGCTCCTGATATTCAAATGTTACCTTCTCTGAGAAGCCTTCCCTGACTGCTTAATCAGGCCAGCTCCCCAGCCCCTTTCCATCATATTCCCCTGGTTAACATTTTCTTTAAAAAAAATATGCGTTTTTAAATTGACTTTAGAGAGGGGGAGGGAGAGGGATAGAGAGACAGAAACATCAATGAGAGAGAAGCATTGATCTGTGGCCTCCTGCACACCTCCCACTGGGGATTGAGTCAGAAACATGGGCCTGCGCCCTGACAGGGAATCCAACCGTTGACCTCTTTTCATGGGTCAACACTCAACCATCACGCCACACCAGCTGGGCCTGCCTAACTTTTTTTCATGCCACGTGTCACTATCAGAAATGCTCTTGCTTATTGCTCACCCAATCCATGCCTCACTCTCTCCGCTGGCATGCAAACGCCAAAAACGCTGCTTGTCCGTCTTGTCCGTTGCTAAATTCTCAGCGAGCACGCCCGTTAGCGGTGAATGAATGAACTTACCAAGAGGATCGCTTCTCGGCCTTTCGACTAAGATCAAGTGTGTACTGATCAAGAGGAGCAGGACACAAGGCCAGAGAGGGGAGGAGCGATGGGGGCTAGGAGGGGCCGTGGGCTTGGGGCTGTAGCATGAGGGTAATGGGGAGTCCTCACGGGAAGGACTGTGTCTCCTACAGCCTGGCCTCCTCCCTCTGGATCTCCCCTCAGAGGCTGGGGCACATTTGGGTGCAGAAGAAACAAGCTCAGACTCCTTCCTGGGGACCCAGGACCGGGCCGCGTCCCGCAAGCCTCCTGCGTGCCCCTGCCCTCAGCCCCGCACTCACCTGCCAAGCCGTACAGGATCACTACCTTCTGCTCCTCATAGATGCTCATCGGGTTCACCAGGAGCTGAAAGAGGCCTGCGGGGACAGAGTCAACGCCAAGACCCAAAGATGGGAGTGTGTCTCCCCCCCCCCCGCCCCCACTTCCGCTCCGCACTCACCGACGGCCAGCAGCCCCCCAGTGCCTGCCCCCAGCAGGACGGCGGTGACCGGAAACTCGCCGGGCTGGCGCCACAGGAACCGGCTGCAGCAGGCGGGCAGTGCCCAGCCCAGGAGCCTCTGCACCGCTGAGGGCCAAAGCGTTCGGCCCATCAGAGCCAACGCCTGGCTCTTCTGACCAGGGTGCGGGTCGTCAGGGCGAGGGCGTGCGGGGGGTGTGTGGGGAGGGGTAGAGGCTGGGGGACCCGGAGGAGGAGGGGGGCAGGAACTGGGGGGGCCCTGAAGGACGGGGGGGGGCAGACTTGAGAGGAAAAAGAAGGAGGGGGGCGCTAAAGAGAGGGATGGGGACCCCAAAGCGCGGGGGAGAGGGTCCTGGCGGAGAGATCGGATGGGAGGATGGGGGCGGAGGCGCCGGGAAGGTGGTGCCAATGGCGATGGCGGACTCACTGGTGTGGGGCTCTCTCCTACGCCGCCCGTTCAGTCCGCCCTGGTGACCTCCGGGGTCCATGTCTGCTCCGCGGAACCCTCTCTCACTCAGACGTCTCCTCCAGGACGTCCTGGGGTGTGAGGCTCTGCTCCCGCCTCCTCTGCCTCACCCTCAGCCCGTGTGAGGCCTGTGTCTTCAGTCCCCCTCTGCCCTGGGGGGGCATGGAGATTAGCGGTCCCAACGCACTCACAGGGAAAGCCCGGAACCTCAGAACGCGGCGAGGAATTCCGTGGCTCTCAGGAGCCGCGGAACCTGGCAGTGTCTCCCGGCGACGGGCAGACACGCAGGCCCAGCAGCCATGCCCAAGGGTCTGCAGGACGCAGGGCGCCGCCCAGGGGCGGAGGAGCCGAGCCTGGCCCGGGCGCTGGTCCGCAGCCTGGGGGCCTTCGGCCTGGGCTTGTCCCTGGCCTCAGCCTACGGCCTCGTGGAGCTGCTGGTGGAGGGGCAGAGCCCCTGGGGCTGCCTGGTGGGCACTCTGACGCTGGCCGGCTTCCTCGGCCTGGGCATGGCGTTCTCCCGCCAGGTCCGGGTCACCGTCCTCCTGGTGCTGCCCCAGGCCTTCTCCAGTGAGCGTGGCGCCCCCTGGAGGGCGGGCGGGCCTGGGGGGGGGGCTGGGGCAGGAGGGAGCTGGGGGGGATGGAGGGAGACGCTCGGAAGGCTTCTGGAAAGGATTGGATGTGCTGCCTCTGACAGGGTCCCCCACTCCCCGCCCCTGTCCCCCAGAGCAGAGCCAGGCGCTGATGCTCTTGGCGATCTTCGGGTTGGTGCTGCAGGGGCCCTGTGCCAACACCCTGCGCAACTTCACCCAGGCCAGCGAGGCCGTGGCCTGCGGGGCGGAGCTGGCCCTGAACCAGTCGGCGGCGTTGCTGCAGCGAGCGAAGCAGCCCCTCGTCAGTAAGGCTCCCAGCGTCGTTCCCCTGCTGGTCCTGCCCCCGCCCCCCTGCTGGTCCTGCCCCAGCCCCCCTGCGCCCCGCAGGCCCCTCACCCCTGCTCTCCAGCCTGCTCCCCTGTCAGGGCAGCTCCTCTCAGACCCAAGCCTCCAGGCTCCCGGCCTCCCGGGCAGCCCCCCCCCTCCCACCCACCCCCCCACCCCCGCCCTGCCTCAGGGACCGTGTGGGAAGAACGGGTCCCCAGAGGAAGAGACCTCTCGGTGCCCCTGCCGCGCCCCCAGGTGCCCTGAACAAGATCAAAGCCATTGCCCAGAAGGCCAAGGAGGTGGCTGACCGGGTCCGCAAGTTCTTTCGGTCCATCATGGACGGCGTGAAGCACATAGGTCAGCGCATTCCCGTGTCTATCTGGGGGAGAGGGTGGTGGTGTCAACATTCACCAGGTCATGCCAACGCCGGTTTGGCTTAGTGGATAGAGGGTTGGCCTGCAGAGTGAAGGGTCCCAGGTTTGATTCTGGTCAGGGGCAGCAGGTACCTTGGTTGCAGGCACATCCCCAGTGGGGGGTGGGAGGGGATGCAGGAGGTGGATGGTGGATGTTTCTCTCTCGATGATGTTTCTGGCTCTCTGTCCCTCTCCCTTCCTCTCTGTAAAAAATCAATAAAATAGCCGAAACCGGTTTGGCTCAGTGGATAGAGCGTCTGCCTGTGGACTGAAAGGTCCCGGGTTCAATTCCGGTCAAGGGCATATACCCTGGTTGTGGGCACATCCCCAGTGGGGGTGGGGGTGCAAGAGGCAGCTGGCCGATGTTTCTCTCTCATCGATGTTTCTAACTCTCTATTCCTCTCTGTAAAAAAAATAAATTAAATATATACTTAAAAAAACACACACAGCCGGGACCGGTTTGGCTCAATGGATAGAGCGTCGGCTTGGGGACTGAAGGGTCCCAGGTTCGATTCCGGTCAAAGGCATGTACCTTGGTTGCGGGCATATCCCCAGGGGTGTGCAAGAGGCAGCTGATCGATGACTCTCTCTCATCGATGTTTCTAACTCTCTATCTCTCTCCCTTCCTCTCTGTATAAAATCAATAAAAAATATATTTAAAAAAATCAATAAAAATATATTAAAAAAAAACACACAAAAAACAAAGCTGGCTTAGAGCTTTAAAAAAAATCAATAAAATATATATATTTTAAAATTTCACCCAGTCTCCTCGCCCTCACCCTCGTCCGGAGCCTGTGGGCCCTTCCTGGGTGCTGACTCTCCCCGAGGGACACACACAGCCGGGCCCCTGGGCACAGGCCTCTCGGGCTCCGGGTGCCGTCCGGTGTCCCCCACGCCCCTGACCGGGTGCCGCGGGCCTCGGGGCCTCGGTACCAGCCTGAGCTCCCCCAGCCAGGGCCCTGCGCAACGTGTGGTACTGGCTCCTGCACATCGGAGACGTGTGCAACGCGGAGCTGGGCAACCCGTACCTGAAGTGCGCGCGCGTCTTCGACCAGGCCAAGGTCAGCTGCATGCAGGTCATCCCGCTGGCCTACCACCTGTGCCACGTGCTCACGCCCTTCAAGCTGGTGCTCTGCGGGCTCGCCAGCGGTGAGGGGCCGGGGCTCCGGGCGGGACTGGGGGCCCCTGCGAACTGGGGGCAGGCTCCGTCGTCGGGAGGGCGGGCCCAGGGGGTCAGCAGGGGGTGAGGACTGTGGGCCCAGGAAGGATGCTGGCCCAGCCGAAACCGGTTTGGCTCAGTGGATAGAGCGTCGGCCTGCGGACTGAAGGGTCCCGGGTTCGATTCCGGTCAAGGGCATGTACCCTGGTTATGGGCACATCCCCAGTGGTGGGTGTGCAGGAGGCAGCTGATCGATGCTTCTCTCTCATCGATGTTTCCAACTCTCTATCCCTCTCTCTTCTTCTCTGTAAAAAAAATCAATAAAAATATATATATATATATATATATATTTCTTAATAAAAGGATGCTGGGGTGGAGGGAAGATCGTGAGAAAGAAACGTGGGAGGGTGAGGGGACAAGGAGCAGCCAGAAGGTTTCGAGCCGGAGGTGCTGAGGCCGGTAGGACAAGCCAGAGGTCCAGAGGCCCCTGTGGGAGCACGGTCCCTGGAGGCAGGGGCGGCCGGCCGCCTCTCTGCCCGCCTGACCCGCGGCCTCCGGCTCACAGTGGTCCAGGTGTTCTGCATCATCCCCAAGTACATCCAGCCCTTCCTGCGCACGACCATCGGCACCCGTGAGTGACCCCGCCGGGCCCTGCAGCCTGGGGTGCTCCCGGAAGGTCTCCCTCCCGCCCTCCTGCCCTCCCTCATCCCAGCGTGGCTCCCCGTCCGTGGATGAGAACGCGAGAGCAGTCAGGGACCTCAGCAGGTTGCCCGGAGCTACATCCGTGCTGTGCGGACTGGGAAACCGAGGCCCGGCCAGGGGGAGGCGCCTCACCAGAGCCTGACGGTGGAGCAGAGCTAGTGCAGGCATTGAATGCTTTCCTCAGTCCACCGTGAGGGCAAGCACGGGGTGGGGGGGGGCGCGGGGAGGACGGGAGGGGGAGGGGTCCCGGCTGGTCTGCAGCCCTGGGGCGGTGCCAGGCCCCTCCTCCCTCTGGGAGGCCCTGTGTCCCCCTCGCTGTCCTCGCTCACCTCTCCCCCGACCTGCGGCCCCAGCCGTGCAGAAGCTGATCGACCGGGTGCGCCAGGAGTTTGAGTTCAACGTGACGGCCACGCACTACTTCTCCGTGGACCTGGACGCCTCCCGGAGCCTGTCCCAGGTGGCTCTGGACCTGTGCGAGGCCGTCAGCACGAAGCTGCACAGCGCCCGCGAGGCCCTGGCGCTCATGGGCTACGCCACGCCGCTGCTGCTCGTGCTGCTCTACCTGCAGTGAGGGCGGGCCGCGGGGGCCGGGCCGCGGGGGGAGCGTCTGGGGCCCTGGTCCGCAAACCCGTTAGTCCACGGGCCCAATACCAGCAGCACAGCGACTGGCATTTCTTTTGAGAGCCAAAGTTGTGTCTTTCTTTGTTTTGTTTTGTTTTTTGTTTTTGTTTTTTTTAATAGAGAGAGAGAGAGTTAGAAACACTGATCAGCTGCCTCCTGCACACCCCCTACTGGGGATGTGCCCGCAACCAAGGCACATGCCCTTGACCGGAATCGAACCTGGGACCTTTCAGTCCGCAGGCCGACGCTCTATCCACTGAGTTTTTAAACTTAAACTTCTTCTCACGCCACTTCTTCAAAATAGACTCTCCCGGGCCTCGGTGTTCTGTGGGAGAGCCACACTCAAGGGGCCAAAGAGCTGCATGTGGCTTGCGAGCCGCAGTTTGCCGACCAGGGTCCCATGGCGTTCCGGGGGCCGGAGTTCCCATGTGTGTGTGTGTGTGTGGGGGGGCGCCCTGTGGGGTCGGGCCGGGTGCTGAGGGGCCCGTATGTGTGTGTGTGTGGGGGGCGCCCTGTGGGGTCGGGCCAGGTGCTGAGGGGCCCGTGGGGGGGGGCGCCCTGTGGTGTCGGGCCGGGTGCTGAGGGGCCTGTGTGTGTGTGTGGGGGGGCCCTGTGGGGTCGGCCGGGTGCTGAGGGGCCCGTGTGTGTGTGTGTGTGGGGGGGAGGCCGCCCTGTGGGGTCAGCCGGGGGCTGAGGGGCCCGTGTGTGTGGGGGGGGCCCCCGAAGGGTGCGGCCGGGTGCTGAGGGGCCCGTGTGTGTGGGGGGCGCTGTGTGGGGTCGGCCGGGTGCTGAGGGGCCCATGTGTGTGGGGGGCGCTGTGTGGGGTCGGCCGGGTGCTGAGGGGCCCGTGTGTGTGGGGGGCGCTGTGTGGGGTCGGCCGGGTGCTGAGGGGCCCATGTGTGTGGGGGGCGCTGTGTGGGGTCGGCCGGGTGCTGAGGGGCCCGTGTGTGTGGGTGTGTGAGGGGGGCGCCCTGTGGGGTCGGCCGGGTGCTGAGGGGCCCGTGTGTGTGTGTGTGTGTGGGGCGCCCTGTGGGGTTGGTCGGGTGCTGAGGGGCCCATGTGTGTGTGTGAGGGGGGCGCCCTGTGGGGTCGGGCCGGGTGCTGAGGGGCCCGTGTGTGGGAGTGTGGGGGGGGCGCCCAGTGGGGGCCGCCGGGGGCTGAGGCGCCCGGAAGGGAGGGGGAGGGGGGCGCCCTGTGGGGTCGGCCGGGTGCTGAGGGGCCCGTGTGTGTGTGTGTGGGGGGGGCGCCCTGTGGGGTCGGCCGGGTGCTGAGGGGTCCGTGTGTGTGGGGGGCCCTGTGGGGTCGGGCCGGGTGCTGAGGGGCCCGTGTGTGTGTGTGTGTGTGGGGGGCGCCCTGTGGGGTCGGTCGGGTGCTGAGGGGCCCGTATGTGTGTGTGTGTGGGGGGGGCACCCTGTGGGGTCGGCCGGGTGCTGAGGGGCCCGTATGTGTGTGTGTGGGGGGGGCGCCCTGTGGGGTCGGCCGGGTGCTGAGGGGCCGGCCTGCCCCCAGGGCGCTGCTGTACCGGTACTGCTACCTGCACGTGGACAGCTACGACAACCTGTACATCACCGGTCGCTTCCTGCGCATGGAGGCCGTGCGCGCCGAGGCGGGGCTGCCCACTGTGCTGCCCCTCACCGCCCACGAGGCCAGGCACTACATCCGGCCAGGTGCGGGGCCCCAACCCTGCGCCCTGACCTGAAACCCCTCGCACAGGCTGGGCTGGGGCAGGGCCGGAGGAGGGGCGCCCACCCGGAGCTCCCGGGGAGACGCCGCTCTGTCCTTGGGGGCCCTCCGTGTGGAGGGAAAGCAGGGCTCCTCATAGTGGGCAGACCGAGGAGGGGCAGACCAAGGAGGGGCAGACAGAGGGGCAAACAGAGGGGCAGACAGAGGGGCAGACAGAGGGTCAGACAGAGGGTCAGACAGAGGGGCAGACGATGCTTCTAGGAGCACCCAGACGCCAGGACAGAGAGAGCGAGAGGGCGGGGAGTGGAGATGGAGCGAGAAAGGTGAGGGTGGGCCGAAACCGGTTTGGCTCAGTGGACAGAGCCTCTGCCTGCAGACTGGAAGGTCCCAGGTTCGATCCCGGTCAAGGGCATGTACCTTGGTTGCGGGCACATCCCCATTCGGGGGTGTGCAGGAGGCAGTTGATGGATGATTTTCTCTCATCGATGTTTCTAGCTTTCTATCCCTCTCCCTTCCTCTCTGTAAAAAATCAATAAAATTATATATATATATATTTTTTTTTTAAAGAAAAGAAAGGGGAGGGTGGGAAGGCCTTGGGGTGTGCGTGTGGAAATGTGGAGGAGATGCAGCGTGGGGGCTGTCTGTGAAGCAGGGAGATGAGGATGGGGCTCAGGGGTTCCCCGGGGAGGGGCTGGGAATGGGCCGCAGGCCCAGGGGCAGAATCCAGGCCTCCGCGCCAGCTCTGGGGCCCTGACCTCAAAGAGGGCTTCCCGCTCGGCCCAGGGGCCCTCGCAGCTCCCACACCCACCAGAGGCGCACACAGGCTCCGGCCCCAGGCGGGGCAGCGGGGGGGGGGGGGGGGGTAGGGGGAGAAGGGGTTCCTCCAGGAAAGAGGCCCCTCCGGCTGGAGTCTGCTGGGGAGGGACCTGGTAGCGGCCCCCCAGCAGCCCTCCCCTCCCCAGGCTCCCTCTACCTGTCCCGGTGGGAGCAGCTGTTCTTCCTCCTGGCCATCTCCTACCTCTTCCGGCACCTCCTCATCACGCTGCTGCTCATCTTCCTGGACTATGCGGTCTTCTGGGTGCTGGACCTGGCCCGGCACCACCTGCAGGGGGAGATGGTGGCCCGCAGTGAGCGCCCGCCCCTCCCGCCCCCCTCCGCCCCCACGGCCGGCCCGCATCCGCCCCACCATCCTGGGGGTTCGCCCGAGTCCCCTCCTTCCCCCCTCCCCTCCGCCCCGGCCCGGCCCGTCCTCACTGTTCCTCACCAGCCTCTGACGCTGCTCCTCTTCCCACGCGACCCTCTGCCCGGCGAACCCTGTGTCCAGGTCAAGGCCACACCGCAGCCGAGCCCTTAGACTCCCACATCCTGGAGCCGGCCGGCCTGGGTTCCGACCCCGGCCCGGCTCTTTCCGAGGCGGGGACCGTGAGCAGGCTGTCTGACTTCCCGAGCTCCGCTTCCTCCTGGAAGCGCCGGGCAGTGAGGGCAGCAGCCGGCGGGCCCCGCTCCGGAGGTAATGAGGCCACGGGAGGTGACGGCCTGGCAGACGGTTGACTGGACGTGTGGACAACCAGGGCACCCGGAACCTAATCCTGTTACCGGAGGGCCAACAGCCAACGTAAAAGACACCCCAACAACCCATAAAGCACTTAGCCTGAGCCCACCGCACAGCCAGCGCTTAGCAGATGCTTTTTTTTTTTTTTTTAAATATATTTTATTGATTTTGTACAGAGAGGAAGGGAGAGAGACAGAGTTAGAAACGTCGATGAGAGAGAGAGTCATCAATCAGCTGCCTCCTGCACACCCCCTACCGGGGATGTGCCCGCAACCAAGGTACATGCCCTTGACCGGAATCGAACCCGGGACCTTTCAGTCCCCAAGCCGATGCTCTATCCACTGAGCCACACCAGTCTCGGCTAGCAGATGCTTTTTAAAAAAATATCTTTTATTGATTTTTTACAGAGAGGAAGAGAGAGGGATAGAGAGCTAGAAACATCGATGAGAGAGAAACATCCCTCCTGCACACCCACCACTGGCGATGTGCCTGTAACCAAGGTACATGCCGATGACCAGAATCGAACCCGGGGCCCCTCAGTCCGCAGGCCAACACTCTCTCCACTGAGCCAAACCGGTTTCGGCAGCAGATGCTTTAACTCAAATGCATGGGCAGCCGTGGGGGTGGGGGGTGGATTCGCTGGCCATTAAGGTCACCTCGGACCTGGAGACCTGGGCGGGCGGACCAGGCACCATGTCAGCCTGCTCTGCGCCCGGGCGCCCGTGCCAGGTGCCGGGTGCTGGAAGGCCAGGTGCTGAGGGCGCTGGGCCGCCCGAAGGCCTGCCCGCCCGGCCTCCGGAGGAGCGCCTTCCGGCCGGGGCAGGCAGCGGCCGCGCCCCCCTCACCGGCGTCTCTGCGCCAGGCCCCGTGCTGGTGTCCATCACCGTGGAAGGCAGCGGCTACACGGGGACCATCTACCGGGACCTGGTGTCGGCGTTCGACGTCCTGCAGCAGGGCAACGTCACGGTCCTGTCCCGGCGCTGCGCGCTGCGGCCCTCCGAGCCCAGCACCACCGGCTACGCCGTCATCGGTAACGCCGGGCCCCTGGGGCGCCGGGGCGGCCTGGGCCCCACGCGGGGTGCAGGCCGCGGAGGGGGGTGTGGCTGGCGCCCGCACTCACCAGCCGTGCCCGCTGTGCCCCCCGCGCCCCCAGGCGTCATGTTCGGCCTGTGCTTCTTCGTCACCCTGTGCGGCAGCTACGTCAGCCGGCTGCGGCGGGTCATCTGTGCGTCCTACTACCCAGCCCGGGAGCAGGTGAGCGGCCGCCGCAGGGCCCTGCCCCTCCCGGGGCCGATCGGGCTACCTCAGACTGGGGGAGCTTGGAGTCCTTCAGCAGCCCCCGTCCTCGCTCGCCCGGTGGGTCCCCAACGCAAATGACCTCGACGGAAGGTCTCCCGACGCCATGGGGGGCTGGCAGAAAGAGGGCCTCTTGGGAAGGGCCTCCTGAGACAGAGCTTGCCTCCCAAGGATTGTTTTTTGTGTTGTTTAAAAAAATAATAATACATTTTGTTGAATTTTTACAGAGAGGAAGAGAGAGGGATAGAGAGTTAGAAACATTGATGAGAGAGAACCATCAATCAGCTGCCTCCTGCACACTCCCCACGGGGGATGTGCCTGCAACCAAGGTACATGCCCTTGACCGGAATCGAACCCCGGGACCTTTCAGTCCGCAGGCTGAAGCTCTATCCACTGAGCCAAACTGGTTTCTGCTAAACTATATTTTTATTGACTTCAGAGAGAAAGGAGAGGGAGAGAGAGAGAGAGCAACATCAATGATGGGAGAGAATCACGGATTGGCTGCCTTCTGCACGCCCCCTACTGGAGGAATCCAGCCCAACACTTGGGCATGTGCCCTTGACTGGAATCGAACCCAGGACCTTTTGGTCCACAGACCGATGCTCTATCCACTGAGCCAAACCAGCCGGGGCCCACGCGTTGCTGAGAGGGTGGGGGAAGGGGCCGTGTGGGCACGCTGAGGTGCGAGTGGAAACTCACCGTTTGCTCATTCGTTTACGCGCCATTTGCTGAGCATCTGCGTGTGCCAGCCCCTGTGCCGGCATCGAGGATGCCAGCGCGCACAGACACCGTCTGGGCTCCCGGTCTCGGGGCAGGCCAGACGGGCTCCTAACAAGACATTACAAGTGAACAAGTGTTCTTGCTGAGGAGGGAATCCAGTGCTATGGAAACCAGAGGAGGGAAGGGGCCGTGGCCCGGGGGGGCCTGGAGGCTTTGCAGGGGAAAGGGAATCTGAGCCAAGCCCGGAGGGACTCCGGGGAGTCGGAGGGAAGGCGGAGGGAGGGGGTAGGGATGGGTGCAGAGGGCATGCCAGGCAGATGACCCTGGGTGAAGGGTACCCCATCCCTGCCCTGCCCTTCCCCAGGCGAGGATCTCCTACCTCTACAACCAGCTTCTGAGCCGCCGGACCTCCCTGCTGGCCGCCCTGCAGCGGTCCGTGAGGCGGCGGGCGGCGGACCAGGGCCACCTGAGCCTCCTCCAGGTGCTGGCCAGGCGGTGAGCCCATGGCCCTCCGTATGGGCGCGGGGCAGAGAGGGACAGGACAGACACCGGGAGCCAGAATGGACCCTGTCCGCCCTCAGTGTCCAGAAGAGAATCCTCCCCGCTCAGGCCATTCTCACACTGAGAGGGAGGCTGAGGGCGCATGTCCTCAGAGGGGGGCGCGAAGGGAGCAGGAGGACAGGGAGCAGGCGGTGACAGCCCGCGGGATGGCGGTCAGGCTGCAGGAGGCCTGCCCTCGGTCCCGGGGTGGTGCTGGACGGAGGGGACGGCCGGGCTGGCTGGCTGGCCGGCTGCTGAGGGCCGGGACCCTCTCGCAGGTGCGTCTGTGTGGCTCCGTTCAGGAAGTACCTTTGGCAGCACCAGGCCTACTGCCTGGGCTGCGGGCAGCCCCGGGACGAGGGGGACTCAGAGAACTTTGTGCCCTGCAGCACCCCCGCCTGCCCAGGTGAGGTCCTGGGCTCCCTGCGGCCATCAGCCCGTCCACATGGCCCTTCCCTCAGGGGTTCCATCCCCGCCCTTTGTGTGCCTCCCTCCGTTACTGTGCATGGTCTGCTCATGGACACAGACGCCGCAGGGAGCTCCTTCTCCTCTGGGCCTCAGGTCTCCCGTGTGGGAGCAGGATGTAATGCAGGGGGCCTGCAGCAACTCCCTAGTGTGCACCCCTTGACAAGGGTTCCCCTATCCCCCCCGCCCCCCGGTGGTGGGTAGGAGGAAGCCAGGAGCAGAGGGGGTGAGCTGTGCGCTCCAGTTTGCCTCCCCTCCCTGCCCGCCCCAGGCCTCTTCTGCCCCACCTGCTTCCGCCTCCTGGGCAACACCTGCTCCGTGTGCACGTCCCCCCTCTCCTACCAGGGGGAGCTGGACCTGGAGCTGTGAGTCTCGGGCGGGAGGGGGGCTGGAGGCCGGGGGGCTGGAGGCCGGGGCGGGGGGAGGGGGGAGGAGGGGAGAGCAGCCCCCTCCCCAGTCCCTGTGTGGGCGCTGACCCGGGAGGCCCCTCCAGGGACTCCAGCGATGAGGAAGGCCCCCGGCTGTGGCTGGCCGCGGCTCGGAGGAAGAACCCCGCGCAGGAGGGGTTGCTGCGGCAGCGGCTCCAGGAGGCGCTGGGCAGGCCCCTCTCGGCAGGGTCCAGCCCCGCGTCCAGGTGAGCGGGAGGCAGGGGTCTGGGCCCGGGGCCTCAGCTCGTTTGCATACGGCTTCTCGGTGCCGTTTGAGTTGGAGACGGAGGTGAAAGGCAGGAGGCATGGAGGTTTGCTGGGTGCTTGCTCCCTGTTAGCACTCCTTCCCGGAGAAGCCCACTGAATGGGGTGGGGGCGGGAGTGAATCTAATAGGTGACAGCAGGGTGCAGAGTGGCCCATGCAGGGAGTGGAGCAGGCACTGGGCGGTACAGAGAGAGCCAGTCTGGACTAGGGGTCAGTAATGATGGCTTCTGGGAAGAGAGGAAGAAGAGATGAGCCGAAACCGGTTTGGCTCAGTGGACAGAGCGTCGACCTGCGGACTGAAAGGTCCCGGGTTCGATTCCTGTCAGGGGTATGTACCTTGGTTGCAGACACATCCCCAGTAGGGGGTGTGCAAGAAGCAGCTGATTGATGATTCTCTCTCATTGATGTTTCTAACTCTCTATCCTTCTCTCTTCCTCTCTGTAAAGAAATCAATAAAATATATTTTTTAAAAAGAAAGAGTGCTGGGACCGGTTTGGCTCAATGGATAGAGCGTTGGCATGGGGACTGAAGGGTCCCGGGTTCGATTCCGGTCAAGGGCATGTACCTTGGTTACGGGCATAACCCCAGTAGGGGGTGTGCAAGAGGCAGCTGATCGATGACTCTCTCTCATTGATGTTTCTCTCTATTTCTCTCCCTTCCTCTCTGTACAAAATCAATAAAATATATATATTTTTTAAAAATAAATAAAATTAAAAAAGAAAGAGGTGGGATGGGGAGCAGCTTGGTGGTTGGTTAGGCTGAGAGCAGAGGAGAGCATTGCAGGGCTGGGGGCCTGTGTGAGCCTGAAGACCCTGAGGCACCAGGGAGGGGAGAGCCTAAGGGAGGGGAGAGTCTAAGGGAGGGTGAGCATGTCTGGATGGAGACCAAAGAGGATGCTGGGAGATGAGGTGGTAAGTCCAGGTGGGGAGAGATGGGAGAAGGCACAACTTTCCATTGGAATGTTCTTTTTTATTTTTCCCTATTTAAAAAAAAAAAAAAAAAAAATATATATATATATATATATATATATATATATATATATAAATTGATTTCAGAGAGGAAGGGAGGAGGAGAGACAGACAGAAACATCAATGATGAGAGAGAACCATTGACTGGCTGCCTCCTGCATGCCCCCCACTGAGGATTGAGCCCACAACCTGGCAGGTGCCCCTGACCGGAATCGAACCCGGGACCCTTCAGTCCACAGGCCGACGCTCTGTCCACTGAGCCAAACCAGCCAGGGCGATCAGAAGATTCTTGGTCAGGAAGCGACATGTTCATAATTTGTCTTTTAGGGAAATAAGCTAAGGAGGCAGAGAGGAGGCTGTCTCAGTTCAGGAGAAGTCGGTGGTGGCCTCAGGGCTGAGGTGCCGAACCAGACGGGGGGTTTTGCCTGGGACATGGCAGATGCGGGGGGGGGGGGGGGGGGGGCAGGTCCGGGGTAAGAGGAATGGTGCGGTGTGAGGCCTTGGAGTGTCTACAGAGAATCCAGCTGGAGGGGCCCAGGAGACGCTGGGGAAAGGCCCGGACTCAGGGCCACAAGTGCATCTTGGGGGGTGTTGACTGTGAGGAGGAGGATCTAGGCCATCCTGGCAGAGGCCATGGCAGGAGAGGAGAAGGGGACAGGGTCAGAACCCCAGGGGTTCGATCACAAACCAAGGAGGAGAAAAGTTAAGAGGATAAGAGAACCAAGCACGTCCAGTGCTGAGAGGACCCGCAGGCTGAGGCCAGGGCCCATGGGGGGTTGGGGACGGAAGGACCGTTGGAGCGGCCGGTGGGGACATTTTTAACGGCCCCAGGAAGACCGGAGCCGGACCAGGATGAGTTGCGGGGTGACTGGAATGGAAGGCTGAGAGACAGGGTTCAAGGCCTCACAGCACTGTTGCAAGAATTCTTTTTAAAAATATCGCTGCTGGAGTTTAAGAAAGGAAGCTTGATGGTGAAGAGGGGGAGTCACCATCACACAGTGAGAGCAGCTTGAGGAGGACCTGCACGAAGGGCCTTTTCTGTATCCCAGGCGGGAGCCCCGAGTGCTGGAGGGGAAAACGAGCCTTGAAGGGAGAAGAGAGGAAGGAAGGTCCCTCTACCCTCCTCCCGGTGACCCCCCACCCCCACTACTGCGGTACCTGAGCAGCTGTGCAAATGGGCACATGGGAGAGACGGGTCAGGGTGGCCTCCGATAGGCTGTGCTCTGGGGCCTGGCTTTTCCCTGGGGAGGAGGAGGCCGGGGTGCGGCCGGAGGGGAACAGAGTTGGAAGGTGGTGGAGGGGAGTGTGCAGGGAAGCTGAGAGGGAGGAAGGGACTGGGTGGCATTAAAGGCCCAAGTGATGTTAAAAACACAACCTGTAACGACTGGCCTGTGTGCTCAGATGTGTGTGTGTGTGTGTTGTTGTTTTTAACTTATTGATTGATTTGAGGGAGAGAGCGGAAGAGAGGGAGGGAGAAACATGAAATTGCTGCTCCCCTTATTGACGCGTTCGTTGGTTGATTCTCGTTTGCCCTGACCAGGGATCGACCCCACAACCCTGCCGCCTCAGGATGACACTCACACACTGAGCTGCCCGGTAGGGGAGGGTCTGGGGGCTTTTCCCCCTGGCAGACGTGGCCGTCACCAACAGGACTCCGGGGCTGCTGCTGGGCGGCCCAGGGACGTCCTAGGTGGGGGGAGAAGGCGGGTCTCCGCAGTGAGCGTCTGAGGTGACTGACTGGCCGTGGGGAGGAGGAGGGCCTGGGAGCTCAGGGGAAGTCCAGGGTCTACGTCAGGATATGTTAGTGCAGGCACAGTGGCCAAGAGGGACAGAGAGAACGAGCCACAGCGAGGGCAGACACCGGGGACAATCCCAGTGAGTGGCCAGAGTGGAGGGGGATGCCCAAGTGGGAGCAGAGGGGAAGGTCATAGGGCAAGGGTCAAAAGGCCAGAGTTGGAGGAGTCCTCCCATGAGGCGGCTGCTGGGCCACCCGTCTGAGACAGGACCCCGGAAAGGTGGGGCCGAGCATCTGGGAGGCCCGGGGAGACAGCCAAGGCCTCGCGGTGTGGCTGCCATGGCAACCGGGAACGCCACTGGCCGGTGGGGTGAGAGACCAGCAGCCTCCACGGGGAGGGGTGACCACGGGCACATTCTGTGGGAAGGGGCTGGGGGTGGGGTTGAGGGGAGGTGGGAGGGGAAGGCAAGTTCAGGGAACTTGAAAGCCGAGTCACCAGCGCGGGCGGCGTGAGCCTTGAGCAGGTATTATCGCCACGGCCTCACTGGTTCTGGCGGCACTAGCCACGTGACCTTGGGCAAGCCATTGCCCGCTGGTCTGTCATCATCCCCCGAAGTCAGATGTCCAGGGCCCCGGGCTGATGTGCGGGGGCCTGCGAGAGCCGCCGGGCTGGTGCCTTCGAGAGGCAGATCCGAACAGACGGGACAGGGGCAGGGATGTGTCTGTGAGAAGGGACAGGGGCAGGGATGTGTCTGAGAGAAGGGACCGGGGCAGGGATGTGTCTGAGAGAAGGGACCGGGGCAGGGATGTGTCTGTGAGAAGGGACAGGGGCAGGGATGTGTCTGTGAGAAGGGACAGGGGCAGGGATGTGTCTGTGAGAAGGGACAGGGGCAGGGATGTGTCTGTGAGAAGGGACAGGGGCAGGGATGTGTCTGTGAGAAGGGACAGGGGCAGGGATGTGTCTGAGAGAAGGGACCGGGGCAGGGATGTGTCTGAGAGAAGGGACAGGGGCAGGGATGTGTCTGTGAGAAGGGACCGGGGCAGGGATGTGTCTGTGAGAAGGGACAGGGGCAGGGATGTGTCTGTGAGAAGGGACCGGGGCAGGGATGTGTCTGTGAGAAGGGACAGGGGCAGGGATGTGTCTGAGAGAAGGGACCGGGGCAGGGATGTGTCTGAGAGAAGGGACAGGGGCAGGGATGTGTCTGTGAGAAGGGACCGGGGCAGGGATGTGTCTGAGAGAAGGGACAGGGGCAGGGATGTGTCTGAGAGAAGGGACAGGGGCAGGGATGTGTCTGAGAGAAGGGACCGGGGCAGGGATGTGTCTGAGAGAAGGGACAGGGGCAGGGATGTGTCTGTGAGAAGGGACCGGGGCAGGGATGTGTCTGAGAGAAGGGACAGGGGCAGGGATGTGTCTGAGAGAAGGGACAGGGGCAGGGATGTGTCTGAGAGAAGGGACAGGGGCAGGGATGTGTCTGAGAGAAGGGACAGGGGCAGGGATGTGTCTGTGAGAAGGCAGTGACCCAGGGGCCCTCCCTTGCCTCACTAGTGACCTGGACGAGCAGGGACCCTGATGGAGGAAGCACAGGCCACAGCCCCTACCTGCAGCCCCACCTGCCAGCATTCCCAAGCCCCTAGCCCCCGGGACCGCCTCCCCCCATGTTCTGTTTCCACAGCAACCATATCCCCCCCACCCCCCAGGTTGGGGCTCCAGGCCCTGTCTCCCCTCCCCGCTCCATCCACATCCCTCCCCCCTGCCCCCAAATAAAGGAACCAAAGGTGGACAATGTGAATCTTAAATTATTATTATTTCTTCCTGTCCCTTACACCAGAGGTGGGGGGTAAGGGAAGGGGAAGGGAACAGGAGAGGGGGGTCGCCTCCCCCGCTAAGGCACTGAGTGGAGAAGCAGCAAGGAGGGAGGGCGGAGGCCGCATTGTCCTCGCTCCCTAGGGATGGGCCCCAGGTCTCCCCCAACCCCGGGCTCCCCTAATTGCCTGAAATGCTAAGATGAGGCCCCCGAGCAACCCGACCTCCCCCTACCCCAATATATTACATCATTACTTTTTTAAATAGATACAGGGACTGGTCCCACTACCCTCCTCCCTGTGACCCCCCCTTCCCCTACTATTGGGGGGTGGGGGTACCTGGGCAGCTGTGCAAATGGGCATAGGGGTGCATGGGAGGGCGAGCACCGGGCCCCTGAACCTGCCCCTTGTAAGGAGGGGGAGGGGCCGCGAGGTGGGGCGGGGGTCATAGTGCAAGGCAGAGCCCAGGCCACAAGGGGGGTCCAGCACCCAGCGAGGAAGGGGAGGGGGCGGAATCGGGTGGTTAAAAATCTGAAACTAGATCTCGACAGGACCCACGGAAGAGGCTTATGTACAGAAGAGGGCGGGCTCGACCCTCGGGGGGCCTAGCTGGCAGGGTTCGGGGGGCCCAGCGAGGCGTGATCTTGGCCTCAGTTCAGGGCCCGGCGGCTCCCCAGCTGGTGGAGGCGGCGGCGGCGGAGGGAGGTGATGGGGCCGAGTGGCCGCTGGGGGCGCCCGCACGCCGCGAGGGGCACGGCCGCCAGGGGGCGCCGGCGGGCCCGCTCTCCGCGCTCGGCTCCCCCAGCCCCGCGCCCGCCCCACGCCCAGCGCCCGCCAGCCCGGGGGCGGCGTGAGTCAGGGGCGGCATTGGCCGCACCTGGGCGGGGAGGAGGCGGGAAGCAGGCGAGGGTAGGACACAGCCCGGCCCGCCCTGCCCTCTGGCCCCGGGGAGGGAGCGGCGGGAACAAGACATTCCCTGCCCGGGGACGCGGGAGGGAGGGAGGGGCGGGGAGGACTGGGCTGGGCTGCCGAGCGGCACCCCTGGCGGGGCGGGGCCCCTCCCGCTGCCCCCGGGGGCAGGCGCGCCGATCGGGCCACCCCGCCCCCTTCTCCTCCTGGACCCCATGACTCAGCGCTGGGAGCCGGGAGCTGGGCGGAGGGGGGCTGGGATGGCTCCTTCCTTACAGGCCCAGGCCCCCTCCCCCCAGAGGTCGGTCATCCTAGCGTCTACCTAGTTTTCTCCCCCACCTACCTACCCTCCTTTGCCCCCCCCCCTCTCGCACTGCCAGGAAAAGGGAACAGAAACCAGGAAGGAGGGGTCTAGGAAGGGAGGGGCTGTCTGTCCTTCACCCCCTGACACAGCCAAAGCCCCAAGGGGCGTGGGGGCAGGGCAAGGCTTTGGTCCCAAGCCTCCCACCCCCTAGAAACCCGCATAGCCGAAGAGGGACCCCGGGACCCCCCCACAAATCAGAAATACATTATTGCTTCTACTCCCCAGGCACAGCCGGAGACAGGGACCCCCCCTTACAACAGAGCTGTCAATATGTACATCATCCTATCGGTCGGATCACTCCTTGGGAGATCACCCCAATCGGGGGAGCCTTTTCGCCCCAAAAACCTTCTCAAGCTTGGGACTGGAATCAGGGCTCTGGGGAGGAGGGGGGATGCTTTCCGACGCCAGGGAGGTTCAGTGCTGGGACCCCCGCTCTGTCTGTCCGTCTGTCCTGCAGGCTCCCACTGCTTGGCATGGGCGGCTGCTCCGGCCCGGCCCGGCCCCCCCTCTTTAAGAGGACTCCATGGCGCCTTCGGCCTGCTGGGGAGTGGCGGGGGCCCCCTCCTCCTCGTCCTCATCGGGGGGCCCCGGGGTGGAGGCCGGGGGCCCGGCGGGGGCTGACTGCTCCCAGAACCGGGACAGCGAGAGGCGGAAGGTGTCCAGGTGGCCGTTGGAGAGGTCGAGGCCGGCGGGCGCGGGCGCGGCGGCCGCGGGCGGCGGGTAGTGGGGCGGCGCATCGTCCTTGCGGCGCCGCCGGGTGCGCACCTCCAGGCAGTTCTGGCCCTTGAGGTGGCGCTGCAGGTGGTCCTCCTTGGCGAAGGCCTTGTGGCACAGGTGGCACTCATAGGGCCGGTCCCCCGTGTGCAGGTGCATGTGGTTCTTGAGGTCGTAGCTGTGCAGGAAGCGGGCTGGGCAGTGCGGGCACGAGTAGGGGCGCTCTCCCGTGTGCTTCCGCATGTGGATCTTCAGCTTGTCGTTCCTGGCGGGCAGGGGGGAAGAGAGAGGGGTCTGTCAGGACGGGGCTTTGGCCAGACCCCCAGGCCATATGCTGCCAGCAGTCCCAAGCTGGCCACTGCCCCTCATCCTTTGCTTCCCCGGTGCTGCCCCAGAATGCCCCTGCTGACTGCGTCTCCGCGTGGCTGGGCCCACACCCACCCCTCTTGACCCCCTTTCGCCTGTCTTCCTACCCTGGTCTCTCTGGTAACCTCCACCCCCACCCCACCCCCACCCAGGCCCTCCGGGTTCACCCACATCCCCCCTTCGGGTCTCCGAACTCCTTCCTCCCGCACCCCCCGGCGTGGCCCCTGCCGGACCGCTCCCCACGGGCGCTCACCGGGTGAACCGGACGCCGCAGACCTCGCAGGCGAAGGGCTTCTCGCCCGTGTGGGTCCTCATGTGGCGCGGCAGCTTGCCGGCCCCGTGGATGATCTTGTGGCAGACGGGGCACTCCTGGGGCATCTGGGAGCGGCGCTTCCGCACCCCCAGCTTGTCCTGGCCGTCCAGGCCGGGGGCCAGGGCGTCCTGGTGCAGGGAGCTCAGGTAGGCCATCAGGTCCGGGTCGATGGCATCCTCGTCGGAGATCACATCGTCGGGGGACAGCGGGGGCCCGGCGACCTGTGCCAGCCGATAGGCCGAGGCGTACGACGCCAGCTCCTGCTCCTCCTCCTCTTCCTCGCCTTCGAAGGGCTCATAGTTCATGGGCCCCTCCGGCGGGGAGGCCGCCCCCGCGGGAGGGCTGTAGCCGTCTCCCAGCCCGCTGCCCGCACTGCTGCCCGCCCTGCCCGCCGCCACCTCCTCCTCCTCGTAGGCCAGGGGATGGCTGGGCACCGGGGGCGCCTCGGGCACGAGGTGGTTCGCCCGGGACCCCTTGGTCTGCAGGAACGCTTTCCGGGGCTTGCGGCTGCGGCGGGCGACGGGCCGGGCGGGCGGCGGCGCCGGCGCCTGCGGGGGGCTGTCCTCGCCGTTGGGGACCCCCGAGGCCGTGGCCGTGGCCGTGGCGAAGGCCTCCAGGTACTGGCGGGCCCGCTCGCAGTCGTCCCGGTCCGGGCTGGGGGCCTCCAGCCCGCTGCCCTGCAGGATCTCCATGCAGGCGGCGATGACGCAGGGGATCTCCAGCAGCTGCGCGGCCTGCAGCACGGCCGGCATGTTGGCGCTGCTGGTGGTCAGCGTGGCCGTGTAGGCGAACTCGAGCAGGGCCCCCAGGGCCTCGGGCCCCACGAAGTCCAGCTCGCACACGCCACCGGCGCCCCCCGCGGCCGGCCCCCCGCCGCCCCCCGCCCCGGCGCCCGGGCCGGCGCCCCCGCCCTCCGTGAAGAGCTTCTTGAAGTAGTGGCTGCAGGCGGCCAGCACGGCCCGGTGTGTGCGGTACTCAAGGCCCTGCGTCCGGATGGTGAGGTCGCACAGGTGGCCCTGCTGGCGCTGCTGGTTGAGGCAGCTCAGGAGCTCGCTGCTGTGGTCCGGGAACGGAATCCCGATGAGGTCATCCTCGGGGCTCCCCATCTTCTCCTGCAGGGCCAAGGATGGGCAGGTTAGGGGCGCTCAGCCCTGCAAGGCGACCCCCCGGGGAAGGCGACCCCCGGGAAGGAGACCCCCCCAAGGTGACCCCCCGGGGAAGGCGACCCCCGGGGGAAGGAGACCCCTCCAGGCAACCCCCTGGGAAGGAGACCCCCTGGGAAGGAGACCCCCGGAAGGAGAACCCCCAGGGAGGAGACCCCCCAAGGCGACCCCCCGGGAAGGAGAACCCCCGGAAGGCGACCCCCCAGAAGGAGACCCCTGGGGAAGGTGACCCCCCCGGGGAAGGACACCCCCCAGAAGGAGACCCCCGGGAGGAGACCCCCTGGGGAAGGAGACCCCCCCGAAAGGAGACCCCCCGGAAGGAGACCCCTGGGGGAAGGGGACCCCCGGGGAAGGATAACCCCCCCGGGGAGGAGACCCCCCGCAAGGAGACCCTCTGGAAAGACACCCCCCGGGAAGAAGACCCCCCCGGAGGAGACCCCCCGGGGAGGAGACCCCTGGAAGGAGAACCCCCGGGGAAGGAGACCCCCCGGGAAGGAGACCCCCGGAAGGAGAACCCCCGGGAAGGAGACCCCCGGAAGGAGAACCCCCGGGGAAGGAGACCCGACCTCAGCCGAGGCTTATAGGTGGGTACTCCCTGCCAGACGCCCTTGAAAGCTCTTCCCACACCTTTACTCTCCCACAATCTCTGGCGTGCCAACAGCCCATTTCACAGACAAGGAACCTGAGGCCCAGGCAGGGGGGGTGGCCGTCCAAGTTAAGCCGGACAAGGTCCAGGCTGAGGCAGAGGGCCCGGGGCCCGTGGTGCCCGCGGTTCAGCCTCCGTGAGAGCAGGCGCCCTGACTCTCCGGCCGCTGCCTGGGACCCACCCACCTCCCCAGCCCTTGGAAATAGCGCTGGCGTGCAGAGAGGGGGCCTGGGCCTGGGGCCGGATTCAGGCTCCGTGAAGCGCTGGCTGAAGGACACTGGGTGGCTATGGCGCCGGCCTCAGTGCTCTGAACGGTGGGCTAACAGTCTGTGACTGAGCCTTCCGACAGCCTAGAGGGATTCGCGTCGGACCAAGGTCTGCCGGAGGCCCGCCTGCCGGTTGTTTTAACAAAGGGGTCATCTCCCCGAAGCAGGACTGGGGAACCTTATTTTCTGCCAGGGGCCATCGGGATATTTATAACATCCTTCTCAGGCCACACAAAATTATCAACTTAAAAATTAGCCTGCTGGCCGAAACCGGTTTGGCTCAGTGGATAGAGCGTAGGTCTGTGGACTGAAAGGTCCCAGGTTCGATTCCGGCCAAGGGCATGTACCTTGGTTGGGGGCACATTCCTGATGGGGAATGTGCAGGAGGCAGCTGGTCGATGTATCTCTCTCATAGATGTTTCTGGCTCTCTATCCCTCTCCCTTCCTCTCTGTGAAAAATCAATAAAATATATTTAAAAACAAACAAAACAAAACAAAAAAATTAGCCTGCTATATTTGGTCAAATACTTAATGAACTCACCCCTGGAGCCTTGGGAGGGCCAGACCAAGGATTCTGCAGGCCCTTTGCGGCCCGAGGGCCGGAGGTTCCCCACCCTGCCCTGGAGCGTTGGGCGTACAGGAAAACCCTAAGCTTCCCAACTCTCTCCCCCTCCTCCCTGCCCCCTTTGCTCAAAATGCATCTCCCCTCCTATATCCCCTCTTCTCAAGGCCAGAAGGGAAACAGCTCCCAGCATCCAGTGCTCTTCCCCCCACCCCCCACACACATCCTTCCCTCCCCCGTGGGGCCAAGGAGCAGCAGTGCTTTGCTGGGGTGTCGCTGGCTCGGGTGCTTCCTGCCCCGCAGATAAGCATCGTCCCCGCCCCTCCCCCACTGCCAATAGGCCAAGTTCCAGTCCCACCCCTCTCCACCTCTGCTACCACCACCACCATCACCGCCACCTCTCCCGCTCCATCCCGGCCCATCTAGAGGGCCGTCTCCCAGCCTCTGGGCTTTCCCCGGCCCGCCCACCCCGCGTGCCCACAGAGGAGGGTACGCTGCCAGCAATCCCAAGGCTGGCGCAGGTAGGGGAAGGGGTGGTGGAGAGTCTGGCCTGCCTGGAAGTGTGGCGATCGGTCTGCCTCAGGTCTTGGCTCTCCTGCTGCCGCCACCGGCTTGCGGGATGAGCTTGGGCGAGTCATTTCAACCCCAGGCTTTAATCTCCTTAGCTGCACCAGGAGGGGGTGGGAGGGGAAGCCCGAGGGGGTGGGAGTGGAAGCCCCTTTAGCCCTGACATGAAGACAAAAGTCGGGGCCTGGGAAGAGCTGGGCTCTGGAACCCTCACTCGGCACAGATTAGCTCCGTGACCTTCAACGAGGGATTCCATCTCTGCAGCTCCTTCCTCCTCTACAACAGGAGGCCTAGGAGGGTGGTGGCTCGGGCAAAGGAGACCGAGTGTGGCACCGCGCCTGAGCCGGACACCACTGGTAAAAGCTCAGTAAAAGCTCGGTAAAAGCTCGGCCTTGGAGAGAGAGGCCAGGCCTCGCCTGAGGGCAGATCCACTGCCCAGAAGGCCTCGGGCCTCCGCTCCGGCCGGGAGAACTACTCGCAGGCAGATCTGCCTCCCTCCCTCAGTCGTCCCCCCGGGAGTCGAGTTCCAGCGACATGACCTTGGACAAGTCACTTCCTTTCCCGAGGAGGCCTGTCTCCTCAGAGAGGGGACCTAGGAGGGACTTGGCTTAGATGATCCCGAGGACAAGACCGACCCCTGACGTTTCGCTCGTGGCTCCTGTGTCTCTCCCCTGTGTCTCTCCCCGAGGCCGCTGGGCCGCGGGGATGGGGAAAGGTATTTGGGGGGAGGAGCCGGGGGAGGCCGGGGCCCCGCGCGCGTTTCCTCTTTAAGACATAAGAACCGCATTGTCTGTGCCTGCCTCCTGCCTGGCACCTTCGTGGCGATGCCAGCACTGCACAGCAGCTGAGTGAGTAGCACCCACGTGTGGGTCTCCAGCTTCGCAGCCACACCTCAGTGGCCTGAGGACAGTCCACCGTTCCCACCGTGAGTCCCCAAGCCACGTCCCTCCCCGGGCCTGCGCCCTCCTGCCCGCACGTCACAAACAGCACCCGCCTCGGCGGCTCCCGGGCTCGGAACAAACAGCCCAGTGGGCAAACGCAGCGGTGGCCACCCTCCTGGGCCCAGGCAGATCCTGTCCTTCCAGAGGGGGATGGGTGTGGCTGCCCTCCCTGTCCATTGGCCGGGAGCTGGACACCCACAGGCACGTGGCTCATCCCATCCCTCTCCCTCCCTCCCCACCCCACCCATTCCCGCTGCTCGGCCCGCCCCCTCCCTCCCTCCCACCCGGGGCCAGTCTCGGTGGCAGCTCGGTGTGGTGGGGGCCAGCAGCTCGCGCTGGTACACTGCGCCATGTGCACCAGGCTTGGGCCAAGGTGGGTACTTAACCCCTTCGGTCCAGCTCCCATGCCCATGCCACCAGGCAGCAATGGAGGAGGGAAGAGGCAGAGGGCACAAGGCACACGTGGGAAGGGCAGGTATTCGTGGGGTTCTCTAGCTTCTGGGAAACTCCCCCAGCCCTTACCCAGGGCTCTGGCACCCAAGCCAACCTAGGTGCCACCTGGAGCTACGCTGGTGCCAAGCAGGCCAAGGGGGCACTCCTAGCCCCATCATCTGGGAGGGGTGGATGGGGTGGAGGCCTCCCCCTTCTCTCTGCCAGGGTGGGGCACTGGTGCCAGGATGCCCACCCCACCTTGGGCACCCTTCCCACCTCTGCATCCCAGAGGGCCCAGCCCCCTGACGCCCCATGAGGGCGGCCCATCCCCACCCAGCCTGGCATGCCCCCTCTTGCTAAGACCTTGTGGGCATGGGCGTGTGGTGGTTGGGGGGGCAGCTGTGCCAGGGAACCAGGCGAGGTCTGTTTGGTCTGTTTGCCTGGTAGGGGGAAGAAGTGGGGGGGCCCCGCCCCATCGCTCCCCCCCTTTCCTGCCACCCCCCCAGGCTCCCCTCACTGTCGGGCCTGCTAGACCGGCCAAGCCAGTGGGCAGCTCTCTTGAAACTGGGCCCTGAGTCAAGCCTGCCCCGTCGCCGATGGGGGGAAGCCTTTGGGGTAAGAGAGGCAGGCGCCCTATCCCCGACCCCTCCGTGCCCAGGGCAGCTGCCAGGGCGTGCCCACCGCCGAGAACCCAAAGAGAGGAGGCGCGAGGCCTGGGAGGGAACGGAGGCCAGGACGCTTTCCAGGGCTGACCTCAGGCAGCGTCCAGAGCCGGGGCGGGGGCACCGGGGCCAACAGCGCGGGCTCCCGCCGGCGGAAGGGCTGGGCGCCGAGGCCCCGCGCGGGCAGCCGAGTGACGCCGGCCCCCCTTCCCCGCACCCTGGGGATTAGGGGGCTGAGGCTTAGTGTGGGGGGCAGCAGGCGGAACCGGGATTAGCAGCGGAGAAAATAGATACGGGCCCGAGAGACGGGCACACAGAGCCCCCCCCCCCCCGGGCTCCGAGGCCCCCACCTCCGGGCTCTGCCAGGGCACCCGCCCAGCGGGCCAGGCCTCTCCAGGTGCAGCGGCGGCCGGGGGCGACGGGGCGGAGGACCGGGCTGTGACAGCCTCCCGCCCGGGGCGATGGGGAGACCCACACGGCCAGCCCCCTCTCTCCCTTACCTCATTCTCCTCGCCATCCCTCAATTCCCACCCGACTCCAGCCTCGGGTTCTCTTCCTGTTTTTTTTTTTGTGTGTGTGTGTTTTTGTTTTTGAGCTAAGTTTGCACGAAGCCAAGGGCTCTGGCCTGTGGCTGGACCAGGGGGTTGGGGAACTAGGACAGCCGGTCCAAAGTCCCCAGGGACCCAGGAATCCCGGTTTCCTCCGAGTCTCCCACCCCTTCCCGGGGCCTCTGGGGCCCGGGGCCGGAGCCATCTGGACCGCCTGCTGGGAAGGCAGGGTGAGGGGTGAGCCGAGTCCCCCGCCGGGTCCGACGGGCTTCGAAGGGACGGCGTGCTGCCCGGGGATGCCCGCCCGTCCATGGAGCCCTCCCTTCGCCGCCCCAGCCCCTCCAAAGCGGGCGCATGTCCTCCCCCTCCCCCATAGGCTGCTTCCCCTCCTAACTTCACCACCCCCGGCTCTCACACTTCCTGGGGGCCTAGGCGGGGAAGGGAGACCGCAAGCCACGAAGGGGGAAGGAGGCAAGGGGAGCCGGCTGCTTCCCGGTGCTGTTGGGGTTCAGCTTCTCCTCCCTCAAAATCCCCAATTCCTGGTGCCTCAGCCCCTGAGATGGGGGGAACTCAGTGCTCCCTCACACGCTCTTCCCCAGGACATGGGCCCCAGCCCCCTGTCCCCGGCCTGCACCGGGGGACTAGGAGGAAGAGAAAAGATGGCGGAGGGAGGGATGAGGGTACCTCCCTCTCCCCCAGCCTTCCCCACTTCACCTTGGGGGACCCCGGCCCATCCGCGAGGCTCCACCCTGGGCCCCTTGTCTTGGCTTCCTGCTCTGTCCCCAGGTGCCTTCTCCGACCCTTGTCCCCTCTCTGCCACGCGTTCTGTCTTCCTTCAGCCCTTGCCCGGCTCCTGCCTCCACTGCCACCTCCGTGCCCGGAGGCCTCGCCCTCTCCGGCCCGGTTCTCTCTCAGGTCTCTCCCACTTTCTCCAAGTCGCCCTCCTCCACGGGTCTCTGATCCTCTCCCCAGGGCGCTCAGCTCAGCAGAAAGAGGGACCGAGGGATTCAATCAAGCAGCCTGGCCTGCCCCCCAAGGCCTGGCACGGCCACGGGATGGCCACGTTAGGGCACCCATGCCTCCCTCCCAAACGAAGCACAGGACCAAAACTGGGGGGTACAGTGAAAGCGGATGTGGGGAGGAAGGAGGACAACCTAGGCTTCTCTGCCCGTCAGAGTTTCCAGCCCTGAAGCTGCTGGACTTTCCCCGGAGGTGCCCACCCTGCGCCAGGCGCCTGCCCAGGCACAGGCTGCAGCCACCAGGGTTCCCAGCAGGGTCCGCCCGAGGCTGCCAGCTCCTCTTGGGCCCCAAGGAGATGGCACAAGGTGCCAGGGTCTGCCCGGTGCCCACCCCCTCCCCCCAGCCTGGTGTCTCTGGCTGGGTAACTGAGCCGGCTGGTAATCGCACACCCGCCAAGCCGACAGCAGAAACCTGAGCCCCCCAGCCCCAGAGGACACCCCAGCTCGATCCCCGGAGCCCGGCTCCCTGCCAGCCCGTCCGACCTCCTGTCCTGGCCGGCTCCCGCAGGCCCCTTCTCGGCTCTGCTGTGCCCCGGGGTCCCCCGACACGGCGGCCTCCCCATGCGCGGCTCCCCGGAACCTCGGCTCCAACCCCCCGAGACGCCTGGACCCCCTCTTCCAAACCTGTCTGCCAGCCCCTCTCTGACCCTTGTCCAATTCCAGGCCTCCAAGCCTCCCCGAGGGCCCGAGCGCCCCAGCCGGCCCGGGGCCTACTCACCTGACCGCGGAGGGGCCTCGCCGGCAACTCCTCTTGGCCCCTGGGGGGGAGCGGGCTGGGAGGGGTGGGGGAGGGCCCGGCAGGGGGTAGGTGGGGTGGCTGTTCCCCGCTCCAGCTCCCTCCTTCAAAAGGGCCGCCCACGACCTGGCCCAGCCCCTCCCCCCACAGCCTTAACTCTCTGGGTGCTACCCCCTCCCCCCGGCTTGGAGGGAGGGGTTACCAGAGGGCTGGTAGCGTGGGAGAGGGCCTAGAGTCTCTGCCTGTGGTGCCCAGAGCCCCAGCTGTACCCACCCCCGCCTGCCCTCCGTCCCGAAAGGGGAAAAAGGTGAGCAGGAGGAAAGGTAGGCGCCAGGACAGTCCAGGAGGACAGAGGTGAAGAGGAGCAATGGGAGAGGCTGCTGGAGGTGGGACCAGGAGAAGGAAGAAGGGAGGGGAGGGGACAGGAGGTGGCTGTGGCTAGGAGAGGGGGAGGAGGGGAACCTCGGACAGTCAGTGCCAGGGGTGACAGGTGCCCAGGTCCCAGCCCCTAGGGGCATATGGTGTGAAAGGGGGCCGCCAGGAGGCCCTCCAGACCCCGGGAGGGCCCTCTGCCCCCTCGGGAGGTGGCCGAATTCTCCCCACCCTAGACTGGGCTGGGGCCCTTAGGGGCTGGGCAAGGCGGCACCCCGCCCTCCCCATGCCTCACCCCAAACCCACTCACATACCACAGTTCCTTGCTCGGGCGCCAGCCCCTGCCAACCAGGCCAGGGGGCAGCACTGGTGCCAGCCCCCGATGGCCAGGGGGACCACGGGGCGAGTGCTGGCCGGGGGGAGGTGGACAGATGGGGGGAGCTGTGGGCACCGAAAGAGGAAGGAGCCGAGAGGGGGCATCTGCTGGGAAGGGCGCCTAGCCCCACCCCTTGCGCAAGCAAGCTGCTGCCACCCTGGCCGGTTGGGTGGGACCCGCCTGGGCCTGAGGGGCAACTCAGGAGGGCTCCGAGCCCAGACAGGAGTGGGCCCCAGAGCCCTGCTGAAACAACTCCAGGGGTCTCTTAAATGAGGGGCCCCCTCGCGGCCCCCGCACGCTAGGCCATCCCAAGTCCTGTGGGGCTGGGGGGACCTCAGAAATGCCCCCCAAAATGTCCCTTCCCCTTTCCCCCCAACAGCTGCTGGCTCAATGCCGCTGGCCTGCTGCCCCTCACCAGCTCCCGTCCCGGTTGGCATCTACCCACCAGGATGCTGGCAGTCGTGCCCTCTCTCCCTCCTACCCCCCTGCTCCCAGCGCCCCATGCCAACTGTGGGCCTGGGGTGGGGGAGGGTCACCCCTGTGCCTTGGTGCCAGCCAGGCGGGCCCAGGCCCCCAGGCCCTACCGATAAGACCCAAGACCCTGTTCTCAAACAACCTCGAGGCGGCACTTGGATCCGGCCCGCAGAGCGCCCGGGGCACAGCCTGGTGAACAGTTATTGGAGGCTCCACTCCCCAAGGTCTCTCCCCGCCGCCAGGCGCCAGCCTCCCGGCATTCCCCCTGCCCGAGCGTTTGCTTGGGCACCAAAGTCAACTGCAATTCCTGAGAGCCTCAATGCCAGAGACCTAGGAGGGAGTCGGGTGGGGCTGCCGTCTGCCCTTTGATCCCCATAAAGGAGGGAGCCAGCCTAGAGGGCAGGGGATAGGGAGGGAGTCCGTGGGGCCCCTCCGTTTCACCCCTGCCAGGGGCAGCAGGGCAGGGTGTGGGCATCTCTTGGGTGGAGTCCTAAGGTGACAATGAGCAACATGTCTCAGCAGGGGAGGTGGATGTCAGTCCTGGGAATATGGTGTCACAGGGGAACAGGATGAGAAGCAGGTAGGGGGAAGGCAGAGGGCACCCATGTCCCAATTCATCCCACTCCCGGCATTGATTTCCATGATTTAATCAAATTGAGAGATCAAGGACTACAACTCCCAGTATGCACCACAGTTGTTTTGCATATTACCTTGGGAGTTGTAGTTCCCTTGAGAAGCCCTGTGCTCTTTCTTCTAGTCCCCAGAGTCCTGGCTGATGGGGTAGGGAGGGCAGAGCCGAAGACCTGGTCAGTCGCTAATCTCTCGGAGAGATAAAAGGCTGGGAGGTCCATGATATGGGGAGAGAACCCCTGCTCCCAGGCAAAGGGGGAGGAAAGGAGGAAGGAAGGAAGAGAGGATGTCTGTTGAAAGGGGCATATGGGTGGGGAGGAGTGGGGGGGGGGGCAGTGGAAACAGGAAGGAAACCAAAGCCAGAGACATGAGGTCGAAAGCAAGGTTTGGTGGAGCCCCACTCCGAGGCCTGGCAGGGACTGGGAAGGCATTTCCCCGTGCCGCTCTGGTGGCCTGGGGAGGCATAAGGGGAATTAGCAATGCCCAGCGATAGCAGGCCGGTGTGTTCGCAGGGGCGTCGCTGGCTCAGTTTGCCCGTCACCAGCACTTGGGCATCCTAATCCCTGGATCTGGCACAGGGGTTTGGTGGCTGGGATTTGGCTCTGGAATACTAACAGGCCGAGAGAGGGGTCAGGGGACCTAAGGGACAGGCCCGAGGGGCGTCCGGCGGAGCGAGGTACGTGTGGGACTGGCCCAGGTGTGAGGTCAAGGACTCTGCTGGCCAAGGAGGATGCTGCCCTCCGGGCCGGTCCCTCCGGGCCGAGGCCATGGCCGCTGGGTGCCAAGGCCGCCGGCCTCCCACCCACCTCGAGAGCGGAGAGCCAGACTCTCTAGCCGCCCTGTGGTCTCCGCTAAGGGGAGGTTCGCCGGTGCCAGGAAGCCCGTGAGCATTCGCTGTGGGAGCGCGGGGCCCAGGTGGCAGCGGGTGCCCTTCCTTGGTGGGAGTGGAGGTCAGCAGTGGGCAGAGGCTCTGCCGAGACCACTGTGCTTGGCTCCTCACGGCTCCAGGACACACGCTGCCAGGCCGCAGCCACACTCGCCAAGACCCGGGCCTGGCCGGGCGGGGGCGGGGGTCTCTCGTGCCCTTCCGGAGCCCTTGCTGGTGGACTACGGTAGTCCTGGCCCCTTCCCCCCGTCCCCCAGGCCCGCCTTGGCGCCCGGCCGCCTGTGTGTTGGCAGGCCTGGGGGTGGGGGGGCGGCGAGGCAACTTCAAACTGTCCGGGCAAAACGTCAAGTTTACTCACGAGTTTACTCAGCAGAAGGAGGGGGAAGAGGCCAGGGCAGGCACACCCCATGCCAGGGTCCTATCTGTCCCCACCTTCCTCCCGCACCCTCCTCTTCAGCCCGAGGCCAACACGGGCATGGGCTCCAAGGCCTGGTGCCGGAGCAGCCCTGACTCCCTCGGAAGGTCAGGGAGCCGGGCTCGCCGAGGCAGGAAGCCCTGAAGCAGGCCCCAGAGGCTCCCGTCGGAGGGCAGGGCCCTGCCCGGGGCCCATTCGTGGCCCATCTCGGGGCCTCGGCGCCCGGGGAGAACTGGGTCTCTCGGACAGCAAGCAGGAAGCAGTACCAGGCCAGGCCTCCTCCACCTGAGCGGTCCCCGAGGCAGTGCCTTCTGACCCCAGATGCCCGGCCTTGGCTGTGCCTCGGGCAGCCTGATGCCATCTGGGCAGCCATAGAACCAGGGCTGCTGCTTTCAGCCTCGGCTTGGAATGGGGGGCTAGCACCCCGTGTGACCTACTTCCCCTTCCGCCGCTCCACCTGCTTTCGTTCTCCGCTCCTCTGCCCAGCCATGGCCGGCCCCTCAGAGGCTCCCGGTCCCCCGTGCCCGTGCCCGCCGGGCCCCCCTCCCCCACCCTTCCCCAGGGTGCCAAGTGCAAGCACACAAAGGGCCCGATGGTGCATTGTTAGCCCAGCCCCCGCTGCCCGCCGCGCCCTCCTGGGGCAGGCACCAGGCCAAGGAGGAGCTGAAGGCCCTGGGTGCCAGGGGGCACCACAGGGAAGGGGGAAGAGGTCGGCACCTGTCTCCCCGACACGGGGGCGCACACCAGCCAGAGCCTGGCGGTGAGGAGAGCGCCTCGTTAGGGCAGGCCTCGCTCCTGACACCTGAGCCCAGTGGGCACTGCCTCCTCTCTTCCCCAGAGCCCCTTTCCGGTGGCATTAACCCCTTCCCGACCCCTGTGCTCAGGCTGGGGGAGGTGTGGTACCCACGGGAGGGGACAGTGTCTGGGGGTGCCCGCCGGCTGCACGGTGCCCACAGCAACCGCGTAACAGAGGCGCGCTGGGGGAGCTGGGTCCCCGGGGCCAAGGACAGGAGGCGTTGGCAGAGATTTCTCCTCGTTTCATCAGCTGCTCCGGAGGGACCCCCTGCCCTTCCCAGTCAGCGCGAAGGAGGAACACTAACTACCACCCAGACTCGGTCACCAATATGTCCCTCCCCAGACCAGCACAGCCAATCCCCGTGCCCACTCTCCGCTCCCAACCTGATGCCCACTCCATGCCAGTTCTCCCAGCAGTGCCAGGCAGGTACAGGGGTGACCAAACCAGTTGGTGTGTGTGCAGTGGGGGGGTTGGGGGGGGGAAGCAGGAGGCAACCCCATAATCCTCCAGGCCTCACCCCCCACACACATACATCCTCAGGGAACAGCGAGTTCCTATCCTGGTTTAACCCCTCGCTGCCTGATCCGCCCCCTCCCCCCCCTGCCCCTGATGCACGGCCTCCCTCCTCCAGAAATAAGCCGGGGGAAGGGGAAATAGCTGGCTGACTCATTCCCGCTCTCAGCTGCAGCTAAGGGTCTCTCAGGCCTCAGGGTGGGGGTCAATTCAAGAATGCCCTCCACCTGGCCCGGAAGCCAGGACAGCCCGCCGGTCTCCCCTCTCCCCGGCACCCACTTCCGGTGTCCCAAACTAGGTCAGCAGCGCTCGTTTCCTGTGGGTCAGCTCGGCACCGGCTCCTCTGCCCCTCCCCTGCTCCGGACCCAGGCTCCCCCCTCCCGGGGCGCCCCGAGGTCTCACCACGTCTCCGCCGCCCTTTGATACGTGGGGGTTGTGCGGGGCGGGGGGCAGGGACCCGCCCTCTCTCCAAACACCGGCCGGGCCGGGGCGCCCGGGCAGGCACGTGTCCGGGCACAACCCGCTGCCCACGCCGCCCCCCTCCACTCCGGCCCCCCCTGCTCCGGCCGGGACACGTCGCTCGCTGACTTGGGGTGGGGTGGGAGGAGGGAACGCTGGGAATGGGGAGCAGCGCCCCCCGCCCCGGGCAGCCCGCTCCCGGCGGCGCTCCCCGCGGTCCCCACCGCCCAGGGGCGACCCCCACCCCGGGGAGGGCAGGTGCGCCGGCGGCGGGGTGCGAGCCGCAGTCCCTCCCCGTCACCCACCCGCACCCCGGGGTCTGGGGGGCACTGAGCCGGCTTTGGAAGGCGGCGGCGGCGGGGTGCAGCCGGAGGAAGGGAGCGGGGTGAGGGACGGCGGAGAGGGGGGTCGCTCCCTGCCGCTCGGGGGGTGTCGCTGAGCCCCACTCCCAGGCCGGGAGCGCGGCGCTGGCAGCGCAGGAAACCGAATAGTCCGGCCGGTAACTTTCCCCCGGGCCGCCGCTCCCTCCCCGCGCGGCCCCCACCCCGCACGCCGCTGGCCCGGGGCCAGCCCGCAGCGCCGGGGGGCGCGGGGGGCGGGGAGCGTGTCCCAGTTAGAGCCCGTCAGCCTTTCCGCTCCCTCCGCGCCGCCGGCCGGGGTCCGCCCGCCCGCCGCCAGGGGGGCCGGGGGCCGCGCCGCGCCGCCTCGCCCGCCCTCCCGGCATCCCGGGGCCGCCGGGCTGTCTGATCCCCGAAAGTGCAGAGAAAGTTTCCGGGGACCCTCCGCCCCGGCGGGGAGCGGCCGCCCGCCGGTCCCCCTCCATCTCCCCTTCCTCCCAGTTAAAACCAGTCCCAAAGAGCCGAGGTGTCGGGGAGGCGCGGGGAAGGGGAGTGGTGGCAATCCAGCCTGCATGCGTGTGCGTGGGGGGGTCCCACTCCCAGGACGGACGAAGGACACTGCAGCAGTTTGGGATCCGGGGGCCCCGGGCCGCGAGACAGAAGTGGGGGACACTCACCTCTCCGCCGCGGGGGCCGCCGGCTGGAGCCGCGGAGGCGCAGTGCGCGGGGAGGAGCGCGTCCCCCGCCAGGCCCGGGGGCGCGGGGCCCTGCGCCGGTCCTGGTCAGAAGGCCGCGGTCAGCCGCTCGCCGCTCTCTGCTGGGGGGCTCCTCCTCCGCAGCCCTCGGCCTCCTCCTGCCGCCCGCCCCCCCTCGGCCGCGGGAGCCGCACATTCACCTGGCTCCCACCCGCCCCCCCTCCGGGCCCGCCTCACCTGTCCTGCTGTCTCACCTGTCCTCCAGCCTGCTTTCCCCCCATCCCTCCCCTCCCTCCCCCCGCCCCCTGCCACCCCCCAAACTCCCCCCCCAACCCTTAGCAACACCCTCTGTCACTTCCTGGTTTTTCACCCGCCCCCCGGGCCCCCCTCCCTCCACCCAATAAGGACATAAACTTCAACCCCTCGGTCCAGCCAGTCCCTGCAGGGCGCCGATGGGTCCCTCCCTCCCTCCTCCGCTGCCTTCCCCGAGCTCTCCCTCTGCTCCCCGAGCCTTTCCCGCCCCCCCCCTCTTTTCCCCACCCGCTTCCCTCTCTCGCTCTCTCCCCCTTCACCTGCCGCGGTCCCTTTCCCTCTCTCTTTCTCCCTTTCTCCCTCCCTTGCTCCCCTCTGCCCCTATCTCCCGCAGTCCACCTTAACCGGAGCCCCGCCCCGGACCTCTAGCCAGCCCTCCGCCGCGGTCCCGCCCCTCCCAGGCCCTCCACCGCCCCGCCCGCCCATTGGCCCGCGCGCCCGCCTGTCCCCACTGGGTCCCGCCCTGCGCTCGGCCAGGAACGGGGCGGAGCCAAGGGGTTGGCCTGCGAGCTGGAGGAGGGGCAGGGGCGGAGGAGGGGCAGGGGCGGGGGGAGGGCGGAGGGGTGGGGGGGAGGGTGGTTAGTGTCCGCTGAGATCGGGGGAACGAGCACCCCCTTCCAGGGCTCCCACGCCTCCAAGAGGGGTTTTCTGTAGGGTCAGCACCTCGGCAGGGAAGGGTGTAGAGCTTACAGATAGGCTGGGTGGGGGTGAGGCGGGGACTGGGGGATGGAGGGGGTCCCGTGAGAGGGGCTATAATCAGGTCAGGGCCCCGGGAAGAAGTAGGGGGAGGGGAAGGAAGCCACCAAGCCCTGGGCTCCAGCTCCTACGCCCCGTCCCTCCTCCTCCCCCAAAGGGAGCGGGGGAGTAGAGGCTGCGAGCACCCTGCGTCCCCCCCACCCACGCGTGACGGCGCCCCGCGGGGAGGGATCGGCGCCCTGGGCAAGCATCCTCTGCGCTCCGGCCGTGGCCACTGCGGCCTTGGCTTTGTCAGAGGGGAGGAGCAGGGATCGCGAAGATGGGGGGGCGGGAGGGGGGAGGAGAGGCTCGCTCTTGCTCCAGCTCCGGGCCTCCAGTCCGCGGCTTCCCGGAATGGATAAACTGAGTCTCCGAGAAGGAGGGACCTCTAATTGGGGATTCGCGGAGAACCAGGTGGGGAGGGGGCTGCCTGGGTAATTTGAGGACGTTGGGGTTTGGAGGGGACCAGGATGCGACTTTCAGAGCCCCCCCCCCCAATGGAGGAAAGTAGCCTGTGAGGGACACTTCCAACTGGGCCCGCCGTGCTGTGTACCCCAAAGAGCCCCTCGCCCTCGTGTAAAACGGAATCCCATTCGGACGCGCGGGCCGGGTCCTGCCCCCGCGGCCGAACCGGGTGGGACTCGCTTTCTCCTCCCCGCCCCCCTCCGCAGGGGGCCCCCCTCCCTCCCTCTCCAGCAGGTGGCTCCGCGGGGCACCAGCTCAACCTGTTGGACCACAATGGGCGGTGCCAGTGTGGCCCTGGCCCTCACCCGGGCTGACCCGAGATCCCCGCGCAGGGGAGGGACAGAGTCCCGGCCCCTCCCTCCTCTTTCGGCCGTGACTCAGCCTCCGAGCTGCCGCCGTGTCCCTGCCAGGGGCGGAAAGTGTGAGGCGCCCCTGAGGGCCCAGGCCAAGCCAAACAGCCCCCCACCCCAGACATTATCTCACTGGAGAATTAGGGGGGCTCTAGGAAGGAGGGGGGGCGGCGGCAGCAGGCCTGGGGCGCTCCCGCTAGGGCAATCCGCTCCGGGTTTTCCTCTGGTCCCTGTCCCCCTTGGGTCCCGAGGCTGGTCACTGCTCCGGGTTTTCTTCCCGGCCCCGCCGGTCAGACTCCGGGTGCGGAGGGCCCGGCCCGCGGGGTCCAGGCCGGGTTTTCCCCTCCCTCCGCCCGCCGTCGGGGTCGCGCTGGTCTGGGCAGCGGCTGTGCCAGGGGCGAGGGGGCAGTGCCCGATGCACCAGTGCCACGGGGAGGGGGCCGCTTCGGGGAGGAAGGGGCACGGCCGAGGGGCCGGAGGGCGGGGATGTGCCCCGGGGAGGGCAGCACCAGGGCCTCCGCCGGCAGTGGGAGGGCGGGCGCCCTGCTTGGCACCAGCCCTTGGGCACAGATAAGCGAGGGGCGCCCGGCGCCTCGGGCTCGCCTCGTCCTCTTCCCTGCGGGGCTGTGTCCGCCGTCAGGCCGGGCCCAGCTCGGATCTTTCGGGGCTGAAATGCCATTCCCCCCCCCTGGACCGTCCTGGGACCTCCGGAGCGTCCCTCAGTGACCCTGCCACGTTCCCCTTCGTCTGGTCCGCACATCTATCTCCCTTCCTGGCCCAGAAGTTGGGGGGTGGGGGTGGGGGTGGGGGGAAATCCCGACTTGAAATTCCCGCCTATTCCCAAACTCCGGGCCCTCCACGCACCGAGCCAAGAAGAAGACCGCTGGCCGGGAAACGCCGCCGGGCCGGGCCCTGCCCCCTCCTTCCCCACCTCCACCCCCGCCCCCATCCCCGGAGAGCGGGCCCGGCCCCTGGGGCCTCCGCCACCCCCGCCCTGCCCCCGGGCCCTGACTGGAACTGGGAGCTGGAGGGCAGGTGCTGGGCCTCCTGGGGATAGGGGAGCGTCCCCGATCGCACGTTCTAACTTAGATCTGCAGGCGACCAGCGAGGGACTGACTGATTTTGGGGGGAAAGCAGCAGGAGGTGGGCAAGCACCCGGAGAATGCAGGGCTGGGCCGCAGAGCAGGAGGCCGGCCCCGCTGGGAGCGAGCCCTCCTGGGGAGGCCTGCTACCGGGGCCGCCGGCGGCTGCGAAGCGGGGTGCGGGCTGCCGGGCCACGTGCTCCAAGGGCATCGGCAGAGGAACGCGATGCTCAGAGCCCGGAGGAGCCAGGGGAGGGCCAGGTTCTGCCTTGGGGGGGGCGGGGGGGTCCTGAGTGAGTGGGTCTGGGGGCGCGTTCTGGAATGTGGGGGGCCGCGCTGTGAGTCTCCGGAGCGTCAGCCTGCGCCCGGCGCCCACCGCTTCCCCCCGCGGCCCCCGCTTCCCTCGAAAAACCCGCCGCCCAGGAAACCGCCGGGGGCGCGCAGACCGCAGCGCCCCCAGCTCGCCGCCCCCCGGCGCCCCACCGCGACCGCCCAACCCACCTGAAGGGGCCGCGGCGGCGAGGGTTGCCCCCCTCCCGCCGGCTCCCCCACCCCTGCGGGCGGCGCTATTTATAACCCGGCGGGCGGGAGCAGCGGGCTGCCTCGCCACGCTAATCGTCGCGGGGATCTCTGCGCCCCCCAGGGCCCGGGGAGATAAATTTAGCTCCAGGAAGTTCGGGGGGAACTTTTTCCAAAACTCCACGTCCCCGGGTAGGCGAATCAGAAGCCCTCCCTCTGCTCTCAGCCTCCCTCCAGCCAGCCACCAGGCGGCGCAGGTCCCCGAGTCCCCGGGACCCAGCGAAGAATGGGGGGGAGGGGGGGTGCGCTGCCTGGGAGCTGGGCTAGGCAGGGGTGCGGGCGGAGTATGGGAGGGTCCTGCGGGCTGGAGGTCAGGGCGCCCAGAGAATGGCCGGAAGGATGGGTTTGGGGACATCCGTCCGGACAGCCTGGAGGCCGCAGAGCCTCAGCTGGGAGTAACTGAGAAGGGGGCTGCGGCTTCTGCCTCTGGAAGGGGAAATATCTCCTATGCAAACGAGATGCAAATAAGAGCTTTTGCACTTGTGGGGTCTGCGCTCTGGAGCTGGTGAGACCATCACCACACAGATCATGACACAGACCCTCCCAAGATCATTACTATCATAATCCAGTGTAAGGCCAAAACCGGTTTGGCTCGGTGGACAGAGTGCTGGCCTGCCGACTGAGGTTCGATTCTGATTGGGGGTATGTGCCTTGGTTGCGGGCACATCCCCGGTGGGTGGTGTTCGGGAGGCAGCTGATCAATGTTTCTCTCTCATCCGTGTTTCTGGCTCTCTGTCCTTCTCCCTTCCTCTTTGTAAAAAAATCAATAAAATATATATTTTTAAAAAATAATCCAGTTTATGGTGTGTGGCTCCTCAGACCACTTCGCTGTGGCCTCTCTCATCCACCTGTCCTTCCTGCACCACCGACGGCCTTATATCCCACGAAATCAGCTGGGAATTCTAGTGTCATGCCCTCCTCCTCCTCAGGCCTGCGTCCTGTGGCCTCTGGAGGGTCCCAGGGCACAGAGGGGTAGGGAGATCTTACCTATCCTATGTTGGCCCTCTGTTTCATTCCCCCCCTCTCCCCCGCCAGCCCTCTAGGGAGCTCCCGGGGGGCAGTTTGGACACTCAGCACCTGAGCTCACTCTGATTGGAGAGCATTGAGGGGAGGGGGCTGCGGCATCTCCTTTTCCCGCTGGAGGAGTGGGAGGCGCAGGCCTGTGTGGACTGGGTGACAACGTGGAAGCTGGGGACCCCGTGGGCCAGGGGAGCTTGTGTGTGAGAGGAAGCTGGAAAGCATGGAGTGGGTGCAGCATCTGGGGAGCAGTCCCCTCCCCACTGTTGTGTGCCTGGCCCTGCCCTCCAGGCCACCAGTTCAGAAGAGGAAGATCTGTGGGTGCCTACAGAGGGGGGATGAGCTGCCAGAGATAAGAAATGATCTTGAGTCGAAGTACTATGCTGCGACGAAGGAGAATGGTATATAGTAGGTATTGTCAAGTGAATGAATATGCAGTATATGCATAGACTGTCTCTATCCTGCTCTCCAAGAAACTTGTAACCATGGTTACCTCCAGGGAGGAGAGCCGAGGGCGGGAGGGTCAGTATAGGAGGGAGTTTTACCTTTTACTATTTAGAGTCCTTTACTCTAGGCATACGGTACCTTTACAAAAATAAAAACAGCCGAAACCAGTTTGGCTCAGTGGATAGAGCGTCGGTCTGCGGACTGAAAGGTGCCGGGTTCGATTCCCGTCAAATGCATGTACATTGGTTGCGGGCACATTCCCGGTGGGGGGTGTGTAGGAGGCGGTTGGTCAATGTTTCTCTCTAATTGATGTTTCAGGCTCTCTCTATCTCTCTCCCTTCCTCTCTGTGAAAAATCAATAAAATATTAAAAAAAAAAACTTTAAAAAATAAAAATAAAGTAAACCCAGGGGAAAAGGAGTGAACTGGTGCCTGGGAGAAGGCTGGTCCTGGGAGTTGGCCAGTTCCCCAGGAGAGAACGAGGGGGGCAATAACCGGACCCCCAGAGGGGCCAGGGAATGAGGGTAGAGACCCCAGGAGCGTTTTGTCCTCTGGCTGAGGGTGTAGGGGACTGTGAATGGACATGTCCCAAAGCATGAATGAGCGTGAGCAAGACGGCGGAAGTAGTTCCTGGGTACCTACCGCTGGGAGGGATTCTGGGAAAGCGATTGGTGGTGGCTGCCAGGGGAGGGGAAGCCCATTCTGCTCCTCTGGCTGTGTGTGTCCTGTGATGAGCCTGAGGGCCCTGTGTGGCCCCCCAGGTGCCTGCTTCTTGCAGTTTTGTGAGCTGGAGGAATAGGGTCCTTACTTCCTCCGTGAGCTGGGGACCAGCATCAGCCCAGGGCTTTCTCTAAGACCCACAGAGGCAGGAGCTGGCCAGACCGGGCCTTCTATTGGTTCCCATTCTAAGACCCCGCCCAAGCCGGACCCCTCCCTCCCCACAGGCTGGGAGGAGCTGGGCCTTTCCACCCTACCACTCAGACCCTAGTGAGTCAGGAACCTGGCTTCCGCCTCAGCTCCACCTAGGACCACCTCTTTCCCTCCCTGCTCAGCCCTGGCTCCAGGTCCCTTGTAGTGCCTTTTCTGACGCGCGGAACCTTTAGGCCCAAGGCCTGTTTATTATATATACAGCGCAGTGGTTCCCAAACCGAGGTATTAGGGGGCAGCCCATTCCTGGCACTAAGAGGATATGGTAAGATCAACCATCTGGGCTGGTGGGCTCCCTGTGCCAGGCTTGGAGAAGTGCCAGGTCCTGCTGCCGTCTTATTAGCCAGCAGGCCAAGGTCCCTCCACCAGAGGCCCACCAGAGGTGGGGGCAGGAAACGGAGGCCCGGCGACGAGGCAGGTCTGACACAGATGGCATTGACCCAGAGCTGGATCCACACTTCACTCCCTGTGGGTGGCCCATCCTTGGTCAAAGGCAGCTGGCCCTGGGAGTCTCGACGGGGGTTGAGCTTGGCACTAAAGAGAACGGAAAGCTGAGAGACAGTCTCTGCCACAGCAGCAGCAGCAGCCATGCCTCCTGTCCGTCCGTCCTGCCTTCCTCACCTGAACGAGGCGTTTCCCGCTGCCATTAATCCAGCAGCTGCACAGAAGGACGTAGGCCACCGCCCTCAGGGTGCGCTGCAGGCCCTCCCACCTGGTGACCGCCTGCACAACTGGCACCCGGCGCCCAGCGTCTGGCGGGGCCCCTGGGAGGGAGAAAGGTGGCGCCTGGGCGAGGGGCCATGTCCGGGCCTGCATGTGGGCAGCAGCTCTGAGGAAGGGCGTGGAAGCTGCCCCTGGCACCTTTTATCAACACCACCCCCCCCTCGCCCCCCCCGCCCATGACTCCAGGGACAAAGGCCCCAGGGTCTGACACAGGGAAGGTTCTGGGCCTGAGAATGGGCTGAGTCAGCCCCTCAGCGCAGCCATGGAGGAGGGGAGGGGCTAGGAGGAGGAGGAGGAGCTGGCCACTCCATCTTTCATCCTCCACAGCCAGGCCAGCCCTGCTTCCCTCCCTCCAGCCTGAGCCTAGAAACCTTGGGTGCCCTGCCTGGTTGCTGGGACCCCTAGTGGTTGGCACACCTCCCTGCCTCTGCCCCCTGGTGATTGGCATTTGGTCAGAATCACCAACAGGAGCGCCTTTCCAGGCTGGGGGGGGGCGGCGGGCCCACTCTGCTCCCCCCATCCCCGCGGGAGCAGGAAGACGCAGGCACGGAGAGGAGAGGCTGTTTATTGAGCGGTCACACCCTGGGCAGGGCAGCTCCTCCCGTCTCCTCTGGAGCGGGCAGGCGTGGCGGTCACATGCGGGAGTTCCGTTCTTCGTCCTCATTCTCGAGGAGGTAGGCTGGCCGGTAGGTGGGCTGGCCTCCGGGGCCCACGTACTTCAGGGCTGGGTTCTGCACCGTGTTCTCCCGGCTCCCCAGGGACGTGTAGCTGGAGGAAGGTGGGGGGGAGAGGGCGCGGTGTGGTGAGGCAGGCGCTCCCCCTATCTCAGCACCTCCACGTTTCTCCTCCCCATGCCCTCCCACGCCCTTACCCTCGGTCATACAGGATACAGTACGGGACAAACAGCTGCCGCAGGAAGTCCCAGATGTCTCTGTAGGTCCAGTCCTGGGAGGGCAGAGTGGCACAAGAGTCACTAATACTGCCCTCTTCCGCTCTGCCCTCTGCTGCCCGGGAGGGGGCCCAGCCGGGGTTCCTCTGCTCCCTTGGCCTCCCAGGGCCCGTTATCTGATTGGCTGGTATGTTTTGCTCTGCGTGAGCCACGCAATGAGAGAGAGAGAGAGAGAGAGAGAGGGGGGGGGGGGGGAGAAGCCTGCATCCTGTCCCTCTCCACTCCAGCCCACCCTCCCCTGGCAGGGCGGCTCCAGAGGACAGGAAGGGCCGTGTCTGTGGAAGCCAGCTGACCAGCAGAACTTTCTGCAGCGATGAATGTTCTCTTGCTGTGCTGTCTAATGTGGTGGGCACTTCCTCTGTGGCCAGTGCAAATGAAGAACTACTTCTGAATTGTGTTTAGTTCTTAAAACTGAGATATAAGTCACGCACCACCGAAATTCACCCTTTTAAGATGTCCAATTCAGTCATCTGGCTTCCATGCTTTGAGTATAAGCAGATGGCTAACGGTTACCATAGTGGACAGCACAGGTCTATGTCACTGTTCTGTCCGTAGCGAAAAGCACAATGCGCCGAAACCGGTTTGGCTCAGTGGATAGAGTGTCGTCGGCCTGCAGACTGAAGGGTCCCAGGTTCGATTCTGATCAAGGGCACGAACTTTGGTTGGAGGCAGCTGATCGATGTTTCTCTCTCATCAATGTTTCTAACTCTTTATCCCTCTCCCTTCCTCTCTGTAAAAAATCAATAAAATATATTAAAAAAAAAAAAAGCACAATGCCTGCGCTGGATGAACGCTCAATAAAAATTGGTCAGAAGGCTGAACAAATGGCACAGACTTCCTTGGATGACGGGGCCCCTTCCTCCGAGCCCCGGCTCCCATGTCCCTACCTCCGGAAGCGGGGTGCAATGCCTGACGGGGGCACGGACTGACGGCCTTACCAGCAGCGGGTTGATGCGCATGAACGGGGGCCAGCCTGGGTCGGTGGGGCTGAAGGGACTGAGGCTGCAGGAGGCGGGGTCTGTGCGGCGGGTGCCCATCAGGGCGGCCTCCAGCTGGGGGTGCTGCGCCCGCAGCTGGCTCAGGGCCTTCTTCATCTCGCCCTCAGCCTCCAGCACCCGCAGATGGTACCTGACGAAGGAAGAGGGCGGGGGAGAAGGGGTGTCACACACGGGCTTCTCCAAACCCCTCTTGCAGCCCAAACCCTCAGGCCCCTCCTACCGCTTGATGGTGTCCTGCAGAAACTGCTCCAGCTCAGGGAAAGGGGAGACGGTGCGGATATAGAGGATCTGGAGGGGTTCCTGAGTGTCAGGGCATTTCCTGGGGGAGAAAACCACAGGCTGGCCAGCACAGGCAGGGGGACGCTCTCCCGAGAGCGTGCACTGTTCTCCTTGGCTCCTGGGAGGCACACCCTTTCCTTGTCTTTCCCATCCATCAGAACCTGCTTCCTCCAGGAAGCCCATCCACCAGAACCTGCTTCCTCCAGGAAGCCCATCCTGATCTCTCACCTCTCCGACCTGGGGCACACACCCCTGTCTCAGGTGGGTAAACCTCACCTCCTCAGCAGGCCCAGGCCCTTCCACATGCAGGGCCCCGCAGGTGGCAGATGCTCAATAAAGAGGGTGGAATGGGACGGAGAGGTCACTATGACCAACTCCCACCCTGACACCGCTTTTCCCTTCTGCTTCCCAGGATGGGGAACTGGAGAACGGGGCACATCAGGTGTCCTGGTATCTCGGGGCCTCGCCCCCAGGGGACAGGCTCACCTCTGCACAGCTGCATGGACGAGGTGCAGGAGGGCCGTGCAGTCCTTGCCCCCGTTGAAGCCCACGCAGAGCTGGCTGAGCTGGTACCGATCCAGGGCGGTCTCAATGGTCTGCAGGGCACTCTCCACCTTCTTCCCTAGAGAAGAGCCTGCTGGACAGGTAGGGAGGAGGCCATTATCCACCCCATGTGACACATATGGCTGTCAGTGTTTCTAGGATAACTATGTTCCCATATGTTCCCAGTGTTTCTAGGATAAAGTCCAGATTCCCTCATGCTGCCCACTAGGCCGGCAGAGTGCTCCCCGCCTGCCATCCAGCCACATCGCCGCTCAGCGTCTCCCCCTCCGGGATCCTGGTTCCTTCCCTCTCTCCTAAACCTCCTGCTGCTCCCTCTGGACCTCCCTCATGCTATGTGCTCGGCCCTGCGCCTGGTCTGGCCAAACGCTCCGTGTACCATGCAGCTTCCACTCCACTTGCCCAGAGAAGCCTTCTCTGACCCCAGATCGAGGCTGACCTCCTTGCTGTGCAGTCCCCCTCACACGGACATCTCACACACAATTATCTGCTTAAAGTTCACCTTTCCTGCTAAACTGCTTGTCCGTGGAGCGGACGTCCGTCTGTCCTATTGCGCTGTCTCCCCAGCACCCAGCGCAGTGCTGGTGAAAGCGGGTACGCGCTCAGTATTTATTGGAAGAATGAGTGAATCGTCGTCATCTTCTACTTTCTCCTGGGTTTTTGGGAGCCTCCAAAGCCCCTGCTTTCCTGAGACCTAGGGTGGCACCTGTGGTTTGGTAGCTCTGCCCGCCCCGCCCCCCGCCCCAGGCCCCTACCTGACTTGGCGAGCTTGTAAACAGCCTCACTGGCCAGCTCCATGGCGTTGGGCACGTAGGGGACCAGTGACCCCGGAGGCAGACGTGCGGCCAGGTAGGCCAGGCATTCCTCCAGGGGCTCTTCTTCCTGCGAATCCAGGGTCACCTTCACCTGGTAGTAGTTGCTGCCCCAGTCAGGGTAGGAACCCAGGCCAAGCCGGCGTCCAAAGCGGGCCTGGGCCTCGGCCAGGATGGGGGCGATGGAGGCCTCGTCGGCTGCCACGTACAGCTCCCGCAGGTGGAACCGAACGGCCGTGTTTTGGAACAGTCCCGTCAGGCCCTCCAGCACCCGCCGCAGCAGCTCCGGGATGCCCGGGAAGAGGTAGACGTTGCGGACGGAGACCAGCGGGTATCTGAAGGGGCGGCCCGTGTGCGGGTCGGTGCCGTAATGCAGGCGGGCGGAGGAGGGCACCAGCGACAGCTTCTCCCAGCCCTGCTTTCCGAGGGCTTTGATGGCGGCCTGCAGCTCGGGGTGTGGCCTGAGCTCCTCCCCAAAGGCCTCGGCTGCCGCCTCAAAGGTCACGTCGTCGTGAGTGGGACCGATGCCCCCCGCCGTGAGCACGTGAGTGAAGCGGCTGGAGAAGGAGGTGATCTCAGCCGCGATGGTGGCTACCTCATCGGGGACGACAGAGACGCGGCACACCTGGACCCCCAGGGAGCGCAGTGTCCGGCACAGGAAGTAGGTGTTGGTGTCCTGAGTGTGTCCCTGGGAGGTTGGAGACGGGGAAGAGGAGCGTCAGTGCGGTGGGACGAAGGGCAGAGGGGGCAGGGATGGAAGTTGCATCTGCCTGATGGTGGGGCGCTCCGCTCTTTGGGGGATACCACCTCAGGCTGCCAAGAATTCTGGACTGAGCCCTAGCCGGTTTGGCTCAGTGGATAGAGCGTCGGCCTGCAGACTGAAGGAAGGGTCCCAGGTTCGATTCCGGCCAAGGGCACATGCCTGGGTTGTGGGCTTGATCCCCAATAGGGAGCGTGCAGGAGGCAGCTGATCAATGATTCTCTCTCATCGTTGATGTTTCTTTCTCTCTATCCCTCTCTCTTCCTCTCTGAAATCAATAAAGAAATATACTTTTTTTAAAAAGAAAAGAATTCTGGACTGAGCCCCAGAGCGAGAAGATCCACGTGAACCGAGTCAGGGATGATGTGCTATATCGTGGGCCTCCTCCTCTGCACTGTGACCTTGACCTCATCTATGTTTATGAACTCCACGATCAATGCCACGTGACAACTGCTCTACTCCCTCACCCACCCGGACAGTCTCAGTCCCCTGGCGTCAAATGCCTCTTGGGCATCTTCCCCCTACCCTGGCTGTTAACAGCATCCCCAGACACTGTCCGCAGCCAGTCAGGCCCTTTATGCTGTCAACTCCACTCCTGAACTATGTCCCCATGTGCTCTCTCCTCTCTGTCCCAACTGCCACCAAACAGGTCTTTGGCACCTTTCACCTGAATAGTTGCAACAGCCTCCTGGCCAGGCTCCCGGCTCCAGCCACAGTGCTCTGCCTGTGCCTCCTGCATAGCCTTCCTAATGTGCTTCTGCGATTGCATCACTCTTGGACTCAAAAGCCGTTCGTTGTTTCCAACCACATACAGAATAAAGTTCAAATTCTTCTGTGGAATATTTGAGGCTGTCTATGGTATGTATACAATCTTCTTGCCCAGCCCCATCTCCACTGTTGTGCCACAGAGGTTAGTGGTTAAGTGGTTGCTCTGGAGTGAAAATCAAGTCCATTTAGCACTTCCTAGCTGTGTTACTTTGGGCAAGTTTCTCAACCTCTCTGAGCCTTAGTCTCATAATGTATTAATTAAGACTTATAGCTCTGGCTGGTTTGGCTCAGTGGGATATAGAGCGTTGGCCTGTGGACTCAGGGGTCCTGGGTTTGATTCCGGTCAAGGGAAGGGAAGGGGAGGGGTGGGGAGGGGAGGGGAGGGGTGGGGAGGGGAAGAGAGGGGAGGGGAAGGGTGGGAAAGGGAGGGGGGGGAGGGGAGGGGAGGGGAGGGAGGAGAGGGGTGGGGAGGGAAGGAGAGGGGTGGGGAGGGGAAGGGAGGGGTGGGGAGGGGAAGGGTAGGGGGGGGGAGGGGAGGGGAAGTGAGGTCCTGCCGGGAGGGCTGGACTCAGTCTCCCTGGCAGCAAGAGGAAGACCTAGAGCTAGCGTTCATCCTTGGAGGGTGAATTCATCATTGGTCGGCATCCATGAGAGCATAGACGTACAAGTGGTTTCAGCAAAAGCTCTGCAGACTCCCCGGGGTCCCTGTTGGCCCGGGCTGCGGGGCGCTGGGTGGGAGTCTGACTGGGGTGAAATACAGCAGCTGGGCTCCAGGCCCATGTTGACGCCTTTCTGAGGGGAGGGGAGGGGAGGGGAGGGGAAGGGTGGGAGTGAGCCCGGGTTGTGGGCTCACTCCCCAGTAGGGGGCTTGCAGGAGGCAGCTGGTTGGTGATTCTCCCTCATCATTGATGTTTCTATTTCTCACTCCCTTTTTGATATCAATATATCAAGGGCCCAAGTCAGTTTGGCTGAATGGATACTGAAATCATTGATGTTTCTATCTCTCTCTCCCTGTTCCTTCCTCTCTGAAATCAATAAAAATATGTTAAAAGATGACTTCTATAAAAGTACCAATGTCATGGGGTTGTTGTGAGGATTAGTAAAATCACATATATGATGTAATAAGCTTACTGCCAGGTCCCAGTAAGCATTCAAAAAATATAGGGATCACTATTACTATTACAAACCTGATGCCTACCTCGACTTCCCTGATTATTCAGAAGGGATTTCTCTCTTCTCGTACTTTCTTTCTATCCCACCCACTCCACTGTGTGCCTTGGCTCATTCCTCAATTAGGTTGGATTTAACTTTTAAAGAATGCCTGCACCTCTACCTCCTTTCCATGCAAACGCCTTGTCATTTCTGTAAAGCTCCGCATCCCCATTCCACACTGCTAGGCAAACTGTGGAAACTTTGCTTTAAGCCTTTCAACGGAATAATTCATTGAAAGAACGAGGGTCACTTTTCCTCCACCACTCTGGACTCACTCCAGAATCCTAGGGCAGCAAGGGGACCCCCACCCTGGTTCACCCTTCTTAAGGACAGGACGACGTCCCTCCCCCCTCCCCTCCCTCTGCTGTCCCAGACACACCTTGAGGATCTCATCTCCAACAATGATGATGCCCGCCGTCACGCTGCGCCCTGGGGGAGGTGCAGAGGCCCTAGATGCCATGGTCCTGCCTCCTCTGCCCCTCTGCAAGGCCCTCCAGTAGCCACCCAGACCCCCAAACAGGGGGCGCAAGCACGGGAGTACCGCCAGATCTAAAGAGCACGGGGGGCCATAGGCTGGGAACAGGGGGTCCCGGGTCGAGGCAACCTGGAGGAGCCAGAAAGGAAAATGGGGGAGAGCAGGAGGGCATGGTCTTCCTCACCAGGCCCTTGACAACTGACTCCTTTATTCCTGCCTCTTTCTTAAACATGTTCTCAAAATCCAGCCCATGCCTCTTTTAAATGTTTTCTAAGCTTGGCTCTAGAGTCTAGTCTTAAAATGTCCTGCTCCAGCTACCACTTTAAAGATCTTGTGTCTGCCGAGCTCGGTTTCTCGGGTCTGCTCTATCTTGGACACCTACACCTTTAAATGTCTCTTCTCTTTGGGGCGCCTGTCCCTTTAAATGTCTGCTCCTGGGATTTGGGCCCTTTAAATACTTCCCTTCCTCCACCCGAACCACAACTCAGCCGTCTTCTTCTCCAGGATTCCGCACCCTTTCTAGCCCGAACCCCACCTCTACCCACTGCTCTTCTGACAGCTGAATTCTCTCTGGTTCTCACCTGCTCCAGCCCCTTCAGCAGGTCTTTCCCTCTCTTCTCCTCTTGTCCCAGGACAGCTTCCGTACTCACAGTCCCACCTCAGAGCCACACTTAGCTCGTTTTAATTGGTCCTTTCGGCTGTCGCTCAGACTACCGTCACGTGTTCATTGGTGAAGTCGACTGTCACTCGCGAGCCTTAGCCAGCGGGCGGGAGCAGTGCTGGGTTGTTATTAGCGACAACCACGTGGTCACCTTTGCCCGGAAACGTGGAGGCCGAGCCCAGGGGGTGGTGGCGGGGATGAGGAGGGGCGGGACTGAGGGGCAGGGCGGGACTGAGGAGCAGGGCGGGACTGAAGGGCTGGGGTGGGAAAGGAGTTGTGGTGGGAGAGGCTCTAAAGATTTTGAGGTGCTTTCTGCGGTTAGAAATAAAGGGAGGCTTGACCTTTGTTTTGTATTCAGATTCTCGTGTGCACAGCTGTTTTCATTATCCATAACCCAGTTATTGGCTAAGGGGTCAGAGCTGCTACTGGTGTTTGAAGGGACAATGGTTAGCATTGCCTGTGAGGTAGGAAGATCTTGGAATGTGGAGCGAACGTTTTAGTGTGTAGAACTTTCATTTGTCTCTGATATAAACAATGAAGCTAATTATTTAAGCCTCATTGACAAGACAGAGCTTGCTCCAGATGGTGCTTGATTTAAGCATCACCTGTTATTGCTCTTGCAAGTACAGTGATGGCAGCGACTAGGGAGTGCCATGTGTCCACGTTGTACTACTCTCCTTACTCGCATTCAATTGCCTATGGTCTAACAGTGTTCATCAAACCCTAATGTTCTTACTATTCATCTGAATGATCTTGGGTGGGGACTGAGATCTGTATTTAAGTTCTCGGTCATGAGGATGCTACTGGTTTGTGGACTTTTTTTATATAATGTTTAGAATCCATTCATCATTTGGAAGCCTGCTGAACCACACCTGGCTGGCCTCATATGATTCCTAAAAACCCTTTAAGACAGATATGATGTCTGTTTTACAGATGGGCAACAGGCTCAGAAAGGTGAAGGGATGCCACACAAAATAAAGTGGATGGTAGAACCAAGCTTCTAGACCATTTTTTCTCAAGAAAACTCTAAAAAAATAAAGTCGCCCTCCCCCCCACCCCCCCAAAAAAAAGCCCTACTTGCCTAACGACATAAGACATGTGCTTTATTATCTTGATGATTAATAAAGGTCATATTTTGGAGGTAACCCCCCCCAAAAAAAACAACAACACAACAACCCATTCAAACATCAGCTCAGGTCCAATCATTTATCAGTGGCTTCTCAAGCTAAGCATGCATCACAATCACCTGGAAAGCCGTAGTTTACGATTCAGTTAAGTCTAGGGTGGAGCCCAAGAATGCACATTTCTAATGAGTTTCCAGATGATGTTGATGCTTCCGGTTCAGGGACTACACTGGTACTGCTCTTGGAACAAATAGATGGAAGACAGGGAAAAGGTGGTAGATTATCTCCCTTAGTACTGTTATTTTTAAAAGTATGATTTAGTGAAATGTTTTCTTGAACAGCTAGTTTCCCGTTTTCTCAAAGTTAGTGCTGTAACTACCTGCATAGGAATGCTTGAAATCCCCACATCCAGGCCACACTCCAGGCCAATTAAGTCAACACCTTTAGGAACGATTTACAAATCAGTCCTTTTAAAGCTACTCAAGGGATTCCAATGCTCAGCCATAGTGAGAATTACTGAAAACCCCCAACCAGTGTGCAGTGAAGCCTAGGCTAGGCAGGAACGGAGCCACTACGGCTGATGCCCCCCCCCTCCCCCTTGTGTGCCCTTCACACACTGGGACCATATTAAAGGTGGCATCCCTGTCTGTGGGAAACAGTTCCCTTATCTAGATGAGATGATGTTATCCCTATACAACCTCTACCTTTGGCCGGTAGTTAAATCGAAAATATATTTCAGTCCATGTTTGACAGCATGTCTACTTTTAAGATTAGATTAAAAACCAGTTACCTGTTGAAATAAACCTCATTATCAGCAAAGCTGAGCTTCATTATCTAACTGAAGGGCATATAATTAGAACCATATATTGAATGTGATGCTCAGCCTGAGAGGGGGGAAAAAAACCTTGACAAGCAGAGAACTAGATTATAAAAAAAATTCCTCTTTAATCAAGGTTTTTAACACGAAATAGAGTTCTTGAATAAAATGGAAAGTTTCCAATACATTGAAACATAAATCCCCTGGCAGGAAAAAACAAAACAGCAAATTTACACAATCCCTGTTACAGCCGTGGTCTCATTCTTAGATGCTTCCTCCATCTGCCACGTGTGTCCTGCTGGGTACAGAACTCATCATGGTGTCAGGGGTCACACTCAGCTGGGGCTGCAGCCCTGAGCACTCCTCTGGCTGGCCGTGCTGCGGCTGGCTCTGCTTAAGTAGCAAAGCAGTCACCAGCACGTTTCAAACAGTGTATTTTAAACATCCTTTAAATAGCAAAGTGAGAAACAAGAAGGCAACATAATGTTATCAGAAAGCTGTTAGCAAGTGAGGACAGCTGAGTAGAGCTAGAGGCTGAAAAGTGGCTTCCAGCTTCATTACTTTGGCTTCTTGGGCAGCGGCCTCCGGAACAGCAAGATGTGAGGTTCTGAAAGAGCGAGTGAAATCTAAGAGACAAGCTAACACCGTCTACGCACCCTCTACAGGGTACCCCCCTCCCATTTCCCAGCTATCACCCACTCGACCCTGATAACTAAATTGAGACTTAAGCATATGGCTTTGGAAGCAGACCCATCAGCCTGGCCTGCCAGCCAAGTATACAATTGTTAATATCAGTTATTCTGCTGTGTTTGTGAAGCCCAGGGTGTCCTTTATCAGTTTTGCTTGACAGCTCGGTGTCTGGTGTCTTATCAGGAAATATATTTTCTGTGGCTTATTTGGAACACATCCAAGAATTCTTTCTGATGGATAATGAGGTAGGGACCATAATCTCTCCCAGAGTATATGTGGCCTTAAAAAGAGAGTACCCTCCAATGATATATGTACAAAGGTAATAATTTAAAAAAAAAAAAAAAGAGAGAGAGAATACCCCCTGAGTGAATTAGATACTAAAGGTTTTTCAGGAACGGCTTGTCTCTGAACTTCCTATATACGTCACTCTATTTTTGGTCACTCCAATTTTTCTAGATGACGGGTGGGGTAAGAAACCCGGGAACCTCCCCCACCTCCCCCTGATTTCTTTGGGTTATGTGACCTGTCATTTCCTCAGTGAAACAGCCCTACATGGTTCTTTCAGCCATGGCACTGACCTGGTTCATGGATCATATAATGGACCCATCCCTGACTCTGCTGAACACCAAGATTCCTCCATTCAGATTCAGACATCAAATGGGTTTTAGGGACGAGCTTGGCTATGTCCTTGGGCAACATGACATGCCTGTAACAGAAACATGGGAAGGTAGGGAATTTGTCAGTACTGGGTACAGTCTGTTAGGCAAGTGCTTACATACAAAGCAAGAGACAAAAGAAAAAAACCAGTTTCTGATGGCAGGGAATTCATCTTATTGTGGGATACAGCCAGCTAGAAATAAAGGCCAACTTGGCCTTTAAAATCTATTGTTCATTTTCCTAACTCTGAAGGGATGTGCCATGAGACTTTCGGGAACCTTCCTGCTTTCCTAACCAAGGATGAGTCTCTTTATGGCCAAGAAATTATTACTCTAATTTGAATTGTGCTAACCCAAGCACACTTTATCATGCTAAATGAAAATGTACTAGTAACAGATTTTCCCCCCTAAAGAATCTGTTCTTGTCTGAATGTCTGAAAATAGCTGTTTAACAAGCCCCTGGCGCGAAGACTAGGTTCAATAACTAATTAGGCAAAAAACAAAACCCCAAGCCAAAACTCCCCACCAAAACACAAAAGCTTTTCTTAAACCTAAATGCCACTGCCAACATTACATCTTCAAGGGTGAAACTAATGCCTCCCCCTCCCGGGCCCTGCCATGTGCTACAAACACATAATTTTAGTCAGCTCAGTTCAGATGTAGAGGAAAACACCTGAGGAAAAGGAAGTTAATTGGCCTGGGGTCTTTTCCCAGGGACCTGGCAGAAAGACCATTAATGTATTTGTCGGCAAAGGCAGAGCTCTCCAGCCAGAGGGCCGAGTCCTGTGATAGACTGGAGAAGAAACACAAGCAAGTTTCCATTTCACGGTTTTCCATTGAGAAGACAAGGTACAAACCAGGAAGTTGTTTTAAGCATCACATGAATACAATTAGTGGAAGGCCGACATTTGTAGAACCCCTTCCCATTTTCTACTCTAGAACTGTGAGTTTAGGATGTATCCAGCGCAGACTCTGTAGAAATTCCTTTCTTCACCATCCTTGGCAAGTCGTATGTGCTACCATCACAATCTGTACGTATCTATATCATACCAATATCAGCTTCTCTCTGAAGTCTGTGAGTATCTCCGCGGATTATTTTAGGCTTGTTGACACCATGCTTTTACCCTTGAGCTTTAGTAGAACCTATAAACACCCCATTGTTGTTTCCTACATGAACCCCCTTCGAATAGCTGAAGGGTATCGACTGAGTCCATGTTAAATCTTTTTCTCCATGTTCCTGGCCAGTTTTATTCCATTCCAGGCCCTCGAAGCCCCACCTCGTTAATATAAGGCGAACAACTACGCCCCCTTTTCAGGAATTAATGGGGGACACTCGCTCTGTGTTGAAGACCCCAGGAAAATTGGAGCTCCGCCTTTCCCACCTTTCCCCAGTAGGTTCCGTATGTTATGGCGTTGCCGAGATACCAGCTGTCCTTAAGAAGGCAAGCCCAACGTGCTCAGTGAAGTTTAGAATGGTTCCGGAACCCCAAGGGGCGAAGGTGGGCTGCAGGCGAACGCTCTAAACCACGCCCCCCTCCCCCCTCCCCCAAGAGGGCTTGCACCGAATTCCGTACTGTTACTTTTACACGCATCGCCTACCTCCGCGCATGCGCGTTACGCTCTCAGCCACCCGCCACCCCGTCCCGTTAATCTGCTGCGCACGCGCCCATTCCGTCTTTTCCGTAGTCCTCGTTACTAACTCCTCGAGCCCTCACTTGTCAAAGCCCCACCCCCTCGTTAGGGCCCCCACGCCGGCACTAACCGGTACTCGAACTCCTCGTCGTCGTATTTGTCCGAATAGTAAATCTGTTTGTGCGACATGATCGCTCCGCCTGAGATCGTCAGCCCCGCGCCGCCAACCTCCAAACAACTCCCAGCAGCACGCGCTCCCACCCACTTTGGCCTCACTTTCAAACACGCCGCCTGCGCTTCCTATTGGCCCCTCCGATTTAAGGCGGGACAACTCCGTCTCCAAGCCTCCTATTGGCTTATATTTGCTTCTCGTCGAGTCCCTATTGGAGCGCGCTCGTTACGTTTCTCAAGGGCGAGCATAGGTAAAAAAATGGGCCTCTCATTGGCTAGAACCGCTCCTGTGCGCGTTCCCGCAGTGCCATTGGCTGACCCAGGAAAGTGGGACGGGTGAAGGAGGGACGGTGGGGTAGAGGGTCAGGGGTTAGCGAGGCCGGAAGTGAGTGCAATAAAGTTTCTCCAGGGAGGCTTTCCCGGGGAGAAAGTTGGAGCAGCGACCTAAGGAGGCACTGGCGTGATCCAGGACCAAATCACCCCGCGGTGCGGTGCGGAGACTCCATGAGGCCCTGGTGAGTTGGGACTATTTTTTTCCCCCTTAGGTGACCCACTCCTCAACCCCGGAACCCCTCTCCCGGGACCCTACTTCCGGTCTTCATTCATAAGCCACGCCCCCTAGGACCCCCTCTCCGGAAGTCCCACCTCCCAGCCTCGGGGGGCTTTGTATCCCTGAACCCTGACTTGTTTTCCACTTATTGTCCCTGACCCCACCCTGTCCCCCCGCTTCCCTGGAAGTCCCACCCCCTAGACGTGCTTTCGAGCCCTGCTATACGGGAACGGCACGTTGGTCCTTTCCAATTCCCCGAAACTCCGCCTCAGCGCGACGATTCTCTGCAAGCTGACTGCTGCCTACCAAAAAGTCTCATCTCCCGAAAGGGCAAAACCCTGCCCAGAGCGCTACACTGTTCCAATCCGCGAAACCACGCCTTTCTAGAGGCTCGGCCCTTGTAGATGACCCGCCCCTTCCTTAATCCACGTCGGATTGTCCCGAAGCCTGGCCTCGTAGGAGATTTATCCTTGTGGAACCCAGGTCTTCACCTCAGCAGCTTTGTCTTCCACCCCAGAAACTCCCCTCTGCTCGTATTTCCCTGATCTTTTCCTCTTTGGGGTTTGGGCTCAGTTTTCCTGCATGCTCCCCCAGGCGGAGAGTCCAAGTTTCCATCTGTGGGTCTGAGGAGTGAGATCAGAGACAGCCCTTTTCCTTTCCTTTACCCCGTCCGAGGCTGGCTCCCCGGAGGGGGCTGGACTTGGGGTTTGGCACGAAGGTGGGAGAGAGAGACTTGCTCGGAGATTTCTGGCCCCACTCCCTGAGTTTCCCTCCCCAGGACCCGCCCAGCCCAGAACCAGCGGTTATGTCTCCGACCTGGACCAGGGGAGTTGGGTAGGGGGCATTTGGTTGACTGTGAAGTTTTCTACCATCAGAAACGGTGTCTTGGGTGGGTGTAGGGGGCAGTGACCTTTTTGCTGTTTGATTTTTTTTTTTTTTTTAAAGGGTTCTGCTCACTTCTCTGGCTCTTCCCCTCCCCCCTAACCAGAGTTCTTGTCTGGGCATTCCTTCTGGTCCCGCTCGCCCAGCCTTCCTTTCGGGAAACATTCCTGAGGCTTTCCACATTTCCTGCTACTTCCCGCTCTTGCCTCCTCCTCCTCCTCCTCCCTGCTGGTCTGAGAAGCGCATGCAGCCTCTCCCCACACCCCATCACCAGTGGACAATCTCCCGTCTTTCTATGAGCCCCAGGTGCCCTTACTTTTTCCCCAAATGCTCACACCGGTCGGTCGTTTGCTGCCTGTGGGTGCTGCAGGCTCCTACAGAAGGCCCACTCTTGAGATGAAGACATCCTGGCGCGTGTTTGCCTGTGTGAGGTTTTGGCAGAACCCCTTCCTCACGCTCTCTGTGCCTGAGCGCTGAGCCTCAGGAAGTGGACGGAGAGAACTCCTTCTCAGGAGCGGAGGATGACATGACAGCTCTCCTCTGATGAGGATCGAGGGCGGGGAAAGAGCTTAGCACACCATGTGGTTATTTGCATATTTTTTAATCTTCTGAAGTAATTTAAGGATAGGTAATTCCGAGGTGAGCTTAGGGGGTATGTGTATGGAACATACTTCCTTTTTGTTCACTTTCCAACTTCCTCTATGGCCCCCTCCAGCAGAGCTGAGGCAGGAAGCTGTGGGTGGAGAGAGTGGGTTTGGGATGGTTTCCCTGTGTCCAGCCTCGGCCTCTCCTCTCCCGTACAAAGCACAGATTTCACACTCCCACCTCCTCCAGCCAGACTTTGCCCTTGGTATGAGAGGAACTACGTGCCCTGGTGGACACATGGGCCCTCACCAGTCATCCCTGCAAAAAGGCGGGGGGGGCTGACCTTGGAGTCAGTGCCCTGCCCCCTCCCCCCTTCTACCCTTGACAGCTGGCTTTGCTTACTTAGCCTGTGGGAAAGGGGGCAGAACAGTGCTTGCCTGTAGGCTACTGCATAGTAGATGCCACCGGCCTGCCCTCGGCCCCAGCTCCTTTCCCCTCCCCTCCCCAGCTGTGCCCTTCCTCTTGGCCTTCTCTTTATCCTCTGGGACCACTTTCTTCCTTTCCCCATTTCTTTTTTTCTTAAAAAAAAAAAATTATTGATTTAGAGAGAGAAAAGGAGCGGAGGAGGGGGTGGAAAGAGAGAGAGAAAAATATCGTGTTGTATTTTTTTTGTTCCACTATTTATGCATTCATTGGTTGCTTCTCGCATGTGCCCCGACCAAAACCTTGGCGTTTTGGGACGATGCTCTAACCAGCGGAGCTCCCCAGCCGGGCTCCTTTCCCCATTTCACCCACTGTTTATCGATTTTAGAGAAGAAGGGAGGGAGGGAGAGAAACATGGATGGGTTGTCTCCTGATGTGCCTGGCCTGGGTGTGTGCCCTGACTGGGTATGTGCCCTGACTGGGAATCAAACCTGCAACCCTTTGGTGTCCTGGGCGATGCTCCAACCCACACAGTGAGGGCTCCTTTCCCGTTTCCTCAGCCCTGTCCACAGCTGTGGTGGCAGAGGGCGCTAATGGCCTGGCTCCCTGGGGCTCCCACCCCACTGTGGGATGGGGGTGGGGTGGGGGTTTGTGTTCAGTCTAGCAGGAAGGGAAATGCTGAGCTCTGGGATCTCCTCCCTTTTCCACCCCAGCTGCCTCTGTTTCCTCCCTCATTCCCCCCTGCCTGCCCTTGTCCGGTGTGGACTGAGCCACACCTCCTCCTCTTCCCTCCTTTCCTCTCACCCTTCCCTCCCACCCCCTTTCCTCTTCCCTCCCACCCCCACTTTACCCTTCCCTTCCACCCCCCACTTTGCTCTCCCCCCCCCCTTTGCTCTTCCCCAGATGCTGGTTGTTTGTATGGGGTGGGGGTGGGCAGGGATCGCTCTGCCTCCGCTCAGCTCTGGATTGGGGCCGTGGTGGGGGCTCAGCCCCTCGGAGCCTGTGAGTCAGCACTGTCTCCGGGATTGGTCTCTCCCCTCCGCTCCCCGCCCTTGGGGCGGAGCCAGGCAGCTCCAGGTCCAGCCTGCTCTGCTCTCAGCCAGAGAAGAGGCTCCGCACCGGGCGGGGATGGGGCTTGGGACTGTTTGTGTCTGACCGGGGGAGCCAGGGGAAGCGGAGCCACTGCCCCTCTTCCTTCCCAGGACCCTGGCGCTCCCTGGGCCGTAAAGGGCCCATCAGGCTAAGGGCCTGGGGATGCCCCCTGCCTGGCCCCCTTGCCCGGACTGGCAGGGGGGCCGGGCTGGGCTGCAGCCTGCCTCTCACTCCAGCCATGGATCTCCTGCCCCCCAAGCCCAAGTACAACCCACTCCGGAATGAGTCTCTGTCATCGCTGGAGGAGGGGGCCTCCGGGTCCAGCCCGCCCGAGGAGCTGCCTTCCCCATCAGCCTCTTCCCTGGGGCCCATCCTGCCACCTCTGTCCGGGGAGGACAGCCCCACCACCCTGTGCTCCTTCTTCCCCCGGATGAGCAACCTGAAGCTGGCCAACCCGGCCGGCGGGCGCCCGGGGCCGAAGGGGGAGCCAGGCAGGGCGGCCGAGGCCGGGGACGGGGTGGCGGGGGCGGCCGTGCCGGACTCAGGCCCCCTGCCCCTCCTCCAGGACATGAACAAGCTGAGCGGAGGCGGCGGGCGCAGGACTCGGGTGGAAGGGGGCCAGCTGGGGGGCGAGGAGTGGACACGCCACGGGAGCTTTGTCAATAAGCCCACGCGGGGCTGGCTGCACCCCAACGACAAAGTCATGGGACCCGGGGTTTCCTACCTGGTTCGGGTGAGTGACCGTCTCCCTCCCGGGCCTCTCCGCCCTCCGCCTGCTCTGGCTTCGCTGGCATCCCTCTTCCTGCTCTTCCCCGGCAACCCCCTTGGTCTCGGCATCCTTTTCCCTAAACCTGCCTCGCTCCTTCTCTGGTCCTGCAGCCTCTTCCAGCTGGGCCTCGGTCCCCCTTCCTCCTCGTGACTCCCCCACCCCACCCCCACCTGCCATGCCCAGCACAATGCCCAGCCCAGGGGAGGCCCCGAGGAAGTGTTGAATGAGTGGCTCCTGATTGTTCCCTCTGTCTCCTCCCCCTTTCTGGAGATGTCACTTCAGCCCACCCAATGCCTGTCACTCCCAGTTCCCTTCCCGCTGTTCGAGGTCCTCCCAGCTTGCCCGTCCCTCCTCTGCTCACTCCCTGTGGTCTTGCACGGTGTGGGCTGTGGCAGAACTCACTCTTCTCTGCCTCCCTTAGGGACCATGGAGAGAAGCATCCTAGCACCCCTTGGGAAGGGGGTGGGGGTGGGGGCCGGTGGCTAACTCCCATTCTCTCCTCAGTACATGGGCTGTGTGGAGGTCCTGCAGTCCATGCGTGCCCTGGACTTCAACACCCGGACTCAGGTCACCAGGTTAGCGGGGAGGGGGCGGGCCGTGGGACTCCTGGGGCTGGTGAGGGGAGATGGGGAGCGGGCCCCTTGCGGATGGGGTTCGTGATGGCTTCTCTGTGGGTGGCGAAGGGGATGGAGAGGAAGTCGGGGGAATGAGTCTAAGTCTGAATGAAAAGAGGCAGCGCTGGCCTGGATCCTTCTTACTCCTCCAGCCTTGGAGCTGCGGGAGGGGGTGGCAGAGGCAGCTGGCAGCTGGAGCTTGAGTGGGAGGTGGGGGCAGACAGAAGATTGGTGCTGCCTTTGGGAAGGGAATGGGACATTCGGTAGCTGGAAGGGGGTGGGGCCAGTCTATGGAGGCCCTAACCCAATCAGCCAGGAAGCGGCCTCTCAGTGTCATCAAATATTAAAGGCCCTTAATTCAATCCACCACGACAAAGAGCCTGGAGTGCCCCTGGAGTCTGGCCTGGCCTCCCCCTCCCCCTCCCCGGCCCGTGGCAGCCCCAGCCTGGTGAGGCTGGCCTGAGTGCCCCTCTTCCCCCAGGGAGGCCATCAGTCTGGTGTGCGAGGCTGTGCCAGGTGCCAAGGGGGCTTCCAGAAGGAGAAAGGTACCCGGGGTCGGTGGGGTTAGGGATGCCCTGGGCGTTGAGGGGTGGGGCAAGGGCACGGATGGGACCTGTGGGGAGGAAGCCCAAAGGCAAGAGTGCGGGCGTTTCCGGGGACTGGGAACCGCTCTCTTCTGAGACCCTTGGGTCCTTCCTCAGCCCTCTAGCCGCCCGCTCAGTTCCATCCTGGGGAGGAGCAACCTGAAATTCGCTGGAATGCCAATCACTCTCACCGTCTCCACCAGCAGCCTCAACCTCATGGCGGCAGACTGCAAAGAGGTTGGTGGGGCTGGGCAGAGGGGCCGCCGATGCTGATGGGGGGGCCAGGCGGGGACCTGGCTGTGAGGTGAGGACGGAGGAGAGAAGGCTTGGGAGCAGCGGGACAGCAGGGAAGGAGGTGGTTAGGAGGACACAGGGTAAGAAGGTAAAAGGGTGAGAATGAGTCTCCGAGATTCTGGGCCAGGGATGGGGGGCACTCGGGTGAGCCCCGAGGCCGACACCTCATTCCCTTCCTTCTCCATCCCCTGCCCTAACCCTCAGATCATCGCCAACCATCATATGCAATCTATCTCATTTGCGTCCGGCGGGGACCCGGTGAGTTGGGGAGCAGAGCAAAGTGGGGGGGAGGAGAGAAAGGGACAGGGATTGGGAAGGTACGGGCCAGGGAACGGGGCGTGCTAAATGGAGGCGATACCGAAAAGGACCGGCGTTTAGGGTCAGGAGTGAGGCGGGCCATCAGGTTGATCTAACGGGCCTCTCCCGACACTCTGCCCGCTCCAGGACACAGCCGAGTATGTCGCCTACGTTGCCAAAGACCCGGTGAACCAGAGAGGTGAGGCTTGGCGGGGAGCGCTGGGTGGGGCCGGCCCTCCCGAGGCAGGTGAGCGCGGGGCCAGGGCTTGTGCTGAGGAGGAGGGGGGCTCTTGTCTGCACCTCCTCCCAGCACCCCCGCCTGCCTCAGAGCTCACCGACAGTCTCCGCTGTGCCCCCAGCCTGCCACATCCTGGAGTGTCCCGAGGGGCTTGCTCAGGACGTCATCAGCACCATTGGCCAGGCCTTCGAGTTACGATTCAAACAATACCTCAGGAACCCGCCCAAGCTGGTCACCCCCCACGACAGGTGAGCGGGGGGGGGGGGGGGGGGGGGGAAGGAGGGGGGGGAGGGGGAGGGGCAGGCAGCTTCTGGGCCCCAGACCAGGATTAGGAAAGAAGGACTGCTATTCCCACACTTGAGCTCAGAATGGTTCAGGGAAGGAAATAACCTGTGTGCCCCCGCTTCCCACTTCCTGCTATTCTTCAGCTTCCTGTGGCTATCAGCAAAGCCTTTCGAGGCCCTGCCTGCTGCGGGGCCAGCTCTCCCCTCGTTCCCCGGGGGGAGCCGTAGCCCAGGCCTCCGTGTTGTAGCCCGTCCTGGCTGGATGGGCTCTGCATCGCCAGCGGCCTCGTGTCTGGCCTGTCCCTCTTTCTTGCCCGTTTCCCCATCCTTAGTTCTTTGTTTTCCTTCCCCTTGAAGCCTCTGATGGTTGGAGGGAGGGAGGATGGCTCTTTCCTGAGGTCCTCGCCTTTCCTCTGGCCGGTAGGTATTTGGCAGAGATTAATATATAATACTCTGGAGTGCCTCCTCGCTTGCTGCTCAGTGTTTCTCCTCCCACTTAGGAGACAGTGTAATGATCAAGGGCTTGAACTTTAAAGTCAAATCTGAATTTAAATCTCAGGTGAACCACCTTTCATGGGGAGACCCTGAACAAATCTTTTCACCTTGGACCCTCATTTTCCTCATCTACAAATGAGGCGTGGCTCAGTGGTTGAGCGTCAACCTGTGAACCAAGCCACATGCTAGGTTGTGGACTCTATCCCTGGTGTGGGGCGTGCAGGAAGCAGCCAATCAATGATTCTCTCTCATCATTGACGTCTCTCTCTCTCCCTCCCTCTCTGAAGTCAATAAAAGAATATGTTTTATAAAAACTGGGAAAGGAAATCCTACCTTATAGAGGTGCAGTGAGGATGAAATGATCATATAAAAACACTCAGCCTAGGGCTAACCCCAAAGGAAGTCCTAATACTCGGCCATTGTTTCTTTCCCCTCCCTCCACTCACTCTCCCCCTTCCCCACTCCCTCCTGTTCTTCCTCTCAGGATGGCTGGCTTTGATGGCTCAGCTTGGGATGAGGAGGAGGAAGAGCCACCTGATCATCAATACTACAATGACTTCCCGGGGAAGGAGCCCCCTCTTGGGGGGGTGGTGGACATGAGGCTTCGGGAAGGAGCCCCCCAGGGGCCTGCTCGACCCACTCTGCCCAGTGCCCAGAACCCCAGCCACCTGGGAGCTACGCTGGTAAGTTGCTTTGAGAGAGGTGGACTGGGCCTGGGATAGGAGTGGCTGGTTAGGGCCTCTGGTTTCACCGTATTTTTGTTCCTTCAGCCTGTGGGGCAGCCTGCGGGGGGAGACCCAGAAGTCCACAAGCAGATGCCACCCCTGCCACCCTGCCCAGGTATGGAGGGGGCTGAGAGAGCCAGGGGCGCAGGAGGCAGGGCTGAGGTCGCTGAACACCTCCCTTTCCCCAGCAGGCAGAGAGCTCTTCGATGACCCCTCCTACGTCAACATCCAGAACCTGGACAAGACCCGGCACGCAGGAGGCGGGGCGGGGCCCCCCAATCTTGCTGTCAATGGCAGCGCGCCCCGAGACCTCTTTGACATGAGTGAGTGCTTCTCCATCCCGTATCCCGTGTCCCCGTCTTTCTACTTGGTTCCATTTCTGCTCTTTCCTTCCTGGCCTCCCCGTCCTGAAGGTTCTGGCCCCGGACGTGTGTCGTGCCGGCCGCCTCTCCTAGTCCTCTCTCTGCACCCCCAGAGCCTTTTGAAGATGCCCTTGGGGTGCCTCCACCCCCCCAGTCAGTGGCCATGGCTGAGCAGCTCCGAGGGGAGCCCTGGTTCCACGGGAAGCTGAACCGGCGGGAGGCCGAGGCCCTGCTGCAGCTCAACGGGGACTTCCTGGTGCGGGAAAGCACCACCACGCCTGGCCAGTACGTGCTCACCGGCCTGCAGAGCGGGCAGCCCAAGCACCTGCTGCTGGTGGACCCTGAGGGCGTGGTGAGTGGCGGGGGATGGGTGGCGGTGCCCTCCTGTGCGACCCTGTTCCTTCGCTTGTTATTTCTTATTTTTTCCCAGCTGGGCACCTCTATCTGGTCCTCCCTGCTCTCACAGTGCCTGGCATTCCCCCATCTGGCGGCTTAGGGTTCTTTCCCTTCTCACATGAGCTGTGCTCCCTCCAGTCCTGGCCAGTCCTCAGATCTGCCAACGATGTCCAGGAGAGTTAGAAGGTGCTTATCTCACCGGAGCCCCCCTTTTTAGTCAAATGAGGTGACCATCCTGGAGAGGTTGTGCTCAGTGTCAGGTGGTTACAGGCTAGACCACTGGGCTAGACACTCCAAGTCTCCTCTTCCCAGTGGAGCCAGGGGCTCCTTCCCCCTCGACTTGGGGCTCAGACCAGTGTCCTGTCTCTTTTCTGTGCTCCCCCCGTCCCTCATAACGTTGGTCTCTCTTCTGCAGCATTCTCGGCTTCCGTTCCTCATCCTTCTTGTCCTGTGTATTCTCCCCGAGACTTGGCCGCCTTCCTCCCGGTCAAGGGAGCAGTGGATATCCCTCCCAGTTTCTGATGTCCTCCAGGCGTTCCCCAGTTCACGGCCTTCCCATTCATGACCTTCTCTAGCTCCTTTTCTAGAAAAGCCTCAAAGATCAGGAGGGACAGCCCTCCCACCCCTGCCATCTCTCTCTCCTCGCCTTCTTGAATACGGCAGCTTCTCAGCGTGGGGGCTGAGTCCTTCATTTGACGCCTCACCTGAAGGGACCCTCTTCCTTCCCACCCCCCAGGTCCGGACGAAGGACCATCGCTTCGAGAGCGTCAGTCACCTCATCAGCTACCACATGGACAATCACCTGCCCATCATCTCCGCGGGCAGCGAACTGTGTCTGCAGCAGCCGGTGGAGCGGAAATTGTGATCCGTCCCAGGTGCTTTCCAGAAAGCTCCCTCCCACCTGTCCGCTATTCCCCGACTTCAGGACCTCCCTCTGGAGCGTCCTGTGAGCTTGGCCTTGTGTAGGAGCTGGGCGTAGCGTGGACACTGGGGCTAGCATCCAGCTCAGGGAGAGGGTGTGAGTCAGGAGCCTGGGGCAGAATCCTCCTTCTCCCCAAACCTCACCAAAGTATTAACCTAGAGCGGCCCCTCCCCAGGGCCTTTCCTGTGCCAACCTGATGTCCCCTTCCTCAGGAAGGTGGGTGCTCAAGGCCTGGGCAGCGTGCCTTGTAAGGGAAAAAAAACGCCCTGTGACCACAGGCAGCCACCCTTCCGGGAAATGAGGAACAAATCACATCTCCGGTCTCCCCTTGGGCTCAGGGCGCTCCAGCTCCTCTCAGCGGCGCTCCCTGCCCAGTGTGTAAACCTTGTGCCTTTGACTATCTCCTAGTTCTGAAGATACTTTATGCAGAGTTCTTGGGCCCCTGAGGCCAAGGATCGGGGTGCTGATCCCCTGGCTTCTGGGGCCCTGCCCTCTCCTTGCTCGGCATCCCTCCAGTTTAGGTTGGGAGGACAGAAGCAGGAGTGGCAGCTGTACCTCTCCCGGGCATATGCCACCTTCACCGATTGCCTCAGAGCTCCCCTCCCGGCCAGGGGGGAGATGGACCCTCCTTTGCTCAGTGCCTCCTGGCCGGGGCCTTCGTCCCAGGGGTTTGTATATACATATTGTTCACCCCACCCCTTCCACGTTGCATGCATGTTATATTCTACAGCCAAAGCGTAGCCCTTCCGTGCCCTCCACGCTGCCTCCCTGTGCCAGGGCGGTGGGGTGATGATCGAATTTGGGCTCCCCTGAACTGACAGCTCTCCGAGGTAGATCTTGTGGAGGCAGGAATGGGCATTGAGACTGAGAAGCAGTTAGACAATCCCCAAATACCATCTGTAGATTTGGATCTGCATTTATTTTTTATGCACATATTTTAGGCTGTAGATTTCCTTTCCTACTTTGTTTTCTATGGCTTATTCTTGAGCACAAAAGGATGGTAATCGATTACATTTATACATCACTGTTGGCATTTTCCTCACCCCAGCCTGCGGCGCACTTGGGGTCGGCAGCATTGTCATTGTCTTTTCAAGGAGACCCAGGTCGGAAGTCAGTTGTGAGCTGGAATAAGAAACACTTGGGCCTCCCTCTTACCGGGAGGCTGCGGGGAAGTGCAGCGGAATGAGCCTGGTTCACGGGGTGGGGGTGGACCCAAAACCTGCAGATATTGAAGACCTCGGGCGGCTCTCGGGGAATCTGGGAAGCCCACGACGCCTTAGAAGCCTCCCAGCCCCGTCCCTAACGGAGCTGGCTGTCTGAACCCTCGCCTCCTTTTTGTGGTTAGATGTTTTCACCGGCCTCACTGATACCAAAGGGAAAGAATCTTCATTAAAGTCCGTATTTCTTCTACCTCGGTCTCAGTCACTGTCACTACCTGCAGTTCGCCGGGGGCCCTCCGTGTCGGGGAGTTGGGGCGGTGGCGATACCCATCTGGCCTCTCTCGAGCTGGCGATCGCCCGCGACCGTTGGGTTGCGCCGGGAGGGTGCGCTGGGCGGCACCTTGGGGACCACCGACCGGGGTGACGTTCGAGTTGGCATGGGAACCGCGGGCCCTGGGGTGCGCCCTTCGGCAGCGGCCCTCCCGCCTGCCCCGGGAGCTGGCCCGTGCGGCGGCCTCGCAGTCCACGACCCCCGCCCGAGCCGAGCGGTGGTGAAGCGCTCCCCCTCCCCTCCCCTCCCCGCGGGGCGCTGGGCGGGCCTATCACAGGCCACGCCTCCCTAAGCCCCGCCTCCCCAGCCCGCTCATAGGAGGAGGCCGGACCGACTTCCGGTTCCGGTGGCTGCGGCCGCGGGCGGGCGGGCTGAGAGGCCGGGAGGAACGCGCAGCGGGCGCTCCGGCTCGGCGCCTGCCCCTCGCTGCCCTCTGGGCGGCCACAGCGCGGGGGCCTGGCTGCCCCCCGACACCCCTTCCGGGCGATGGTGCGACCCGAGGGCGCGTCCGCCTCCCGCTGCCGCTGACCCGGGCCCCCCACTCCATGGCCGCCTCGGCGCCGCCCCCACCGGACAAGCTGGAGGGAAGCGGTGGTCCCGCGCCGCCGCCCGCGCCGCCCAGCACCGGGAGGAAGCAGGGCAAGGCCGGTGAGCGCGCGGCAGCGGGCCGGGGCTGCAGGAGCCGAGGGCGTGGGGCGCTCGGAGAAAGGCTGGGCGGTGGGCAGACGGGGGTCCGTAGGCCGAGGGGCCTGAAGGAGATGGGGGCCGGGGGTGAGGCCCTCCAGGGGTGGGGGGCAGGTGTCAGAGGTTGAGGGTCCGAGGGTTGGGAATTCAGGAGCCGCTTGGAAAGCTGAGGCTACCAGAGATGGGCTGTCTCTCACGGAAAGGAAGAAGCAGCGGGGAGGCTGATGCAGTTTGCTTTTCACATTTCGCCTTTGTTAGTGTTTACTGAATAAGTAAACATGCAAGCGTACGTTGAAGTTGAGAGCGTTCCGGCGAGCACAGCTGGGAGAAAGGCTGGGGGACCTCAGGGAAACCTGTTTGTGTTTGCCTTTTGCTCCTCTTCCAGGTTTGCAAATGAAGAGCCCAGAAAAGAAGCGAAGGAAGTCCAACACTCAGGTGAGCGGCGGCAGGTGGGCGGGAGAATGCCCAGCAGCCCCTCCCTGCGCTCTGTGGCTCCAGTGTCTGTGTCTTGGTCTGGTCCAGGGAGAAGGGAAAGTTCTCTCCCACTGGCTCCGTTTCTGGTCCTTCCCTTCAGCTTCATAACACATTGGCCGGGGAGGAGAATGGGATGATTTGCCCAAAGACCCTGTCAACCAGGATGAGAATCTTCTCCCATTCTTCCTGTCCTGGTTCCCTCATGATAACACCTTCCACTTACAAGCGCCCGGGGCTGGGGGATAGTGCTTCACCAGTTCTGGGAGGTGGGACGTTATCTGTTTTACACAAGAGGAACGTGAGGCTTAAAAAAGTTAAATCGTTCTCCAGGGTCTTGAGGTTATCCAGTGTCAGAGCTGGGATTCCAGCCTAGTTCTGCCTGTTTTCCAAGTGCAGTGAATACCGTGGGCTGCGCCTAAGGTCCATCTTGATTTTGACGGTCTGAGCTGGCTGGAACCAGCCTCCAAAACGTTCAGCGTGTCTCTGGTGTCCTGGGCCGGCTCTGCGCTCCCCTCCGTGACCCTCTTTCCCTCGTCTGCTCCACCAGGGCCCTGCGTACTCGCATCTGACGGAGTTTGCGCCACCCCCGACTCCTATGGTGGATCACCTGGTTGCGTCCAACCCTTTTGAGGATGACTTCGGAGCCCCTAAGGTGGGGGCCGCGGCCCCTCCGTTCCTCGGCAGCCCCGTCCCCTTTGGAGGCTTCCGTGTGCAAGGGGGCATGGCAGGCCAGGTGCCCCCGGGCTATGGCGCCGGAGGTGGAGGGGGCCCCCAGCCTCTTCGGCGACAGCACCCCCCTTTCCCTCCCAACCCTATGGGCCCTGCTTTCAACATGCCCCCCCAGGGCCCTGGCTACCCGCCCCCAGGCAACATGAACTTTTCCAGCCAACCCTTCAGCCAGCCGCTGGGTCAGAACTTTAGCCCTCCCGGCGGGCAGATGATGGGGGGGTTCGGCCCCATGATCTCACCCACCATGGGACAGCCTTCCAGAGGGGAGCTGGGCCCTCCTCTCTCCCAGCGCTTTGCCCAGCCGGGGGCGCCATTCGGCCCCTCTCCTCTTCAGAGACCTGGTCCGGGGCTCCCCAGCCTGCCCCCCAACACAAGTCCCTTCCCCGGCCCGGACCCCGGCTTTCCTGGGCCTGGGGTGGAGGATGGGGGCAAGCCCCTGAACCCGCCCGCTCCCACGGCTTTCCCCCAGGAGCCCCACTCGGGCTCCCCAGCTGCCGCCGTTAACGGGAGTCAGCCCAGCTTTCCCCCAAACAGCAGTGGGCGGGGCGGGGGCACTCCAGACGCCAACAGCCTGGCACCCCCTGGCAAGGCAGGCGGGGGCTCGGGGCCCCAGCCTCCGCCAGGCCTGGTGTACCCGTGCGGCGCGTGCCGGAGTGAGGTGAACGACGACCAGGATGCCATTCTGTGCGAGGCCTCCTGCCAGAAGTGGTTCCACCGCGAGTGCACGGGCATGACAGAGAGCGCCTACGGGCTGCTGACCACTGAGGCCTCCGCCGTCTGGGCCTGTGATCTCTGCCTCAAGACCAAGGAGATCCAGTCTGTTTACATCCGCGAGGGCATGGGGCAGCTGGTGGCTGCCAACGACGGGTGATGCTGGCGCGGACCGGGGAAGCGCGTCCGTTCCTCCCTGCTCCTCCAGGGGGCTGTCCCCGTGCGGGGCTCTGGGTCCTTGTTCCCACTGGCTTTCCATCCCTCCGAGAAGAAACGCAGTGTCTCCTGAGGGCGGAAGAGGACCTGAGGTGGACATGGACAGGCAGGAGCCTGGATCGCTCACTGTTCTGGAAACTCTCCCGCCGAGATCTACGGAGATCCAGGAAACCAAAGCCCTGCCACAGGAGCCATTGTCCGGCGGATGTCTCCGGAGGCCTGGGGGTCTGGCTGCGAGAGAAGAGGCTGGGAGAAGATCCGGAAGGCAGGGGGGTCCCTTCTGCAGATGGCGGGAGCGCCCAACACCTGTGCCTAACGCGCCCATCCAGCCCCGCAGCTGCAGCCTTAGCCTTTGGAGTCAGGTGTCAAAGGTTTCTCGCCGGAGGAGTTTGGGTCTCTTCCTGTCCCTGCAGTAGCCCTTCCGTGGGCTCTGAGAGAGAGTTGGAGGAATAAAGAGGGGTTTTCCTCTTTTCCCGCTCTCCCCTGCCTCCTCTACAACCTGCTAACTCTTCCCCCTTCAAAGAACCAAATAGCTTGAAGACACAGGAGAGTCCTCGGCCATGGCAGTTTCTTGGTGATTTGGGGCTTCGAGACGGTAGATGAGAGATGCTGTCGGAACAGTTCTCCCTGGTACCAAAGTTACTGGTCCCTTCCCAGCTTCTCGTGCTTTTTTTCTCCGAATGACCATGTTTTTTTGCCAAAAATTGGGAGATGTGGTCTGACCAGAATCTTTGAGGTTTGGACGGTCTTGGAAGCCTGGACTCGGGGTGGTGCCACCTTCCTCCACCTGCCCATCCATAACGCACCTTGTTAGCGTTGGTCTTCAACTTGTGGTGCCCTATGCCCCCGCCTCCCTGGCTCGGCTGAAGGAAAGCTTGAAAGGCCACCGAGCCCTTATACCTCATTTCTTCTGATAAAGGGATCCCTGGCGCAGCCTGTGGCGGGGGGAGGCAGCAGGACCCTCATTGCCGAGGGACTTAAATGCAGTCCAGAGCCTGGGTGTTCCTTCTCTTTCCCCTGCCATCCATGTATCACTGGGGCCTGGTGTTCTAGCAGTTGTCATTCCTCTCAGCCACAGTTTTGCACTGGGCTTTATTTTTATTTTTTATTTTTAAAGCACTGCCTGCCAGAGCTGGGCCTGGGGCCTGGTCAGGGGCCCCTCACAGCTGCTCTCTCTGGCAGCGCGTGCACACGTGACCCAGTGGGTGGGGAAGGCGGGCCTGAGGAGCTCGTTAAGCCCTGGGCCCCCAGCATGTGCAGAGAAGACAGGTTCACTGCAGAATTCACTTGCCGGCCCAGGTGGAGCCAGCGGCCCCTGTGCCCGCCTTTCAGGGCCCCCTGATCCTGAAGCAGCAGCGGGCAGCCCCCGCCCCTCAGCTTTGTGTGTGTGTGTGGTTCTGTTTGCCCCCTTTTTATCTGTTGCTATTTTTGTGCTGCCTCCCCCATCTCGGCATTTTGTAAAGTGGCTCCTGGGGGAATATCTGCTTAGTCCCTCATTCCATTGTTTTGGAAGAAAGGAGGGGCGGCGGCAATGTGATGGGGGGAGGGGTCTTTTGTACGGTTGGATTAATAAAATGGTTGGATTAATAAAATGACGTGAAAATCCAGACAAGGACTCCTTGCTGTTTATGTGCACAAAGGTTGGAGAGAGCTATCGTCATCACCGGGAAGGGTGCTTGGGGGAGGGAGTGGGGAATGTAAGCCTTAAGGGGTCCAGGTGGTGGGAATGGCAGAAAGATCTGGTCTTGGGGAACAACCCTGGTTCAGCTGCGGTTCAGCCTGAGCGGAGAGAGTCCTGTGTGCCCCACCCTGCCCCTGTGTCCCGCTAAGAGAAAGTTTCTTTTCTGAGCACATTCCTGGGCCGGGCCTCCAGCCAAGAGCCAAGCGAGAGCTCGGGCTCCTAGGCCTCAGGGAAACCAGCGCCTTTAGCGCGTCTGGGTTTGGCGGCCACCGTCCAACCCCCAGTGCTTGGGTGAGGAGTCAGTGCGGCATCCAGGTGGGGAGAGGGGCTGCACCTGGCCCAGCAGGCACTTTCGGGCGCTTTTCACAGCCCTCCCCTGTCAGAGCGGCAGTGGTTTCCTTAACCCGCACTGGGGCCCAGGGGAGAGAGGGTGGCGGGAGGGCTATTTCCAACCCGCGATCTGCCCCTCCCCTCCCCCGTCCTGCAGCTGCCCGTGTCAGTCCGGGCAACGCTGGACTCTGCCCCCGTCGCCTCCGGAGAGGCACCGTCTGCCTTTCGGTTTGGGGTCTTCCTCCTAATCACTAGGCGCCGGGAAAGGAGGGGAAGTTGCCCCAAATTCAGTTGGTTGGGATTCCAGCCTCCCACCGGGAGGTCAGCCCAGCTTTGTGGGCCACACAGGCCCCTTGTTGTCCCCCGCCTCCCGGCTCTCACCTCCGGCTCTTATTGGCCAAAAGTTTCCGCCCCCTCAGGGAAACTGGCTCCCCATTGGCCAGCGCCTGGTCACGTGACTCCCCTCTGGGTCTGGGAACCTGGCGAGGCCTCAACAAGTTCAGCTGAAGGCTGGAGTGGAAGCCGGACCAGGTAATGCCCGGCGGGGAGGGGGCCCCAGACCGGCTGTGGGGCGGAGGGTAGCGGAGAGGAAGGGCGGAACCCCAAAGGGTGGGCTCCCCCGGGCCTCACAGAGCTGCTTGTCACTGTGAGAAGGAAGACCACGGAGACCAAAACAGGAACTTGCTCTGGCTCCCCCAAGCAAATACTTGTGGCCCTGGGTCCTTGGCTAGAGGTTTGGGGGAACAACTCTTAGAGGGGTTGGAATGAGCTAGACCAGACTTCCCAGCTTTGTACGGAGTGGGAGAGCTCCCCCTTTAGCTGTCTTTTAGGAACAGCAGAGGTCTCTGTCCATCCCCAAAGGACGGTGTTGTTGACTCCTGCCTGAATGAAAAGGGAGGGGGAAGGAGGGGTGGGGGTGATGGTGAGAGGAGATCTGAAAACACCGAGGGGGAGGGTGCAGTTAGACCGCAGAAGGAACCTCCTAATAAGGCAGTGAGATGCTGCTGGCCGGGGAGGACGGGGGAATCTGTTGGAATCTTGGGTGAACCCAACCGAGAGAGATACCGGGGCTCAGAACCCCGAGTGCAGGGGTCCCAGAAAGGTCTGTGGGAGTCTCAGAAGTGTTGGTCTTGTTGACCCAAATACCAGTTGCTGGTTTCCATGAGACAGTGGGTCTGACATCACCCCGGTTGCCATGGTGCTTGGTTCTGGAGGACCCGAGCAGGCTGTACACCAGCCAGGGATAAACAGGGACTTCAGCCCAAGCTGCTGCCACTTCCTTCCTGCCACCACCTGTTAGTAGTCACACACAGCAACGGGGGCTGGGGAGCGATGACACAGCGGAGGAGGGGCCTGAGAGCAGAAGGCTGCTCAGCAGGGACTCTGGATGCCTGTGGAAGCTGGTCGGGAGTGAGCTGATATCGCTGCAGCCATTCTCCCGGCTCCCGGCTCCCGGTGGGACGGTTTGTGTGTCTGGGAGGCATCGGCCCTGGGGAAGACATCTATCCTGGGCTTGGCTCTGGAAGGGCCACGAGAGGTTGTTTGGGCGCTGTGCCCCTTACACCTGCTCAGATGGCAGGGTGGTTTCCCAAGGCAGGACTGCCATCCATCTCCCCAGCGTCCCTTTCCCCCAGCGTCCCTTTCCCCCAGCGTCCCTTTCCCCCAGCGTCCCTTTCCCCCAGCGTCCCTTTCCCCCAGCGTCCCTTTCCCCCAGCCTCCCTTTCCCCCAGCCTCCCTTTCCCCCAGCCTCCCTTTCCCCCAGCTTCCCTTTCCCCCAGCCTCCCTTTCCCCCAGCCTCCCTTTCCCCCAGCCTCCCTTTCCTCCAGCTTCCCTTTCCTCCAGCCTCCCTTTCCCCCAGCCTCCCTTTCCCCCAGCCTCCCTTTCCCCCAGCCTCCCTTTCCCCCAGCCTCCCTTTCCCCCAGCCTCCCTTTCCCCCAGCCTCCCTTTCCCCCAGCCTCCCTTTCCCACAGCCTCCCTTTCCCCCAGCTTCCCTTTCCTCCAGCCTCCCTTTCCCCCAGCCTCCCTTTCCCCCAGCCTCCCTTTCCTCCAGCTTCCCTTTCCTCCAGCTTCCCTTTCCTCCAGCCTCCCTTTCCCCCTGCCTCCCTTTCCTCCACCCTCCCTTTCCTCCACCCTCCCTTTCCCCCAGCGTCCCTTTCCCCCAGCCTCCCTTTCCTCCAGCTTCCCTTTCCTCCAGCTTCCCTTTCCTCCAGCCTCCCTTTCCCCCAGCTTCCCTTTCCCCCAGCTTCCCTTTCCTCCAGCCTCCCTTTCCCCCAGCCTCCCTTTCCTCCAGCCTCCCTTTCCTCCAGCCTCCCTTTCCCCCAGCGTCCCTTACAGAGTCCTTTCCCACTTGCCACCCATCCAGCCCCGCAGGAAGGCGCTGTTTGTCCTCCTCTGAAGGGTCACAGGTCAAGCCTGGGGAGCGGTCAGCCGTTCTCTTCCCTCACCTTCATGCCAAGTTCCAGTAGCAGCTGCCCAGCCTGCGGGCTTTGGATGAAGGGACCGGTCCCTCTCTTTTCGCCCTGCTCTGCTTGAGGCTCTGGAAGCTGGGGGACTTCCTGCGCCCGCCCTGCTAAGTCAGAGAGATCCAGGGGGAGGCCCACGGCCCTGGCTTTGGCAAACTGTAACGTCTTTATCCCTGAGAGTGGCCAGGAAGCCTTTTCCCCAGTCCCCTTCCGGTTCCCTAAGATGAAGCTGGGGGTTACTAATAAGGGAACAGGATTTAGAACGGAGGGTAAGGATGACCGAATACTTACTAAAGGTACATTCAGGTGGATCTAAACTATGCCAGTTAGTCTCAACCCTGCCTGTAGGTGAGAATCATCCGGGAGATTTAAAAAAAGGCCCATGTGGCTCAGGTGGCTGAGCATCACTCCATGCACCGAGAGGTGGCTAGTTCGATTCCCTGTCAGGGTACATGCCGGGCAGTGGGTGTGCAGGAGGCCACCGATTGATGCTTCTCATTGTTTCTCTCTCTCTGCCATCAATAAAGAAAAAAATGTGTGTATATATATATAAAATGCCTGAATCTGATCAATAGATAATATTATCTATTGAATCAGATCAAAATCTTAGGTGATTCCAGTGTGCAGCCAGTGTTTTTATAATTTATTTAAGAGAGAGACAGAGAAACTTGGTTTGTTGTTCCATGTATTTATATATTCATTGCTTGCTTCCTGTATGTGCCCTGACTGGGGATGGGACCCACAACCTTGGTGTATCAGGATGATGCTCTAACCAACCAAGCTCCCCGGCCAGGGGTTCCCGACACTGGCCTGAGATGGGTGGGTGTGTGGGTGGGTGAGTGGGAGACTTCGGGCAGCAGGAGGCTCTGGAGCTTTCTCTCTCTACCCTGGGAGAAAAGGTAATGGCTGTGGGAGAGTCTGTCGGGGTGAAGAGAGGGCGGCCTGTTTTCCTCACTCTCCTGAGCTGCTCGTCTTTGCAAGTCAGATCGGTCACTTTTTGGCCTTCATCTGCCGTGACGGCAGCAGGAGCGAGTTGGCTGGGTTATTCCCCAAAGTCTTTCCAAGCCTCTGCCTCACTGACCTCTCAAGGTCAGTTCAGTTTCCCAAGACCCTGTTGTTGCCTGGGCGAGGCGGGCTTCTCCCAGGCTGTCCGTCCTCAGGTTCTGATTTGCAAGGCAAATGCCGTCCAGAAGAGCTGGAACCAGGCTGGTTCTGGAAGCTGCTGCCTCCGAGCCCAGCCTGAAGGGAGCCGGGTCTCTGAAGCTCTTCTCTGCAGGTGCCGGCCTCAGGGACCCCAGCCCCCATGGCCTCCTGCCCGGATTCGGACAATAGCTGGGTGCTGGCCGGCTCAGAGGTAGGAAGAGCAGCCTGGGAACCACATTGGGGGGGGGGGGGGTCCTGCAGGATCAGGCTGCTTTCTGGGTCTCTTCCTTCCTTGTCCTGATGGTCACCTGCATCACCTCCTGGTGGCCGGGGGAGGAAACCGGGCCCAGGGGCCAGGTGCTGGGACTGGGCCATGGCCGGGAGGAGGGGCGGCGCCGTGATGAGCTGTGAGAAGTCAGGAAGAGTGCTGGTGGGAAGACTGTGAGGAGGCCCCGTGGATGAGGTTGCGACGTGGGCTGGGGCTGGAGGGAGGTTAGGGCAGAGCCGGGACCCTCTGGAAGGGAACCTGTGAGGGCCTGGCTCGGGCATTCAGGCCTGGTTCTTAGGGGAAATCACCGAAGGGCTCTGAGTCCGAAGGGATCAGGACACGCACTGCCCGGGCAGAGGGTGAAGCCACCGTGTGGCTGGCAGCAATAGCGGGGAGTGTGTGCAAGATCCTATATCCAGGTAGTTGGTGGGGCAGGGACCCAGGGGGCTCCTGTGCTCCTCAAGCCACCGAGAAGGACGAAGGGTCCCGCAGGCCGGAGGACTGAGTGGCCGGAGGAAGTGTGTAAAGGGATCCGAACCCCAGGGGCTTGGTGAGTTAGAAGCTCCAAGAAGAGAGAGGGCGAGGAGTCCCTGGGGGAGTCAGCGGGGTTGGGGAGGGGGGTGAGGCAGCCGCGCTCGGTGAGGCAGCCGGACACAGGGCCAAGCTCGCCAGTGGAGAGGGCAGACACTCTGCTGTCACTCGGCCAGACCCCTGGGTGCCTTTGCTGGCCGCGGGGCGTTTGACCGTAAAGGGGGGTTGTTACTCTTGCCTTGCAGAGGTGGCCACGAGAAGGAAGTGATTGGAAAACTGCAAAGACACATACTAAGGCCAGGCGTGGTGGCGGGAGGGATGGCGGGAGCCAGGATGGGGGACGCGGGCGATGGGCCGCTGAGGAGGAGCGTGCAGAGGAGAGGCTGGCAGCTCCGCGGGGGACGGACAGGCCGGGGTGGGTGGGCGGATGGGCTTCTGCGAGCAGCTGCTGGGAGAGGGGTGTGTGGTGAAGGACCAAGGCCCGCGAAGCTAAGATGTAAGTGAAGGGGCGGCCTGTTGGGTGGGCAGCCGCAGGGAAGCCGGGGGGCCATGGCGGTGGCCCAGGGGCCTTGGTTCTCTGGCTTCTCTCTCCTCCCACCTGCCAGCCAGGCACTGGCCCTCTTGGTGGGGAGGGAGGTGCTGGTGGCCCGGCTCTGTTTAGCCGGCTTCCGGTGGGGCAGTTTGCACCGTGCCCCGTGCTTGGGTCCAGGGGTGCTTCTTCGTGGAACAGACACTGAGCCTCTGACCATTCCTCAGGGCACGAGTGCTGTTAAGGAAGGGCCACACCCACTTTGAGCTGTGATGCTGCAGCGCCAGCCGGCCCCTCCCTTTCCCTCCCCTGCTCTCCCTTCCCCTCCCCTGCTCTCCCTCCCCCACCCCTCTCTTCCCTTCCCCTCTTCTGCCCTCCCTTCCCCTCTTCTGCTCTCCCTTCCCTTCCCCTTCCCTGCTCTCCCCTCCCCTGCTCTCCCTTCCCTTCCTCTCCTCTGCCCTCCCCTCCACTGCCCTCCCCTCCCCTCCCCTGTCCTCCCTTCCCTTCTTCTGCCCTCCCTTCTTCTGCCCTCCCTTCCCTTTCCCTCTCCCCCTGCCCTCCCTCCCCTGCCCTCCCCTCCCCTCAGACCAGCCCGTCACGCAGTGTCTTCCATTCCTGTGACCTGTGGGTGGGTGCCTGCGCAGCGCAGCTGGTCCCAGGGACCCCGGCGAAGGCCCCGTGTCCTGCGGTCCCTCCTCTGCAGCACCTCCTGCTTTCGCTCCTTCCCCCAGAGCCTGCCTGTGGAGACCCTGGGCCCGGGGTCCCCGATGGACCCAGACCCGCAGAGAGCTCCCCCGGCCCCTCGGAGCCCCCCCAAGGCAGATGGTGAAGAGCTAGCTGGGACCTCGGATGGAGAAGGTACAGGCGCCTGGCTGAGGGTGGGGTGCAGCCCTCTCTCCTCCGTCTTCTAGGGTCCCGTTTCACCGGGGAAAGGGAGACTGGTTAGTCTTAGTTCCCGTTAGCCTCAGTTGAAGATACGCTTCCCCCCTCCATCCTGGCTCTTCCCGCCTCTCCTAGCCGGGCTGGGGCCTGCAGGGGCCCCGGGGCTGCCGAGGAGGTGTGGCTGAGAGGCTCCGGGCCTTTCCTTCCACTGCAGAGACCCTCCCCGAGCGGGACGGCTCCCAGCCCGGTGCCACGCCGCCGCCGGAGGAAGCAGAGGCCCAGGTGAGGACCTGCACGGGGCTGGGCTGTGGGGGAGAAGGAAGTGGGAAGGGCCGGGAATGCTCACGGCTGTGTCTCCATCAGCACGCCCCGGAAGGCGATGGGGATGACACGGAGCTCCCTGGCTCCGGAGACACGGAGGCCCTGGGAAACGTGGAGGAGACCCCCGAGGTGGCAGACCTGGGACCCGACACCCAGGACCCGGAGGACCAGAGCTCCCCGCAGAGCCTGCCCTCGTCCCCCAGTGCAGGTGCGGGCCCTTGGCACGGAGGCCTGGCTGTGGGGGTAGCCATCACTCCGGAGCGGAGCTCTGGCCCAGGCCGTAGGACTAGGTTAGCGCCTCCTTAAATTCTATCGGTGAGTCCTCAGCACCAGCCCGAGGCTCAGAGAGGGTAAGTGACTTGGCCAAGGTCACACAGCTGATAAGTGGCCGGGCTGAGATCAGGTTGACTCCTTCCGCTCCGCCATTGGGCCTCCTCTTTTCTTGCTTCTGGATTCTACTCATGCCCTGCGTCCCTTCCAGGAGCTGGCTCTTTGCTTGTGGGTGGCTCCTGGCCTGGGTAAGAGGCAGACGAGACCGAGCCCAGGTGAAGGACAGACCGGTGAGGGGTGCAGAAGGAGCCGTTATTCAGTTGCTGTCGCAGGGGGAGGAAGCTGGTTCAGTCGGGACAGGCTGAGGGGAAAGAGAGGCAGGTGTCCCTGGGGAAAGGATGACATAGGACCTGAGTGGAGCCTGGGACATAAAGTTGGCTTTTGGAGGAGGAGAACATTCCAGGCCAAGGCGGCAGCCTCGGCAGAGGGCGGGGGCCACCCGTCCTGTACTGAGGAGGCTGCACTGGGGTGTGAGCCCATCTCTGTGAAGGTGACGGGGTAGAGGCCAGGGCCTCGGCCATTTAGGAGGTTCCTGGACCAAGGCAGATGCAGGCGTGTGATGTGAGGGTGTTGGCACGTCGAACTGTCTGGGTGGGAGGTGAGGGTGGGCAGGCAGACATACCCGGAGCTCCAGGGAGGCCCGGCGGGCGCTACAGATTCATCTCTGGGGGGGCCGTCAGCGTGTGGGGGAGACCCCGGGAGACTGTGTGCACAGCATGGCGTGGAGAGCCGAGAGCAGAGAGGGCGTCTGGAGAGCCGAGGGACTGAGCCGACGTGGGCCGTTCGGACTGGCTGGGAGGGTGGGAATGGCTGTGGGCTGAGCTGAGGCCCGTGGGGAGGACAGTGCTTTTAGGATGAAGCTGCTCGTGCAGTTGGCAGACCGAAGGCCTGGTCTCCCACCTCCTGACCGGGCGGGGCTGCCGTCCATGCCAGGCAGACATGGGCAGGGTCTCCCCGTGCCCTTCTGTGTGCCAGGGCTCACAGCCTCCCGTGCCCCCCTTCACGCCCCTCTCCCTGTGTCCCGTCCCTCCCTCCCTCCCTGTCCCCATCCTCCCTCCAGCGTGGACCGTGGAGGCGGCCCGCTGCACCAGCAGCGAGGAGGACACGGACGCCGATGCGGAGGGCCTGCGGCGGCGCCGGCGCGGTGGGGAGCCCGGCGCCCCTCCGCCCGAGGGGCCCCTGCGTGCGGAGGCCCCCGCCGGCGGCGAGGGTGTGAGCGGGGAGCCGGGCATCTCCCTCAACATGTGCCTCCTCGGGGCCCTGGTCCTGCTGGGCCTGGGCATCCTCCTCTTCTCAGGTGAGGATGCCCCCCCCCCCCCGGGCCCTGGGGCCTCTGCCCTGGCCCCTGCTGCCCCCCTGCCCTCCCCTCCGCCCCCCCTCCTCCGAGGCCTCACCTCTGCTGTCTCCCTGCCCAGGTGGCCTCTCGGAGTCTGAGAACGGTGAGTGGGGAGGGCCTGGGTGGCTCCGTCTGTCCCCTCCCAGCCCCGAGGGAGGCCCGTGGGGCGGCTCTTTGGGTCAGAAGTAGGGGTGCTGGGGGCTGGACATGATGCCTCTTTATGCCGTCAGCTGTTGGGAGTAAGCCATGGCCCTTGACCTGCCTGGCCCGCAGGCCTGGGAGGGCCCAGGGCAGGAGGTGGCTGTGTGGGGGAGGGTGCTCTCTGTGCCCTGGGGCCAGCCTCAGGACTTGCTGTGCCTCGGGCCCTGGAGGAGGTGGAAATGCAGGTCTTTCCAGATGCCGCCGTGGACCACGAGATGGCGGGTGCTGCGGGGGATGGGCAGGTACGCGACAGTCCGTGGCGTGTGGGCCTGTGGGGGCGTTCCGGGCTGTGGGGCAGGCGGCTCACCGGCCCCTTTGCCCTCAGGACGGGCGAAGGCAGCAGCCGCAGGCCTCGGCGCCCCCTGACGGTGCCCCCAGCCTGCAGAACATGGCCCTCCTGCTGGATAAGCTGGCCAAGGAGAACCAGGACATCCGGCTGCTGCAGGCCCAGCTGCAGGTGGGCACAGGCAGGAAGGGGTGGGCGAGGCCAGCCCCCCTCCTAGGCCCGGTGTCTGTCCTGGTGTCCTCCCCACAATGAAATGGACCAGCAGGCCACCTGCCTGGTTCTCCCAGGTCCCTCATGCTCATGGTCAGGCCAGGGCTGGCCTCCCCGTTTCCGGTGACTCTCTGCCTCCGGTGAATGCTATGCTCTGCCTGGCGATGGTGCGGAGGAGGATAAGAACAGGCCACAGGCAGTGAAGGCCACATACTGGCTCTCCTGTGTCTGGGAGCAGTGTGTGCTGCTAGAAGGATGTAGACGCTCAGGCCTGTGTGGGGATTTGGGGACTCCAAGGTCTAGGGCAGGAGGCGAGTGGCGAGGAGGACTAGGACGGAATCCTCCAAGTGTCCCAGGCAGAAATGTCCACACTGGAATAGGATTTGGGTGGGAGCCTCTAGGCCCATCCTGAGAAGACCCTCGATGGCGCGCTCCCTCCCTCTGCCCACTCCAGGCCCAGAAGGAAGAGCTCCAGAGCCTGATGCAGCGGCCCAACGTGCTGGAAGCGGAGAACGCCCAGCTCCGGGGGGCCCTGCAGCACGGCGAGGCCTCGCAGAGGGCCCTGGAGTCCGAGCTGCAGCAGCTGCGGGCCCGCCTGCAGGGCCTGGAGACCGCCTGCCTCCCCGGAGCGGACGGGGCGTGTCTCAGCAGGGGCCGAGGCCCGCAGGGTGGCAGGGCCCCCAAGGAGCCGGGCCCTCCGGAGCAGGAGCCGGGCCCTGGCTTCCTGGAGCAGAAGGAACAGCTGGAGGCCGAGGCCCAGGCGCTGAGGCGGGAGCTGGAGAGGCAGCAGCGGATCCTGGGGTCGGTGCAGCGGGACCTGGAGCAGAGCCTGAGGGAGGCAGGCCGTGGGGACCCAGCTCACGCCGGCCTCGCGGAGCTGGGCCACCGGCTGGCCCAGAAGCTGCAGAGCCTGGGGGCCTGGGGCCAGCAACCGGGGGTCCCTGGCAATGCCTCCTCAGAAGCTGGGAGCCAGGAGCCCCCCTTCCAGAGTCCCAGAGAATGGGGTGGGAAGGAGAAGTGGCGGGGCAGGCCCGGGGACCGGCAGGCTGAGCCCTGGAAGCACAGGAAGGAGGAGTCCAGCCGGGAGCGGAGGGACAGCTGGGGGGACAAGGAGCACAGGGCGGGCAAGGAGCACAGGGGGGGCAAGGAGGACAGGGGGGGCAAGGAGCACAGGGGGGGCAAGGAGGACAGGGGGGGCAAGGAGCACAGGGGGGGCAAGGAGGACAGGGGGGACAAGGAGCACAGGGGGGGCAAGGAGGACAGGCGGGGCAAGGAGGACAGGCGGGGCAAGCCAAGGGCGGAGGAGCAGGGCCGGGACGGGAAGCGGCAGGGCCCCGAGGAGCCCCCCAGGAAACACGGGGAAAAGCAGAAGCACCCTCGGGGGAAGGGGGGGGCTGAAGGCCGGCACGGCCCGCCGCCGGCCTGGGCGGAGCTGTCCCGGCACAAGTACCGGGCGCCGCGGGGCTGCGCGGGCGTGCGGGAGTGCGCCCGGCAGGAGGGCCTGGCCCTCTTCGGCGCGGAGCTGGCCCCGGTGCGGCGGCAGGAGCTGGCCTCCCTGCTCAGGACCTACCTGGCGCGGCTGCCCTGGGCCGGGCCGCTGGCCGAGCAGCTGCCCCTCTCGCCCGCCTACTTCGGGGAGGACGGCGTCTTCCGCCACGACCGCCTGCGCTTCCGGGACTTCGTGGGCGCCCTGGAGGACAGCCTGGAGGCGGCGGCCGAGGGCCTGGGCGGCGGCGACGACGACGAGGTGGACGACTTCGAGGACTTCATCCTCGGCCACTTCTTCGGGGACAAGGCCCCGAGGAAGAGGTGGGCGGCCGGGGGGTGTAGGCCGGACAGCGGAGAAGGGGCGAGGGGGAGCGTGTGCGAGGGAGTGAGGGTCCTGAGTCCAGGGCATTCCACTTGGAGTCCTCATCTCCACTTGTAGTCACTCTCCTCCCCCCCTCCCCCGGCTTCTTTTTAATTTATTTATTATTTATTTTTTATTTTTTAAAAATATATTTTTATTGATTTTGTACAGAGAGGAAGGGAGAGAGATAGAGAGTTAGAAACATCGATGAGAGAGAGTCATCGATCAGCTGCCTCTTGCACACCCCCTACTGGGGATATACCCGCAACCAAGGTACATGCCCTTGACCGGAATCGAACCCGGGACCCTTCAGTCCCCAAGCCGACGCTCTATCCATTGAGCCAAACCGGTCTTGGCTTATTTTTTATTTTTTAAATATATTTTATTGATATTTTACAGAGAGGAGGAGAGAGGGGATAGAGAGCTAGAAATGTCAATGAGAGAGAAACATCGACCAGCTGCCTCCCGCACACCCCCTACCGGGGATGTGCCCGCAACCAATGTACATGCCCCTGACTGGAATTGAACCTGGGACCCTTCAGTCCGCAGACCGACGCTCTACCACTGAGCTAAACCAGTTTCGGCCCCCTGGCTTCTTTTTAAAAAAATATATATATATATTATTGATTTTTTACAGAGAGGAAGAGAGAGGGATAGAGAGTTAGAAACGTCGATGAGAAAGAATCATCAACCAGCTGCCTCCTGCACACCCCCTACTGGGGATGTGCCTGCAACCAAGGGACATGCCCTTGACCCTGGGAACCCTCAGTCCGCTGATGCTCTTATCCACTGAGCCAAACCGGTCTCAGCAAGGCTTTCGGATACTTTCCCATCTCGGCGGGCAGGACGCCCCCACACCAGCGGGATTCCCCGTTGGGCTGGGGATCCCCTTCCCCAGCTGTCCTGTCCCACCTACTGGCCCGGCCCGGGGCGGGGTGGGGGTGGGGAGGGAGACTGCTCCCGCCTTCCTGCCTCCCCAGCGGGGCCTTCGCCCTGGAGGCCAGGTCTGGCCCCCGTATGGCTGGTGGAGGCTGCTGTAGGCGGAAGGAGGTCCCCCTTCTCCTCTGGGGACCCCTTCTCATCACATGGCCTCGTCCTCTAACGGCCTCTTCCTGCCCTGCCGCCTCTCCCCTCAGGTCAGGGAAGAAAGACAAGCACGCCCGGAGCCCCAGGCCCATGGGGCCCAGGGAGGAGCACAGCCACCACCGCAGAGGCTGAGGCCGCCGCTGGCGATGCCCGCCCGCCCGCCCGGGGACTGAAACCCCGTACCTGGCTCCGTGGGTGTCCTAGGACGTCCTTCTGGAGGACAGACGTCACCCAGCCCTGCACTGATGCCACTTTTGCTAGGAGAAGGCCTTCGCTGGGCTGCCACGCTGTCTATACAAATGCTCAGGCCCGGGCTGACCCTTGGCAGTCTGGCTGTGTCCGGCCAATGTGAAAGGGGGTGGGGGCCGAAGCCTGGATTGGGGGTTGGGTGGGGCGGGGTGGGGGGATGGCATTGATTTGGAAGCCGAAGAGCTTTCCTCCTCTCCGGAGCGGGCCTGGGTGCCGCCCCTGACCGCACCCTGGGGTTGGAGGGCTGCCGGCTGGAGGCCGCTGTCAGGCTTTCCCAGGGGTTTTAGGGGATTCGGAAGCAGCTCTCCCCAGAGGGCGAAGCCCCCTTTCTGCCCAGCTCCCCACACGGCCTCGCTGCCCCCCTGGAACTGTAGACTCCGATCACAATAAAGAGCTGCTGGAGCCAGGCCTTGTGGCTCAGTGGTTGAGTGCTGATCTATGAACCAGGAAGTCACGGATCGATTCCCAGTCAGGGCACATGCCAGTGGGGGGCGTGGAGGAGGCAGCCGATCCATGATTCTCTCTCATCACTGATGTTTCTGTCTCTCTCCCTCTCCCTTCCTCTCTCTGAAATCAATAATTTAAAAAAAAAAGAAGTGCTTTTGGAGCCCTGGCTGGTGTGGCTCACTGGTTTGAGCATTGTCCAGTGCACCGAAAGGCTGCTTTTTCGATTCTGAGGTTCGATTCCAGTTAGGACACATGTCCGGGTTTCAGGCTCAATCTCTAGTGGGGGGTGTGCAGGAGGCAGCCAGTCGTGTTTGCTTTCTCCGCCCCCCCCCCCTAAAAATAAAAACAAAACAAGAGTTGTTGGAGCTGAGCCATTGGAGGGGCTGTCACTTGGGTGGTTGCTAAGTGCAGGGACACATGCTCCCATGCGCCCCCGCCCCATCAACCTCAGCCCCCTGGGCTGGAGCACCCCATGGGCTTACAGCCGCCTTGCCCGCCCTGGGAGATGGAAAGACGTGAGTGTGGGTTCGGATCCAGGCTGAGAGATCTTGGGCCAGTTAACACGTTAGGTGCCCAGCCTGTTTGCCTTCGGGACGGGAAATCTAGTGTCAGTCACCGGTGACGGATGGCGCTTACCGTGTTCATCTCCTGTGATTCTTATACCCATTAACGGGGATTGGGGGGCAGGTGGGGGGCAGAGTAAATAAAGCAATGGAAGCAAAGCGTCCAGTGTTTAGAAGTTATTTCAAGCTAAAGGACACACAGGTATAACGCATGTTCACGAACTACAGTGTGGCGATGGCAGAGGGAAGGAGGGGGGCTAGGCCAAGGGGGGTGCAGGGGAAGAATGGAGACATCTATCATCTGTAATAGTGTCAATAGTAAAAGTTTTTATTCCCTCTTTAAAAAAATGTTTTTACTGCTTTTTTTTAGAGAGGAAGGGAGAGGGAGAGGTAGAAACATTGATCGATGTGTCATCCTTCCGCTGCCTCCTGCACGCCCCCTACTGGGGTCAAGCATCCAACCTGGGCTTGAGCCCTGACCAGGAGTCGAACCCGGGACCTCTTGGTCTACGGGACCACACTCAATCTACTGAGCCACGCCAGCTGGGCTCACTCCCTTTGGAGGGAGGAAAGGACCACCCCCCCACCCTCCCCAAAGCAGGCTTCTGGGGTGGGGAGGTGAGGGAGCCACTAGGTGGCGCCCTGGCTCCACATTTGCTCCAGGTCTGGTTCCAGGACTGCCCGTGAGAGTACTCCAACTCTCCCATCCACCCCACTGCCCCCGGGCCTGCTCGCTGGCTTTCCCAAGAAGACCCGCTCCCTTAGGCTGTGCTTTAGGAAGTCCATCCTGGGGGGGGGTTTCCTGATACCCCGGGGAACCCCCTGGGGGCAGGATGAGGTGTGGCTTCAGGCTGGTAAGGACGTGTAAAGGGGAGAGGGCGGCGGGCCCCCAGCCCGTGCTGATGTGACTGGCATCGTGATGTGCCGCTCCCTGTGAGGGGCCGCGGGTCAGCTCCCTGAGCTCAGCTGTGGGGTCGGGAGGGGCAGGGCGGCTGAAGGTGGAGCAGGGACCCCACATTCCACAAGTGCTTACAAAGCCTGCTGTGTGCTTGCTTCTGCAGCAAGCCCGGAGGAGTCAGGGAGGGGGCTGAGTGCTCTGGAGGAGCAGGTACCGTGGGTGGAGGGCCCGGTCTGGGGTTGGCATCCCAGCTCCCTGGACCCTTGTCCCTCACTCGGAAGCCGCCCGCCCTGTCCGCCCTGCTTAGCTGCACGCGGACGGTGAACTTGGGTTTCCAGGAGAGGGGTTCAGTCTGGAAGGCAGGTGGGACGCTGTGTCTTGGGGAGGATGCGGGGGGGGGGGGGGGGGGCGCGGCTGGGTTAGGGAGGGACACACCTGGCCTCCCTGGGTTCCCAGAGGGCGTTGGTGTGGGGCGTCTCAGTTTCGTTTCTAGGGCCCGTTTCCTTCGTTTGCATAACGGACTCTCGGGGAGGCTAGGAAGTTCCCACAAGCACCCCCTCTTCCGTGCCCACTCAGGAAGCAGCTAGGCTGCGATGGAGGTTTCTGAAAGGGCTGGACCAGAGAGAGAGAGAGAGAGAGACAGGAAACCGGGGGTCTGATGGAGAGGGCCAGGCCCCGGGGGTGGGGTGGGGTGAGGGGGAAGGGCATTGGCCACGCTGATGACCCCTCTCTCGGGGCGCCCTGGCAGGTCATTGGGCCCCTCTCTCCATCACACACACTCACCCTCCTCAGCAGGGGCCCCAGGTCCCGGGTCCCGGGGTGCTCGTGATGACGGGCTCTGGGTAGAGATGCGCCAAAGAGGCTGGCACTGGGTGGTGGGCTTCTGCACCCCTTCCCTCCCCCAGGGCTTGGGGACAGCTTGGCTGGGCGGGAAGCAGGAGCCTGTGGGGAGGCGTGAGCTCTGGGTGTGCTGAGCTCGTGGCTTTCTGCCCTCTCCCCTGGGAAATCCCCAGCGAAGAGCAAAGCCCCGGGGCCTCTGGGGAGTCCCTGGAGCAGGAGTGGCCCTCGGGTGCCTTCGCCTCTCAGATGGAAAAATTCTGCTTCCTTCGGTCAGTCCCCAGCACTCATTCTCCCTGCCGTCGCCCACATTCCATCCTTCCCTCATTCTTCAGCTGTGGCCCCTTTTCTCAGCTCCTCTCGCCGCCGTCCTTCCCATTGCCCCCAGCTCGGCCCCCTCACCGTCCCCCTCCAGCCCTTGTCTCCCCGTCTCCCCGTCTCCCGTCCCCCAGGCCCCCTGCGCCCACTGCTTCCGTTCCCACCCACCCGGGGTGACAGGGTTGGGTGGTGGGTCACCTTCAGGCTCGGTCCACTCCGTAAGTTCCTTCAGGTCAGAGACGTGTGTTCCTTTGAGAACTGCTCCCCGTGCCACCGCCCTCCCGGCCCGCGGCCAGCGCCGGGCCGCCTGGCTGTTGCCAGGGGAACCTCCCAGGACCACCCCGAGGCAAGGACGTCTCCTCACTCCGTCTTGTTCTGGGACAGATGTTCCCGATCCCTTCACACTCCGCATGCTCACAGCAGGGGTGTTACTGTCCTAAATCCGGGCAACCGGTCCCTCCCGCCACTTCCCTCGGCCTCCGGAGCCACAGAAGCCCCGTGTCACCGGTTCTGGCTGCATTGTCTGCGCCCCCGATTCCTCCCCTGCGGGCGCTCTGCCCTAAGGCTGCTGCCCATCCCTTCGGCAGATTCGGACAAAAATGGGCGGGCCCTTTCCACACGCACCTGCTCTTTAATCTTTTTTCAAAATTATTAATATATCTCTTTATTGATTTCAGAGAGGAAGGGAGAGGGATAGAGAGCTAGAAACATCGATCAGAGAGAAACACCGGTCAGCTGCCTCCTGCACACCCACCACTCCGGGGATGTGCCCGCAACCAAGGCACATGCCCTTGACTGGAATCAAACCTGGGACCTCTCGGTCCGCAGGCCGACGCTCTATCCACTGAGCCACACCGGTTTCGGCTTGTTTACTTTTTTTTTGAATGGACAGCACATGTATGGAAGCTGGAGCTGTGAAACAGGAAGTGCTTCGGGCAGTTTAGAAGCGAAAGGAGAGCGGCTGGGCGGGGCTGGCTCCCGGGAAGCCGGAGAGAAGGCGCCTGGGAGACAGGCGCAGGGGGCCAGCCCCCGGTGAGCTGTCTCTGCCCCTGGCCCCCCTGGCTGCAGGTCTCCTGGGCACCTTCGGGTGAAGGAGATGAAGGGCTGAGAGGGGAGAAAGGTGTGGTCGGTGGCGGTTGAGCGTCGACCTATGGCCAGGAGGTCACGGCTCAATTCCCGGTCAGGGCACGCGCCCGGGTTGCAGCTGGGTCCCCAGTGTGGGGCCTGCAGGAGGTAGCCGATCTGTGATTCTCTCTCATCATGGATGTGTTTATCTCTCTCTCCCCCCTCCCCTTCCTCTCTGAAATCAGTAGAAATGTATTTTTAAAAATTGTATATAAAAGAAAAAGAGGCGTGGGCAGGGCCTGATTTGGATTAGTGAAGTGGAAAGGATGGTGGGACCTGACCCGGATGGCACAGTCAAGAACACATGGGCTCCCGCCCTGGCTGGGATGACTACCTGCTCCTGCCGCGCAGGGAAGAGAGGAAGGGCCCATTGGCCGAGTAGGCGGTGGGTCAGCTGACCGCGTTGGGGTGGGTCCGGGAAGCGGCTGGGCTTGATTTTCAGGATCTGAGAGGAGATAGAGCAACCCTCCCAGCAGATCCCTCTCTGCTCCACCAAGCTGCGTGTCCCATCTCGCCCCCAATTCCTCTCCGGGGCAGGGCCCCCTGGAGACATTCTTACCGGCGCCAGGCACTTCCCTTGACTAAGCCTGAGGGAGTGCCCCTTTCCATGTCAAAGGCCAGGTCATGGGACTGTGGCAGGACAGGCAGAAACTCGAAGCCGAGAGCCGCGGAGAGGAAAATGTTACAACAGCCCCCCCCCCCCCCCCCCGCCCCACACACAAGGTCAACTACCCACAGGCCACACGAGCAGCCATATGCCCGCCGTCTGGGACGCGGCCTTGGGCCCCTGCTGATCAGCCGTGTAGGGAGGCGTCCGTGCAGAAACCACGAGGCTGCACGAAGCAGGCTGTGAACTTTCCAGAACCATTCCGCACCTCGGAGGTACGACCATGACCGCCTCTCTTTTGCAGATGAGGAGCCTGAGGTAGAGAGAGGCAGGACTCGCCTAAGGTCCCGTCCTCGCTGAAGAGTGACCGTGTGGGAAGACCGCCCGCCCGGCAGCCCTGAGCACAGGCCCCTGCGGGCATTGGGAATGTCCTCCCTGCTGGCTGGCTCGGAGGCTGGAAGCAATATCTTCGTTCCCATCTGCCTGTCTCTGGAGCCCACGCCTCCTTTCCGGCCTGTGTGCCCCCAGTTCAGCCACCTGGGCCCCTGCCCTGAGCGCTTCCTCTCTGGTCACCAGCTGCCACCGGAGGGGCCCAGCGTGTGGGCAGGAAAAGGCCCCCTGGAAACCCCTTCACGAGCACCACACCCACCGCTTTTGTTGCCCAGCGATGGAAACCGAGGCCCAGATAGGGAAGTGACCTGTCCAAGGTCACAAAGCTCGCAAGGGACAGGGTGGAGACCAGAGCCCATGGCTGCTGACCCCTGACGAAGAGTCCCTGTTGCTCCTCCCTCCCCTCCCCTTCCTTCCCCTCCCCTCCTCACCCCTCCCTTTCCCTCCTCTTCCCACCTCTCCCCTCCCCTCCCCTCCCTTCCCCTTCTCTCCCCTTTCCTCCCCTTCCCTCCCCTCTCCTCTCTGGCTCTTCAGGTTGGGCATTTTGGCTCTGAGATTGCTCCTTAAAGCAGGTTCCTTCTCTTGCTGTCCCTGACTGCGCTCCTGGCTCCTTCCGCAGAGATGGCTGGCGGTGGCCACAGTGAGGCAGCCGCTCAGTGATTCTCTCTCATCATTGATGTCTCTCTCTCTCCCTCTCCCTCTCTCTCATCGTTGATGTTCCTCCCTCTCCCTTCCTCTCTGAAATATATATATATATATATATTTTTTAAAGTCACTGATTTCATTTGACTGTTTTTAAATGATTTTATTTATTAAAATAAATAATGATGTTTATTTTTTAATGTATTTTATTGATTTCAGAGAGGAAGGGAGAGGGGAGAGAGAAACATCAATGATGAAAAGAATCACTGAGCGGCTGCCTCCTGCACATCCCCTACTGGGGATGGAGCCCGAAACCCGGGTACGTGCCCTTGAGCAGAACTGAACCCGGGACCCTTCAGTCTGCAGGCCGACGCTCGATCCACTGAGCAAAACTGGCTAGGGGAGTAAATGACTCTTTCACAGCATTTGAAATGGGTTTAGTTCCTCAGCTCCAAGGTTTGCATTCACTACAAAATAATATAAAAAACACAAAAATATCTATCTAAATCGCCGATCTTTCTCCCCTGGCCAGTGTGGCTCCGTTGGTTGGGCGCTGGTTGGACTCCCTGCCAGGGCACATGCCTGGCGTGTGGGCTCCATCCCCCGTCGGGGTGCACAGGAGGCTCCAGCCTGCCCTTGGCCTGCGGGAGGGGCACACTCTCACCGGAAGGCACATCTGCCGGTGGCATTTCTTTTTTATTTTATTTTTATTGATTTCAGAGAGGAAGGGAGAGGGAGAGAGAGAAACATCAATGACGAGAGAGATCATTGGCTGCCCCCTACACATCCCACACTGGGGATGGAGCCCGCATGCAACCTGGGTATGTGCTCTGACTGGGAATGGAACCATGACCTCCCAGTTCTTAGGTCGATGCTCAAACCACGGAGCCACGCCAGCCAGGCATATGTACAATAGTTTTTGATAAAGACGTGGGCACATCTCTTAACTAGAATGAGCTTCAGCTGCCTCATTTTCAAGTAGGGGTAGTAGTGTTTATGTCACATGATTGAGAAAAGGCCTGGCACCTAGTAACTGCTCGATAAATATGATCTATTAGCCACCCGGAGGGAGAGACATGTGTAAAGGGGTAATTACAGGGGAGGGTGCGATGCTGTGCTATGGTGGGTACAGGGTGTATCGGGAGCAGAGAAAACAGAGGGATAAGTCAGACGGGTGGAGAGCAGAGCAGGCTCGCGGGAGGAGGCTGGACAGGCGAGGTGTTACCGTACAAGCTGGAGCTTGTTTCGCAGGCAGGAGCTGGGCGGGTGCCTCTGGCAGGGGAACAACAGGTGCATGCGTCGTTAGAGCCAGTGAGAGCGCATACCCGAGCATCCTGCAAGAGTCCACCCATTTCACGTTCTCTCTCCCGTTTGGGGACGAAGAGTTGCTCGTGCTGGACTTTTTAGCTGTTGGTCTCATTGCCCGTCTCCCGACAACAAATCAATTTGAACCACACTTTGATCATAAAACCACCAGAATGGGCCAGAAGACACAGCAAAGAATTTTGCTTCATGATAATGCAACATCACACATGTCAAAACCAGTTAAAGACCCGATAAAAGATCTTGCCTCGGAAGTATGAACCCACCCGCCGTATTCACCAGACCTTGCTCCTTCAGATGACCACTTGTTCTGATCCATGGCACATGCACTTTCTGAGCGGCACTTCAAAACGTACGAAGAAATGGAAAACTGGGTCTCTGAATGGTCTGCCTCAAAACAAGAGAAGTTCTATTGGGACGGTATCCGCAAGTTACCTGAAAGGTGGGGGAAATGTGCAGCTAGCGATGGACATTACTTTGAGCAAAGCACTTTTGACGTTTCTCTTGAAATTACCGTGTTTTCTCTGACTACAAAACCCGCATTATGAACCGGTGAAGGTCAACCCGCTTTTGTAACTGGTCCCAACACCTCTGGGGAGAGGCTGCGGCGAGACCAGCAACGTGAGCTTCTCGCTGGGCTGAAGGGCCGCCCCGCAGCAGTCTCTCCAGTTACAAGCACAGTTTACCAGTAACAATAAGGGAGCGTGTGTGTGCGGCTAAGCTCCGCCCCCAGGATGACGCCACCGGGCCACCCTCTGACGTCATCGCTGGGTCCACAGAAAGACCCGGTTTCACCGTGGCGACCACATAGACGTGCTTTCGCACACGCAACGTCACACACGGACACAGAGGCAGTTCGGAAAGCTCCTCCCGCGCGATCGTGCTTGCTCTTTGCCAACCATATTCGCAGGGTCGGGAGGGAGGGACTGTGGGGCTCGCGCCGGGACATGTTAAGACGGCGCCCCCCTCCGCGGAGAATGGTCGCGCCCAGGCCCCGCCCCCGCCTGTCAGTTCAGGGCGGGCCGTGGCCGGTGGGCGGGGCCGGACTGTGCTAAGTGAGGGGGGGGGAGCGTGTGCAGCGGGCCGGCCGCCCCGGGTCCTTTGCCTCCAGGTTGAACTTTTTGGACGTTAATTAAAACGCCGGGAGCGCAGGTGCGGGCGGAGGGGCAGGTGCGGGGGGTGCAGGTGTCACCCCTCCACGGCTGCGGGGAGGACGCGCGGGGCCCGCCCCGTGGCCGCTCCACCCGGTGGCCGCACCCATCCAGCGCCGGTGGGTGGGTGGCCTAGTTTCAGAGTTGGGAGTCGTGTCATTTGTAGGGATCGCCGAAGTGTGGGGGCCCCATGGCCCCGCAGGGAGGAGCCCCCCGGCTGGTGCTGCTGTTCAGCGGGAAGAGGAAATCCGGGAAGGACTTCGTGACCGAGGCGCTGCAGAGCAGGTGGGGATGGGGAGGGGGACCCCGCCACGTGACGCGGGGTGTGCTGGGTGGGCGTGAGCTTTGGCGTCAGGGTCCTGGGGTACAGGTGGGAGGAAGTGGGGGGGTTGTCACCGGCACATGAACGGCAGTCTACACACATCCACCCACCTGGAAGAAACAGGCGACCACCTCTCCCAAGACCAGGCGGCAGGTCTCCTTCGTCAAGAAGCTGTAATAAGTTACCACTAAGGCACTTTAAAAAATACATACATATATATATATATAAAATACATACATATATATATATATATACACACACACACACACACACACACACATATATATTACTGATTTTAGAGAGGAAAGGAGAGAGAGAGAGAGAGAGAGAGAGGAGAGAGAGAGAGAGAGAGAGAGAGAGAAACATCAATGATGAGAATCATTGATCAGCTGCCTCCTGCACACCCCCTACCGGGGATGGAGCCTGCAACCCAGGCATGTGCCTTGGCTGGAATCGAACCTGGGACCTTTCAGTCAGCAGGCTGATATTCTATCCACTGAGCCAAACCAGCTAGGGCACTAAGGCACTTTTTGCACTCCATACCCAACCCAGCGACAGGGCTGGGAGCTCGCCTGTACAGGCACGGGAACTGAGTTGCAGGGAAAGGATTGTGTCTGGCTCCAAAGACATAAAAATCCTGGCTCAGCACACCATCTACTCGTTGGGGTTTAATTGAGCCTTTATTATGAGCCAGGCTGTGTGTTTATAGTAATATATGATCTCATTTAATCCTCCAAACCTCTTTGTTAGGGTACCGTGTAGTATTATTAGTGTCTCCATTTCACAGATGCAGAAACCGAGTCTCTGAAAAGAAAAACAAACAAACACAAAAAAAACAGAAAAAACAAAACCCAGACTTGCCAGGTTACAAAGTCATAGTCGGATCTGGGACTGAAATTAAACGTTCACCTCGCTCCAAGGAACGGGTTCTTCCTGCTTCACCTCACTGTCTCCCCACTGGTAGCTTCCTCTCCGGGCGAGATGTTCTGTGTGGGAGCGTTTCTGTTGGGGCGGCATGGGCTGGGCCGGGGTCGGGGGGCTGGGGGGGCTCCTCTCTGACCACTGTGGGCTGAGGGGTACCTAGAGGTGGCTTTGGGGCACAGCAGGGGTTGGTTCTAAGTGTTTGTGGGGGAGCCCAGGGCAGAGATCACTACCTGCATTCCCCCCATCAGGTCTCTGCCACCTTTTCCCAAGTTGCATTTCTCCATCGTCGCTGCAGACACAGAGTCAGACAGTGAGTGGTGAGAAGCACAGGCTCGGGGGGTCAGGCTGCTGCGATGCAAACCCTGAATTCTCGCTCTTATATACGTTTCACATCCGTTCTGCGCCTCTGTGTCGTTATTTGGGGGACAGGGGTGGTCACAGGGTGGTTGTCAGGGTCCAAGGAAATAATGCCGGCGAAGGCCTTGGAAGACCAGTTCTGACACCTCGCCAAGGCGCAGGAACGAGATGCTGGCTCTTAGTTTTCTCGGACCAACGCCGGCTTCATGACTTGCGATGTTGTGTTTTGGGCGAGTCGGTTCTTCTCACTCAGCCTTTGTTTTCTCATCCGAAACTCGGAAATAAGGACGCCTATGCCACGACGCCGGTGTTCCAGAGAACCAGTGTGCCAAAACCGGTTTGGCTCAGTGGCTAGAGTGTCGGCCCGAGGACTGAAAGGTCCCAGGTTCGATTCCGGTCAAGAGCATGTACCTGGGTAGCATGATTCTCTCTCATCGATGCTTCTAACTTTCTATTCCTCTCCCTTCCTCTCTGTAAAAAATCAATAAAATATATTAAAAAAGAGAGAGAGAGAGAATCTGTGAGCATACAGTTCAGCACAGTCAGTGGCTGGCTGGGTACACTGGACTGAATGAATGAATTACGGGTGTTGTGGTGACCACGTCGGTTGAGGCTGCGATACCCCGGCTGGGAGACGGGCTCAGGGGTCCAGCAGGAAAGCATCTACCCAGAACACCACGCTGTCACCTTGGTTTTACCTGTTTTACCTGGGACTCTCTGGGCCTGGAAGACCCAGCTAACTGGGCGTGGGTCTCTGTCCCACAGGCTCGGAGCGGACGTCTGCGCTGTCCTGCGGCTCTCCGGCCCTCTCAAGGAGCAGTATGCCCAGGTAGGAGGCGGCGCTCGGTGACACGGGACCTTTAGGGGGCGGGAAGGAGCCAGCGCCTTGCACGGTGGCTATGGCTGTCGTCTGAGGCGCTAGGAGGACCCCTGTGACCGCTGCTGGCGGGTGTGTGTGTGTGTGTGTGTGGCCAGCTCTCCGTTTCCTGTGAGCGGACTTTTTTGGGGCATTTTCAACCTGCACTTCTTTCCCGTTGGCCTCTCTCACGTCAGGCCCCTCCCCAGGGCAGGTTCAGGAAAGTCCCTCCAGCCCTGCCAGGCCTGGCCGGTTTGGCTCAGTGGGTAGAGCGTCGGCCTGCGGGCTGAAGGGTCCCAGGTTCGATTCCGGCCAAGGGCACATGCCCGGGTTGTGGGCTCGATCCCCAGGGTGGGGCATGCAAGAGGCAGCCAATCGATAATTCTCTCACATCATTGACGTTTCTCTCTCTCTCTCTCCCTCCCTCTCCCTTCCTCTCTGAAATCAATAAAAAAGAAGAGCCGGGACCGGTTTGGCTCAATGGATAGAGTGTCGGCTTGGGGACTGAAGGGTCCCAGGTTCGATTCTGGTCAAGGGCATGTGCCTTGATTGTGGGCATATCCCCAATAGGGGGTGTGCAAGAGGCAGATGATCGATGATTCTCTCTCATCGATGTTTCTAACTCTCTATCTCTCTACCTCCCTCTCTGTATAAAATCAGTAAAATATATTTTAAAAAAATAAAAAAGGAAAAAGAAAAAAGGGCATGCAGGAAAGGCTGGAGCGCGGAGGTGGATTAGTGAGCGCCTGCACACACACTCTCCCTCAGGCCACCGTCTCGGCCTCAGCTGGTGCCACACCCAGGGGTGCTCCCCTCAGACATCCAGTTGCCTGGATTTCCAGGCTGTGTTATTAAGTGAACCAAACAAGATTTGGAACCGCGCATAGAGGATGCTGTATAACAGGGGGAGATTGTAAATACATCTGCTCCCACTGCCAGCCATGCAGCCAATATCTACGGGAGCCTGCATTGTGTGAACCCAGTGGTCGGGAAACTGTGGCTCGAGAGCCACGTGCGGCTCTTTGGCCCCTTGCGTGTGGCTCTTCCACAAAACACCGCGTGCGGGCGCGATTGAACCTTCGTGGCCCACGCGCAGAAGTCGGTTCTCGGCTCTCACAAGGAATTTCAGTCGTCGTCCTCTCGATATGTGGCTCTGTTGACCGATGAGTTTGCCGACCACTGTGCTAAGCACCGTTCAGATGAGTTGAAAGCTGGGACGGACACCGGAGAGACGGTGCCATGGGGGCCGTCAGGGCGGGCGCCGTGGGCTGGGCACGGGGGGCGGGAGGGGGCGTTTTCACTGTACGTGCACCTCTATCTTTTGCCTTTTGAACCGCGTGGGGGATTTTATAAAGATGAACAGGATTGTGCCCGGCCGGCGTGGCTTCTGTCCGTGGTTGGGATTTCTCCGTTTCCAGAGCCTGCTCCCTTGTAGGCCTCGGTCCTGGTGGAAACCCCGCTGGGCCCTGCCTTGTCCTGGGGGAGGTGGGCGGGAGAAGGGAGGGCGAGGCCGGGCGTGGACCTCGGACATCGGATCTCGTGTGCTTTGGGCAGGAGCACGGCCTGAACTTCCAGAGGCTCCTGGACGCCAGCGCCTACAAGGAGTCCTACCGGCGGGACATGATCCTCTGGGGCGAAGCGCAGCGCCAGGCCGACCCCGGCTTCTTCTGCAGGAAGGTCGTGGAGGGCGTCGCCCAGCCGGTCTGGGTAAGGGTGCCGCGGGCAGCACGGAGAAAACTCCGTCCCCCAGTCCTCCCGAGCCCCGATGAGGCTCAGATGTGTCCCCTTCTCCCTCCTCACTGCCACCTCCTGTGGCCCAAGCCCTCCCCAGCCCTCCCCCGGACAGCCTCGTGCCCGCACTGGTGGGGGGCGGGGTAGAGACTTGTTACGAGTGTCTCTTTCTGGCCCAGTTTGCTCATCTGTAAAGTGAGTGTGTTGGACTAGCCGCAGTGGTCGGCAAACTGTGGCTCGTGAGCCCCGGTTTGCTGCTCTGTTGACTAATGAGTTTGCCGACCACTGCCTTAGGGAAAAACACTTAAAAACCATTTTAATAGCCCTAGCCAATTTGGCTCGGTGGATAGAGCATCGGCCTGCGGACTGAGGGTCCCAGGTTCGATTCTGGCCAAGGGCACATGCCCAGGTTGTGAGCTAGATCCCCAGTGGGGGCGTGCGGGACACAGCCGATCAATGATTCTCTCTCATCGTTGATGTTTCTATCTCTCTCTACCTCTTCCTTTCTGAAATCAATATGGAAATTATATATATATATATATATATATATATATATATATATATAATGTACTAATGTCTTTAACCTGAAGTCAAAACTTCTGGGTAAGGATAATGCCTTACCTAGCGGTTGGCAAACTCATTAGTCAACAGAGCAGCAAACCTCTGCTTGAGAGCCCCAGTTTGCAGACCACTGAACTAGTTGAACTGATTGCAAAGCCCGAGGCTTCTTCCTTAGCACAGCGATGACCAGCACGACCCCCGAACACACGTGTAACAATGACAGAGCGTGGGCAGCGTGAGCTGCAGGGAGGGCTGCCTGGAGGAGGCGGCGGCAATGTCTGTCCCAGCTGGTTGGGTGATAAGGGGAATGGGGGTACACTGGTCTGGGCTCTTTCATGTTTCCCCCCCCCCAACTTCATTGCACTCCTGCTTATCCAAAGGAGGGCTGGGTCTGCCCCTCTCCCTCCCCTCCTCGCAGCACCCTTTCCGGCTGCTCCCTGCACCGCGTCCTGCTGGTCACCTGTCTGTCCCTTCCCTGCAGCTGGTGAGTGACACGCGGCGGGTGTCTGACATCCAGTGGTTCCAGAAGGCCTACGGGGCGGCGACGCAGACCGTCCGCGTGGTGGCCTCGGAGCAGACCCGGCAGCGGCGGGGCTGGGCGTTCACGCCAGGTGAGCCGCTCGCAGCCTCTGCCCCAGGGCTTGGCGCACAGCCCACCACCCACCTGCAGACCGGGCCACAGCCCACCACCCACCTGCAGACCGGGTGCACAGCGCCCCACCCACCTGCAGACCGGGTGCACAGCTCCCCACCCACTTGCAGACCAGTTGCACAACGCCCCAACCACCTGCAGACCAGATGCACAGCCCACCACCCACCTGCAGACTGGGTGCACAGCTCCCCACCCACCTGCAGACCGGGTGCACAGCCCACCACCCACCTGCAGACCGGGTGCACAGCTCCCCACCCACCTGCAGACCGGGTGCACAGCCCACCACCCACCTGCAGACCGGGTGCACAGCTCCCCACCCACCTGCAGACCGGGTGCACAGCCCACCACCCACCTGCAGACCGGGTGCACAGCTCCCCACCCACCTGCAGACCGGGTGCACAGCCCACCACCCACCTGCAGACCGGGTGCACAGCTCCCCACCCACCTGCAGACCGGGTGCACAGCCCACCACCCACCTGCAGACCGGGTGCACAGCCCACCACCCACCTGCAGACCGGGTGCACAGCCCACCACCCACCTGCAGACCAGGTGCACAGCCCACCACCCACCTGTAGACCGGGTGCACAGCCCACCACCCACCTGCAGACCAGGTGCACAGCCCACCACGCACCTGCAGACCGGGTGCACAGCCCACCACCCACCTGCAGACCGGGTGCACAGCCCACCACCCACCTGCAGACCGGGTGCACAGCCCACCACCCACCTGCAGACCGGGTGCACAGCCCACCACCCACCTGCAGACCGGGTGCACAGCTCCCCACCCACCTGCAGACCGGGTGCACAGCCCACCACGCACCTGCAGACCAGGTGCACAGCCCACCACCCACCTGCAGACCGGGTGCACAGCCCACCACCCACCTGCAGACCGGGTGCACAGCTCCCCACCCACCTGCAGACTGGGCCACAGCTCCCCACCCACCTGCAGACCAGCCGCCTTCTCCCACGTGTTCGGCCGCCTGCTCTCCTCCTGGGAGGGATGGGAGAGTGAGCGAGGGCTTAGGAAAGGGAATCGGAGACTCAGGAGCGTCCCAGGCTAGAAAGTGGGGTGTGGTGGGGGCAGGCGTGGGGGTAAGGGAGGGGAGTAGAGGTTCCCTGTGATGTTGGCAGGTGCCCTCACCTGGACCGTCCTTTCTTTCTTTTTTTAATATATATTTTATTGATTTTTCACAGAGAGGAAGGGAGAGGAGTAGAGAGCCAGAAACATAGATGAGAGAGAAACATTGATTAGTTGCCTCCTGCACACCCCCTCATAGGGATGTGCCTGCAGCCAGGGCACATGCCCTTGACTGGAATCGAACCCGAGACCCTTCAGTCTGCAGGCGGACGCTCTATCCAGTGGTTAGGGCGGGCTGTCCTCTCTAGGCCAGTGGGCTCCTGGAGGAGGGGCAAGGGCCCACCCCCAACTCAGGCCTGTTTGATGGACAGAGTGGGGGGCGGGAGCAAGAGGAAGCTGTGGGAGGGAGGCAGGCTCAGTGGTGCGAGCTGAGCGAGGACCTGCTCTGTGCAATGCGGAGGCGCAGGCCGGGCCCCCCTGCCCTCGCTCACTGGGACTCGGGGAAGTTCAGACCCAGTGGGTACAGCCCCTCCCGATGGCCGTGCATCTCTCCGGCACCCACCACGGGCCGGCCTGTGCTAAACACTGCACCTCGCTCGTAAACCGGCCCATAGCACCCTTCTCCCATCCAACGAGGGGGGCACACAGAGACGCAGGGACAGACAGCAGGCAGCACTGAGCGTCACACTGAGTGACAACCCCTTCTGGGTGGTCTGTGGTTCAGAGGGCCCAGTTCGCCCTCTGTAGAAAGCCGCAAGGGAAGAGTTTAGTCAGCGGCGCCCTCCGAGGGCTCAGGGGGCCCCGGGCTCTGAACCTGCTCTCGGGGCGCTCCCGGGGGTCGGGGAGTACCCTCCGTGGGGTGGGGGTGGGGAGGAGCTTGGCTCTGGAGTGGAAGGGGAGAGGCCGGGCGTGGGTGTCCTGCCTAGGGCCAGCAGGCCTCCACGCTAAGGTGACCAGATGTCCCGCCAAAAGCGGGACGTCTGGTCACCTTACTCCATGCCCGTGCTCGTCTGGAAGGAGCAGGCCTGACCCTTGACCCCGCCATGCCTCCTCCGCAGGAGTGGACGATGGGGAGTCTGAGTGTGGCCTGGACGCCTTTGGGGCCTTCGACTGGGTCATCGAGAACGACGGAGATGGGCAGCGCCTGGAGGAGCAGCTGGAGACCCTGCTGGAATTCGCCCGCTCCAGGCTTTAGCTGTTCTAGGCGCACAGGAGCTGCGGCGGGGAGGGGGGACTGACCGGCCGGCGGGGTGGTTGATGCTGGCCGAGCGGGGAGCATCCCGGGGGTCTGGGCCCAGCACGTGTCAGACCAGACAAGGAACCTCCAGTAACTATTACTCTTCTTGAATACATGGTTACTGACCTCAGAGAGGAAGGGGGAGGGAGAGAGAGAGAGAGAGAAACATCAATGATGAGAATCATCCATCGGCTGCCTCCTGCACGCCCCCTACTGGGGCTGGAGCCGGAAACCCAGGCACGTGTCCTGACCAGGCGTTGAACCATGACCCCCAGGTTCATAGGTCGATGCTCAACCACTGAGCCACACCAGTGGGGCCAGGACCTCATTTCCTTTTTTTATATAAAAAATATATTTTTATTGATTACAGAGAGGAAGGGAGAGGGAGAAAGAGAGAGGAACATCAATGATGAGAATCATCGATCGGCTGCCTCCTGCACGCCCCCTACTGGGGATGGAGCCCGAAACCCAGGCGTGTGTCCATGACCGGAATCGAACCGGGGACCTTCAGTCCGCAGGCTGACGCTCTGCCCACAGAGCCACACGGGTGGGGCCAGGACCTCATTTCGTTCCGGACGGGGCCGCCCTGCCTCTCAGGAGGAGACTTAAAGGGCGAAGGGCGGTGCTGGAGGCAGGAACGTCCCCGTCTCCGTGGGCGCCTGGCCGGGCAGCCCGTGGTGGCCTCGCTCCCCCATCAGGGTGCTTCCGGCCCCTCGTTCTGGGCAGGAGTGTGGCCACGAACAAGCCTCCTCGGGGCACGTGCTGCGCGCTGGCTGTGTCCCCCTCCCGGCGCCGGCCCAGCCCGTGGCTCCCGGGGCTCGGCTGGTCCCGGTGGCGGAGGGTTCGAGCTCTGCCTCGCTCCTGGGCTAGAACTCCCCCTCAGAGGCCGGCCTGGGCCTGGGCCGGGCGGGCGGGAAGGCTGTTCATGTCACAGACAGCGGCGTGGGGGTCGTGGGGTCTCCTCCCCTGGGATGGCCCCCAAAGAGGCTCCCGCGGCAGGCACCCCGAGGGGTAGGGTGTCCCCGAGGGGCCCCGAGAGCCAGGCTCCTGTGAGCCCCGGGGCTCTGGTCGGCGGAGGCCGGGACGGCCCCGGTGCGTAGACGGCCCCGCACGGTTTGTAGGCGCCGGTCCGACGGTTCGAAGCCAGCCCGTGGCGCGGGCAGGGAGAGAGAGCCTCTTCAGCGCAGAGAGGGGAGCCAGCGTGCCGCGGGTCAGAGGGAGCGGGTGTCCGACCGCCCCGGGCAGGGCAGGGCCCCTTCCCAGAAGGCCCGGAAGCCTCCTTCCAAGTATGGGCGACGAAAGAGCCAGGAAAAGCATACATAGGAAGCGTTTCCTCCCTGTGGGGGGCCCGGGATTGGAAAGACATTTTCCTCTGGGCCTGTGCATAATAAAACGTAACTCCCTTTCTCTAAGCGTGGCTGGTTTTTCTCCGGTCTTCTGTAACAATATGATACCTCAACATCTCCACCTTGAAATTTCGTATTTTAACTTCTCTCCAGACAGTTGATGTGCCTTCAAATTATACCTATATCTATATCTATATCTATCTATATCTAACTATATATCTATACCTATCTATATATCTATATCTATATCTACCCCTACTGCTACACCTATACCTATATCTATCTATATATCTATATATGTATGTGTATATACATCTATATATCTATATATCTATACCTACCCCTACACCTATACCTATACCTATCTATATATCTATATGTGTATATATCTATATGTATGTGTATATACATCTATACATCTATATATCTATATATCTATATCCACCCCTATACCTATACCTATATCTATCCATATATCTATACGTGTATATATCTATATGTATGTGTATATACATCTATACATCTATACATCTATATATCTATACCTACCCCTACACCTATACCTATATCTATCTCTATCTATCTATCTTTATCTATCTATCTATCTATATATATATATATATATATTTTTTTTTAAAGGGCATGTGGGTGATGCATTGCTGAGCTGATGCATGAGTGAATGACAGGCTGTTACCTCTGCAGTGACTTGGCCGGCATGGTGTCCGTGACCTGGTTTCACTGTCTGACAGTGTTTAATGCTGCAGAGTCTCAGGTCACCTTGACTTTTGTTCCTTTAAAGGCAACCTCCTTTTTTTCTGTCTGGAAGCTTTTGGATCCCCCCCACCCCCTCCCTCTTCATTTTTGAAATTCAAATTTTGGCATTCTCCAAGGCAGAAAGTGGACGCGTCTTAGCAGAGAGGAGTTGGTGCTCGGTGTTTCCCGTAAGCGTGCCTGAGCGATGAGACGGGAAGCCCGATGGCCTTGGACACTCCGCGCCCGCTGCAGCCTCTGGTCAGCACCGGGGGCGTGTGGGCTCAGACCCTTTGGGCGTCGCCGCCATCGGTGTCCCCTGGCGATCCCCTCTGTTTGGAGGAGCTGGTCTCAGGGTGGCAGATTCCCCCCTGAAAGCAGGTTTGGGTTTTGGAAACAGTCAAAGGAAACGTGGTGCTACAGTCTGGTGAAGGTGACAGGGTGAGGGATGTACTTGTCCTTTTCTTTTTGTTTTGTTTTGCCAGAATAAGTGGTAGCTGTAATGTGACGACTCTAAAACTTCCTCAAAGCCAATTCTTAGAGAGGAATTTTATTTTTTATTTTTATTTAAAAAAATATATTTTATTGATTTTCCACAGAGAGGAAGGGAGAGGGAGAGAGAGCTAGAAACATCGACCAGCTGCCTCCTGCACGCCCCCTACCGGGGATATGCCCACAACCAAGGTACATGCCCTTGACCGGAATCGAACCTGGGACCTTTCAGTCCTCAGGCCGACGCTCTATCCACTGAGCCAAACCGGTTTTGGCCAAATCCCTCTTTATAGACGAGGAGACTGAGGTCCGGGCAGCAGAGTGGTTTGCTCCAGGCTACGCAGCCATGGGTGGCGGCAATGCCAGGCCTGGGGCTCCCGGCGCTCCACCCCCGGCTCACCCCCTGCCCTCTGCATCCCTGAGAGAGCAGCGGCCTGGGGCCCTTTATCGGAGGGGGCAGAGGAGGCCCCGCCTGAGCCCTGCGGACCTCGGCCTGGTTCCCTGCCTTTGGCCCATGGCCCTTGCTCAGCGCGGGTCCATCCGCCTGCCAGGTTCGGTAGAAAAGAAGTGACGGACGCGGCGGGGAGGGTGCGTGCAGGGCCTCGCCCTGGAGGAGGATGGGACAGCTGACTGGAGCAGGGGCCTCCCCTCCTCAGAGGGCGGTCTTGCGTGGGGAAGCCCGCGGTTTCGTGGCAGACAGATGGGGGTTCTGGAGGTCGGAGTGCACCAGGGGTCTCCCAGGAAGCAGGAAGCAAGGTCGCCTTGGTGGTGAGAACGTAGGAGGCCGTGGTGGGGAGGGATGAGCTGTCACCTTGGAGGCGGGAGATGTCCGTTCCCGGAGAGGGCGCTGGGCACCCCGGGCACACGGGCGCCCGTTCCAGGTGGACCTGTCACTGCTCCAGCCGCTCGCTCAGGGGCAGCCTCCCGTCTGCCTGTCCCAGGCCCAGCGCGCCCACGCCCAGAGCTTTGTTCCTGCGCTTCCTCCGTGGCATCCGAACCGGGAGGAGGTTGGCAGGGAGGGTGGCATGCACGGTGGAATAAAGCCACGCTGTCCCCCTCCCCCCAGTTCAGGAAGCCCCACCGTAACCCTGCTCCATGGCCGGAGACCGGCTGGGCCCGCGGGCCGGGCGGCTGGGCAGAGCGGGCTCAGGTCAGGAGCCTCGGGCCAGGCGGCTGGGCAGAGCGGGCTCAGGTCAGGAGCCTCGGGCCAGGCAGCTGGGCAGAGCGGGCTCAGGCTAGGGGTCCCGGGCCGGGCGGCTGGGCAGAGCGGGCTCAGGTCAGGAGCCCCGGGCCGGCGGGCTGGGCAGAGCGGGCTCAGGCTAGGGGCCCCGGGCCGGTGGGCTGGGCAGAGCGGGCTCAGGCTAGGAGCCCCGGGCCGGCGGGCTGGGCAGAGCGGGCTCAGGTCAGGAGCCCCAGGCCCGGCGGCTGGGCAGAGCGGGCTCAGGTCAGGAGCCCCGGGCCCATGTTTTGGGGCGCTGCGGGCGGGAGGAGGGCGCCGGGCGCCGGCACCGCGTGGGAAAGGAAGCGTGGCCGCCGAGCGAGGAGGACGGAAACTGAGCGGGCGGCGGGTTTCGGGCCGGCGAGGCTCTGCTGGTTCCCACAGAGCAGGTGGGAAGCGCCCTCGCCCTGACCCCTTTCCGCCGCGGGGCTTTGTCATCGTGGTTTTTTTTGCTGAGATTGCTGTTCGGTCCGCTCGACCCCTCAGCTCCCACGGCGGCTCCGGCCCCGCCCCGGCCAGTGCGTGCGTGTGCATGTGAGTGTGAGAGTGTGTGTGTGGTGTGTGTGTGAGTGTGTGTGCACGTGTGTGGGGTGTGTGCATGCGCGCATGTGTACACGTGTGTGCATGTGAGTGTGAGTGTGTGTGGTGTGTGCACGTGCATGTGTGCATGTGAGTGTGAGTGTGTGCGCGCACATGTGTGTGTATGTGCATATGAGTGTGATTGTGTGTGTGAGAGCATGTGAGTGTGTGAGTGTGTGTGCATGTGTGTGCATGTGAGTGTGAGTGTGAGTGTGTGTGTGTGCCGGGGGCTGTCTCCTTGCCGGCTGGCCCGCGGTGAACGCCAGCCTGTCAGAGGAACACGGTGACCCCGGCTGATTCCCCTGCTGCCCGGAGGCGGCTGATCTGCAGGCACACGGAGGAACTGGAGGCTTAGACGCGCGGATGATTGCCCAAGGCCTCCCGCGGGCACCTGAGCCCTGCCTGGCCCGCCAGGGATCCCGGGATCTGGGGGAACAGCACGCTCTGTTGCTCCGTGAGGCCGCTGCGGTCTGCCGGGCAGGCCAGGCGGCGCCGGGAAGGTGATGTTCTGAGAATCCTCAGGCCAGACGAGAGGCAGCACCGGAGTCCCGAGGTGAAGCCTCGTGACCTTGAACAGGACATCCCGTCTCTTGGAGCCTCCGGGTCCCCCTCTACTGCTGGGTCTCCGGTGGCCATGGCGCTCGATCCCGGGAGAGAATGTGCCAGACGGCCCGGCACAGCAAACACTTATCTATGCAAAGCTCACAGGCCCCTCAGGCTGGGTTTTCATCTCGGCCCAAGAGGGAAAGGATTGCTGTTGGAGAGGAAAGGAGATTCATTGTGCTCACTGCGGGGTGTGGAGTAGGGAGCAGGGTATGACTATGTGGGTTTTGCCGTCCACGTCCTGTGGCTGGCAAGGGAGAGGCACGCAGGGGAGACGGACGAGGTGTGCTCAGGCTGGGAGCGTGTCCGGCCTGCCGGTCTCCAAGGCCCCCTTGACACGGAGAGCCGCTCAGAAGGCAGGGAGGGCCGCTCGGAAGGCAGGGAGGGCCGCTCGGAAGGGAAGGAGGGCCGCTCGGAAGGCAGGGAGGGCCGCTCGGAAGGCAGGGAGGGCCGCTCGGAAGGCAGGGAGGGCCGCTCGGAAGGCAGGAAGGCAGGGAGAGCTGCTCGGAAGGCAGGGAGAGCCGCTCGGAAGGCAGGGAGGGCCGCTCGGAAGGCAGGAAGGGCCGCTCGGAAGGCAGGCTGCGTGATTTAAAATTCTTAAGAGCCTCAACAGCTGGGTACGTTCTTTGTTGCTTAACGGGTTTTCTCCAGCAAGCCTTTCTGGCTTCTTTCCGTTTCCTGGCGGGAGGAGCCGGCTCTGGTATCTCCTCTCGCTGGCGGTGAGCGGCCACCTGGTGAGCGGACATGAGTGTGTAGGAGGCGTGGGGAGGGGGAACCGAGCGGCCAGATTCCGGATTCGGGGGCAGCAGGGCGAGGGGGAAGCCAGGTGGCCCGCAAGGTCGCCTGAGGGTCACGTAGGCACTGACCCAGCCGCCTGACAGATGTGACCTCCGTTTTCTTACCTCTCTTGCCTCCTGGTCAGCTCCTACTCGTCCTGGGAAGCAAAGCCCAGGTGCCCTCCCCTCTGGGAAGGCTCCCCTCGTTGCAGCCGGACACGCTGCATGGCCCTCTTCCACGCACCTGCATCAGTAAGCGTGCTTTTGGCACCGGAAAACCGGCTCAAATGGACTGGAGTGACAGCGAGAACCTGTTATCCTCGCTGACGGAGCGCTCAGGAGCACGCTCGCTTCAGGTGCGGGGTGGCCCGGACTCTGGCGCTGTGTGCGTGAGTCCTCCAGGCTCCACGCGCTCCTCCCGTTTTCACATCGACTTCTCCCACGGAGGCGAGCCGGCTTCTGCCATCTTGCCGGCCTGGGGCCCTCTCCTTCGGCAGGAAGGGAGAATGTCTTCTCCCCCGGCCACAGAGCGAAAGCCCGCAGCCTCCCTGTGGGCGGACTAACCTGAGCCAGACAGGGAGACTCAGGCATGGATTGGCTTAGGCTGGCGTGACCTTTTCTCTTCCTGAAAGTCATTGTGCGGGGCCAGAGGTGGCTGTGCCAGGCAGGGGCCACCATGGGACAGGGGTGGGGTCAGTCCCACCCAAAGGTGTCTGCCACAAGGTCCGAGGGGGGTGGTCCCCAAAGGGAACGCTTTTAGGGAAGAGCCTGGGTGTGCAACCAACACACAGCCACTCTACTCCGTGGTACTTTATGCCGTCCGGTCATCACGTGCACTTACGTTAGGTTCTCCAATTCCTCTTATTTATTTTTTTAAAAAGTTTTTTTAAAAAAAATATATTTTATTGATTTTTTTTTACAGAGAGGAAGAAAGAGGGACAGAGAGTCAGAAACATCAATGAGAGAGAAACATTGACCAGCTGCCTCCTGCACACCCCCTTCTGGGGATGTGCCCGCAACCAAGTTACATGCTCTTGCTCGGAATCGAACCCAGGACCTTTCGGACCGCAGGCCGACGCTCTATCCACTGAGCCAAGCCGGTTTCGGCTCCTCTTATTTTTTATTTTTTAATATATATATATATTTTTTTATTGATTTCAGAGAGGGACGGAGAGGGAGAGATAGAAACATCAAGGATGAGAGAGAATCATTGATCGGCTGCCTCCTGCACGCCCCCTACTGGGGATCCAGCCCACAACCCAGGCGCGTGCCTTGACTGGGAATCGAACTGTGATCTCCTGGTTCCTAGGTCGATGCTCAACCACTGAGCCATGCCGGCCGGGCCAATCCCTGTTAATTTCGATGAAGTCCGACTTATCATTTTTTAATCTTTCTCATGGACTGCGCCTTCAGCATAGATCCAATGCAACCCCAACAAACCCCCCCGGTCTAACCCATGGTCACGAAAGTTTTCTCCTATGTTCTCTTCCAGAAGGTCTATAGATTTACGTTTTACATTGAAGCGTGTGATCTATTTTAAGTCAATTTTTGTATATGGATCAAATTTATTTATTTTTCTGATCACAAGTTTATTCAACACAAAATAACCCGCCCAACTTCACTGAGCTGGCTGACCACGTCCACGGCCAAATCCGCCTCTAAACTGGAATTTGGTTGCTGGCCCAGCCCCGGCCTCCGCTTTCTTGCCAGCACCAGGGGGCACAGCCCTCCGTCTGTGGGCGTCTCTGTCGGCTTCCCCTCGTGTGGAAGTCTTGCAGGTCGGTCGTCCTCCAGACCTTTGGGCCTTGGGCGGCCAGTCTCAGACTGGCTGCGGTGCAGCGCGGCGGGCACGATCTCAGGGGGCAAGTGCAGGTAATCGCGGAGGTATGGGTGCCCTCGATGGTCAGGTACCAATAGAAGCGTCTCCAGGCAAACTGCTCCTCCCTGGGACTTGAGAGACCGCATGGCCTTCATGACATGGAGATTGGGCACGCTCTGGTCTGCCAGCTCGGGGTGCTTGGGCACGGGCACATCCTTCCTGGCCACCATCACCCCCTCCTGAAAGAGGAGCTCGTGCCTCTTCTTCTTGGGCATCAGCACTGGGCAATCCGGTTCTTCTTGGGCATCAGCACTGCGATAGCTGCTGCGCCCCCTGTGGATCAAATTTAATATTTTATGCAGATATAGATATATATCCAGTCGTCCTAGCATCGTTTGTTGAAAAGGCCACCCTTTCTCTACTAAACGCCTTTGCACACGTGTTGAAAATCAGCAGTCTGGCCAATACCGGTTTGGCTCAGTGGTAGAGCGTCGGTCTGAGGACTGAAGGTACAATTCCAGTCAAGGGCATGGACCTTGGTTGCGGGCACATCCCCAGTGGGGGGATGTGCAAGAGGAAGCTGATTGATGTCTCTCTCTCTCATCAATGTTTCTAACTCTCTATCCCTCTCTCTTCCTCTCTGTGAAAAATCAATAAAATATATTAACAAAAAGAAAGAAAGAAAGAAAATCAGCAGTCTGCATGTGTAAGGGCCTATTTCTAGAGTCTCCATTCCGTTCCACTGATCTAGGAAGGACCCGTCTTTGGTCAAGGGCAGTGGTCGGCAAACTCATTAGTCAACGGAGCCAAAAATCAACAGGACGACGATTGACATTTTCTTTGGAGAGCCACATGTTTTAAACTTAAACTTCTTCTAACGCCACCTCTTCAACATAGATTTGCCCGGGCTGTGGTATTTTGTGGAAGAGCCACACTCAAGGGGCCAAAGAGCCGCATGTGGCTTGCGAGCCGCAGTTTGCAGACCACGGGCCAAGGGGAATTCCAGTAGCTGCACACCTGACCGTGTTAGTGCTTTGATTAAACCTTTCAATAGCTGCGCAGTAACGTCTGACTGAATTCCGAGTTCCTGGCATGGCGTTCTAGGCTCCCACAACCTGACTATTACCTCCCGCTGCAGCCAGGCCTACCTCCCCCCCCTCCCCTCTCCACCTTCCTCCCAAAGCCCGCCATTGCCCCCAGAGCACAGGCCGGGCAGCACTGCCCCAGGAGGCTCTGGGCTCGTGCAGATGGTCCAAGAGCCTCTCTGTGGTCCACGTGGCACCGGCACATCCTCTCTGAGGCCTCCGTGATGGGGACACTCCTGAGCACCACCTCTCATTTCCAGCGCGCGGCGAATCTTTCTTGGAACCGAACTGCAGCCCCTTCCGGCTTCTGTCCTGAGCTCCTGGCCCGCTGAGCACGTGCGCTGGCCTTGCCCCACGGGCCCGGGAATCAGCGTGTCCAGTAAGCGGTGCATCGCCATCGTGCCCTGATCTCGGCTTCCTTCTGCATTCCTCGTCTCGGCAAAGGTTCCTTTATTGAGCTGCTCCAGACAGGCATGTGGGGATGGCCCTTTCCCTTAATCCCGGATGTAGCTTGTCACCCTGCCCTGCCATCCTACCTTCAACTGCCTCTCTGACCTCCGTCTCTCCCTCCTCCCTCTCCTTATGGCCTTCCTTCAGGCTCTCCTTAGCTCCCGGGACTCCGGTCAGCCTCCTAATGGATTTCCTTATCTCCAACCTGTAGACTCTGCAGCCATCCATTCTCGCTCTGTAGCCAGAGGGTGCTTTTTAAGGTCACTCTCGAACTTAAATCCTTTATAAGGTCACCCTCCGGCTTAAATCCTTTAACGCGCTCCATTCCTTTACCTTTCACGCCCATCTCCTACTTACTTCTCCAGCCACCTCTCTTAAAGTGCTCTCACTGGAACTCAAGCCGGCGGGATAATTTACAGTTTCTTCAAAGCAGCTCTCCAGAGCGTTCTCTCTCCCCCTCGAGTGCAAATCTTCTGCCCCCTGTTTGCTCATCCTTCACGGCTCAGCTCAGGTTGACCCTGGGAAACATCCCCATCCCCACCTGCTTTCCGGGCTGGATGCCGTCCCAGCTCCTCAGGGATTGGCTGCCCCTGAGACGGTGCCAGGGGAGGGAGGCCCGGGGGGGCACGAGTGGAGTGAGTAACCGAGGGCCTGACTTAGTCTGAGGGAGGGGTGGCTTTCCTGAGGAAGTGTGGGTTGCTCCTGGGAACGGTAGGGACGAGGAAGAGCTGGAGGTCGGATGGAGAAGATGGGGAGAGGGGGTGCTGGTGGCAGTCCCGGCAGAGGGCTACCACCTGGGAGGGCCCTGAGCGGGGAGGTCACGGTGCTTTGAGGAGCTGGAGGGGGGAGCTGGTGGGGCGGGTGTGCAGAGCGGGGAGGGAGTGGTGCACGGGACACAGGGGAGGAGAGCGGGGTGGGCTTGGCAGCGCCGTGTGCTCCACTGAGAGGGTTTCGGCTTTTATCCCGGGAGCCCGGGGCAGCCGGCACGGAGTGTGGGGCAGAGGGGCAATAGGAGCAGATCTGCGTTTTCCAAAGACCTTTCTGCTCCACGTGGGGGCTGGGGCAGAGGACTGGAGGGGTGGAGGGGACCAGCTAGGCGGTGTTGGTGTCGTGACTTGGGCTGGAGAAGTGGAGGGAAAAGAGGACGATGCTGCGAGCTGGTTTTGGGGCTGGGTCAGCCGGATCGGGGAGAAGCAGGTGCTAGGATGGCTCTTCTCCTCTGGGGGTGACGGGGCTCTGGCTGGGGGGTAGGGTGGGGAGGGGGCACCGGCCCAGAGGATGGTTTTGGAAGCAAACCCAGAGGTCTTTGGGACCTGAGGGTGAACTCCTGGAAGATGGACACACCTATTATTCACTTCTAATTCTTTTTTAAAATTTCTTTATTGATTAAGGTATCACATATTTGTTCTCAACCCCCCATTCCAATCCCTCATCCCCCCACTAATGCCCACACCCCCTTATTGTCCTCGGCCACTGGTTAGGCTCATAAGTATGCACATAAGTCCTTTGGTTGATCTCTCCCTTTTATCCCCACCCTCCCCCTGAGGTCCAACAGTCTGACCCATGGCTCCTTATCTCTGGGTCTGTGCTTGTTCCTCAGTCTGTGTTGTTCACCATTTCCCCTGGATGAGTGAGATCGTGTCCTACTCACCTCTAGTTCTTGGGTGTTGGGCCCAGCAAGGACCCCAAGACTGTTTGTGAACAACTGGGCAGACAGGCTCAGGCTGCTGGCCGGCTTTGCCGGCTGAGTGGCCAGCACACAGGCTGCTCCTGTTACGTCCTCTCTCGCTCAGCAGGTTATCCGCCCGAGCAGACTCCTCCAGCAGTCACCCAGAGGAGAGCAGAGAGGCACCCAGGGTAGGAGTGTGAGAGAGAAACACAACACCGAGAGTTGGGGGGGGGGGATGTTGTACTCAGCATCTCATCACCGTTCCTCGCCATTTTCCGCTCAGCTGGGGGCCTGGCCTGGCTGCAGGGCAGCCTGGTTAGTCCAAGGATTTGGGACACTTTTCTGCCACTAGCACACGGCTCCCGATTTCCCCAGAGGCCGGGGCTCCGTTTTACAGTCAGGGAGGCCAGAGACACTGCCCAGGCATCTGAGCACAGTTCATCCATTCACCCAGCCATGCATCATTCATTCATTCATTCATTCACTCACCTATCCTGTGTCAGGCCCTGTACTGGGCTCCAGGTGCATCATGGGAGTAAGACAGGCCTGGCCTTGGCCCCCTCGAGCGCACACACTTCACATGCATCCAGACACTGGGGTGCCTCTGCCACCACAGCCACCTACAGAGCCTGCCAGCACCCATCATCCTCTCTGCCGTCTGCTGGCTGAGACACAGCACCTCCAGAGCCCATGGATGATGCTGTTCTCAGAAGCCTTAGCACCAACCACACATACCTACTTGCTGGAGGTTTGGGGCTGTGATGCTGACCGTGGCCAGAAACTGACAAGTGATCAAGAATAGTGAATGGTCCTAGCCGGTTTGGCTCAGTGGATAGAGCGTCGATCTGCAGACTGAAGGTCCCGGGTTCGATTCCGGTCAAGGGTATGCACCTTGGTTGTGGGCACATCCCCAGTAGGGAGTGTGGGGGAGGCAGCTGATTGGTGTTTTTCTCTCATCGATGTTTCTGACTCTCTACCCCTTCTCCCTTCCTCTCTGTAAAAAAAAAAAAATCAATAAATATATTTTAAAAAGAAAAAAAGAATAGTGAATGGACTGAGCAAACTAGAGACATGTGATGGGACAGCATGATGTTGTCTAATTAAAATGCCAAGTAGGTGGGATCATGTTGCTGTATTAATAAGATGGATTTAATGTACCTGTGAGATTTCCTTTAATGAAATAAGCAGGACATAAAACACCAGGTACACACTAATGACCGCTTCTGTAAAATCCATGGGTACGCACTGTCATCTCAATGGTAGGGAGAACAACGCATAGCAAAAGACTGAAATATGGCAAATATTAATAATGTTTATTGGGTTTTAGCCTTTCCTAACTTAAAAAAAAATTTATTTTTTCTATTGATTTTTAAATATATATTTTATTGATTTTGTACAGAGAGGAAGGGAGAGAGAAACATTGATCAGAGAGAGTCATCGATCAGCTGCCTCTTGCACACCCCCTACTGGGGATATGCCCACAACCAAGGTACATGCCCTTGACCGGAATGGAACCCGGGATCTTTCAGTCCCCAAGCCGACGCCCTATCCATTGAGCCAAACTGGTTTCGGCTATTTTTTCTATTGATTTTTAGACAGAGTGGGACGGGGCAGGGGTAGAGAGAGAAAGATAAACACCGATGTGAGAGAGACGCATTGTCTCCTGCACCTGCTGAGGTGCGAGATCGAACCTACACCTCAGGGATGTGCCCCTGATCAGGAAACGAACCCGTGACCCTTTGGTGCATGGGGCAACACTCTAACTACTGAGCCACACCAGCTAGCGCTCTTTCCTATCATTTTATAACGAGCAAGTATTTACTATGAAAGTTCCTGAAAGTAAATAAATTTAAACAGCCCTAACCAGTTTGGCTCAGTGGATGGAACGTCAGCCTGCGGGCTGAAAGGTCCCAGGTTCGATTCCGGCCAAGGGCATGTACCTTGGTTGCGGGCACATCCCCAGTAGGGAATATGCAGGAGGCAGCTGATCAATGTTTCTCTCTCATCTATTTCTAACTCTCCATCCCTTTCCCTTCCACTCTGTAAAAAATCAATATATATATACATATATATATATATATATATGAAAGTAAAACACTGAACTCCTCGTACCAGTATGCTCACGGATGGGCATAGATGCGGACAGTGCCTCCGGGCTGTGAGGAGAGCTTGGCGATCACTGGATTCTGATCACTCTGATGCCAAGAGCTGGGCGAGGTGGGCGCGAATGGCCCTGTGACTCCGCAGGTCTGTGACTCAGTTTAATGCCATACAAGCCGAGAAGCTCACCATGTAGGCAGGGAAGCGGATTTTTAAAAGTTGCTCATTCATTAATTCTAAAATATTTATGGAGTTCCTGCCCTGCTCCTGGCATTGTCCCAGATGCCAGGGAACATAAACGCATAATTATTATAACCATGTAAGAAGTGATTCAGCCGAAACCGGTTTGGCTCAATGGATAGAGCGTTGGCCCGCGGACTGAAGGGTCCCAGGTTCAATTCCGGTCAAGGGCATGTACCTTGGTTGCGGGCACATCCCCAGTAGGGGGTGTGCAAGAGGCTGCTGATCGATGATTCTTTCTCATCGATGTTTCTGACTCTCTATCCCTCTCTGTAAAAATATCAATAAAGTATATTTAAAAAAAAAGAAAAAAAAAGAAGTGCCTCAGTGGAAGTTCCTACCGAGTGCTGGAGATCAAACCGCAGAGAAGCAGCTGACCCGTTTGGGATGGTGGGAGTCCGGGAAGGCCGCACAGGAGTGGTTCGTCAGAACAGGGCCTGGAAGGAAGAATGTGTTCTCTGGGCAGCAAGTGCAGGGACATGGAGCCTGCGCCCCGCTGAGCGTTATTTTTGGAGGTGCCTACGTGTGCGAGGAGGAAGGTAGGACAGTGGATTGTTTATGGACAGATGCTTTCATCTCAGCCATGGGAGTCAGGAAGTGAGTTCAGAAGTGAGTCAGCTGTGAGTTCAAAGGTCTAAGCTCACAAAGTCAGAATCACGTCATTGAGTCACGCTTGTCTCTTCCCTCGCCTTGAGCTAAAAGTCACGCCTCTTCAAGGCCTCTTGGAATAACGAACCCTTGACCCATCCGTCCTGCTTGGTCCAGGAACTGGAAACACCTGGATCCTGTGGGCTGGGAAAACAGCGCGTGGCCCCTGGGTTTCTGTCCTCAGGCAGAAAGCAAGCGAGTCGCTGCAAGATTACCTAGCAAACCCCAGGGGTAAACGTTAGCGCTAACAAGCCTTGGAAAAGTGACTGTCTTGTCTGTCTAGCTCTTTTTCCCTTCTGTGTCTCAGTGTTCCTCTCTCTCTCATTTCTCCTTCTTTGCCCCATCCATCTTCCTTCTTTTCTCTTCCTTCTTCTTCTCTCTCATCTCCTGACCACACTCTGCCTCCTTCTGTTTCTTTGACGGGGTCCTTGTCTCTCTTGTGTTTCACACCTTCCTCTCTCTCTCTCTCTTTCTCATCTCTCTTGCCCATTTTATTATTTTTAAAAAATATATTATATTGATTTTTTACAGAGAGGAAGGGAGAGGGACAGAGAGTTAGAAAGACTGACCAGCTGCCTCCTGCACGCTCCCTACTGGGGATGTGCCGGCAACCAAGGCACATGCCCTTGACCTGAATCGAACCTGGGACCTTTCAGTCTCCAGGCCGACGCTCTATCCACTGAGCCACACTGGTTTCGGCCCTCTTGCCTATTTTCAGGTTTTCTCCATGTCAGGGAGCCCCCGCTTGCCTGTGAGGGTGTTTGGAGAGGGCAGAGGTGGTGGGACACCGTGAACTTGCTTGGCCTCCCGGACGAGCATCTGTGTCTAAGGAGTCTGAGTTTGTAGCGTGGAAGTAGAAAGAGCTCGTTCGTGCTGGCTCTCACAGATCCCTACTCGAGCAGAAACATTTCCAGACAGATAATCATCAGCTTCCTACAGGAAATTAAAGACCGCGGCGCTGGATGGCTGTCCCTCACCTGCGCGGCCTGTGAAGTTTTGTGAAAGGCTTGGCTGCCTGGGAGGTGATAGAGGACATCTTTAATGAGATTTCTCTCCTAGATCTCGCCAATGAGGCCGGGTCGTGTGTGTCTTCCAGATAAGCAGGTTCACAATGAGGCAGGTGGTTCTCATTTTGGTGCGAGCTGGTGCTTTGCTCCTTCTTATCTGAGTCCCAGGGATGCCGCACTGACACTTATCCTCAGGGTCCGCAGGCAGAGCTGCCGGGGGGACAAGAATCCTTATGACGAGGTGCACCGGGGCCTCTGGCTGGCGTGGCAGATTCAGCACTTGCTTCCCTGCTTCCTTGAGTCCCCACTCCTCTGGCCAACATCTGCTCCGTAGGAAGACCTGCCTCCATCGAGCCATCATGGTAACCCCACCCACCCTTGGCCAGTGACTGGTTTAGGTCTGAGCATGTCACTCATTTCTGACCAGTCACACGTGGAGGAAAGCCTAGGGACTTTTTGGACTGTTTTCTCATCCTATCTAATAAAAGAGTAATATGCCATTGCCCACTACTACACCACAAGCCACGCCACCAACCAATCAGGAGCAACTATGCAAATCAACCCAACCAAGATGGCTGCAGCCACTGAGCGAGCAGGAAGCTTGGGCTTCCCCAGCAATGGAGGAAGCCAAGCTTTCCGATCTTATTGGGCCTAACCGGGCAGTCGGACATCCCTTGAGGGGTCCCAGATTGGAGAGGGTACAGGCTGGGCTGAGGAACACCCCCGCTCCTGTGCACAAATTTCATGCACTGGGCCTCTACTTATTAATAAGAGATCTAGGATAGGAGTGCTTCCCTATGGTCTCTGGACTGTGAAGAGTGAGGAAGGGATACCTGGAGATGCTGCAGCCATCTTGTGATGACGAGGGAGTGGTCAACATGCTGAAGATGGCAGAGCAGAATTTACGTGCCACCAAAGCAATGGCCCCTGGAAGTGTCCTCCCTTTCGAGTTCTTAGCGTGTGGGGTCATAAGTGCCCTTGTCTGTGAAACTCTGGAGTTGGGTTTTCTCTACTGGCCACTGAAAGCATCTCAGCAGATATAGACAGGGAGGTCCAGGCTGGGCCCACCATGTTTATAAGGGAAGCCTGAGTTCACGGAGAGAGGGCTGAGGGGGGTCAGATGGCTCTGCCCTGGAGCTCGAACTCTGTTGTTCTGCGTTGTAACAGGTCAAGGGCAAGTCACTTAACCCCTCTGAGCTGAAGTTCCTTTGGCCAAAAATGAGTATTGAGCACCACACAGGTGCTTGTCTGTTCTCTTCTCCCCCACCTATTGTTCTTTTTTTACAGAGAGGAAGGGAGAGGGACAGAGAGCCAGAAACATCAATGAGAGGGAAACATCCATCAGCCACCTCCTGCACACCCACACCGGGATGCGCCCCCAACCAAGGTCCATGCCCTTGACCAGAATCTAACATGGGACCCTTCAGTCTGCAGGCCAATGCTCTGTCCACTGAGCCAAACTGGCCAGGGCAACTATTGTTCTTTTTTTTAAATCCTTACCTGAGGACATGTTCATTGAATGTTTAGAGAAAGTGGAAGGGAGAGAGAAAGAGAGCAAGAGCGAGAGAGTGAGAGAGCAAGAGATAGAGGTGAGAGAGAAACATTGATTGGCTGCCTCCTGCATGCACCCCAACCGGGGATCGAACCTGCAACTTGGCTATGTGCCCTGACTGGGAATCGAACCCACACCTTTTGGAGTAGGAGATGATGCTTCAACCGACTGAGCTACAACGGCCAAGGCCCAGCTATTTTTAAAGGGGCCGAGAGGAGCCAGGTGCGGAGGTATTCAATGACATTTCCGTGCCGGGGAGAATTCTGTAGAGAGACCATTCTGAGTCCTTCTCCCCGCAGTTGCTCCAAGCACAGATCACGTTTCCCATGCCAGCAACAGCATGGAGGGGGAGGCGACTACACCCAGTGCTCAGTTCTCCATGGCGATGAGGGACGTGGATAATTGGAAACGGCAGATAATCCCCGGACCTGCTTTGAGTCACCACCTTCTCCTGCCTCCCCCACCATCGCTTTTTTGGTGCCGCTGACACACTGCCACTCGGATGTGCGTCTCTCCTCTCTCTCCTAGGGCATCTCCTGGCAAAGCTGCTTCCAGAAACAGCCGTAGCCAGGGCGCTGGCCGAGAAGCCAGGGGGCTGACACCACCTCCCAGCCAGGAACAGCCTGGAGGCTGCCTGCCTGAGCTTGGCCTTGGGGTGGACATTTTCTCCAAGCTCCTGAGGAGGTCAAGGACGAGAAGGTACAGGCAGGGGTCCTTCCGGTGAAAGGGAGCACCAGCTCCTCCCCGCAGTGGGACCTGCCCAGGCCCCCAGGGCACGGCTAATGCCCGTGCTCACAGCTCCTTCCCGTGGGGCACAAACATCAACCAACGGTGTCCACCCTCTTTTCTCTCCTGAACAACAGCACAAACTGAAACCAACTGCAATCATTGAACCGAGAGCTTTTGGGTTCTTCACCTTTCTTTCTCAATCGCTTTATACATTTATACATGTATACACATATACACTGAGTGGGCCAGATTATCATGATCTCGGAACACATAGTAATCTGGCCACTCAGTGTATATCCTATATAATAAAAGGCTAATATGCAAATTGTCCCCTCGGCCAGGAGTTCGACCAGCAGGCAGGTCGGCCAACCATCCGCGTCCCCTCCCCCTGGCCAGGCTGGCCGGACCCCACCCATGCACGAATTCATGCACCGGGCCTCAGAGATCATAACAATCTGGCCACTCAGTGTATATACATATAGCATGCGTATGTGTATATGTATGTCTATATATCAACATCTACATCTAGATCTACATCTATCTCAGGAATCTTTTGGGATGGAGATGGGCTTCCCTAGTCTAGATTACTGCCTGTGGGGAGGGTCAGGGCAGAGGAAAGCTAACTGCCCTCCTCATGGCTGTGCGGAGACAGGCAGAGCCTCCAGAAGTCACCCCTCCACCACACGTACGCTCAGCGACTGGTAGGGCCCCGCACACTTTCCTGCAGGCCCTCTCTTCAAAGACTCATGGTGGCCACTGGGAGCTCCGGCGTGTCCTTCCCAGAGGAAACAGAGAACGTGTGTTTCCCATTGGACCTTACCGTCCACGTGGCCCTGCATCTGTGGCTGCGTTGAGTCTTGTGGTCTTGGTCGTGGTGACCTGCTCTGCTGGGCAGGTGGGCAGCAGTGGGGCACGTGCAGAGGCGGCAATGCTCTGACTTCACGGTGGAGAGCCCAGTGGTGAGAGTAAGCGTGGCAGGGACAGCGTCCTGCCTGGTCTCTTGGTGGGGACGCTCGTAGCGGTGGTTGGCTTTGGTCCTTGTGAACGGGTTCGGATTGGAGGTTGTAGTTCCATGGTCCTAGGGTGGGAGCCTCCCGGGGGAGGGCGGACCGCGCTCTGTTTTCACGTTGGGAATACTAGCAGTGGTGATCATGATGTAACCCCCTGCGAGGATAAACGGGGGTGCTGTGTCACAGTGGGGAGTTGGGGCGCTTCTGCCCGCAGGGCAGCAGGGTGGTCAGGAGTCCAGCTCAGAAGAGTGCCCGGGCGCACGGTTGTGCTTATATAACAGCAGGAGGTCTGCCAAGGCCTTTCCTGTGGGCACTGCTCATACCCGCAGCGGGGGGGGAGGGGGGGGCCGCCCCCCGCCCCCTCCCCTCAGCATCCTGCTGGTGATATGCTGGCCACCGAGATGACGTGTCTGATAAGACACGATTGCTTTTCCAATTCTGGCTACATCGACATTGGTTCTGTCAACCCACCAAACATAGGTCGAGCTTGTTGCTTCCAATTCCGGGTGATTTCCATCTTGTCACTCTCTCCTTCCCCGCAGCCCGGGCTTTTCCGGCAGCCTGCTGCCTCCAAGACCTTGGCAATTAGAGACCGGACCTCCAGCAGGGCGGGCAGCGTGGCTTATTGCCGAGGAGGGAGAGCCCCAGTGCCGTGTCCATAGCAACCCTCCTCTTCCCCCTCCACCGGAGAGGAGGAAGACAAAGACAGGAAGGGAGGTGAGCCCTCTTGCATTACTCACCTCAGAGGGCCGGGCTCCGGGGCCTTGGGTGCTGAGGGTGCCTGTGGGTGAGGCACAGAGAGGGAACTTTTCCTCACGCAGCAGCGGACACGGAGTGGCGAGGTAGCGGGGGGCTTGGACGGGATGACGTGGGGAGATGGCCGAGGAGGGGTGTGGTGAGCTGTGCTGTTGGGTGTACAGCAGCAGCTGAGAGATGCCAGGCCCCTGGAAAGGGGACCCTGGCTTAGGTCCCAGCTTTATTCTTAACTCAGACGTGAGTTTAGGAAGGTCACCTGCCATCTCTGAGAGTTCTTCTCTTGCTAATAAGAAAGGGTCCCGCCCTAGCTGGTTTGGCCCAGCGGATAGAGCGTCAGCCTGCGGACTGAAAGGTCCCAGGTTCGATTCCGGTCAAGGGCATGTACCTTGGTTGCGGGCGCATCCCCAGTGGGGGGTGTGTGCAAGGGGCAGCTGATCGATGATTCTCTCTCATCAATGTTTCTAACTCTCTATCCCTCTCTCTCTTTGTAAAAAAAAAAAAATCAATAAAATACATTAAAAAAAAAGACTTAAAAAAAAAAAAAAAGAATAGGTCCTGCCCTAGCTGGTTTGGCTCAGTGGATAAAACATCGGACTGCAGACTGAAGGGTCTCAGGTTTGATTCCAGTCAAGGGCACATACCCAGGTTGCGGGCTCAATCCAGTTGGGGGTGGGCAGGAGCCGATTCATGATTCTCTCTCATCATTGATGTCTCTCTCTCTCTCTCTCTCTCTCTCTTTTTTCTCTGAAATCAATAAACATATATTAAAAAAAAGAATGGTTCCCTTTGAGCCCTCTCATTCAAAGACCAAGCTGCCTCCCTAGGACTGCTGAAGGGGGTAGTCTCCGCTTTCCCAATGCTGGGAAACTCCAGGAAGCTGCCAACAGGAGCCACCTCTGCAAAAAACGGTAACAAAGGTGAGTCCTGGCACCAGGTACACGTGATCCCTGGGCCTCCAGGGAAGGAGACAGAAGGTTAAGCCTGGCACAGACTCTGTTTGTGATCTCCCTTCGTGGCCCCCAGGGTGCCAGGAGTGCAGAGCCATGTGCATAGACGACCAGCAGAGGTCGCCACACTCCTCACTAACCCTCCACAGGTTGCTGCCGTCAGGTGGGCGGTGGGCGAGCCCCAGCCAGCTGGGCAGGAGCCACCAGGACCTTCCCGCTGGAGCTGTCACTGGCCAATTGCAGTTGGGGAAGGGCTGGCAGCGCAGGGCTGGCCCAGGGCTTGGGAGGCTTGGGCCCAGGCCACCAGCCAGGCCCCGGGACTGTGGGCCTCCTGCTCCCCTCGCTGTAGGGGGGTGGGTCACCCAGGCCACCGAGGGATCTCGGCTTCTCTCCTGGCTGCCGGTTTGGATCCCTTCCTTGGGGAGCTCAGACTTGTTAGAGGTCATTGTTTTTCCTGACGGGGCCGAGAAGCAGACTGACTCAGTAGCTCTGAATTGAGAGCATGCGCTGTGCCAGGCACTCGTTTAGGCACCAGGAATTCAGAAGTGAACAAAAGAGACACAATCCCACCCTCATGAGGCTGACTCCCTGGTGTGGGGAAGTCACCATTGTCTACACTACCCGGCGGGCTGGGAGTGGGCACGCCCCTGACCCAGGATGAGCAGGTGACGGGCTCTCTCCACGGACTCAGCCCTGAGCAGACAGGGTGAGGCCGGGCTCACTGAGCTCTGGCCAAGCTGGTGTCTCCAAACCCGGCCCCCTCAGCCACCAGGATCCATAAAGGCTCTGGCACTGCCCGTCGATGCAGGCAGCACTGGACAGTGTGCCGTGTGTGTGCCTCCACCAGCGCCCGAGAGCCTGGAGAGCATCGTGGTGACAGGATGTTGGCATCCTGAGCCCAGGTCCCAAGCCTTCCTTTCAGTCACGGTTTCAGCATCTTTCCTTTCGCCCTGGACCCCTCATGTAAATAAGCATTCCCATCTCGACGGACTCATCCGGCTAGAATAGCAAGCTCTCTCTCCAAAGCCATGGAGAAGGGTTAGGGAGAAGCATTTAAAAATGTATCTGGATTTTTACAGACAGCACCCGTGGGTCCAGTCCGCTAGGCTCAGCGTGGTCGCTGGCAGGAAAACGGCCGCTCTGAACCAGATGGGCCAGGTTCCCAGCCAAGGCCCTCCTGGCCCCCGGTCCCCCTCGCCTGGCTGCTCCACTGCGTGGTCTCTCCATGCCCAGAGCCTGCCTGGCCTGCCACAGGGTCTTAGAGCAGAATCGCCCCCCTTCTTCCAGACACTTCCAGAGAGCGGTTCTTGTGAAAGCTCACCCATTCCTTTTGCCCGAGGGGGTTTCATGGAGAACCTGCACAGGAATGGGGGGCAGGAGGTATTCTTTTTAAAAATATATATTTTATTGATTTTTTTACAGAGAGGAAGGGAGAGGGGGGATTTTTTTACAGAGAGGAAGGGAGAGTCAGAAACATCCATGAGAGAGAAACATTGATCAGATGCCTCCTGCACACCCCCCACTGGGGATATGCCCGCAACCAAGATACATGCCCTTGACCGGAATCGAACCCGGGACCCTTGAGTCCGCAGGCCGACACTCTATCCCCTGAGCCAAACCGGTTTCAGCAGGAGGTATTCTTTTACCCAGTGGCGGTGGCTGAGCAGAGAGGGTGACCCGTGCGTTGAGTGGACAGACCTGTTTAGTGCGGCCTCTGACCTCCTCTGAGAACAAGCCGGTTGTCTTCTCCGGAGCTGAACTCCGTTTCCTCGTCTATCAAATGGGGCTGCTGACCCTGGACTGCTGGCTGTTGGAGCCACCTGTGCATAGAGCAGTCCCTCAGTGGAAGCGCCAGGGGTAGGATGTTGGGCTTAATGCCCCCTTTATAGAAAGGCCCCGACAAGATACAATAATTTTGTTTTGTTCTCTCCAGCAAAGCAGGGTGCTGGCAGTGATATGGTGAGGCTCAGGAAGCCTCGGCCCCTGGAGGTGGCCCCGAGCGGATGGTGTGTGGCCTGAAGGCGGAGGGGGTGTGCTGTGGGGCTGCCTCGCTCGTTCTGTGGTGGTTTGGGGAAGGGTGGGTGAGATTTACTACAAATTATGAATGGCCTCAAACCAGGGTCTGGACACTCAGGGAGTCAGACAAAGGAAGTTGGGACCGAGACCTACACTTCCCCACGAGCGCCCCTTGTGGCCAGTGGTGTAGGTGCAGGTCGATCCATGGGCCCCGGTCAAAGTGCCCTGAACTCTCACTCATTCACTCGCTCACGGATTCAATGCCCCCGTTCGGTGCAGGGTGAGGTGCAGCGCTGCGTGGGTGTGTTTTACAATGTACACCATACGCTCCTGTCATCAAGGAGCTCATGGTGTAAATTAAAAGCAGGAGGGAAAGACAGATGTGCAGACAACGCCAGTACAAGGCAAGAGGGGAGAAATGTCCCCAGAGAGATCCAGGGCGAAGGGGATTCCGAAGAGAGAGACAATGTCAAATCAGGGAGGAAGATCAGAGGAAGGTGGCTGGAAGCTCAGGGTGGGGCAGCACTAACTTGTGGGCTTGAACATGGAGTGAGGCGGGGAGTGGGGTTCCAGGCAGCACAGATCCAGGTTTAAATTTACAAACTACTTGGGGACATTGAGCGAGTTACTTAAACCTTTTTAAACCTGTGTTTATTGGGGGTGAGAGTGTAAAGGCTGGAGCAACCTTTCTAGCCTCCCTTCCAGGCTGCCGGGAAGGGCAAATGGAGCATTTTAAGTGGAAGTAGTTGGAAAACTATAGTGCTATGCAAACACAGAGGTTGCTTTTATTAGTAAAGTATTGCTTACAAGTTAATTCACCCACCCATTTATCTACCCACTCACCCATGCACTCATCCACTCATCCATCCATCTATCCATCCATCCATCCACTTACCCATCCACCCATATACCCACCCACTCATCCACTGACCCATTCATCCACCCCCTCATCTACCCATCCACTCATTTACCCATATACTTATCTATCCATTCACTCATCCACCCATCCATCTACTTATTTATCTATCCATCCATCCACCCACTTACCCATCCACTCACTTATACACCCACACACGTATCCCTGATCCATCCATTCACCTATTCATCCATCCATCCATCCATCCATCCACTCATTCATTCATCCATCCATCCATCCACCCATCCATCCATCCTCTTACCCACCCACCCATCCACCCATATACCCACACACTTATCCACTGACCCATTCATCCACCCACTCATCTACCCATCCACCCATTTACCCATATACTTATCTACCCATTCACTCATCCACCCATCCATCTACTTATTTATCTATCCATCCATCCACCCACTTACCCATCCACTCACTTATACACCCACAGACGTATCCCTGATCCATCCATTTACCTACTCATCGATCCATCCATCCATCCACCCATCCATCCATCCATCCATCCACTTACCCACCCACCCACCCACCCATATACCCACATACTCATCCACTGATCCATTCATCCACTCACTCATTTACCCATCCACTTATCTATCCATCCACCCAATAAGCCTTTAATGGGTGTTTCTATGACCAGGCACCCCGTTCAGTCCTGGGGATACAGAGTTCATAGCCTAGTGGGGAAAAGAGCCATATAAACCACAGATCGTTACTTTTCTTAAACCATTACTTTTCAGCCAGTTCTATCTTTGGGGGCAATAAGTTGCACAGATCACAGATTATGGGATTTTACTTTTAAGAAGGCCTTGGTTTTTCTCAGGCCCATTTCTTTCATTTATTATCATTACTTTTTTCTGTTAATCCTCACTCGAGGACATTTTTCCATTGATTTTTAGGGAGAGTGGAAGAGAGAGGGCAAGACAGAGAGAAACATTGATGTGAGAGAAACACATTGATTGGTTGCCTCCTGCACAAGCCGAGATCAGGGCCCAGGCCAGGGAAGAGCCTGCAACCAAGGTACATGTCCTTGACTGGAATTGAACCTGGGACCCTTTGGTTCGAAGGTCGAGGCTCTATCCACTGAACCAAACTGGTTAGAGCAGATTATGGGATTTTAAAGCTGAGTGATTGAAGGAATCATCTTTTCTATTTTTTTTTTTTTTTAAATATATTTTATTGATTTTGTACAGAGAGGAAGGGAGAGAGATAGAGAGTCAGAAACATCGATGAGAGAGAGTCATCGATCAGCTGCCACCTGCACACCCCCCACTGGGGATATGCCCGCAACCAAGGTACATGCCCCTGACCGGAATCGAACCCGGGACCTTTCAGTCCCCAAGCCGACGCTCCATCCATTGAGCCAAACCGGTCCCGGCGGAATCATCTTTTCTATATCATTCATTTTACTAATGGGGAAATTGTGGTTATTATTTGTTGTAGAAAGTACTACTACTTCCTCTTACTTGGCTTCTAAATGACCACTCCCAGGTTTCAACTTCAGTTCAATTAGTCTTTATTAAGCATCTCTCAGATGCTAGGCTCTCTGCAAGAACTGGAGACACAGCGATGGAGCAGACATTGTCCTGCCCTCAAGTTGGCTCTAGTCTAGGGCCGTGGTCGGCAAACTCGTTAGCCAACAGAACAAGATATCAACAGCACAAAGACTGAAATTTCTTTTGAGAGCCAACTTTTTAAAACTGAAACTTCTTCTAACGCCACTTCTTTAACATAGATTCGCCCAGGCCTTGGTATTTTGTGGAAGAGCTACACTCAAGCGGCCAAAGAGCTGTATGTGGCTCGAGAGCCACAGTTTGCTGACCACAGGTCTAGGGGAAAACAGATAGGGAGAGAGGTGAGCATCAAGTACTGAAAACATGGAAGAAGCACCCCTAATTGGGACTTTAGAAACTTGAGGGAGGCTTCCCGGAAAGAAAACCCACGAGATATATCTTTTCTTTAATTTTTTATATATTTTATTGATTTTTTTAACAGAGAGGAAGGGAGAGGGATAGAGAGTTAGAAACATCGATGAGAGAGAAACTTAGATCAGCTGCCTCCTGCACATCCCACACTGGGGATGTGCACACAACCAAGGTGCATGCCCTTGACCGGAATTGAACTTGGGACCCTTCAGTCCACAGGCCAACGCTCTATCCACTGAGCCAAACCGGTTTCGGCCCACGAGACATATCTTGAAGGCAGAAAAGAAATGTGTCGGTGAAGATGTAGAGGCAGAGGAACAGCATGAGCAAAAGTATGGAGATCTGAGGTAGCATGGTTTATTGGAGGAACCATAAGAAGCTGGTGTTTTTGGAGCTTCAAGAAGGACGTGGTGAGGGGTGAGTGTGGAAAGGAGGGCAGGGCCATGTGGGCTGAAATGGAGCTGGGATGGCCAAAGGCTGCCTTCATTTTCCTGGGTTTGGTGAGTGCCCTCATTCACCTTCCCTGTACTCCCCGAGCTGAGAAACCCCACCACACCCCCTAAATCTTCATCTTTACAGAGGGAAGAGGCCTGATTCCTGGGAAGGAGGAGCCTATCCTTCAAGGTGTGGCTCCAATCCCACCACCTCCATAAGCCTTCATCACCTCCCCTCTGCATTCGATGACCTTGATTGTCTACACCGCACTTTGGGACTCTCTGCTGTGCTTCTTTACGCCCCAGGAGGTCTGGCTGTGTGCGCCCATGTTACTAAGTCTGAATCCTATTGATCTGTATTTCAGAGAAGTGCTTGGGCAGGGCGTCAGACAGATCTTGGTTTGAGTCTTTCTATGCCACTGGTTACTAGTTAGTACCTGTGGAGAAGTTTTTAATCTGTCTAATGTCTCAGTTTCCTCATCTCCAAAATGGGTGATAACTCCAATTCATCAGTTTTTTTTAAATTGGGCAATCCGATATATATATATATATTTTTTTTTTTAAATTGATTTTTTTATAGAGAGGAAGGGAGAGGGATAGAAAGTCAGAAACATTGATGAGAAATATTGATCAGCTGCCTCCTGCACACTCCCCACTGGAAATGTGCCCGCAACCAATGTACATGCCTTGACTAGAATCGAACCTGGGACCTTTCAGTCCACAGGCCAACGCTCTATCCATGAGCCAAACCGGTTTCAGCTCATTGGTGTTTTGAAGCCATGGTTTTAGCTAGGGGCTAGGGAGAACCTTGGGGGCTTCCCAACAGCGAGGACTGGACCTGCAGCCAAAGTGGGCGGAGACGTGAGAGCAGGGTGGGGGAGGGGATGGAAAAGCTGACATGATCAGGCCCTGCGGCTGAGAGGCTCCAGTTGATTTACTAACCCAGTGGTCGGCAAACTCATTAGTCAGCAGAGCCAAATATCAACAGGACAACAAATGACATTTCTTTTGAGAGCCGCATTTTTTAAACTTAAACTATATAGGTAGGTACATTGCTATGAACTTAATTAGGGTACTCTAAGCTGGCCTTTGCTAAACACTCAAGGGGCCAAAGAGCTGCAGGTGGCTCGAGAACCGCAGTTTGCCGACCACTGTACTAACCCATTAAGCACTTCACAGCGACCAAGTACTTGGTTTGTGCTAATTCATAGGAGCTGAGGAAGTTAAAATCCTGAGCGATTAAGCAATTGGCCCAAGGTCACAGGGCAAACACATGGCAAAGCTTGTTGTGCTCATGAGAGGGAGGGAGGGAGGAGAGGAAGTGCTCTGTCGGTGGTCAGAGGAGGACGGAGCGCACATTTCGTGGCTGATAATATGGGATAAGAGGCAGCAGTGTGTGGTAAATGTTTAACAGCCACCGAGTGTTTAACCACTGGCTCGCCAGGAAAGGCCAGCCCTGCCGTGAAGTGTTTGCCAATGCCTGTGGTGTAAACACTCCCACCGTCACTGATTCCGAGCTGTCGTTGTAACAGCAATGGATCTGGGACTTGGAAGAGACGTGTGCAGTTGGCTTTTGTGAGCCAGTACCAGCCAGCTCCAGCATACCATTGAGGGCTTCAAGGTCATCATGTACCTTGATGTCCACGCACCCTGGCATGCTTCTACAATCCTCCCGGACCCCTTGAGGTAGGGACCCTCATGCTCCCATTTCACAGAGTGGGAAGCTGAGGATCCTGCCTGTGGCCACACAGCTATTGCGTAGCCGAGAGGGGCTCCCGCGTGGGCAGTCTGACTCTAGAGCCCACGTTCTGACGGTGATGTTGTTCTCTCCCCACTCCCACGGGCGGCTGTGACCAGGGGCCAACCTCCCGCCCGTTTCCAGGTCAGTCTCCGGTTGATCTCTGGCTCAGGCGTGGTTTGCTCCCACTCCCTCCAACCCCAGCTGTTTCTCATCCCCAATCACGGGACTTGCTCTAACATTCCCGCTGGGATCAGCTGGCACAGCCAGGAAACCTGGAGGCAGAGTCTGGCCGGGCAAGGCCAGTGGAGGCTGAGTTATGGCGGTGGAGTGGGCACAGTCTGTCCCCAGCCCAGATGCTGCCCTGGCACTGAGAACCAATACTGCCAGCCCGTGCCTGCTCTTCACAACAGAGCAGCCAGAATGTATTAAGAAATCATGAAGCCTACTGGTGATAAGGAGCAGGGAAACCAAACAGTTGACTCTGTTTGGGAACGGAGGGAGGGAAACCAAGAAGGTGGAAGGGGAGGGGAGGAAAGGCAGGGCATGCTAGAGGGTGTGTGTGTGTGTGTGTGTGTGTGTGATGGGGGGTGTGTAATACGGTCGTTGGAAAATACACGGGACCCCAGGCTTGTGTCTAAGTCCCGGCGCTGGGACTTGTCGTGGGAGAAGGAATGATGTCATTGATAATAATATCAGCAACCAAGATTATTATGTGTGAGTTATTGCAATCATCCAGGTTTCTGGGGTTGTGCGTCTGTAATATTTACCCCTCGGTTATCAGGGCGGATAGGGGGTTGAGGAGGTGAGGGCTGGTATGCCGAGGGTACTACGGGCTGGTTTGAGGGGAGCTCTACCCCTTCCTGATCGGGCCATTTGCTGCTCACCACTCAGGGGAGCTGTTTTAGAAGCTCGCCGAGCATCTGCATGTCCATGTACGTGGGCCAATGCATATTTGAGGGCCAGAGTATGCACACCTATGTGCATGCATGTTCCTGCGTGCATGTATTTCTGTGTGTATGCACGCATGTGTGTGTGCATGGCTCCCATATTCCCCTTTCCTACCCAGGGAGCAGCTGGCCAGAGGATTGGGGGAGATGGAGAAGCTGCAGATAGAAATGAAAACGAATTTTCAGCTCTTTCAAGCTCCCTTGCACACAGTGGGAGCTTAATAAATACTTGATGATGGCTCTGCACCTGGGAAGCCAGCAGCTGTTCCCGACTCTGACTCAGAGCCCCATGGGGCAGAGCCGCGGGGGCATGACCATGGGGGTCTTCAGTCTTCCTGCCAGGCCCTCTGGTGACTCCACGCCCCGCTGGAGCCGGGGTCCGCTTCACACATCCTGCCTCGGGTCCTCCGGCTCCTCCTGCACTGCTCTCCTCGGCTCCTGCCCACCCACCATCCGGACAACATTCACGGAGCAGCCCCTGTGCTGAGCACCAGGGCGGGAAGGCAGCCTGGGAGATGGTGTAGGAGGTGCAGGGGCAGACTGACCAGGGTTCAAGGCATAGCACCCTTAATTACAAGCTGGTGACATCTGAGTGATTTTCTGTGTTGTTTTCCACAGCTTTTGTCTGCAAAAAGAGAACAATAGTTCCCTAGCGTTGATGTGAGGGTTAGAAATAGCGGGGGCACGTGCACACCTCCTGCAGGGGTTCCGCAGGTGAGCTTATCCACCGGAGTCAGGAGGGCCTGGGTCCCCTCTGCTTTTCTTTCTTTTGCTAAAATATGTTTTATTGATTTTTTTTTTTATACAGAGAGGAAGGGAGAGGGATAGAGTCAGAAATATCCATGATGAGAGAGAAACACCCAGCAGCTGTCTCCTGCACGTCCCCTACTGGGGATGTGCCCGCAACCAAGGTACGTGCCCCTGACCTGAATCGGACCTGGGACCTGCTGATGCTCTATCCACTGAGCCACACCAATCAGGGTCCTTATGCTTCTTTTTCATATATATATATATATATATATATAATTGATTTTTTTACAGAGAGGAAAGGGGAGAGTTAGAAACATCAATCACTGCCTCCTGCACACTCCCTACTGAGGATGTGCTCGCAACCAAAGTACGTGCCCCTGACCGGAATCGAACCTGGGACCCTCGAGTCTTAGGCTGACGCTCTACCCACTGAGCAATACCGGTTAGGGCCCCTCTGCTCCTCTGACCTTGTAGTTGTCACTCGACGTCTCTGAGCATCCCGTGTGTTGAGTAGGAGCACAATGCTCACCTCCGAGGGTGTTGGGAGGGTGTTAACGAACAGTATGTGTGAGACAACCTTTCGTGCATCCTGGCCGCTGATAACGGTCTGTCTTCCCTGCTTCCTGCCCGCGAAACGGGGTGCACGGCCCCCCTCTTCCCCCCCACCCCGGGTAGGAGGCTCGGAGGCTCTCTGCTCCTCCTCCCCACTGCCCGTACACTGTCCCGGGCCCCCGGGTTCTACCTGTGGGAGGAAAGGGGACGGCAGCTCCCGACCCGGCGGCGGGGAGAGGAGCGCAGACTACAGTTCCCAGCCGCCCGGCGCGGCTGCCGCGGGCCCCGCCCCCTGGGAGGGGCGTGCGCGGGGGGCGGGGCCAGGAGGTGGTGGGAAAGGGAAGCCGAGCCAATGAGCCCGTCCGCTAATAGGTGGGCGGGGCTTCCCCTTTAACAGCGGCAGGAGGAGGAGAGCAAAGCTATTGAGCCAGCGAGGAGGAGTGAAGCTGAGCCTGGCCTCGCATGCTTCCAGAGGACCACCTCCCGAGGCAGAGTCCGTTCCCCCTCGCCTGCCCTCTGCCAGCGCCCCGCTGCCCTCCCTGCCTGCCCAGTACAATGCATTCTTGACCGGCAGCGCCTGGACTCCTAGCAGCCCCAGAGAGCCGGAGCGAGCCACCACCGGGAGGAGGACGGGAGCCAAGACACTCTGGTGGGAGTGTTGGATGCCTGGCACTCTGTGAGGACATCTCTGGAGCAACGGTGGCTTTGGGGTGGGGGGTGGTGCTGCAGGGAATCCAGCCAGGCCCCAAGATGGACACTTCTGGGCACTTCCATGACTCGGGGGTGGGGGACTTGGATGAAGACCCCAAGTGCCCCTGTCCATCCTCCGGGGATGAGCAGCAGCAGCAGCAGCAGCAGCCGCCGCCGCAGCCGCCACCAGCGCCGGCAGCACCAGCAGCCCCCCAGCACCCCCCGGGACCCCTGTTGCAGCCTCAGCCTCAGCCTCAGCCTCTGCAGCAGCAGCAGCAGCAGCAGCCACCGCATCCCCTGTCTCAGCTCGCCCAACTCCAGAGCCAGCCCGTGCACCCCGGCCTGCTCCACTCCTCTCCCACCGCCCTCAGGGCCCCCCCTTTGTCCAACTCCACCGCCACCCTCCACCCTTCCTCCAGGCAAGGCAGCCAGCTCAACCTCAGTGACCACTTGCTTGGCCACTCTCCAAGTTCCACAGCCACAAGTGGGCCCGGCGGAGGCGGCCGGCACCGGCAGGCCAGCCCCCTGGTGCACCGGCGGGACAGCAACCCCTTCACCGAGATCGCCATGAGCTCCTGCAAGTACAGCGGCGGGGTCATGAAGCCCCTCAGCCGCCTCAGCGCCTCCCGGAGGAACCTCATCGAGGCCGAGCCCGAGGGCCAGCCCCTCCAGCTCTTCGGCCCTGGCAACCCCCCGGAGATCGTCATCTCCTCCCGGGAGGACAACCATGCCCACCAGACCCTGCTCCACCACCCCAATGCCACCCAGAACCACCAGCACGCCGGCACCGCCGCCAGCGGCACCACCTTCCCCAAAGCCAACAAGCGGAAAAACCAAAACATTGGCTATAAGCTGGGACACAGGAGGGCCCTGTTCGAAAAGAGAAAGCGGCTGAGTGACTATGCTCTGATTTTTGGGATGTTTGGAATTGTTGTTATGGTGATAGAGACCGAGCTCTCTTGGGGTTTGTACTCAAAGGTAGGGGCTGCGGCTTCTCTTTATACCTTGCACAAAAGGAAACCTATAGGTCTATGGAGAGAGAGAGAGAGTGATGGAGAGGTTGGCTGGGGGGAGAGGCGGCGGCGGTGGTGGTGGTGGTGGGGAGAGGCGGGCAGCTCCGTTCTGTGGAACACTAACTTCCCGTGGTGTTGCTGCTGCTTAATCCTGGGAGAATTCATCGCCGGTGTTCTCGGTGGGAGGACACCCCCGTGCACGGTGTTCTCATTTGCAGATTCGGTGTTGGGGAGGATTAAAGAAGCCCTTCTGAGAAATCACCCCCCCTGTTCCCTGCCCCGTGCCCCCCCCCACCCCCCACCTCCCACCGCCCCGCCCGGCTCATGGGCACTAACGCATATCCCGGCAGCTTAACACACCAATTAATTACTCTCCGCCTTGGTTCCTGCGACTTCCCCCCTCTCCTCCTCTCCTTGCTCCGCTCCATTTTCCCGAGGATAAAAGAGAAATAAATGTCTGGGTGGGGGTAGGGATGCCCTGCCCGTCCCTTCTCTCTCTGTGTGTCTGCTCGCTCTCTCTCTCTCTCTCTCTCTCTCTCTCTCTCCCCCCAAGTTTCTGTCTCTCTCCCCATTCCTGAGAGACTCAGGGCCAAATCCAAAGGCACTGGTGGCCGGGTCTCATCTCCCCTCCCCGCCCCCCCGGGGGCCTGGGATAAAAATACAGGTGGAGGGAACGCGCGGCTCTTCCCCCAGGAGAGAGGACTCAGAATAAACCTGCTGCTGCTTATGAACAGCCCCTGGTAAAATGGCTACAGGTGTTCCCCGGGCAGAGCAGATGGGCACCGCCTTGGCACCAGGCTGGTGGGGGGAGGAAGGGAGGGGGTAGCGCCTCTTTCCGATGGGATGACAAGGCTTCCCGGGCATCTCCGAGAGCCGGCTCTGCTCCCCGCGCAGCCCCGGCCCCCCCCGCGCCCCCCCTCCGCCCCGGCTCCTCTCGGTAAATGGGTGAGTGTGTGTGTGAGTGCCTGCAGATGGAGCCGGCAGCGCCCACTGGAGTGGGGGAGCTGGCCCCCGCCGCTCCAGCCTCATCCGGCTGGAGATGGAGGATGGGGTTCCCTCCCAGGGGGGGCTTGGAAACCGCGGCCTCCGAGGCGGTGGGCATTGAGGAAGGTGGGTTCGTGCGTGCTCTGCCTGCTGGGGGCTCAGAGGCTTGGAGACCTGGGGAGTGGCGGGGCAAGTGGGCTTTTCCCATGCATCCCTCACCCCCAGTTTGTTGGCGTGCGTGCGTGTGTGTGTGTGTGTGTGTGTGCGCGCGCGTGCATGCGCCTCCCGGTTGCCGCATTTCTCACTTATTTGTCATTTTGGGCAGGGGGTGGCTGGGCAGGCTGCCTGGAGCTGGGAGGGGCTCAGCTGTTGGAGGTTTCAAATAGAGCTCGTTTCAGGCGGGGCACAGCTGCTGCGAGACTGTCACATTCCTCGCTGAAATCCAGCCGCTAAAACCTGGGAGGTGCTGATCGGATTTCCCCATTCCCAGCCTGGAGCCCGCACGGGGGCCGGCCGCCGGGCCGGGCTGTGCTGGAAAGGGCCGGGCAGAGCCAGGGCCGAGACGCCCAGGTGGAGGTTCCCCGGGAACCTGGCCGCTGGCTCGCAGGGGCTCCCGCGGAGCAGCTCCTGGAAGCTGCCTCCATCTCTCCGCACGCTCCAGGGTTTGCAGCCCTCAGCGCGCAGAAGCGAGCGGGGTTTCCCCCGGAATCGCAGTCACTTAGTCATTCCCGGTAATGAGGCTCCGAGTCTGCAGGTCCTTCTGCTCGCCGCCGCCTTCCCTTCTGGGTGGCAGGGGGAGGGGGCTGTACCCCGCCCCCCCCCCCAACCTCCCTGCAGGCTCAGCAGCCACCCCAGCACAGCCCTGGCTCTCTCCAGTCACCCCCTGGGGCCCGGAACCCCTGCTGGGAAACGGAGGAAGGCCCAAAAGCTGGGAGTGAGGGGAAGACAGCACCTCCTCTTCACTGACCCCCAGGGCCAGCTCTTCCTAGTGACAGCTCCCCGAGGGATCTGTGGGTGCATATTTGTTTTTTGATGCAATGGGGGAGAGGGGTGGCTCTCCCTCAAGGGCTGGGAGCAGGTGCCATGCCCGCCGAGTGTTCCGGGAGAGGGGCTTCCCAGCGCCAGAGAGAGCAGGCTCTTGGGTAACGGGGCCCAAGGGGCCGGGCTGTCCCCTTTCAAAGACGGGGACCCCCTGGTTGGTTGATGGCAGCACAGAGCAGGCGGCAACTGGGAAGGCCTTGCTCACCTCCGCTGGTGGGGCGGCCACTTCCTGTGCACCTGGGGGTGGGGGGTGGGGTGCTGGTTATGAGCAGCATCCCTCATGCATCCGTCCCTCTGTCTGTCTGCCCGCACGTGGAGTCATTATGAAACGGGGACGGGCTGGGCGTGTCCTCTGTCGGGCCTGGTGGGCCCAGGGGTGAGGGAGGTAGGGCCCCCCCCCCTCCTGTGGGCGAGGAGGGTTGTTTGAAAGACGCAGGCTGGAGTGTGAGCCCCAGCCTTGCCACTTCCGGTGGTGTGATGTTGGACAGGCCGTGTGGCTTCGTCAGCGCGGGTTGAGACCAGGTGGGGCGCTCCGTTCTGTGCCTGCTCCATACCCTGGGCGTGTTGTTGCTCTCCATGACCACGGCCCTGATGAGAGGAAAAGGGAGTGACTCTTCTTCCTGCTGCCTCTTTCTGGCTCCAGAACGGGCTGGGGCCTTCACCGCTTGGGAAGGAAGGCTTGTCGAGGGAGTCGAGACAGTTGCATCTTGAGGGGAGGCGGTCTGAGAAGGGGCTGGGTCTTCCCACCGGAACCGGCTCTGCACACGCGTCCGTTGTAGGGGAGGGAGGCGAGCGTCTGGCCGCTGGCCTCGTGGGGGACACTGGCTCTCTTGGGACAAGGGGGCTTGGGTGAGCGTGAAGAGCCACGAATGGGGGCACTCAGAGTTGTCAGTGGGCCTGGGGGTGGGATGGATGGAGGATGGCTTCTTTTGCTGGAGACCTTGTGCATCTGGTTGGTTTTGTGTGTCTGAAAGTAGGTTCGTGGACCGTCAGTTGGGTCATTCTGCACGGATGGTGGCGGGTCCCACTCAAAGGCCCCTGGGGGGAGGGGCACCCCCTACCCCCCAGCCTCCATCCCCCCATGTGACTGAAGACTAACACCCGTGGGCCTGAGCTGCCTCCGGAAGGCCCCTGCTTTTCTCCATGGAGCCGTGGCCGTCCTGTGTGTCTGTGTTTGACCGAGGTCTGTTCCTGGTGGAGAAATCCACCAGGAGGCCTGGCTCCCCTGAGATGGACATGCATGTCCCTGAGCGCATCCATATTAATGCAGAAGGGGGCCGGTGAGGGGTGGTGAGACACAGGGGCAGGCCACACTCACGGGATGGCTGACCTGGCGCCCAGTGGTTCTGGCCCCTGAGCTGCACCAGGCGGCCGGCCTGTGTGCTGGTTGGTTGGAAACAGGTGAGGTCACCTGAGGGCTCACACATCGTGCCACGGCCAGGCCTCGAGGGCCTGTTGAGAAATCGTGGTGACAGTGTCTCTAGCAATTCCGTGTCCGCTGGAGGAGGGCCATGAGGATCCAGGGAGACCTTCCTGGGATTCTGTGTTTTCTCCCTGAGCTGGTTCGGGACACACCCACTCCGGTGCCTCGCTCTGCCGGCTGCGTTTCCTCTGTGGGATCGGTAGGGAGTTGGGGCTGGGCCAGGCTCGGCCGGCCCTCCCCTCCCCTCTCCTCCCCACCTCCCCAGGCTCTGGCCTCCTGGACTGCCCCCTGCCATCCTGCTGGTGGCTGGGCTGGTCCCCTGTTCAGTCTGTCCAGCTGGCCGGTCCCAGGCGGGCCTTGTCTCTCAGGGGCCTCATGAGTCATCTGGGGGTGGGGGGTGGGGGGCGGGGAAACGCTGGAGCAGCAGGTGGCTCTCGGTTTCCAGTTTTCACAACCTCAAACCGCTCTCCACCCCGGGCCTCACCATTTATCTGAGTTTCACTTCCTAGGCAGAGCGGGCTCTCGGCCCCACCCCGTGCCCACCCCTGCCCGCTCCACCAACTTCCTGCCCCTCTGCTCTGCACGCTCCCCCTGCCTGGCCTTGCTGCGGGGTCACCCAGGCCACAGCGCAGGAGCTGGCATGGCAGTCCCGCCTGGCTGTCCTGTCTCTCCCAGGCCTGGCTGCCTTTCTCACCTCCATCCTCAGACCACCTAGGGCCGCGGTCGGCAAACTCATGAGTCCACAGAGCCAAATATCAACAGCACAATGATTGCCATTTCCTTTGAGAGCTAACACTTTTAAACTGAAACTTCTTCTAACGCCACGTCTTCAACGTAGACTCGCCCAGGCCGTGGTCTTCCATGGAAGAGCCGCACTCAAGGGGCCAAAGAGCCGCATGTGGTTCTCGAGCCGCGGTTTGCCGACCACGGACCTAGCGGGAAGCCCCCCAGAAAAGAACTGGCTTTTCTGCGTGCCCAGGGGAGCGTGGCTCCCGGCCACTCCCTCTTCCCGGGGGGCTGGGGCCCCGCAGGGCCAGCTCACGGGGTTCCGTGATCCAGCCCAGCCTGTAGCCTGAAGGTGGAGCGGGACCTCTTGCTTCAGCTCCCCTGGGCCCCCCATACCCCGAGGGCCACGGAGGCCCTGCGGACAGACAGGCAGAGCAGCAGTGGGGCATGGCGGGGTGCACGGCCGTGTGGGGCGTGTCCCGATGTCCGTGGTGCCAGGCATACTGGGGAAGGAAGAATAGGCCAGACCCTCTTCGCAGGCCCTCCGTGTGGGATGGCCTGTAGGACGGTTACAGAAGGCAGATGCTATAAGCCATTGGCTGCAGGCAGGAGCGGAGAGCCGGGCACCACGCCCCCCCATTCCCCCCCCCCCGCCCGAAAACATTGCGTCTTCACGGGTCACAATGAGTGTCTTGGCCTCAGGAGGCAAGTGCAGCTCTGGGAAGGCGAGCACAAGGCCCGGCCAAGGTGGTGGCCGCTTTATTTATAACCTTGTGGACAGCGTGCCATGAATCAGCCATTGGTAACCCACAGCGGGGCCAGCTACCTTGTCTATATGTTTCTCCTTTGCCTGCCAGCACACTATTTATAACTGTTCCGGGGAAAGACCTCAGCATGCGCCTGGACTTCCCTTCCCCACAGGCGGCGTGGCCTGCCTCGGCGCTGGCATCCCCTCGGGGGCCTGGATCTGCTGCTCGGGCTACTGAGCGAGCTGGGGTTCCCCCCGCCCCCCCTTCCCCGCAGGGAGTCTCCCCATGAGGCCACGGTCCAAGGACCTGCTCTGCAGAACACAAGGCAAAGGGAACACAATGAGGCCCATCTGAGTCACCTCTGTGGGGAGGCTGCGGCCCGCGTGGAAATGTAAGATCGGAACAGAGAGCTTCGGTCCCGTGGCCGCTGTTTGTAACGCCCGTTTGGGGAGAGACAGAGCGCGAGCGAGCAGGCGAGGAGGGGTGGAGGGGTGGCGAGGGGGCGGCTGTCTGTGGTGAAACCCGCCTTACTCCGCTCGGTGGCAGGCAGACTGGCTGCTCATTCGTAGCTGTTTTTCTTCTGTCAAAAACCCCAAAGGGAGAGAGAGAGAGAGACAGAAGAAAGCACCCATTTCTCTTTAAATAACGAGGATGGGGAATTCTGGGACCGTGCTGCTCCCAGGAGCTGCGGGGTGGAGGATTCGCCTGCCTCTCTTTCAGTGAGGAAAGCCCCAGGGGTTGAGGTGCCCCTCTGCCACCCCGTCATCCCACCCCCGGGGCTCAGCCGAGGAAGGAGAGGGGCAGGGCTGGGGCAGCGTCTGCTCTGCCCTGGGCTCAGGAAGGCTGCGGGGGGACCGGAGGGGACGGCAGGGGCCGTGTGAGACATTCTACACCAGCTTCACCCTCGAGAGTCTGTGGGCCAGAGACCAGCGATGAGAAATGTTGGGCCAGAAGGAACTTTCCTGAGAGATAGAGCTTGATGGAGGGGGGTGGGGAGGAGGGGAAACCAAGACAGGAACCCAGCAAAGACAGTGTATGGGGGGTGGCCAGGGCCAGGAGCGCTCTGGCGGCAGCCTGGGTACAGGGAGATTGCGGACAGGCTCCCCTGAGATGGTGCCTACCTGCCCGGAGGTTTGGTGACACGGTCGGCCCCAGGGCGGCGCTGAGCAAGCTGGGAGGGCGAGGTGTGGGCACCACAGAGGGAGCAGGAGTCCATCCCCACAGCCCACAGCCCCGCCCTGTGAGCCAGTGGGCCCCACGCTGAGCGGGACACTCCTGCACCCAGCTCCGGGCCTCTCCCCCCGCCCTGGCTGCAGGACCGCGTATGGGGGTGACCCCACGGGCTCGGCATTTCCATCCACAAGTATCTTCATGCTGCAGGTCCCCAGCACCCCGCCACGGCCCCCGGAGGCCATGCGGTCAGCGGTATCTCACAGGCGGGAAGCCTGAGCCGCCACGGGGTTGAGTCTCTTAGTTGGCGCAGCCAGCCTGCCTGGGTGGCTGAGGCCTGGGGCTCTGGGTTCAAATGCGGCCTCGGTTGCAGACCAGGGAGCTTACTGAAGTTGCAGCCCGTTTCCCAGATGTTCAGAGAGAAGCCTGGCCCCCGCCTGTGGAACCGCACCCAGCCCAGAGCTGGGGCCACAGGGACCCTTGGGGTCTGCCGGCTGTTGCTTTTAAGAGGACAGTGCGTAGACGATGCCCCCCCACAGGCGCCCCGAGCACCCTAGAGGGCACACATGCACAGGCCAGCCCTCCTCTCCGGCAGTCCAAGGGGCCCTGGACGAGGTGGGCACACGTGTTATGTGCCCCGTTTCTCATCAGGTCACGTGGCCTCCTCACCTGGGCAAGTTCCCCGGCGGGGCTGCGGTGAGTCAGCACACCAAGAGGCGCCAGGCTGTGTTTTAGAGGGCAGGGCGGTCTGGCCGGGGCCTCTGGAGCCTCCTTACCTCATGGGACCCCGTTATTCTACACTCAGGCCGCGGTCTGCGGCCTGGGCACCGCTCCTGGGGTGTGGACACGGGAATGGACAGGTGGAGGCAGAACAGAAATAAGCCCCTGAAGCCAGGCCAGAGGCCGGCCGAGAGACCTTGGGGACAGGCAGGGGACACAGGATGGCCAGGCAGAGAGGCGGGGAGCCCGGAACACTGGGGCAGGGCCGCCGGGACGCGGCCCTGGGACAGGCCAGCGAGGATGAGAAAGGCCAGGGCTTCCCTGTGTCTTCAGGGGAACACACTTCCCTTTGGGGCCGGCGAAGGGCACCTTCTCGAATCCCAGAGGCGGCGGGGGCTTGAGAATCCAGGTCCTTTCTGTCCTCCCTTCACAGGTGGTAGCTCTCCCACGGACACGGAGGGGCAGAAGGGGCCGTGGGGGAGGGGAAGTGGCAGGGGGTCAGGGCTGGCCTGGCACAGAGGCCATTCCTTTTTTTTTTTTTTTGGCCCAAGGCCTGGCCACAAGGTAGCCACGTGGTATTCTGAGTGGAGCCCGGGTGACAGACACGACACGAAGAACATGCAAATGATGTGCGAACTAATATGCAAATTGGCATCTGTTATTTTCGGAGCCGGCGTGGTGGGCATGTTTCTGGAAGGAGGGGATGGTGTTCCGTGTCAGAGGACACTCCCCCAGGGACTGGACCGGCCATGCCTGCCCGGGCTCCGGTGTGGTGTTGAGCTTGAGGCGAGCTGCTGGGCAGAGACTGCCCTGGGGCTAATCCCGGCCCTCCCCCTCGATGCTGGGCGACCACAAGGTCACTGCTCAGACTCTCCGAGCCGCAGCCTCCCCATTTGTAAACGGAGATGGCGGCTTTCACCAGTCTCACTCAATTCTCACCACATTCTCCCTTCCACTTGCCCCTGGTCTCACAGCCAGGAAACGGCAGAGCTGGGATTCGAACCCAGGAGCGTCCCCAAAGCCCCACGCCCTGGGCGACAGACAGGCTTGTGGATGCGGGCTGCCTTTACGGCTAATTTCCTCATTGTCTGACTGAACTCCACGCCCAGAAGGGAGCTCCCCGGCCATCTGAGTGCTGGTCTGGCCAGCAGGTGTCTCCGGGCCATATGGCCGCACTTCTGCCCCCCAGTCTCATCTCATGCAAACGCTAGTGCCTTACTGCCCCCTCTCTGCTGGTGGTTCCTCTCCACGTCTATCCCAGGACCCCACCTCATCCCCCTCCCCGCCAGCCACCCCCAATCCACCTCTGTTTCCCAGCAGGTGTTCTGGTTGGCTCTGGGGTTCAACCCTGAGCGGGACATGGCGCTCACAGGCGGACGGGGAGGCAGGTGTTGGACTAGAATGACAGGCATGACGGGTCTTATAGGAGACACACAGCCAGGGGCCTGGGCTCAACCCACCCACCTGAGACAGTCTCCCATTCCTCTGCCTGCCCCTGTGCCCTGGATGCCGGCAGGCCCATCGCGCCTCCACTTCTTTCCTCCTCCCTCGTGTCTGTCTCCCAGCCCCTCTGCCCCTCACACGCACGCAGCAGAACAGGCGTTAACAACAGATCTAGGCTTGCTGCCCGTGTGGCTTTGGACAAGTTGCTTCCACGCTTTGATTCTGGCTTCTTGGGGGGGGTGGGGAGGGCTAACTCCCTCCTGGGGGCCGTTGTGAGGTCTAAGGAGACACCACTGCGTGTAAGGCGTGGGCATGGTTTGGGGCTCATGTGAGCACCGGGAAAGGTGGTGGTGAAGCGAACGGCCGTGGCCTGGAGCGGGGACCCGGTGTCGGGGCCTCTGTGTTGTCACCTGGACAATGGGGACAGGCGAGGTTGAGGATGAGGGCGATTCCTCCATGGGCCGTCTCGCGGGGTGGGGGGGGTGGGGACCGGCTGGGAGTCAGGAGGGACGGGGAGAAAGCTGTGACGCCTGATCAGAATGCACTCTGCTGTTCACTGGGAGCGTATGGGGGGTGTGTGTGTGTGTGTGTGTGAGCAAAACCAGAAAAGATGCGTGTGGCTAAGGGGATTTCTCACTGGGGGGAGGGGGTTGGGAGGGGAGAGAGAGCGAGAGCACCTCAGTCTCCAGATCTGTGACTAGGGGGGAGAGAGAGAGAGAGAGAGAGAGAGAGGGAGATGGCCCCTCTGGCCAGCATCCCTGCCTGCTTTGCTGCCTCCTCCCTGCAGGCCAGCCCTTGGCATGAGGCCTGTCCGCTCCCGAACCCTGTATCAGCGGGGAGTTAATTACTATAATGTAAGGAGTGTGGCTCAGGGCCTTCTGGCGGATGGGAAACAGGTTTGTCTTCTCACCGGGAGGATAAAAATTGATGGGAAGGAAAGGAAATGTACCTTCCCCTGAAGTCCTCGCGCCGTGGGGGTAGCTCTCCTGGGGCTGGGGAGAGAGGAGCCAGGGGGCGGGGGAGGGGACACAGTGACAGCCCAAGGACCCTGGCGCTCGCTCGCCTCGGCCTTCCAGAGATGACTCAGTGAAGCTTGCCCAGGTCAGCCTGCCACTCAGCAGCCACCTACCAAGCCCCTCCGGTGTGCCTGGCACTGCTCTTGAGAAATTTCCAGCCACGCGGGGAGCCCAGGCAGGAAATGATAGATAACTCTGTTCATTCAACAAATAGCTATCGGGCGCCCATTATGTGTGAGGGCTGTTCTGGGCACCCCGGCCACCGCAGAACAAAAGCTCACAGAAGGCAGAAATCCGTGGCCTCCGGGCACGTACACTGTCGTCGGTAGAGCTGACAATGAACGGTGTGCGTTAATTATAGGTTATGTTAGATGGTGATCAGTGCTGTGATGGAAAATAAAACTTGGGTAGGAGGGCAGTGGTTTTAATTGTGTTCAGGGAGGCCTCTCTGAGGAGGTGATATTTGAAAAAAGGTCTTTGTGGGGGCAGGAGAGGGGAGTGTTGGAGTGGGCACTGGGGGTTGGGGGTAGGGGATGGGAAGAGGAAATAGTGATGGGAAGGCTCTGAGTCCAGACTATGTCTGGCAAGGTCCGGTCAGCTCCGTGCAATAGAAATGGAATGTGAGCTGCATCTGGAATTTTATTGAAGATTTTTAATTGATTTTTTAATTTTATTTTGTTTTTAGAGAGAGAGGAAGAGAGAGGAGGAGGAGAGAGAGAAACATTGGTGTGAGAGCTAAACATTAATTGGCTGCCTCCTGCAAGCCCCCTACTGGGGGTCAAGCCCACCACCTGGGGTTGCACCCCGACTGGGAAGCCAACCAGCACCCTTTAGGTGCCCAGGACAATGCCGGGCTACACGGCGCTACACCGGCCAGGGCTGCCCCTGGGATGTTACATTGTCCATCAGTCATGAGAGAAAGTGAAAGGAGAAATGTGACGTTCATGTTCATGTTTTTTATTGAATCCAAACTGGCACAGATATCACCATTTCCACATCCAATCCCTGGGACACGTCATTGCGATCGCTCACCTTGGTTTCCGTGCTGTGCCTCTGTAGTCCAGTGGGTGCCTGACAGGACCATTGGGGAGTCAGTCTCCATGGGAAATACGGGGTCTGCATTTGGAACCCATAAAGCCGACAGGTGGGGGCTGGGAGAGGGTGAGAAGGGACTGGGTCCTGGGGATATCCCGACGAAAGATGTCCCGATGGGCTGGGCATGGCAGGTGGTGGTGGTGGTGGGGGGAGTGGGGAGAGAGAGAGGGGAAGTCAAGGACGAGGCCTTGGCACAAGCAGATGTCAGGACGGAGCTCATTGGGGTGGAGACGACGTGGGAGAAGCCGTTTGGGGAGAAGACGGGAGTTTGAGGTCGGACTCGCCAGGCGTGAGGGGTGTCATGGTCCATATAATGTGGGTAGCTCACGCCCCAGAGATCATGGGAGGTCAGAGACCTGGGCACAGACAGTTTCTGCCTGGCTCCCGATGACTCCCCTCCCTCCCTGTCCAGAGTCCGTGGCATAGCTGGCCACATTTAAAAGGAAAAATCCGCCAAAGCCGGTTTGGCTCAGTGGTAGAGTGTCGGTCTGCAGACTGAAAGGCCCCAGGTTCGATTCCGGTCAAGGGCATGTACATTGGTTGCGGGCACATCCCCGGTGGGGGATGTGCAAAAAGGCAGCTGGTCGATGTTTCTCTCTCAGCGACGTTTCTAGCTCTCTATCTCTCTCTCCCTTCCTCTCTGTAGAAAGGAAAAATCCTACCAAGTTCTCCGTGTTCCCAGCACCACAGGTGCTCCCTCTCCGAAGGTCACTGGCAGTCGCCGGGGTCTTTCTGGGTCTGTTCACACGTCAAGGTCCCCTCTCCCTGCTCAGAGCAGTGTGGGGACTAGAAACAGTTACCCAGGGTCAGAAGCTCCCCCAGCAAGGCTGGCACCTGATCGGGTGGGAAGTTCCTGAACCAAGACAAAACCAGAAGACACGCGTTGTGAATCCTCAGGCACGCCAGCTCAGCGGGGGTGCGGGGGAAGGCTGAGCGGAGGTGATGGTGCCTGCCTCGCAGGACTTTGTGAAGGGATGGCCATGTTAACCTCAGCACAGATACTGCTCCCCTCCCCCTCACTCTGCGGTGAAGGCAGGGAATGCCTGAGGAGCCGGTGCAGAGGCAGCACCTGAGCTGCACTGGGGCGAGGGTGCTGTGAGCAGCTTCAGGAGGAGGGGAAGTAGGAGGGCTCCCCACTTTCCATGAGACCTGGGAAGCTAACTATGCATTTGATCGGGGGCCGCAGTTGGGGTGACCTTGATTCCAGGGAGACGGTTAGCAATGTCTGCAGACGGTTCTGGCTGCCACAGCTCAGGGAAGGGTCTTTCCAGGCGTCTGGTGGGTAGGAGCTGGGCAGGGGTCGGCCCAGCCTCTGGGAGGGAGGCTCAGAGGACCAGGCCTGGGCCCGCCCCCTGACCGGGCTGAGGGACCACACCCGGGCCCCTGCGGTGAGGCGGGGGTTTGGGAAGGTCATTACCAGGCGGCGGGTGAGGGTGGTTTCCGGGGGGCTGCTGAGCGCTCTGCGACCCACAGGACAGTCCCCACAGCACGGACCTACCGCCCCGGTGTCGTTAGCACCGAACTCGGGAAACCCTGCTTTCGATGACTCATCTTCCCTGGCTCGCTGAGGACAGACAAGCACACCGCGAGGCCGGTTATCCGCTTCAGGGTGCGCTCTAATCCCTCCCTCCCCACCCTCCGCCCAGAGGCTGCCCGGTGTGCATCCCGGGCTCTGGGCCGCGAGTCAGGAGACCCAAGTTCAAGTCCAGACCGGGGTGTGCCCCCTGATTTCCAGTCCCCTCACCTTTCCTCCCAGCACCGCCGGCACCTGCGAATGGGACCGTGGGGGCTCCCCAGGGGTGGGCTGGGGTGCAGCCCGGGTGGGAGGAGCAAGGTGGGGAGGAGGCGGCCCACGGTGCTCGTTCTGCAGGGCTCTGCGAGGTGCCTGTGGGCGAGGGAGACCCCCTTGAGGCCACGGGCCCGCTCCCAGGCCTCTCCGTCTTCTTCTGGTTTTGAGTTTCCTGGGTCCCAGGAAGCTAACGTCTCCGTTTGGGAAGATGGAATTTGCCGGAAAACGAGAGCTGTTATTTCTGTGCCGTGCGAGGGGGAGGCAGCTGGGTGAGGGGCAGCCTGGCCCCGCTGGGATCCTTTCGGGGTGAGCAGCCAGCAGTCCCTGTGCCCACCTCAGGGAGTCGATTGTTGTTCTGAGCTCGAGACTAGCCGGCGGGGCAGGGTCTGCACCACGTGCTGAAGGGCCCAGGACAGTCTACAGGCAAACCTTCCCCGACACTGTTCTGTGCCAGGCGCCGGCCTCGGAGAGGGTGGGGGGGGGCACAGCTGGACAGTGCACGGCAGAGGGGGTGGCCGGGTGACTGACGAGGGGTGGCGTCCGCGAAGGGCACTCTGTGACCTTCCTGTCCGGCGCCTCCGGGGAGAGAGGAGCCGGGGCGGAGCGGGGCCTCGGCAAAGTGGGGTTTTGTGAGGCAAAAGGGAAGGGCTCCAAGCCGGAGGGACAGTCTGGGCAGAGGCCCAGCGCGGGAGGGAGCGTGCCAGGTGTCCCCGGGAAGGGACAGAGGTTTCCTGGAAGTGCCGGGAAGAAAAATGCCCTGACAGCGCGCTGCTCGCCGGCTCCGCGCCCTGGCCAAGGGGGTGTGTGTCTGGTCCGAGCAGCCTGCGGGGCGGCCAGGCTGCTGCAGAGGACAGGTTCTCCGGGCAGGGAGGCTGGTGAGAGGCTCCTGCAGAGGCTCTAGAGAAGCAGGCTGGAGGCAACGGGGAGGGAAGCGGGGGTGAGGGGCTGGAGGGCCCGCCGGGGCCCCCGGAAGCAGGTGCTGTGCTGGGTTTCACACCTCTCTGCCCCTCGATAGCTAGGCTGTGTGTGAAGGTCAATGCCAGTGCTGCGGCCCCCATCCCATTCCTGCTCAGCTGGAAAGAAAGCCCCGGATGCCGAAACCGGTTTGGCTCAGTGGATGATAGAGCGTCGGCCTGTGGACTCAAGAGTCCCGGGTTCGATTCCTGTCAAGGGCATGTGCCTTGGTTGCGGGCACATCCCCAGTGGAGGGTGTGCAGGAGGCAGCTGATCAATGTTTCTCTCTCATCGGTGTTTCTAACTTTCTATCCCTCTCCCTTCCTCTCTGTAAAAAAAATCAATAAAAAATATATTAAAAGAAAGAAAGAAAGAAAGCCCCAAAGCAGCCCTCGCTGGGAGGATGGGTCCTCTGTAGCCTTCCAGGCCCCGAAGCGGGTGGCACGGCGCCTGCAGCAGCTGCCCTGGCTGGGGGCTTCCCTGCTGGAACCCCCAGGGCCCGGCGCTGGCCCCCGGCCAGGCCTGAGGGAGAGAGAACACCCCCCCTCCTGCTCGTCTCCAGAGACCAGGAGGGAGGGCAGCAGTGGGGTGGAGCCGGGCTACTCAGGCTGGCAGCACAGCCCTGCTGTGGCCGGCGGTGTGGCCGGCCCCTGCCTGGTCCCCGGACCCATTGCCTGCGGGTATGAGCTGGGTGGGGGCAGTGATCCTGAGCTTGCCGGGTGGTTATGAGAGGGGATTAAGTGAGAACACCGTGTCGTGTTCTTTGTTCCACAGACGGCCACTGTCTTCTCTCATCAATCCTTAAAATCGATGTTCAGAGAGGGAGGAGGGGGAGAGAGAAGTGCGGAGAGGTTGCTGCCTGCACGCACCCCCATGGGGGACCAGCCCCGCAACCTAAGAGCGTGCCTGTCTGAGAACCCACCTTCCAGCCGACTGAGCCCCTGGCCAGGCTGGCTCCTGCTTAATTTTTTTTTTTTTCCTTCTTCAATATATTTTATTGATTTTTTTTTACAGAGAAGAAGGGAGAAGGATAGAGAGCTAGAAACATTGATGAGAGAGAAACATCAATCAGCTGCTTCCTGCACATCCCCTACTAGGGATGTACATGCCCTTGCCTGGAATCAAACCCAGGACCCTTGAGTCTGCAGGCCGACGCTCTATCCACTGAACCAAACCGGCTACGGCTGGCCCCTATGTTGAATTGACAAGACATGGGGGCAGACTGGCCTTGCCGGGCGGGTGTGGCCTTGAAAGGAGTAGAGACGGGGAAACGGTTGAGGAGTGAGCTCGTCCTAGCTCTGAGGGGTTCGGGGAGTCCCAGGAGGCTCTCCGAGGCCCCGGGTGAAGTTGGGGTCCTCTGTTCGTGTGGAGCCCACGAGCAATCCAAACTCACTAACTGGGAGTGAGCTTCTCAGAACACACCTCACCCCGGGCGGCGCCAGGGCGGTGTGCAGGCCTTGGTCACCATGGCCGGCCCAGCCCTGGTCCTCACACCCGCAGGGCCTCCCTCCTGGAGCCTGGCCCACCTCTGCCCCGGGCTCTGGCCGGGACTTGGCCCAGCGCAGGCGCCAGAGGGACCCTGTCCCACCGGCTCCGCCCCTTCCCCACCCGATGTGTGGGTGATGGGTCTGGATGGGTATTTGGCCGCGAGTACGTTAGTAGGCCAATGGGCAGTGAGGGCAGAAGCGCCCTCCAGGGCAGCCCCACGGCCTGCGTGTCCCCAGCCGACTTGGCCTGGGGAAGGCGGCCTCGGTGGCGGCCCTGAGTGCGGAGAGCAGAGGCTCTTCGGGATCGGCTCCCAGAAGCAGGCGTGTCTGGTTCTACGTGGAGCCCATTTGGGGCCCAGGAGTGGGCTGACATGTGGCCCTCGGGGCTCCTGGCTGAGCAGCCCAGCCACGCTTAGCCCACAGGCACTTCCCAGAAGCTCCTGGCCGGGCACAGGGTGGCTGGGTGGCGAGGAGGGGGCGGGACATAGCGCAGGAGCAGCAGACCGCTGTTATCTGAGTGTCCATTCTGAACAGCGGTGGGAGCTGCTGGAAGGACTGCATGCAGAAGGATTCTGAGTGCACTCGGGGCTTGGAGGGAGGAGTTCTGTGATCGACTTGTGATGTCTGTCCTGGGCACGGGAGGTGGAGGAGTGGCGGGCATCGGGCACCCTGGGGGCAAGGGGAAGATTAAGGAGAGCCCATGTTTGATCTCAGGCGAGGAGCTTTTACCCTCTGGGACCCGGCTTTCTGCTCTCTAAAATGGGGGTAAAACTGTTGCCTCCCCACCTGATAGGCTCTTAGGCAAAGTGTCTGATTAGAAGTTCCCCTCCCTCCCCCTCTTTTTAAAAATTGATTTCAGAGAGGAAGGGAAAGTAAGAGAGAGAGAGAAACATCAATGATAAGAGAGAATCCTTGTGTGGCTGCCTCCTGCACGCCCCCTACTAGGGATTGAGCCCACAACCCCGGGCATGTGCCTTTGATTGGAATCCAGTCCTGGACCCATCAGTCTACAGGTTGTGGCTCTGTCCACTGAGCCACACCAGCTAGGGCCCCTTTGTTTCTTTAATGATCCTCTCCTCAACTTGAGATTTAGACATTTTTTTGAGTGTGTGTGTGTGTTTAATGAGAAAAGAACAGAAAATCTCTCCCATTGACTCCCAGTCTCCGTGAAAGATAGCAAAATTGCTTTGTGGAGTCCAGAAGCCTGCCAAGAGCACATACTAATCACGCATGAATTATGCAAATGTATGTAGTCCCTTCATTTGCATAATGAGCGGCTGGGGGAGGGCTGGGGGGAGGGAAGGCGAGGCGATGAGGATGCCTGCCCAGATCTGTGTAATGGGAACACCCATTCCCTCCTCTGTCCCCACCCTCTCCTGGTCCTTGGTTGGGGGGGAGGGGGAGTTCACCCTCAGCCTTCCTCTGCCGGCCCTGCGTCACCCAGGCGCCCCGTGCTCGCCTCTCGCGTGGAACTGGCTTCATTAGCTCTCCCAGCCGCCCCTCGGGTGCAGGCAGCTCTTCTGAGGAGTCTCCGGGGTCATTATCTCTCCATGTCCGTCTCTCCGCGATGGGGACTTTGTTTAATGCGCCTGGAGTTGCTGGCTAATGGGCATGAGGGTGGAGAGGGGTGGCGGGAGGGGAGGACCCTCAAGGGGCCTGGGTGTCTCTCTGGGTGGTGCTCATGGTGCTTCGAAGGGTGTTAGCCTCTGGCTGGGAAGCGGGCTCCACCTCTGTCTTCCCCTCCCGCCTTCCTGGGCCCTCGCTAATCTTAGGACTGAATGTGATGAGGGCCCTGGAGGCCTGACTCTGTGGTGCTGCCTGGCCTGGGCAGGCTGGCTCAGGTGGGTTGGTCTGGGGGTGGGGGAGGCCCCTGGCTGCTCCAGGAGGCTCTGGGAGTAGGTGGGGGGGAGCAGCTTCCGTTCTGGGGAAGGGGACGTCCTGGCGGATGCAGGGACCGGCCCAGGTGGTGGAGGATGCACAGGGAACTTCAGCGTCTGGGGAAGCTGAGCAGACTGTCCAGGCTGCGCACAGGCTCGGGTTCAGCTCAGTGCACGTGGGAAGCACTGAACTCTGTGGGCCACGGCTCGCGAGGTGCTGGGACCCTGGACATGCCAAGCCTCAGAGGCCTCCTTTCCTGAGGTCCCGCCTTAACGCCAGGCCCTGTGCTGAGCCCGTTTTCACGCGGCACCTCGGTGTTGACTACGGCTCATGCAGCCACGGTTTCTCTCTCTTATAGACGAACACGTCGACAGTGGGTCACATGGCCAGAAAGTGGCAAAACAGGGCATTAGCCAGGCCTCCTGGCTCCAAAGCCCATCTTCCCATGATGCTTCACTGCCTCTGTTGACACCCGCCCCGCCTCTGCCCTTGAGGGTCTTAGGGCAGCAGAGGGGGAAGCAGATGGAGGAGGGCCGGGGGAGGTGGAGCTGACAGGTGTTAGCTCCAGGCCTGCGCAGGGGGTCTTGGCCAGGACGGGCGGGCAGGGCAGTGGTGGGTGCTGCCCCTGGGGCACCTCTCCTTGGCCAATAGGTTCAGCAGGTGCATTGCCCTCCCTGTCCGGGCCCGGCCACCCCGAGGGCGGGCATCTGCGGGTGCCTGAGCTGTGTGTGAACTCTGAGGCCTGGGGTAAGCCCACGGCTGTTCCCACACCCGCACCCTTCCAGACCCAAGCATGGGGTCACCCCCAGAGCAGCCTGGGCATTCTTTGCTTGGCAGGGGAGGGACCCGAGGTTCAGATAGGGAAAGTGACTTGGCCTCAGTCATTGCCAGTGAGAAGCAGATCATCCCCCTAACCTCCCCCCCCCCCCCCCCACCGCTCAGCACCCAGAGTGCGCGCTCACCCACCCACTCAGGGACACGCTTGCTGTGTTTCCTCCACACCTGGCCGGCCTCTCAGGATCCGCTTGGGCCAGAGCTTCTCCCCGGGGAGAATGGAAGTGGAGCTGTCAGACGAGGAAGGAGCAGACCCTCCAGGCAGCTCACGCGTGCTCAGCCCGCTCCCCCCAGCTCTGCCCACATTCAGGAGCCCCAAGGTGCTCTGCCTGGGGCACGGGGGTGGAGGGGGGGAGCCGTACAGGGTGGGGCTGCCTTCCTGCAGGAAGCTGGCGGCGAGGGGCATGCCTGGTGGGGCCTCAGAGGTGGGAACGGGAATGCTGGCTCCATGGCTCCTGAGCTGTGTGACTGTGGGCAAGTGACTCGACCTCTCTGAGCGCCGCTTTCCTCGTTGGTAAAACGGGGCGATAAGAACACCTCCCTCAGGGGTGCCAGGCTTTGCTGCCCTTTGGAAACACCCAGGATCTTGAAAAAAGGCTGGTTTGGCTTCCGATCAGAGGCGTTAGTCTCGCCAGGCACAGGGGCACCGGAGAGCCTGCTTCCCAGCATGCCGTTCGTTCGGTTCATTTAAACTCAAACTCATAACATTCTCAGAAAAACCCACCTCCCCCGGTGACGCTAATGAGCAGCGGCCTTGGGAGCCTCGGTGGCAGGGTTGACGGGGGGAGGGGAGGGTTGGGGATGATGCAGACTCCTGGGGGGTCGCAGCCAACGGAGGTGATTATGTTGTTTGTTCCCCTGCCTCTCGCTCCATGTATTGTGGGGCCTGGAGGGATGGGGAGCATTTTCGTTCCTGCTCCCTGGCGGGTTTGCTGGGTGCCAACCCCAAAGTGGTCACCGGGGGCCAATCTTTTTATCAGAAGAAGAGCCCCTTCCTCACCCCCAGCCCTGGGGGTGTGCCCAGGGAGCAGGCTCGGGATTAGAGGGGGTTTCTGGGAGGGGGGACCCCATGGTCAGCCCCCACGAGGCTCCTCAGCTTTGGGGTTGGGAGGGTCGGTGTCTACCACGGCCGCAGGGAGGCAGAGGCCCCAGATGCTGGTACCCTCAGTCTGGGTGTGGTGGCCGGGTTTTGGGGGGCTCAGGGGAGGGTGCTGGTGGAGACAGAGGGAGGGAGGGGCTTCTTTCTTGGCTCCTGTCGAGGCGGAGGCGGAGGCTGTGGGGGAGACACGGTTCCCAGGGGCCCGCGCTGGCCTGGCAGGAAGCTGTGCATCACGGGCTGACAGGGCGGAAATGGTTCCGCCACGTGCAGAGACGAGCATCCTGCTGGCTCGCAGGAGCCCCTCGGCTTGGGGAGGATGCTCCCCTCGGGCGTGGCTCCTGGTCCCTTTCCTGGGAAGGACCTCTGCTGAGGTTGGCGAAGGAGGAGGGTCCTGTGGGATGTCGGGGGGCGGGAGCTCCCGGCTGGGGCCCAGCACGTGGCGATCTCACACGCCACCTTCTCCTCCCTCCGCGAGCCACCTCTCTGAGAACGCCCTTGGTTTCTATTTCTCTTGCCACCCCAAAACACACAATGAATCTTTTAATAGCGCGGGGCCTTTCTGGATCGCGAACCAATCGGTTGCCAAATCCTATCCAAAGTGCACTCAGAATAGACGCCCTTCATAAAAGCTATTCCCTCTAAGCCGCCATAAATCTGTGAAATTTGTACATTTCTTTCAGAGCATCTCAACAAATTTTGCAATATGGAAATCGCCACCCGGTGACCTTTCGGGAAATACTAGATAAATTGCAAGAGACACATGGGCAAACCAGAGCGGGAAGTATAATTCCCGGCCCCTTCCCGGCCAGGTTCTCCGGCCGGGGCTCTGAAATCCCTGTCTTCCCGGGCGCCCCTCCCAGCCTGGAACCCCCCTTCACCCCGAAGGTCCCCCCGGGCCCTGCTCCTCGGGGGCTGGTCGGTGCCCGCAGAGCCGCGCCCAGCTCACAGGCAGCTCTGGTATGTGGCTCCCGGCACCTTGTCCCGTCTGTGTTTGTCTCTGCACTTCATCGCTCAAAACACTCCTCCGGGTGCTCTGGCGGTGGCTGGGGGCTGCTTCGGAAAGGCGCAATGCTCTGCTTGCCAGCTCTGCCTTGGGCACGTGGCAGACAGTCCAGGGTCCGAGCCTGGGGACCCTCCCTGGGGACCCTCCTCGTGGTCAGCCGGCCCGGGGGTCACCCCTCTGGCCTCCGGAGTAGTCTCACTGCCAGAGGCACCTGTACCATCCCTACTGGCTAGTGATGCTCAGCGGTTATCACAGGGTGAAGCAGCCTGTTCAGACCTTGTGCGGGGAGAACAGCGTGCGGAAGGCAGTGGTCTGTAGCGTCCCATGGCTTCATCCCCAGTGGGTCTGTTTGGTGGAGACTGGCTGCTTCCCTTCAGGGAGCAGTAGGGGGGGGGGGGTGGGGGGGCACGACCATGCCCTGCTCGGTGGAGCTGCTCATTGCACTTGACCAGACGCCGTGGCCACCGGTGGACACAGGCTCATTCATGGATACATGACCTCGGTTCCCGGCCTGGCCGCCCCGCCGTCCCCATGCGGTGACCTGCGTCTGGGCCAGCTCAGGAGGCGTTGCTCAGGGCCCCTGGGTCTCGGCTGCTGTTCTAGGAGAGACACCCCCTCACGTGACTCTTGGTGGTGCTTGTGACCACCCTCCCATCTTCAGGGAAGTGGTTCATTCCCCTCGGCCCAACCCCCATCTACCTGGCCCAGGTGAGAAGGGGCAGCTAATGTGGAGTAGACTGCCTGGTAGGCAGGGGCATCTGTGAGGAGAGAGGCCAGTGCCTCTGGGTTAGGCCCGTGGTCGGCAAACTGCGGCTCGAGAGCCACATGCAGCTCTTTGGCCCCTCTTGAGTGTGTGGCTCTTCCACAAAAGACCGCGGCCTGGGCGAGTCTATGTTGAAGAAGTGGCGTTAGAAGAAGTTTAAGTTTAAAACATTTGGCTCTCAGAAGAAACTCCAGTCGTTGTCCCGTTAATGTTTGGCTCTGTGGACTAAGGGCTTGCCGACCACTGGTTTAGGCGGTGGTTCTCCTTAGCTCGGCCGGGTTTTCAGCTCAGTGTGTCGTCAGCTGCCGTGGTTGCCCAGGACGCCCGGGGGCCACTGGTGCGGGAGGCCTCGGCGATGCTGGGGGTGGCAGCAGGCCTGCTCTGCTACCTGTTTGGCACTGGTTCTTGGTCTTAGAGCTGCTGCAGCTGAGGGGTCCCCAGGAGGAGTGGCCCGGGGCTTCTGTTTCCTAGGAGAACAGCTGTTCTATCGAAATGTACCAGGAGGTCACGGTTCGATTCCCTCTCAGGGCACATGCCCCGGTTGCAGGCTCAGTCCCCAGTGGGGGCAGTGCAGGAGGCAGCTGATCAATGATTCTCGCTCCTCCTTGATGTTTCTATCCCTCTCTCCTTCCTCTTCTCCCTCTCTGAAGCCAATAAAAATAAAAATAAAAATAAACCAATAGCTCTTCTTCCAGGTGCAGGGACGAGCTTGCTTGGATGTGGGCAGGAGACATGGCTTTTGACGGCACCTCAGAGCTAAAGGTGGGCAGGTTGGCAGCGGAGTGGTGCCAGAGAGCTCGGGGAGGGGAGAGAGACACAGGAGAGCCAGGTTTGTCCTATTAATAGCCCGTGTTTGGGCTCCACCACTTCTGTCAACATCGTCCATCACATCCAAACAATCGAACAGCCTGTGCCAAATGTCTAGGACTTAACAACTCGGGCTGTGCCGAGTTTCTGAAAAAAAACAAAAAACAAAAACAAAACCCCACAAAAAAAACCCCAAAACAAAACAAAACAAAAAACCCACAAACACACACACACAGACAAAGAAAACACGGTATTTCCACTTCTCATGCGGCTCTGAAATGCCAGTTGTTCCATGCCAACTGGTTATTTTTCCAGACCATTTCCCTTTATTAATGTGGAAGCTTTTATACTTCTAAGCAAAAGGAAGATAGAGAATCTGGAGCAGGTAGCTATCATTTTTGATTTGCCCTTGAGCGAGGAGCCGTATCAGAAATGTTTGTTCCCCCAAGCCGGATTGAGTGTTTGCAAAGGGGGCAGGAAGCCGTCAGGCAGGGACCCGCCCCTTTCTGGGCCCGTCCAGCGCGGGAACGGGCAGAATGGGGACAAGGGAACAGCCCCGGCCCCGCCCTCCGACGTGCAGGGCAGCCTTCGCCCTTGCCGTCGCTGCCCGTGGCCTCGGGCAGGACAGAGCCCGCTCTGGCCCTCGGAGTCCTTGCCCACAGAACGGGGGAGCCGGACCAGACAGCCTGGGAGGCCCCCCCGCGGAGCCCGGGTGTTGGGTGGGGCACTGGCGGCCTCACGTTTACTGGCGGGCGTGTGGGTGCCGGAGCCGGAGGAAGGGGTGCTGTCCGTGGAACGCGCTCCGGGAAGCCGGGAACGTGGCAGGGGAAACACAGACAGGGCTGTTCTTCACCCGGGAGGCTCCCCGGCAGCCTTCCGAGGCGTCTGTGGGGCCGCCAGGCGACTGTTTTCCTCACCATCTGGGATTTCTGTGCAGCTTAAAATTCGCACTTGCCCCAAACACTGCCAGGCAGGCTGGGCGGATGGTTTTGCCCTGCGTGTGGGGATGAAGATGGGTGTGCCCGCAGGCAGCAGGCGGGGAGTGGAAAGAGAGGGCCCCCCTGGAATTCTCCGAGGAGGTTGGGAGGGACAGGAGAGGTTGGGGTGCTGCTTCAGCACCTGGGGCCTGGGGCCTGGGCCTCGGTGCAGGCAGAGGCAGGGGCTGCGGGGAGAGAGAGGGAGGACCGACTGGAGGTGATGAGGCTGAGACGGAGGGTGGGGTGGTCTGTAGGCCTCACCTGTGTCTTTAAAACCAACACATCCTGGGTGCGGGAGGTAGAGGTGGATAAGTGAAACGGAAGGATCCCGCCCTTGGGACTTCCTCTCGGTGGGTGAGTGACAGCGGACATCGGTGGGAAACCGGGGCTTAGATGGTGACCGTGTGTGGCCACTCCAGCGGGGAAAGCGGTGACCCGGTGACACCAGGCGCGGTCTGTTTGGGGGCGGGGCCCGGTTTCCTGTGGCTATCCGGTGATCGCATCGGCACTCCTACTTCAAGTCACCCCATCCGAAGGGGCATTTACCCAGGCTGCTGCCGTTGGGTGACCACAGCTCCTGCAGAGACGCTGGGAGGCTGGCGTGTGTGTGTGTGTGTGTGTGTGTGTGTGTGTGTGTGATGGGGCAGGACGGGGAGAGAGGAGCCCAGGCCTGGGCTGGTTCAGTGTGTGTGTGTGTGTGTGTGTGTGATGGGGCAGGATGGGGAGAGAGGAGTCCAGGCCTGGGCTGGTTCAGTGTGTGTGTGTGTGTGTGTGTGTGTGATGGGGCAGGACGGGGAGAGAGGAGTCCAGGCCCGGGCCGGTTCCGTTCCAGCCAGAGGCCCAGGGCCCACGCACAGCTCTCTGCAGCGCGAAAACGCTTTCTGTGGCTTCATTGGTTTGGGGTCAGGCGGGTTTTCATAAGAGAAAATGAAATGACTTCCACGTAAGCGTCCGAAAGCACAGGTGTTTGTTTCAGACACTCTAGGCTGTGTAAGAGGACGGAGCTTCTGCATGCTGAGGGAGGCGGGCCGCGGTCTCGGCGAGGAGGCAGTGGGTCCCTGTCAGGGGGGCCCCTCGTGGTGATGGCAGACGGAGCAGCCCCCTGGCAGGGCTCTGCCGCACCAACGGGGGTGGCGCTGAGCTCGGTGAAGCGGATCCGGTCACTCAGGACCCCTCGCTGCCGGGATGGAGGCTGGGGCCGGATGAGGGACCTTCGGTGTGCGCCTCTCTGGAGATGCAGGGGCGGGTCGGGACCTTCAGAATGAGATGTGCAGTGACAGCCGTTCATTCATCAAAGCCGGAGAAGGCTGCAGAGCGATGTGATTGCAGACCAGCCACAATTAGATAGCTTAAAAAAATAATGCTAATTTTATTTTAATCTTTTTATTTTTTTATTTTTATTATTATTTTTTATTTTAATCTTTTTAATATATCTTTTTAAAAAATATATTTTATTGATTTTTTTACAGAGAGGAAGGGGGAGAGAGAGAGAGCTAGAAACGTCGATGAGAGAGAAACATCCACCAGCTGCCTCTTGCACACCCCCTACCGGGGATGGGCCCGCAATCAAGGTACATGCCCTTGACTGGAATCGAACCCGGGACCCTTCAGTCCACAGACCGACGCTCTATCCACTGAGCCAAACCGGTTTTGGCTAGATAGCTCTTAAGCTGCCTTTTCGCTCCAAGATTTCGGGGTTCTGCGGCTTATGCCTGACTGCCTGCTCGCCCGCGTCTCGCAAGGCTGTGATGGTGGGAGGCGGCCCCAACCTTCTGGGCTTCTTCCGCCCGCCCCCAGGGCAGCGGTGCTCACCCCTGGCCTGCGCGTGGGAATCCCTGACGCGTTTTGAAAGGTCGGTGCCCAGGCCTCACCTGCAGAGGTGCTGACGTCATTGCTCTGGGGTGAGGCCACACCCTCCGTTCTAGAGCGGCCGGGGCTGTGGGTGCCTGGCCAGCTCCCATCCCATTCTCATCCTCCCGGGTCAGCGGGGGTGGGGGGGAGGCGGGGGAGAGAGACAGCCCCTCTGGTTTCATTCTGTCTTGGAATAGAGCTGGAAAGTCTGAGGCTATCTTCGTCCTCCCACATCCTTCACCCCGTAAACCTCGGCCACGTGCTGACTCTGTGCCCGGAAGTGTCTCAGGAGGGTCACTCTCACTCCCGTAGGAGCAGCCAGCACTCAGCAGCCTTCAGAAGGGCCTCGTCTTGTCTGCTTCTCTCTGTCCCACACGCAGCACAGTGCCTGGCACACGGCAAGCACGTGGTAACACAGGGGACGGAGACCCACGGGGTCTTTGCCGGTGCCGTCAGCGGAGGCAGGAAGACAGATGACTGGCCAGCATGCAGCCATGCGTGTGGCCAGGCCAGGGGGCCCGTCTGGCTTGGTATTTTGGTAGCCTGGTCTCCCGAGGACCTTTTCTCCTTCCTCGAGGCATCGCGCCACGGGAGAGAGAGCCAGGGCCCACGGAGGAGATTGGCGTCCTGGCCACCGTGCTGGCGCCCCTCCTCGTCAGCAGGCCCGAGTGCCCTGGTCATGAGCCGTGCGATGGCCCTCACCCATCAGACTCCGGCTCCTCTGGGGCTGACAGAGCCGAGGGCCGCCGAGCAGGGCCCCAAACCAGCCTGACCGAGAGTTTTGTTTTGAGACCATCGGCTTCCTTCACTCCCCGGCATTTCCGGCCTGTCCCCGCCCCAGGCCCGGCCCCTGGGGTGGGGAACACACTTACCATTATGATGCAGACCCCAGCCCTGACCTCGGGGCTCACGGAGACGCCGCTGGGGCCTGGTCAGGGAGCAGGCGCGATGGGCACGCGTTGAGCCCGGGAGGCGGGGCCTGCAGAGCCGTAGTTCCGATGGCTGACATCCGTGGGTCGTGAGGCTTGCCAGGCGGTGAGAGCACGACCTGGGGTCTGAGCTGCGGGGGTTTGAATCTGGCCTCCGCCTCTTCCTTGCTCGGGACAGTGGGCGAGATTACAGCTCCGTGGGCCTCTGATGGGGCTGTTCTGAGGAGGAGACACACATGCAGCTGGTATTTCCATCAGGGCCCCGTGGTGCTCGCACATTTGGGGTTTCAGGATGGAAGTGCCAGCTGCCTGACACATCTCCAAATTTCACTCCCCTCCCTCCCACATTCAGTCTTCAGTGAACATTCCTTGGCCTGCTCTGCACCGCGCTGACCTGGGTGCGGAATGCAGAGGTGGATAAGTGAAACGGAAGGATCCCGCCCTCGGGCTTCCTCTCGGTGGGTGAGTGACAGCGGACATCGGCGGGAAACCGGGGCTTAGACGGTGACAGTGCTGTGGCCACCCCAGTGGGGAGAGCGGTGACCCGGTGACACCAGGCGCGGTCTGTTGGGGGGTGGGTAGGAGGCAGGGAGGTGTAGGCCAGAAGAGTGGGGTTCTTGGTGCTGAGGTCACCCTGTGTAGCATCTCCGCAGGGAGCGGAGCGCCCAGCTTGGAGGAGGGGACTGAGGACGGGGCTCCGAGAAGCAGTGGGCTCACAAGGACAGAGGTCATGCCCCCCCCACCCCCCGGTGGTCGTTGGCTGGCTCCGAATGTCCCCGCGGCGTCTGGGACATGGCGGAGCGCGTGGCCTCCTGCCTCCCCGGCCGGGGGCGGGGCGGGAGCCGCGCAGAAGCTTCCTGCGAGGTGACTCAGATGCAGGGAAGGCAGCAGGGCCGCTCAGCCCCTCTCCGGCCCCTGGGACCCGGTGAAGGCCTGCCTCACTCACAGGGCAGGGAGTAGCCAGGCGTGGCGCTCTCTCCGGTGGGCCCTGAGCAGGAGAGGCCTCAGACCCCTCCTCTGAGCAGCTGGTGCGGAGAGCCTGTGGCCTCCGTGAGTAGCATCTTGGGTTCGTGCCTGACCCAAGACGTAGGTTAGGCCTGGCCGGCACGGCTCAGTGGTTGAGCGTCAGCCTATGAACCTGGAGGTCACGGTTCGATTCCCGATCAGGGCACATGCCTGGGTTGTGGGCTCGATCCCCAGTATGGGGCATATAGGAGGCAGCTGATCAATGATTCTCTCTCATCATTGATGTTTCTCCTTCTCTCTCTCTCTCTCTCTCTCTCTCTCTCTCTCTCTCTCTCTCTCTCTCCCTCTCTCTCCCCCACCCCCGCACCCTTCTCTCTCTTCCTTCATCTCCAAAAAAAAAAAAAAAAAAAAGTGTAGAGTCAAGTTCAGCTTCAGCTACTTCTCTAGGGTCACCTCTTCTGGTCGCGTGCTGATCATTCAGGGCCACTTACAGGTCTCCTCTCTCAGCCAGGGCTTCCTGCCCATTTCTTTTTTTTTTTCTTTCTTTCTTTCTTTTTAAAATATATTTTATTGATTTTTCAGAGAGGAAGAGAGAGGGGTAGAGCGTTAGAAACATCGAGAGAGAGAATCATCAATCAGCTGTCTCTTGCACACCCCCTACTGGGGATGTGCCTGCAACCACGGTACATGCCCTTGCCCGGAATCGAACCCGGGACCTTTCAGTCCGTAGGCCGACGCTCTATTCACTGAGCCAAACCGGTCCCATTTCTGACCGTCCCAGCCCAGTCCTCCTCCAGAGGACAGGAAAGAGCAGGACAAGGGAGGATGGCGGGCGTGTCCCTGTGACCCGTGTGCATGGCTTGGCACGTGTGTGGCCATGCCATCAGCGTAGCTGAGCTTCAGGGACTATTTTCCTGGGGGACCCAGGCCTAGAAGCGGGAAGCGGCTTATCCAAAGCCAGGCATGTTCCATGCAGGGCCAGGGCCGCACTCCACAGCCCGCTTGGGTACGAAGCATCCTGGGTTCCTGGAACTCGTCCCTTCTCAGGCCTCTCGGAGGTCCTTCTGAGGCCCCAGGCCCCGTCTCCCCTCGCACGGTGACAGCTCCCCCTGTGTCCCCTGCTCTCGGGTTGCACAGTCCACGGATGCAGAGGGTCTGAGTGATTCCGCTCTGGGTCAGGTGACCAAGCTAGGGTTCTGGTGATTGACTTCCGGGAAGAGCCAGGCTGGGCAGTCACTCTGAGGATGCCAGGAGGTGCCATGGCTGTCCTGACCCCAGGCCGCTGATGCTGAGAGGCTGAGGCGGAGGGGAGCAGGAGAGCGAGCGGAGCGGGGAGTGGCTGAGGAGGAGCGATCGGGAGAGAGGGCAGTGGAGAGCGGGGAAGCCGGCAGGGGCCTGGCGCTGCCGGAAGCCCTGGTCCGGGGAGGAGTCCCCTCTCCTCAGGGAACAGCAGCCGGGATGGCGGTCTGCGCTGCCAGGGGCCGCGGGGCCGGTTTTAATTGGCATGACATTAATTAGCAAGAGTGTCTAATTGGGACAAGCATTACCCAGTCACAGTATTCAGCGGGTGCTGAGTGTCCATTTTGGAGCCTCTCCATGAAATTGGAGGAAAAGCTGACCTCGCTAAACAGAAGAGATTTCTACATCAATCATTTGCCAACCGAATGCGCAAGACGTAGCTCTTAATTCAGTAAATACGGTAGCACCCTTTTCCCTCTCTGGGTTCCAGCCAGGGACAGAAACCATGCGTGGGCCACACACGTGCTCACGCACACGCGTTGGGGGCCTCAGCGTGGCTGGGGAAGGCCCCTGCACATGCTCCCCTCGGCTCAGGTGCTATTTCGCTTCTGTTCCATGCCTCTCGGGACGCTGCCTGCAAGTGTAGTTTTCTGTTCTTTCCAAACGTTCCAAGCAATAAAACACATTTAAGACCTCGGTGTCTCTGGGAAGATCTACCGTAATCATTACTGCGCTGGCCAGTCTTTGGAAGCCACGGGCAGGCAGGAGAGCAATTTATACGCTGGCTCCAGAGCCGGGCACACGCTCCATCATTCTGCACCGCTTCGGGGGAGGGAGGCCCGGGGCATTCTGAGGGCCTCACCACAGACGCGGGGGGCCAGGGGCATGGTGGGGTGTTGGTGGGGGTGTTGGTGGGCGCAGCCTGGAACCAGGAGGCAGGCAGATCTGGAGTTATCCCAGCTCCATCAGTCCTGCCTTTGCCATTTGCTGGCACATTCGGGGACAAGCTAATGTCTCGGAGCCTCGGGGTCCTTCTTTGTAAAAGCTGGCGATGCCGTCTTGCATGGAAAGCCCGACAGTAGTTAGTTCTTTATCACGGATGTCGTCATCGATGGGAAATCACAGCTCTGTGAAGGGCTGGCTGATGGCCTGGAGCAGGACAGGGACCACAGCAATGGGGATGTCTTAGGGTTCCCCCTCCCACTCGGGGCACCCCTGATGGCTTATCACCAGCCTGCGCTGGAATGATGGGAATTCACTATGTCACACGGAGGCCTCGTTCGTTTAAAGGAAGGGGAGAAACATGGTATAGAGAAAAAAACCTGGCATAGAGCGAACATCCGGGCTAGTTGTGTGACCTTGGAAAAGTCGTTTTATTTATTTCTCTATTAGTGAAATGGAGATTGTGGCCTCGTCTGTGGGGTGTGGACGGAAGTTAAATTGGGTAGTAGGCATCGTCTGCGGCTTGGTACGCAGTCAGGACTCAATAAATGTTAGGTAAAAATAAAAGGACTATTACTAAGTAATTTCAGAAAGTACTTCTTTTTTTTAAAAAAAATATATTTTTATTGATTTTGTACAGAGAGGAAGGGAGAGAGATAGTTAGAAACATCGATGAGAGAGAATCATCGATCAGCTGCCTCTTGCACACCCCCTACTGGGGATATGCCCGCAACCACAGTACATGCCCTTGACCGGAATTGAACCCGGAGTCCCCAAGCCGACACTCTATCCATTGAGCCAAACCGGTCTCAGCAGAAAGTACTTCTTTATTAAATTTTTTTTTATTGATTTCAGATAGGAAGGGAGAGGGAGAGATAGAAACCTCAATAATGAGAGGGAATCATTGACTGATTGCCTCCTGCACACCCCATACTGGGTTTGACCCTTGACTGGGATCGAACCCGGGACCCTTCAGTCCACAGGCTGATGCTCTATCCGTTAAGCCAAACCAGCTAGGACGCAGAAAGCACTTATTAAACACCTTCTGTATTCAAGCATCAGCGGTGATATGGTATCAATGTGTTTCCTAGACTCTCCATCTCCCCCTGGTAGGGGCGTACAGATGTGTGCTGTGAGTGGAGCACCCTGCCTACCACTTTAGAACATGATACCACATTTTCACCATTTTTTTTTACATGAAAAGTAAAAAATTGAAAACTAATTGGAAATATACCAATATATTCAGTTTTGAGGCCTGGGTTTTTCACTTGATATTAGATCCTGAACCTTTCCTCGTGTCTTCAAATTTTCTCTCTAGAAGTGCTTTTAGGTGGCTGCATAGTGTTCTGTCACTGGCTAGTCTAGACTTTACCTACCCACCCTACTGTTTTTGGGCATGGAGGAATAAATGGCTTAACAATGACTCTTATCTGTAGAGACAGAACTCCTAAGCACTCATGTGCATTAAGGGCTATTATTCTGTTGTTGAAATGTCCTGAGTTGCAGGGGCAGGGGTTGACCAGTTGGCCGTGGGACTCCCTTCCAGCCCTGTCTGTCTCCTTTGCCCTCAGATGGGAGTGAGGGGGGCTGAGCAGGTGCGCCAGGTGCCCCAGGGCCTAGTGTATGGACACTAATTAGCCAGCCCCGAGCCGCTATCATCACCCCAGAACCACATCCATTTCAAGCTTCATTGGCGCTCAGGCAGCAAAGAAGAGATGGTAATGAAATATTTATCCAAAAAGAAAACCTGTCTAGTCCGGCCAGAAGTATTTTTTTAAAAATATATTTTATTGACTTTTTACAGAGATGAAGGGAGAGGGAGAGAGAGAGTTAGAAACATCGATGAGAGAGAATCATCAACCAGCTGCCTCCTGCACACCCCCCACCGGGGATGTGCCCGTAACCAAGGTACATGCCCTTGACCGGAATCGAACTTGGGACCCTTCAGTTCGCAGACCGATGCTCTGGCCGCTGAGCCAAACTGGTTTTGACCAGCCAGAAGGATTTGATGTGTTCCCCGGCTATTAAGAATGGTGGACGGTGTATTTTTATTGACCTGTGATAGAGAAGGCAAGGAAATCTGTAAAGAAGCGAGTGTTACGGCTGACCCTCTGCACAGCCCATGTCCCTCCGGGGCTGGAGCTGGCCAGGGAGCAGGCGGGAGTTGCCTCTTACGTAAAGGCTTCAAGTTGTAGGACAAAAGGAAGAGGCCAAGAGGAGAGGAGACACCACCCGGCCCCCTTCACCTCTTCCTCTAAAAACCATAGAAATAGACTTGGATAACGGTTTCAGTTAATTTCTGCCAGGAGCCATAAATTAGAGGTTGAAATGTGCGGCTGGTCCCACACCCCCTCCCCGGGAGGCTTGATGCTCCCCAGACGCCTCCCCAGGCTCCTTTGAGAAGAAACTTATGGTCGTTCCTGGCGCAGGAACGTCGCGAGCTATTCCCAGCTGCTTCCTGTAGGGAGTTTTGTCTCAGCCTGCAACAGCCCGCGTGTTCCAGACCTCGCTGCCTGACCTTTCCCGCCTGTGGCGTGGGTCATGTTTCGGGCCTCGAGGGGTGCTTTTGAAGACCAGAACCTTCTCCAGGCCTGGAACTGAGGTCTGTTTTTGCTTCGTGCTCGTAACAGGAGCAGCGCACCGCCAGCCCCGTGCACGTGTGCGGAGCGATGCCTGCAGGCGGCTCTTCATGAACGTGTGGGCCCCGGCAGCAGCTTCTGTTCAGGTTACTGTCTGGGCAGCGCACAATGGAGACCCTTCCCCAGAGCTGGACAGCCCCGCACGGTGCAGGAAGTTAGCGTTCGTGTCAAAGTCCCCTGGGTAGGGTCTCTCTGTAGATATCTGAGAGCCGTGGTCAGCAAACTGCGGCTTGTGAGCCACATGTGGCTCTTGGCCCCTTGAGTGGTGGTTCTTCCACGAAATACCATGGCCTGGGTGAGTCTATGTTGAAGAAGTGGCATTAGAAGAAGTTTAAGTTTAGAGGGAGGGAGGGAGGGAGGAAAAAAAAAAAAAGTTTAAAAAATCTGCCTCTCCAAAGAAATTCCAATCGTTGTACTGTTGATATTTGACTCTGTTGACGAATGAGTTTGCTGACTACTGTCTTAGAGCGTCTAATTCACTGTTGGGCGTGTAGTAGTTGCTCAAGAAATGAGAGGTGGTTGAAATGGTGGTGAATGAAAGAAACCATGAATGAATGAGCGGCCTCCTGAGTTCTCCCTTGGGATTCCCAAGTGCTAGTTCCTGCCTGGCACAATGTGGGCCCCGGGAACTGTACCAGATCAGTGACTAGCAGATGGACAGACACAAGGGAGGGTTGTTGTCATTCTGTCTCGGCCTGCAGAGGGCGGCGGGAGCGTGGGTTTGGGTGGGACACAGTGGCTGGGACAACGCTACCCACCCCTGCAGCCCCCAGCCCCCTGTCACTCTGTCTCTGAAAGCTTTCTTTAAAAAAAAAATTTTTTTTTTAAAGTATTGATTTCGGAGCAGAAGGGAAAGATAGAGAGAAAGAGAAATAAGAAGATCAATGATGAGAGGGAATCACTGATTGGCTGCCTCCTGCATGCCCCACACTGGACATGTGCCCTGACCAGGAATTGAACCTTGATCTCCTGGTTCCCAGGTCGACGCTCAACCCCTGAGCCACACCAGCCAGGCTCTCTGGAAGCTTTCTGAACAGGGATGCCTCCCTCTCTTGATTCCCTCCACCCACCCCGGGTTTACTGTGGGTTTCACCAGGCAGTTAATCGTATCCCGCCTTTGAAATCCCTTCCGTTGTTGTCGCAAGAGGTCATGGGGGACACTTCTCAGAGGGCGTTCCTGCTGTTCCCATTGGAGAGAGGGCCCGGGGGCTTGTGGGAGTGCTCCCCTGGGAGTCCGAGGCCTCGGCTGGGAGCTCGGCACCAGCCTCTCTGAGCGGTAGCCGGGGTGTCTGTCGAGTGGGATAGAGGCCAGGGCCGTGGTGAGGATGGATGGGACGGGCGTGAAAGCACCTTGTCCACTATAAGGTGCTTCGTGGAATGGGGCGCTGCCCTGACCCCAGCCCGGGGAGCACAGGCGCTGTTTCTTGTTCGGTGTCCAGCTCTTGGGACGCCCGGGCACCGGCCTCTCACCCGCTGCCTTCGCTAGGGCTGCGCTCCTGTCTCCCTTTGGGCTTGGAAG